>CM055117.1:917366872-919766872 GCA_029206835.1 Rana muscosa
CTGTCCCAAAGCACCCACCCCCCCATGTTGAGGGCATGTGGCCTGGTGCGGTTCAGGAGGGGGGGGCGCTCGCTCGTCCCCACCCGCTTTCCTGACTGGCCAGGCTGCATGCTCGGATAAGGGTCTTGTTAAGGATTTTGGGGGGACCCCCACGCCGTTTTTTCAGCGTTGGGGTTTCCCCTTGAAATCCATACCAGACCGAAGGGCCTGGTATGCTCTTGGAGGGGGAACCCATGACATTTTTTTTTTTTTATTGGCCGTGGAGTTCCCCCTCAATATCATCAGAGCACAAGTCGCATGCCAAAGTCAGATCATACAAGACGGCGATTCGACTTCAGTGATATTCAATGGGCTGAATTAGGATCAAACCAAAGTAGTGCAGGGAGCATTTTCAAAGTCGGAACGACTTGTGTCGGACCAGTTAAGACGGCTCCCATAGGGAAACATTGATTTTCACACGTCATGCCACATGAGCTCCCAATGTCGGAGCGTTTGTCGCACCAGTGTGAACCCAGACTTACAGCATGTTCTCATTGACCCCAATGGGTGAGTTTGATAGGTGGGGCCACCTGTGAAAATCTGCATGCCGAGGTGAAATTGCCGCAGCTGCAAAGCATTAGCATATGTATAGCCCTGTCCTGATGTAATGTTAGAATTGAGGTGGATGGTAAAATTGCAGCTCAACTGCCTGTACTGGAGACCTAGTGTGGAAAAATCTTTTATTGTAACAGCGTCTTGAGTGAAATGAATGGCAACGAAAAACTCTTAGGGCTTTGATAGTACTTTCATGGAATTGGTCTAAAGAGTCCATACTATGTGCAGAGATCTGCATTATGTGGTAATAGAAATGCGTATCTTAGCATATCAATGCGTTTTCACATGAAGGCCACATCAAGGGTTAAAATTCTAATATTTCTTTTTTTAAATAAAGGTGTGTGGCATTGTGGAGAGCCTCTTCACTATGTAACTCATCCCCACCCAGAGTCATCCTCATCCCTCTCCACAATATATCCCCACCTCCGCCCAGCATCATCCATCCCTCTCCACATTATATCCCCACCTCCGCCCAGCATCATCCTCATCCCTCTCCACATTATATTCCCACCTCCGCCCAGCATCATCCATCCCTCTCCACATTATATCCCCACCTCCGCCCAGCATCATCCATCCCTCTCCACATTATATCCCCACCTCCGCCCAGCACCATCCTCATCCCGCTCCACAATATATCCCCACCTCCGCCCAGCATCATCACTCCCTCTCCACATTATATCCCCACCTCTGCCCAGCATCATCCTCATCCCTCTCCACAATATATCCCCACCTCCGCCCAGCATCATCACTCCCTCTCCACATTATATCCCCACCTCTGCCCAGCATCATCCTCATCCCTTTCCACAATATATCCCCACCTCCGCCCAGCATCATTCTCATCCCTCTCCACAATATATCCCCACCTCTGCCCAGCATCATCCTCATCCCTCTCCACAATATATCCCCACCTCCGCCCAGCATCATCCATCCCTCTCCACATTATATCCCCACCTCCGCCCAGCATCATTCTCATCCCTCTCCACAATATATCTCCACCTCCACCCAGCATCATCCATCCCTCTCCACATTATATCCCCACCTCTGCCCAGCATCATCCTCATCCCTCTCCACAATATATCCCCACCTCCGCCCAGCATCATTCTCATCCCTCTTCACAATATATCTCCACCTCCGCCCAGCATTATTCTCATCCCTCTCCACAATATATCTCCACCTCCACCCAGCATCATCCATCCCTCTCCACATTATATCCCCACCTCCACCCAGCATCATCATCCCTCTCCACATTATATAGTGTGTATATATAATACATGAGGGTGGGGGGCAGTGTATATATTATACATAGGGGGGGTCTCTGTATGTATAATATATATAATACATTGGGGGGGTTATGTATATTTATATATATATATATATATATATATATATATATATATATATAAATAAAATTCAGCGTATATAAAATATATGGGGTAATGGGCCGGGCAGTGTATATATAATACATGGGGGGGGGGTCAGTATATATATATAATAATAATATATAATACATGGCATCAAATCAGCGTATATAACATATATGGGGTAATGGGTATATATAATACATGGGGGTCAGTGTATACATAATATATTGGGAGTAGTGTATATATAATACATGGGGTGAGGGGGGGTCAGTGTGTATATATATATATATATATATATATATATATATATATATATATATATAATACATGGGGTGAGGGGGGGTCAGTGTGTATATATATATATATATATATATATATATATATATATATAATACATGGGGTGAGGGGGGGTCAGTGACACAGATGCATTTTCTTATTACATACATGTTCTTAGGGGGTAAGGGGTATAATACTGTACTAGTGGAAGGGAGTACTAGAGGTACATGAGTTGGGGGCCCCGGGTGCTGACAACCCATCTACACCACTGTCTCTATTATCCCCCCACATCCCCACACTGGACCCGCCTCCCTGGTCAGGTGACATCACTGCTAATGACACTTACTGTCTCTCCGATGGAGGTACGATGAAGAAGATGTGGGGTGTAATCTCCGATTAGTCCACTGTAGGGCGCTGTGCTGGTTATGTGCAGAGCGGTGAGAAGACACAGCCAAAATGGCGCCGCTCCGTCGTTGCTAGGTTGTTATGACAACATCCGCCCGCCCCTTCACCAATCAGAGGAAGCGCGAGTACCCCCACCAGGGCACGCGCTCAGCCCCGATGTGCAGACACAGCAGAGGAGTACTGACAGAGAGCTGGAGAGAGGATTCAGCTTTCTCCTCCCTCCAGCCTGCAGGTGGCAATAGAGAGCGCCGATGTGCAGTGAGGGAAGGCTGCCGTTCTCCCTCAGTCTCTATCCCCTTGTCACATGACTGGAGGGAGGAAGAAGATGTTCCACACACAGTGTGTCTGTAAGTACAAGGGGGGGGGGGGGAGACAACTTACCTCACACCTTCCCCCTCTACTCCTCGCACAACCCTCTCCATTCCTTACACCCTCTCCCTTGCACTGACCTGGGGCCCAATAACAAGTGTTGATCCTTCTATTGGTGAATGTTTGGTGATCACACTTATTGGTAAAGGACATCTGTGGTCACCTTAGTATTCTGTAAGCACAATATTCCTATTCATGTATCATACAACATGGTTGGTGGATCATGTCACAGGAATACCGGCCAGCACAACTCCTTGGGCAAAGTCAGTGTTACAACTATCTGTAGTAGAGTCTCTGGTGTACGGCCTCTGCATGGGACATACTAAAAGGAATGACAGAATAGAATGCCCATAGACTTTAACAGGGAGATGGAATGCCCATAGAGAATAATGGAACAAAGTGGAATGCCCATAGAGAATAATGAAAAAAAAAACAATTACTGACAGGGTCTTTAACCACTTGCCGACCGCGCCATGTACAAAAGACGTCCACAGCGCGGTCGAGTTATCCTGAGTGGACGTCCTCACAGAATCTTGCTCCCGCGCGCCCCCTGGGGCGCGCTCCAGGATATGTCCGTGACCGCCGGGTCCGGAAGACCCGGCGCATCACGGATCACGGTAGATGGCCGCTAATCGCGGCCGTTTACCACGTGATCGCTCCGTCAAATGACGGAGCGATCACTTGTAAACAGACCGGCGTCATTTGATGACGCCGGTTCCTCCCTCCCCTCTCTGTACCGATCGGTACAGTGTGAGAGGAGAGGGGAGGGAGCGGATCATGTCCGCTCCCTCCCCCATGTCAGCTGTGGGCTGGATCTGTGACAATTGCAGTCACAGATCCAGCCATCCATCCCTGCTCAGCCATCCCTGTGCAATACACCCTGTGCAATACTCTGCAATACACCCTGTGCAATACTCTGCAATACACCCTGTGCAATACTCTGCAATACACCCTGTGCAATACTCTGCAATATACCCTGTGCAATACCCTGTGCAATACCCTGTGCAATACCCTGTGCAATACTCTGCAATACACCCTGTGCAATACTCTGCAATACACCCTGTGCAATACTCTGCAATACCCTGTGCAATACTCTGCAATACCCTGTGCAATACTCTGCAATACACCCTGTGCAATACTCTGCAATACACCCTGTGCAATACTCTGCAATACACCCTGTGCAATACTCTGCAATACACCCTGTGCAATACTCTGCAATACACCCTGTGCAATACTCTGCAATACACCCTGTGCAATACTCTGCAATACACCCTGTGCAATACTCTGCAATACCCTGTGCAATACCCTGTGCAATACCCTGCCCATACTCTGCCCATACTGTGCAATACTCTGCCATATTCCGCAATACCCTGCCATACTCCGCAATACTCCTCAATACCCGGCAATACTCCACAATACCCGGCAATACTCCACAATACCCGGCAATACCCGGCAATACTCCTCAATACCCGGCAATACTCCGCAATACTCCGCAATAACCACTTCCCGCCCGCCGGCCGTCATATGACGTCCTTGACTTTGTGTGGGAATATCTGAATGATGGGTGCAGCTACAGGCATCATTCAGATATCAGCTTTTTCAGCCGGCGATTCCCTACACCATAAGAACGATCATAGCGGCTGTTCCACCGCTTGATCGCTCTTACGGAAGGTGAGAGGGGATGCCCCCCCTCCCGCTGCCCTCCGGTGCTTCTACCGACTCACCGCTACGATCAAAGCCAGGATTGTTTGTTTTTTTTTTTGTTTTTTTTTTCAGGCTTCCCAGCCTAGAGGTGAGATGTGGGGTCTTATTGACCCCATATCTCACTGTAAAGAGGACCTGTCATGCCATATTCCTATTACAAGGGATGTTTACATTCCTTGTAATAGGAATAAAAGTGATCAAAAAAGAATTTGGGGCGGAAAAACATGTCAAACTAAAATAAATAAAGTAAAATGAACAATAAAATATATATATATATTTTTTTTAAAGCGCCCCTGCCCCCGCGAGCTCACATGAAGAAGTGAACGCATACGTAAGCCCCGCCACATATGAAAACGGTGTTCAAACCACACATGTGAGGTATTGTTGCGAACGTTAGAGCAAGAGCAATCATTTTGGCCCTAGACCTCCTCTGTAACTCAAAACATGTAACCAGTAAAAATATTTAAAGCGTTGCCTATGGGGATTTTTAAGTAGCGAAGTTTGGCGCAATTCTACGAGCGTGTGCAATTTTGAAGGGTGACATGTTGGGTATCTATTTACTCGGCGTAACTTCATCTTTCACATTATGCAAAAACATTGGGCTAACTTTACTGTTTTTTTTTTTCTTTTAGGCACAAAACTGTTTTTTTCCGTAAAAAACGCGTTAGAAAAATTTCTGCGCAAATACCGTGCAAGATAAAAAGTTGCAATGACCACCATTATATTCTTTAAGGTCTTTGCTAAAAAAACATATATAATGTTTTGGGGTTCTATGTAATTTTCTAGCAAACAAATTATGATTTTTACATGTAGGAGAGAAATGTCAGAATTGGCCTGGGAGCTCCAGAACGCCTGAAGGTGCTCCCTGCATGTTGGGCCTCTGTATGTGGCCACGCTGTGTAAAAGTCTCACACATGTGGTATCGCCATACTCGGGAGTAATAGCAGAATGTGTTTTGGGGTGTAATTTGTGGTATGCATATGCTGTGTGTGAGAAATAACCTGCTAATATGACAATTTTGTGGGGAAAAGAAAAAAAGAAAAAAAAATCTTGATTTTTGCAAAGAATTGTGGGAAAAAATGACAACTTCAAAAAACTCACAATGACTCTTTCTAAATACCTTGGAATGTCTTCTTTCCAAAAAGGGGTCATTTAGGGGGTATTTGTACTTTTCTGGCATGTTAGGGTCTCAAGAAATGAGATCAGCCGTCAGTACTTCAGGTGTGATCAATTTTCAGATATTGGCACCATAGCTTGTGGACTCTATAACTTTCACAAAGACCAAATAATATCCACCAATTTGTACTTATTTTTACCAAAGATATGTAGCAGTATAAATTTTGGCCAAAATGTATGAAGAAAAAATACTAATTTGCTAAATTTTATAACGGAAACAAAGAAAAATTCATTTTTTTACAAAATTTTCAGTCTTTTTTCTCTTATAGCGCAAAAAATAAAAAACCCAACAGTGATTAAATACCACCAAAAGAAAGCTCTATTTGTGTGAAAAAAAGGACAAAAATTTCATATGGGTACAGTGTTGTATGACTGAGTAATTGTCATTCAAAATGTGAGAGCACCGAAAGCTGAAAATTCGTCTGGTTAGGAAGGGGGTTTAAGTGCCCAGTTGTCAAGTGGTTTTAAACATCAAATTTATTTTTTGCAAACCTACTTTTAAATATCAGTGGCCATGTTTAATATTGAGATTAGGTGGGATTATTATTGTTTTTTATGCCATAAAAAAGGTGAATGACAGAAGGGAATGTCCATAGAGTATAATTGGAAGAAAAATATAAACTCGTTTGCAGGCAAATCTGAGAGACATGGCAATTTATCCTTTCCCACATGTGTTCCTCGTGTACAGTATCAGATTGTAAGATTGAGATTATTTGGGATTACAGCTGTTCTCTATGGAATGACAGATAAATAATAGAAAGGAATGCCCATAGAGTATAATGGGAAGCAAAATGTGACCCGGAGTCAGAACCATTGGTCATATCAGATCGATATTTAGTAGACATACTCTCTATGTTCAGGGATGATGTCCAAATTTGACATTAAGCAGGATTATTATTGTTTTCTATGGAATGACAAACATAGGACAAAATGGAATGTCCATAGAGTATAATGGGAAGTAAATTATAAACTCATTTGCAGGCAAATCTGAGAGATATAGCAATTTATCCTTTCCCACAGGTGTTCCTCAAGTAGAGTATCAGATTGTAAGATTGAGATTATTTGGGATTACAGCTGTTCTCTATGGAATGACAGATAAATGATAGAAAGGAATGCCCATAGAGTAGAATGGGAAGCAAAATGCCACCTGGACTGGGAACCATTCGACATATCAGATCAGTCTTTAGAAGACATTCTCTCCATAATGAAAGGCAATGTTTAATATTGAGATGAAGCAGGATTAGCATTCTTTTCTATGGAATGACAAGGGTGAATGACAGAAGGTAATGCCCTTAGATAGAGTATAATGGGAAGCAAAATATAAAACTGATATGTAGGCAAATCTGAGACACATAGCGATTTATCCTTTTCCACAGGTGTTCCTCAAGTAGAGAAGGATATTGTAATATTGAGATTATTTGTGATTCCAGTGGTTTTCTATGGAATGATAGAAACATAAAAGGAAGGAATGCCATAGAGTACCGTATATACTCGAGTATAAGCCGACCCGAATATAAGCCGAGGCACCTAATTTTACCACAAAAAACTGGGAAAACATATTGACTCGAGTATAAGCCTAGGGTGTCCATCTGCATGCCTCACTTTGCCTCACGGTGTTCATGTGCATGCCTCACTGTGCCCATGCCTCACTGTGCCCATGACTAGACTGACGTTTAACATGGGAGTCTATGGAAGGGGTGCCCGGCTTTGAAAAATCGGTGCTCCTTAGCCTTAGTTCCCCTAGACAATAAACTTTGCACACTTGTAGAGGAGAAATGGGGCTACATGTGTGCCAAGTTTCGGGTCCAGGGGATCTATGACCGGCCGGTACCGGGTCCCCGAAGTGACCGTTTAACATGGGAGTCTATGGAAGGGGTGCCCGGCTTTGAAAAATCGGTGCTCCCCGGCGTAGGTCTCCCGGACAACAAACTTTATACACCCACTGCCAGGTCCCCAAAGTCCGGGAGATCAGGCGCAAAAAGGTGACTCAAGTATAAGCCGAGGGGGGCTTTTTCAGCACAAAAAAATGTGCTGAAAAACTCAGTTTATACTCGAGTATATACGGTATAATGGGAAGCGAGATGTGACCTTGAGTCAGAACCATTAGTCATATCTGATCAATCTTTAGCAGACATACTCTCTGTTTAGTGGTGATGTTCAAAATTGAGATGAAGCGGGATTATTATTGTTTTCTATGGAATGACAAAGGTGAATGCCAGAAGGGAATGCCCATAGAGTATAATGGGAAGAAAAATATAAACTAATTTGCAGGCAAATCTGAGAGACATAGCAACTTCACCTTTCCCACAGGTTTTCCTCAAGTAGAGTAGCAGATTCTAAAATTGAGATTATTTGGGATTACAGTTGTTTTCTCTGGAATGACAGATAAATGATAGAATGGAATGCCCATAGAGTATAATGGGAAGTAAGATGTGACCTGGAGTCAGAACCATTGGTCATATCAGATAAATCTTTAGCAGACATACTCTCCAAATTCAGTAGCAATATTTAAAATCAAGACAGATTGGATTATAATTGTTTTCTAAGGAATGAAAGAAGGAAATGCACATAGAGTATAATATATATCAACTCTTTTGCAGGCAAACCTGAAAGATATAGCTATTTAAAAGGGACATGAATTCCTTCTGAGACAACAGCCTAATTTAAAGGCTTTGCCTTTATTTAAGACAGTTTTTTTATGTATAAATATTGAAGATGCAATCCCAATCTTTGCAATATTCTCTTTAATTGAAATATTAGTATACAATACAGGTGGTAATCTGAGATAAGCGAATGCACAGTTTCAAACATAACAATGTTCTTCATCAAGCACACATGCTGATTGATGAAGAACATGTTATGGTCGAAACTGTGCAGTCGCTGATCTCAGATTACCTGCAATGTATACTAATATTTCAGTTAAAGAGAAAATTGCAAAGATTGGGATTGTATCTTCAATTTTTTTGATGTGTGTTTTTTTTGCAAAATTGAGGAGGTCCCCATTGGATGCAATCTTAAAAGAAGTATACTGGCTAAACTGCATAAGTGTCCAACCTTGATTTAACCCTTTAACAACCGCGCTATTGCCAAATGATGACTACAGCGTGGCTCGATAACTCAGGGAGGGCCTACTATGATGTCCTCCCAAAATCGCAGGCGCACACACAGGAGTATCCGGGACCAGACCCGGCGCATCACGGATAACGGTAAAGAGAAAGGAGAGCCGCCCCCCGGATAATTAGAGCGCCGATAACATAACAGCTTTCATTTCAATAGCTGTGTGTTCCCCGCCGCGCGCCGTCACATACAGCGCCTCCCCTCTTGTCCAGGGAACTTTGAAAGACAGATCACTCGTCCCAGGATTGGACAGGTGATCTGTCTATCAAAGTGCCTGGACAAAGAGGAGGCGCTGTATGTGACGGCGCGCGGTGGGGAACACACAGCTATTGAAATGAAAGCTGTTGTGTTGACAGCGCTCTGATCATGCGGGAGGCGTCTCTAATCTCTCTTCCCCTCTGATCTCTGGGAGAACGCCTCCCATACAACCCGCCTACTGGTGGTGTTCGCCCCCCCTCCCAGGCAGCCCACCCCCGTCAAGCCCTCAAAATCCACAGGTAAAATGCAAGCAGGCGAGTGGAATTTTTGAGGGCTGCTCTATGTGTATTTCCTTCTTTCATTCCTTAGAAAACAATTATAATCCAATTACTCTTGTTTTTAAATATTGTCACTGAACTTGGAGAGTATGTCTACTACGGATTTATTTGGTATGTTGAAAGGTTTGGACTCCGGGTCACATCTTGCTTCCCATTATACTCTATGGACATTCCTTTCTATCATTTATCTGTCATTCCATAGAAAAGAGCTGTAATACCCAATAATCTCAATCTTAAAATCTGCTACTCTACTTGAGGAACACCTGTGGGAAAGAATAAATTGCTATGTCTCTCAGATTAGCCTTTAAATTTTTTTATATTTTGCTACTCATACTCTAGGGCACAGGTGTCAAACACAAGGCCCGCGGGCCGAATTCGGCCCTCCAGGCCATTTCATGTGGCCCTCGCACCTCTCCTGCAGCTGCAGGAGAGCTCCAGCTCTCCTCTGGTCCTCCTCTAGACCCCTTATTTTCAAGCAATGCATCCAGCTTCTTCCCAGCAGCAGCATAAGGAAAGGGGGTGCTCTGTGATGTAAGGGAGAGTGGGGGACTCAACTTCTGATGGCGGGGTGGCTCTTGACATCTAATGTAAGGGGAGAGGATGCGCTGGAAATCTAATCTTACAGATACAACCGGCCCTATTAAATACAATCATAATGCTGATGCGGCCCACAATGAAATTGAGTTTGACACCCCTGCTATGGGCATTCCCTTCTGTCATTCACCTTTTGTCATTCCATAGAAAACAATAATAATCCCGCTACATCTCAATATTAAAGGAGTAGTAAAGTTACATGTTTTTTCACCTTAATGCATCCTATGCATTAAGGTGAAAAAACATTCGACAATACCGCCCCCCCCCCGAGCCCCCGTTTTTCTTACCTGGCCCCTCGAAAGTCCCATGCTCGTCCCCGTCATCCTCTTCGTTTTTCTGCCTGGCCGCCGATTGGCTACACTGGATAGATTGAAAGCAGCGCAGCCATTGGCTGGCGCTGCTGTCAATCACATCCAATGACGCGGCACGCCGGGGGGCGGGGCCGAGTGATACAGTCGGCGGCTATGGCCGCCGCTGTATCACGGGAGCGCGCCCGCAATCACTCCACACCATGCGAGCTCACTCGCATTAAGGTGTGGAGTCCTTGCGGGGAGGAGCCAAGACAGCCGCCGAGGGACCCCAGAAGACCAGGATCGGGGCCACTGTGTGCAAAACGAGCTGCACAGTGGAGGTAAGTATAACATGTTTGTTATTTTTAAGCAAAAAAAAAAAAAGCTTTAGTGCTCCTTTAAGCATTGCCACTCAATATGGATAGAATGTGTTCTAAAGGTTTACCTGATATGACTGATGGTTCTGACTCCATATAACATTTTGCTTCCCAATATACTCTATGGACATTCCCTTCTGTTATTCACCTTTGTCATGCCATAGAAAACAATAATAATCCCGCCTAATCGCAATATTAAACATGGCCAATGATATTTAAAAGTAGGTTTGCTAAGGATAAAGATTCTGTCACTAATTGAAATATTTTGTTTCCATTATTCTCTATGGGCATTCCATTTTATTCCATTATTCTGTATGGGCATTCCTTTCTGTCATTTATCTGTTATTCTATAGAAGACAGCTATAATCCAAAATTATCTCAATCTTACTATCTGCTACTCTACTTGAGGAACACCTGTGGGAAAGGTGAAATCGCTATGTCTAACGATTTGCCTGCAAACTAGTTTATATTTGCTTCACATTTTACTCTATGGGCATTCCCTTCTGTCATTTACCTTTGTCATTCCGTAGAAAACAATAATAATCCCGCTTCATCCCAATTTTGAAAATCATCCCTGAACATGGAGAAAATGTCTGCTAAATATCGATCTGATATGACCAATGGTTCTGACTCCAGGTCACATTTTGCTTCCCATTATACTCTATGGGCATTCCTTTCTATTATTTATCTGTCATTCCATAGAGAACAGCTGTAATCCCAAATAATCTCAATCTTACAATCTGATACTGTACACGAGGAACACATGTGGGAAAGGATAAATTGCCATGTCTCTCAGATTTGCCTGCAAACGAGTTTATATTTTTCTTCCAATTATACTCTATGGACATTCCCTTCTGTCATTCACCTTTTTTATGGCATAAAAAACAATAATAATCCCACCTAATCTCAATATTAAACATGGCCACTGATATTTAAAAGTAGGTTTGCAAAAAATAAATTTGATGTTTAAAGACTCTGTCAGTAATTGATTTTTTTTTTTTTCATTATTCTCTATGGGCATTCCACTTTGTTCCATTATTCTCTATGGGCATTCTATTCTGTCATTCCTTTTGGCATTCTATTCTGTCATTCCTTTTAGTATGTCCCCCCTTCTTTCATATCTCTCTCCCCCCCCCTTCCTTCATATCTCTCTCCCCCTTCCTTCATATCTCTCTCCCCCTTCCTTCATATCTCTCTCCCCCTTCCTTCATATCTCTCTCCCCCCCCTTCCTCCATATCTCTCTCTCTCTCCCCCCCTTCCTCCATATCTCTCTCTCTCTCTCTCTCCCCCCCCCCCTTCCTCCATATCTCTCTCTCTCCCCCCCTTCCTCCATATCTCTCTCTCTCTCCCCCTTCCTCCATATCTCTCTCTCTCTCTCCCCCCCCTTCCTCCATATCTCTCTCTCTCTCTCCCCCCCCCTTCCTCCATATCTCTCTCTCTCCCCCCCTTCCTCCATATCTCTCTCTCTCCCCCCCTTCCTCCATATCTCTCTCTCTCCCCCCTTCCTCCATATCTCTCTCTCTCCCCCCCTTCCTCCATATCTCTCTCTCTCCCCCCTTCCTCCATATCTCTCTCTCTCCCCCCTTCCTCCATATCTCTCTCTCTCCCCCCTTCCTCCATATCTCTCTCTCTCCCCCCTTCCTCCATATCTCTCTCTCTCCCCCCTTCCTCCATATCTCTCTCTCTCCCCCCTTCCTCCATATCTCTCTCTCTCCCCCCTTCCTCCATATCTCTCTCTCTCCCCCCTTCCTCCATATCTCTCTCCCCCCCCTTCCTCCATATCTCTCTCCCCCCCCCCCTTCCTCCATATCTCTCCCCCCCCCCTTCCTCCATATCTCTCCTCCCCCCCTTCCTCCATATCTCTCCTCCCCCCCTTCCTCCATATCTCTCTCCCCCCCTCCTCCATATCTCTCTCCCCCCCTCCTCCATATCTCTCTCTCTCTCCCCCCACTTCCTCCATATCTCTCTCCCCCCACTTCCTCCATATCTCTCTCCCCCCACTTCCTCCATATCTCTCTCCCCCCCACTTCCTCCATATCTCTGTCTCTCTCCCCCTTCCTCCATCTCTCTCTCTCTCTCTCTCTCTCTCCCCCTTCCTCCATATCTATCTCTCTCTCCCCCCCTTCCTCCATAATTCTCTCTCTCCCCCCTCCTCCATATCTCTCTCTCTCCCGCCCTCCTCCATATCTCTCTCTCTCCCGCCCTCCTCCATATCTCTCTCTCTCTCCCCCCCTTCCTCCATATCTCTCTCTCTCCCCCCCTTCCTCCATATCTCTCTCTCTCCCCCCCTTCCTCCATATCTCTCTCTCTCCCCCCCCTTCCTCCATATCTCTCTCCCCCCCCATCTCCATATCTCTCTCTCTCCCCCCCTTCCTCCATATCTCTCTCTCTCCCCCCCTTCCTCCATATCTCTCTCTCTCCCCCCCTTCCTCCATATCTCTCTCTCCCCCCCCTTCCTCCATCTCTCTCTCTCTTCCCCCCCCCTTCCTCCATATCTCTCTCTCCCCCCCCCCTTCCTCCATATCTCTCTCTCTCTCTCTCTCTCTCTCTCCCCCCCTTCCTCCATATCTCTCTCTCTCTCTCCCCCCCCCTTCCATATCTCTCTCTCTCTCTCTCTCCCCCCCCCTTCCTCCATATCTCTCTCTCTCTCCCCCCCCTTCCTCCATATCTCTCTCTCTCTCTCTCTCTCTCTCTCTCTCTCTCTCCCCCTTCCTCCATATCTCTCTCTCTCTCTCCCCCCCCCTTCCTCCATATCTCTCTCTCTCCCCCCCCTTCCTCCATATCTCTCTCTCTCTCTCTCTCTCTCCCCCCCTTCCTCCATATCTCTCTCTCTCCCCCCCCTCCTCCATATCTCTCCCCCCCCTCCTCCATATCTCTCCCCCCCTTCCTCCATATCTCTCCCCCCCTTCCTCCATATCTCTCTCTCTCTCCTCCCCCCCCTTCCTCCATATCTCTCTCTCTCTCCTCCCCCCCTTCCTCCATATCTCTCTCTCTCCCCCCCCTCCTCCATATCTCTCCCCCCCCTCCTCCATATCTCTCCCCCCCTTCCTCCATATCTCTCCCCCCCTTCCTCCATATCTCTCTCTCTCTCCTCCCCCCCCTTCCTCCATATCTCTCTCTCTCTCTCCTCCCCCCCTTCCTCCATATCTCTCTCTCTCCCCCCCCCCTTCCTCCATATCTCTCTCTCTCTCTCCTCCCCCCCTTCCTCCATATCTCTCTCTCTCTCCTCCCCCCCTTCCTCCATATCTCTCTCTCTCTCTCTCCTCCCCCCCTTCCTCCATATCTCTCTCTCTCCTCCCCCCCCCTTCCTCCATGTCTCTCTCCTCCCCCCCCTTCCTCCATATCTCTCTCTCTCCTCCCCCCTTCCTCCATATCTCTCTCTCTCCTCCCCCCTTCCTCCATATCTCTCTCTCCTCCCCCCTTCCTCCATGTCTCTCTCTCTCTCCTCCCCCCTTCCTCCATGTCTCTCTCTCCTCCCCCCCCCTTCCTCCATGTCTCTCTCTCTCTCTCCCCCCTTCCTCCATGTCTCTCTCTCCCCCCTTCCTCCATGTCTCTCTCTCCCCCCTTCCTCCATGTCTCTCTCTCCCCTTCCTCCATGTCTCTCTCTCTCTCTCCCCTTCCTCCATGTCTCTCTCTCTCTCCCCCCTTCCTCCATGTCTCTCTCTCTCTCCCCCCTTCCTCCATGTCTCTCTCTCTCTCCCCCCTTCCTCCATGTCTCTCTCTCTCCCCCCTTCCTCCATGTCTCTCTCTCTCTCCCCCCTTCCTCCATGTCTCTCTCTCTCTCCCCCCTTCCTCCATGTCTCTCTCTCTCTCCCCCCTTCCTCCATGTCTCTCTCTCCCCCCCCCTTCCTCCATATCTCTCTCTCTCTCCCCCCCCCTTCCTCCATATCTCTCTCTCCCCCCCCTTCCTCCATATCTCTCTCCCCCCCTTCCTCTATGTCTCTCTCTCTTCCCCCCCCCTTCCTCCATATCTCTCTCTCTTCCCCCCCCCTTCCTCCATATCTCTCTCTCTCCCCCCCCCCTTCCTCCATATCTCTCTCTCTCTCCCCCCCCCTTCCTCCATATCTCTCTTCCCCCCCCCTCCTCCATATCTCTCTTCCCCCCCCCCTCCTCCATATCTCTCTCTTCCCCCCCCCTCCTCCATATCTCTCTCCCCCCCCCCTTCCTCCATATCTCTCTCTCCCCCCCCCCCTTCCTCCATATCTCTCTCTGCCCATTTTTAAGGCACTGCGTTGCTTTAACTTACAATTGCGCAGTTGTGCGACGTTGTACCCAAATACCATTTATGTCCCCTTTCCCCACAAATAGACATTTCTTTTGGTGGTATTTTATCACTTCTGCGTTTTTTATTTTATTTATTTTTTGTTTTTTGTTTTGTGCTATAAACAAAGACTGACAAAAAATAATAAAAAATATTTTCTGCTATAAAACACATCCAATAAAAATGTAAAATCAAATTTCTTCATCAATTTAGGCCAATATGTATTCTGCTACATATTTTTGGTAAAAAAAAAATCCCAATAAGCGTATATTGATTGGTTTTCGCGAAGGTTATATCCATGGGATATTTTTCTGGAATAATTTTATTAATATTTTTACTAGTAATGGCGGCGATCACTGTTTGTTTTTTTCGACTGCGGCGGACAAATCGGACACCAAGTGGCACTTTTTGGGGACCAGGGACACCAATACAGTGATCAGTGCTAAAAATATGCACTGTCACTGTACTAATGACACTGGCAGGGAAGGGGTTAACATCTGGGGCGCTCAAACGGTTAACTGTCTGTTCATTGGGAGTGCTTTCTACCTGTGGGGGAGGTGATATGACTGGGGGAAGACAGAGATCCATTTTCCTGATTAGCAGAAACATAAGATCTTCACCTGTGATAGAATGGCGATCTGCCTTGTTCACATAGGCCAGGGATTTGCAATTAGCGGACCTCCAGCTGTTGCTAAACTACAAGTCCCATGAGGCATAGCGAGACTCTGACAGCAGCAAGCATGACACCCAGAGTCAGAGGCATGATGGGACTTGTAGTTTTGCAATAGCTGGAGGTCCGCTAATTGCATATCCATGACATAGGCTGACCGCCGTTCCGTCTACCTCGAGCGATCGGTGGGTCCCAGCAGACATCGGATTCACTGGAGCCGCTGATTGGCTCCCGCTGTGTCCAATCACAGTGGGTCGCGGGCGGTGCCCCCGACCCAAAGAAAAAAAATCATGTACAGGACAGGTAAATGATTTTGCTGTGAAGGGCCGCCCTGCCGCAGTATATATGTGTGGGATGGTCCGGAAGCGGTTAATAAAGCCTAATTGCATCCTTTTTGGGAAATCGCTCATTCCAGTGCTGCTGAGACATTGGTCACATGGTTACTATTTAGACACCGCTACTGATTGGCCAGTTCTGCCTGAATTACAACATGCTAAAGCTAGGCGCACACGTGAGTGTCGGCTTCTTCAGATGTGTTTACATGTGTTTTTCATGTATGTTCAGGTGTAAGGGTTTTTATTTCAGCCAATTGAAAGGAGGTTACTTGGAGGAGGAGGAGACTGGCTGTTGGGCACAAAAATATGTGTTCCGTGTGTTTTTCAGGCGCTCCAATGGAATTCTGTTGGGCTAAAAACATGTGATCCCGCCCCAAAGAAGTGCCTGTACTTCTCTGAGATGACAGCACATCACTCATCACATCAAATCGCATACCTGTACGTCATTCTGCTACAAGCAGTTGTACCAGGGAGATATGCAGCTGCAGGCATCACCCCGGTACTGTTTTTTTAGAGTTGACGGTCGGCTTTCTCGTGATGACAACCGATGCAGCTAAGCAGCCGCTGAATTGTTATCACAAGCAGCAGGAGGGGACGTCCCCTCCCCCCACTCTGTCCAGGCTCTTCCGTTCCACCGGGAGGCCCCAGCCTACACGTCCGCCGCCCAAACAAAGCCGGAATCGTCTTTCATCGTCACAACGTCACTTCCAGTTTACTCGGCAGCCAACAGCGTCCGTTTAAAAAAAAAATCAGTGCTCAATACGCGGATCTTGGCATTTTGAATACTTTGAAATGCAAAGGAGGGATTTGGGGCCTTATAGACCCCCCCCCCCCCCCCTGCAGTTGGTCCTCACTTTACAGCTACTTATTTGGGTGATCTCTTCTTGACCCTCAGGTTCATTTTTGAGTATTTAGATACTGTTGTTGAGGGACCTCATCCTAATGGGTGGGACGGGTTTTTGATTCGCTATAAGCTGTAATCCTTGACTACTAACCCCGGTGTTTTTATCAATTATTTAGCCATACCCTCCAAAATAATACCTGACACGTGACTATTGCTGTCACGGGGATGTTTACATTCCTTGTGACAGCAATAATAGTGATAAAAAAAAATAATTAAAGTGACAGTGTAAAAAATAAATAAAATACGATTTTTTTTTTTAAAGCGCCCCACCCCACTGTGCGCCTAAGTAAATGCATGTGTAGCGGGGTGTTCAATTTAGGTGAGTGTCTGAGTGGTAGTTAGGCTCAGACACACTATTGTTAGGGTTAATGGACCATTTCTGTGCCATGGAAGATAGTATTGGTGCATAGTTCCCTGGGGCCTACAGGTGGCGCTGTCGCCATAGGTCCGGGTTGAACCACAGTACAAGGTTGTGCCTTTTCTTGTCCCCTTTCTTGTCCCCTCTCGGCAACAGTACAGCGGGGAACCTGCTGTGCCTGTCGGGAGAGGGTATAAAAAGGGGCGGCCATCTGCCATTGGAGTTTGTCCACGCCCAGGCACCTTCAGCCTGGGTGTGTGTGTGGGTCGTCTCCGGGTGCCCTAGGCCCGGAGGCCTGGTTTCTGTTCTATCCCAGACACCTTCAGTCTGGGGTGAGAGACTATTTTTGGAGGTCCGGAGCCCAGCACCTTCGGTTGGGTTCCGCCGGGGATCGAGGACTCCCAGGGTGCCGCCTTGCGAGGGGACCCGGATCTGGGACGAGGAGGCCAGGAAGGTTACCTGTACCGAAGACCCAGCGCAGAGTCGTGGTGACGGTGGGGACCTCTGGTAACTCTCCGGAGGGATGTCTTCTCCTTTACATGGGCCAAATACTACTTAAGAAGAAAGTTCACTTTCAATTTCAGTGACAGTGGCCTAATAGGGCTGTGCCCTATTCATCTAAGTCAGTGGCAGTGACTCCATTTACCCGGTCAGTAGAAGTGACCTGTTCTCCAAGTCAGTGGCAGTGACTTTATTCACCTGGTCTGTGGCAGAGACCAACCTCACGGTCTGTGGCAGAGATTGTGCGCCATAACTGTTTGTGAAACCTAAACAGTCAAAGAGTTGATTGTAGTTTGTGCCTGGACCTCCTCCCACCTAAGCTGTCCTGTGTCTTGTTCCAACCTGTCTGCTGTCAAAGAGGCATGTTTATTATCCGTGTGAAATAAATATAGAAGTTGGACTTTCAGTTGGTGTGGACAGTTACATTACTGGGGGAAACATAAGGACTTGCATCTAGCTAAGGTAGAGGTGAGAATGTCCTCGGGAGGATTCAACTTCAGCCGCAGGCAGGCCCGAAAACTAACACCGCACAACCTCCTTACTCAGGAGAGTACAGGCTTGTGGTGCGGTGTACCTCTCCCCTCCCTGCGAGGAGCCGAAACAAAAAGGCAGGTAGGGGGAGAGGTGAGGGCGCTACACATACGTAAGTCGCGCCCGCAAATGTAAACAGTGTTAAAACCACACATGAGGTATCGTCACAATTGTTAGAGCGAGAGCAATAATTCTACCACAAGACCTCCTCTGGAACTTTAAATGGGTAACCATAAAATTATTTTTAAAGCGTTGCCTATGGAGATTTTTAAGTACCGAAGTTTGGCGCTATTCCACCAGTTTGCACAATTTCAAACCTTGACATGTTGGGTATCTATTTACTCGGCGTAACATCATCTTTTATGTTTTCCCCCAAAAATTGGCTAACTTTACTGGTCTTCCCTTTTTTTTTTTTTTTTTTTTTTTTATTCATTGAAGTGTATTTTTCCCCCAAAAAATTGCGTTTGAAAGACCGCTGCGCAAATACAGTGTGACATAAAATATTGCAATGACCACCATTTTATTCTCTAGGGGTCTCTGCTAAAAAAATATATATAATGTTTGGGGGTTCTATGTAATTTTCTAGCAAAAAATACTGATTAGAACTTGTAAGCAACAAGTGTTAGAAAAAGGCCCTGGTCTTGAAGTGGTTAAATCCATGTAGTGTTTTTTGAATACATTACTGCTTTTGCAGCCTAAGCAGTGGTGCTGCTTTGTTCCTCTGCATGATGGGTTGTCACACACAGCTTACCCTGCACACTCTTTACTTCTCCTTTCCAGAGCTGCTGGGCTAGAGAAGAGGAGAAAGAGGACTCTGCGGCTGCTGGATGGCAGTCCCACCTACCACTCAGACAGCAGGAGGGCAAGGATTGGTGGCAGAATATCCTGGGGAGAGAAAGCCCACCCAGGGAGCTGCGTAGGGCTGCAGGGATTTGGGAAGGGGGGTGTAGTCCCCATCTGGAGACTTTAAACTGAGAGACTTGGTGGTACTATAAGTCCCAGGAGGAAGTTGTGCCAGATGGAGGAAAAAGAAGCCTGGTCTTGGCAGGGGCATGTAGAGCAGCGATCACCGTTTATCGGCTCTCCTCGCCTCACATTGACAGACTGTGAGGAGAGCGGATCAGTGGCATCTCATCGCAGGGGAGACCTGTACAGATAATCGGGGTACTGATTATCAGTGCAGATCCAGCAGTGCCCATCAGTGCTGCCTCATCAGCACACATCATTCTTTTTCTGTCTGTATGTACCCTGCACAGTACCACGTCTCTTGTCCTGTATGCTGGATGTAATTCTCAGTATCTGTTCTTATTCTGCATGTATGGAATCGGCACAGTACCACTTCTCTTGTTCTGTATGTTTGGTGTAATTCTCTATAATGCTGTAATTCTTTCTGGACTCTACAAACATTGGTGTGGTACTAACTGCTTTTCTTATGTTTTTGGATTTCTTCCAGGACCCTCATAGAAGCGGGATTACTGTGTCATGAGGCCATCCCCCTCTGAAGCTAGTTGGCAGGATTGCCTGAATGGGTCACTTGAAATATTTGATATTAAAAACAGAAGATCTACAACATCTTACACAAGTACATAGATTGTAAGCTGTCTAGTATGGGGAAATGGTGGGTCACATTTAGGGCTGGGGAAAAAATCGATTTAAATCTTGAATTGAGTTGAGAGGTCAAATCGATTCAAAATTTCAGCAAATCTATTTTTTAGATTTTTAAAAAAAAAAAAATTCACCAGAAGCGGCGCTAACACCGCGCCGGTCCCGAGGATCTGCGGGCAGGAGTTTTTAGGCGAGGCCACGGACTAGGCCGAAGCCGCGGCCTCGCCTAAAAACTCCTGCCTGCAGCTCCCCAGGACCGGCGCGGTGGCCATCAAAAAAAAAACTTGATTTGAATCATGAATCGCGTTTTTTTTTTTTTTTTTTTTTTTGAGAAAATCTCTCAGCTCTAGTCACATTACAGGGTCATCAGTATGGTGGTGGGGTGCATATATTGCAGGATGCCCCTTATGATGGGGATGGATGGGGAATCCTAGATTGCAGGTTGTTGGGTATGGGTGCAGACGGAAGAGGGAGTCACAGTTTGCAGGGTGATCCTTAAGAAAGGTAAGGGGGTGAACATCACAGATTAGGGGGTGCTCATTACTAGATACATAAAAAGGTGACGGCAGGCCTTTACTGTTCTTGATGGCCTCAGTAATGTAAAAATGTTCACAAATTTTTTTAATGTTTTTTTGTAAAACGAATAAAAAAGATTGAAACAGAAAAAGAGCGCGTAGTCCATCCTTTTTTTTAAGCTTATTGTCTAAGTATAGATCCAGGTTTGTCCCAAGCGTGTTTGAAGCCATTTACTGTTGTCTGTCTCACTACCTCTGCTGGAAGTTTATTCCAAGTATCAACTACCCTTTCAGTAAAAAATAGTTTTTCAAATTAGTTTTGAACTTTTCTCCAGTTAGTTTGAGGTCATGTCCCCGTGTTCTTGATTTTGGTTTTATATTGAAAAAACTGCCCTTCTGAACCTTGTTCACCCCCTTGATGTATTCAAAGATTTAAGGCCGGGTTCACATATGTGCTGGTTTCCCACCTCCAATTCGCACGACATGCGAGTGTGACCGGCTCTCAGGCTGCATTCACTCAAACGTTTCGTTTTCAGGCAGAAAGTCGCGCGTTTTTACAGCAATTTTTGCACAGGTCAAAAGGTCACCAATGTAAAAGGAGAAAAACGCCTGTAATCTGCCCAAAAAGAAGCTCATGTACTTTTTTGAGCTTCAGGCATTTTTGCTTCAGGCTACAAAACGCTCAGATGTGAACAGGGGCCATTTAAATGAATGGGATTTTTCTTGTTGGTCGTTTTACGAGCTGAAAATGCTCAGGGGTGAATGGAGCCGGTTCACACAGGTTCAGGGGAGCGGATTATAAAAGGGTCCTGTGCGTGCTTGGGTCCAGTTTAGGTGCAAATTCAGGCAAAATTTTGCACCTAAATCGGTGCACAGGCATGAACCTGCGGGCGCACATATGTGAATCCGGCCTCATTCATGTCTCCCTTTTTCCTTCTTTCCTCCAGACTGTACATATTGAGTTCCTGAAGTCGCTCTCGGTATGTTTTTTTTTTCCCCCCAACCTTTCACCATTTTTGTTACCCGTCTCTGGAGTCGTTCTATCTAATCAATATCTTACAGTCGGCATGTTTGCGGGTGGTCAGGAGGAGGAGCAGGAGTCAAAGACTGCCCATAATTTAGGAAGGAGATGGAGTCTGATTGCCAGATGGTCCACAGTGACCTTCTGAGTGCCTTGTGAAGTCACCTGAGGGACGGGGGACATTTCACTGTTTGATTACGACAATGAAGCCTCTTTTCCTCACAATAAACCAAACTGATCATCTCTGCTAAAAAACTATTTATTCAGTTGAACTTTCTACTTAGGATTAACTATACCTCCAGAGATTGCATCACATCAACCCTACTGTCTTCCCTATCTACAGCAGATATCAGACTGAGATAGGTTCCTTTTCTCACATGGCGTGGAGTTGTCCTTAAATCCCAAATTGGGGAACCGCAGTGGTCACCTTGAGCTACAGGAAGCCGGTCCAAGCAACAGAATCCATTGGTCAGTTTCTTAGCTTTTTAGTTCCCCTCTGGCTCCTCTTCTTCTATTTAGCAGAGACCACCTGCACACATGCTGACTGTATGGGGTGGGCTGCAGGTGGGTGCAAGCTGAGTGGCTCACCTCTGGGTGGCCTCAACTGAGTCACCTTGCATTAGCCTGTATCTGTCCTTTACAGCTCCCATGAATGGGGGGGGGAATGGAGATTTTAAACTGGACTGTCACATTGCACCCCCCAGATGAGAACTCCTCACTCATTGCCAATGCTTACTAGCCCACAGCATTGCAGTAAACAAAAATATCACTGTTATGCAGGCACAATCGCTGACCTTTCTATACAGTGACACTGCAACCTAGGAGAAACAGCAATGACAGGGGAGGTCTCCGCTCTTACACCTGTACATAGCACTGTCTCCCACTCCAAAGAACTCACCCTAGGGACTCCTGGGGGTTGTGGGATTGTCACAGTCCTCCAAAGCCATAGAGGCAATTAAAGACCATCTAGTCTTTTATCGCCTCTGTGACCAGCTGGCCGCACCATCAGATTGTTTCCAGGGTGATCTGGCAGAAATGGCAAACCTGAGACACCGGTGGGAGGGGACACTTCTGAAAGCGTTCCAGTGGCTCATGAGCCGCTCAGAACGCTTTCAAGCAAAAGCAAGCCGCCGGCTGAAAAAAACAATACCAGAGTTACGGCTGCTAGCTTCAGCCATAATCCCGATATGTATGTATGTATGTATGTATGTATGTATGTATGTATTGTGGTTGGCAAATGGTTAAAGCCTAATTCCAGCTTTATGTTACCTTATAATATTTAGTTTGGTCCGGGTGCCCCAGCTGTCAGCTCTGTATGATGCAAGAGCTACACACAGGGGGTTATTTCCAAAAGGCAAATATACTTTGCACTCCAAGTGCACTCGCTGTAGATCTGAAATGAGGGGAGGCCCTGCTGATTTTATCATCCAATCATGTGCAAGCTAAAAAGTTGTTTTTTATTTTCCTTGCATGTCCCCCTCCGGATCTACAGAGACTGCACTTTCAGTGGATTTTCCTTTAGTAAACAACCCCCCAATGTATACAGTGTTGTGTTCCAGCAGCAGGATGGGGACTTCCCACTCCCAGGACAAACGGAGTCAGGCTGAGCGCTGCTCGGCCAATCACAGTAAGCTTTGTATATTCTGAATGATACACAGCTTCCTCTGATTGGCTGAGGTGCAGATGATATCCACCTCCTTCTTTGTCTCAACCAATCAGAGGAAGCCGTTGTATTCATACATAATATACAAAGCTTCCCATGAATAGCTGAGGTACTATGCCTGGCTCTGTACTGTGTCTCTGGGTGGAGAAGACCATCTTGGTAGAGGAGCCGGGCTTTGCTTCCTCATGTCAGAGCTCCTCTCCTGATGACTGCTAATGGTCAAGGAAAAACAGGAAAGATAAAGGGAGCCGGGAGAGACATACAATGCAGGAGATTCTTCCACTCGAGCTCCTCAGGCACAGCTTCCTGTCCAGCACCAAAAATCTTCACCACTACAGATGTGACGTCACCAAATCTCGCCAAAAATGTATTATATTATTAGATGTGGTATCTACATTAGTTTTCTTTTTTGTCTTTTTCCCCTAGTGATCTGGCCGGTAACACTTCGGCATTAGTAAGACCCAATTCCAGAGGAGGCAAAGCAGACATTACCATTTTCAGTCTGGGGGGGTGTTAAATACACTAGCAGATTTAAATACATTACCACATTAAAGCCAAACTCTACGTCACACTTTGTAATGAGATACAGCAGTTTTTTTGTTTCTTTGGAGATAAAGGTTTTATATAAATAAATAATAGCTGATCATGGTAAGCACCGTTAGTGGTAAATAGTTTGTCTCATCCCTGTAAGTGACACATTCTGCTGGAGAGCTTGTTTTATTGAAATAAAGGAAAGAAAGTCTAAAAAATAGAAAACGAGTCCAACCATCTCTATTCCTAGAGGAGAAAAGACATGACAATGTATGGGGGGGGGGGTCACTGTCATCACTTCCAGGTACAAACACAAGTCTACAATCATCACAGGACACAAGGGGGGGGGGGGGGGACAACTGGATAATATTAAAATAAAAATTCACTAACGTCTCCTCCCCCTCCCTCTGAAAATGGCTTAATCCCCCCCACCCCCCCCCCCCCATATAACCATCCGTATTTGTCCCCATGTACGCCGCACTCCATACTAATCCTGGAATCTATTCCATCCATTCCCCTCCCCCATCACACCACCCACCACACTGACCCCTCATCTATATCTATAGTATGGGGGCTGATGGTACTTTCCTATACTCCATAGCACACTCCATGCATCCCCCATTCACTCTCCTATACACCGAGGCACACTCCATGCATCCCCCATTCACTCTCCTATACACCATAGCACACTCCATGTGTCCCTATACACTCTTCTACAGCACACTCCATGCATCTCCCATACACTCTCCTAATCTCCATAGCGAACTCCATACATGCCCCATACACTCTCCTATACCCCATACCAAACGCCATGCACTCTCATATACTCCATAGCACACTCCATGCATCCCTTTTACACTTTACTATACCCTATAGCACACTCCATGTGTCCCCATACACTCTCCTATACCCCATAGCACACTTTATGCATCCCCATACACTCTCCTGTATCCCATGCACTCTCCTATACCCCATAGCACACTCCATGTGTCCCCCATATAATTTTCTCTACCCCATAACGCACTCGGAGCATGCCTCATGCACTCTTCAATACCACATAGCACACTCTGTACGTCTGCCATACCCAATAGCACACTCCATGCATCCCCCATACTCCATAGCACACTCCATGCATGCCCCAAACACTCTCCTATACCCCATAGCACACTCCATGCATCTCCCATAAACTCTCCTATACCCCATAGTGCACTCGGAGCATACCCCATGCACTCTTCTATACCACATAGCACACTCCATGCATGCCTCATACACTCGCCTATACCCCATAGCACACTCAATGCGTCTCCCATACACTCCCCTATATCCGATAGCACACTACATGCATCCCCCATACACTCTCCTATACTCCATAGGACACTCCATGCATCCCTTATACACTCTCCAATACCCCATAGCACACTCCATGTATCCCATACACTCTACTATACCCCATAGCACACTCCATGTGTCTCCCATATACTCTCCTATACCCCATAGCACACTATGAGAATGCCCCATGCACTCTTCTATACCACAGAGCAAACTCCATGCATCTCATATACCCCATACACACGCCATGCATGCCCCAAACCCTCTTCTATACCGATAGCACACTCCATGCATCCCTTTTACACTCTCCTATACCCCATAGCACACTCCATGCATCTCCCATACACTCTCCTATACCCCATAGCACACCCCATGCATTTCGCAGGCATCTCCCATGCACTCTTATATAACCCATAGCACATACCTCCCAACTGGCACGGATTGTGCGGGTTTTACCCGCAGAGGCTCCTCCTTCCCGCACTCCCGCGAGACTATCATGTTTTCCGCACAGCAGGAAACATGAAGAGGAGCAGCAGGTAAGAGCCCCCCCCCCGCGATCGGCGCACTAGTATGCCCCCCCCGATCGGCGGCCCCCCCGCCGCGCCCCCACCCCCCCCCCCCCCGCAATGTTGCAATGTTCCGGCGGCAACCATCACCCCCCCCCGCTCAACAACTTCTGTGGCAATTCCCGTTTTTTTTTGCCAATGTCCCGCACCCCCCCCCCCCCCCCCCCGCTCAACAACTCTGGTTGGCAGGGGAGAGGGGACATCAGAATGTCCCGCGAAGGGACTTTACAAAGTTGGGAGGTATGCATAGCACACTCCATGTGTCTCCTATATACTCTACTATAACCCATAGCACACTCCATGCATCCCTCACACACTCTCCTATATACCATAGCACACTTTATGCATCCCCCATACACTCTCCTGTATCCTATGCACTCTCCTTTACCCCATAGCACACTCCATTCGTCTCCCATATACTCACCTATACCCCATAGCGCATTCAGCCTGAAACCCGGACACATTATTCAGACTGGACTATGGCTTCCCAGCAGGGTTGCAGGCTGCAGTTGTCTAAGCTGAAAGTGTCTGTTACACTCTCTTTAATGCTGGTCAAAGCCAGCACTAACAATCCCGCCCCCCCCCCCCAAAACCCACACACAGACAGGAGAGGAGAAAGGGCTCGATCTGCACCTCTTCCCCCCGTCCTACCCCTCTGTGTGTGCCTACACTCCAATCCCCAGGACTGTGTCTCAGAAAAGGAAAGTGGGAGGCTGGAAATTTGAAGTCCAGCAGCCTCAGATACATCTGAATGAGAGGTGCTGACTGCCAAGGGATGAGTGAGCTCACCATCCATCCCTGTCTGTGACTGAAGTCTGCCCCCTTCTCTCTTTTGCCTTTGAGTGAGTACACTAAGGTATATCGGGGTTCTCAGAGCACCCCTTACATCAGTGTTCCCCTTTGTACCAGAGGCCACAGTGTTCCCCCTTACATCAGAGTCCTCTCCGTACTTTAGAGTTCTCAGTGTTCCCCCTTATATCAGGGTTCCCAGAGTATCCCTTATGTTATGTTCTCCCTTACATCAAAGTCTGCAGAGTCCCCCCTTACAGTGAAGGGGAACTCTGCAAGTACAGATGTAAAAGGGGAACTCTGTGGACTCTGATGTAAAGGGGGACTCTTGTTATTAACTTCAAATGATTAGAAATGTTATTTATTAGCAAAATATATGTATAAAAAAAATTGGCTGTGCGCCGCTAAAGTGTTCGGGTTTGACTTGAAGAAAAGGTGACAACCCTATACGTCTCCCATACAATCTCCTATATCCCATAGCACACTCCATGCATTCCTTATACACTCTCCTATACCCCATAGCACCACTCCATGCATCTCCCATATGCTCTCCTATACCCCATAGTGCACTCGGAGCATGCCCCATGCACTCTTCTATACCACATAGCACACTCCATGCATGCTCCATTCACTCTTTTAAACCCCATAGCACACTCCATAGTCTCCCATACACTCTCCTATACCCCATGCACTCTCATATACCCCATAGCTTTATTTTGTTGAGAAATCACTTTGAAAAACACCCCCCTAGCATTTCTGGCTGTCGCCATCTTGAGCAAGGGCAATGATTCACGTACCATTTACTTCCTGGATTCAATCTGCCTTTAGCTCAGTCATACATGCAGGCGTGTGTGCTTAGTTGAGAAAAACTCTCCCCCCCCCTCCTGAAGACTCCTGGCATGTATGACACCATTTTCCTAGGCAAGAAACCAGGAAGTAACTGAAGCAATGGTAAAAAAAAAAAGTTTAAAACAAGTAAATATGGTATACTTTTCTATCTATTTACTAAGACTAGCAGCATGAGGATTAGAATTAATGCTGATTGATTATGTTTAACTGAGACAAGTACACACTATAGAGCAGGGGTCTCAAACTGGTGGCCCTGCAGCTGTTGCGGAACTACAAGTGCCTGGAATTCTCCCTCCTCATTGGCTGAGACAGCAGCGTGGCGCCATTGGCTCCCCCACTGCTGTCACTCAAAGTCAGTGCCCCAATGAGGAGATGGTGCGGGGCTGAATAGCGGCTCCATGTCTGAATGGACACACAGAGCAGCAAGCTCGGGTGCCCCCAAAGAAAGCTGCTTGCTGTGAGGACACTTAGCAGGGGCCAGGAGAGCCTATGTGGGACCAGAGAAGAGGAGGATGGGGGCTGCTGTGTGCAAAATCATTCCACAGAGAAGGTAAGTATAACATATTTGCTATTTTTAAATGAAAAAAATGGAGACTTTAGTATTACTTTAAACAGTTTTATTTTCGTAATAGGACAAATGAATTCACTGGCAAGAGCTATAAAGATATATATTTTTATTATTTCCTGAAATGTAAATACATACAAGAGCCTATAATAAAAATCACAAAGCCGTTTGATTTTGGCACTTAAGAAAGTTGCGTATCCTCATTCTTCCAGCAGTGGCAGTGAGCAGTCCTTCCATTATACTGAAGGGGTTTCCCATGAGCACCGTCCAATGTGCTGTAATACTAAAGAAGGGCTTATTCACATCATGTCCATTGAGCTGCATTTTGCTGCACACCTCCAGACATGTATAGTATGAGCAGGACCCATAGGAAACTATTGTATTCTACGTGCCCCGTTCACACCATGCATGTGTGTTGTTGTGCAGTAAACGGACACGGTGTGAAGAAGCTCTGTGCCAGTTCACACATAGTACGGTGATGGACATTTTTCTGCACTGGAAAAACGCCAGTCACACAGTTGTTATCTATGTGCCCTGTGTGCTCTGCAATGCAGCCTGGAGCCGCGGTAAAATGCAAACATGCTGCACTGTATGGTAGTGCACAGGAAGGCACTGCATGTTACTGTACAGCAGCTCATCACACTGTACTGCTCTACAGTGACATGAATGATGTGTCACTTTGTGTGCTTCACATAAAGTTCACACAAAAATAAGAGCCGTGTGATGCGGTAGAACTTGCATGACTCCGCCTCCTACCGCTGGCTCACTGCGACCGGAATGGACAGCTGCCTGCACACTAAACCGCTCCAGTTTGATGTGTGGGCAGTGTGAACAGACCCCTAATAATCAAAATAAAATATCCGGCTTCCTCTTCCTGCTTATAGTTGGCCAATCACACTCTTTTTTGCAAGACGTTAAAAAATGAATAAAACAAATCCGGCCTCCTCCTCCCCTTATAGCCGGCCAATCACGTTCCTTTCTTGGAAAAAGTGACACTAAACTCTGGTTTAGTAAAAAAAAAAAGTTGTGTTCAGGTTTGTATTGTTAAAGCGTTTGTTACCCCAACACTTCATATTCCTGATATGTGCGTGCTGTGCCATGTACTTGTATGAGAAACAACGCTGTATCCTGGCCTAGGCCAACAAATTGGTTGCACTGCGGGAAGGGGTTGTCTCCGAGCTGTGATACGGCTGGAGGCCTGGTATGGTAAAATTTTGGTCCCACAGTGTATTGGTGGAAAAAGGGTTAAAAAATTTGGGGTGCCGTCAGAGACCAATAGACTGGAAGTTAAACTGTTTTTCGTAGATGTGTTATTTAACCACTTAACGACCGCTCACTATATATATACGTCGGCAGAATGGCACCGACAGGCACAATCAGGTAGAGCAGGGATATGCAATTAGCGGACCTCCAGCTGTTGCCAAACTACAAGTCCCATCATGCCTCTGCCTCTGGGTGTCATGCTTGATGCTGTCAGAGTCTCGCTATGCCTCATGGGACTTGTAGTTTGGCAACAGCTGGAGGTCCGCTAATTGCATATCCTTGACGTAGAGTGTACGTGATTGCCTTTGTATAGTTGGGGGGTCCAATCGGACCCCCCTCCTATACAGTGAGCGGTGGCTAAGTGTTCGGGAGCGTTCCGGGATGAGGGGGCAGCCATTCGTTTCCGGCCACCCCCTCGCGATCGCTCCCGGCGAATGGAAATGCCCCCTCTGTCTGTGTCAGGCAGAGGAAGCAGGAGGAAGTGATGTCATCTCTGGTGCGGCGCTCACATATACCGAGCGCCGTACAAGAGAAGTCATCAGGTCAGTGCACACAACACTACACTGACACCAGGACACATAGGGACATAAATCGCCCCCCCCAGGCCCCCCCAGACACCCCCCAGATCACCCCCCCAGCCCCCAGTCACAGTGTCACTGATTGCAGTGACCATTTATTTAGTGATCACTGCAATCAGTGACATTTGTGACTGTAAAAGTGTCAGTACATTCAGTTTTAGGTCCAGTGTAGCCCCCTAACCCCCCTAATAAAGGTTTAACCCCCTGATCACCCCCTAGATAACCATTTCACCCCCTATCACCACTGTCGCTAAGCGATCATTTTTCTGATCGCTGTCTAATGCCGCGTACACACGATCATTTTTCCCGTCGGGAAAAATGAAATTTTTTCCTTTGGACGAGAAAAACGATCGTCTGTGGGCTTTTTGCCGTTTTTCCCGACGGGAAAAACGGCATTAATCACGATGAGAAAAATTAGAACATGTTCTAAATTTTCTCATCGTTTTTTCCATCATTTTTTTCCGCGGCAGTTTTCCCATAGGGAGACACTGCCGCGGAGCCCACAGACGGTCGTTTTTCTCAACAAAGAAAAAAATGACGGGAAAAACGGTCGTCTGTGGGGGAAAATGCCGTTCCCTCGTTTTTCATTTTATTTCATGTCGTGATTCACGGCAGTGTTTTCACCGCCGTGAATCACGATCGTGTGTACGCGGCATTAGCGTCAGTGATGCCGATCGGCAGCCAGTAATTTTTTTTTAGGTTCGCTGCATGTTTTTATAGCGTCAGGTACCCCAATATATTATCTAATAAAGGTTTAACCCCCTTGATCGCCCCCCAGGTAACCCTTTCACCCCCTATCACCACTGTCGCTAAGCGATCGTTTTTCTAAACGCTGTCTTAGTGTCGGTGATGCAGATCGGTAGCTGGTAATTTTTTTTAGGTTCGCCGCAGGTTTTTATAGCGTCAGGTACCCTAATATATTATCTAATAAAGGTTTAACCCCCTTGATCGCCCCCCAGGTAACCCTTTCACCCCCTATCACCACTGTCGCTAAGCGATCGTTTTTCTAAACGCTGTCTTAGTGTCGGTGATGCAGATCGGTAGCCAGTAATTTTTTTTAGGTTCGCCGCAGGTTTTTATAGCGTCAGGTACCCCAATATATTATCTAGTAAAGGTTTAACCCCCTTGATCGCCCCCCAGGTAACCCTTTCACCCCCTATCACCACTGTCGCTAAGCGATCGTTTTTCTGATCGCTGTCTTAGTGTCTGTGATGCAGATCGGTAGCCAGTAATTTTTTTTAGGTTTGCCGCAGGTTTTTATAGCGTCAGGTACCCCCATATATTATCTAATAAAGGTTTTAACCCCCTGATTGCCCCTAGTTAACCCTTTCACCAGTGATCACCATATAAGTGTTACGGGTGACGCTGGTTAGTTAGTTTGCTTTTTATAGTGTCAGGGCACCCGCCGTATATAACCCAATAAAGGTTTAACCCCCTGATCGCCCGGCGGGTGATATCAATTAGGTTTCAGCGTCAGAGAGGGTCTACGTCACACCCCAGGCAGCGTCAGGTTAGTGCCAGTAACGCTAACACCCACGCGTGAAGCATACACCCCCCTTAGTGGTATAGTATCTGAACAGATCAATATCTGATCTGATCAGATCTATACTAGTGTCCCCAGCAGTTTAGGGTTCCCAAAAACGCAGTGTTAGCAGGATCAGCCCAGATACCTGCTGGCACCTGCGTTTTGCCCCTCCGTCCAGCCCAGGCCACCCAAGTGCAGTATCGATCGATCACTGTCACTTACAAAACAAAAACACACATAACTGCAGCGTTCGCAGAGACAGGCCTGATCCCTGCGACTCCAGTGCTGTAGGAGGTGATTTCACCACCACAGTTAAATAAAAAAAGCATATATGCCGAAGCATTGGGGCAGCAGGGGCGGAGGAGTGATTTTGCTCCTAATGCCGCGTACATACGGTCGAAATTCCGACGGAGGCTTGCCCGTGGAAAAGTCCGACCATGTGTGTGCGGCATAACTTTTTTGCGGGAGGATGCCCCCATGCTTCGGCATATATAAATGGTGCGTGTATGCCCATCATTGGAAGTGGGTGGATGAAGGGTGGTATTCTAATGGTGGGCATACCCACCGATCAATCTCTTTTTTCGTTCAGCCAACTGGCTGCATGAAAAAAAAAAGATTACAATACATGTCCAACAAGGACCAGCAACGTACTGGTATGTTGCTGGACTTTGAATGTTTATACCAGAATGATGCCTGCGGGTTTAGGTATCATCTTGGTATCATTCTTTTCAGCCTGCGGCCGGCTTTCATGTAAAAGCAATCCTAGCGGCTAATTAGCCTCTGGACTGCTTTTACAAGCAGTGGGAGGGAATGCCCCCCCCCCGGATATAAAAAGCGCCATTGGGAAATAGGGAAAGCATTTTATCACACCGATCTTGGTGTGGTCAGATGCTTTGAGGGCAGAGAAAAAATCTAGGGTCTAGAAGACCCCAGTTTTTTCAAAAAAAGAGTACCTGTCACTACCTATTGCTATCATAGGGGATATTTACATTCCCTGAGATAACAATAAAAATTAAAAAAAAAAAATACTTGGAAGGAACAATTTAAAAAAAAAAAAAAAAAAAAAAGCAAAATTAATAATAAAAAAAAATAAATAAATAAAAAAAAGCACCCCTGTCCTGCCCTGCTCTTGCCCAATGGCGAACGCAAGCGTCGGTCTGGCGTCATATGTAAACAGCAATTGCACCATGCATGTGAGGTATCACCGCGAAGATCAGATCGAGGGCAGTCATTTTAGCAGTAGACCTCCTCTGTAAATCTACTGGGGTAACCTGTAAAGGCTTTTAAAGGCTTTTAAAAATGTATGTAGTTTGTCGCCAATGCGCGTTTGTGCGAAATTTTAAAGCATGTCGTGTTTGGTATCTATGTACTCGGCCTAAGATCATCTTTTTTTTTTTCATCAAACATTTGGGCAATATAGTGTGTTTTAATGCATTAAAATTAAAAAAGTGTATTTTTTTCCCCAAAAAATGCGTTTGAAAAATCGCTGCGCAAATACTGTGTAGAAAAAAAAATGCAACACCCACCATTTTAATCTGTAGGGCCTTTGCTTTAAAAATATATATAATGTTTGGGGGTTCAACATAATTTTCTTGCAAAAAAAAAATGTTTTCATGTAAACAAAAAGTGTCAAAAAGGGCTTTGTCTTCAAGTGGTTAGAAGAGTGGATGTAAGCTTCCTAATGTTGTGTATAAAATGCCAGAACAGTTCAAAACCCCCCCAAATGACCCCATTTTGGAAAGTAGACACCCCAAGCTATATACTGAGAGGCATGTCGAGTCCATGGAATATTTTATATGTTGACACAAGTTGCGGAAAAACAAAATATTTTTTTTTTTTTTTTTGCACAAAGTTGTCACTAAATGATATATTGCTCAAACATGCCATGGGCATATGTGGAATTACACCCCAAAATACATTCTGTTGCTTCTCCTGAGTACGGGGATACCACATGTGTGAGACTTTTTGGGAGCCTAGCCACGTACGGGACCCCAAAAACCAAGCACCGCCTTCAGGCTTTCTAAGGGTGTAAATTTTTGATTTCACTTCTCACTGCCTATCACAGTTTCGGAGGCCATGGAATGCCCAGATGGCACAAAACCCCCCCAAATGACCCCATTTTGGAAAGTAGACACCCCAAGCTATTTGCTGAGAGGTATTGTAAGTATTTTGCAGATCTCGCTTTTTGTCACAAAGTTTTGAAAATTGAAATATATATATATATATTTTCTTTCTTCATTTTCAAAAACAAATGAGAGCTGTAAAATACTCGCCATGCCTCTCAGCAAATAGCTTGGGGTGTCTATATTCCAAAATGGGGTGATTTGGGGGGGTTTTGTGCTATTTTGGCATTTTATGGCCTTCGAAACTGTGATAGGTAGTGAGGAGTGAAATCAAAAATTTGCGCCCTTAGAAATCCTGAAGGCGGTGCTTGGTTTCCGGGGTCCCGTACGCGGCTAGGCTCCCAAAAAGTCCCACACATGTGGTATCCCCGTACTCAGGAGAAGCAGCAAAATGTATTTTGGGGTGCAATTCCACATATAACCATGGCATGTGTGAGCAATATTTCATTTAGTGACAACTTTTTGTAATTTTTTTTTTTTTAGTCACTCCACTCATTGCCCCTTTTAAGATTTTATCTGTATGTGATCACTTTTACTTTGTTGGTTTTTTCAATAAACCCACATTGACCTGCACTATCGGAGCATTCCCCTCATTCTTTTTTCCATGGTTGGTTGATTGAGTTGCTGCTCTCTCCGCTTTGCCATCTTCAATTCTGGAAAGAATTTTCTGACTGGAAGCTGCCCCTGCATTATCTGAGGACTACGTGGACATCTGCCGAATCCAGAGTCTCCTTTGAGGTCGGGGATCCTGCCAACGAGTTGCCATCTGAGATTCGTTTGATCCAGCCTTCAGACAAGCAGACGGGACTTGCCATTAGGATTTCACACGCTCAAACGATCTGCCTAACAAGTAGATCCACCGGTTCCGGTAAGAGTATTCTACCTCTTCCTTTTCCAGAAGGTTTATGTGATTTCAGTATTCCGTCATATGGATATTTGAATGGACACTTATGTGGACTCACTTCACTGTTATTTTCTTGCATTTTTGTTGCACTTTGAAGCCAAGCCCATTTGGTGGGATTGGGTCTCTCTTATATTTAGCGCTACATTCTTACCCACATTCCTGTATATTTTAGTCACATTTTATGTAGCTGCTCTTTTGTTTTTGTTTTTCACGTATTTTCTTCAGACTAGCACAGTATGTTTTCCTATATTCCCACTTCAGAACTAGTGTCCCCACTCGAAAATTTCAGGGCGGGTCTTAAATAGAAAAGGGTGTGGCCTTGACAGGAAGGGGTGGGTCATATTTAAATTAGGGGGTGCACGAGTTTAGTCAGGCTTAGGGCAGCACAAAACCTAAATACACTACTGATGAGAAAGTCTCCTGTTCTCTTTGTATTGCCTCCTTTGTGTGAAATCCCTGGTGTTCCTGCCAATCCCTCTGCTTTTCTATTAAATAACTGACCACACTAAGCAGGAGCAGCATGGTCAGTTCTCTAGCTATGATGGGAACTCTGTGTGCTGTCCTCCAATGATCAGACTTGTCCTGACACCCCTGCTGCACAGCCATTCACCAGGAAGCTCACTGTGATGCTGCTTCTTCTCCCCCCCCTCAGCTCTTATGAAGCTGGGGGGAGGAGCCATTTATAATGTTTTTTTATACCTATACAGAAATGTTTTGCCTTTCATTTATATTTTAACCGCTTAAGGACCGCCCCATGCAGACATACTGTACCAGGGCGGCCCTCCTGCGCGAAAGCACGTACAGGTACGTGATTTCATGCACAGGGTCTGAGGCGTGTGCGGGACCCGCCGATCATTCTCTGGAGAGGCAGAGCGGCGGTCTGCCTAGACCTCCGCTCTGTGAGAGAGGAAGATGGAGATCTGTGTTCCTCCAGTCACAGCATTCTCCCCACAGTTAGAAAGCACTCCTTAGGAGCACACTTAACCCTTTGATTGCCCCTGATGTTAACCCCTTCTCTGCCAGTGTCATTAGTACAGTGTCAGCGCATATTTTTTTAGCACTGATCACTCTATTAGTGTCATTGGTCCCCAAAAAGTGTCAGCTAGGTGTCCGATTTGTCTGCCGCAATCCCACTAAAAATCGCTAATCGCCACCATTACTAGTAAAAATAAATAAATAAAAATTCCATAAAAACATCCCCTAGTTTGTAGACACTATAACTTTTGCGCATACCAATCAATATACGCTTATTGGGATTTTTTTTACCAATAATATGTAGCAGAATACATATTGGCCTAAATTGATGAAGAAATTCGATTTTTTTTATTGGGTATGTTTTATAGTAGAAAGGAAAAAATATTGTTTTTGTTTTTTTCAAAATTGTTAGTCAGGTTGAAAAAAGACACAAGTCCATCTAGTTCAACCATGAAAATAAATAAAATAAAAAATATCATACAATCCCACAAACCCAATCCTATACCCACAGTTGATCCAGAGGAAGACGAAAAACCCCAACAAACCACGATCCAATTTGCTACAGCAGGGGAAAAAATTCCTTCCTGATCCCCCGAGAGGCAATAGGATTTTCCCTGGATCATCTTGGTCTTTTTTTGTTTATAGCGCAAAAAATAAAACCCGCAGAGGTAATAAAATACCACCAAAAGAAAGCTCTATTTGTGGGGAAAAAATGGCATCAATTTTATTTGGGTGCAGCGTCTCACGTGCAATTTGTCAGTTAAAGTAACTCAGTGCCGAATCGCAAAAAATGACCTGGTCATGAAGAGGGGGGTAAACCTTTCAGGGCTGAAGTGGTTAAACTGAATGGGTTGTCTTACAAGGTGATCGTTTACAATCACTTTAACTAAAAAAAAGTCTGCTGCTCTCACCCTCTTAACCACTTCGCAGCCAAGGACGTCCGTGGGATGTCCTTGACTTTGAGCCGGGATATCTGAATGATGCCTGCAGCTACAGGCATCATTCAGATATCGTTTTTTAGAGCCGGCGATTCTGTGTACCATAAGAATGATAATAGCGGTTGTTCCGCCGCTTGATCGTTCTTACAGGCGCCGAGAGGGGACGTCCCCCCCTCCCGCCGCCCTCCGGTGCTTCTACCGACTCACCTGAGCGATCGGTGAGTCGATGACAGAATCCGCCGACCCCGGCTTCTAACCATAGAGATTTCTGGCGGACCAGATGGTCGCCGGAGTCTCTATGATCGTTCGGAGGCCGGGCGCGATGTTAGGACGTCACGCCCGGCCTCTGCATTCAAAAAAACGGCGCCGCTTCGTCTAGGAAGCGGTGATCGTTTTTTTATTTTTTATTTCAGGCTTCTCAGCCTAGAGGTGAGATGTGGGGTCTTATTGACCCCATATCTCACTGTAAAGAGGACCTGTCATGCTTATTCCTATTACAAGGGATGTTTACATTCCTTGTAATAGGAATAAAATTGATAATTTTTTATTTATTTTTTTAACTGTCAAAGTAAAAATTTTAAAGTAAAATTAACAATAAATAAAAAAATAAAAAAAGTAAAGCGCCCCTGTCCCCGGTAGCTCGTACGCAGAAGCGAACGCATACGTTAGTCCCGCCCACATATGAAAACAGTGTTCAGAACACACATGTGAGGTATCGCAGCGAACGTTAGCGCGAGAGCAATAAATCTAGCCCTAGACCTCCTCTGTAACTCAAAACATGTGACCAGTAAACATTTTTAAAGCGTCGCCCATGAGGATGTTTAAGTACCAAAGTTTGGCGCCATTCCACGAGCGTGTACAATTTTGAAGGGTGACATGTTAGGTATCTATTTACTCTGGGGAACTTCATCTTTCATATTATGCACAAAAATTGGGCTAACTTTAATGTTTTAATATTTTTTAATTCATGAAACCGTTTTTTTTCCCCAAAAAATGCGTTTGAAAAATTATTGCGCAAATACCGTGCGAGATAAAAAGTTGCAATGACCACCATTGTATTCTCTAGGGTCTTTGCTAAAAAAACATATATAGTGTTTGGGGGTTATATGTAATTTTCTAGCAAAAAAAATTGGCTTTTTACATGTAGGAGCGAAGTGTCAGAATTGGCCCGGATGCGAAGTGCTTAATCATCTTTTTTTTTACCCTGTGATGTGACTTCCTGTTGGAGGGTGGCTACGTTCATTCTCCATGGTCCTCACTGTACTCAAGAGCATAGCCTCTCTCTCTCTGTTTCTCACTTCTGGGATGGACAGTGGACTAAGAGATTTGCAATGTACATGACTGCAACTAGCGTGCACTGCTTGTTCCAAACAAACAGAAGGGAGGGAGAAAAGGAGAGATGTGGCAGCTCATGGAGGATGTTGCAAGAAGGCAGAAAACACAATAAGCAATTATTTAATTAAAATAAATTACAGACACATTAGGTAATGGATGTGTATGAATTAAAAATATATATATATATATATTATTTAGTGTCGTAAAAAAAATAATCCGGCCTCCTCCTGTAATAGCCGACCAATCACGCTCCTTCTTTGTTAGATGTTAAAAAAGTGACACTAAATTCATGTTAAAAAAAATATCTGATTCAAGTATGTTTTATTAATCCAAAAAAGTGATTTTTACTGATGTCAAACTCCTCCAAATCTCCATTGTTTTTATTTTTGATCCAACTTCCTGCTGTGGGCTATGGGCGATGAGCTTTGGACTTTAGGCTATGGGCTATATGATTTGGGCTATGGGCTTTAAACCTTATGCTCTGGGCTTTGGACTATGAGCTTTGGACTTTGGGCTCTGAGCAAAGAGCTTTGGACTTTGGGCTCTGTGCTATGGGCTTTGGGCAATGAGCTTTGGACTTTGGGCTTTAGGCAATGGGCTTTGGACTTTATACTTTAGGCTCTGGGCTCTGGGCTTTCGACTAGGTTTGGACTTTGGGCTTTGGGCTTTAGACTTTATACTCTGGGCTATAGGCTATGGGCTTCCTTCTCCCCTTATAGCCGCCCAATCACGCTGCTTTTGTGTAAGTTGGTAAAGAAGTGACACTAAATTCTGTTCCATTTATTATTTTTTTATGATCCAACTTCCTGAAAAGGGCTTTGGGCCAGGACTATGAACTTTGGGCTATGGGCTTTGTAGTGTACATAGAGCAGTGAACATGACTGCAAATAACATGCACTGCTCGTTCCAAACAGACATGAGGGGAAAAAGGAGGGATATAGTAGGACCATTAAGCTAGTGCCCTGTTTTGTGATCTGTCTGCCTCTAGCACTGGTCCTGTTAAGGGATTACATATGCTGTATTCCTGCTCATTTAATGCCCAGCACTACTACAGTTTGTCCTCTGTTCTTTGATATCCACCTGTGTTGTATTTTTGGATCTTCAATTCTTGTCCTTGACTTGTCTCTCTCTGAATCTTTGTCTTAAAGCTGAAATGTATTTAGGTATGAATATTTTTGCATAGTTACATTCCACAATGTAAGTATGTATGTGTCATACCTGGCCGATCCCTGCAAAAGATGGAAATCACTGTTGAAGGCACAGTAATTGCCGCTAGCTTCTGAGTTGCATGCCGAGTGGCTGGCCTGATGAACACAAGAGATCACAAGCTTGGCACGGGTGCCATTCAGAGAACACTTTGCATTTTCTCTGTGAATGTCAAAGGCTCTCTGATTGGACAAGGTGGAGAAGCAGGGAGGTGACAACACAATCTTCACTTACCTACTACAGTCATTTCTTGTTCATACATCACGGGACACAGAGCAGCATAGTCATTACTATGTGGGTTATATAGAATTACCTTCAGGTGCTGGCACTGGCAACTTCCAAAACAGGAAGTACCCTCCCCTATATAAGCCCCTCCCATCCAGGAGTACCTCAGTTTTTTGCCAGTGTCTAAGGTGTTGGCCAAGGTTAACATGTATTCATCTGGGCTTGTGTACAGGTTCTCTGGGCCTTAGCAAGCTATTCCGGATCCGACCAAAAAAGCTTCATAGCTAAACGGTCGGTACCCGGGCCTTGCAGAGAAGAGCAGGGTTTTGCCTGTAATGCCTCTCTTAGGAGGGCTGGACCCTGGGATCCAGAGCTCTGGTCATACCCAAAACCAAGAGGCTATCTGTGCAGGGTGCTGTACAGGTCCAGGGGAGTGGAATCCTTGGGAACCCGGTCCCTGAAGGTCTAGTACAATGCCTGCCGTGAGAGGTGAAGTTTGGGCTTCTGTGGACCAAACAAAGTCCTGCGGCGGGGAAAAGGTAAGTGGGGGCCCCTCAGGAACTTGGTTCTATTGAGGGGACCCCCAAGCCTAATATGTCTTTCTGCCTGTTACCTAAAGGGTATTCCCGCTAATAGCTGTATATGCCTAAGAAATCCTAGAAATGTTTTTTCATAAGGGAAGTTTAAAAAAACTGTAAACCTGGAAATGTTTTTTCATAAAGGAGGTTTTAAAAAAAAAAAAAAAGACAAAAGTGCGGTACCTGTGTTTGTCCACTAGAGGCCGCTGTGGAACGTCTTTTTTCTTGGGACTATTCCTTCCATGGTGAAAGTCCAGGCAGATGAGTGAGCTCTCTATCAGGGAAGCTGCATTCCTCTGTCATGCTGCCAAGTAGTTTCCTTCCATCCCCGAGTCCTGGTGAAACAGGGACCCTGGCTCCTCTCCCTACATGGCGCCAAGAGCGCACACGTGCACGCGTGCACGCGCGCACACATGCTTTCCTTTTATAAGGTTTAGCTTCAAAAAAGGGGGCGGAGCCTGGCGGATGACGCGCTCTGTGCGCCCAGCGCTTCTGCGCATGTGCGGGCGTCCCAGCAAGATAAAAGGACTCAGTCCACGCTGCTTGCTATGGACACAGAGCATGAAAAGGAGCTGGTAGCATGGTATAGGGGCTTACAGCGGGCGGTTGATACAGGCATCCCCAGAAAGACGCATTAGTAGACACCCACTGATGTACATAGCAGCAAATTGCATTAGACTATTTCAGTAAGGGGTGTATTGCGGCTGGAATACCTCAGCTTTGAACTAAGGAATATGCCGCCTAAAAAACTCCGAGATATACCTCTCAGGAAGTGTAGGGGGTCTCCATCGGGCTCTGAGGATCTGGAGCAGTCATCTGCACCCTCCTCCCCTGAGAAATCAGAGGTTAATACCCATAAGGAACCCCCGGGAGTGCCAGGTACTGCGGCTGTCCTCAGTCCACCTGCTCCTGCATATATAACAGAGGAGGTTTTTTCCTCAACTCTGGAGGGATTGGAGCAGAGATTGGCTGCATTGATCGCTTCTTCTCTACAGGAAAGAAAGCGTGCCAGATCTCCATCACCTCCATTAGAGTGCCTGTTGGCAGAGCAACAGTCCCAGGAAGGGACCGACCTACCTGAAGGGGATCAGGAGGAGGTTAGCTCTGTTTTTGAGGAATCGACAGTAGATGAACCATTTTCAGCATCACAGACTGAAAGATTGTGGGTCCAGACCCTAACTGACATGGTTCGATCTGCATTTAAAATGCCTCTTGTTGAATCATCAACTACTGCTGTCTCCTCATTGGGGTCGCTAAAAGCTCCCCAGGTTAATTGCTCCTTTCCAATACATCCATTATTGGAAGGACTTATATACCAGGACTGGGAACATCCTGATAAACTATTTGTTCCGCCTAAAAGGTTTCCGGTGATCTATCCCATGGAGGAAAAGTTCACCCAGAGATGGAATGTTCCTACGGTGGATGCAGCCATCTCTTCTGTGAACAAATCACTGACATGTCCAGTAGATAATGTTCAAATGTTCAAAGATCCAGTGGATAAAAAATTGGAATCTTTATTAAAATCTGCTTTTTCCACAGCAGGGGCTGTTACACAGCCAGCAGTGGCAGCTATTGGGGTCTGCCAAGCTTTAAAGGATCAAATGAAAATGGTCCTGAGGGATTTGCCAGACCAGCAGGCCCAGGCTCTGGCTGATCTGCCTAGAGCATTATGCTTTGCGGTTGATGCCATCAAGGATTCTATCCACCAGGCCTCCCGCCTCACGCTGTCTTTGGTACATATGCGTAGGCTTCTGTGGCTCAAAAACTGGTCTGCTGAAGCTCCCTGTAAGAAGCTCTTAGTTAGCTTCCCATTTCATGGGGAACGCCTTTTTGGCGAAGACCTGGATAAGTATATCCAGAAGATTTCCAGTGGTAAAAGTACTCTCTTACCGAGTAAAAAGAGGTCTAGGGGTCCATCTTTTAAGAGGACTACCTCTCCTATCCCTGCGACGTCTGCTACTAAGCAGTTCCGACGGCCTCCTCGGTCAAACTCAGGAGGTAAAAATCAGGGACAGCCACAGGGTAATAAAAAGCCCTGGATCCGAAGAGGTACTAAACCAGCCTCCAAGTCAAGCCTATGAAGGGCTGCCCCCACTCAAACGGGTGGGGGGAAGACTTCAGTTGTTCACAGAGACCTGGCGGGAGACGATCAAAGACAGATGGGTGCTCTCCGCAGTAACTCTGGGATACAAGTTGGAGTTAAAAGAGTCTCCTCCGTCCCATTTTATGTGGTCAGGCATGCCAAGAGACCCTCTGAAAAGAGGGTCTCTCCTATTGGCGTTAGAACAACTATTGCTCCAAGGAGTAATTATGGAGGTTCCTATGGAAGAGTGGGGGTTGGGTTTCTACTCAAACCTTTTCACAGTCCCGAAGCCAAACGGGGACATAAGACCCATATTGGACCTAAAGAGTCTAAACAAATTTCTAAACGTCCGGTCTTTCCGGATGGAGTCGATCCGATCGGTCACCGCTGCCCTACAAGGGGAGGAATGGTTAGCCTCGATCGACATCAAAGATGCTTACTTGCATGTTCCCATCTTTCCAGGTCATCAAAAATTCCTACGCTTTGCAGTAGAAGGGCGCCATTTTCAGTTCAGAGCCTTACCATTCGGTCTGGCCACAGCACCACGAGTGTTCACAAAAATTCTGGCCCCACTGTTGGCCGATCTAAGAACACGGGGTGTAACGATAATGGCATACCTAGACGACCTGTTGTTGATGGACCACTCAGTTGCCAAGCTAGAAGTGGTAATTGTCGATACAATCAAGTATCTAGAGTCTCACGGTTGGGTCATCAACCTGGACAAGTCAGCCCTACAGCCAGTGAAAAACCTGGTATATCTAGGGCTACGGCTGGATTCAGACCAGAGGAAGATTTTCTTACCTCTAGACAAGGTATCCTCTTTGAGGGCCTTGGTCCGTCTGCTTTGTGCAAAAAGACAGCCGTCCATACGCCTGTGCATGAGGCTGCTAGGAAAGATGGTAGCATCATTCGAAGCTGTGCCATACGCCCAATTCCACTCAAGGAATTTACAAAGGGCCATATTGTCAGCCTGGAACGGAAAAGTTCAGGCTCTAGACTTCCCGATGGCTTTGTCCCCTTCCGTTCGGAAGAGTCTCTGCTGGTGGTTGATCCCCCAGAATCTCCAGAAGGGAAAACCCTTCAGCCCGATATCTTGGAAGGTGGTCACTACAGATGCCAGCCTTATAGGCTGGGGGGCAGTACTGGAGCAATGGTCTCTCCAGGGCAGATGGTCAAATGTGGTAAAAACCCTGCCCATCAATCTCTTAGAGATACGAGCAGCCCGGTACGCCCTAGTAGCCTGGACATCCAGACTCCAAGGGTCCCCTGTCAGAATTCAATCAGACAATGCCACAGCAGTGGCATATATCAATCATCAGGGAGGCACCAGGAGTCGTGCAGCCCAGAGGGAAGTAAGTCACATCCTGGAATGGGCAGAAAAGCATGTCCCATGTATATCAGCTGTCTTCATTCCAGGGGTGGAGAATTGGAAGGCGGACTTTCTGAGTCGCCAACAGTTATGCCCAGGGGAATGGTCCCTTCATCCTGAGGTCTTCCGAGCAATATGTCAGCGGTGGGGAACACCGGATGTAGATCTGCTAGCATCCAGATTCAACGCAAAGGTGGACAGATTTGTCTCCCGGACAAGGGATCCCCTCGCTTGCGGCTCGGATGCTCTGGTGTTCCCTTGGGATCAGTTCAGACTGATATATGCATTCCCTCCGCTACAATTGTTGCCTCGACTCCTTCGCAGAGTCAGGTTGGAGAAGAAGCCGGTGATCCTGGTGGCTCCAGCGTGGCCCCGAAGGGCCTGGTACGCGGAGATCATCAAAATGTCTGTGGGGAGTCCTTGGACCCTTCCACGACGTCCGGACCTGCTTTCGCAAGGACCGATATACCACCCTTCCTTACTAACTCTAAGTTTAACGGCCTGGCTATTGAATCCCACATCCTAAAGAAGAGAGGTCTCTCTAACTCTGTGGTATCAACTATAATCAATGCCAGGAAGCCTGTATCCAGGCAGATCTACTATAGAGTTTGGAAGGCGTACATCACTTGGTGCGAGGCCAGAAAATGGCATCCACGTAAGTACGTTATAGGCAGAATTCTGGACTTCCTGCAGTGGGCTGTAGACAGGAAGTTTGCCTTAAGTACTATCAAGGGCCAGGTTTCGGCCTTGTCAATACTATTTCAAAGGCCCCTGGCTATGCATTCACTTGTCAAATCCTTTATGCAAGGTGTGACTCGTATTATTCCACCGATTAAGGCTCCCATATGCCCATGGGATCTAAATTTGGTTCTGTCGGTTCTGCAGAAGCAGCCATTTGAACCTTTGCGGCACATTTCCTTGGTTCTACTCACCAGGAAATTTATATTTTTAGTAGCCATATGCTCGGCTAGAAGAGTGTCGGAATTAGCCGCCATGTCCTGTAAAGAGCCATATCTGGTTATCCATAAGGACAGAGTAGTATTACGTCCTCACCCAGCCTTTCTTCCTAAGGTGGTATCGAGGTTTCACTTGAACCAGGATGTGGTTCTTCCTTCTTTTTTCCCCAAACCAAGCTCGGTAGAGGAAAAGTTATTGCATTCTTTGGATGTAGTAAGAGCAGTTAAAGCTTATCTAAAAGCCACTGCTCAGATTCGTAGAATGGATTCTTTGTTTGTTCTGCCGGAAGGCCCCAGAAAGGGTCAGGCAGCATCAAAATCTACTTTAGCCAAGTGGATTCGACAGGTCATAATACAAGCCTATGGCTTGAGAAGTAGACCGCCTCCGTTCAAAGTTAGGGCGCACTCCACGAGAGCAGTTGGAACTTCATGGGCAGTGCATCACCAGGCCTCCCTGGCGCAAATTTGTAAGGCCGCAACATGGTCTTCAGTACACACGTTTACTAGGTTCTACCAGGTGGACGTTAGAAGTCAGGAGGATGTCGCCTTTGGGCGCAGTGTGTTGCAGGCCGCAAAAGATCCTCATGCCTGATGGCGCCCAGCTTATGTATGGTGTATCCCCCCCCTCATGTGGCATTGCTTTGGGACGTCCCACATAGTAATGACTATGCTGCTCTGTGTCCCGTGATGTATGAACAAGAAAGTAGGATTTTTAAAACAGCTTACCTGTAAAATCCTTTTCTTGGAGTACATCACGGGACACAGAGCTCCCACCCCTCTTTTGGGGACACGTATTGCTTTGCTACAAAACTGAGGTACTCCCGGATGGGAGGGGCTTATATAGGGGAGGGTACTTCCTGTTTTGGAAGTTGCCAGTGCCAGCACCTGAAGGTAATTCTATATAACCCACATAGTAATGACTATGCTGCTCTGTGTCCCGTGATGTACTCCAAGAAAAGGATTTTACAGGTAAGCTGTTTTAAAAATCCTACTTTTCAGCTTCCACAAGTATCGGGCAGGTATGGTACATGCATAAATAATAAGGGTGTTTTACTGCGCTAATGTGGAAAATGAGTGATGAAAAAAGTTTGTGCTGGTCACACCTGGGCTGCGACAATAAAATATGTGAAACCATATAAAAACAATATAAATTTAGAAAATATCGCGCCCAAAATAATTAATTAGATAATACAATCTTGATAAACTACAAAAGTAACACAAAATGATGAAGTGTCAAAAAATACCTGTGAACACAATTCCAACCATAAATATTAATACATGGAACTAGAATATATGTGAGTAATTGAAGAAGTTAGTTCAACATTGATACACACTCATTACCATAAACTAAATGGTCAGTCAAAAACAAATATTAACCACCAAAAATTATACCAGCAATGATAAACATATGAGTTAAAAGTGTTTGAAAAAAGTCCTTATAGTGAAACTCCAACCTGCAAAAACCAAATATTGCAGGGTAAAAAAATATTTATCCAACACATATATAGAAAAAGTTTCCTTCACACTGGAAGAAAAGGGGGGGGACTCTGAGAGGTGTTTCAAGAGAAGAGATGATGGTGCAGGAGAAATGCCCCGGAGAATCCACAGATGTCAGAGAAGATCACATCCACCACGGTGAGTGAGTATATATGAGATGGGTACGTTACCAGAAATGATGGACCTCCACTGTGGCAAGGTCTAACAGGCCTGCAGATATCACCCTCTGCGGGGTACAGGAGTTCATCCACCTGATTTCACGGAATTATGATCCCAATGCAGATTCTTAGCGTCTGTTGTACTGATCCATTTACTGCAGCTGATACTCTAGGGCATCCAGTTCACCTTGATTTAACGCATTTGCTCTTTGAACCTCTCCGCCACCTCCAACCAGAATACGTCTGCACCGAACGACAGGCAAGACGACCCGGCCCCCGCCACCTGCAAGCCTGTCAGAAAGAAGCGTAAAAGAGCAAATGCGTTAAATCAAGGTGAACTGGATGCCCTAGAGTATCATCAAAAGCAGCTGCAGTAAATGGATCAGTACAACAGATGCTAAGAATCTGCATTGGGATCATAATTCCGTGAAATCAGGTGGATGAACTCCTGTACCCCACAGAGGGTGATATCTGCAGGCCTGTTAGACCTTGCCACAGTGGAGGTCCATCATTTCTGGTAACGTACCCATCTCATATATACTCACTCACCGTGGTGGATGTGATCTTCTCTGACATCTGTGGATTCTCCGGGGCATTTCTCCTGCACCATCATCTCTTCTCTTGAAACACCTCTCAGAGTTCCCCCCCCCCTTTTCTTCCAGTGTGAAGGAAACTTACTCTTTCGTCCATGGACCGACACAGCTTCTCTATTGACAAAGTGGGTATTATCAGTTAATTAGGAGTGACTAGGCAGAAAAACTTGTAAAAAGTGTTGCACCACACCTTCTACAGTACCGCCCAGGGGGCGGACCCTCTGGGTATACCCTCTCAGTCTGCATCTTCGCAGATCAGTTTTTTTCTGTCTAGCAAGGAGTAGGACATGGCTCCCTTCGGGCCCATTGGTCCGGGGAAAAAAGATATATATATATATATTAATTTTTTTTGCTACATTTGTTGTTTCCTGCGATCTTCGATCAACTGCCGACTGGGTGACAGGCTGGATCCTCGATCCTTGTAGTCTCCCCAGTTTCGGCCATCGAGCGTGTGCCGACCCTAGCTACGCGCTGGGTTTTCCACGACATGCCCGTCGCTCCACGGGTGGCCGGTGAGCTTACGCTCCAGGGCCTGCATCGGACCGCTCAGCTTCGGCTGACCTTACGGCCGAGTCGCAGCAGCCTGGCCGGTGAGCTTACGCTCCAAGGCTTGCATCGGACCGCTCAGCTTCGGCTGACCTTACGGCCGAGTCGCAGCAGCCTGTCCGGTGAGCGTCATGCTCCAGGGCATACATATGATCGTCCCTTCTGGGTCCAATCACAGCATGCCTGGCCAACAGTCACCTTCCGTGCACGGACGATGATCTGTTTGGAATGTCTTCCAGCAGAATACATGCAGGATAGGTGAGTAAAACTCCCCTGCCTCGGCTGGGTGATTTAGCTGGACATTCCTGGAGAGATCAAGTAAGTGGTTGTGGCCCCTTTCTTCCCTCTCTCCCTGCCTTTCCCTCCTCCCTGGGCTTCTAGCTAAAGGTTGCTGGGTGCTGTTGGTCACCTAGGGGGTCCCACTGGAGCGGGGCTGGCTGTAACTAACATTTAAAAGAAATTTCATTTTTCTTACCTGTGTTTGTGTCCTTCCTCCTCCATGCTGTCGGCGGCCATTTTGAGGTGGTCCATGCTAAGTTTGGCCTCTTGTGACTGCCCGGCGGCCATCTTCCTGTGGTTCGGCCACACCCACTGGCCCCTATCAGCTGATCGGCAGCCATGTTTGTCCACCCTGTATGCAGATATTGCCGTTCGGCGGCCATCTTTTTGTGGGCTATGGCTGCTTGACCTCTATCTTCTGTCGGCGGCCATTTTCTTAGAGCCCACATTATCTTCCATACAGACGTTTTTGGCAACCATTTTTCGAGAGCCTCCGGCCTCTAGGGTGCATTACACTGGCGCGAAAATTCACACAGGAAGTGCTGATAAAAGAAGCAGACTGACACATCAGCAGTGGGGACAGCATCACAGGCGCAGCATAGCAGTACCTATCCAGGGTGGTGAGTCCTCTGGGTGACCCGGCCTCTCTGCAGCACAGGAGGGTGGCCTATTGATATCTTGCCTGGAGCCCTGTGAGTGTCAGCGTGTGGTCAGCATGGCATCTGAGCCAGATGTCTTCTCCCCTGAAACACCAGATTTAGCAGCTGGTGCCCCTGAGGTGTCTATGAACGCTATGACTGCAATCCTAGAGGCGTTTGCTGCCAGGGTGGAAGCAGCACACGGGAATACAGGGGGTAGTAAACGCCCCATCCCCTGCAAGCTTCTGGGGATAATTCTGGTGCAGAACCAGGTCCAGCTACGGCTCGGGGCCCAGATTCTGACGCATCAGAGACTGCAGACCATGACCGGACAGTGAGAATGACTCAAAGTCCAGGTCAGTACGCGAGACGGCTTTGGTATCTGACCTTATTACTGCAGTGCGGGATATGCTAAAATTGGAAAATACTGCAGAAGCAGCAGAGACTCCGGTCCACTTGGGTTTCATAGACCTGCCCGCACTGCTAAGGTGTTCCCTTGTGTGTCTTTTGATAAACTCTTATACAAGGAATGGGAGAACCCACTGAGGGTCTTTACAGCCCCAAAGAGGTTTGCGGTACGGTACCCCTTTTGAGGAGAGTTTTCTGAAGAAATGGACCTCTCCCCCCTATAGTGGACCCTCCTGTGTCCAGACTTAATAGAGCCACCACAATTCCTGTAGAAGGGGCTCCTGTTTTCAAGGACCCTGTGGATAAGAAGGCTGAAGCACTCGCTTGCTACCTATACTCAGTGGTAGGCTCGGCAGTACGCCCGGCATTGGCGGGGGCCCTAGTGTCTCACACACTTACTGAATGGGCAAGATTGCTACTCCAGGGGTTAAGGAGCGAGATGCTCCTCCTGATGAGATAACATTGGCCGACCTGTTGGTCCAGGGCCTTAGGTTTTTCTGCGAGTCAGACATGAATACTATTCCCCTGCTGTCTAAAACTTCGGTTTATGCAGTAGCAATACGCCGCCTGATCTGGCTAAAAGGCTGGTCTGCGGACCAGACTTCCAAGAAAGCCCTGTTGGATCTGCCTTTTAAGGGCGACAGACTTTTTGGGGCTTCTCTGGATGACATCATCAAGGATGCCACAGGAAGTAAAAGCACTTTGCTTCCCCAAATTAGCAAGGATAAGGGGCCACGCCAAGGGCAAGGGCCCTCCTTTACTGCACACAAGTGTTTTTTTCGTCCCCCTAGGGCGACAGGGAAAAGACCCCAGGCCGATAAAGCGCCAGCCCAAGGACAAAAGCGTCCCTGGTCCCGGATACCCAATAAGCCTGCAGACAAATTTGCGTCCGCATGAAGGTCCACCCCCACCCAGCTCTCGGGTGGGGAGACGTCTTCGCAAATTCGCGACTCAGTGGACAGCACTAATCTCCGACAGGTGGGTTTGCGAAGTAATCTCCTCAGGCTACAAGATAGAGTTTCTCTCTTGTCCACCGGACAGATTCAACACCTCCAATCTCCAGCTACTACCGACCCGTCGGGAGGCCCTGTATGGGGCGGTCCAGGGTCTACTGGAACGCGGGGTAGTTATTCCAGTTCCAGAACTGGAACGGGGTTTTTACTCAAATCTGTTCATTGTGCCGAAGAAGGAGGGGGTTCGTCCAAGCTTGGATCTCAGAGCCCTCAATTGCTTTGTGAAGGTACAAAGTTTTCGGATGGAGCCGGTTCGATCTGTAGTCACGGCTCTCCATCCGGGGGACTTTCTGGCCTCCTTAGACATCAAGGACCCATACCTGCATGTCCCCATATACTCCAGACACCAGAGGTTTCTGCGATTTGCTATCGGGAAGGACCACTACCAGTTTGTGGCCCTCCCGTTGGGCCTTGCCTCAGCACCCAGGACGTTCACCAAGGTGCTCGCTCCGATTCTGGCACTTCTAAGACAGCGGGGTATCGCTATCACAGGCTACTTATATGACCTTCTGCTGAAGGCCCCTTCAAGCTCAGAATTAGAGGTAAGCGTGTCCATTACCTGTCAGACTCTTCGAGACTGTGGTTGGATACTAAACACGCAAAAGTCAGTATGGTGCCCACTCAACGCCTAGGGTACCTGGGGTTGATTCTGGATTCTTCAGAGGCAAAGGTATTCCTCCCTGTGGAGAAGTTGCAGACCCTCCGGGCTGCAGTACGGCAGCTGACTTCCAGGAATTGGTCGTCACTCCGTTTTTTGCATGCGAGTGTTGGGCCTCAGGGTAGCCTCCTTCGAGGCGGTTCCATATGCTCAATACCACACTCGAGTGTTACAGAAGGAAGTTCTGTCCAGATGGAACAGATGTCCATCATCTCTGGATTATCAAATCCGAGTGAGCCACATAGTCAGGAGATCCCTGGTATGGTGGCTGACAGCACCGGCTCTAATGGCCGGGAAGTAATTTCTTCCGGTTTACTGGATAGTGATCACGACGGACGCCAGCCTTACAGGTTGGGGGGGGAGTCTGGGGTGTTCAGTCGGCGCAAGGTCGCTGGACCCCAGAGGAAGCCCTCCTGCCGATCAATGTCCTGGTAATCCGGGCGATCAGGCTGTGCCTCTTCAAATGGTCTCAGAGGCTGCAAGGGCGTCCAGTCAGGATCCAGTCAGACAACGCCACAGCAGTGGCATATGTCAATCATCAAGGAGGAACAAGAAGCTCAGCTGCAACATCGGAGATCGCTCGCATCCTGAAGTGTGACGAGAGGAGCGTACCGGCACTGTCGGCCGTGTACATTCCGGGTGTGGAAAACTGGCAGGCGGACTACCTGAGCCGCCAGATGCTGAACCAGGGAGAAGGGTCCTTACACCCGGAGGTGTTCCAACTCCTCTGCCAAAGATGGGGCACACCAGACGTAGATCTTCTGGCTTCCCGACTCAATCGGAAGGTATTGAGATTTGTGGCCCGGTCAAGAGACCCATGGGCAGACGCAACGGACGCGTTGGTAGCATCGTGGGGTCAGTATCGGCTAATCTATGCCTTCCCTCCCTTAAGGCTTCTTCCTCTTCTGCTCCGCAGAGTGGAGGCAGAGGGAATTCCAATGATCCTAATCGCTCCAGATTGGCCTCAGCGTCCTTGGTACGCCGATCTAGTACGTCTGGTAGCAGACGTCCCCTGGCGCCTACCACTACGGAAGGACCTGCTATCGCAAGGTCCCATATTCCATCCTGCTTTGCAGTCATTGGCTTTAACGGCATGGCTGTTGAGAACCAGGTACTGAGAGACCGGGGCCTGTCAGACTCAGTAATCTCTACTATGAGAAGTGCTCGAAAACCGTCCTCTAGGAAGGTCTATCACCGCACTTGGAGGGCCTACATCTCCATGTGTGAGGAAATGAAATGGCATCCGCGTACCTATTTGGTTTCCAGAATCCTGCTGTTTTTACAGCATGGGGTGGACCAAGGGCTTGCCCTAAGTACGATTTAAGGGACAGATATCTGCCCTGGCTGTCTTTTTTCAGCGACCTCTGGCGACTCACTCTCTCGTGAGTACATTTGTGCAGGGGGTCCGACATGTGGCCCCTCCGGTCCGTCCCCCGTTACCTCCGTGGGACTTGAACCTGGTCCTCTCGGTGCTTCAGAAGGCACCGTTTGAGAATATTAGAGATATTCCCCTGTTGACACTTTCTCAGAAAGTGGTCCTTTTGGTGGCTGTTACGTCAGTTAGACGAGTCTCTGAGCTGGCAGCCTTGTCCTGCAAGGCTCCCTATTTGATTTTCCACAAGGATAAGGTGGTGCTGCGGCCGCAGCCTTCCTTTCTTCCGAAGGTCGTTTCGGCTTTTCATCTCAACGAAGACATTGTACTTCCATCCTTGTGTCCTCAGCCGTCGAATCCTAAGGAGTCGGCGTTGCATTCCTTGGACGTTGTCCGAGCTTTGAGAGTATACCTATCTGCTACTTCCCTGTTCCGGAAGTCAGACTCACTGTTTGTTTCGGTGGCTGGTCCCAAGAAGGGCCAAGCAGTCTCATCGGCCACCATCTCTAGGTGGATCCGTCAGATAGTAATCCAGGCTTACGCCTTAAAGGGTCAGGCGCCCCCCTTTCCTGTCACGGCACATTCGACCAGGGCAATAGGTGCCTCTTGGGCTTTCCGACATCAAGCGTCTGTTTCCCAATTATGTAAAGCGGCGACTTGATCGTCCGCACACACTTTCACAAAATTCTACAAAATTGATGTAGGTGCATCTTCGGATGCCTCTTTTGGCCGCAAGGTTTTGCAAGCGGCTGTTTAGAGTTGCAACTCCTCCGTTGGAGGAGTGCTGTTTTGTGTTTGGGGTGAAGTTTATTTTTATGCTGTTACCACCCCTCATTTTTTCTCTGACACTGCTTTGGGACGTCCCACTTTGTCAATAGAGAAGCTGTGTCGGTCCATGGACGAAAGAGTAAACAGGATTTTTTACTCACCGTAAAATCCTTTTCTCTGAGTCCATGGACCGACACAGCACCCACCCCTCCTTTTAAGTTTGTACTGCTTTTTGACAAACTGATCTGCGAAGATGCAGACTGAGAGGGTATACCCAGAGGGTCCGCCCCCTGGGCGGTACTGTAGAAGGTGTGGTGCAACACTTTTTACAAGTTTTTCTGCCTAGTCACTCCTAATTAACGGATAATACCCACTTTGTCAATAGAGAAGCTGTGTCGGTCCATGGACTCAGAGAAAAGGATTTTACGGTGAGTAAAAAATCCTGTTTTTTCTATATATGTGTTGGACAAATATTTTTTTCCCCTGCAATATTTGGTTTTTGCAGGTTGGAGTTTCACTATAAGGACTTTTTTCAAACACTTTTAACTCATATGTTTATCATTGCTGGTATAATTTTTGGTGGTTAATATTCGTTTTTGACTGACCATTTAGTTTATGGTAATGAGTGTGTATCAATGTTGAACTAACTTCTTCAATTACTCACATATATTCTAGTTCCATGTATTAATATTTATGGTTGGAATTGTGTTCACAGGTATTTTTTGACACATCATCATTTTGTGTTAAGACAAACAAGAAAGGGAGCAACCGCTCAGGTGTAGCTGATAAATGCTTCACAGGGTCCTAGAGCCGTGGGTGCAGGCAGTGCATATCACAATGCAGAAAACAGGAAAAAATGCTTGGACAGCCGCACTCCAAAAATGGTTGTTTATTAAAACAAAAATGTGAAAAACATATCACAGCATGGAAAGCAGCAAACAGGAGCTGACGCGTTTCGCACTGTGACTCAGTGCTTAATCATAGCTGATTAAGCACTGAGTCACAGTGCGAAACGCGTCAGCTCCTGTTTGCTGCTTTCCATGCTGTGATATGTTTTTCACATTTTTGTTTTAATAAACAACCATTTTTGGAGTGCGGCTGTCCAAGCATTTTTTCCTGTTTTCATCATTTTGTGTTACTTGTGTAGTTTATCAAGATTGTATTATCTAATTAATTATTTTGGGCGCGATATTTTCTAAATTTATATGGTACATGCATACCTGCATTGGGCCAAGGTAACTACAGTGGTGAAGATTGCAGATTTTGTAAGTTGTTTGCCCACTTACAAAGGAATAAAGGGTCTATAATTTTGTTCATAAGTGTATTTTAACTGATAGAGACAGAATATTAACCAAAAATACAGAAAAAACACATGATACAAATGTTATAAATTGAGTTGCAGTTCAGCGAGTAAAATAAGTATTTGATCCTAAAGCAAAACATGACTTAGTAGTTGGTGGAGAAACCCTTGTTGGCAAGCAGAGGTAAGACATTTCTTGTAGTTGGTTACCAGGTTTGCGCACATCTCAGGAGGGATTTTGGTCCACTCTTCTTTACAGATCTGCTCTAAATTCTTAAGGTTTCTTGGCTGTCGCTTGGCAACTTGAAGTTTCAGCTCCCTCCATACGTTTTTTTATAGGATTAAGATCTGGAGACTGTCTCCATGACCATAACCACTTCACCCCCGGAAAGGATTGTGGCACTGGTATGCAGCACTGATGGGCATTGATAGGCAGCACTGATGGGTACTTATGGGTGGCACTGATAGGTGGCACTGATGGACACTGGGTGGCACTGCTGGGCATCACTGATGAGACATCTGGCAGGCATTCATAGTGGGCACTGACTGGCACCATTTGTGGGCACTGCTCTTTACTGAGATCGGTGTAGTGGTGTGTCACACTGGCACACCACACCACTGATGGGTGCGCAATCTCAGCTTATCCTGCTGGACATCCATATGACGCCCAGTCAGGATAACTGAACCACCGCCCGGCCGTCATTTTGCTATAGGCCGGGCGGGAAGTGGTTAATCTGATATCTATGTCAGCTGTGGGGGCTGGAAACCACCTGCCTGCAGCTCATTGGCCCATCAAAGACAGCTGACTTCAGACCAAACGCAATCTGATCACTCCTAGCCCTGTGTAATATAGGACTTTCTAGGGCAGTGATGGCAAACCTTGGCATCCCAGATGTTTTGGAACTACATGTCCCATGATGCTCAACTACACTGCAGAGTGCATAAGCATCATGGGAAATGTAATTCCAAAACATCTGGGGTGCCAAGGTTCGCCAATACTGTCCTGGGGCCTCGTTGGGTGAATAGGAATGGCGGGCAGAATTTCTGTGATTTCAGATCGCAGCAGAACAAGCGTTTTGGGTGCCGTTCATTTTAAATGGCACCCCAAACGTGGCGTGATTTTTCTGCGATTGTTGAGGCAAATCGCTCCTGTGCACAGGGACAGAATTTGGTCCCTCAGCTTCTTTGGAGCGAAAGTGACGGATAGGGCAACCCAGTCAGTTTCCGCATGAGAATTGTGCTAACAAAATTACGAGTGTGAACAAGCGGACCTTCACCCTCCTGAGGAAGATTCCAAACAGACGTGTACAGAGCACTGAGGGCTGTAGACCATATTTGAAGCAGGTGGGAGGACCAGGGATAACCTATGTCGCTGTCAAGATACACTTGGATGGTTCAAGTTCCAGACATACATAAAAACATATGACCGTGCTCGGTGCCCACAGTGGTTACTGTATAGGGAATCGGCTGCAAAGCTATGAAAAATGCCAGCTATGTCTATATAGGATGAAAGTCTCACCATGGATGGACACAACAGACTTGATAAAGCGCATGTGTGCGAAACACGTCGTCAGGGAACTGTCTACACTGGTACCCTGAAGCTTCCACTTGTTCTTCCTGCTTCCGCCCGCTGGCTCTGGATTGGCGCCTTTCCGTTAGCCCTTATCGCAGTTCTGGATGACCCTTCTATCAATACCCAGGTGTCATGGATATGCATTAATGTCTGTCTGCCATCTTACCTTTCCTCCTCATGTGTCCATCTTAGAGGCCAGAAGCCTTTCACCTGGCTTCCTTTATAATCTCCTCCCAGCCTGACTCCACCCCAGGCCCTATCACAGAACACTATATTAACCTGTGCACTGCAAGCCTGCTTTGCTGATCAACGTGTTTGTTAGGCATTGTGTGTTTGGGTTCCTGCCTGCCGTGTGCTACGTCTGTCTCTCTGTTACATATTTGGCTTGTCCCCGACTATCCCTGTCTGCTCGTTCCCCTTGACCTTCGGCTTGTCCTTCGTTATCCTTGTCTGCTTGTGGCCCTTGACCTTCTGCTGGTTATTCATTACTCTTATATCTTGTGCTGCTGCTTTCCCTCTTTTCCCCTTATCCTACGGGGCGTGAGCTAGGAGACTCTAGGGGCCGCGACCTGGACCCAGCCTGCAGCATAACATCCTCACCACTAGAGGCTCTGGAGAAGACCTGCTGGGTCTTAGACTCCGCGCCCTGGGGAATCTTGGCTCTAGCTTCCTATAGGATCCCGGTTGTGCTCCTCTGGTCCCGCTTTCTACAACCACCCAGTTTCCTATCCGCAGCAGTCAGCCATAGGGTTCACTACCTTGCGGTGCACTCCTGTCCCCCTACGGTGTGCATCTGTCACCTGGCCACAGGTGACCTGACAGTTTGATCAGCCATGGACCCGGCTGACAGGCCGCTCCCCGCGGATGATCCATTACAGGGCATAGTCCGTAGACTTGAGACCCAGGAATCAGATCAGACTCAGGTGATGCGATTCCTCCAGGATCTGGCTTCTCGCTTCGAGCAGCTTCAGACCTCTGTGGGAACCCCAAATCTGCAACCTCAAGTACAACCAGCAGCTGCGCCTTTCACATCAGTCGCAGCCACACACTCACTAGAACTGCCAGCTCCGTTCCGTTTCTCTGGGGACTCCAAGGCCTGCAGGGGGTTTCTCAGCCAATGTACGATTCATTTTGAGCTTCAGCCTCAAAACTTCCTGTCTGATCGGGCTAAGGTAGCCTATATCATCTCCCTCCTCTCCGGTGAAGCTTTAGCCTGGGCTGCCCCCCTGTGGGAAAGGAATGATTCGGTGGTTTCCATCCTGTCCGACTTCTTGGAGCTCTTTCGGAACATCTTCGAGGAGCCGGCTCGGGCTTCTTCAGCGGCTAGTGCTGTCTTACGTCTTCGCCAAGAAGCTAGTTCAGTGGGACAATACGCTCTTCAGTTCCGTATCCACACAGCTGAATTGAGCTGGAATAATGAGGCCCTGGTCGCTACCTTTTTACATGGCCTCTCTGACCGAGTGAAAGACGAATTAGCGGGAAGAGCCATTCCCGTCGGTCTGGACGATGCAATTTCTTTGTGCAACCAGATCGACATTAGTTTTCAGGAGAGGTCACTAGAAAAAAGACGCCAGCACTCTCTGGGTCCTAGCCAGTCTGAGCTCCCCTCCCTTCATGCCGTGGAGCATCTTCTGCCTGCTGAGGGACCTATGCAGCTGGGCTGGACCAGACTAACCCCCGAAGAACGTGCTAGGCGCAGAACTCTGGGCTTGTGCCTCTATTGTGGGGGCAAGGGTCATTTTCGTGACTTTTGCTCACTTCTGTCCGGGAAACGCTCAGGCCTAATACATTTGGAAGGTGGAGTATTGGACCCTGAAACATCACCTTCTCGCCTTCTCCTGCTGATGTTCCTTCATGTAGGCACTTCTCCTCAATCAACCCTTGCATATCTGGATTCAGGGGCAGCCGGCAATTTTATGGATTGGGGAACTGCTTCTTCTATGAAGCTTACCCTTTCACCTCTCGCTACCCCATTGGTAGTCTCGGCTATTGATGGCACTGTTCTCCCAGGGGGCCCTATTCGCTTCCAGATGCTACCCATTAGGATGTCGGTAGGGATTCTCCACCAGGAGTGGATATCCTTTCTCATTCCACCCAAGGCCTCTACCCCCATTGTATTGGGCCTTCCTTGGCTGCGGCTCCACTCTCCACATGTGGACTGGGCCTCTGGGCAGGTCCTGGCTTGGGGTCCCTCATGTGTCTCCTCATGTCTTCTCAAGGTGGCCCCCAAAGAGAGACTTCTGGTTGCTACCACTTCTGTTTCTTCTGATCTGAGCTGAGGTGCTTCCTCCCCACAGGTCTTTTGACTGTGCTATTGATCTTGTCCCCGGAGCATCTCTGCCCAGGGGTCGTACCTACCCTCTGTCCATCCCAGAGACCCAGGCCATGTCTGAGTATGTTGCAGAGAATCTGGAGAGAGGTTTCATCCAGAAATCCGCATCACCTGCAGGGGCAGGGTTCTTTTTCGTTGCCAAAAAGGATGGTACCCTAAGACCCTGTATCGACTATCGAGGTTTAAACGCGGTTACTATTAAAAATCGATACCCCCTACCCTTAATATCTGAACTATTCGATAGGTTGAAGGGTGCCTCCATTTTCACCAAGTTGGATCTCAGAGGCGCGTACAATCTCATTCGAATACGGGAGGGTGACGAATGGAAGACTACATTCAACACTAGAGACGGGCATTACGAATACCTGGTGATGCCTTTTGGTTTGTGTAATGCCCCAGCTGTGTTTCAAAACTTCGTCAATGAAATCTTCAGAGATCTGCTGTACCAGTTTGTTGTCATCTATCTGGATGACATTCTGATCTTTTCTGAAAATCTGCTCGTCCACAGAAATCATGTCCGCACTGTACTTCAGCGTCTTAGAGAGAACAATCTCTATGCCAAGCTGGAGAAATGTTCCTTTGAATGTTCTGAGGTCCTGTTTTTGGGGTGCTTTGTCTCATGTTCGGGTCTTCGTATGGATCCTGCGAAGGTCTTGGCTATTACCAACTGGCCTCTTCCTGCTAGCCTCAAGGCCACACAGCGCTTTCTTGGCTTCACAAATTATTATGGGCAGTTTATAAGGAATTACTCTTCCATTGCCGCGCCTATTATCGCTTTAACCAAGAAGGGTGCGAATGCCAAAGACTGGCCCCCCGAAGCTGTCTCTGCATTTCACGACCTGAAACAGGCCTTTGTTTCTGGACCTCTCTTGAGGAGACCAAATCCTGGGGATGCATTTTTTATTGAAGTAGATGCTTCCTCAATGGGGGTGGGAGCTGTGCTTCTTCAAATCTTTTAGAAGAAACGTCAACCATGTGCGTTCTTCTCCAATAAATTTTCTCAGGCAGAGAGGAATTATGCCATCGGTGATCGGGAACTTCTCGCAATTAAATTGGCATTAGAGGAGTGGTGTCATCTCTTGGAGGGTTCCCCTCACTCCATAACGATCTTTACTGACCACAAGAATTTACAGTATCTACAGAATGCTAAACGTCTGAATCCTAGACAGGCCAGGTGGAGTCTCTTCTTTGCCCGTTTTAATTTCACGATTACTTACAAACCTGGTTCCTGCAACGGTCGGGCTGATGCACTCTCTAGGTCATTTGACACTTTTGACAAGGAGTCCGCCCCTGAACCTGAGCCGATCATTCCAACCTCGTGCATTGCTGCCCACTCTACCACCCTGAAGTCAAAGATTCCGCCTGGTAAGACCTTTGTCCCCACTGAGCTAAGAGCTAAGATCCTTCGTTGGGGACATGATTCCAAGTTGGCAGGTCATTCTGGATTCCTCAGATCTAGTGATGAGCCGAACACCCCCGGGTTCGGTTCGCACCAGAACCCGCGAACGGACCGAAAGTTCGAACGAACATTAGAACCCTATTAAATACAATGGATGCGAACGTTCGAATTCTAAAGTGCTAATTATAACATCTATTATGCATGTTATTGTCCTAAAAAGGGTTTGGGAACCCGGGTTCTGCACCAGGGGACATGTATCAATGCAAAAAGAAGTTTTAAAAACGGTCGTTTTTCGGGAGCAGTCATTTTAATGATGCATAAAGTGAAAAAAAAAAAGTCAAATATTCCTTTAAATATCGTACCTGGGGGGTGTCTAAAGTATGCCTGTGAAGTGCCACGTGTTTCCCGTGTTTAGAACTGTCCCTGCACAAAATGACACTTCTAAAGGAAAAAAAAGCCATTTAAAACTGCTTGCGGCTTTAATGTAATGTCTGGTCCCGGTAATATGGATGAAATTCTTTAAGAAAAATGGCATAGCTACCCCATGACCCCCCCCCCTACCCCAGCCCATTACCAGCCCCTTTGGGTCTTGTATGGATATTAAGGGGAACCCCGCACATAAAATAAAAAAGGCCCTATATACTCTGAACAGCCCTATACAGGAGGTGCATACAAGACAGGGACTGTAGGTTTGTTCTTATGTAGAGTCTGTTTGTAATTTTGAACAGGTACATTGTTGAAGTGTAGCTCCAGACAAAAAATCTATTTTTAAACTTTTTGGAAAACATAGGTAAGGGTTATCACCCCTGTAACATTTGTTTTGCTGTCTGTGCCCCTGTTCAGAACATTTCACCTCACTTTCCGTCCCAATGACAACTCTTTTTGAAATGTGGTCTTTTTCTTGAAACAAGGATTGCTGATAAAGCATCAGTACAGAGGAGACACCTTTCTCCCATATTTATTCTTACAGGAGAGAATTTTCCTTCCTAGTGGTAGATTTCCTCTCACTTCCTGTTGTCTTCTTGCGTTTGCAAGTAGGAGTCGTTTGTAAGTTGGATGTTTGAAAGTAGGGACCTGCCGTATATACTCTGCAGAAATAGGCCCCTTAGTTGTTGGTGTTGGCACAACACTGTAAGCACTCACAGTTACTCTTGGTTGGTGCTGGAACGCCCTGCTGTCAACTATTATATCAGGAATTTTAATTACATATAATTGTTGAACAGTGGTAGTAAAAATTGGGCCTTTGATGGTGGTGCTGGTGCCACAACACTGTAAGCCCTGACAGTTACTCTTGGTGGGTGCAGCAATGGGCCCTGCTGTGAATTATTAGATCAAGAATTGTAATTACATGCCCCTGTTGAACAGGGGCTGAAAAATTGGGCCTTAGGCACTGGTGGCACAACACTGCAACCCCTCACAGATACTGTACTTGGAGCACAGCAATGAGCCCTGTTGCAAAGTATTGCTTCAAAAATTGTAATGACACGCCCCTGTTAAACAGGGGCTGAAAAATTGGGCCTTAGGCACTGGTGGCACAACACTGCAACTCCTCACAGATACTGTACTTGGAGCACAGCAATGAGCCCTGTTGCAAAGTATTGCTTCAAAAATTGTAATGACACGCCCCTGTTAAACAGGGGCTGAAAAATTGGGCCTTAGGCACTGGTGGCACAACACTGCAACTCCTCACAGATACTGTACTTGGAGCACAGCAATGAGCCCTGTTGCAAAGTATTGCTTCAAAAATTGTAATTACACGCCCCTGTTAAACAGGGGCTGAAAAATTGGGCGTTAGGCACTGGTGGCGGCACCCATAAACAAAAATGATCTTACAAGCTATCATCATCAATCGTATCATTGAGGACTCGGAGGAGGAGGATAGCCAGTCAACATAACAGCACAGGCACTCAGCATCAGCATCAGTCTTGAAGGGATGTGACATGTTAAAATCAATTAGTCTGTTATATCAGCATCAGGTGTGTGGTAGCTGGTGGTGATCCAAGACTGGTTCATCTTGATGAAAGTCAGTCGATCAACCGAGTCGGTGGACAGGCGCACCCTGTGATCCGTGACAAATCCTCCAGCAGCACTGAATGTGCGTTCCGAAAGAACGCTGGATGCAGGACAGGCCAGTAGCTCAATTGCATACTGTGCAAGCTCTGGCCAGTGATCCATCCTCAAGACCCAGTAAGCCAGAGGATTTTCGGTGGGGAAGGTGTCCAAGTCTGACCTTGCCCCTAGATATTCCTGCACCATGTTTATCAGACGCTGGCGATGGTTGCTGGAACCGATCATACTTTGGGGCTGCGGACTAAAGAATTGTCTGAACGCATCGGTCAGACGGCCACCTTCCCCACCGCTCCTTCTTTGACTGGCCGAAGCCTCAGCAACTCGTTGTCCAGGACCAGGAGTTTGCAACCTCCCAGTCTCTGGGAACGCGTTGCACAGACCTTTCTGCAAGGCCTCCCGGAGTTGTCTCATCCTCTGCTCCCTCTGCGACGGTAACATAAGGTCCGCAACCTTACCCTTGTACCGTGGATCAAGGAGAGTGGCCAGCCAGTAATGGTCCCTCTCCTTGATCCGAAGAATACGAGGATCCTTCCGCAGACTTTGCAGGATCAGGGAGGCCATGCAGCGTAGGTTTGCTGAGGCATTCGCTCCGGAGTCCTCTGGGTCACTAAGGACGACATGATCCGCAGCCACCTCCTCCCAGCCACGTACAAGTCCACTGGTTTCTTGGGACTGTAAATCATCCCTAAAAGACTGCTGCTGATGATGCTGAGTGCCAGCCTCCACCTCCATGCTGACACAATCCTCCTCCTCCTCCTCCTCCTCCTCCTCCTCCTCTTCCTGTGCGATGGGTGGGACAGAAGGAACACTGTCTGGGTAAAGGGGGCCTTGAGAGGCAAGGAAGTCCTCCTCTTCCTGCCTCTGTTCTGCCTCAAGTGCCCTGTCCATTATTCCACGCAGCGTGTGCTCCAACAGGTGGACAAGAGGTACAGTGTCACTGATGCATGCACTGTCACTGCTCACCATCCTCGTGGCCTCCTCAAATGGTGCCAGGACAGTGCATGCATCCCTGATCATGCCCCACTGGCGTGGAGAAAAAAAACCAAGCTCCCCTGACCCTGTCCTGGTGCCGTAGTCGCACAGGTACTCATTGATGGCCCTCTGCTGCGTGTGCAGCCGCTGCAGCATGGCCAACGTTGAGTTCCACCTGGTGGGCATGTCACATATAAGGCGGTTCTTGGGCAGGTTCAACTCCTTTTGCAGCTCAGCCAGGCGAGCACTGGCATTATAAGATCTGCGGAAATGCACACAGACTTTCCTGGCCTGCCTCAGGACATCCTGTAAGCCCGGGTACCTGCCCAAGAAGCGCTGCACCACCAGGTTAAGGACGTGAGCCACACAGGGCACATGGGTCAGTTGTCCCTGTCGGAGGGCGGAGAGGAGGTTGGTGCCATTGTCGCAAACCACCATTCCTGGCTTAAGCTGGCGTGGCGTCAACCACCTCTCGGCCTGGCCCTGCAGAGCAGACAGGACCTCTGCCCCAGTGTGGCTTCTGTCCCCCAAACACACCAGCGCAAGCACGGCATGGCATCTTTTTGCCTGCGTACTTGCGTAGCCCCGTGAACGGCTACGGAGCACCGCTGGTTCATAGGACAAACCACAGGAAGAGGCCATGGAGGAAGAAGAAGAGGAGGGGGTGGAGGAGAGAGGTGTGTCACAACCAGTAGTAGCATTTTGGAGGCGTGGCGGTGGGACAACCTCCAACACTACTGCACCTTGTCCTGAATCCTTCCCAGCTGCCAAAAGAGTGACCCAATGGGCCGTGAAAGAAAGGTAACGTCCCTGTCCATGCCTGCTGGACCATGAGTCAGCGGTAATATGCACCTTACCGCTGACCGCCCTGTCCAGCGAGGCCAAGACATTGCCTTCCACATGCCGGTAGAGAGCCGGAATAGCCTTCCGTGAGAAAAAGTGGCGTTTGGGAACCTGCCACTGAGGAACCGCACATTGCACAAACTCACGGAAGGGGGCCGAGTCTACCAACTGAAAAGGCAGCAGTTGAAGCGCTAGCAATTTAGCCAAGCTAGCATTCAACCGCTGGGCATGTGGATGGCTGGGAGTGAACTTCTTTCGACGGTCCAGCAGCTGGGGCAGGGAAATTTGCCTGCTAGAATCGGACGTCGGTGTACTGCTAGCAGAGTGGGCGCAAGTACTTGGCTGTGACACACCTAATTCTACACCTTCATTCCTCTCAGTGCATGTTTCAGAGAGGACTGAAGTTATAGTGGGGTTGGAGATCCCAGCTGATGCGGTGCAAGGAGAGGTCCGCTTTGTTCTTTGGTGTGGGTCTTTGAGGTAGGCTTGCCAACGAGCTGCATGGCAGGTCAACATATGTCTGGTCAGGCATGTGGTACCCAAGCGGCTGATGTTTTGGCCACGCGATATACGCTTGAGACATATGTTGCAAACAGCAGCTGTGCGATCTGATGCACTAGCCTCAAAAAAGGCCCACACCAAAGAACTTTTTGAATGACGGGCAGAGGCAGCGCCCTGCACAGGCGGAGCTCTGCGGTGTGATTCCGTCGGTGTACTGCCCTTACGCTGGCCACCAAAGGGCATCCTGCCTCGTTGGAGATGTGCCTCCTCCTCATCCTCCTCCTCCTCCTCTCTCCTATTAGGCACCCACGTGGAGTCAGTGACCTCATCATCCCCTCCCTCCTCATCACTGGAGCCAATCTGGCAGTATGCTGCAGCTGCTGGAACATGACTGCCAGATTGGTGTCCTTCTTGAGCATCCCCTCTGTCTGCTCTCACGCTACTGCCTTCCTCTAGCTGGGTTTCATCATCAGACCCTTCGAAACGCTGGGCATCCTCCTGGAGCATGTACCCAACACTGTGCTGAAACAGTTCGGGGGACTCCTCAGGAGGAGGACATGGTGGGTCTAGGGAAGGAGTGACTGATGATTTGTCTGACATTGATACCAGGGAAGACGACGCTTTGGCAGCTGCTTTTCCAGTACCCTGAGCCTGGGTGAGAGAGGATGAGGAGGAGGAGGAGGGCTTGGTCATCCACTCTACCAAGTCTTCGGCATGATGTGGCTCAACATGTCCAGCTGCCGAAAAGAAGGACAAGCGTGTCCCATGGCCATGTGCTGATGACAATGCACCGCGTCCACGACCAGCACTGTTGCCCCCAGACACAGAGCCTGCTTGCCCTCTTTTATTGCCTCCTGACTGTCTGCCTCTCCTTGTTTGCCTTCCAGACATTCTAATAGATGGCCTGCAGGGAGATGGGAAAAAAGCAATAAGGGCTACCTTCAGGTGTCCTTCTCTGTCCCTTGAAACAAGGACTTTCACAGTGAAAGAAACTGACACTCTCCCTACCTACAGTTTTCTGTCCCTAGAAAAAATATTTTTTTAAGCACAATATAGCACAAGGACAATTCACTCACTGTCCTTACAGGTCCCTGGAAACAAGGACTTGCAGAGTGAAAGAAAAAAAAACACTCTCCCTACCTACAGTTTTCTGTCCCTAGAAAAAATGTTTTTTTTAATCACAATATAGCACAAGGACAATTCACTCACTGTCCTTACAGGTCCCTGGAAACAAGGACTTGCAGAGTGAAATAAACTGACACTCTCCCTACCTACAGTTTTCTGTCCCTAGAATAAATGTTTTTTTTTAAGCACAATATAGCACAAGGACAATTCACTCACTGTCCTTACAGGTCCCTGGAAACAAGGACTTGCAGAGTGAAAGAAAAAAAACACTCTCCCTACCTACAGTTTTCTGTCCCTAGAAAAAATGTTTTTTTTAATCACAATATAGCACAAGGACAATTCACTCACTGTCCTTACAGGTCCCTGGAAACAAGGACTTGCAGAGTGAAATAAACTGACACTCTCCCTACCTACAGTTTTCTGTCCCTAGAATAAATGTTTTTTTTAAGCACAATATAGCACAAGGAGAATTCACTCACTGTCCTTCCAGGTCCCTGGAAACAAGGACTTGCAGAGTGAAAGAAAAAAAACACTCTCCCTACCTACAGTTTTCTGTCCCTAGAAAAAATGTTTTTTTTAATCACAATATAGCACAAGGACAATTCACTCACTGTCCTTCCAGGTCCCTGGAAACAAGGACTTGCAGAGTGAAATAAACTGACACTCTCCCTACCTACAGTTTTCTGTCCCTAGAATAAATGTTTTTTTTAAGCACAATATAGCACAAGGACAATTCACTCACTGTCCTTACAGGTCCCTGGAAACAAGGACTTGCAGAGTGAAAGAAAAAAACACTCTCCCTACCTACAGTTTTCTGTCCCTAGAAAAAATGTTTTTTTTAATCACAATATAGCACAAGGACAATTCACTCACTGTCCTTACAGGTCCCTGGAAACAAGGACTTGCAGAGTGAAATAAACTGACACTCTCCCTACCTACAGTTTTCTGTCCCTAGAATAAATGTTTTTTTTAAGCACAATATAGCACAAGGACAATTCACTCACTGTCCTTACAGGTCCCTGGAAACAAGGACTTGCAGAGTGAAAGAAAAAAAACACTCTCCCTACCTACAGTTTTCTGTCCCTAGAAAAAATGTTTTTTTTAATCACAATATAGCACAAGGACAATTCACTCACTGTCCTTCCAGGTCCCTGGAAACAAGGACTTGCAGAGTGAAAGAAACTGACACTGTCCCTACCTACAGTTTTCTGTCCCTAGAATAAATGTTTTTTTTAAGCACACTATAGCACAAGGACAATTCACTCACTGTCCTTACAGGTCCCTGGAAACAAGGACTTGCAGAGTGAAATAAACTGACACTCTCCCTACCTACAGTTTTCTGTCCCTAGAAAAAATATATTTTTTAAGCACAATATAGCACAAGGACAATTCACTCACTGTCCTTACAGGTCCCTGGAAACAAGGACTTGCAGAGTGAAAGAAAAAAAACACTCTCCCTACCTACAGTTTTCTGTCCCTAGAAAAAATGTTTTTTTTAATCACAATATAGCACAAGGACAATTCACTCACTGTCCTTACAGGTCCCTGGAAACAAGGACTTGCAGAGTGAAATAAACTGACACTCTCCCTACCTACAGTTTTCTGTCCCTAGAATAAATGTTTTTTTTAAGCACAATATAGCACAAGGACAATTCACTCACTGTCCTTACAGGTCCCTGGAAACAAGGACTTGCAGAGTGAAAGAAAAAAAACACTCTCCCTACCTACAGTTTTCTGTCCCTAGAAAAAATGTTTTTTTTAATCACAATATAGCACAAGGACAATTCACTCACTGTCCTTACAGGTCCCTGGAAACAAGGACTTGCAGAGTGAAATAAACTGACACTCTCCCTACCTACAGTTTTCTGTCCCTAGAATAAATGTTTTTTTTAAGCACAATATAGCACAAGGAGAATTCACTCACTGTCCTTCCAGGTCCCTGGAAACAAGGACTTGCAGAGTGAAAGAAAAAAAACACTCTCCCTACCTACAGTTTTCTGTCCCTAGAAAAAATGTTTTTTTTAATCACAATATAGCACAAGGACAATTCACTCACTGTCCTTCCAGGTCCCTGGAAACAAGGACTTGCAGAGTGAAATAAACTGACACTCTCCCTACCTACAGTTTTCTGTCCCTAGAATAAATGTTTTTTTTAAGCACAATATAGCACAAGGACAATTCACTCACTGTCCTTACAGGTCCCTGGAAACAAGGACTTGCAGAGTGAAAGAAAAAAATACTCTCCCTACCTACAGTTTTCTGTCCCTAGAAAAAATGTTTTTTTTAATCACAATATAGCACAAGGACAATTCACTCACTGTCCTTCCAGGTCCCTGGAAACAAGGACTTGCAGAGTGAAATAAACTGACACTCTCCCTACCTACAGTTTTCTGTCCCTAGAATAAATGTTTTTTTTAAGCACAATATAGCACAAGGACAATTCACTCACTGTCCTTAGAGGTCCCTGGAAACAAGGACTTGCAGAGTGAAAGAAAATAAACACTCTCCCTACCTACAGTTTTCTGTCCCTAGAAAAAATGTTTTTTTTTTAAGCACAATATAGCACAAGGACAATTCACTCACTGTCCTTCCAGGTCCCTGGAAACAAGGACTTGCAGAGTGAAAGAAAAAAAACACTCTCCCTACCTACAGTTTTCTGTCCCTAGAAAAAATGTTTTTTTTAATCACAATATAGCACAAGGACAATTCACTCACTGTCCTTCCAGGTCCCTGGAAACAAGGACTTGCAGAGTGAAATAAACTGACACTCTCCCTACCTACAGTTTTCTGTCCCTAGAATAAATGTTTTTTTTAAGCACAATATAGCACAAGGACAATTCACTCACTGTCCTTAGAGGTCCCTGGAAACAAGGACTTGCAGAGTGAAAGAAAATAAACACTCTCCCTACCTACAGTTTTCTGTCCCTAGAAAAAATGTTTTTTTTTAAGCACAATATAGCACAAGGACAATTCACTCACTGTCCTTCCAGGTCCCTGGAAACAAGGACTTGCAGAGTGAAAGAAACTGACACTCTCCCTACCTACAGTTTTCTGTCCCTAGAATAAATGTTTTTTTAAGCACAATATAGCACAAGGACAATTCACTCACTGTCCTTCCAGGTCCCTGGAAACAAGGACTTGCAGAGTGAAAGAAACTGACACTGTCCCTACCTACAGTTTTCTGTCCCTAGAATAAATGTTTTTTTTAAGCACACTATAGCACAAGCACAAAACACACTGACACTCTCCCTACCTATCCTTCTCTTTCCCTAAACTAAAGGAATCCAGGTTAAGCAAGAAAGAAATAACAGTCACTGTCCCTGCCTATGCTGCTCTATCCCTGCTCCGGAACACACTACACTAGGCCGCCGTGCTGGCGGCCTTTTATAGTGTGGGGCGTGTACTAAACACCCTCAGCAATAATTGGCCACAGGCATCCTGCCTGTGGCCAATCATTGCTCTCCTCGCTGCCGGCGCTGTGATTGGCCAAGCATGCGGGGTCACAGTGCATGCTTGGCCAATCACAGCGCCTGGATGACACTGCGATGGCGTAGTGCATTGTGGGCCGTTCGCGTCACTCGAATTTGGCGCGAACGGCCCAAATCGTTCGATCTTCGTCGAACGATCGAACAGCCGATGTTCGAGTCGAACGTATGTTCGACTCGAACACGAAGCTCATCCCTACTCAGATCCTTCTTACTCATTAGTCGTCACTACTGGTGGCCTAATCTCCGCTCAGACGTCAAAGACTACGTTAAGGCTTGTCATGTCTGTGCTCAGTCTAAATCCTCCACACAAGCTTCTACGGGTCTCCTCATGCCCTTCCCCATTCCTAAGGAGCCCTGGGCTCATATTGCCATGGATTTTATCACCGACCTCCCACTGTCGGAGAATAATACAGTCATTTGGGTGGTAATCGATCGGTTCTCCAAGATGGCTCATTTTGTTCCTCTTCCTGGTCTTCCTTCTGCCCCTGCCTTGGTTCCCATTTTCATTCGAGAAATTCTCCGCCTTCATGGGGTTCCTTCTCATATTGTTTCCGATAGGGGAGTCCAATTCACGTCTCGTTTTTGGAGAGCCTTTTGCAAATCCCTCAAAATTGTCTTGGATTTTTCCTCTCCTTACCATCCCCAATCCAATGGACAGACTGAGAGGGTTAATCAGGAGTTGGAGGGCTTTCTTCGCACCTTTGTGTCTTCTCACCATGACGATTGGTCCTCTCTACTCCCGTGGGCAGAATTCTCCCATAACAATCATGTGAATACCAGTTCGCAGAAGACACCCTTTTTCACAGTTTATGGAAAACACCCTCAACTTCCTCTTCCCATGATCTGTTCTCCAGATATTCCAGCTTTGGCTTCGGTTCAGGAGTCTCTCAATTCCGTTTGGGGTGACGTTCATGATTCTCTCCGGGCAGCTGCTGAAAAATTCAAAGGCTTTGCCGACCGCCGCAGGCGTAAACCGCCTTCTCTTCAGCCAGGGGACAAAGTCTGGCTCTCTACCAGGAACATCAAGCTCCGAGTTCCTTCTCTGAAGTTTGCTCCACGATTCATTGGTCCTTACACGGTAACTGCTAAACTGAATCCGGTTTGTTTCAAACTCCAGATTCCTAAGAACCTTAAAATCACTAACTCCTTCCATGTTGCCCTTCTAAAGCCTTTAGTCCTCAATAAATTCTCTCGTCCTCTCCCTACCGTGGCGCCTGTCTCTGAGGATAATCAGGAGTACGAGGTCAGTCAAATTCTGGACTCCCGACTTTGTAAAGGCGTTCTTCAGTACCTCGTTCATTGGAAGGGGTTTTGTCCTGAGGAGAGGTCTTGGATCACTGCATCTGAGGTCTTTGCACCCCGTCTGTTAAAGGCGTTTCATCTGAAGTTTCCCTCTAAACCGGGGCCCAGGCGGGGAAGGGGGAGGCCTTGTAAGAGGGAGGGTACTGTCATGGATATGCATTAATGTCTGTCTGCCATCTTACCTTTCCTCCTCATGTGTCCATCTTAGAGGCCAGAACCCTTTCACCTGGCTTCCTTTATAATCTCCTCCCAGCCTGACTCCACCCCAGGCCCTATCACAGAACACTATATTAACCTGTGCACTGCAAGCCTGCTTTGCTGATCAACGTGTTTGTTAGGCATTGTGTGTTTGGGTTCCTGCCTGCCGTGTGCTACGTCTGTCTCTCTGTTACATATTTGGCTTGTCCCCGATTATCCCTGTCTGCTCGTGCCCCTTGACCTTCGGCTTGTCCTTCGTTATCCTTGTCTGCTTGTGGCCCTTGACCTTCTGCTGGTTATTCGTTACTCTTATATCTTGTGCTGCTGCTTCCCCTCTTTTCCCCTTATCCTACGGGGCGTGAGCTAGGAGACTCTAGGGGCCGCGACCTGGACCCAGCCTGCAGCATAACATCCTCACCACTAGAGGCTCTGGAGAAGACCTGCTGGGTCTTAGACTCCGCGCCCTGGGGAATCTTGGCTCTAGCTTCCTATAGGATCCCGGTTGTGCTCCTCTGGTCCCGCTTTCTACAACCACCCAGTTTCCTATCCGCAGCAGTCAGCCATAGGGTTCACTACCTTGCGGTGCACTCCTGTCCCCCTACGGTGTGCATCTGTCACCTGGCCACAGGTGACCTGACACCAGGGACCCACAGCGGTATCATAGGCAGTGAGAGGTACTCTTTATGGAGGGATCGGGGGTCTATAAGACTCCAAACCCCTCCTCTGCACTTGAAAGTATTCAAAACATCAAGATTGGCGTTTTTGAATACTTTTTTTTTTATTTTAAACTGGCGCCTTTAAGATGCTAGTAATCCGGGAAGTGATGTCATGACATTGCTTCCGGGTTACTAAATCCAAGACCCGAATGAAGCATTGGCTTTGTTCGGGTCTTCCACCAGCCGGCGGACGTGACGGCTGTTTGTTCGGGTCTCCCGATGGGATGGGAGAGTCCGGGCGAGCGGCAGAAGGTGGTGGGCAGGGGGCGGGGGTTGGATATGTCCCCTATTGCCTGGCTTTAGCTTAGGTCTCATTCTTGCTGCCCGTACAAAGCAATGTCAGGCTGACAGTAGTCACAAGTGTCTGTGTGCTGACATGTAATCGCAAGTGGGGTGATTGGCTGCAGTTAGGGACAGATGATCGCCTCTAGGCAGAAACGGTTTCCATCCAGGAGCAATCGTCTGTCCCTAACCACAGGTACCGTAATTGTTCTGTGCTGCCAACAGCTGCTTCTACTGTCACCTAACAAAGCAAAAGCTACGGCTATATCAAGGTCCACTAAATCATAGAAAACCCAACCACCACTCACCACTCACCACTAACCCTAAACAGCATACAAAAAAGGAGAGGAAGGATCACTGAGAAATCATAGTGGTTACTAATGGTAACAAAGGGTAGTTCTGGGATGTATTTAGACAAAATATAAATTTATTAGCAAGCTTAAAAGGAAACAATGTTCTGCAATCAGCTTGTATTGCAGCTTCGCAGTATCGTTTGCAATATATCAATACCTGGGAAGGTACTACATCAAAATGACAATAGACAAGGACATACATATAAAACTACAATACAAAAACTGTTTAATACAATGGACGTCCGGACGCCTTTTCAAAAATGCACATACATGATGTCATGCAATTGCGTTATTGTGCCCTGGTATTGAACCAATGTGGTATAGGCAGACATCAGGTCTGTGCATTAACCCAGGGGTGTGGAAAACTTGGGGGTCTTGAATCAGAGTAATATACATATGAATGGAATTGCATCAATCAATGATGGTATACTATGCAAAGTGTGAGAAGGTGATGATCCGTGCCATAGATTGAATGCTGCATGGAGACTTGGCAAATATGCACGGGGTTGGAGAGTAGGGATAAGCTTCATGTTCGAGTCGAACCCATGTTCGACTCGAACATCGGCTGTTCGATGAAGATCGAACATTATGGGCCGTTCACGCCAAATTCAAGTGGCGCGTCACGGCCCTTAATTCACTGCGACATCGCAGTGCATTGCTGGTTGATGATTGGCCAAGCATGCACTATGACCCGCATGCTTGGCCAATAACAGCGCCGTCTGAACAGAGAGCCGTAATTGGTCAAAGCCAGGGTGGCTTTGGCCAATTATGGCTCAGGGGGTTTAGTACACGCCCCACACTATATAAGGCCGCCGGCCAAGCGGCCTTGTGTAGTGTGTTGGAGTTGTGAAACAAGAGAGTTTACAGAGACAGACAGTGTCATTTGGCTTTGTTCGGGTCTTCCGCCAGCCGGTGGACGTGCCGGCTGTTTGCTCGGGTCTCCCGATGGGATGGGAGAGTCCGGGCAAGAGGCAGAAGGTGGCGGGCGGGGGGTGGATATGTCCCCTATTGCCTGGCTTTAGCTTAGGTCTCATTCTTGCTGCCCGTACAAAGCAATGTCACAAGTGTCTGTGTGCTGACATGTAATCGCATGTGGGGTGATTGGCTGCAGTTAGGGACAGATGATCGCGGTTTCCATCCAGGAGCAATCGTCTGTCCCTAACCACAGGTACCGTAATTGTTCTCTGCTGCCAACAGCTGCTTCTACTGTCACCTAACAAAGCAAAAGCTATGGCTATATCAAGGTCCACTAAATCATAGAAAACCCAACTACCACTCACCACTAACCCTAAGCATACAAAAAAGGAGAGGAAGGATCACTGGGAAATCAGAGCGGTTACTAATGGTAACAAAGGGTAGTTCTGGGATGTATTTAGACAAAATATAAATTTATTAGCAAGCTTAAAAGGAAACAATGTTCTGCAATCAGCTTGTATTGCAGCTTTGCAGTATCGTTTGCAATATATCAATACCTGGGAAAGGTACTACATCAAAATGACAATAGACAAGGACATACATAAAACTATAATACAAAAACTGTTTAAAACAATGGACGTCCGGACGCCTTTTTCAAAATTCACATACATGATGTCATGCAATTGCGTTATTGTGCCCTGGTATTGAACCAATGTGGTATGGGCAGACATCAGGCCCAGTGCATTAACCCAGGGGTGTGGAAAACTTGGGGGTCTTGAATCAGAGTAATATACATATGAATGGAATTGCATCAATCAATGATGATGATATACTATGCAAGGTGTGAGAAGATGATGATTCGTGCCATAGATTGAATGCTGCATGGAGACTTAGCAAATATGGGCTGGGTTGGAGAGTAGGGGAGCGCACTAGATTATTAGCGGGGGTCACAGAAACATCCTGTAGCTATGATGACTAGTATAGTCCCTATATAAAAGTGGTTGTTAACCTATTTTCACATATTTACATAATCCGTTTTGTCTCTTTATATAGTGCCCTGCTGTCTCGGTTTTCTTTAAAAAAAAACCCTCCCTTAGCCCTGGTTTACATTGATGCTACTTTGAAATCACGCTACTTCACTTGAAGTAGCGTGATTTCAAAGTAGCAAGGTCAGTGTGATTTCAGGTGCTACTTGATAGACATCTGTGTGGCTTCATACACAGATGTCTATTGAAGTCGCCCCGAGGACAAGGGAGATGCAGGTGCCCTGGGTACAGTGCGGCTGCCGACACCCCCACTAGATGATCTCCCTGCGAGACAGCACTTTTCAGCATGGTGAAGGAAAGTTTCAGAAGAGTCTTATTCGTGGCACGTTTTTCTTAAGAGATGCGTTGCTTCTTCAGGTGGTGGTTGGGTGGGCCTCCGGACAGTCGTGCATGAATACAAAAAAACAAAAACAAAAATAAGAATGTCAGACAGGAGTTATTGGCGGAATGTCAGACAAGAGCAGTGGTGTGGCCACTAAGACTAAATATCTATGAGGGGTGCAATGTGGACGAGTAAGGTGGGATCCCCACAGGGTACCGAGACCGAGCCACGGCCAGTATCATCCATTGCCCTTGATGGTAGGGATAGTCAAAACTGCCTGCTATTGTCAGGTCCCTGGGTTCACCACACCTGCTCACTGGACTCGGGTTAGAAATATGGTACTTGTATGTACTTGGGGAGGTAAAATTAAACCCCTCCTGTAGAACCCACTGGACTCTTAAAAATGGAGTCAGGCAGAGAAGGTAAACCCTTACAATTCACAACTCATCTCTGATATTCAAACCAAAGTTCCAGAAGATGAATACTTTTATTTTTCAAGATAAAGCAGAATATGAACCAAAGAAAGTAGGAAAGAGAAAAGAAAGAAAAAAATACAATAAAACATACAGGTTCAATGCTGCTTCGACCCAGACCGTTTGTCACCCATTTCCCTTTATGTCAAAGAGCACTGACTCTGTATTCATAAAAACAAGCAAACAATATATAACTGTCCTGAAACAGTGCCTCGAAAAATAATATATTGTGGCTGTTGCAGCAGCAACTTGGCAGAAAAAAAATTAAAATATCTAAAAAAAATGAAAATAAAGGAGGAACGAAAAAAAAAAAATAGATAACTCTTCTCCCCTATCAGTGATCAACAGGTGAACAGGATCACTGTCACTAACAATTTACAAGTCAGGTACAAAAACAAAAAAAATAAAAAATATATTAAAAAGGAGAGGCTAAACCAATGGTTGGCAAAAAACGTTTTTTAGAATTTAGTCACCCCGACTGTCCTTTAATATTACAGATTGAACAGGCTTATCCCTAGAACAAAAAACAAGAAAAATATAGTTCTAGGGTCCTCTCTTAAATGCGCAAGCTACTCTAAATCGGTCTCTTAATAGTGACCCGCATTGGGACCGCAACAGGGTGGAGTTTACTAAAGTTTTGGCCCCAAAACATCCTGATTTCCATCTCCCTTGTTATCTCCTCCCATGCTCAACCTCTGGACTGCTCCAGAACCTCTGGAACTCCCCACCTTTAAAACCATACGCCCAGCCAGGCGCTCCCCTTTCCACACCTAGGTGTCCCTAAATACTCTTTTATTCCAGGAAGCCTACCCCGCCTCCACCTAAAATGTTACCTCAGCCCGCTCCATATCAGATAATTCCCAGCGGCTATTATTTTTGTTCCACCCCCTCCCCTTAGATTATCAACCCCTAGAGAAGGGCCTTTTTATTCACGCCTTGCCCAAACTGTTGGCACCAATGAAATACTGTTGCCCAAAGTTTACTACCCATCTTTTAACTCCTCCCCGAATCCCAACGGAAGTTTCAGTAAGTGTAAGGGGATGTCAGGTTTGATAAAAAAAACTTTTTCTTTCGGGGCTATCGGGGTGCAACCCGGGATTCCTTCTATATCCCTCCCAAGGACAAGAGTGTAGGTACAATAGACTCCCCGAGGTAGTGTACCCTGCTGAGTACAATTTAACCTGATGCTGAAAGCAGTGTATCATTAGCCATGTGATATCAGCATCAGTACCCCAGCATCCGGTATTGAGTCTAACACCTACACCATTGAAGCAATGACAAAAAACCCACAAAATTCTATCCCAGTGACCATGCCCAGGGTATATCATGCACCCCTACCTACTGTTAGGTTCAAGAAACACCCTTGTTCCATGACTATAGCCACATCAGTATCCTCTAGGTCAAAGAACTAAACTCGCCTATATCCCAAATGATACCCAGGTGCTTCCTTCCCAGCAATGATCTCCCCATCCAGAACACAGACTGAAATACCTTCCCAACATTTCTCATTCACCACGTGTATTGGCCATGCAAGGGAAATCGTGGTCACACTTCTGACAGAGGGAAATATCAACCTGCCCCCAGCTTCCGTACCCTCCGATCACATGTGGGTCACTTAGCCACAAATGCAACAAGATAGAATCCCCAGTCAGTAAGCCACTGGTGCCCTCAAATCTACAGACCGAGTCTGCATTTCTGTAACACCTTTTACAATCCAAACCAGTACAGCCCATCCAGGCTTTCGACTACCACTTTGGATTAGTGTAGGCGACGTGTTTTGGCACAGTCTTACTGAGTGGTGATGCTAACTCATCAGGCCACTGCCCCTCATAGAGAGATTTGTACAATCAGCTTGATGTTGGTTGATAACTCCACCTGCCCATGTGTGCACACCAGAGCCAATGACATATATCTGCCCTGTACCATCCCATACTCTCTACCAACCTCTCACCATGGCGGACAAAATCTTGAGCCCCTTTACACTGGGTCCTATTCCCCCCCATCCCCCATATAGTGCTGAATATATCCCTCGTCTTCCGGCTACTCCTCAGAGATAAGCGTCCTGTATGAACCTCACCCTGTGTCCGTACATCTCTGGGAGCAAGCCACTGGTACCATGACCTAGAGCTGCACGATTCTGGCCAAAATGAGAATTGTGATTCTTTTGCTTAGAATGAAGATCACGATTCTCTCACGATTTTCGCGGAGTAAAATTTTTCACCCTATACAAAAAAAATTGGGCTAACTTTACTGGTTAGTTTAAAAAATAAAAAATTAAGTAATTTTTCCCCACAAAATTGCATTTGAAAGACTGCTGCGCAAGTACAGTGTGACATAAAATATTGCAACAACCACCATTTTATCATCTAGGCAGGTGGGATGTTCTTCATGTATGAGGAGGAAGGTGTGAGGACAGGTGGGGGTGTTCTTCATGTATGAGAAGGAAGGTGTGAGGACAGGTGGGGGTGTTCATGTATGAGGAGGAAGGTGTGATGACACAGGTGGGGGTGTTCTTTATGTATGAGGAGGAAGGTGTGAGGACAGGTGGGGGTGTTCATGTATGAGGAGGAAGGTGTGAGGACAGGTGGGGGTGTTCTTCATGTATGAGGAGGAAGGTGGGATCTTCTCCATGCATGAGGAGTAAAGGTGGGATTCCTCCTCATGTGTGGAGTCTGGAGAAGTCCAGAGAGGCTGGCAATGAACGGGGCCCTGTGTGACTCACCGTAGTCCAAGAACTGCTTCAAAGAGAGGGGTGAGGGGGAGAACTTGGAGTAGTAGTCCACCAGTCCCTGGGTGCTGCTGCTGGTGAGGGAGGCACTTCTCATGAGGGCCCTGAGCAGCCTCATGGTGTGAGCGGATGGGGCTCTTCACCTCTCCAGCTACCACATAGGCACCATGCCATAGGCCACACGTCCCGGGCACCCTCCGTGTCCTCTCTCCGTTACAAGGATGCAGCTTCTCCACTCGCACACTTTTCTCCCGCGCTATCCAATCACAGCCACAGGTATACAGCCAGGGGGTGCGGCTATACAAATAAACAACCATCGTCATGTTCCTCCCCCTGGCCAATCACATTATCCAAAGAGCTTTCTTAAAACCAATGGAGGACCGTGTCTCACGTCTCTGCCAATCGCAGATTCAGAGAAAAGCAGGAGGTAGCTGCTGCCGACCAATCAACAGTAAAGGTGTGTTTAACTATCCCTGTTCCACGCTGGTTCCGACGGCTTCTCCTCCGGTCCAGGCTACATTCCGGGTGACCCGAAAAATCGCGGTAATCCAGGATCGAGATCGCGCGGGGGGGGGGTCAATCGAGATCGTGATTCTCATACGATTAATCGTGCAGCTCTACCATGACCGCACTTGATTCAATGTGTATTCAGCACATATAGGATAATAGGTTTTTATCAACCACTATGAGATGCTGGAGCGCCATGTGGTGATGGAATACTGTAGATACCTGCACCATATTCAGTGTCCCACATGTCCCCTATTAAAAAACATTACTTCCTTTCCATTCCTGTCTGGACTCAACCCCTCAGAACAAGATGGACTCCAGTGTGTAACCCAGTAGAGTGATAGGATAGTACCCAAATTGACCGTGATATATGCACAATGTTCCGTCCCTGTCATTAGGGATGAGAATAGTACTTATTACATTTTGACAACCCTGGAACTGAGTCATCCACCACTCCATGGGACTCATAGTCAATTCAGATACTACCCCACCTGCCTGTCTTTGCAGAGTGGAACTTGTCCCACTAAGTAAGAGTCAGTCACCTCTCCGAGGTTTTGAATTCTGGCCAGAGCAAGTTGAATTTCCTACCCTTTCCTTGATATGTAGCCCAGGACCTCCCAATGTGTTCCTGATTATCTCCAGCTCCATAGTGTTTATGGTACCCAGTGACCCGCCTCCCGCTCCAAAGACAGTCGCCATCAAGCCTCTCTTTTTCCTAAGTTATGGGATATGGTCTGGATACCCGGATTGAAAACCACCTGCCACCAGGTACACCCAATCCCTCATATAGACTGCACACCTTCTCCTTCCTCTTTCAATTCGGTATTCAGACAATGTTATCCTTCACCCCTACAACACAAGCTGCCTACCCTATTCAGACAGGACTCACATGAATGACAGGAGCCTAGTGCCACACTGGGGCACTGGTCTTCTTGGCCTGCAAGACACAGACAACTAGTTAAGGTACACCAGGACTCTAGGACAGGAAGGACACCTATGGGTGTAAACTGAGGAGAATACGGCATGCCCACACATACCTCGGACGTGAGGGCTCTTGGAACAGCCAAGCGCTGGTAACACCCCATACAACCTTCCTGCACAATTTTTCCCCAGACTCAACCAAAACTATACAATATGAGGCCAGACCTATACCCTCTCTAATTGTATGCAATCAGGCATGCCCTCATACCACACATCTGCAGGTAAATCTAAAATAAATTGGAAAACAAAATTGCATAATGTGTATTCAGCTTGAGAAACTGCTGCTACCAGACACACCTGACCAACAGACTGAGACAAATCCCTTGCAGCACTGAGGCGCTGGGACCACTGAACAGTAGGGGGTACCCGAGCCGACCGGTGTGCCTGGAAACACACAGATATTTATTAGGCAATTGGTAACAAATAGCCACATAAACAGTCCCCGCAGGAAACTATGAGAAGGGTTGGTTTGCCCTATTTCAGAGAGATGGGATTGCTTGGTGACACGGTAGGAAACAGGTTTGAACTACATTTGGGGACACACAGATAGCTAGGGACATTAGCATACCTTAGCTTCAGGCAATGAGCCAAACTTGTACAGCCAGGTATGGTTGGGCGTGTACCTAATTACAATAACAGCGAGGGGGGGGTGTAAGCAGTCCTACTCTTGAACACAAGTTCGCCAAAGTAACATCAGACCATTACCCTTTTACCGCAAAGTACAATACCTCTGGCAGAGATTTATAATGCCCCTTAGCCTCACATATGTGTTAGAGTGCCAATTATCCCCGGCAGTCTTACTCAACTTTTAATTTATAACAACTAATATGCGGACTTCAGTTAATTGGTTCTGCTACTCAGTGGATCAGAACATACAACACACACTGGGTGGTCCAAAACACAACCGAATGGACTGACAACTAGACATTCCAACTAGATAATGGTGGCGACAACCTAAAACATTTACATGTGAAACCCGACCAACCAGGAAAAATAATTTTTTATAACGTTGTCTTATGGAGGCTACGATTTCCTCTTGTTCTGAAAGCCAGAAAACCCAATTATGGAATCTGAGGGATAAAATTCCAATAAAAGTTAGTGATAAACATTCCATTTTTCGCAATTTACAAAAAAACAATTCCAGTAACAAGACATTAGCATATGAAACACAAATATACATTACATTACAATACATTACATAAACCGTGTACTTTTTTTTTTAAATACCAAAAATTGTTGAGCTCAACTTTTTATTAATATGTATTACTTAATACACATTAATATTACGTGGTTTTTGTTTTATGGTATACCAATAATTCCCCCAAAATTTTTTATTCACCATGGTGAGAAAAAAAATTAGCAACTTGTCCTAAACTTTTTAACAGTACCATTTATCAACCAATCATAATACTTCACCACAAAATCCCTTGCTGAATTGTCTTCTGTAACACAAACACATTTTAGTAAATGCACCTTTACAAAAAAACTATTACAGCCTGGCTCAGGTCATTTGCATGTCAATACAATTAGTTTTACATTCTCACAGATCTGGTTGGAAAGAAAGGGGGGTCATTTTGGGTTGTCAGCAGCTGAGAACATAACATAACATAACATCACAGATCAGCACGACACATCTCCACACACACCCATTCACTTAGCTAGGTCATAAATGACCTCTAGACATCACAAAAATCAGCATCTTTTCTATCATAACCTGTACTTCTTAAACCCATAACATCTGTTTGGTAAGGTTCCTCCTTGTCCCCCTGTTCATCATTTTTCTACCATCCATGCACAATAAGCATCTCTTTCCCAAGCGTTTGGCTTGACCGTACCATTTTTTTTTTTTTTAAATACAGTTTCCCAGTCCAGCGATCCCCAACATTGCAAATTTCCCCACCCAAGGCCCATATACCAATCCTTTCTTCCTTCGGGGTCAAGTGGTAAGGTTCCCCACGGTTAGACTCCCTCTTTGAAGCGATTTTATTACCCATTCTTTACGGACGAAAGACCTTGAACTGATCCCGCAAACCTCTTATAGGTTGCTTTTTTCCTCAGAGTTAGCTACTCTCTGACCAATGATTGGGTCGACGGGTACTGCCCCCGTCGCTGTTACTAATATTTTTTCACTACTTGCCAGAACAATCCCTGTTCTGACTATAGTCCTTCAAAAAATTTGCCTGGAAATCTTCCCAACTAAATAAATAGTTTAATCTCCCTGTGGACTTCTCCAAAGTATTCCAAAAAAAAAATGACTGTATCACAGGGCTTCCCAAGCGTTAAGCTTGATTAGACCCTATGATTGCTTGTAGTGCAGGAGGCAGTTTAACTGATGCCCACCTAATTGCAACATGATTTTTTTAGCAGTTACAATATATGACCACCGCACATCTCATGGACAACGACAAAATGGTGGATGATGCCCAATTTTTCCCGCCAAAACCAGCATGGGACATACCACATGGGTTCCCACACACAAAGGAAAACAAAAAATAGTCTCCATCAGATTGCAACACCGAAAAAAAACGCACTACTCCTTTCGCACCAAACATCAAAATCTGCCCCAACAGCTTACAATCCCCCGTTAGTAGTTTACACAGAAAGATAGATTCCCATACATCCAGATAATTCAGTGTGATTTAGTCTCCGTTTTCACTGATGCCATTCGCCATGCGACTTTGGACACAAAGTCCCATTACAAATCGCTTACCATTGATTTCAATAGCACCCATTCTATCTATGTGACTCAAAGCTGCAGTGACTCTATCAAAATCGCATTCAAAGCCACACCACAGTCGCACTAAAGCTGCATTTCAACGTCACACGACATTGGAGTTGCGCCAGTGGAAACGCAGCCCTATACGCACAGGTTTGTTTCAATCCCAAAGATTGGCCTAATCTTATTCAAAGGGTCAACTGAAATTGATTCCAAACAGAGCCCTTATCATTCATACCGACGCCCTGCTGCAATTTCATTCTATATACATACATTATTCAAAAATCAGTCTCATCAAAATATTCGCCTAGACAAAAAGGTAAAAAGTTAAGTTCTGAGAAGTTTTTGTTAGGTATTCAGACAGGTTAAAAGACATAAGAAAACGCTTAGCATTTCTGGCGTTAGGACCAGCTCTGTCTACCATACGAGAAATAATACTCACCCAACTTTAAACTTCCTCACACGCCGGGCAACATCTGTTACGGACCTATACGTCTCGCTTAAATGCTTAAAATAAGTGATTAAAACCTTTTGTCTATATAAAATGAAATCAAACGATAGCGGTGCAAAAAGAGAAAACAATTACATTTATTTATACAGGAATGATACCACCTAATATCAAGATGATACCAATGTTACACAATAATACCAATAGGAACAAGAGAGCAAAAGAGAAGTACGATTAATCTTCTTAAAAATGGGGGAGAGAGAGAGAGAGAGAGGGAGGCAGAGAGAGGGAGGCAGAGAGAGAGAGGCAGGGAGGCAGAGAGAGAGCGAGAGAGGGGGGAGAGAGATACTACGTCACCATGTCTTGTTAAGGTCAGGTCTTCATTCTCCAGGGCTTAATCATGGCTCTGGCTGACTGATTTATACCCCCTCTATGCCTACCCCCCCCCCCATCAACCAGGATCTAAAATCCCGTGGTCTCATTGGTTTAAAGCTGACCACCTGATTGGTTGAAATCTCAAGCCATTTTCACCTAGCAAATTCAGATCTACCTTCAGCCCACATTAGCCTGCTAAGGGCCCCTGCGGTGATGGAGTCTTGCTGTCTGTACTGGCCCTTTTAAGACAAAGGATATTTAAGTATCACCTGAAACCTAATTTGGGTTCTCAACTGGCAGGAGATGATCAGACCTTTGAAAACAATATATGCTAAGGGACCCTGCGGTGATGGAGTCTTGCTATCTGTACTGGCCCTTTCAAGACAAAGGATATTTAAGTATCACCTGAAACCTAATTTATATTCTCAGTAGACTGTAAAACTGTCCTTTTAGAATATAACTTGGCATTATATCACAAAATATATATATTCCTGTAACATCATATACGGTTATACCCATCCCCCTACATATACATCCACCTCAAGGCCCTCAATGCTTTTGTAAAGGTTCAAAAGTTCAAGATGGAATCGATTCGCTTGGTGGTCGCTGCGCTCTATCCGGGGGACTTTCTGGCATCCTTGGATATCAAGGACGCATAATTGCATGTCCCCAACTGCATCAGGCATCAGAGGTTTCGCCGAAGACCACTATCAATTTCCGGCTCTTCCCTTTGGCCTAGCATCGGCACCAAGAGTTTTTACCAAGGTGCTTTGCTGAGACAGCGCGGCATTGCTATTGTGGGCTACTTGGACGATCTTCTTCTGAGAGCTGCTTTAAGCTCAGAATTAGAGGAGGACGTGTCTATAGCCAGTCAGACCCTCCGGGAGTTTGGTTGGGTGCTGAACCTCCAGAAGTTGGTGTTAGTACCGACCCAGCGCCTAGAGTACATGGGGTTGATTCTGGACTCCTCGGAGGCAAGAGTCTTTCTCCCTTTGGAAAAGTTGCAGACACTCCAGACTGCGGTGAAATTGTTGACATCCCGCAAATGGTCGTCTCTCCGTTTTTGCATGCGAGTCCTGGGCCTCATGGTAGCCTCTTTCGAGGCAGTACCGTTTGCCCAATTCCACACTCGGGTCTTGCAGAGGGAGATCCTATCCAAATGGAACAAATCTCTGTCGTCTCTGGATCGTCAGATTCGGATAGGTCGTCTTGTCAGGGCCTCCCTGAGTTGGTGGCTGAGATCCCCGCCTCTTCGGTCCGGGAAGTCGTTTCTCCCCTTCCATTGGACTGGGATCATGATGGATGCCAGCCTAACAGGTTGGGGGGGGGGAGTCTGGGGGGTTCAGGCTCAGGGACGCTGGACTCTGGACGAATCCCACCTGCCGATCAATGTCTTGGAACTCCGGGCGATCAGGCTCAGAGGCTACAGGGGCGTCCAGTCAGGATCCAGTCGGACAACACCACGGCAGTGGCATATGTCAACCATCAGGGAGGAACAAGAAGCGCGGCTGCAGCGTCGGAGGTCGCTCACATCCTGCGGTGGGCGGAAAGGAGCCTGCCGGCTCTATCGGCAGTTTACATTCCGGGCGTAGAAAACTGGCAGGCGGACTATCTGAGTCGCCAGATGCTGGACCAAGGGGAATGGTCGTTGCATCTGGAGGTTTTTCAACTCCTTTGCCAGAGATGGGGCACGCCAGACGTGGATCTCCTGGCTTCTCGACTCAATCGCAAGGTGTCGAGGTTCGTGGCCAGGTCCAGAGATTCCAGGGCAGACGCATCAGACGCGTTGGTGACCCCGTGGGGTCAGTATCGGCTGATTTATGCCTTTCCCCCACTGAAACTTCTTGCTCGTCTGCTTCGCAGAGTGGAGGCCGAGGGGATCCCGGTGATCCTAATTGTCCCAGATTGGCCTCGGCGTCCCTGGTACGCCGATCTGGTTGCGCCTGGTGGCGGATGCACCTTGGCGACTACCGATGCGGGAGGACCTTCTCTCGCAAGGTCCCATACTTCATCCTGCTTTACAGTCGCTGGCTTTAACGGCATGGCTATTGAAAGCCAGGTTCTAAGGGACCGAGGCCTGTCTGATTCGGTCATTTCAACCATGTTGAGGGCACGGAGGTCATCTTCTCGGAAGATCTACCATCGCACGTGGAGAGCCTACATCTCTGTGTGAGGAGATGGTTTGGCGTCCACGGACATATTCGGTTTCCAGGATCATGCTGTTTTTACAGCGCGGAGTGGATCAAAAGCTTGCCTTAAGCACCATTAAGGGGCAGATTTCAGCCTTGGCTGTTTTCTTTCACCGACCCTTGGCGGCTCATTCACTGGTGAGTACGTTTGTGCAAGGGGTTCAACATGTGGTTCCCCCAATTAGACCACCACTTCCTCCGTGGGATTTGAATCTGGTGCTCTCGGTTCTTCAGGAACCTCCCTTTGAGGACATCAGAGAGATTCCTCTCTTGACGCTCTCAGAAAGTTGCCTTTCTAGTTGCCATTACATCGGTCAGAAGGGTTTCTGAATTGGCGGCCTTGTCTTGCAAATCACCATACTTGGTCCTCCATAAGGATAAAGCAGTGCTTCGCCCGCAGCCTTCCTTCCTTCCAAAGGACATTGTACTTCCATCCCTGGTCCTCGGCTGTCGCATCCCAGAAGGGCTACGCTACATACCTTAGACGTGGTACGGGCTCTGCGGGTGTACCTGTCTGCTTCGGCTCCGTTTCGGAGGTCTGACTCACTTTTTGTGTCAGTGTCTGGTCCGCAGAAGGGCTTGGCGGTCTCGTCGGCCACCATTTTCTGGTGTATCAGGCAGACTGTCATCCAGGCCTATGCCCTTAAGGGGCGGGTGCCTCCCTTTCCTGTCACGGCGCATTCGACCAGGGCTATTGGTGCCTCCTGGACTTTCCGACATCAAGCGACTGTCTCACAGGTGTGTAAGGCAGCGACCTGGTCGTCCGTTCACACTTTCTCCAAATTTTACAAGGTTGATGTGAGTGCATCTTCGGATGCTTCCTTCGGCCGCAAGGTTTTGCAGGCAGCTGTTTGAGGTTGCAACTCCTCCGTTGAGGAGCTCTGCTTGTTTGGGGTAAAGTTAGTTTTTTGATTGCTGTTCCCACCCCTCGTTTTTTTTGACACTGCTTTAGGACGTCCCAAATGTCAAGACTTGAGAAGGCTGTGTCCGTCCATGGACGAAAAGAGAAAATAGGATTTTTTGTACTCACCGTAAAATCCTTTTCTCTGTCGTCCATGGACGGACACAGCACCCACCCCTCCTTTTTTAGTTTGTACTGCCTTTTTACGAACTGAGCTGCTGACTGCAGGGCGGAGGGTTATGTCCGGAGGGACTGCCCCCTGGGCGGGGCTGTTCAACTCTGTTAACCACTTAAGCCCCGGACCATTTGGTAGCTAGAGGACCAGAGGTGAATTCAGAATTTTGCACTGCGCTGCTTTAACTGTAAATTGTGCGGACATGCAATGTTGTACCCAAACGAAATTTGCGTCCTTTTCTTCCCACAAATAGAGCTTTCTTTTAATGGTATTTGATTGCCTCTGCGATTTTTATTTTTTGCGATATAAACGGAAAAAGACCGAAAATTTTGAAAAAAAATGATATTTTCTACTTTTTGTTATAAGAAAAATCGAATAAACTCAATTGTAGTCATACATTTAGGCCAAAATGTATTCAGCCACATGTTTTTAGTAAAAAAAATGTCAATAAGCGTATATTTATTGGTTTGCGCAAAAGTTATAGAGTTTACAAACTAGGGTACATTTTCTGAAATTTACACAGCTTTAAATTTATGACTGCCTATCTCATTTCTTGAGGTGCTAAAATGACAGGGCAGTACAAACCCCCCCCCAAATGACCCCATTTTGGAAAGTAGACACCCCAAGGAAATTGCTGAGAGGCATGTTGAGCCCATTGATTTTTTTTATTTTTTTGTCCCAAGTGATTGAATAATGACTAAAAAAAAAAAAAAAAAAAAAAAAAATTACAAAAAGTTGTCACTAAATGATATATTGCTCACACATGCCATAGTTATATGTGGAATTTCACCCCAAAATAAATTTTGCTGCTTCTCCTGAGTACGGGGATACCACATGTGTGGGACTTTTTGGGAGCCTAGCCGCGTACGGGACCCCGGAAACCAAGCACCGCCTTCAGGATTTCTAAGGGCGCAAATTTTTGATTTCACTCCTCACTACCTATCACAGTTTCGAAGGCCATAAAATGCCAAAATAGCACAAAACCCCCCCAAATGACCCCATTTTAGAAAGTAGACACCCCAAGGAAATTGCTGAGAGGCCTGTTGAGCCCATTGAATATAATTTTTTTTGTCCCAAGTGATTGAATAATGACAAAAAAAAAAAAAATTACAAAAAGTTGTCACTAAATGATATATTGCTCACACATGCCATGGTTATATGTGGAATTACACCCCAAAATACATTTTTCTGCTTCTCCTGAGTACGGGGATACCACATGTGTGGGACTTTTTAGGAGCCTAGCCGCGTACGGGACCCCAAAAACCAAGCACCGCCTTCAGGATTTCTAGGCACAAATTTTTGATTTCACTCCTCACTACCTATCACAGTTTCGAAGGCCATAAAATGCCAAAATCGCACAAAACCCCCCCAAATGACCCCATTTTGGAATATAGACACCCCAAGCTATTTGCTGAGAGGAATGGCGAGTATTTTACAGCTCTCATTTGTTTTTGAAAATGAAGAAAGAAAATATATATATATATATATATATATTTTTTTTTTTTCAATTTTCAAAACTTTGTGACAAAGTGAGATCTGCAAAATACTCACAATACCTCTCAGCAAATAGCTTGGGGTGTCTACTTTCCAAAATGGGGTCATTTGGGGGGGGTTTTGTGCCATCTGGGCATTCCATGGCCTCCGAAACTGTGATAGGCAGTGAGAAGTGAAATCAAAAATTTACACCCTTAGAAAGCCTGAAGGCGGTGCTTGGTTTTTGGGGTCCCGTACATGGCTAGGCTCCCAAAAAGTCTCACACATGTGGTATCCCCGTACTCAGGAGAAGCAACAGAATGTATTTTGGGGTGTAATTCCACATATGCCCATGGCATGTTTGAGCAATATATCATTTAGTGACAACTTTGTGCAAAAAAAAAAAAAAATTGTCGTTTTTCCGCAACTTGTGTCAACATATAAAATATTCCATGGACTCGACATGCCTCTCAGTATATAGCTTGGGGTGTCTACTTTCCAAAATGGGGTCATTTGGGGGGGTTTTGAACTGTTCTGGCATTTTATACACAACATTAGGAAGCTTACATCCACTCTTCTAACCACTTGAAGACAAAGCCCTTTTTGACACTTTTTGTTTACATGAAAACATTTTTTTTTTTTTGCAAGAAAATTATGTTGAACCCCCAAACATTATATATATATTTTTAAAGCAAAGGCCCTACAGATTAAAATGGTGGGTGTTGCATTTTTTTTTCTACACAGTATTTGCGCAGCGATTTTTCAAACGCATTTTTTGGGTTAAAAAATACACTTTTTTTAATTTTAATGCACTAAAACACACTATATTGCCCAAATGTTTGATGAAATAAAAAAGATGATCTTAGGCCGAGTACATAGATACCAAACACGACATGCTTTAAAATTTTGCACAAACGCGCATTGGCGACAAACTACATACATTTTTAAAAGCCTTTAAAAGCCTTTACAGGTTACCCCAGTAGATTTACAGAGGAGTTCTACTGCTAAAATGATTTCCCTCGATCTGACCTTCGCGGTGATACCTCACATGCATGGTGCAATTGCTGTTTACATATGACGCCAGACCGACGCTTGCGTTCGCCATTGGGCAAGAGCAGGGCAGGACAGGGGTGCTTTTTTTTTTTTTTTTTTTTTTTTTTATTATTAATTTTGCTTTTTTATTTTATTTTTAAATTGTTCCTTCCAAGTATTTTTTTTTATCATTTTTATTGTTATCTCAGGGAATGTAAATATCCCCTATGATAGCAATAGGTAGTGACAGGTACTCTTTTTTTGAAAAAACTGGGGTCTTCTAGACCCTAGATTTTTCCTCTGCCCTCAAAGCATCTGACCACACCAAGATCGGTGTGATAAAATGCTTTCCCAATTTCCCAATGGCGCTTTTTATATCCGGGGGGGGGCATTCCCTCCCACTGCTTGTAAAAGCAGTCCAGAGGCTAATTAGCCGCTAGGATTGCTTTTACATGAAAGCCGGCCGCAGGCTGAAAAGAATGATACCAAGATGATACCTAAACCCGCAGGCATCATTCTGGTATAAACATTCAAAGTCCAGCAACATACAAGTACGTTGCTGGTCCTTGTTGGACATGTATTGTAATCTTTTTATTTCATGCAGCCAGTTGGCTGAACGAAAAAAGAGATTGATCGGTGGGTATGCCCACCATTAAAATACCGCCCTTCATCCACCCACTTCCAATGATGGGCATACACGCACCATTTATATATGCCGAAGCATGGGGGCATCCTCCCGCAAAAAAGTTATGCCGCACACACATGGTCGGACTTTTCCACGGGCAAGCCTCCGTCGGAATTTCGACCGTATGTACGCGGCATTAGGAGCAAAATCGCTCCTCCGCCCCTGCTGCCCCAATGCTTCGGCATATTTGCTTTTTTTTTTTAACTGTGGTGGTGAAATCACCTCCTACAGCACTGGAGTCGCAGGGATCAGGCCTGTCTCTGCGAACGCTGCAGTTATATGTGTTTTTGTTTTGTAAGTGACAGTGATCGATCGATACTGCACTTGGGTGGCCTGGGCTGGACGGAGGGGCAAAACGCAGGTGCTAGCAGGTATCTGGGCTGATCCCGCTAACACTGCGTTTTTGGGAACCCTAAACTGCTGGGGACGCTAGTATAGATCTGATCAGATCAGATATTGATCTGTTCAGATACTATACCACTAAGGGGGGTGTATGCTTCACGCGTGGGTGTTAGCGTTACTGGCACTAACCTGACGCTGCCTGGGGTGTGACTCAGACCCTCTCTGACGCTAAAACCTAATTGATATCACCCGCCGGGCGATCAGGGGGTTAAACCTTTATTGGGTTATATACACGGCGGGTGCCCTGACACTATAAAAAGCAAACTAACTAACCAGCGTCACCCGTAACACTTATATGGTGATCACTGGTGAAAGGGTTAACTAGGGGCAATCAGGGGGTTAAAACCTTTATTAGATAATATATGGGGGTACCTGACGCTATAAAAACCTGCGGCGAACCTAAAAAAAATTACCAGCTACCGATCTGCATCACCGACACTAAGACAGCGTTTAGAAAAACGATTGCTTAGCGACAGTGGTGATGGGGGTGAAAGGGTTACCTGGGGGGGCGATCAAGGGGGTTAAACCTTTATTAGATAATATATTGGGGTACCTGACGCTATAAAAACATGCGGCGAACCTAAAAAAAAATACTGGCTACGATCTGCATCACCGACACTAAGACAGCGTTTAGAAAAACAATTGCTTAGCGACAGTGGTGATAGGGGGTGAAAGGGTTACCTGGGGGGCGATCAAGGGGGTTAAACCTTTATTAGATAATATATTGGGGTACCTGATGCTATAAAAACCTGCGGCGAACCTAAAAAAAATTACCGGCTACCGATCTGCATCACAGACACTAAGACAGCGTTTAGAAAAACGATCGCTTAGTGACAGTGGTGATAGGGGGTGAAAGGGTTACCTGGGGGCGATCAAGGGGGTTAAACCTTTATTAGATAATATATTGGGGTACCTGACGCTATAAAAACATGCGGCGAACCTAAAAAAAATTACTGGCTACGATCTGCATCACCGACACTAAGACAGCGTTTAGAAAAACAATTGCTTAGCGACAGTGGTGATAGGGGGTGAAAGGGTTACCTGGGGGGGCGATCAAGGGGGTTAAACCTTTATTAGATAATATATTGGGGTACCTGACGCTATAAAAACCTGCGGCGAACCTAAAAAAATTTACCGGCTACCGATCTGCATCACAGACACTAAGACAGCCTTTAGAAAAACGATCGCTTAGTGATAGTGGTGATAGGGGGTGAAAGGGTTACCTGGGGGGCGATCAAGGGGGTTAAACCTTTATTAGATAATATATTGGGGTACCTGACGCTATAAAAACCTGCGGCGAACCTAAAAAAAATTACTGGCTGCCGATCGGCATCACTGACGCTAAGACAGCGATCAGAAAAATGATCGCTAAGCGACAGTGGTGATAGGCGGTGAAAGGGTTATCTGGGGGGTGATCAGGGGGTTAAACCTTTATTAGGGGGGGTTAGGGGGCTACACTGGACCTAAGACTAAACTTTGGTGACACTTTTACAGTCACAAATGTCACTGATTGCAGTGATCACTAAATAAATGGTCACTGCAATCAGTGACACTGTGACTGGGGGCTGGGGGGGTGATCTGGGGGGTGATCTGGGGTGTCTGGGGGGGCCTGGGGGGGGGCGATTTATGTCCCTATGTGTCCTGGTGTCAGTGTAGTGTTGTGTGCACTGACCTGATATCTTCTCTTGTACGGCGCTCGGTATATGTGAGCGCCGCACCAGAGATGACATCACTTCCTCCTGCTCCCTCTGTCTGACACAGACAGAGGGGGCATTTCTATTCGCCGGGAGCGATCGCGAGGGGGTGGCCAGAAACGAATGGCTGCCCCCTCATCCCGGAACGCTCCCGGACACTTAGCCACCGCTCACTGTATAGAAGGGGGGTCCGATTGGACCCCCCAACTGTACAAAGGCAATCACGTACACTCTACGTGATTGTGCCTGTCGGTGCCATTCTGCCGACGTATATATACAGTGAGCGGTCGTTAAGTGGTTAAAGTAACATGTATTAAATATCTAACATGTTCTGCCTAGTCCTCTCCTATAGAACAGTAACATAACCCAAATGTCAAGACTTGAGAAGGCTGTGTCCGTCCATGGACGACAGAGAAAAGGATTTTACGGTGAGAACAAAAAATCCTATTTTGCGCCTAACTTACTATTTTTAGACTTATGGTTTTTACTACTTTATGATCTTTCGCTGTCAAGCGGAACTTCATTCTTTTCAGTTAACATTGACTGACTATTTTTATTCCTTTAGGTTGTTGGCATTAGTAAATAGATAGGAAATTATATCATATTTACTTGTTTTAAACTTTATTGTTTACATGTTTTTACTTCTTGGTTTCCTGGCCTAGGCAAATTATGTCATACATCCCAGGAACCTTCAGGAAGGGAGAAGGTTTTCTCAGCTAAACATACCCTTTGGTCTAAGGCTCTAAGCTAAGGGCAGATGGATTCTGGGGAGTAAATTCCACATGAATCATCAGCCCTTAATCAAGATGACTACTGTCAGAAATGCTGGGGGGGTGTTTTTCAAAGTGATTTCTTGACAAAATAAAGCATGGAGACATGGACGGATGGGTGAGTTTGCTTTGAATACTAAAAATTAATTAAATGGTTTTTGGTTTGTGGTGCTCAGATGCAGTGTAGTTCTGCATTAAAGTGGAACTCAAGTCTCCATACTTACCTGTCCAATGGTTGTGCTCCGGCAGCTTCTTCTGAGTGGCGATCTTCAGTCCTCTTCATTGGCTGGCAGAGTATGACATCTCTCCTGCACATGCACAGGAGGCCATCATCCTGGCACTGTAAGCTGAGCTGCACATGCGCAACTCAATTTACAGTGCCAGAGGAGATGACAAGCAGGCAGGTAGGGAGGTTTTATTGCAGTGCAGAGACAGTGCATGTCACTTCTGTAATAAGGCTACGTTCACACCTGTGCTTTATTTAGTGTGTTTTGCAAAAAACCAACTATAGTTCATTTAGGCCTGGTTCACACTGGGGCGACAAACGCTCCGACATTGGGAGCTCATGTCGCATGACATGTGAAAATCAATGTTTCCCTATGGGAGCCGTCTTAACTGGTCCGACACATGTCGGTCCGACTTTGAGAATGCTCCCTGTACTACTTTGGTCCGACTTTGATCCGACTTCAGCCCATTGACTATCATTGAAGTTGGATCAAAGTCGGACCGCAGTCTTGCATGATCCTACTTTGGCAGGCGACTTGTGCTGTACTGCTCTTGAGGGAGAACTCCAGGCCAAATTTTAAATAAAAAACCGGCATGGGTTCCCCCTCCAGAGGCATACCAGGCCCTTGGGTCTGGTCTGGATTTGAAGGGGCGCCCCAACGCCGAAAAAATGGCGTGGAGTCCCCCTAAAAATCCAAACCAGACCCTTATCCGAGCACGCAACCTGGCCGGCCGCAGGGGAAGAGGGGGGGACGAGAGAGCGGCCCCCCTCCCTCCTGAATCGTACCAGGCCGCATGCCCTCAACATGAGGGGTTTGGTGCTCTGGGGCAGGGGGGCGACCTGTGGCCCCCCACCCCAGAGCACCCTGCCCCCATGTTGATGAGGACAGGGCCTCTTCCCGACAACCCTGGCCGTTGGTTGTCGGGGTCTGCGGGTGGGGGGCTTATCGGAATCCGGGAGCCTCCTTTAATAAAGGGGCCCCTGGATCCCGGCCCCCCCACCCTATGTGAATGAGTATGGGGTACATCGTACCCCTACCCATTCACCTGGTGGAAAAAAATTGCAATAAAAAAACCACACAGCTTTTTAAAGTATTTTATTGCACAGCTCCGGGGGTCTTCTTCCGACTTCGGGGGTCTCCGGTGTCGTCGCCGCGCTCTCCAGTTCTTTCTTCTGCCGGGCCTCCGCTAACTTCTTTTTAGCTCTTTTGCTAGCGGAGGCCCGGTCTTCTCCGTCGCCTTCTTCTTCTCCCGCTCTCCGGTTCTTCTCCCGCTCTCCGGTTCTTTCTTCCGCCGGGCCTCCGCTAACTTCTTTTTAGCTCTTTTGCTAGCGGAGGCCCGGTCTTCTCCGTCGCCTTCTTCTTCTCCCGCTCTCCGGTTCTTTCTTCTGCCGGGCCTCCGCTAACTTCTTTTTAGCTCTTTTGCTAACGAAGGCCCGGTCTTCTCCGTCGTCTCGTCCGGCTCTCCGCTGTCCTTCTGCCGGCCCCTCCACTAACTTCTTTAGCTCTTTTGCTAGTGGAGGGGCTGGTCTTCCCGTCGTCGTCGTCGCCGTCTTCTTCCCTCTTCTCCTTCTCGATGTTGACGCGTCGCTTCCTCCCACTGTAATACTGGCTGTCCGCTCCGCTCCGCATTAATATAGGCTTCCCATGACGTCACAGTCACATTCCCATGACGTCACAGTCACATGCTCCGGGGCCATGTGCCCCGGAACATGTGACTGTGACGTCATGAGAAGCCTATATTAATGCGGAGCGGAGCGGAGAGCCAGTATTACAGCGGGAGGAAGCGAAGCGTCAACATTGAGAAGGAGAAGAGGGAAGAAGACGCCGACGGCGACGACGGGAAGACCAGCTCCTCCACTAGCAAAAGAGCTAAAGAAGTTAGTGGAGGGGCCGGCAGAAGGACAACGGAGAGCCGGACGAGACGACGGAGAAGACCGGGCCTCCGTTAGCAAAAGAGCTAAAAAGAAGTTAGCAGAGGCCCGGCAGAAGAAAGAACCGGAGAGCGGGAGAAGAACCGGAGAGCGGGAGAAGAAGAAGGCGACGGAGAAGACCGGGCCTCCGTTAGCAAAAGAGCTAAAAAGAAGTTAGCGGAGGCCCGGCAGAAGAAAGAACCGGAGAGCGCGGCGACGACACCGGAGACCCCCGAAGTCGGAAGAAGACCCCCGGAGCTGTGCAATAAAATACTTTAAAAAGCTGTGTGGTTTTTTTATTGCTATTCTTTTCCACCGGGTGAATGGGTAGGGGTACGATGTACCCCATACTCATTCACATAGGGTGGGGGGGCCGGGATCCCGGGGCCCCTTTATTAAAGGGGGCTCCCGGATTCCGATAAGCCCCCCACCCGCAGACCCCGACAACCAACGGCCAGGGTTGTCGTGAAGAGGCCCTGTCCTCATCAACATGGGGCAGGGTGCTCTGGGGTGGGGGGGCCGCAGGTCGCCCCCCTGCCCCAGAGCACCAAACCCCCCATGTTGAGGGCATGCGGCCTGGTACGATTCAGGAGGGAGGGGGGGCCGCTCTCTCGTCCCCCCCTCTTCCCCTGCGGCCGGCCAGGTTGCATGCTCGGATAAGGGTCTGGTTTGGATTTTTAGGGGGACTCCACGCCATTTTTTCGGCGTAGGGGCGCCCCTTCAAATCCAGACCAGACCCACGGGCCTGGTATGCCTCTGGAGGGGGAACCCATGCCGGTTTTTTATTTAAAATTTGGCCTGGAGTTCTCCCTCAAGAGCAGTACAGCACAAGTCGCATGCCAAAGTCGGATTATGCAAAACTGCGGTCCGACTTTGATCCAACTTCAATGATAGTCAATGGGCTGAAGTCGGATCAAAGTCGGACCAAAGTAGTACAGGGAGCATTCTCAAAGTCGGACCGACATGTGTCGGACCAGTTAAGACGGCTCCCATAGGGAAACATTGATTTTCACACGTCATGCGACATGAGTTCCCAATGTCAGAGCGTTTGTCGCCCCAGTGTGAACCAGGCCTAAATGAACTATAGTTGGTTTTTTGCAAAACACACTAAATAAAGCACAGGTGTGAACGTAGCCTTATTACAGAAGTGACATGCACTGTCTCTGCACTTGGCCTGGAGTTCCCCCTCAAGATTCATACCAAACACAGTGCCTGATATTGGCTGGGATCCAAGTCGGATCCCTGTTCATTGAAAGTCGGACATATGTCGGCTTCATGTCGCAGGGCAAAGTCGGATCCAAAGTAGGACAGATGTCGTGTCGCACTAGTGTGAACCCAGCCTCAGGCTCGGTTCACATTGGTGCGATGCGAGAACCCTGAAAATCCACTGCGGGTTCTCGCATCGCACCCGACTCGCAGGCAGGTCACACTGCCATATGCAAACTGCTGGGCGTGTCAATACAAAGTTAACCCCTTAACGACCGTTCACGGCATATATAAGTAAGTCGGCAGAATGGCTCGTACAGGCACAATCACGTACCTGTACGTCCCCTTTAACTGCCTGCCGTGTGGTCGCGCGCGCTGCTGGCGGCGGGTTCGCGACCCTGCAGTCATCCCCATGAGTCAGACCGCGGGTCCCGCGGACTCGATCGCCGCGGGGATCTCTGCGATCTTCTCACGGAGAGATGGAGCGGGAAGATGTTAGTGTAAGCACAACATCTCCCCGCTTGCCTACTGACACTGTCACCGATCTCCGCTCTGTGTAATCAGAGCGGAGATCAGTGATGTGTCACTCGTAGCCACTCCCCCTAACAGTGAGAATCACTCCCTTAGGCATACTTAACCCCTTTGGCGCCCTAGTGGTTAACCCCTTCACTGCCAGTGTCATTTTTACAGTAACCAGTGCATTTTTATTGCACTGATCGCTGTAAAAATGACAATGGTCCAAAAAATGTGTCAAAAGTGTCCGATGTGTCCGCCATAATGTCGCAGTCACGAAAAAAATCACTGATCGCCGCCATTACTAGTAAAAAAATAAAAAAAATAATAAAAATGCCATAAAACGACCCCCTATTTTGTAAACGCTTTAACTTTTGCGCAAACCAATCAAACGCTGATTGATTGATTTTTTTTTTTTTTACCAAAAATATGTAGAAGAATATGTATCGGCCTAAACTGAGGGGAAAAAAAAAATTTATATATTTTTTTGTGGATATTTATTATAGCAAAAAGTAAAAAATATTGCATTTTTTTTTCAAAATTGTCGCTCTATTTTTGTTTATAGCGCTAAAAATAAAAACCGCAGAGGTGATCAAATACCACCCAAAGAAAGCTCTATTTGTGGGGGGAAAAAGGACGTCATCTTTGTTTGGGAGCCATGTCGCACGACCGCGTAATTGTCTGTTAAAGCGACGCAGTGCCGAATCGCAAAAAGGGGCCTGGTCTTTATGCTGCATATTGGTCCGGGGCTTAAGTGGTTAATGACACCCCCAAATCAGTTTGCATATCGCAGTGCGAACTATCAATTCAGACAGGAATCGAATTGCATAGGTGTGAACACCCATGCAATCCGATTCTGGTGCGGACCAAAAAAAGGGTCCTGTGCGTGTTTGGCCCGAATGTGATACGAATTCAGCCATACAATCTGCATGGCTGAGTTTGCATCGCACAGACATCGCATGTGATTTTCACTACAGTGCCTTAGGCTAGGGTGACCAGACATCCCCGGTTTCAGGGGACAGTCCCCAGATTGAGGACACTGTCCCCGGACCAGGTCTGTCCCCAGTTTTGTCCCCGGATTGGATTTGAACAGGGGCTGGGGCCATTTTAAAGACAGTCAGTGCAGAATAAAAAAAAAAAAATCTGAATTACACACCCCCGCTCCGCTGCTCCTACTAGCTTAGGGGGTGTATTTTTTTCCATTATCTGTGCCCTTTTCTGATGATGATGTGCTGGCCGGAGCGGAGGGAATATTTCTTCAGTTTCGGGTGCATGCCCATTCAGCTCCGCTCGCATGTTCTTCTGCCTTGGCTCAAGTCCCGGTCAGCCCCCTGCCTATCTCCTTGCCTTCCCTGGCGGAGTGATCTTCCTCCTCTCCCCACCCAGTAGTAGGCGGGGCCTGGAGAGTAAGACTTGACAGGCTGTGGCGATGGGCAGAGAGTCACTGATTGGCGCCATTACTAGTAAAAAAAAAATATGTCCCCGGATTTCATTTTAAAAATCTGGTCACCTTACCTTAGGCATAACCTAGACATGAGGCCCCACTCACGTCCATAATGGGGAAAAAATAATAATTCAAGCAATATTAATTAATTACATATATTAAGAGTGCAGGTGTCAGTGCTCTCTATATCAGCGCTGGTGTCAGTGTGCTCTATCACACCACTAGAGAGAGCACACTGACACCAGCGCTGAGATAGACCACACTAACACCAGTACTCTTAATATATGCAATTAATTTTAATACTTAGTACTGAGCACTGGTGTCGGTGCTCTCAACTCCCAGTCGCATGCACCACCCCCCCCAGTCACATGCACCACCCCCCCAGTTACACGTACCATCGCCCCAGTCACATGCAGCCCCCCCGGTCACATGTACCACCCCCCCAGTCACATGTACCCCCCCCCCAGTCACATGTACCTCACACATAGCAAGGCTCTGTCCCCTCACAGCTCAGTCAGTGCATCCTCAGCTCAGCAGTCAGTCGGCTGCACACAGACAGGCTACAGCGTACTGGAATTGGCTCTGCCTCCACCACAGAAGCCCCGCCAGGGAAGGAGGGTGGACTCGGCGATCCTGTTTTGAGGTACTAGCTGCGCCCTTGCACAAGATATAGGCTGAAAGGACGGACAGGATTTGTTGGCGGGCAAGGCGGGGCAGTTGACTGTCTCTGTGTGTGTGTCTGCCAGTGTTCTGACGAGAAGGACACCTGCTGTTCCAGTGGAGTTTTCTTGACAGGAGTGGAGACTGGGCAGTGCCCTGGTGGGGCGGGGCGTTACAGAGCAGAGAGGAGGCGGACTGACTGTACTCTGAACGAGGCGGCATGAAGCCCCGCTGACTGTACCTGGGACTGATGTATGAGGATAGCAAGAGGTGGCTCTTTAGGCAAAGTAGGCAGTCGCAAGGCCCCTGGGAGGGCGAGGCCTTAGGCGACCGCCTACTTTGCCTAATTAGAGAGCCGCCTCTGAGTGCGAATCACATTCGATGTCGGACAGCGCACCAGCGTGAACCGAGCCTTAATGTGGTTTCCTATGGATGTAGTTCACATCTGTGTGTTTTCAACCAGTGCATTTTCTGGAAAGGGTCAGGGACTTTTTTTTCCTGCAGTAGATTGCATTTTGCATGTAATAGACTTCAATGGACCCACACCTGTATATGATAATCAAAAATTCCCCTATCAATAAAAAACCTTCCCAGAGGCCAGAAAAGCAAGAAGTGATCCAGGAAGTGCATCAAGATGGTAATGACAGAGCTTATATACTTATACTTATTTATATTGTCTTGTCATATACTTATTTATATTGTCCTGCAGACCAGGGGCGGCCCGTCCATTAAGGGCTCACAGGCGCTGCCCCCCCCCCCCTGTCCATCGCCGCCTCCCCTATCCATTTCAGGACACCGGCACATGGATTCCAATGCAGGGGGGGGGGGGCTGTTTTTTTGAAGCACTGATTAGAGCCAGAGGCTCAAATAGGCTTCAATATAGGGTGTGCTCGGGTCGCAGAGAGTGCGCTACAATCTCACCCAGGTGTGTTACAATAGCAAATTAATAGAGGAAGAGCAGAGGTAGAGGAAGAGCAGGAACATCTCCGCATTCCACAGTCTCATCATCTAGGTGGGGAGGTAGTTCAAAAAAAGATCTTCAGAGGCAGAGTAACCAACTAAATTGGTCTGCTATCTGAGATAAAGGAAAGAACAAAAAAGAAATGCACTAAACAGTTTCTAAACACTTTGGTTCCAACATTTGATCAAGTTCCTTTGGAGCTTCAGGTAGATATGCAGATTGCCGTGCTGCAATGTGCAAGGTCCTTTATCAGCCCTGCCCAACCAGCTCCAATTCATCCATAGGCACCACAAATGGGACCCAATGCCCCTTACCAATAGGGCCCCAATGCAGTAATCCTACTGAACCCCCTCCCCCCAACTGGAACCAAACCCACCTCCCATTCCTTCCACATTTGGGCCTTGTGTGTCCCAGTTAGACATGTGCAGAATGAAAAAGAAAAATTTCAATAATTTTGTTTAGTTAAATTATTTCAATTCTTTTTCGAAATTAGTTTTGTTTATTCGTTTTCAAATTTATTCAAAAATTCAAATACGAAAGGCGATTACCATATTTATCGGCGTATAACACGCACTGGCGTATAACACGCACCCCAAGTTTAGGAGGGAATTTTAAGGAAAAAAACTTTTAGGAGGGAAATTCAAGGAAAAAAAACTTACATTTAAATGCAGCATGCAGCCTTGCCCAGTGTCCATCTGCAGCCTTGCCCAGTGTCCATCTGTCCATCTGCAGCCTTGCCCAGTGTCCATCTGTCCATCTGCAGCCGTGCCCAGTGTCCATCTGTCCATCTGCAGCCTTGCCCAGTGTCCATCTGTAGCCTTGCCCAGTGTCCATCTGTCCATCTGCAGCCGTGCCCAGTGTCCATCTGCAGCCGTGCCCAGTGTCCATCTGTCCATCTGCAGCCTTGCCCAGTGCCTTTGCGATCGTGTCAGTCCCGGCGTTTTTTAAAATTTGGTGCCGATTTCTGTGGAGAGGAGCGAGCGGGGCCGAGTGTACTTCGGCTAGACTCGGCTCCTCTCGCAGTCCCGCCCATCTCCACTGACTGCGCCGCTGACGGAGAAAGCCGAGTGTACTTCGGCTAGACTCGGCTCTGCTCACAGTCACAGGCAGGACTGCGAGAGGAGCCGAGACTAGCTGAAGTACACTCGGCTTTCTCTATGTCAGCGGCGCAGTCAGAGATGGGCGGGACTGCGAGAGGAGCCGAGTAAAGCCGATTGTACTTCGGCTTCGGCTCCGCTCGCTCCTCTCGCTCGTTTTCAGCAGGGGAATTCGACAGAGTATCGGCGTATAACACGCACCCACGATTTTCCCCTGATTTTAAGGGGAAAAAAGTGCGTGTTATACGCCGATAAATACGGTATATATTCTATTCTATTCTCTTATTTTCTATTCTAATCTGTTCGAATTTATTCAATTCAATTTTCAGAAGATGGTTTTATTCTTTCTATTTAATTCTATTCTCTTATTTTTCATTCTGTTCTTTTCTATTCTAATTATATTCTAATTCAAATTTATTGTATTAAAAATTTGAATTTCAGAAGATGGTTATATTCTTTCTATTCTATTGAATTCTATACTAGTGAATTATATTAATTTTTTTTTCTATTCTATAATTTTCTGTTCTAATTTATTCTATTTGAAATTCGGAAGGTTATATTCTTTCTATTCTATGTGAAATATAGGGAATGACTTTATGCACTACTCAGTGTAAAGATTACAAATATATTAAAATAATAAAGTGCAGTGCAAAAAATGGTGATAAAGCTGTCAAACTCCCTAGTGTTACGAATACCTAAAATATTGAAATAACCTATATATTGGAGCAGCGCTAAATCCAGATACACCAATACACGTGCAAATACTCAAGAAACATGTATAAAAACAAATCAAATTAAGAAATACAATATTGAATGTAAAATAGGTCAAGATAAAAAGTCCAGTGCACAAATAATATAGCAATACAGTGCAGTCCTTCTTCCAAAATAGACAGTAATTGCAAACATTGTTTTTTATATAGAATCAAATATCAATAAAGTGAAGTCCTTCTTCCAAAGTGAATGAGTGATTGACAAAAATTATCCCAGTGTCAATGATCATAGATTAGTGCTGGATCCCAAACAGGGCACAAATCCGCCACCATGTGTAATGGCCGCTCACCTCAAATCCAAGGATTATGTGCATCAAACTACCAGAGCAGTCCTCATATGGTGTCATCCGTCAATGGTCATCTCACATGCAATAAGAAGACTTATCTCATGGTGTAGTATGAAGCAATAATTTATTAAAACAAAAAGGTAGACTTACTTTTTTTTTTTTTTTTACGTTTTTATTGATATCATCAACAGAATTACAGAAAAGCAAGAAATGTGGACACAGCCACAACAGCAAGCACATAAGTAAAGTAATATAATTAGAAGATGTAAATTTAACATTACAGTAAATCAATAAATGCTTACATAGCTACATCAATGAGCACATATGTATAATTATACAAATGTAAGGTGAAGTTTTTAATATAAAAAAAAAGAAAAACATTAGGTAACAGATCAAAATAAATTATCTAATGGAAGATAAAATAAGCTTTAAAAAGGCATATAATTGCATTCGTATGTATTAAACATAAGATAAAAAGGTACCTGAGTAGGTAAATCACTTTTAAACTGTAAATTCTTAAGTCGATAATGACTGAATGGGGTTATCAGGGGTAAAACGTGTCATTAGAAAGAGTGAGACTCTCCAAGTGGTAAAGAGAGGTAAGGGAAGTGTACTCTACAAGGGGTACTATCAGGGATATCGGGTTATTAATATATTATAGTCACTTATATAAAAAAGATGGGGGGGGGGTGTTTTATAGGAAACTGTGATAAGGGGCGGATGGGAAAGGGTGGGGGACCAGTGTCTTCAATGCATCTCCACCACTCTTAAGGTCAAATTATGATACAACCTTTTTGTAATCGTCTGTAGTAACGAAATGTAGCCAGGAAGACCAAATTGTTGTGAATTTAGAGGGAGTATCTTTCGCCTGGTGAATTAAATCTTCTAATTCCACAGTTTTACCTATACGGTGGAACCAATCCGCTATGGATGGTGGGTCAGGAGAGCGCCACTTAGCGGGGATACACAATTTAGCTGCATTTATCATGTGCATAGATAAAGAGCGGAAATACGTCCTCCGTGGAATCGAGGGGAGATGTAGTAGAAATTGGGCTGGAGTGAACTCTAGATTGAAGGTGGTTATGTGGTGGATGTGTTTATGGACTTCTAACCAAAAGGCTTGTATTTTCGGGCACGTCCACCATATATGTAAAAGCGATCCCTGTTCTGCACCACATCTCCAGCAGAGCGGAGAAAGTTTTGGGTACATGTGATGAAGTTTGAGGGGAGTCCTGTACCATCGTGAAGCTATTTTGAAAGCATTTTCTTGTGCGTAGGTATTCAGTGTTCCCTTATGGATATTCATAAAAATAGTCTCCCAATCATCTTCTGTAAGATCTATGGAAAGATCTTTTTCCCATTTTTGACATGTCCAATTGTCATTGGAAGAAAAGTTAGAGAATAAAAGGGCATATGTATAAGAGATGAGATGTCGTTGAGGTTCTGTTTTTAAGCACATTGATTCGAATGGAGTTAGTTGTCTCGACCATTCAGTTCTGTGTTTAGGGGCATTGAGAAAATGTCGAATCTGTACATATGTCCAACAGGGAAACGAACCCGTCGTCATTTTGTTTGCCAAGGTAGTGTGGGTGAGGAGCTGTCCTTCTTCAAAAAAATGTTCTGCTCTCACATTTGGGTATGGCCAAATATCGTTTAAGAAGGATGCTTGCATTCCAGGAGAGAAGTCTGGGTTGAGTTTAAGTGGGGTCATAGGACCCAGTTGGGAAGATATCTTGTGTTTATTACAGGCTTCGATGTTAATGTGGGGTGTATCAATGGATGGGCACAGTATGTTTTAGGAATATGAGCTTGAACTAACCAGGGAGTATGGGATAAAGGGGTAAATGCCAGTGAGCTTTCAAGCTGGACCCAATACTTAGTTTTGGAGTGGACATTCCAGTCAATGATTCTAGTTAAATGGCTAGCTTGTTGGTATTTTTTAATATCTGGTAGACCTAAGCCACCTTTGAGCTTAGGGATAGTAAGTCTCGAGAAGCTAATTCTGGGTCTCCAGGGTCTCCAAATAAAATCCGTGCATGCTTTTCTGTAAGACGAGAAGAAGGCAAGTGGAAGTTTGATTGGAACAGTTGGCAGAAGATATAATATCCTCGGCAATATGTTCATCTTAATGATTGCGGCTCTTCCGAACCAGGAAAAAAGCCCCACTGACCATTTCTTTAAGTGCTGAATTATGTTCTGCAACAATGGTAAATAATTTGTAGAGTATAGATCTGAAAGGGAGGCAGTTAATTGGATGCCTAAGTATGTGATTTTGTGACTATTCCATTTAAATGGAAAGTTATGTTGGCATTGTGTACATATATCCGAAGGCAAGGAAACGTTCAATGCGTGTGATTTAGAAAAGTTAATTTGGAGGTTCGATATTAATTTAAAATGGTCGAGGTCTTTGAGTAGGTGTGGGATAGTTGTCAGTGGTTCCGTCAGAAAAAGTAGTAAATCGTCTGCGTAGGTTTTCACTTTGTAAGTGCGTTGGTTCACCTCTATACCTTTTTTTATGTTTGGGTTAGATCTAATACATCTCAGTAATGGTTCCAATGTAAGTACAAAAATTAAAGGTGACAGTGGGCATCCTTGACAGGTTCCATTCAAAACGGAGAAGGCATCCCACAGGCAGCCATTAACGCGAACTCTCGCTGTGGGAGTAGAATAAAGTGTGAATTTATAGTTTAACATACGGCCAGGAAAACCCATAATCTTTAATGTTTCTGTCATATAGTCCCAGGCCACCCTATCGAACGCCTTCTCCGCATCGAGTGATAATAAAAAACCTTGGCAGTTGTTAGATGTAAGCCAGTGATGAACGTTGAGAGCCTTAAGGGTGTTATCCCTAGCTTCTCTGCCAGGGACAAATCCCACTTGGTCAAGGTGAATTAGATCAGGGAGAAGGGGAAGAAGTCTATTTGCTAATATTTTTGCATACCATTTAAGGTCCACATTCAATAATGAGATGGGTCTGTAATTTGTAACTAGTGATGAGTCTTTTCCTGGTTTCGGGAGTACAGTAATGGGCCGTTAACAGATCACGGGGGGGGGGGGGTGGTGGGTGATGCGCAACTATCAAAAGCCGTTATAAAAAAGGGAGTTAAAATGTCTGAGAATGCTTTGTGGTAACCTGCAGTTAACCCATCTGGTCCTGGGCTTTTACCCCTTTTCATCTGTTTCAGTGCTAAGTTGGCCTTAGCTTTGGTCAGGGGTTTATCTAGGTCCTGAAAAAAGGAGTCTGAAATGGGAGTAGGGCTATGTTGTTTTGGGAAATCAATTTATCAGTCTTTTCCTCATTCTCATCGTTAATTGTAACTTTTGGGTGTAAGTTGTATAATTGGGAGTAGTAAGAAACAAATTGTTGTGCTATATCAGGGGTTGAGCTTAGTTTGCGACCTAATGAATCTGTTAACGAATGTATTGGATTAGTAGCTTTTTTGGTTTGTAGAGCCCTAGCAAGTAATTTACTGGCTTTATTACCATATTCAAAGAAGGTCTTTTGGGATAGGATGTACTTGCGTCGGATTTGTTTACCCAATAATTCTAACATCTCGTTTCTGAATTTAATCAGAGTGTTTAAAGTGTCTAGAGCTTGTTTTTGTTTATGTACTTTTTCAAGATGTCGTATCCGATCAGTGAGCTCGTTAAAGTGTTTTTGCCTTTTCTTTTTTTCGTTTAGCCGCCGCCGCGATAAGGGCACCTCTTAGGACACATTTATGGGCTTCCCAATTAATAAGTGGAGAAGTGTCAACTGCCAAGTTTTCCTGAAAATACTGTTTAATGCGGAGTTCAACGTCAGCATAGATAGGAGGGATCAGTAAGTAGAGAAGGATCCAATCTCCAAGACTGTGGGCGGTTAGGCGTGTCAGGGAATGCTACAGTCAGAGAAATAGGATGATGATCGGAAATGAACATAGGGTCTATGGAAGTGCGTTGCATGAAGGGAAGATCGTTTTGTGAAATTAATATATAGTCGATTCTTGAATATTTTTTGTGAGGTGCCGAATAAAAAGTGTAATCTTTGCCGTTGGGGTTTAAAGTGCGCCATGTGTCATGTAATAGCAGGGTTTGAAGTTGGGCCTTAATGGATCGGAGTGCAGCATATGGAAAGGTAGACTTGCCGTTGGAGGTATCGAGAGTCGGATTTAGTGGGACCTTACAGTCACCCCCCAGAATTAAAGTGCCCTCTTGAAAAATTGTCAGGGATTTAACGATGTTACGAAAAAAGGTAACCTGTCGAGCATTAGGAGCGTATATGTTCGCAAGAGTAAGCGTTCTACCCATGTAAGATCCTTTCAGAAAAAACATATCTGCCTTTATCATCTATCATTGTGTCTATCAGTTGACAAGGGCAGTGTCTAGCTAGCAATATGGAGACCCCTTTAGATTTGGAAAGTAGATTCGTAGAATGATAAGCAGTTGGAAAGTAATGATTGTGTAATTTCGGTATAACGTCTGTACGAAAATGTGTTTCTTGTAACAACATTACGTCTGCTTTACATTTGTGCATATACAGGAGCAGTTGGGAACGTTTTTCTGGAATATTGAGTCCCTTGGCATTTAAAGAAATTATTTGAAGTGAAGGTGCATTACCTTTAAGGGAAGTAAAGGCCATAGTTAATGCAGTTGTATGAGTCCGTTATATCGTATAGGGGCAAAGTCTTTGGTGCACTGGCAAGAGGAAGGGGAGGGGATAGAAAGACAAGGAAATTAGAGGGGTAGGGTAGAATATGAATACGTGGGCTTATTATATTATATGCGAGTCTATTATATTGTATAGGTGTAAAGGTCTCAAGGACACTGGCCAGAGGAGAGGATGAAGAAAAAAAACAAAAAAAAAACAAGGAGATTAGGGGGTAAGGTATGTTGTGAAGAGTACTATTAACCACTTAACGACCGCCCACTGTAAATATACGTTGGCAGAATGGCACCGACAGGCAGAATCACGTACATATACGTGATTGCCTTTGTATAGTTGGGGGGTCCGATCGGACCCCCCTTCTTTACAGTGGGTGGTCGTTTTACCTTCGGGAGCGATCAGGCATGAGGGGACGGGCGTTCGATTCCGGCCCCCCCCTCTCGATCGCTCCCGGTGAATGAGAGAGCTTCCCCTGCCTGTGTACTGTTTACACAGGCAGGAGGAAGTGATGTCATCTCTCCTGCGGCGCTCACATATACCGAGCGCCGTACAGGAGAAGATGCAGGTTAGTGCACAAAACAGCACACTGACACCAGGACACATAGGCACATAAATCGCCCCCCCAGGCCCCCCCAGATCACCCCCCAGCCCCCAGTCACAGTGTCACTGATTGCAGTGACCATTTATTTAGTGATCACTGCAATCAGTGACATTTGTGACTGTAAAAGTGTCACTACATTTAGTTCTAGGTCCAGTGTAGCCCCCTAACCCCCCTAATAAAGGTTTAACCCCCTGATCACCCCCAGATAACCCTTTCACCCCCTAGCACCGCCGTCGCTAAGCGATAATTTTTCTGATCGATGTCTTAGCGTCGGTGATGCTGATCGGTAGCCAGTAATTTTTTTTAGGTTCGCCGCAGGTTTTTATAGCGTCGGGTACCCCCATATATTACCTAATAAAGGTTTAACCCCCTTGATCGCCCCCCAGATAACCCTTTCACCCCCTATCACCACTGTCGCTAAGCGATCATTTTTCTGATCGCTGTCTTAGCGTCGGTGATGCAGATCGGTAGCCAGTAATTTTTTTTAGGTTCGCCGCAGGTTTTTATAGCGTCAGGTACCCCGATATATTACCTAATAAAGGTTTAACCCCCTTGATCGCCCCCCAGGTAACCCTTTCACCCCCTATCACCACTGTCGCTAAGCGATCATTTTTCTGATCGTTGTCTTAGTGTCGGTGATGCCGATAGGTAGCCAGTAATTTTTTTTTAGGTTCGCCGTCAGGTTTTTATATAGCGTCAGGTACCCCCATATATTACCTAATAAATTGCCCCTAGTTAACCCTTTCACCAGTAATCACCATATAAGTGTTACGGGTGACGCTGGTTAGTTAGTTTGCTTTTTATAGTGTCAGGGCACCCGCCGTATATAACCCAATAAAGGTTTAACCCCCTGATCGCCCGGCGGGTGATATCAATTAGGTTTTAGCGTCAGAGAGGGTCTGCGTCACACCCCAGGCAGCGTCAGGTTAGTGCCAGTAGCGCTAACACCCACGCGTTAAGCATACACCCCCCTTAGTGGTATAGTATCTGAACAGATCAATATCTGATCTGATCAGATCTATACTAGCGTCCCCAGCAGTTTAGGGTTCCCAAAAACGCAGTGTTAGCGGGATCAGCCCAGATACCTGCTAGCACCTGCGTTTTGCCCCTCCGTCCAGCCCAGGCCACCCAAGTGCAGTATCGATCGATCACTGTCACTTACAAAACACAACACACATAACTGCAGCGTTCGCAGAGACAGGCCTGATCCCTGCGACTCCAGTGCTGTAGGAGGTGATTTCACCACCACAGTTAAAAAAAAAAAAAGCATATATGCCGAAGCATTGGGGCAGCAGGGGCGGAGGAGCGATTTTGCTCCTAATGCCGCGTACATACGGTCGAAATTCCGACGGAGGCTTGCCCGGGGAAAAGTCTGACCATGTGTACGCGGCATAACTTTTGCGGGAAGATGCCCCCATGCTTCGGCATATATAAATGGTGCATGTATGCCCATCATTAGAAGTGGGTGGATGAAGGGCAGTATTCTAATGGTGGGCATACCCACCGATCAATCTTTTTTTTTCGTTCAGCCAACAGGCTGCATGAAAAATACATGTCCAACAAGGACCTGCAACGTACTGGTATGTTGCTGGACTTTGAATGTTTATACCAGAATGATGCCTGTGGGTTTAGGTATCATCTTGGTATCATTCTTTTCAGCCAGCGGCCGGCTTTCATGTAAAAGCAATCCTAGTGGCTAATTAGCCTCTGGACTGCTTTTACAAGCAGTGGGAGGGAATGTCCCCACCCCGGATATAAAAAGCGCCATTGGGAAATTGGGAAAGCATTTTATCACACCGATCTTGGTGTGGTCAGATGCTTTGAGGGCAGAGGAAAGATCTAGGGTCCAATAGACTCCAGTTTTTTCAAAAAAGAGTACCTGTCATTACCTATTGCTATCATAGGGGATATTTACATTCCCTGAGATAACAATAAAAATGATTAAAAAAAAAACAAAAAAAAAACAGTTTAAAAATAAAATAAAAAAGCAAAATTAATAATAAAAAAAAGCACCCCTGTCCTGCCCTGCTCTTGCCCAATGGCAAACGCAAGCATCGGTCTGGCGTCATATGTAAACAGAAATTGCACCATGCATGTGAGGTATCACCGCGAAGGTCAGATCGAGGGCAGTAATTTTAGCAGTAGACCTCCTCTGTAAATCTAACGGCGTAACCTGTAAAGGCTTTTAAAGGCTTTTAAAAATGTATGTAGTTTGTCGCCAATGCGCGTTTGTGCGAAATTTTAAAGCTTGTCGTGTTCGGTATCTATGTACTCGGCCTAAGATCATCTTTTTTATTTCATCAAACATTTGGGCAATATAGTGTGTTTTAGTGCATTAAAATTAAAAAAAGTGTATTTTTTCCCCCAAAAATGCGTTTGAAAAATCGCTGCGCAAATACTGTGTAGAAAAAAAAATTGCAACACCCACCATTTTAATCTGTAGGGCCTTTGCTTTAAAAATATATATAATGTTTGGGGGTTCAACATAATTTTCTTGCAAAAAAAAAAATGTTTTCATGTAAACAAAAAGTGTGAAAAAGGGCTTTGCCTTCAAGTGGTTAGAAGAGTGGATGTAAGCTTCCTAATGTGGTGTATAAAATGCCAGAACAGCTCAAAACCCCCCCAAATGACCCCATTTTGGAAAGTAGACACCCCAAGCTATATACTGAGAGGCATGTCGAGTCCATGGAATATTTTATATGTTGACACAAGTTGCGGAAAATAGACAATTTATTTTTTTATTTTTTATTTTTTGCACAAAGTTGTCACTAATTGATATATTGCTCAAACATGTCATGGGCATATGTGGAATTACACCCCAAAATACATTCTGTTGCTTCTCCTGAGTACGGGGATACCACATGTGTGAGACTTTTTGGGAGCCTAGCCGTGTACGGGACCCCAAAATCCAAGCACCGCCTTCAGGCTTTCTAAGGGTGTCAATTTTTGATTTCACTTCTCACTGCCTATCACAGTTTCGGAGGCCATGGAATGCCCAGATGGCACAAAACCCTCCCAAATGACCCCATTTTGGAAAGTAGACACCCCAAGCTATTTGCTGAGAGGTATGGTGAGTATTTTGCAGATCTCACTTTTTGTCACAAAGTTTTGAAAATTAAAAAAAAAAAAAAAAATGTTTTTCTTCATTTTCAAAAACAAATGAGAGCTGTAAAATACTCACCATGCCTCTCAGCAAATAGCTTGGGGTGTCTACTTTCCAAAATGGGGTCATTTTGGGGGGTTTTGTGCTATTTTGGCATTTTATGGCCTTCGAAACTGTGATAGGTAGTGAGGAGTGAAATCAAAAATTTGTGCCTAGAAATCCTGAAGGCGGTGCTTGGTTTTCGGGGTCCCGTACGCGGCTAGGCTCCCAAAAAGTCCCACACATGTGGTATCCCCGTACTCAGGAGCATCAGCAAAATGTATTTTGGGGTGCAATTCCACATATAACCATGGCATGTGTGAGCAATATATCATTTAGTGACAACTTTTTGTAATTTTTTTTTTTTTTTAGTCATTATTCAATCACTTGGGACAAAAAAATAAAATATTCAATGGGCTCAACAGGCCTCTCAGCAATTTCCTTGGGGTGTCTACTTTCTAAAATGGGGTCATTTGGGGGGGTTTTGTGCTATTTTGGCATTTTATGGCCTTCGAAACTGTGATAGGTAGTGAGGAGTGAAATCAAAAATTTGCGCCCTTAGAAATCCTGAAGGCGGTGCTTGGTTTTCGGGGGCCCGTACAGGGCCGATCCTAGATATGGTGCAGGGGGTGCAGTTCACCCAGGCGCCACAGAGGTGGGGGCGCTGTAGCGCCAGAGTGCTCCCCTCTATTCTCCACCTCCTCTCCTTGTCCGTGCCAGTCGCCGCCGCCGATGTGTTTTTCAAACCTAAGGCCGGCGTCCCCCCCTCCCTCCTCCTTCCTCCTGTCAGAGGAGGAGAGTGAAGCAGAGATCAGAGCGGCTGTCTCTGTTTGGAGAGAGACAAGCCGCGCAATGCCGTCGCTGAGGGGGCGGTCCGTGCCTTCTCCTCCTCTCTGTGTCTTAGCTCCTGCCTGCTGCTGCTGCTGCGATCTGTGCTCCACCCGGGCGACGCGGCTGCACATTGTCCTCTCCTCTTCAGCTGCCGCCGGGTGTTTTTATGTATGTAATGGGGGGGGACTAATAGAGGGGGCCGGAGGGGCGGTTTGTCCTGGGGGGAGTCTGTACTAATGGGGGGGTTTGTCCTGGGGGGGTTTGTCTTGGAGGGGTCTGGACTTATGGGGGGTTCTTCCTGGGGGGTCTGTATTAATGGAGGGGGGTTTGTCCTGGGGGGAGTCTGTACTAATGGAGGCGGGGTTTGTCTTGGGGGGACTCTGTACTAATGGGGGGGTTGTCCTGGGGGTCTGCACTAATGTAGAGGGGGGTTTGTCCTGGGGGGGTCTGTACTAATGGAGGCTGGGTTTGTCCTGGGGGTAGTCTGTACTAATGGGGGGGTTGTCCTGGGGGGTCTGTACTAATGGAGAGGGGGGTTTGTCTTGGGGGGAGTCTGTACTAATGGGGGGAGTCTGTACTAATGGGGGGGTTGTCCTGGAGGGGTCTGTACTAATGGAGGGGGGGTTTGTCCTGGGGGGAGTCTTTACTAATGGGGGGTTGTCCTGGAGGGGTCTGGGCTAAGGGGGGTTGTCCTGGGGGGTCTGTATTAATGGAGGGGGGGTTGTCCTGGGGGAGTCTGTACTAATGGGGGGTTGTCCTGGAGGGGTCTGTACTAATGGAGGCGCGGTTTGTCCTGGGGAGAGTCTGTACTAATGGGGGGGTTTTCCTGGAGGGATCTGTTGTACTAAAGTTGGGGGGTGGTTTGTCCTGGGGCAGTCTGTACTAATGGAGGGGTGGGTTTCTCCTGGGGGGAGTCTGTACTAATGGGGGGGTTTGTCCTGGGGGGAGTCTGTACTATGGGGGGGTTGTCCTGAAGGGAGTCTGTACTATGGGGGGTTGTCCTGGAGGGGTCTGTACTAATGGAGGGGGGGTTTGTCCTGGGGAGAGTCTGTACTAATGGGGGGGTTTTCCTGGAGGGATCTGTTGTACTAAAGTTGGGGGGTGGTTTGTCCTGGGGCAGTCTGTACTAATGGAGGGGTGGGTTTCTCCTGGGGGGAGTCTGTACTAATGGGGGGGTTTGTCCTGGGGGGAGTCTGTACTATGGGGGGGTTGTCCTGAAGGGAGTCTGTACTATGGGGGGTTGTCCTGGAGGGGTCTGTACTAATGGAGGGGGGGTTTGTCTTGGGGGGGAGTCTTTACTAATGGGAGGGTTTGTCCTGGGGGTCTGTGCTAATGGGGGGTTTGTCCTGGGGAGTCTGTACTAATGGAGAGGGATTGGTTTGTCCTGGGGGGTCTGTACTAATGGAGGGGGTGGTTTGTCCTGGGGGGTCTGTACTGATGGAGGGGTTTATACTTAGTGGGGAGTCTGCACTGACGGAGGGGGTCTATACTTAGTGGAGGGGGTCTGTACTGAGGGGCGACTATAGGTGGTGGAAGGGGGGTGACACCATGTTTTACCACACCGGGTGACACCAACCCTAGTGACGCCACTGCAGCTGCGGGCTCTTCTTTCCCCCCTCCCTCTCCTCCTCGCACGCAATGCTGTACTAGTGAGCGGCGCTTGCCAGCACAGCCGCCCACTATGTTTCTTCCCCCCACCTTCATATCGGCCAGGGAAGAAATAGAATAGAAAAAGGAGCAGAGAAGAGGATTGCGGGACATGTAGTTCAAGGACTGGCAGCCCCACTATAACAAAGAAACTGCAGCCCACACAGCATGCCCAGCTGAATGGGAGAGAGAGAGAGCCAGGAGCCCAGGAAAGCTTTCAGGGAAGTGCACCCAGGACTCCAGAGGGAGTGGACAATGCTGAGAGAACACCATTAGAGAGAGAACCCCGCTGCCCTGCGCCACCAGAGTAAAAGCCACACAGCCTGGCGCCATCCCTGGTGGAAAAAGGATGGAGTCATTGCCAGAATACAGACCTGGGCTCTACCCAGCGGAGTCGCCATGGGCAATTCAGAGTGAGCTGACTCCTGATCAGAGGAAACGTTGTTGCTGTATCGCTGGGTCAGGTGAGAGGGCCGATCGGCCATTATCTACTAGCGTCCATAGGAACTGCAGTCTCTGACCGTCTCCTGTATTATATCTCCAGTCTCTGACCATCTCCTGTAGTATGTCTGCAGTCTCTGACCATCTCCTGTAATATGTCTGCACTCTCTGACCGTATCCTGTAATATGTCTGCACTCTCTGACCATCTCCTGTACTATGATTGCAGTCTCTGACCGTCTCTTGTATCATGTCTTCAGTCTCTGACCATCTTCTGTATTATATCTGCAGTCTCTGACCGTCTCCTGTATTATATCTCCAGTCTCTGACCGTCTCCTGTAGTATGTCTGCAGTCTCTGACCATCTCCTGTAATATGTCTGCACTCTCTGACTGTCTCCTGTAATATGTCTGCACTCTCTGACCATCTCGAGTACTATGATTGCAGTCTCTGACCGTCTCTTGTATCATGTCTACAGTCTCTGAGCATCTCCTGTAGTATTTCTTGGGGCACAGACACTATGTCTCTAACAGAAGCCCTCTCTGTGTTCATCAGAGAGACTCCCCTCCAGGTCTCATTAGTGTACTCTCTTCCAGTATTTTCTTAATTGTTAAAAGATCATGGGAGGATCCTAGGGTAACGAAGACTTCTTAGGGGAGCATCTCTGTGTTTGAGTCGTTGCCCTAGAAACATTTGTAAAGGGGAGGAGTTGGTAAGATGGTGACCACGCCCATGTGGGGGCGCCAGAAATATTTCTGCACCCAGGCGTCTGTGACCCTAGGATCGGCCCTGGGCCCGTACGTGGCTAGGCTCCCAAAAAGTCCCACACATGTGGTATCCCCGTACTCAGGAGCATCAGCAAAATGTATTTTGGGGTGCAATTCCACATATAACCATGGCATGTGTGAGCAATATATCATTTAGTTACAACTTTTTGTAATTTTTTTTTTTTTTTTAGTCATTATTCAATCACTTGCGACAAAAAAAAAAATATTCAATGGGCTCAACATGCCTCTCAGCAATTTCCTTGGGGTGTCTACTTTCCAAAATTGGGTAATTTGGGGGGGGTTTTGTACTGCCCTGCCATTTTAGCACCTCAAGAAATGAGATAGGCAGTCATAAATTTAAAGCTGTGTAAATTCCAGAAAATGTACCCTAGTTTGTAGACGCTATAACTTTTGCGCAAACCAATAAATATACGCTTATTGACATTTTTTTTACTAAAGACATGTGGCTGAATACATTTTGGCCTAAATGTATGACTAAAATTGAGTTTATTCGATTTTTCTTATAACAAAAAGTAGAAAATATCATTTTTTTTCAAAATTTTCAGTCTTTTTCCGTTTATATCGCAAAAAATAAAAATCGCAGAGGCAATCAAATACCATTAAAAGAAATCTCTATTTGTGGGAAGAAAAGGACGCAAATTTCGTTTGGGTACAACATTGCATGTCCACACAGTTTCCAGTTAAAGCAGCGCAGTGCAAAATTCTGAAAACAGCTCTGGTCCTTTAGCTACAAAATGGTCCGGGGCTTAAGTGGTTAATGTGTGAAAATATTGGAAGTGTTGAGAGGTGGAGGTATGTAGAAAGACCTAAAAGTTGGGGGGAAGGGGATTCCGGTGACAGTGAGAACCCACTCACCTGTCCCAATTGGGAGAAGGTAAAGCCGGAAAAGATCAGTGGCAAGCAGAAAAATTTGCTTTATGAACACTTATGTCACTAACCAGTGCCACTGTGTGGGGGTGATCTGAGTAGAATAGAAAGAAGTGGTTATCAATGTAAACCATCAAACCATGAGCCTTTATTTAGCACATTGTCAATGTGTGGGGAATAAAGTACATAGGTACGAACCCATTAGTTACATGCATTCGTTAGAATAAGGGATGACTGCCATCCTACAATGCAGGGTAATATGTCCTGTCTATGTAAGGCAATTACGCTGGGAAATTCATAAGGGGAAACCCTTTGAAAGTTATGCTACATAGTCTTCTTTATAAACTACTCCTCGTTAACATGTTATGACAAACAATTGTCCTGTCTCATGAAACCTATTAGAGAGATCTCATTTGAGATAAGTCACAAATGAAACAATACGGCAAAAGCCACCAATGAAGCGGTAAATAAACATATGAGAACGGGAAGGTACCTCGAGCCCTGTAAAAGAAAGAGGTTATTAAATCATGTAACATATTAGTGTGAGCAGCCAGACAACGTCTGAAGGGAATTTCAGTACATATCTTAAAGGAGTAGTAAAGTTACATGTTTTTTCACCTTAATGCATCCTATGCATTAAGGTGAAAAAACATTCGACAATACCGCCCCCCCCCCCGAGCCCCCGTTTTTCTTACCTGGCCCCTCGAAAGTCCCATGCTCGTCCCCGTCATCCTCTTCGTTTTTCTGCCTGGCCGCCGATTGGCTACACTGGATAGATTGAAAGCAGCGCAGCCATTGGCTGGCGCTGCTGTCAATCACATCCAATGACGCGGCACGCCGGGGGGCGGGGCCGAGTGATACAGTCGGCGGCTATGGCCGCCGCTGTATCACGGGAGCGCGCCCGCAATCACTCCACACCATGCGAGCTCACTCGCATTAAGGTGTGGAGTCCTTGCGGGGAGGAGCCAAGACAGCCGCCGAGGGACCCCAGAAGACCAGGATCGGGGCCACTGTGTGCAAAACGAGCTGCACAGTGGAGGTAAGTATAACATGTTTGTTATTTTTAAGCAAAAAAAAAAAAAGGTATAGTGCTCCTTTAAGGATTTTTCCCAATCAAAATTCTGGCCGCCTCAAAACGTGAATAATTAAAAAAAAAAATTCTAGCCAAAAGGTGGCGCTGTTGCACAACAATTCAATGAGAGAACTTTTAAACTGTGTTCCGTTTCCTAAGAATAATTTCAAATGAAAGTGCCAAGCAACAGGAATGCTATCTATCTCCCCACACCCACACACTAAACATCACTAAATATGGGCATTATAATAATAATAATAATAATAAAAATAAAAAAAAATTATATTAGAACAATCAGTGACTGCAGAGAAACAAAACCGTGCAAAGTTGGAGAACAATCTTCTCAGTGTTGTATACAGCCTATGAGAACCCATTAGTTGTGAACACCTCACTGAACTGAAACATAACTTGGTGGTTATCTATTCTCTGATCTAACATGACAGGGTAAAAAATCTAACATGACAGGGTAAAAACTAGAACTGGATAGGGAGACACAGTTCATAGATAAAAACGTCTATCTCAAAGAATTTGAAATATAGAGTCTCATTAGAAGGAAAGTTCATCTCTCTCCTGCATTCAGGGAGGTACTTTGGTGTTCAACTGAATAGTATTTAGTAGACTCCAGTCCTGTGTCGATAAGACAGTCACATTCGGTAACCGGTGGAAAGTAAACAGGCTGCAACAGGTCGCTTGGTTTGGAAACAGGCTGCAACAGGTCGCTTGGTTTGGAAACAGGCTGCAACAGGTCGCTTGGTTTGGAAACAGGCTGCAACAGGTCGCTTGGTTTGGAAGCAGGCTGCAACAGGTCGCTTGGTTTGGAAACAGGCTGCAACAGGTCGCTTGGTTTGGAAACAGGCTGCAACAGGTCGCTTGGTTTGGAAACAGGCTGCAACAGGTCGCTTGGTGCGGAGACAGGCTGCAACAGGTTGGCTGGTGCGGAGACAGGTTGCAACAGGTCGGCTGGTGCGGAGACAGGCTGCAACAGGTCGGCTGGTGCGGAGACAGGCTGCAACAGGTCGGCTGGTGCGGAGACAGGCTGCAACAGGTCGGCTGGTGCGGAGACAGGCTGCAACAGGTCGGCTGGTGCGGAGACAGGCTGCAACAGGTCGGCTGGTGCGGAGACAGGCTGCAACAGGTCGGCTGGTGCGGAGACAGGCTGCAACAGGTCGGCTGGTGCGGAGACAGGCTGCAACAGGTCGGCTGGTGCGGAGACAGGCTGCAACAGGTCGGCTGGTGCGGAGACAGGCTGCAACAGGTCGGCTGGTGCGGAGACAGACTGCAACAGGTCGGCTGGTGCGGAGACAGACTGCAACGGGTCGGCTGGTGCGGAGACAGACTGCAACGGGTCGGCTGGTGCGGAGACAGACTGCAACGGGTCGGCTGGTGCGGAGACAGGCTGCAACGGGTCGGCTGGTGGGGAGACAAGCTGCAACAGGTCGGCTGGTGCGGAGACAGGCTGCAACAGGTCGGCTGGTGCGGAGACAGGCTGCAACAGGTCGGCTGGTGCAGAGACAGGCTGCAACAGGTCGGCTGGTGCGGAGACAGACTGCAACGGGTCGGCTGGTGCGGAGACAGGCTGCAACGGGTCGGCTGGTGCGGAGACAGACTGCAACGGGTCGGCTGGTGCGGAGACAGGCTGCAACGGGTCGGCTGGTGCGGAGACAGGCTGCAACAGGTCGGCTGGTGCGGAGACAGGCTGCAACAGGTCGGCTGGTGCGGAGACAGGCTGGGTTACTGGCAGGATCGTGTGAGTTGGAAAGAACTTCCGTTTTTTCTTTGGTTTAGCCACCGAAGATTTGTATATGTATACAGGGCTGTAGGTGGTGGATGCAGCTGGTAGAGGCGAAAAGCGGAAGGATGGTGAAGCAGAGGGTGCGGATTTTGAAGGGGGTCTTAGGGGAACTGATGGAGGCAGCCGAGACAAAGCAGGAGGGTTAAAGGCAGGGTAAGTGCAGCAGGGGGAAACAGGGTACTGGTACTTCATTGGTAGGAGGGTGTATTGGTTGGCCACTGTGGTAGTTGGGAGTAAAGGAGACGCAGACATCCCAGCAGGCTGGTGTCTAGACACAGGAATGGGTGGCAGGGAACCGACAGGGGCTGAGTACAATAAACTTGACCAGGCCTGTAGTAATGATTGCACAAAGTTAGGTTTGCATACTGCTTGTCTGACCAGAGACTGCACTGACTCAATACATGCTGCAAGCACCTGTGTAGGACAAGTTGAGTACTGCTCAAGGAAAAAGACTGAGTCATCTTCCAACAGCCACACCAAGGACTCTACCTGAGCTGCACTAAAAGGGGGTGTATAGTCATCGTCTCCACTGGAGGCATCAGACAGGGCCAACTCTGTACAGATACAGATCAGATCTTGCACATCCTCAAACACAAAACTGCCCAGATCCACAAAAACATGGGCTATGTGGATGCATTCCAACAACTGCTCTCTAGTGTGTTCACTTAATGTTTGAGAACAAAACTCCCTGTCCTCTGTTGCTAGTAGCGAAAAATACAGAATATCGTCAAGCTGCATTTTTAAAGCAATAGCAGTGCCCAGACCCAATTCCCAAGTGCAGCCGATCTGCTTGAATGGCTCTGGTATTCTGTCACGGATGCCTAACACGGCATCCAGCACAGGGTACGCAGATCAGTGGGCTGCACTAAAGGAACTAGGCACAAGGTAAGTAAATATATATATGAGTTTATTGAAAGGATAATTCCTAAAACAATAAAGGCAACCAGCAAACAACCACAGTGACACACAAAACAACTCCCTACACCAACGTGAATACAGTTTAGAGATTAAAGCGTAAATGTAATCAAGCCAGGGTCATACACGAGAGATCAGTCCGATTGAACAGGGAGCCGGAAGGGACAACAGGAGGAAGGGATGAGTCTGCAAGACAGGGGTCCAGGGATGGATGCAGGGTTCAGGAACACAGGATACAAGGTACAGAGGCAGGGGTCCAGGGATGGATGCAGGGTTCAGGAACACAGGATACAAGGTACAGAGGCAGGGGTCCAGGGATGGATGCAGGGTTCAGGAACACAGGATACAAGGTACAGAGGCAGGGGTCCAGGGATGGATGCAGGGTTCAGGAACGCAGGATACAAGGTAACAGATAACAGGTCACAAGGTTCAGGTTCAGGTTCAGGCATACAGGTCTGGGTTCCAAGACAATACCAGAGCAAATGCTTTAGTGTCTGCTGGGTATTTATACACACCTCCTGCAATCAGTCTCAGGTGACGCCTGATTGCAGGAGATGATTTTGGCTCCAGACAAATGGGAGACACCCGCTGGTGGCCACCAGAACTGCACCCTTTGGTGCTGAAAGCAATAGCACCACCAGCAGGTGACCCAGGCAATGACACTGATCATGACAAATCCACTTAACGGTCCCGTCGTGTTCTGCGATGCATGGGAGCAGTTGTCGGACTACGAGGCTGATGCTGAGAAATCAGTGCCGGGAACACTCGCGGAACTGAGGGAGAGCCGCGTCTTCGGAAATGCGAGTTATGTGCTTCCATGGGTTCCTCTCTATCTGATGTGGAGGCTGGGTTGTAAATGTGGAAGTCAGCATACCAATTCAGTAGTTCCACAAACGGTATCTCCAGTGTGTGACAAAAGGTTTCTAGTTCCTCTGGTACCCTCAGTATTGCGGTGCGGCCCAGATGAGATGCCATTAGCCCAAAGGGGAATTTCCAACGGTACTGGATTCCTTTGTTTTTAAGGATCTCTAGCAGAGGACGCAGATCCCTTCGGTGCCTCAGAGTAATGGCTGACAGATCTGGATAGATGTGGATAACGTTGCTTTCATATTCTAACTCTGCTTTATTCCAAGCTTTCCTAAGAATCTCCTCCTTGAGTTTATAATCCGACAGGCAACAAATAATGTCCCTCGGGGGGTTTGTCTCTCTTCCCCGCGGTCTGAGGGCTCTATGTATGCGCTCCATATCTATGGGTGTTTGGCGGGGTTTTTCAAGGAGCTGGTTAAATAAGGCTGTCACTGTAGGAAGAATCTGCTCTGTGTGGACACTCTCTCGGGGAGACCTCTCACCCTCAGGTTGTGGCGTCTTCCCCGGTTATCTAAATCTTCCACATGCCTCTGTAGATCACGGAGCTGCATCGTGTGTTTATCCGTCGTGAGGTGAATTTTCCTCATAGCTGTTTGTTGTTGTGCGGTTGTCCTCTCCACATGTACTCTTCCCGCTATGGCCTGTATCTCATGACGGAGATCCGTGATGGCCGCAAACAGTGTGTCTGCCGCTAAAGCACGGAGATCGTTAAGGCTGGGCTGTTGGTGTGTCGTCAAATTAAGCTCCATAGAAGGAGGAGGCGGTGTGGTAGGAGATAAGACGATCTCGTCTTGACTGTGAGAGGGAGCTGAGGAGAGCGCCGCCATGTTCGCTCTTTGAGTCTGGAACATCTCTGGAATAATTGGGTTAACACGTCCTCCCGGTTCTCTTGGGGAGCGCGATCTGGATCCTGAGGTTCCACGGGATGAGGTCCCCATGATGGTAGGCAAAATTACTATTTGTCCCCTCAAATAGTTGACTAAAGGCTGTAGTTTGATGGAGCTGAGGTATTAAGCAGCCATCTTCTCTCTAGGCAGACCACGCCCCTTTTTTATTTTTATATATTATCTTTTTATTTATTGATTTTTCAGTTCAACAAGTTATACAATAGGTGTCTCCACCTTTCATTTTCATATCAAAATAGTTCAAAACATATATTCCCTCCCCCCATCCCCCCCTATAAAAAAAATCTAAATCTTTTCTCTCTCTCTCTCTCTCTCTCTCTCTCTCTCTCTCTCTCTCTCTCTCTCTCCTCCCTCTCCTCCCTGCTTTCCCCCAGGACTCTGTCCTCCCGCCTTCTTCCCTTTAGCACTCCATCATCAACCCATATTCTCGTGATTTTTTAAACTCAGCCCACTTCCCCATGTGTTATTGTATGTTTCTAAAGAGTCTTCCATTCTATGTATTGTTTCTTCTATTGAGCCCAGCCAATCTACTTTTACTGCCCATTCCTTCATAGTGGGGGTTTTCCATAGTTTTGGGATCAGACTTTTAGCAGCGTTCAAAAGATGGGGGACCAAAGTGTTCCTGTATTGACATATCTTTCTATCTGTATCGTGGAACAAACATTTCTACTGATCTTTTTGAATCTGTTCCCCTGTTATTTGATTTTTATCTGTTACTCTCACCCAATACGCCTGGATCTTCTCGCACTCCCACCATAGTGTGCAAAGGTCCCAAGAGAACCGCAGCCCCTCCAGCAGGTTGGGGGGTCTCTATGTTCACTTTATGTGCTCTCTGTGGAGTAAAGTACCATCTTGCTATTAATTTGTAGCACATCTCTACTGTCCTAACATCACTGGAGGTACAACAGGCTATCTTCAAGATCTTATTCCTATGTTTATCTCCCTGTAAGGGGCCTATTTCCTCCTCCCATTTACCCAAGTACGGAGGGTACCTGGGTCCTGCCCCCTCTATCAGTATTTTATAGATTTTAGACACAGTCTGTCCCAAGCTCCACGGGGAAGAGAGAAACTTTTCCATTGAGTTCATCTCACCTTTCCCCACAGTGGTTGGGAGAGGATCTGTGTGAAATGTTGAATTTGTGCATATCTCCATCTATCTAATGGTTTACTACCCCATTTCTGTGTTAACTCTGTGAATGTGCATATCCTATTTCCTATCATCACATTGTGTAATAATATTTCATATTTTTTGGCCCATCTAGTAAAATACAAGAAAGGTAGGCAGGTGTCATACCAGTCACCTAAACGAACACAAGTACCTCCAAAAGGGGGACAACCTCCAAGAAATACAGGTTGGAACCAGCAATATGGTCCGGGGAGGAGAGATGATCGTGATTATGGCCCACAACAATAATCAATATCAATCCTATAGGGACCCTCCTGGGCCCAGGAGAGAGACGGATAGGGGCTCACATGGTAACTATGGATATGAGAGACCACCTTATCAAAGTCCTCGACATGATGAGTTAATAATAGGGGAGAGTCCCACAATCGTTTCTTCCCTCTCAGGGATAGGGACGGTCCTATATATCAAAATCAGATGGAATATGATCTAGAGGATCAGGAACTCACATGGTCTACCAGAGACCGATCAAGGAGACCCAGTGGGAAACCTCAAGACCAACATCATTGGGGTTTTCCCAAAGCGAATCAGGGCATAAAGAGGCCCATAGAAAACAAAGAGGAACAAGAGGGGGGAGGAGAGCACAATCTAAAAAAATCAAGAGCATAACAGGGGAAGGTATCTTCAACCTCAGTTCCCAAACCTTGACAGAATCAGAAACAGCACTTTTGAATAAGGGCTTAAAATTTGCCCCTCCTCGAAAATTTAACAAATTCGAAACTTATATGGACGTACATAAGTACGTCAGGAGAATCAACATCAAGAGGCATTTTGCTAGTATTCCAACACGTCAAGGGGGATCAGTGCTGCATAATCACCAATACTCGGGACTATCTAATGCTTCCACCTTTAACCCTCCAGGCACCTTAGCACCATCATTGAGAGTGTTTCGGGATGTAGTCCTGCGAGATCTTGAATCCGTGAAAACAATCAATAAAAAAATGGAGAAGGATTTGGAGCAGGGGCTTGACACATTGTGTAACAACAAACAATTGGTCATACGCACCGCAGACAAAGGGGGGGGGGATAGTGATCCTAGACAGGGATGACTACCTCCGTGAACTATCTAGGATCGTTGGGGATCATGAAACCTACATCCCTTTGGTGGGAAATCCAATCATTAAATACAAAAATACCTTGGAGGATCTGGTATTAAAGGGCGCTCAATTAGGAATCCTAAATGAAAAGGAACAGCTTTTTCTGGTCCCTAGGGCACCGAGGGTTCCCATTTTGTATTGTTTGCCCAAAATACATAAAAGTCTGACTTGTCCCCCGGGACGTCCGTTAGTTAGTGGAATTGATTCCATTACGTCCCGGGTGGGCAAGTATATAGACTTTTTTCTACAACCGCTAGTGGTGAAAATGCCGTCTTATTTGAAAGACACTAGACATGTAATCAATTTGCTGGCAGACCAAAAATCTAGTGAGCACATGTGGATGGTCACAGCTGATGTGACATCACTCTATACCGTAATTCCCCATTCTTTGGGACTATCAGCGGTTAAGTATTATTTAAATCTTTTTTCAACAACATCTGAGGAACAACAAAATTTCATTATGGAGCTCCTAGATTATGCGGCAAAACATAATTACTTCTGGTTCAGTCATAACTTTTATAAGCAGGAACGGGGAGTAGCTATGGGGGCGAAATACGCCCCCAGCTTGGCTAATCTTTTTATGGCCAAGTGGGAGGAGGACGTCATCTATAAGGACCGAAACCCACCTCTCAAATTTTGGGCTAGGTACATTGATGACGTCCTCCTCCTCTGGGATGGCACAGCTTCACAGTTGGAAGACTTATTTTTAGAGATCAATATGAACGAAAGAGGTATACGTTTTGTCTATGAGGCCAGCCAAGTTCAGACAAATTTTTTGGACCTCACAATCACCAAGGGTCAAGTGGGTTTTAAAACAAAATCTTACTTTAAGCAAACAGACCGCAATGCCTATATATCGAGTGACAGTTGTCACAAGGACTCTTGCTTAAAATCAGTGCCGAAGAGCCAATTTGTTAGAATGCGGAGAAATTGTTCTGAAATGTCTGACTACTTCATCCAGGCCAACATCCTGAAGGACAGGCTAGTGGAAAAGGGCTATGATGAGAAATCCTTGGAAGACACTTTGAAAGAAGTGGGAGGCATGGAAAGATCATCTTTGTTAACTAATGGCCCGAAAAGAAACAGGAACAATTATGTATACCATTCATCACAACGTATTCCACTCAGCATTACATGATAAAGAAAATCATACGGAGACATTGGCATCTTTTGGGAAGTGACCGTATTATCAACACATTTCTCCCAGCAGTCCCACAAGTTATCTTTAGGGGTGCCCCTTCCCTTAGAGATAGAGTGGCACCTAATGTGGTTGACCCTCCGCCTAAGAAAGTCTCTTTTTTCCAAAAATTATCTGGATACCACCAATGCCGTCGGTGCCAGGTGTGCTCTCTGAACAAAATTAAGTCAAAGAAGACCGAATCATTTGTATCCAGTAGTACTTCAAAAACTCATAAGATTGATACTTTTGTCACATGTAGTTCCACAGGCGTTGTCTACCTCCTGCAATGTCCTTGTGGGATGCAATATATTGGAAGGACAAAACGCACTATGCAAATTAGGTTGGGAGAATATATAGCTAACATTAAGAGTGGTTTTCAGTATCATTCGGTCTCTAAGCACTATGACTTATACCACCAGCGCAACCCAGCTGGGACTTCTTTCATAGGAATCGATAGATACAGTCCTCACTGGAGGGGTGGGTCTCTTGTTAGGGAAATTTCCCGTATGGAAATGAGTTGGATCCATAAGGTCCGTTGCTATACCCCGTATGGGCTCAACGTCGACATTGATGTTAACGCATTTATCGATAACAGCTAGGGGGACATCTTTGTATAGCATTGTGAACTAGATCTGAGCTCTCGGGACATCCCTATCTTCCAATTTCAATTTATTTTTTGCTAATGTCAATTATGGTTCCCATTCAAATAGAGATCTCTGGGGGACCAATGATATTGCGACTAATCTTTCAGTTACAGACAGTGATCTGTGGACATCTCATGGAGGGTTGCCCTTGTAGATGCCTACGGGTTTATTTTTATTACATATTCAATTTTGGAATTCATTTTTTATATTGTGATACATGTGTGGGGGCTTCAGGTGCGCCCACATTTTGTCATAATTATTTTCATACTCATTTATTGAGTTTAGCTGCCTGATAAGAATCTGATTAGCTCTAATATTTTTCTTGCAACATTTTCTTTTCTTAGTTCCTTCTCTCAGGGGTGTTTTTCAATGGAGATAGCACTTTGTTTTTTCCAAATAGAAAACATTGATTGTAATGGAGAATCCGTCCACTAGGTGGCGGTCACATTACATTAATCCAGCAATGGAGAGACAATTTTAACATTCAAAAAATATTTTTTCATACGGGTTCGCACATATCGATGCATAGAATCAGTGTTGCCAACCGTACGTAGATTTACGTACAGCCCGCGATTTAACCCCTTTTTCGGGCTGTACGTAAAAGTCCGTTTATGGGCACCGGCGCCCATAAAAAAGATGGCCGCGAGCCGGCCATACAACGGCGCATGCGCCGTTCCGAATGCGCCGGCCGAGCGCATTCGGAACTCGGCCGAGCGGCGGCGGCGCACACGCAGTAACGTGATGGCGCCGCTGGCGCCATTTTTGAAAAGGCCACAGTGGCTGGCGGCAGTGGCGGGACACCTGAAGTGAGTGCATGCCATGCACTCATCATAGGTGGTCTGTGGAGGACTCGGAGCACTGACAGGGCCCAGCCAGGAGTGAGGAGGACGGACTCAAGGTCAGTGAAACAGGGGGGGATACAAGGGGACAGCGTCATCAGTGTGCTGTATCCTCCTCTGGTTCCTGTGTCCCTTTCACCTCTTCACAGGTCAGGGCAGCACAGTGCTGCCCTGACTTGTGGAGTGGTGAAAGGGGCACAGGAGGAGGACACAGCACACAGATGATGTGCAGAAGTAATATGGTGGTGTCCGCAGCCTCTGTTCCCCTCCTGTAGTGTGTCCGCAGCCTCTGTCCCCCTCCTGTAGTGTGTCCGCAGCCTCTGTCCCCCTCCTGTAGTATGTCCGCAGCCTCTGTCCCCCCTCCTGTAGTATGTCCGCAGCCTCTGTCCCCCCTCCTGTAGTATGTCCGCAGCCTCTGTCCCCCTCCTGTAGTATGTCCGCAGCCTCTGTCCCCCTCCTGTAGTATGTCCGCAGCCTCTGTCCACCTCCTGTAATGGGTCCGCAGCCTCTGTCCCCCTCCTGTAGTATGTCCGCAGCCTCTGTCCCCCTCCTGTAGTATGTCCGCAGCCTCTGTCCCCCTCCTGTAGTATGTCCGCAGCCTCTGTCCACCTCCTGTAATGGGTCCGCAGCCTCTGTCCCCCCTCCTGTAGTATGTCCGCAGCCTCTGTCCCCCCTCCTGTAGTATGTCCGCAGCCTCTGTCCCCCTCCTGTAGTATGTCCGCAGCCTCTGTCCACCTCCTGTAATGGGTCCGCAGCCTCTGTCCCCCCTCCTGTAGTATGTCCGCAGCCTCTGTCCCCCCTCCTGTAGTATGTCTGCAGCCTCTGTCCACCTCCTGTAATGGGTTCCGCAGCCTCTGTCCCCCTCCTGTAATGGGTCCGCAGCCTCTGTCCCCCTCCTGTAGTGTGTCCGCAGCCTCTGTCCCCCTCCTGTAGTGTGTCCGCAGCCTCTGTCCCCCTCCTGTAGTGTGTCCGCAGCCTCTGTCCCCCTCCTGTAGTGGGTCCATAGCCTCTGTCCCCCTCCTGTAGTATGTCCGCAGTCTCTGTCCAGTGTCCACCTCCTGTAGTATGTCCGCAGCCTCTGACCATCTCTTGTCTTTTATCATGTCTACAGTCTCTGAGGGGATCCTAGAAAGAAGTCAAGAGTGGAAGTGCCACCGGGATGGGGGTTACGGCCCGGGAAGAAACAGACGTGTGGACTGGGGAGAGGAGATCAGAGCCACCAAGCTGGAGCCGTCTGACTGAGCCCCACACTGTGCACCTGAGAGGAGGTAAGTGACAGTGCCGCCAGGCCATTCTAAGGGGGGGGGGGGGGTCACTGATGTAAGCAGGTGAATGAATACAATAATGTAAGGGGGCACTGATACAAAGGTTTCCCCCTTATATTAATACCCCCCCCCCTTACCTTAGTGTATTCACTCTGCGGAAGGTGAATACACTAAGGTAAGAGCCCCCCTCCACATCAGGGTTCCCCCTTACATCATGATCTGCAGCGTTCCCCTTTACATAAGAGTTCCCTTGCACTGTAAGGGGGCATCCTGCAGACTCTGATGTAAGAGGGAACTCTGTGCTGGCCGGGTTATAGTAACCTGACCTTCATGTAAATTGAGAAAAATGTTTTTTTACTTTTGTTTAACTTAAACACATTGATAAATAGCATTAGCTGTGTGTTTATAGTTCAAATATTGATATTTGCACTGTTTAGCACTAAAAACAGTGATTGTAGGTACTTTTTTGCAGCGTCAGTAAAAAATGCGGCTCTGCCAGCAATTTTCATGATTTTTGCCAGTAAGAAATTGCTGCCGTACAGACATTTTGGCATCCTTGCCAGTAAATTTCACTTCAGGGGGTTGGCAACACTGCATAGAATATATGCAGGGTAGTGATGTGAATCCTTTCACATTGTGTTTTATTACACCAACGTGATGTTCTGCAGCAGCCTCATACTTTACGTATCTGTACATTCAGGATGTACACAGATGTAGTGTGATTGCTGCTTCTATTCACAGTGACCAGACTGTTCCGCCTACATGTCTGATTAATATCTAACATTAGGATCAAGCATCAGCGCTTTTTTTATGTAAGGGCAGTTTGCCCATTTTCAATATGGCGACACCCGCAGCGGAGATGCTGAGAGCTCAGATCCAGGCGGACTCTGTCATTGTTATTATTATTTGTTATTGCTATTTAATTTAACCACTTAACGACCGCCCACTGTAAATATACGTCAGCAGAATGGCACCGACAGGCAGAATCACGTACATAGTTGCCAACATTCACGGATTGGCCGGGACATTCCCGGGATTCAAACCCTTTTCCCGGATTTATTTTGTCCCGGCCAATGTCCCGGCCAATCCGATTTTTCCCATTTTCCCCGAATTTGGACGCCGCAGGCCGCCGCCGCTAGAGGTCCACGGCTGGCGGAGACAATGTCTCCGCCGGCCGCCATGTTCAAGAAGACCAAAACACGGATGTAGTACAATAGAAAATAAAGCCGCTGCGGCGCCGCCCACACCCTGCACCTCCCCGGGGGTGGGCGGCGCCGCAGCAGCTTTATCTTCTATTGTACTACATCTGTGTTTTGGCTGGCCGGCAGGACACCCCCCCGCCCCGCCCTGCCCCGCCCCGCTGCAGGTCTGTCTGTAATGGAAAGGGGCGGGGGTCGGCAGCGCCACAGTTTAATTTTTTTTCTTTTCAGCCACACTGTCGGCTCCGCCTCTATTTTGTTCCCCTTCGGGGAAGGGGAAACAATAATGGCGGCCGAGACAGGAGACGCCTGTGGTTAAGGGGGGACTCCGCTGGGGATGCCTGTGGTAAGGGGGGACTCCGCTGGGAACGCCTGTGGTAAGGGAGGACTCCGCTGGGGACGGCTGAGGTAAGGGGGGACTCCGCTGGGGACGCTTGATGTAAGGGGGGACTCCGCTGGGGACACCTGATGTAAGGGGGGACTCCGCTGGGGACGCCTGAGGTAAGGGGGGACTCCGCTGGGGACGCCTGAGGTAAGGGGGGACTCCCCTGGGGACGCCTGAGGTAAGGGGGGACTCCGCTGGGGACGCCTGAGGTAAGGGGGGACTCCGCTGGGGACGCCTGAGGTAAGGGGGGACTCCGCTGGGGACGCCTGAGGTAAGGGGGGACTCCGCTGGGGACACTTGATGTAAGGGGGACTCCGCTGGGGACGCCTGATGTAAGGGGGACTCCGCTGGGGACGCCTGATGTAAGGGGGGACTCCGCTGGGGACGCCTGATGTAAGGGGGGACTCCGCTGGGGACGCCTGATGTAAGGGGGGACTCCGCTGGGGACGCCTGATGTAAGGGGGGACTCCGCTGGGGACGCCTGATGTAAGGGGGGACTCCGCTGGGGACGCCTGATGTAAGGGGGACTCTGCTGGGGACGCCTGATGTAAGGGGGACTCCTCTGGGTACGCCTGATGTAAGGAAGGACTCCGCTGGGTACGCCTGAGGTAAGGAGGGACTCCTCTGGGGACGCCTGATGTAAGGAGGGACTCCGCTGGGGACGCCTGATGTAAGGAGGGACTCCTCTGGGGACACTTGATGTAAGGGGGGACTCCACTGGGGATGCCTGATGTAAGGGGGGACTCCACTGGGGACGCCTGCATAGTTACCAACAGTCCCGAATTTCCCGGGACAATCATGATTTTTGGACCCTTGTCCACAAGTGTGGAGGGGGCTCTGCTGGGGAGGCACCTGATGCAAGGACGGACTGCTGGGGAGGCACCTGATGCAAGGACGGACTGCTGGGGAGGCACCTGATGCAAGGACGGACTGCTGGGGAGGCACCTGATGCAAGGACGGACTGCTGGGGAGGCCATCTGGTGGCAGGCGACATGGCAGGTAACACGCTCAGGGCTTCCACTGATTCGGCATTATGGTGAGTTGAATGATTTCATTTTATATTACAATGTAAAAATAGAAATAATGCACTTCAATCATCCTGGCACCGTAACAACCATGGTGCCGGGATGATTGAAGCGCCAACAGGTGTTTTGGAGTATCCTTATCTGCCAATTTTGTTACACATTACTATTGTGGTGTAGGATCTGGCTTCTTTCTTTCTATTTCTTTCTCTCTCTTTCTCTCACCTCGGCCTCTAGCCACACCCCTTTGAACCACGCCCATTTAAACCACACCCACTATCGTGCGTAAACCACGCCCATTTTTCATCGCGGCGCGCTCCGCGCGACGCATTTTTCACTCCGCCATGACACGCCTACAAACTAATGCCCCGCCCCCTGATTATAGCAAGGCTCCGCCTCAATACAAAAAAAGTGTCCCAGATTTTTTTTTGCAATGTTGGCAACTATGCACGTACATATACGTGATTGCCTTTGTATAGTTGGGGGGTCCGATCGGACCCCCCTTCTTTACAGTGAGCGGTCGTTTTACCTTCGGGAGCAATCCGGCATGAGGGGACGGACGTTCGATTCCGGCCACCCCCTCTCGATCGCTCCCGGCGAATGAGAGAGCTTCCCCTGCCTGCCAGGAAGGAGGAAGTGATGTCATCTCTCCTGCGGCGCTCACATATACCGAGCCCCGTACAGGAGAAGATGCCAGTTTAGTACACAAAACAGCACACTGACACCAGGACACATAGGCACATAAATCGCCCCCCCCAGACACCCCCAGATCACCCCCCAGTCACAGTGTCACTGATTGCAGTGACCATTTATTTAGTGATCACTGCAATCAGTGACATTTGTGACTGTAAAAGTGTCACTACATTTAGTTTTAGGTCCAGTGTAGCCCCCTAACCCCCCCTAATAAAGGTTTAACCCCCTGATCACCCCCCAGATAACCCTTTCACCCCCTAGCACCGCCGTCACTAAGCAATCATTTTTCTGATCGATGTCTTAGCGTCGGTGATGCTGATCGGTAGCCAGTAATTTTTTTTAGGTTCGCCGCAGGTTTTTATAGCGTCGGGTACCCCCATATATTACCTAATGAAGGTTTAACCCCCTTGATCGCCCCCCCAGGTAACCCTTTCACCCCCTAGCACCACTGTCACTAAGCGATAATTTTTCTGATCGATGTCTTAACGTCGGCGATGCTGAGCGGTAGCCAGTAATTTTTTTTAGGTTCGCCGCAGGTTTTTATAGCGTCGGGTACCCCCATATATTACCTAATAAAGGTGTAACCCCCTTGATCACCCCCCAGGTAACCCTTTCACCCCCTAGCACCGCCGCCACTATGCGATCATTTTTCTGATCGATGTCTTAGCGTCGGTGATGCTGATCGGTAGCCAGTAATTTTTTTTAGGTTCGCCGCAGGTTTTTATAGCGTCAGGTACCCCCATATATTATCTAATAAAGGTTTAACCCCCTGATCGCCCCCCAGGTAACCCTTTCACCCCCTATCACCACTGTCGCTAAGCAATCGTTTTTAGGATCGTTGTCTTAGTGTCGGTGATGCCGATAGGTAGCCAGTAATTTTTTTTTAGGTTCGCCGCAGGTTTTTATAGCGTCGGGTACCCCCATATATTACCTAATAAGGGTGTAACCCCCTTGATCACCCCCCAGGTAACCCTTTCACCCCCTAGCACCGCCGTCACTATGCGATCATTTTTCTGATCGATGTCTTAGCGTCGGTGATGCTGATCGGTAGCCAGTAATTTTTTTTAGGTTCGCCGCATGTTTTTATAGCGTCAGGTACCCCCATATATTATCTAATAAAGGTTTAACCCTCTGATCGCCCCCCAGGTAACCCTTTCACCCCCTATCACCACTGTCGCTAAGCAATCGTTTTTATGATCGTTGTCTTAGTGTCGGTGATGCCGATAGGTAGCCAGTAATTTTTTTTTAGGTTCGCCGTCAGGTTTTTATATAGCGTCAGGTACCCCCATATATTACCTAATAAAGGTTTTAACCCCCTAATTGCCCCTAGTTAACCCTTTCACCAGTGATCATCATATAAGTGTTACGGGTGACGCTGGTTAGTTAGTTTGCTTTTTATAGTGTCAGGGCACCCGCCGTATATAACCCAATAAAGGTTTAACCCCCTGATCGCCCGGCGGGTGATATCAGTTAGGTTTTAGCGTCAGAGAGGGTCTGCGTCACACCCCAGGCAGCGTCAGGTTAGTGCCAGTAGCGCTAACACCCACACGTGAAGCATACACCCCCCTTAGTGGTATATTATCTGATCAGCTCAATATCTGATCTGATCAGATCTATACTAGCGTCCCCAGCAGTTTAGGGTTCCCAAAAACGCACTGTTAGTGGGATCAGCCCAGATACCTGCTAGCACCTGCGTTTTGCCCCTCCGTCCAGCCCAGGCCACCCAAGTGCAGTATCGATCGATCACTGTCACTTGCAAAACACAACACACATAACTGCAGCGTTCGCAGAGACAGGCCTGATCCCTGCGACTCCAGTGCTGTAGGAGGTGATTTCACCACCACAGTTAAAAAAAAAAAAGCATATATGCCGAAGCATTGGGGCAGCAGGAGCGGAGGAGCGATTTTGCTCCTAATGCCGCGTATATACGGTCGAAATTCCGACGGAGGCTTGCCCGTGGAAAAGTCTGACCATGTGTACGCGGCATAACTTTTGCGAGAAGATGCCCCCATGCTTCGGCATATATAAATGGTGCATGTATGCCCATCATTAGAAGTGGGTGGATGAAGGGCGGTATTCTAATGGTGGGCATACCCACCGATCAATCTTTTTTTTTCGTTCAGCCAACAGGCTGCATGAAAAAAAAGATTACAATACATGTCCAACAAGGACCAGCAATGTACTGGTATGTTGCTGGACTTTGAATGTTTATACCAGAATGATGCCTGCGGGTTTAGGTATCATCTTGGTATCATTCTTTTCAGCCAGCGGCCGGCTTTCATGTAAAAGCAATCCTAGTGGCTAATTAGCCTCTGGACTGCTTTTACAAGCAGTGGGAGGGAATGTCCCCCCCCCCGGATATAAAAAGCGCCATTGGGAAAGCATTTTATCACACCGATCTTGGTGTGGTCAGATGCTTTGAGGGCAGAGGAAAGATCTAGGGTCCAATAGACCCCAGTTTTTTCAAAAAAGAGTACCTGTCATTACCTATTGCTATCATAGGGGATATTTACATTCCCTGAGATAACAATAAAAGTGATAAAAAATAAATAAATATGGAAGCAACAGTTTAAAAATAAAATAAAAAAGCAAAATTAATAATAAAAAAAAAAAAAAAGCACCCATGTCCTGCCCTGCTCTTGCCCAATGGCGAACGCAAGCGTCGGTCTGGCGTCATATGTAAACAGCAATTGCACCATGCATGTGAGGTATCACCGCGAAGGTCAGATCGAGGGCAGTAATTTTAGCAGTAGACCTCCTCTGTGAATCTAACGGGGTAACCTGTAAATGCTTTTAAAGGCTTTTAAAAATGTATGTAGTTTGTCGCCAATGCGCGTTTGTGCGAAATTTTAAAGCTTGTCGTGTTTGGTATCTATGTACTCGGCCTAAGATCATCTTTTTTATTTCATCAAACATTTGGGCAATATAGTGTGTTTTAGTGCATTAAAATTAAAAAAAGTGTATTTTTTCCCAAAAAAATGCGTTTGAAAAATCGCTGCGCAAATACTGTGTAGAAAAAAAAAATGCAACACCCACCATTTTATTCTGTAGGGCCTTTGCTTTAAAAATATATATAATGTTTGGGGGTTCAACATAATTTTCTTGGAAAAAAAAAAATGTTTTCATGTAAACAAAAAGTGTCAAAAAGGGCTTTGTCTTCAAGTGGTTAGAATAGTGGATGTAAGCTTCCTAATGTTGTGTATAAAATGCCAGAACAGTTCAAAACCCCCCCAAATGACCCCATTTTGGAAAGTAGACACCCCAAGCTATATACTGAGAGGCATGTCGAGTCCATGGAATATTTTATATGTTGACACAAGTTGCGGAAAAATTATTATTATTTTTTTTGCACAAAGTTGTCACTAAATGATATATTGCTCAAACATGCCATGGGCATATGTGGAATTACACCCCAAAATACATTCTGTTGCTTCTCCTGAGTACGGGGATACCACATGTGTGAGACTTTTTGGGAGCCTAGCCGCGTACGGGACCCCAAAAACCAAGCACCGCCTTCAGGCTTTCTAAGGGTGTCAATTTTTGATTTCACTTCTCACTGCCTATCACAGTTTCGGAGGCCATGGAATGCCCAGATGGCACAAACCCCCCCAAATGACCCCATTTTGGAAAGTAGACACCCCAAGCTATTTGCTGAGAGGTATTGTGAGTATTTTGCAGATCTCGCTTTTTGTCACAAAGTTTTGAAAATTGAAAAAAAAAAAGAAAAAAAAAATATGTTCTTTCTTCATTTTCAAAAACAAATGAGAGCTGTAAAATACTCACCATGCCTCTCAGCAAACAGCTTGGGGTGTCTACTTTCCAAAATGGGGTCATTTGGGGGGGTTTTGTGCTATTTTGGCATTTTATGGCCTTCAAAACTGTGATGGGGGGGCGTGTCCGGGAGCCGACTGAGGAGGACGTGCAGACATTGAGCTCCACAACTGCACCCTCAATCTATAGCCATCCTCGCTCCTAATCCACTGGAAATTGCTCCAACTCTTCCCCTGTCGTTCCTGAGGATTCCATACCTGCAACCCAGCCTGAATTGTGACTCCGGGCCCGCCGTGCGGCAACTACCAGGCCTGCTCTACACAGCCCAGGCCCGACGCCATCTTGGGGCCCACGAAGCCTCCACCGCCTCCCGGAGGGTCTCCGGATACCCCACGGACATTCTACATCTCCATCCAGGCTTGGATGGAGGTGTTTGACTCTTAGGGAACCCCCTCGGTCTTCTTTTCGGCCCGTGGTCGGCTCCGGGGCCTGGCCGCCATCTTGCGGCCTGCGGGAACAGCAGCATCCTCCGGCCTAAAGTGCTGCGGTCGGCGGAGTGTGCGGCGGGCGGATCGGCCGCAAGTGTGTCTGCACTGGTCTGGTCTACATACCTGAGGGATCCCGGGGCGTTCGGCCTGACACACCCGCGGCGGCCAGTTCTAGGAAAGTCTGCGGCTTCGGCCTACTCCTGGAAGTCGGCGGCCATCTTGCTGCTCCCAATACACCCAGAGCAACATCCAGCACAAAGCACCATCTCGCACGGGGTAAGCAGGGCGGGGGCAGAGTAAAAGGCACCAGAAGTAGGCTGATCCCTCCCCAGCTGGCAGTCAGAAAGGAGCACTCGGTGGGAGCCCTGACCCCATAGGTTCGAGGGGCGGCCATCTTGCTATACCTGACCATAGGACTGCTGGGTCCCCCCTTGCCCGTTTAAAACCGCTTTGCCCTACCCATCAAGGTCTGATTACTCTGGTGTACGGGGCGGCTGGGCCTCCACCTCATTCATCTGGCCCTCCCCGTAACCCTCCAGTCACAGACTAGCAAGCAGTGTAGTGGCCATCTTGCTCCACCCGGACTCCGTGCTCCCCCTTGCCACTAGCCTTGCTCTGCCCCCTCCTCAGCCGCCAGTGCTGCCCAGGCTGCCGTACCGCTGTCCTGTAACGCAAACACCGGCACTCCCCTGCGCCTGCTCCAAGACGTCAGTAGCAGCAAAGCAAGCGTCTATTCCCATGTACGACACGGGTCGCACTTTCTGTTCTTCCACTCCACCTATGGGGATGCGTGGCTGAGGATGGACGGCTGAAGACATGTACTGCTGAGCATTGTGCTCTCCCGACGACCGCAGGCTGCGTTCCCAACCAATCACGCCCAATCTGCTGATGGCGGCTTCCAGCTCTACCTCTACTGATTCCGCTGCACTGCAACCAGGTAATATCCAACGGTACCTGCTACGCACAGCCTCACAGGACTCCCGTACAGGGAAAGACAGGGCTTCATCAGTCCGAACTCCAGGCAAACCAACACCTCCTCCCCCGGCTGCAGCAGCTTTCTCTGTCGGTGGGACCGGCCCAGGTGTACACCCGACCCCTCCGATGGATCCCGCTACTCTTAGCGTGAACACGGCCTCAGCAGAGATGCTCTCCCAGGGCTCCACATCCGCTGCCGTACTTTCTGCTTTCCGAGCTGACTTTGATTCCTGGGCTTCCAAAATGGAAACTTCTCTCCATGTTGAACTGAATGCCCTCAAACAACGGGTTTCCGCGTCGGAGGTCACGGTTTCTGCTATGGCCACCACCCAGGAGGACCATTCAGCCCGCATAAAGGTGCTTGAAAATGCATCTACGGCTCACCTCTCCCGTCTACGGCAACACCAGCTCCGGATAGAAGATAGTGAGAACCGGAGCCGCAGGAACAACATCCGGCTGCAGGGGGTCCCGGAGGCTACATCAGGTGCCGATCTCAAACCCACTGTCATCGCTATCCTCAATCAGGTCCTGGGCAGGGAAGTTACATCTCCCATTGAATTGGACAGAGTGCATAGAGTGGGAGGCATGGGGGGTGACCGCAGGGACCGCCCTCGTGACGTACTTTGCCGGGTGCACTACTATACCTTGAAGGAAGAAATTTTGCGCAAGGCCTGGCGCCTGGGGCCACTGGACTTTCACGGATCACCTATACACCTCTACCCGGACCTCTCCCGCAACACGCTGTACATGCGGCGAGCGGTCCGTCCTCTGCTGGACTTGATTCGCCAAGTAGGCGCCACGTACACTTGGGGCCACCCCTTCAGCATCAAAGTGACCCGAGAAGATAACCACAAATTTGTGCTGTCAGACCCGGACCAGCTTCCTGCCTTCTTCCTGTTCCTGGACCGGGACCCTATTGTCATCCCGAACTGGTTGGACCCCCCAGATGACCGTCAGCGGCTACCGGGCCCTCCTCTACAGCGTAGAGGACGCCCACAGTCTAGATCGGTACCTTCCGGTCCTAGAGTACGGCGAGCCACGTCACCAGAAGACTGATCCAGACTCTGTCGTCCGAGACCTGAAATGGTTCTTTTTTGATATGTCCTTTAGTTCACCAGGTGACTACAGTTCCTTTATGAGACTCCGGCCAGGTTTGCCTACTGTTTTCTCTATTTTGTTTTGTACTCACGGTTTTACTTGCGTATCCACCCCGCTGACTCTTGCTCACTTTGTTATCTAAGTGCTGCTGACGGTTTAGTTGTCTCGCTTGGCACGGAGAATGTTTCCTTGCCCTCAGCTGGTGCGGTTGTGCTTGCGGGGGCTTTGGAAAGGCGGTCGGTGGTGTTGATATGTTCTTTCACGGCATTGGCTCTACTGGCTGGCTTGGTGTTTCCCGGGCATAGCCCTTTGGCTTGTCCGGGGACCTCCGGGTCTTCCCTCGGGCTCTGGACATCTATGTCCCTGGAGCTTGGGACTGACTGGCCTTATCACTGACACCTTCTGTGCGTTTACACAGATATCTGAGCTAAGCCGTGACAACTATCATAGTTAATGCTGCTATAAATGTAGTAATTGGTGCTTCCAACCCTCGCATGCTTACGCGGGAATACCTGTGCCTTTATTCTGTCACCAGATTGTGTACACCTTGTTCTACGTTGATGTTATTTTTCTATGTAATTTTAGACTGTTTATTACACTCCAGCGTACCAATGGTATTAGTCTGACACTCTGCCCTTTAGTGACTAGGCAGTTGAGCATTAGATGCCACGGTCATTGGGTGTGTTACACTTACAGTTATGTTATATATGCCTGTTAGGTTGTCGGGATCACAACTCAGCTGTTCTAACCCCGTTCTCTCCCCCTAAATAGGATTGGCACAGTTAGTGCCTACTACGTGATATTTCACGAAGTGTTACGTTTTTGCGCACACTTTAGTATTCTTGAGCCGCCTTCCCCAGGTGCTCTCTACGTTCAATCTCTCCCCCGCCTCGCTCTACCTTCTCTCTTCCTCCCCTGTTGTGTTTCCCCCCTTTTTTTCTTCCCCGCTTTTCTTTTTTTTCTTCTTCTCTCTCTCCTTCCCCCCCTCCCCCCCCATCGCTCCATCATGGCCCACACAGTGACCTCTCACCCTGGGTTACAATTCTGTTCCTACAATGTCAATGGGCTCAATATTGCCTCCAAAAGAGGACAAATCCTGTATCAAATGCACAAACGCCAAGTCAATGTGCTTCTTCTCCAAGAGACACATTTTCACTCTGCCTCCACCCCTTCCTGTTCCAACAGATACTTCAACAGGTGGTTCCACAGCACTAGCCCAACCCAGAAAGCCAAGGGAGTGTCTGTGGCCTTCCATAAGACGCTCCCTATAGAGGTGCTTGACCATCTCTCGGACCCCCAGGGGAGGTATGTTTTTGTGAAATTCGTGTTATGGGGTACCAAATTTACAGTAGCTAACATTTACCTTCCTAATGTTAATCAAGTATCGGCCGCGTTACAATACATGAGGATTTTGTCAGGATTCAGGGAGGGTAAGCTCATATTGGGGGGAGATTTTAACACCCCTCTTGAACCACTTTTAGATTCCTCCACCTCGCGATCGTGTATCTCCTTCCCCAAACTGAGGGCTCTGAAACGGGCATTCTACGATCTGCGTCTGGTGGACGTTTGGAGAGTGCTGTACCCCACGGTCCGTAACTATACCCACTTCTCCCATGTTCATCACACCTATAGTCGCATAGACTACCTAATGAGTGACCATAGCTGCCTGGACTGGTCCCCGGAATGCACCATAGACCCAATGGTCTGGTCTGACCATTCTCCTATACACATGACATTCTCGCTCCCTTCCACTCCGATTAGGGAATGGTCATGGCGCTTGAACGATTCGCTGCTTACGAACCCGGAATGTGTGACAAGGGTTTCAGATACAATCTCTAACTTTTTTGCGGACCACGCTTTGGATACGACATCGTTGCCCTTTCAATGGGAGGCACTTAAGGCTGTCCTACGTGGTACCTTTATTCAAATGGGTACGCGTCTTAAAAAGGAGCGCTCAGCCGCCATAGAGGCAGCAAATAAAACGCTTAGAAACTTAGAAACTGAGCACAAACGATCCCCGACAGTGACAATGCTGGCGGACGTTTCTAGGGCACGATCACAACTTAGAGAACTTTATCAAGCCTCTGCACGTACATATGTAGATAAGCTCACTTTCCATCAATATAAGTTTTGAGATAAATGTGGTAGGCCACTGGCTCGCTCCCTGCACCCAAAAACAACCTCCGCCTTTGTGCCTCATATTCGGGGGGCACAGGGGGAAATGGTATCCTCACCCACTAAGATGGCGGGGGAATTCAGGGACTTTTATCAGTCCCTGTACAATATCCCTAAGACTCAAGGGACAAGTTCCCCTTCCTCCGGGGTGGAGGACCAGATGTCATATGTATTGGAAACCGCGCTCCCTACGTTAGACGATGACGTCATCGCTGATCTGGAAACCTCAATCACAGAAGACGAAGTCACCAAAGCCATAGCGGGTACACCGAGTGGAAAGAGCCCGGGCCCAGACGGCTTTACTCCTAAGTTCTACAAACTTTTTGCCGCCCTCCTCACGCCCTTTCTAACTAAGGTGTTCAACTCTTTGTCGGAGGGTTCAGTGTTCCCTCCACAAACACTTGAGGCTCACATATCCCTCATCCCAAAGCCAGGCAAAGACCCCACTCTTTGTGCAAGCTATAGGCCGATCTCCTTGATTGGGGTCGATTTGAAAGTCTTTGCTAAAATCCTAGCCAATAGATTACAACCATTGTTGCCTGGGATAATACACCTAGACCAGGTCGGCTTTGTGAGTGGCCGTGAGGCTAGGGACAATACCCTGAAGACCCTTCTTTTAACCAACTATGCCCGGTCCCACGATATCCCACTATGCCTCTTAACAGTCGATGCCGAGAAGGCATTCGACCGAGTAGACTGGCAGTTCCTTCGACTATCCCTGCAACAAATAGGCGTGGGAACCAATATGATGGCGAGAATAATGTCCCTTTACTCCTCTCCATATGCTAGGATTAGACTAAATGGCTCGCTATCTCCAGCCTTCTCTGTATCTAACGGGACGCGACAGGGATGCCCACTGTCCCCCCTCCTCTACGTTCTCACTATGGAACACCTAGCTATTGCTCTACGTAACAATTCTTCTATCCAAGGCATAACAGTCGGGCCCACACATACTAAACTTGCCCTCTTTGCAGATGATCTGCTCCTGTTCGTGACACACCCTCACACATCCTTGCCCTTGGTATTGCAGGAGTTTCGGAAATTTGGAGAAGTTAGCAACTTCAAGGTCAACTACAATAAATCGGAAATCCTCAACATATCTCTGCCTACGTCGGCCCTGCGAAGACTATCGTCTTCTTTCCCCTTCAAAACTGGTTCCTCCTCCATAAGGTATCTCGGAATTCAAATACCGGCGGATGCTTCCCAACTTTTTTCCTTGAACTTTGCCCCCCTACTTCTTAAGACCCAGGCAGATTTAATCAATTATGCGTCCAAACAGCTCTCATGGCTAGGTAGAGTGAACGCCCTGAAAATGGATGTTCTCCCTAGGTTCCTGTATTTGTTTCAGACCATCCCTATTCACATACCTAATTCGTACTTTAAGAAAATACGCCAACTGTTTTCCAAATTTATTTGGAATGCGGCCCGTCCCAGGATACGGTATGAAACACTTTCTCTTCCAAAGGCTCGGGGGGGGGGGCTGGAGCCCCAGATGCCTCCCTATACCATAAAGCAGCGGTGCTCACCCGCATACTAGATTGGTTCCATCATTCTTCAACCAAGCTTTGGGTTCAGTTGGAAAGCCACATGAGCCCAATTGAGCTCTCCGCTCTCCCCTGGACCTTGCCTACGGTACGGGGGGGTTCGGGCCCTCTTAATGACCTTACCCATCAAACGATCCAGATTTGGGATCGCATGCTGTCCAGAAGGGGCTTATCAAACCGCATGGGGCCTATGACTCCCTTCTTTGGGACCCAGGCCTTTCCGCCAGCTATGTCGGTAGCAAGATTCGGACCATGGCGAAGAGAGGATCATAGGCGACTTGCCCAGGTCCTTCGTGCAGACCCCACTTTGAGGTCAGATACCTCTACCGGTCTGACCTCCCGTCACCCCATGCAGTGGCTTCGGAGGCAACAGACTGCCTCTTACATCCGGACTTTCCCATCTATTACAGACATTCTTGCTGAACGGGATTCGAGGAACTGCTCCTGCAGGTGGAACCTCCAACGCATGTTGTATCGCAACTATACTCCCTTCTGCTCGATGTTTACTCCCCTGGCCTCCCACCGTTTACGGTGGCCTGGGAGACAGACCTCCGTCACACTATCTCCCCTATTGACTGGCAGAAATGTTTTACCCTGACGCACAAATTGTCCATAGCCACCAAGACCCAGGAGAAGGGGTTTAAACTGTTAACAAGATGGTACAGATGTCCATCAACTCTTCACCACTTCAATCCGGAGGTGTCGGATGCCTGCTGGCGGTGCCTCGGCTCCCGGGGAACCATGCTCCACATCTGGTGGGAGTGCCCTCCTGTGCGGAAGTACTGGCAGCGGATTTTCACACTCTACTGCAAATTGATGGCGACCTCTATCCACCCTTCACCTGAGGTGGCTCTCTTGTCTATTATCCCAGGATCATTTAAATCCATCAGAAATGATGTCTTGCGACACTTTCTGGCGGCGGTCAGGGTAGTGATTCCCCGTCATTGGAGAACGGCAACCATGCCTTCCCTGGGGGATTGGGCTGTTGAGGTGGACCGCATTAGGGACCTTGAGCGCCTGGTGGCGGAGGAAAATGACAAAAGTGAACAGTTCTCTCTCACATGGACTTCGTGGTCCGTGTTTCGGTACTCCTCGGAGTTTATCTCTTGGGCGGAGTGTGCCCTGGACGAGACCACTCTCGGACCTTGATGGAGTGATTCTGATCCCTGTCCCCTATCTGTGTACCCCTACTATTTGCCCCTGACTCTGACTCTTTCTCTTCTCTCTACACATAAATACACCTCTAAGAACCCAGTAGGATAACGTACCAGGGCTTCAATTTACCTACTACCTACAACCCGTTGAGTGACCCTACTTCATACTCTCCAAATAGGTTTGTGTATACCTTCATCTGATGGTACTTAGCCCTGCTCTGTTCTGACACACATGATGCCTGTTGAGGATGTATCCTATTAATGTTTGTAATGTTTAAGACAATGTATGTCTTTTTCTGTCGTTTCATTGCATAAACAAATAAAATAAGATTGAATTAAAACTGTGATAGGTAGTGAGGAGTGAAATCAAAAATTTGCGCCCTTAGAAATCCTGAAGGCGGTGCTTGGTTTCCGGGGTCCCGTACGTGGCTAGGCTCCTAAAAAGTCCCACACATGTGGTATCTGTAAATTGTGCGGACATGCAATGTTGTACCCAAACGAAATTTGCGTCCTTTTCTTCCCACAAATAGAGATTTCTTTTAATGGTATTTGATTGCCTCTGCGATTTTTATTTTTTGCGATATAAACGGAAAAAGACCGAAAATTTTGAAAAAAAATGATATTTTCTACTTTTTGTTATAAGAAAAATCGAATAAACTCAATTTTAGTCATACATTTAGGCCAAAATGTATTCAGCCACATGTCTTTAGTAAAAAAAATGTCAATAAGCGTATATTTATCGGTTTGCGCAAAAGTTATAGCGTTTACAAACTAGGGTACATTTTCTGGAATTTACACAGCTTTTAATTTATGACTGCCTATCTCATTTCTTGAGGTGCTAAAATGACAGGGCAGTACAAAACCCCCCCAAATGACCCCATTTTAGAAAGTAGACACCCCAAGGAAATTGCTGAGAGGCATGTTGAGCCCATTGAATATTTTTTTTTTGTCCCAAGTGATTGAATAATGACAAAAAAAAAAGTAGGATTTTTAAAACAGCTTACCTGTAAAATCCTTTTCTTAGAGTACATCACGGGACACAGAGCAGCATAGTCATTACTATGTGGGTTATATAGAATTACCTTCAGGTGCTGGCACTGGCAACTTCCAAACAGGAAGTACCCTCCCCTATATAAGCCCCTCCCATCCGGGAGTACCTCAGTTTTGTAGCAAAGCAATACGTGTCCCCAAAAGAGGGTTGGGAGCTCTGTGTCCCGTGATGTACTCCAAGAAAAGGATTTTACAGGTAAGCTGTTTTAAAAATCCTACTTTCTTGTTCATACATCACGGGACACAGAGCAGCATAGTCATTACTATGTGGGACGTCCCAAAGCAATGCCACATGAGGGGGGGGATACACCATACATAAGCTGAGCGCCATCAGGCATTAGGATCTTTTGCGGCCTGCAACACACTGCGCCCAAAGGCGACATCCTCCTGACTTCTCACGTCCACCTGGTAGAACCTAGTAAACGTGTGTACTGAAGACCATGTTGCGGCCTTACAAATTTGCGCCAGGGAGGCCTGGTGATGCACTGCCCATGAAGTTCCAACTGCTCTCGTGGAGTGCGCCCTAACTTTGAACGGAGGCGGTCTACTTTTCAAGCCATAGGCTTGTATTATGACCTGTCGAATCCACTTGGCTAAAGTAGATTTTGATGCTGCCTGACCCTTTCTGGGGCCTTCCGGCAGAACAAACAGAGAATCCGTTCTACGAATCTGAGCAGTGGCTTTTAGATAAGCTTTAACTGCTCTTACTACATCCAAAGAAAGCAATAACTTTTCCTCTACCGAGCTTGGTTTGGGGAAAAAAGAAGGAAGAACCACATCCTGGTTCAAGTGAAACCTCGATACCACCTTAGGAACAAAGGCTGGGTGAGGACGTAATACTACTCTGTCCTTATGGATAACCAGATATGGCTCTTTACAGGACATGGCGGCTAATTCCGACACTCTTCTAGCCGAGCATATGGCTACTAAAAATATCAATTTCCTGGTGAGTAGAACCAAGGAAATGTGCCGCAAAGGTTCAAATGGCTGCTTCTGCAGAACCGACAGAACCAAATTTAGATCCCATGGGCACATGGGAGCCTTAATCGGTGGAATAATACGAGTCACACCTCGCATAAAGGATTTGACAAGTGAATGCATAGCCAGGGGCCTTTGAAATAGTATTGACAAGGCCGAAACCTGGCCCTTGATAGTACTTAAGGCAAACTTCCTGTCTACAGCCCACTGCAGGAAGTCCAGAATTCTGCCTATAACGTACTTACGTGGATGCCATTTTCTGGCCTCGCACCAAGTGATGTACGCCTTCCAAACTCTATAGTAGATCTGCCTGGATACAGGCTTCCTGGCATTGATTATAGTTGATACCACAGAGTTAGAGAGACCTCTCTTCTTTAGGATGTGGGACTCAATAGCCAGGCCGTTAAACTTAGAGTTAGTAAGGAAGGGTGGTATATCGGTCCTTGCGAAAGCAGGTCCGGACGACGTGGAAGGGTCCAAGGACTCCCCACAGACATTTTGATGATCTCCGCGTACCAGGCCCTTCGGGGCCACGCTGGAGCCACCAGGATCACCGGCTTCTTCTCCAACCTGACTCTGCGAAGGAGTCGAGGCAACAATTGTAGCGGAGGGAATGCATATATCAGTCTGAACTGATCCCAAGGGAACACCAGAGCATCCGAGCCGCAAGCGAGGGGATCCCTTGTCCGGGAGACAAATCTGTCCACCTTTGCGTTGAATCTGGATGCTAGCAGATCTACATCCGGTGTTCCCCACCGCTGACATATTGCTCGGAAGACCTCGGGATGAAGGGACCATTCCCCTGGGCATAACTGTTGGCGACTCAGAAAGTCCGCCTTCCAATTCTCCACCCCTGGAATGAAGACAGCTGATATACATGGGACATGCTTTTCTGCCCATTCCAGGATGTGACTTACTTCCCTCTGGGCTGCACGACTCCTGGTGCCTCCCTGATGATTGATATATGCCACTGCTGTGGCATTGTCTGATTGAATTCTGACAGGGGACCCTTGGAGTCTGGATGTCCAGGCTACTAGGGCGTACCGGGCTGCTCGTATCTCTAAGAGATTGATGGGCAGGGTTTTTACTACATTTGACCATCTGCCCTGGAGAGACCATTGCTCCAGTACTGCCCCCCAGCCTGTAAGGCTGGCATCTGTAGTGACCACCTTCCAAGATATCGGGCTGAAGGGTTTTCCCTTCTGGAGATTCTGGGGGATCAACCACCAGCAGAGACTCTTCCGAACGGAAGGGGACAAAGCCATCGGGAAGTCTAGAGCCTGAACTTTTCCGTTCCAGGCTGACAATATGGCCCTTTGTAAATTCCTTGAGTGGAATTGGGCGTATGGCACAGCTTCGAATGATGCTACCATCTTTCCTAGCAGCCTCATGCACAGGCGTATGGACGGCTGTCTTTTTGCACAAAGCAGACGGACCAAGCCCCTCAAAGAGGATACCTTGTCTAGAGGTAAGAAAATCTTCCTCTGGTCTGAATCCAGCCGTAGCCCTAGATATACCAGGTTTTTCACTGGCTGTAGGGCTGACTTGTCCAGGTTGATGACCCAACCGTGAGATTCTAGATACTTGATTGTATCGACAATTACCACTTCTAGCTTGGCAACTGAGTGGTCCATCAACAACAGGTCGTCTAGGTATGCCATTATCGTTACCCCCCGTGTTCTTAGATCGGCCAACAGTGGGGCCAGAATTTTTGTGAACACTCGTGGTGCTGTGGCCAGACCGAATGGTAAGGCTCTGAACTGAAAATGGCGCCCTTCTACTGCAAAGCGTAGGAATTTTTGATGACCTGGAAAGATGGGAACATGCAAGTAAGCATCTTTGATGTCGATCGAGGCTAACCATTCCTCCCCTTGTAGGGCAGCGGTGACCGATCGGATCGACTCCATCCGGAAAGACCAGACGTTTAGAAATTTGTTTAGACTCTTTAGGTCCAATATGGGTCTTATGTCCCCGTTTGGCTTCGGGACTGTGAAAAGGTTTGAGTAGAAACCCAACCCCCACTCTTCCATAGGAACCTCCATAATTACTCCTTGGAGCAATAGTTGTTCTAACGCCAATAGGAGAGACCGTCTTTTCAGAGGGTCTCTTGGCATGCCTGACCACATAAAATGGGACAGAGGAGACTCTTTTAACTCCAACTTGTATCCCAGTGTTACTGCGGAGAGCACCCATCTGTCTTTGATCGTCTCCCGCCAGGTCTCTGCGAACAACTGAAGTCTTCCCCCCACCCGTCTGAGTGGGGGCAGCCCTTCATAGGCTTGACTTGGAGGCTGGTTTAGTACCTCTTCGGATCCAGGGCTTTTTATTACCCTGTGGCTGTCCCTGATTTTTACCTCCTGAGTTTGACCGAGGAGGCCGTCGGAACTGCTTAGTAGCAGACGTCGCAGGGATAGGAGAGGTAGTCCTCTTAAAAGATGGACCCCTAGACCTCTTCTTACTCGGTAAGAGAGTACTTTTACCACTGGAAATCTTCTGGATATACTTATCCAGGTCTTCGCCAAAAAGGCGTTCCCCATGAAATGGGAAGCTAACTAAGAGCTTCTTACAGGGAGCTTCAGCAGACCAGTTTTTGAGCCACAGAAGCCTACGCATATGTACCAAAGACAGCGGGAGGCCTGATGGATAGAATCCTTGATGGCGTCAACCGCAAAGCATAATGCTCTAGGCAGATCAGCCAGAGCCTGGGCCTGTTGGTCTGGCAAATCCCTCAGGACCATTTTCATTTGATCCTTTAAAGCTTGGCAGACTCCAATAGCTGCCACTGCTGGCTGTGTAACAGCCCCTGCTGTGGAAAAAGCAGATTTTAATAAAGATTCCAATTTTTTATCCACTGGATCTTTGAACATTTGAACATTATCTACTGGACATGTCAGTGATTTGTTCACAGAAGAGATGGCTGCATCCACCGTAGGAACATTCCATCTCTGGGTGAACCTTTCCTCCATGGGATAGATCACCGGAAACCTTTTAGGCGGAACAAATAGTTTATCAGGATGTTCCCAGTCCTGGTATATAAGTCCTTCCAATAATGGATGTATTGGAAAGGAGCAATTAACCTGGGGAGCTTTTAGCGACCCCAATGAGGAGACAGCAGTAGTTGATGGTTCAACAAGAGGCATTTTAAATGCAGATCGAACCATGTCAGTTAGGGTCTGGACCCACAATCTTTCAGTCTGTGATGCTGAAAATGGTTCATCTACTGTCGATTCCTCAAAAACAGAGCTAACCTCCTCCTGATCCCCTTCAGGTAGGTCGGTCCCTTCCTGGGACTGTTGCTCTGCCAACAGGCACTCTAATGGAGGTGATGGAGATCTGGCGCGCTTTCTTTCCTGTAGAGAAGAAGCGATCAATGCAGCCAATCTCTGCTCCAATCCCTCCAGAGTTGAGGAAAAAACCTCCTCTGTTATATATGCAGGAGCAGGTGGACTGAGGACAGCCGCAGTACCTGGCACTCCCGGGGGTTCCTTATGGGTATTAACCTCTGATTTCTCAGGGGAGGAGGGTGCAGATGACTGCTCCAGATCCTCAGAGCCCGATGGAGACCCCCTACACTTCCTGAGAGGTATATCTCAGAGTTTTTTAGGCGGCATATTCCTTAGTTCAAAGCTGAGGTATTCCAGCCGCAATACACCCCTTACTGAAATAGTCTAATGCAATTTGCTGCTATGTACATCAGTGGGTGTCTACTAATGCGTCTTTCTGGGGATGCCTGTATCAACCGCCCGCTGTAAGCCCCTATACCATGCTACCAGCTCCTTTTCATGCTCTGTGTCCATAGCAAGCGGCGTGGACTGAGTCCTTTTATCTTGCTGGGACGCCCGCACATGCGCAGAAGCGCTGAGCGCACAGAGCGCGTCATCCGCCAGGCTCCACCCCCTTTTTTGAAGCTAAACCTTATAAAAAGAAAGCATGTGTGCGCGCGCGTGCACGTGTGCGCTCTTGGCGCCATGTAGGGAGAGGAGCCAGGGTCCCTGTTTCACCAGGACTCGGGGATGGAAGGAAACTACTTGGCAGCATGACAGAGGAATGCAGCTTCCCTGATAGAGAGCTCACTCATCTGCCTGGACTTTCACCATGGAAGGAATAGTCCCAAGAAAAAAGACGTTCCACAGCGGCCTCTAGTGGACAAACACAGGTACCGCACTTTTGTCTTTTTTTTTTTTTTTTTTTTTAAAACCACCTTTATGAAAAACATTTCCAGGTTTACAGTTTTTTTAAAACTTCCCTTATGAAAAAACATTTCTAGGATTTCTTAGGCATAGACAGCTATTAGCGGGAATACCCTTTAGGTAACAGGCAGAAAGACATATTAGGCTTGGGGGTCCCCTCAATAGAACCAAGTTCCTGAGGGGCCCCCACTTACCTTTTCCCCGCCGCAGGACTTTGTTTGGTCCACAGAAGCCCAAACATCACCTCTCACGGCAGGCATTGTACTAGACCTTCAGGGACCGGGTTCCCAAGGATTCCACTCCCCTGGACCTGTATAGCACCCTGCACAGATAGCCTCTTGGTTTTGGGTATGACCAGAGCTCTGGATCCCAGGGTCCAGCCCTCCTAAGGGAGGCATTACAGGCAAAACCCTGCTCTTCTCTGCAAGGCCCGGGTACCGACCGTTTAGCTATGAAGCTTTTTTGGTCGGATCCGGAATAGCTTGCCAAGGCCCAGAGAACCTGTACACAAGCCCAGATGAATACATGTTAACCTTGGCCAACACCTTAGACACTGGCAAAAAACTGAGGTACTCCTGGATGGGAGGGGCTTATATAGGGGAGGGTACTTCCTGTTTGGAAGTTGCCAGTGCCAGCACCTGAAGGTAATTCTATATAACCCACATAGTAATGACTATGCTGCTCTGTGTCCCGTGATGTATGAACAAGAAAAAAAAATTACAAAAAGTTGTCACTAAATGATATATTGCTCACACATGCCATGGTTATATGTGGAATTGCACCCCAAAATACATTCTGCTGCTTCTCCTGAGTACGGGGATACCACATGTGTGGGACTTTTTAGGAGCCTAGCCACGTACGGGACCCCGGAAACCAAGCACCGCCTTCAGGATTTCTAAGGGTGTAAATTTTTGATTTCACTCCTCACTACCTATCACAGTTTTGAAGGCCATAAAATGCCAAAATAGCACAAAACCCCCCCCACATGACCCCATTTTAGAAAGTAGACACCCGAAGGAAATTGCTGAGAGGCATGTTGAGCCCATTGAATATTTTTTTTTTTTTGTCCCAAGTGATTGAATAATGACAAAAAAAAAAAAAAATTACAAAAAGTTGTCACTAAATGATATATTGCTCACACATGCCATGGTTATATGTGGAATTGCACCCCAAAATACATTCTGCTGCTTCTCCTGAGTACGGGGATACCACATGTGTGGGACTTTTTAGGAGCCTAGCCGCGTACGGGACCCCGAAAACCAATCACCGCCTTCAGGATTTCTAGGCACAAATTTTTGATTTGACTCCTCACTACCTATCACAGTTTCGAAGGCCATAAAATGCCAAAATAGCACAAAACCCCCCAAATGACCCCATTTTGGAAAGTAGACACCCCAAGCTGTTTGCCGAGAGGCATGGTGAGTATTTTACAGCTCTCATTTGTTTTTGAAAATGAAGAAAGAACATTTTTTTTTTCTTTTTTTTTTCAATTTTCAAAACTTTGTGGCAAAAAGCGAGATCTGCAAAATACTCACAATACCTCTCAGCAAATAGCTTGGGGTGTCTACTTTCCAAAATGGGGTCATTTGGGAGGGTTTTGTGCCATCTGGGCATTCCATGGCCTCCGAAACTGTGATAGGCAGTGAGAAGTGAAATCAAAAATTTACACCCTTAGAAAGCCTGAAGGCGGTGATTGGTTTTTGGGGTCCCGTACGCGGCTAGGCTCCCAAAAAGTCTCACACATGTGGTATCCCCGTACTCAGGAGAAGCAACAGAATGTATTTTGGGGTGTAATTCCACATATGCCCATGGCATGTTTGAGCAATATATCATTTAGTGACAACTTTGTGCAAAAAAAAAATTGTCTTTTTTCCGCAACTTGTGTCAACATATAAAATATTCCATGGACTCGACATGCCTCTCAGTATATAGCTTGGGGTGTCTACTTTCCAAAATGGGGTCATTTGGGGGGGTTTTGAACTGTTCTGGCATTTTATACACAACATTAGGAAGCTTACATCCACTCTTCTAACCACTTGAAGACAAAGCCCTTTTTGACACTTTTTGTTTACATGAAAACATATTTTTTTTTGCAAGAAAATTATGTTGAACCCCCAAACATTATATATATTTTTAAAGCAAAGGCCCTACAGAATAAAATGGTGGGTGTTGCATTTTTTTTTCTACACAGTATTTGCGCAGCGATTTTTCAAACGCATTTTTTTGGGAAAAAATACACTTTTTTAATTTTAATGCACTAAAACACACTATATTGCCCAAATGTTTGATGAAATAAAAAAGATGATCTTAGGCCGAGTACATAGATACCAAACACGACATGCTTTAAAATTTCGCACAAACGCTCATTGGCGACAAACTACATACATTTTTAAAAGCCTTTAAAAGCCTTTACAGGTTACCCCGTTAGATTTACAGAGGAGATCTACTGCTAAAATTACTGCCCTCGATCTGACCTTCGCGGTGATACCTCACATGCATGGTGCAATTGCTGTTTACATATGACGCCAGACCGACGCTTGCGTTCGCCATTGGGCAAGAGCAGGGCAGGACAGGGGTGCTTTTTTTTTTCTTTTTTTTTTATTATTAATTTTGCTTATTTATTTTATTTTTAAACTGTTGCTTCCATATTTTTTTTTTTTTTTATCATTTTTATTGTTATCTCAGGGAATGTAAATATCCCCTATGATAGCTATAGGTAATGACAGGTACTCTTTTTTGAAAAAACTGGGGTCTATTGGACCCTAGATCTTTCCTCTGCCCTCAAAGCATCTGACCACACCAAGATCGGTGTGATAAAATGCTTTCCCAATTTCCCAATGGCGCTTTTTATATCCGGGGGGAGTCATTCCCTCCCACTGCTTGTAAAAGCAGTCCAGAGGCTAATTAGCCACTAGGATTGCTTTTACATGAAAGCCGGCTGCTGGCTGAACAGAATGATACCAAGATGATACCTAAACCCGCAGGCATCATTCTGGTATAAACATTCAAAGTCCAGCAACATATCAGTACGTTGCTGGTCCTTGTTGGACATGTATTGTAATCTTTTTTTTCATGCAGCCTGTTGGCTGAACGAAAAAAAAAGATTGATCGGTGGCTATGCCCACCATTAGAATACCGCCCTTCATCCACCCACTTCTAATGATGGGCATACATGCACCATTTATATATGCCGAAGCATGGGGGCATCTTCCCGCAAAAGTTATGCCGCGTACACATGGTCAGACTTTTCCACGGGCAAGCCTCCGTCGGGATTTCGACTGTATGTACGCGGCATTAGGAGCAAAATCGCTCCTCCGCCCCTGCTGCCCCAATGCTTTGGCATATATGCTTTTTTTTTTTTTTTAACTGTGGTGGCGAAATCACCTCCTACAGCACTGGAGTCGCAGGGATCAGGCCTGTCTCTGCGAACGCTGCAGTTATGTGTGTTGTGTTTTGCAAGTGACAGTGATCGATCGATACTGCACTTGGGTGGCCTGGGCTGGACGGAGGGGCAAAACGCAGGTGCTAGCAGGTATCTGGGCTGATTCCGCTAACACTGCGTTTTTGGGAACCCTAAACTGCTGGGGATGCTAGTATAGATCTGATCAGATCAGATATTGATCTGTTCAGATACTATACCACTAAGGGGGGTGTATGCTTCACGCGTGGGTGTTAGCGTTACTGGCACTAACCTGACGCTGCCTGGGGTGTGACGCAGACCCTCTCTGACGCTAAAACCTAATTGATATCACCCGCCGGGCGATCAGGGGGTTAAACCTTTATTGGGTTATATACGGCGGGTGCCCTGACACTATAAAAAGCAAACTAACTAACCAGCGTCACCCGTAACACTTATATGGTGATTACTGGTGAAAGGGTTAACTAGGGGCAATTAGGGGGTTAAAACCTTTATTAGGTAATATATGGGGGTACCTGACGCTATATAAAAACCTGACGGCGAACCTAAAAAAAAAATTACTGGCTACCGATCTGCATCACCGACACTAAGACAACAATCATAAAAACGATCGCTTAGCGACAGTGGTGATAGGGGGTGAAAGGGTTACCTAGGGGGCGATCAGGGGGTTAAACCTTTATTAGATACTATATGGGGGTACCTGACGCTGTAAAAACCTGCGGCGAACCTAAAAAAAATTACTGGCTACCGAGCTGCATCACCGACGCTAAGACAGCGATCAGAAAAATGATCGCTTAGCGACAGTGGTGATAGGGGGTGAAAGGGTTACCTGGGGGGCGATCAAGGGGGTTAAACCTTTATTAGGTAATATATTGGGGTACCTGACGCTATAAAAACCTGCGGCGAACCTAAAAAAAATTACTGGCTACCTATCTGCATCACCGACGCTAAGACAGCGATCAGAAAAATGATCGCTTAGTGACGGCGGTGCTAGGGGGTGAAAGGGTTACCTGGGGGGTGATCAAGGGGGTTAAACCTTTATTAGGTAATATATGGGGGTACCCGACGCTATAAAAACCTGCGGCGAACCTAAAAAAAAATAAACACTGGACCTAAAACTAAATGTACTGACACTTTTACAGTCACAAATGTCACTGATTGCAGTGATCACTAAATAAATGGTCACTGCAATCAGTGACACTGTGACTGGGGTGTGATCTGGGGGGTGATCTGGGGGGTGTCTGGGGGGGCCTGGGGGGGCGATTTATGTACCTATGTGTCCTGGTGTCAGTGTAGTGTTGTGTGCACTAACCTGCATCTTCTCCTGTACGGCGCTCGGTATATGTGAGCGCCGCAGGAGAGATGACATCACTTCCTCCAGCCTGTGTAAACAAGTACACAGGCAGGGGAAGCTCTCATTCGCCGGGAGCGATCGAGAGGGGGTGGCCGGAATAGAACGTCCGTCCCCTCATGCCGGATTGCTCCCGAAGGTAAAACGACCGCTCACTGTAAAGAAGGGGGGTCCGATCGGACCCCCCAACTATACAAAGGCAATCACGTACATATACGTGATTCTGCCTGTCGGTGCCATTCTGCCGACGTATATTTACAGTGGGCGGTCGTTAAGTGGTTAAAACATTTATCCTCCCTAGCCAGGACAAGAATTTGTATCTTAAGTTGATCTTTTACTTTATTTAATATAGGTATATAGTTCGCCTCAAACAGGGACTCCAATGATGCTGTCAGTTTTACCCCCAAATATCCTAATTCCTTTTTACACCAAGCAAAGGGGAAAGCAGGCTGGATTGCCCGCTGTTCCTCTTTTGAGATGGTTATATTTAAGATCTCTGACTTTGCTATATTAATTTTGAAATTTGACATCCTCCCATATCTACCCAACTCCTTCAGCACAACTGGCAGTATTGTCCTGGGATCTGTGATATAAAATAGTACGTCATCGGCGTATGCAGCCACTTTATACTCCCTATCCCCTACTCTCACTCCTTTTTATATCCCTGTTTTTCCTAATTGCGGCCAACAGGGGTTCCAATGCTAAGACAAACAGCATTGGAGACAGAGGACAACCCTGTCTTGTGCCATTAAATAATTCTAGAGTAGGGGAGAGAGTACCATTTATTCTGATTTTAGCTGTTGGATGGAAATAAAATGCGGATATCCATCTCATCATCCTCTCCAATTCCCAAATGTTTCAGGGTTCCCAGCATGAAGCCCCAGTCAACCCTGTCGAAAGCCTTTTTGGCATCCACCGACAGGAGTATGACTGGGGCCCCACTCTCTCTTGCCTCACACATTAGCAAAAATACGCTGTAAAAGGAAGACTTCCGGTTTCGGCCGTAAACGCACATGGTGGCGGATTTGTGCCCTGTTTGGGATTCAAAACTCATCTATGATCATTGACACAGAGATATTTTTTGTCAATCACTCATAATTCATCTTGGAAGAAGGACTGCACTTTATTGATATTTGATTCGATATAAACAACAATTTTTACGCTTACTGCACTGTATTGCTATTTTATTTTTGCACTAGACTTTTTATCTTGACCTATTTTACATTCAATATTGTATTTCCTTATTTGATTTGTTTTTATATATGTTTCTTGACATTTATTTCTTGACTTTATTTCCATTGTTATATTGGTGTATCTGGATCTAGCGCTGCTCCAATATATAGGTTAATTCTTTCTATTTTATCGTTTTTCTTTGTTTGTTTTTTTATATTCTATTTTATCGTTTTCTAGTCTATTTTTTTCTACTCTATTGTAATCTATTCTATTCAAATTTATTATTTTTGAAATTTGAAAGACGTTTATTCTTTCTATTTGTTTTGATTCTATTCTCACACGATCGTTTTTCATGCCATTTTTTTTAACCGACGTTTTTCTCGTCGTTTTTTTTCATGTTTCCTCTCAAGCCTGTCTTGCATCCACACGATCATTAAAAAAAACGCTTGAGCAATGCGCAGTGGCTTACAACACGTACGACGGCACTATAAAGGGGAAGTTACATTCGAATGGCGCCACCCTTCATGTTAGTAAACTTTGTTGAGCGGCGATTCGCGCTTTTTCAGCCTCGTGCTTTTCAGTCCGTTACAGCGTGACGAATGTGCTATCTCCATTAAGAAACCCTAGTTTTACCAGAACGAGCGCTCCCATCTCATACTTGATTCTGAGCATGCGCGTTTTTTTTCCCCTCGTAAACGCATACACACTATCGTTTTTCACGTCATTAAAAAAAACGACATGAAAAACGATGTGAAAAAATAGAGCATGTTCGAAATTTATAATGCCCGTTTTTCACGCCGTTAAAAATGCTCTGGAGCATACACACGATCGGTTTTAATGGCCATTTTAAAAAATGGCATTTTTAACGGCATAAAAAAAGATCGTGTATACGCCGCATTATTTTCTATCATTTCCTAATTTAGTCTATCCTTATCTATTTTATTCTTTTCTTTTCCTTTATTTTCTATTCTATTTCATTGTCTACTCTATTTTACTCTATTCTATGTTTTTAATTTCTATTCCTTTATTTTCTATTTTATTCTATTTTTCTTTTCAAAATCAATTTCAAATACATTTTTGGGAATTTTGTTTTGTTATTTCGGATACATTTAAATTGGTTACTACTATAATTTGGATACATTTGGAACTAACTTCAAATGTCTAGTCCCAGCATGGTATGACGGAGGGACCAACTAGGTGTTCAACTTTTGCAAAATATCCTACCTGTTAGGATGTGAAGTTATCTGATGTAGCACCTTCAAGAAGTGCAAATCTACATGAATACTCCCAGGAGGAATTTATGTACCAACATTTGTAAATATTTTTGTTCTGTTCATGTGGAACGTTGTCTTGCTTAAGAAAAAATAAAAAAAATAAAGTTATTGGATGGATTTAAAAAAATAAATAAAAATGTATTGTTATTTTGTTAGGTTTCTGGAAAAATTAAAATTCCTGGTTGGAGAAAATAAATACACAGTTATTAAAATGCAAAAAATAAATAAGTATCTTGATGATTTCAGATACTGTTGAGGGTACCCTAACACTATTTTCCGTCATTCCTGATTGCTGCTCACTAAACACTACTCCAAATTATGCTCAGATCTTTTTATTAGCTTTATTTAAGATGCTCAAATTTGTGGGGGGTTAACAAAATGCATATAACCTCTGCACTTAAACATCCACAAAAAATAACATCAATAATTCTCAAAAATAATAGAAGTTAACTATACATTCATAATCCTAAGAATATCTGTATGATTTTTTAAGCTTTATGCAACTGCATCAAGCTGTCCTGGCACCTGACCTGGTGGTGACATAAAATAGGAGGAGAATGCATCTTGAATAGTGGCCCCACTCCTGAGTTGCTGTCAGTTCAGCTCTTGTCATGCTAGCCAAGTGGTTCTTCAAACTAAAAAACATCACGTTCGCTAATAAAATTGCGTAGAGCACATGCTGCTTTCATAGCCTTTATAGCATGCTACATATTAAGATGGATGTGTGCAACAAATGCCATTTGTTTGCAAGGATGCCAAAAGCACACTCGACCACTCTCCTGGCCCTAGTGAGGTGATAATTGAACACCCCTATTTTTGTGTTTAATGAGCGGCTGGAAAAGGGCCTTAAAAGTGAGAGTACAGAAGAGTCCAAACTGCTGTCATAGCACTCTATATCAGTGTAAGCAGAGGCGGCTCTAGGCTTTGTGAGGCCTTAGCAGGGCTGGACTGGGACAAAAATTTGGCCCTGGACTTCATCCAGACCAGCCCACTTTAATTTTGAGTGTCCCCATCAGCACCCCCTTACATCAGAGTGTCCCCAACAGCGTCCCCCTTACATCAGTGTCCCCAAAAGCACCCCCTTACATCAGAGTGTCCCCATCAGCAGTCCCCTTACATCAGTATCCCCATTACCAGCAGCCCCCTTTCATCAGTGTGTCCCCATTACCAGAGCCCCCTTTCATCAGTGCACCCATTACCATCAGCCCCCTTTCATCACAGTGACCCCCTCTCCTCCCCCTCCCACATGTACTTACAGTTCTGAAGGCAGCATCTCGTTCCTCTCTCCAGTCATGTGATAAGTAGAGAGAGGAAGGAAAGTCTGCCGGCTGTCTATCTCCGCCTGCAGGCTGGAGGGAGCAGAAAGCCTAATCCTCTCTCCAGCAAGTGACAGCAGCGTCTCCTCCTGACAGGAGTAAAACCGCGATCACTCACTGTCAGTGAGGAGCGGCTCCAGGACTGCACCTGACCGGCCCACCGGGAAACTTCCGGTAGTCCCGATGGCCAGTACATGCCTGGGTCTTAGGCAAAACTTAGACATGAGGCTTCGCTCACGCCCATAATAAAGAAAAACAATTCAAGCGATTAAAAATTACCTGTATAAGGAGGGTAAGTGGATACAGTACAGGGGGCAGGAGGGCACACTACAGGGGGAGGGTAACTGGACACAGTACGGGGGGCAGGAGGGTACAGTAATGTATAATGCAGAGTTGCTCTCACAGATCCTAGCTATTCTGGCTGGCTGTCACTGGGGAAAGAAAGAAAAGAACATCCATCATATAAGTGTGTACCACAATAAAATGCTATATTGTGATAGATATCAAGAATAGTTAATATATATGTACATTCCAAAGTGCTGGTACAATAAATAATAAGCATAAAACATACATGTCATGCAAAAAAATCCAACAAAACTGTGCTGTGATATACTTGTGCAGATCCACTATCCACTGCAAACTATTTGCTCGGACTTCAGTGTACCATCACCAAAACAAAGCACATACCATTTGCTTACCAAAAAAATTTGACTCCTTAAACTTTATAAGGTCACATGCACTTGTCATCTGCTGGATATTTTCAACCACTTCACTCAAAAAACAACACTGCAGGTATAGTAGCTTGGTCCGGTACCAACCACAAAAAAGTAAACACACTTACCTCAAAGTGATTATTAGCATTTCAACTGTTGGAATACTGTCCCTGAAGAACATGTAGCTTGCTGCTCAGTAAACCTAACAATTCATCAAAACTGTGTGGGGGGGAAAAAAAAATACTGATAGAACACAATGTGACCCATGTAAGCACCTACACCCAGCCTGTTTTGTTTTTTTGTGCACTGCACTTAAGCGGTTTTGTTTAGGGTTACAGATAGAGTTGGGGTTAGGATCACGGTTAAGTTAGTTTATAAAATTTATGTACTCACCTTTTTTACAGACATCCTTCTGTACCAGAGGCGGACTGACCATTCGGGCACTGCCCGAGGGCCCAGGGCCAGTAGGGGGCCCCATGAGCAGGGCAGGGTGATCAGCGCAGCAGATGGGGGAAATTAAATTTTTCAGCCAGAAAGTCCGGCCGCTCTGACCTCTGCAAACTGTCGTTTAACACAGACAGCAGTAGAGGAAGTTTTTGCATTGCTCACTTCCTCTACTGGCTTCTGTGTGCTAGCTCCGGGCTTGTGCAAGGCAGGGCATATGTTGACGGGTGCTCTGGATCCCAACGCCACATCTTTTTGATTCCTCAGCTTTTGGGGTGAATAGGTGAGAGCTGTGAAGGGAAAGGTGGGCAATAGGGGGTGTTGTGCTGAGCTGAAAGCTGGGTGGGGAAGGCTTAATGGGTGGGGGGGTTGTTATTTTTGCAGAGGGGAAACCTTTGGAGGGAAGGGGGGGGTTGTGCAGAGAAACAGTTATGAGGAGGTTGGAGGTGTTGTCCATTGGGGATGGGGGGGTAGAATTAAAAATGGGGTGTTAAAGAGAACTGTGGATTGGGGTAAGCTGTAGATATGGGGGTGCAGAAGTGAAATGTGGAAGGGGGAAGAGATAAGCTGTAGTTTGGGATGCAGAGGTTAATTGTGGACTGAGGATGTAAAATGTGGACTGCAGATGCAGAGGTGAGTTGTTTATAGATGTGGGGGAGCTGCTAAGGTAAACTGTGGACAGGGGTGCAGAGTTGAGCTGTGGACAAGAGGGGAGCAGTGGAGTGTTGGAGAAAAGGGGAGCTGTGGACTGGTGGACAAGAGGAGAGTTGTGGACTGTAGGGGAAGAGGGGAGCTGTGGACTGGTGGAGAAGAGGGGATCTGTGGACTGGTGGACAAGAGGGGAGCTGTGGACTGGTGGACAAGAGGGGAGCTGTGGACTGGAGAGAAAGGGGGAACTGTGGATGGGGGGGCATAGGTAAGCTGTGGATAGGGGGTACAGAGTTGAGTATTGAAGGGGTAGGCACAGAGGTAAATAAAGAGGTGTGCAGAGGTGAGCAATAGATGGTTTCTTTGAGGAAAGGGGGGTATGTAAGTACTGTCCATATTCTCTGAGAAAAAAAAAAAAAAGCCCTGACTGAAACTGATCTTTCTTGTTCATACATCACGGGACACAGAGCTCCATTCATTACATCATGGGTTAGATAGCCACCTTCAGGTGTTGGACACTGGCAACCCTAATTGTAAGGAGAGTTCCTCCTCTATATAACCCCTCCCATGTGGAGAGTACCTCAGTGTCTAAGGTGTTTGGTCACGATGCAAGATGTGCTTAGAAGAAAGCTCTGTTTGACTGTCCCTGCGGGGTTCTAGGAGCTACACAACCGGATCCATGCCTCGGGCCAATTTAATATCGCCTAAGATGGATGGTACCCGGGCCTCGCGGGAGAAGAAACAAGGTTTTGCCTGTAATTTCTCTCTCGGAGGACTGGGCTCTGGGATCCACTACTGTTGAGCACATATATTAAATGCACAAAGTTTTTCTGGCAGAGTCTTCTACAGGTCCAGGGAAGAGGCTCCTGTAAGTAGGAACCCAGAATCCTGAAGGTTGGCACAACACTACCTGCCGTGATGGGTGAAGGTTGGGTCTGGTTGTTCTCAGCAGTACCATGTGGTGGGGATAAGGTAAGTGAAACAATCTTAGGTGAACACCTTAAGGAATTGCTTCTTTAAGTTATTGCATGTCTTACCTGTTTTCCACCACTAGAGGAAGTAAGAGACATGCCTGGTGTTACTTACATGCTTTCCAGGAAATACAGCTCAGTGAAGCCACTCTGTCAGTTGTTCACCTCCTCCGCTACAAGCTTAAAAGATATAAAGGGATCCCACATAGTCTCCCGGTCTTCTCCTTGGCCCCCCTCACCCCTGGCCGGCGCCATAGTCACCCTATGCGCGCATGTGCAGGGAGCGCGCTTTTACGGCGAGAACGGTGGGGAAGGAGGGGGCGTGGTTGCGAGCGCCGTGCACGGAGATTCACTGCGCAGGCGCGAGGCGCTTATTTTAAAGAGCCCAGATCACCAGGAGTCTGTAAGCGGCTGGGGCACGTAAGCATCTCATGTGGACTCAGCATCGGGTTGTGCAGTGTAAGCAAACACTACTATTGTAAGCTAGGCACAACAGTGTATGCAGCCAATTTTTTAGTACCTCTGATTTGTTAGCTTAGGACTATGTCTCCCCGCAAAAGGGTTTCAGGGGCAGTTAAAAAGAGCACCAAAAAATCATTGTCGGGGTCTGGGGACTCTAGATGTGCCTGCAGGGTAACATCCCCCCCTGAGAGACTGGAGGCAGCCACGCAGGATGAGCCATTACCGCTGTCAGGCATTGCTACCTCTCCCAATATTGCAGCCCCTGCATATGTCACTAAAGATGCTATGGAGGCAGCATTGGGTGGTTTAGAACAAAGGATTACTGCTTTAATCACAGCATCCTTAGCAGATAGCAGAAAACAGGGTAGGTCCCCTTCCTCTGCTCTGGGTTCCCTATCAGATGATCAGCAGTCTGATGATGATACAACACTGTCTGGGGACAAGGATCACGAGCAGTCGGATGAATCAGGGGATGAGGAGAAGCCCTCTTCTACCTCACAGGCTCTCAAGCTTCAGGTGCAATATTATACAGAAATGGTGTGTACCACATACAATTTGCCCTGTACTGAACCAGCCGTGTCCCCTGTTTCCTCCCTGGGATCTCGGAAGTCTCCACAGGCTGCTTTTTCCTTCCCCATCCATCCATTAATGGAGAAGCTGTTGTATGAGGGCTGGGCTCACCCAGATAAATCATTTTCTCCTCCTAGGAAATTCTCTCCGCTCTATCCAATGGAGGAAAAATTCACAAAGAAATTGAGTGTGCCAGCAATAGATGCGGCTGTTTCCTGCGTGAATAAAAGCCTAACTTGTCCTGTAGACAATGTTCAGGGGTTTAAGGATCCAACTGACAAAAAGCTGGAGTCATTACTTAAATCCTCTTTTGCCCTGGCTGGTGCTGTGGTCCAACCTGCGGTTGCAGCAGTGGGTATCTGCCAATATTTGAAGGAGCAGGTGAAGCGGGTAGTTAATTTTCTTCCTGTTGAGCAAGTTCAGGACTATGCAGCTCTCCAGAGAGCTTTATGTTTTGCAGTAGATGCTATTATGGATTCTGTCCAGCAAGCATCCCACCTTACACTCCTGCTGGTACACATGCGTAGATCCCTTTGGCTTAAACATTGGGCAGCTTAAGCCTCATGCAAAAGGTATTTGGCTGGGTTCCCATTTCATGGGGAATGCTTGTTTGGGGATGATCTGGACAAATATATCCAGAAGATTTCCGGTTAAGAAGAAAGATAAACGTCCTTCTTTTAAACGGTCTCTTTCCCCAGCCCCAAATACCTCAGCCTCTAGGCAGTGACGACAGCCTTCCCAGTCCAGTACAAGAGGGAAGGTCCAAGGCCAAGCCCATGGGCAAAAGAAGCCTTGGGGTCAAAGATCTGCTAAACAAAATACCAAAGCCTCTTTGTGAAGGGGCGCCCCCGCTCAGCCGAGTGGGGGGAAGGCTTCGGTGTTTTGCGGGCATTTGGCAGAAAGAGGTTCAGGACAAATGGGTATCCTCCACCGTGTCTCTCGGGTACAAGCTGGAATTTCGGGAACTCCCACCATCCCGTCTTCTCTGGTCGGGCGTTCAAGGACTCAAGGGAGGCTATAGTAAAAAGGTTCTTAAAAAAGCCTATCAAAGAGCCAAATCCTTGATTAGGGAGTCATTAATCTTTAAATCTAAAACTTCTGAACCTAATCCAACTACGAAATGTATTACTACTTTTAGTTCACACCAGGATGTGTTCCGGAAATTGGTGGCCAGCAATTGGCATTTCCTATCCGAAGACCCTATTATATCGAAATATGTGGCAGCTAAACCTGAAATTGTTTATAGAAGGTCACGGTCCATTAGGGATGGCCTTGTCCATAGCCATCTCCCCCCAGATGCCCCGAGTCTAGGAGCAATGGGAGGGATTGGGACTTTCAAATGTGGTAAATGTGACCAATGTCCCTGGATCAAAGAAGGAGTGGGGTGCTATTTACAGAGGTGAGGTTTTCATAAGGCAAAAGCATATGCCGATTGTGAAACTATCGGTATTGTGTACTTAGCCACTTGTTTATGTGGCGCATTTTACATTGGCAAAACCAAGCGCCCTTTCGCCAGACATATCCAAGATCATTTGTATTATCTGGACGCAGGGCTACTTAATACTCCCATCTGTAAATATGTTGGATTACATCACAGTTATGATCCTTCGTTTATATCTTTCTTTGCCCTGGAAGTCATTCCAGAACAGGAAAGGGGGGGGGATTTTGACAAGAAAATCCTTCAGCAAGAGGTGAGGTGGATTTTTAATCAAAGGGCTACTTACCCTCCAGGGCTCAACACGGCATTATCATTTAAACCTTTTTTATAATCTAATTTTTGTTTAATGTAATGTGTAGCGGGGTATCGTTTTTCCTAAAGAGACTACAGTTCCCAGCACGCTTTAGGGCACCCAGGGTGCATTTCCCCGTGCAAGGACTGCTGGGGTGGACTTTATAAGGGAGAGGCGGGGCCTGGTTCTCTCTCTTTGGGACACCGCCCTCCCAGCAAGAGGATCCATGCGCTGACTTGCTGACTTTGTTACTAAGTGCCAAAAAAGTAACACGGTACATGTAGAAGCCGGGTACCGGAAGCTCCGTGTGTTTTCAGGACAACAACCTGTGCCACCCGGAGAGGAAGACTTCGACACCTGGATTGAGCAGGCAGTAGAAGGATGGGAAGTTCCAGAAGCGCAGAAGAAGCAGCGCATCAGTGAAAGGCTGAAGGGTGCTGCTGCTGAAGCGTTGAAAAATCTTAGGTGCAGCAATACTATTTGTACTGCGATGGATTATCTGTCTATGTTGCAGGAGGAATTTGGCCAGCTGGAGAAGGTGTCTGAGTTGGTGTATCAATTCGAACATACCCTCCAACAGCCGGGGGAGAAGTTGTCTGAATATGTCCGGAGACTGAATAGAATGCTGTGCCAAACTGTATTAAAAAAAAGAATGCTGCCACAAGTCATAGATGCTACCAGGATTAAGCAGATCCTGAGGGGAGCCTTACGTTCGGATCCAGTTTGGCTCCACTTGAAGACCTCTGATGGAGTCATGGCTTTGAGTTACCCAGACCTTGTGCAGATCATAAGGGAAGATTGTTAAATTTCAACTCCCGAGGGAAATCAATGCATACCAGGTCCAAAAAGGGTTGAGGTCCAGAGAAAAATGGAAGAAAAAGAAAACACCAATAGGAAAATCAAGGAGTTCAAAGAAGGAAACACCCCAGAAGAAGTTTCCAGACAAGTTAATAGGACCCTCCCCTCTAGTCTCCGTTCAAGTGGAGGGAGTCTACACCAAGGCCCTCCTAGATACAGGAGCCCAAGTGACTCTTTTATACAGAGACTTTTACCGGAAGCATTTGAGTCACGTGCCCTTACAGAAGCTGGAAGACCTACAGATAGGGGGAATTGGCACTCGTAGCTTTCCCTATGATGGTTATGTCTCAATTAGGCTGGCCTTTGATCCATCAGTAACGGGGAAGGCGGAGGTCTTTGACACCCTGGCGGTAGTTTGTCCTCGCCCGTCAAGGGCCAACACCAGTTCCATGTTAATAGGGACCAACACTGACCTGGTCAGGAGACTGCTGACCCCTCTAGTGCAGGAGCGGAGTCCTACCACAGACAAGATTTACCCCATGTTGCAACAGGTCTACCAGAAGTTAGTCCTGGAACAAAAGGCCCCGGAAGAGGGGGTGGGGAGAGTCTGGAGACTGTCAAGAAAGGAGAAGATATTGCGGCCTGATGAGGTGACCTGTCTTCAGGCTACGGTAAAACTCTCCTGGGAGCAGCCTGGCCCCTTTGTGGTCTTGGAGGCAGACCCCTTGAACACCCACCCAGGATTGGAAGTTATCTCTGAAGTGGTCCCGTTGAGGGCATTGAAGAAGACGAAGGGCCAGGTTCCAGTGAGCATCAGAAATGTCACTAGTTCTCCTATGAAGATTCCAGCCCGGGTACTGCTGGGCCAAGTAAATCCTGCTACCCCAGTGACCATGTCTGAATTGAAGAAAGACGAAGGAGGGGGACTCACCCTGGAGGGACTCTGTCTGGAAGACTCCACCTTGCCACCGAAGTGGAAGGAGAGAGCCAAGGCCCAGCTGACCAGATGGAGAAAAATATTTTTGGAAGATGAGTTTGACGTGGGGTGTGTGAGGAGTGCCACCCATAAAATCCGGCTGCAGGAAGACAAACCCTTCCGGGAGAGGGTCCGGCGAGTCTCCCTGGCTGACTTGGAAGATTTACGTGAACAGTTGACAGAGCTTAAGAGAACAGGGGTCATTAGAGAGTCAAGGAGTCCATATGCCTCCCCCATCATGGTGGTAAGGAAAAAGAACGGGTCGTTGAGACTCTGCATAGACTACAGGACTCTCAATGGGAGGACCATACCCGACCAGTACACTACCCCCAGGATAGAAGATGCCTTGCAGAGTCTGTCTGGGGCCAAGTGGTTCAGTGTCATGGACCTGAAGAGTGGGTATTACCGAATCCCAATGCACCCTGAAGACAGAGAAAAGACGGCCTTCATCACCCCGGTGGGATTCTATGAGTTCAATAGGATGCCTCAAGGCCTGTCGGGAGCCCCCGCCACTTTCCAGAGGTTGATGGAGAAGACAGTGGGGGACATGAATCTTATCGAAGTTCTGGTGTGCCTAGATGACATCATTGTCTTCGGGAAGACTCTGGAGGAGCATGAAGAGAGATTGGAGAAAGTCCTGAAGAGACTCGGTGAAGAAGGACTAAAACTCTCCAGGGAAAAGTGCCAGTTTTACCAGTCCTCGGTCCACTATCTGGGGCACATAGTGTCTGCAGACGGAGTGTCTACAGATCCTGACAAACTGGACGCCGTTACCTCCTGGCCCAGACCAACTACAGTGACTGAGCTCAGATCCTTCCTGGGGTTCTGCTCTTACTACCGTAGATTTGTGGAGGGGTTTGAGAAAATTGCCAAACCCCTGAATGAGCTACTGAAGACAGGAGAGGAGGATGATACTGGCCCCAGAAAACCTGGAGAGTCCGTGGAAGGCCAGTGGACAGAGAAGTGTGAAGAGGCCTTCAAGATGTTGAAGACAAGTCTGACCACTGCCCCGGTCTTGGCCTATGCTGACCCTAAGAAACCATATGAATTGCATGTAGATGCCAGCCATGATGGTCTAGGAGAGGTACTGTACCAAGAGTATGAAGGACAGCTAAGGCCAGTTGCCTATGTTAGTAGAAGTCTAACACCAGCAGAAAATAACTACTCCACCCACAAGTTGGAATTCCTGGCCCTAAAGTGGGCAGTCGTGGATAAGCTCAGAGATTACTTGTATGGAGCTGACTTTACAGTAAAGACTGACAATAATCCACTCACCTACCTCTTCACCACAGCCAAGCTGGATGCCACTGGCCACCGTTGGTTGGCAGCCCTGGCCGGATTCAACTTCAGTCTCAAGTATAGGCCTGGAGCTGGGAGTCATGATGCAGATGCATTGTCCAGAAGGGCTCATGCACCCACCCACCACACAAAAGACTGGACCCAGGTAACCCTGGACGGGGTACGGGCCTTGTGTCAAGGAGCGCAACTTCAAGCTAGTGGTGGGTCAAGAGCTGAAGTGATTGGTGTTTCGGTAGTAGGGGTGCCCAAGTGTTATTGTAACGTGACCCAGATTGGGGAGAACGACCTGCCAAACCTGTCCAAGACGGACATAAGAAGAGACCAGTTGGAACATCCCTAGGGAAGATTAGCTTTGAAGGCACTGGAAGACCATGATCCAGGCAGGCTCCTGCAGGACCCCTCAAAGGTGGCTCGACTGGTCCACAAAGAATGGGACAAGCTACAGGTGCATCAAGGGGTGGTCTACCGAAGGGGCCCCTCTGATGGCCTGGAAGAAAAGTGGCAACTGTTCTTGCCAGAAAAACACAGAAGAACTGTCTTGGCTGCCCTACATGATAACCATGGCCACTTGGGGGCCGAACGAACCTTCCAGCTTGTGAGGAATAGGTTCTACTGGCCTTGTATGCGGGCTGAAGTGGAGGAGTACTGCCACTCATGTGCTCGCTGCGTTCAAAGGAAGACATTACCACGTGTCAAGCCGCCCCAATGGGTCATCTGCAGAGTCAAGGACCCTTGGACTTGGTATGCATCGACTTTCTCTGTCTAGAACCTGACTTGAGTGGACATGGAAATGTTCTGGTGATAACTGACAATTTCACCCGTTATGCCCAGGCCTTTCCAGCTAAAGACCAAAAGGCCTCCACTGTAGCCAAAATCTTGGTGGAAAAATACTTTGTGCATTACGGGCTACCACAACGCCTTCACTCAGACCAATCGAGAGACTTTGAGAGTCGTCTGATTAAGAAATTGCTGGACTCTTTAGGTATAAAGAAAACTCGTACTACCCCTTATCACCCCCAAGGTGATGCCCAACCGGAGAGATTCAACAGGACTCTGTTAAATATGTTGGGGACTCTGAGCAGCGAGGAGAAGCAGCATTGGAGCAAGCACATAGCAGCAATGGTGCATGCCTATAACAGCACAACCAGTGATGCCACAGGGTACTCTCCCTACAGATTAATGTTTGGCAGGGAAGCAAGACTGCCTGTGGATCTGGCCTTTGGCATATCAATGGATCACACATCAGCCACCTCTCACAAGGGATATGTAGATAGGCTGAGGAAGAGCCTGAAACTGGCGTTTGAACAGGCCCTAGTGGCATCAAAGCAAAGAGGAGCCCGGAACAAGAAGAGCTTGGATCTCAAAGTTCGAATCCAGTACTTGCAACCCGGAGACAGAGTGCTGTTGCGGAACTTGGGAGTCCCTGGAAAGCACAAACTAGCAGACAGATGGAGACCCGAACCTTATGTGATCTGCAAAAGGTTACCAGGCTTGCCAGTATATCAGCTAAAGCCAGAAGGGAAGATAGTGCCGCTGAAGACCTGGCACAGAAACCACTTACTTCCACTTCCAGAAGCAGTTCGGATACCTCCTGTAGGAGGATTCTCCTGGACCATCCTCAAATCTAAATACACCTAGGCCCAATACTCGGTCTCAGGCACCTCAGTCTGGAGGAATGGATGTCACTGATCAAAGTGAAGATGGAGAAGAAGAGCTTGAATGGTTGTGGCCGTCCCAGGCCCCTGAGCCTCTGTCCATAGATCTTCCACCCTCTGAAGGTACCCTGGATAGTACATTAAACGTGGAAGCCACTGAGTTTGTCCCATCCAGCCCTCTATCTGATGACTGGGAAGATGCCATAGAGTCGCCTCCTGCTGAAGATCAAAAGGGACTCCTGTATCTTCCTGCACCTGATCTGGATGCTCCAGAGAGCAAAGAGAACCATTCGTCCTCCACGGAAGTTAACCTATGCCCAAATGGGAGAAAGCTCGGAGGACACAGTAACTACTGCAAGAAGGACAATACCAACACCTGGTCCCTCCACTGTGCATTTGGTGGAGGGCAACCCCAGCTCACTTTCTGGCACAGTTAGGCAGGTCAACCCCATTGATGTGACCTGTGGGCAGGACAAGCTCCCTTCCCAGTTTTGGTGGGAGTTTCCTCTGCCAACCTCTTTTGCAGCCCTCACTGAACTTGTGTCTTCCTATTGCTAATACTGTCTTTGGGGACCAAAGATTCTAAGTGGGGGGAGTGTGTAGCGGGGTATCATTTTTCCTAAAGAGACTACAGTTCCCAGGACGCTTTAGGGCACCCAGGGTGCATTTCCCCGCGCAAGGACTGCTGGGGTGGACTTTAAAAGGGAGAGGCGGGGACTGGTTCTCTCTCTTTGGGACACCGCTCTCCCAGCAAGAAGATCCCTGCACTGACTTGCTGTGTGCACAGGGTCTGAAGCCTGGGCCTTGTGTCTTTCTAAAGAGCCTTCTGCTCCACCGAGGAGCCTGCGGAGCGTCTGATCCTGTGGCCGAGTGCTGTCATCAGGAGGACCGAAGACCCGGGTGTCGTGGACACTGTGAAGCGAGTCACAGTAGCGGAGGTTGCGGACAAGGACTGGTCCGGTCGGGTGAGAGAGCACCTGCTCAGAGCCACATTACAGTATCGTTAGGCCCATTAACTTTATCCAGCCCTATCACAGTGATTTCAGTTACACTCTCCCTGGCAGTACAAAGTTACTGATCATCAATTCTTTGTTGGATTACAATTTGTTCCTGCAAGTGCACCACCGTGTTTTGCTAGCGAAGATTTCTTTCACAGGACTATACCCAAAGCATAGTCAGGCCTGACTGGGTAGTATAGGACATTGTTGGGCACCATATTTTTGCTCACGAGGGAGGATAGCTGCAGCGGGGTCTGTAAACTGTCTATCACATTGCTGAACGTTAGTGTTTTGATAATTATACTCATATTGCAGGGCTCTGCATGTGACATTGCATACTGTTTTATCCTTTTAACTTTTACCAACAGTAAAAATAATAGAGTTAAGTATATTGGTTGTCAGTGTCATTTACTGTGCTATACCATATTGTGGGATTGAGTCATATAGAATAGATTGATTGCAATTCTATCATCCCCTTTACTAACTGTGCCACGAGAGGTTTGACCCGATTGCCAGGGGTTGACAGCGGTGCACTACAGGGCCCAAAACAAACAAGGCAGCCCTCTTAATTGGGGGTATCGCTACATCTATTTATCCTTAATATTTTTTCTCATTTTTGTATATTTTTAGTATTATTTTTTGTTGTTTTTATAATAGTTTATCATTATTTCTTATTTTGGGTTGTATAGTTGCTGTGTTGAGCCCCTGGGGATTTGAAATCCACTTCTACCGTATTGGTGTTCTATTTATGTGCTGTTTCTTATGTGACATATGGCCGCCATCTAGTGGTTATGTCTAGTATGGTTGGCGGACAGCAATGCTCTGTTTACTCTGAACTGACTAGGTATTTCTACTAGTGAATGTCTATATTTCTCTAAATGTATGTTATTAGTCAACATTATTTTTGTTCTAAGTATTGTTTATATCTGCATGGTCCTTCCAATTTGAATGGCTGTCTCATCACTACCTCAGGTATCATGGACTTATGATCATTTCCCAGGATTTGCGGTGCGAGCGAGGCTATTTGTGTGTCCCTGCTGGAGAGGAGGGCTCTTTCTTTTCCTCCTCCCACTCTGTCCGCACTATTAGTGTTTGATGGCGCCTGCGCTATATGGCCGGACCATCTTGGCTGCTCTGCGCATGCGCTTGTCCAGGGACACCCGCGCCGGAAGTGATGCCAGGGGTCATCGCTGACCTTTTCACTTCCGGTGGGACCTGCTCCTTATAAGACGGTGTTGCCGACATCTTGTTGACACACACGTCTTTCCGACGATACAGGAACTGCCTGTCACTATTTCTGCGACGGCTTAGACATTACGGATCTCCCCCTCATCACCTTGGGTTAAGGTAAAGCTATTGTTTGGCTTCTGGTTTTGTAGGTCTCCTTTATATTTGGCAGCTGTTGACTATTTGCTATTCTTTCTGCTCTATGGATCAAATGGGAGCATGTGTTTAGATATATGTCTTCCTTTGTTATTTCTCTCCTCTGCTATGGGGCTACATAGGCATCTAATGGTGGTTATAGTATGGATGTTGTATGCTGCACTATGGACACAGGTCCATGGGAAGCCCATGACGCCTCCTTTACTATTTGTATGGCTATGTGTTATAGTAATAGCTCTGGCATGGATTGTGGTCTGTTTGTTTATAGGCTACTATGTACAGCTTCTTTTATTTCCAACTCTCTGCATTGATTTCTTTCTCGTACATCACGGGACACAGAGCGACATAGTCATTACTAATGGGTTATATAGATACCGTCAGGTGCTGGCACTGGCAACTTCCAAAACCGGAAGTACCCTCCCCTATATAAGCCCCTCCCATCCGGGAGCACCTCAGTTTTTTGCCAGTGTCTAAGGTGTTGGCCAAGAAGAAACATGTGTTTTTCACTGAGCTTGCGCACAGGTTCTTTTGGGCCTCAGTAAGCTATTCCGGATCCGACCAAAAAAGCTTCATAGCTAAACGGTCGGTACCCGGGCCTTGCAGAGAAGAGCAAGGTTTTGCCTGTAATGCTTCTCTTAGGAGAGCTGGACCCTGGGATCCAGAGCTCTGGTCATACCCACGACCAAGATGTTTTCTGTGCAGGGTGCTATACAGGTCCAGGGGAGTGGAATCCTTGGGAACCCAGTCCCTGAAGGTTTAATTACAATGCCTGCCGTGATAGGTGAAGTTTGGGCTTTTGTGGACCAAACAAAGTCCTGCGGCGGGGAACAGGTAAGTGGGGGCCCCCAGGAACTTGGTTCTATTGGGGGACCCCCAAGCCTAATTTGTCTTTCTGTCTGTTACCTAATGGTATTCCCGCAAAATTCTGTGCATGCCTGTAACTACTAAAAAAATGTAATAATTTTTAATGGTGGTCAAGAAAAAAAAAAAAAAAAATTTTTTTTATATATATATTTAATATATTAGACTGCGGTACCTGTGTTTGTCCACTAGAGGCCGCTGTGGAATGTTTTCTTGTCATGTGGACTAGCTTCTTCTCAGCAGAGCAAAGTCCAGGCAGATGGTGAGTTCTCTTATAGGAAACTGCTTCCTCTGCCATGTTGCAGTGCTCGTCCATCCCCCGGCCTGCGGCAAAGAGGGGCCCTGGCTCCTGTCCCTTGTTACCATTTTTTGAAATTAGCGCCGAAGGCGCACGTGGCCGCGCGCGTGCGCGTGCACGCGCCTCTATATATAGAGGTGAGCCGGGAAAGGGGGCGGAGCCTGGGGGATGACGCTCTGTGCGCGCCGCAGCGCTTCTGCGCATGTGCGGGCGTCCCAGCAGTTTAAAAAAACCACAATGTTGTAGTGAGCTGGCTATGAAGTACAGAGACAGAGCTGGCAACATTTAAAGGCATACAGCAAGCGGTTGATACAGGCATCCCCTAGAAAGGCACATTAGTAGACACCAACTGTGATATAGCAGCAATTGTGCTAGACTATTCTCAGTAAAAGTGGTGTATTACGGCTGGAATACCTCAGCTTTAGGCTTAGGAATATGCCGTCCAGAAGCTCCGGAACTGAATCTTCCAGGAAGCGAAGGGGGTCTCATCGGGCTCGGAGGATCTTGGGCATACTTCTGCTGCACCAGTCTCCCCTGAAGTTCAGAGGTAAGTGACCGTAGAGACCCCGCAGGGGTACTTGGTACTGTGGCTGTCCTCAGTTCACCTGCTCCTGTGTATGTAACAGAGGAGGTTTTTTTCCTCAGCTCTGGGAGGATTAGAGAGAGATTGTCAACATTAATCGCTGCCTCCCTGTCAGGGAAAGCACGCCCGATCTCCGTCTCCTCCTTCAGAGTGCCTGTTAGCAGAGCAACAGTCCCATACAGGGATCGACCTGCCTGAAGGGGATCAGGATGAGGTTGATTCTGTTATAGAGGAATCAACAGTGGGGGAACCTTTTCTCAGCATCTCAAGCTGAAAGATTATGGGTTCAGTCTCTGACTAACATGGTCCGATCAGCATTTAAAAATGCACCTTGCGGAACCATCAACCACTACTGTATCCTCGTTGGGGTCGCTAGAAGCCCCCAGACTGTTTGTTCTTTTCCACTTCACCCTTTACTGAAAGGGCTCATTTACCAGGATTGGGAACGTCCTGAGAAAATATTTATTCCCTCAAGAGATCTCTTGTATGTATAAATCACTGACATGTCCAGTGGATAATGTCCAAATGTTCAAGAACCCAATAGATAAAAGATTGGAGTCCTTATGAAAATCTGCTTGGTGATACAACCAGCAGTAGCAGCTATTGGGGTCTGCTAAGCAGTGAAGGATCAGTTGAAACAGGTCTTGAGGGACTTGACAGATCAGCAGGCGTTGCCCTAGCTGATCTACCTAGAGCCTTAGGCTTTGCGGTTGACGCCATAGAGGATTCACTCCATCAGGCCTCCCGCCTTATGCTGTCTATAGTACATATGCGTAGGCTCCTATGGCTCAAAAACTGGTCTGCTGAAGCTCCCTGTAAAGAATGGCTGGTTAGCGTCCCATTTCATGGTGAACGCTTATTCAGGGAAAACCTGGACAAATATATCCAGAAAATTTCCAGCGGTAAAAATACGCTCTTGACGGTTAAAAACAGAGTTAGAGGTCCCTCTTTAAGAGGCCTGCTTCTCCAGTCCCTGGGGCATCGGCCGTGTAACAGTTCCGACGGCCTCCTCGGTCAATTCCCGGGGGTAAAAAACAGGGACAGTAGCAGGGTAATGAGAAACCCTGGGTCAGGGGAGGTACAAAACCTCCCCCAAAGTTAAATTCATTGAAGCCCCCACTCAGTCGGGTGGGGGGAGGACTCCAGTTGTTCGCAAGAGACCTGGCGGGACACGATCAAGACAGATAGGTGCTCTCCACAGTAGGTTTGGGATACAGTTTGGAGTTAAAAGACTCTCCTCCTTCCCATTTTTGAGGTCAAACGTGCCAGGGGATCCCCGGAAGAGAGAGTCCCTCCTGTTGGCACTAGAACAACTATTGCTCCAAGGAGTATTTATGGAGGTTCCCCTGGAAGAATGAGGGTTCGGGTTTTACTCAAACCTCTTTACAGTCCCGAAGCAAACGCGGACGGGAGGCCCATATTAATTCTAAAAGGGCTATACAAATTCCTGTATATCAGGACTTTCCGATGGAGTCGATCCGATCGGTGGCCACTGCCCTACAAGGGGAGGATTGGTTAGCCGCGATCGACATCAAAGATGCTTATTTGCGCATTCCCATCTTTCCAGTCCACCAAAAATTTCTACACTTTGCAGTAGAAGGGCGCCATTTTCAGTTCAGAGCCTTACCCTTCGGTTCGGCCACAGCACCACGAGTGTTTACAAAAATTCTGGCCCTTTATTGGCCAATCTAAGAACACAAGGTGTAATGATAATGGCATATCTAGATGACTTGTTGCTGATAGACCACTTAGTGAAAAAACTAGACGTGGTCGTTCACAAGACAATCAAGTATCTGGAATCTCACGGTTGGATTATCAACCGAGACAAGTCACCCCTAAAAACCAGTCAAAAGTCTGGAATACTTGGGGCTAAGGTTGGATTCAGGCCAGAGAAAAATATTCTTGCCTCGAGGAAAGGTGTTGTCTTTGAAAGATTTGATCCACTTAGTGGGTACAAAAAAGACAGCCGTCCATACGCCTGTATATGAGGCTGCTGGGAAAGATGGTGGCATCATTCGAAGCAGTACCCTACGGTCAATTCCATTCAAGGAATTTGCAAGGGGCCATACTGTCAGCCTGGAACAAAAAAGTTCAGGCCCTAGACTTACAATGTCCTTGTCCCCTTCCGTTCGCAAGAGCCTCCGTTGGTGGTTTGTTCCCCAGAATCTGGAAAAAAGGAGATCCTTCAGTCCGATTTCTTGGAAGGTGGTCACTACAGATGCCAGCCTTATAGGCTGGGGAGCAGTACTGGAGCAATGGTCTCTCCAGGGCAGATGGTCGGATGCAGAAAAGGCCCTGCCCATCAATCTCTTAGAGATACGAGCAGCCCGGTATGCCCTAGTAGCATGGACATCCAAACTCCAAGGGTCCCCTGTCAGAATTCAATCATCAGGGGGGCACCAGGAGTCGTGCAGCCCAGAGGGAAGTAAATGACATCCTGAAATGGGCAGAAAAATATGTCCCAGCCATATCTGCGGTATTCATTCCAGGAGTGGAGAATTGGAAGGCGGACTTTCTAAGTCGCCAGCAATTAGGCCCAGAGGAAGGGTCCCTTCACCACGAGATTTTCTGGACAATATGTCAGCGGTGGGGAACATCGGATGTAGATCTTCTAGCATCCAGATTCAACGCAAAGGGGGACAGGTTTGTCTCTCGGACAAGGGATCCCCTAGCTTGCGGCTCGGATGCCCTAGTGTTCCCTTGGGATCAGTTCAAGCTGATATATGCATTCACACCGCCACAATGGTTACCTCGATTACTCCGCAGAATCAGGGTAGAAAAGAAACCAGTGATTCCGGTGGCTCCAGCGTGGCCCCGAAGAGCGTGGTACGCGGAGATTGTAAAATTTCAGTGGGGAGTCCTTGGACTCTCCCACGTCGTCCGGACCTGCTTTCGCAAGGACCGATATACCACCCTTCCTTACCAGCCCTAGGTTTGACGGCCTGGCTATTGAAGCCCACATTCTAAAAAAGAGAGGGCTCTCTAATGCTGTGGTATCTACCAGGATCAATGCCAGGAAGCCGGTATCCAGGCAGATCTACTATAGAATCTGGAAGGCGTACATCGCCTGGTGTGAGGCCAAGAAATGGCATCCACGTAAATACGTAATAGGTAGGATTCTGGACTTCCTACAATGGGCTGTAGATAGGAAGCTTGCCTTGAGTACTATCAAGGGTCAGATTTCGGCCTTGTCAATATTTTTTCAAAGGCCCTTGGCTTCGCATTCACTAGTCAAAGCCTTTATACAAGGAGTGATGCGTATTAGTCCTCCGGTTAATATTCCCATATGTCCATGGGATCTAAACTTGGTTCTGTCGGTTCTACAAAAACAACCATTTGAACCATTACAGCATATTTCCTTGGTGCTTCTCACCAGGAAATTGATTTTTCTAGTAGCCATTTGTTCGGCTAAAAGAGTATCGGAATTAGCAGCTATGTCCTGTAAGGAGCCATATCTGGTTATCCATAAGGACAGAGTAGTGTTACGTCCTCATCCAGCCTTTCTTCCTAAGGTGGTATCGAGGTTTCATTTGAACCAAGATGTGGTTCTTCCTTCTTTTTTCCCCAAACCTACTTCGGTAGAGGAAAAGTTATTGCATTCTTTGGATGTAGTAAGAGCAGTTAAAGCTTATCTAAAAGCCACTGCTCAGATTCGCAGAACGGATACTTTGTTTATTCTGCCGGAAGGCCCCAGAAAGGGTCAGGCAGCGTCAAAATCTACTTTAGCCAAGTGGATTCGACAGGTCATAATACAAGCCTATGGCTTGAGAAGGAGACCGCCTCCGTTCAAAGTTAGAGCGCACTCCACGAGAGCAGTTGGAACTTCATGGGCAGTGCATCACCAGGCCTCCCTGGCTCAAATCTGTAAGGCCGCAACATGGTCTTCAGTACACACGTTTACTAGGTTCTACCAGGTGGACGTTAGAAGTCAGGAGGATGTCGCCTTTGGGCGCAGTGTGTTGCAGGCCGCAAAAGATCCTCATGTCTGATAGCGCTCAGCTTATATATGGTGTATCCCCCCCCCTCATTTGGCATTGCTTTAGGACATCCCATTAGTAATGACTATGTCGCTCTGTGTCCCGTGATGTACGAGAAAGAAAATAGGATTTTTATAACAGCTTACCTGTAAAATCCTTTTCTTGGAGTACATCACGGGACACAGAGCTCCCGCCCCTCTTTGGGGACACTTATTGCTTTGCTACAAAACTGAGGTGCTCCCGGATGGGAGGGGCTTATATAGGGGAGGGTACTTCCGGTTTTGGAATTTGCCAGTGCCAGCACCTGACGGTATCTATATAACCCATTAGTAATGACTATGTCGCTCTGTGTCCCGTGATGTACTCCAAGAAAAGGATTTTACAGGTAAGCTGTTATAAAAATCCTATTTTTTTATACTAATGACATTTTATGTCTTGTATAATCAGATGCAATTTTAGATGGATGCGGTGCCCTGACGACGCACTCCTGTGAAACATGTCGGCTTCCAGCATCATCTATCATCTAATACTATGCATCCAGCATTCTCTTATGGTCCTATTGTATCTGTGACTGTCTCATTTTATTATACTATATTAATACATTTTGTATTTTCTTATATTGTTATTGTTTCGAGTGTTTACCTTACAAACAGACACACCATCTCCATTAACAGTCCCATATGCTCTGAGGGAGCATTGTGTCTCTCTCATTTTTTCTCCTTGTTTCTGGCTTTGAATCGCCTATTATCCCAAGGAGTGATCATAGAGGTGGCTTCAGAGGAGCAAGGCTCAGGGTTTTACTCAAACCTCTTTACAGTCCCTAAACCAAACGGAGATGTCACACCCATTCTGGATGTAAAAGATCTAAATCAGTTCTTAAACATTCGCCCATTCCACGTGGAGTCCATTCGCTCAGTGGTTTCCTCCCTTCAGGGGGGAGAATTCCTGGCATCAACAGACATCAAAGATGCATATCTACACGTGCCATTTTTCCTCGCTCACCAGAAGTTCTTAAGGTTTGCGGTAGAACAGCGCCACTTACAGTTTGTGGCCCTACCTTTTCGGTCTAGCCACGGCGCCTCGAGTATTTACAAAGGTTCTAGCTCCGCTCCTGGCAAAACGAAGGGATCGGGGCATAACAGTAACAGCTTATCGAGACTGTGACAGGGGTCACTTTGGGCACAGGGTGAGCCAGGAAATAATGGACATTAAGAATCTCTTGGATTGCTTTAAATTGGGATAGTAATATTAATCCACAAAATGTACTGGTTGTTTGATTCTGAACTCAACAAGTTAATTAAGAGATGCTGATGTGTCACCTGTCTGCTTGTGTAATGTTAATGAATCTCAACTATGCTACAGATCCTTTCATTGTGAATAGTGATAATTAACTCTGTACTTGTGTGTATTGTAAAGCAGTCTGTTGAATATAAAGGTCATGCATAGTCATTTAAGATGTAAAGGGATTAGCTAAGAGATGTCAGAATATGTGTATTGGGAGCTCGTTATGTAATCATTGTGTGATGTTGTGGGTGGAGTTGGACCATTGTTCATTTAGATTAATGCAGTATTATTTTGGTGTATAAAAAGAGCCTGCTCTCATTAAAGATTGTCAGTCCAGTTGGAAACTTCATACAGAGTGCTTGTCTCGTATGTTTGGAAGGATTAATCCTATGGGAAGCGGTCGCCGGACTGTGGAGGATCGGCAGTGGATGTGTGTCCAGAGAGGGAATATCCTAAACGGCGTTAACCCCTTTCATACTTGGGGTGCCGTTACAGAGACGATCTACTGCTGGTAGAACAGTCCATGGCACGCTTGAAGCACAATGTGCTAAGCACTGTAAAATATTTGGAGTACCTAGGCTGGGTCCTTAACCTGGAAAAATCACTATTACAGCCCCTAAGGAGGCTTGAATATTTGGGCATGGTCATAGACACAGTCCAAAGCAGAGTATTCTTACCCAAGGCAAAAACCAAAGCCATAAAAGATTTGGTCCGGCTAGTCAAGGCCAGGAAAAATCCTTCAATTCGTCTCTGTATGAGGTCATTGGGAAAGATAGTAGCCTCAATCGAGGCTGTTCCCTACGCCCAGTTCCACTCAAGGTCTTTGCAGAACAGCATTTTATCTGCCTGGAACAAAAGGGTTCAAGCCTTGGATCTTCCAATGCGCCTGTTACCGTCAGTGCGCCAGAGCCTCAATTGGTGGTTACTAGACAAGAATCTAAAGAAGGGAAAGTCCTTTGTTCCAATTGTTTAGAAAGTTGTAACTACAGATGCCAGCCTCTCTGGCTGGGGAGCAGTTCTGGAGGAAGCCTCGATCCAAGGTAAGTGGTCCAGAACCGAAGGGTCCTTACCCATCAACATTCTGGAGCTTCGGGCAGTCCATCTGGCCCTGAAAACCTGGACAGACAGGCTGCAAGGCTGTCTTGTCCGAGTTCAGTTCGACAATGCCACAGCAGTGGCCTATATTAATCACCAAGGGGGCACCAGGAGTCTGAGTGCCCAGAGGGAGGTGAACCATGTCCTCACTTGGGCAGACGCACGTTCCTTGTCTTTCTGCAGTCTTTATTCCAGGGGTAGAAAATTGGAAAGCAGATTTTCGAAGCCGCCAGCAGCTGGATGCAGGAGAATTGTCGCTACACCCCGTCATATACCAGAGATGGGGTACCGGATGTAGCCCTACTAGCCTCCAGGTTCAACAACAAGCTTGACATCTTTTTATCAAGAACAAAGGATCCGCTAGCACAAAGTTCAGATGCCTAGTTAGTTTGTGGGATCAGTTTGCTCTGATCTATGCGTTCCCTCCAGTTCCGCTTCTTGCTCGGTTACTTCGCAGAATCAAGACAGAAGGAAAGCCGGTAATTCTAGTAGCCCCGGCTTGGCCCAGGAGGTCTTGGTATGCAGAGATCGTGAGGATGGCAGTCGGAAGTCCATGGGTGCTCCCACTGCGACCAGACCTGCTCTTGCAAGGGCCAATAATCCATCCTTCCTTACAAAGTCTGAATTTGACGGTTTGGCTGTTGAGACCCACGTCCTGAAAAAACATGGGCTCTCGGGTCCAGTTCTAACCACTCTGGTTAATGCCAGGAACCCGGCCTCCAGGCTCATCTATTAAAGATAAACAAAAAGAAAAGGACCAAAGTATTGCTACTGAGGTAAAAAAGCGTCTACTTTGACGACCTGTCGTCAAAGTAGCCACTTTTTTACCTCAGTAGCAATACTTTGGTCCTTTTCTTTTTGTATGCATAGAGTGTTTGGCTATAGCGACAGTACCACACTTGGTAAGTGGCATTACAATTTGAATCATCAAATCGATGACTGGTTGATTCCATAGGACTCGTTTTCTTTTTTCCCTTTTTTCTTTGTTTTTCTCATCTATTAAAGAATCTGGAAGGCATATGTCTCCTGGTGTGAGTCCAAAGGATGGCATCCTAGAAGGTTTGTTATTGAGAGAATTCTCACTTTTCTTCAATTGGGAATAGAAATTAACCTGGCCTTGTGCACTATCAAGGGTCAGATCTCGGCCTTGTCGGCAGTGCCGTCACTAGGGTTGGTGTCACCTGGTGCGGTATAACATGGTGTCACCCCCCCAATAATTTTTTTCCCCCTAATAACACTGCATATATTGGCAACAGTAGTGCTGTTAATAACTATCAATCAACTAGCAAATTTGAATAACAAAATCATATGAAAATAATAGAATTCAAAGCTTAAACTGTTAAAGAACTGTATTTATTTTAACGTTAAACTTTACTGAAATTTACATTTCTTGAGACCCGAAAACACCAGGACAGTCCAAATACCCCCCAAATTACCTTTTTGTAAAGTAGAAAGTCTGATGTATTTAGTAAGAGTATAATTATATATAACAATTTTAGCGTAATCAATTCCAGTGAGCTGAGTGACAGGCATAGACACTGCTACTGGAATTGATTACAATAAAATATTATATATAATACATTTTGGCTACACATTTAACACATTATTACAGTACAAAGTGTGCTAATTTTATTCAAACTTTTGAGCCCTACGGCCTGTCTAATCAATCCAGACACTATTCAATCCCAGTGCCAGGCCTACTGTCATTGGGATTGATTCACTAAAATATTACATATCATAAGTAAACTATAATATATTATGGCTAATTATTAAAATACACGGAATTTTTTCACACATCCTTTTTGGATGGTCCCATTACACATTGAATGTATGAAAAAAAATGTCTGCACTGTGTAATTTAATCATGTGTGATGAATGTGTATAAGGACAAGCGCGCAACCACTGACATTGATTAAATAAAAAATGATGAATATATTACTAATAACACACTATGTGAAAAAAACCACAAGAGAATATATACTGAATCTCAATAGTGAAAAAAAACACAAGAGAATATATACTGAATCTCAATAGTGAAAGTGAAATTGTTCTCCAAAGGCAAATATTAATTTAAAAATTAAAATTATAAAGGTGAGATTGAAAAAAATGTCCACAACACATTTAAATTCCAAAGGTGAAATCCACTTGCTTCATATGGATAAGGGATATCCAAAGGGAGCCTTACTCTATAGATGTTCAGTGATAACAGATAATCTTAAAGCCGCTTACCAGATGGACGGGACCTCAGATCATAGAGGTCACAAAGGCGTGTGCATCAGCCTGCCGGCAGCGATGGTATTCACCTGTTCCTTTATCCCAGGTGGCCTGTCCTCACTCCACCAGGTAATCAGATATCTTGACACACAGTATCCAAAACGAAAAAGGTAGGCGGGAATAGAAACGCTCCAGCTTCCAAGTGTACTCCTAAGAGCTTGTTCAACTCAGCAAGGAAGGATTAAAAAAAAGGACTTCATGGTGCAGTATTTTCCAAAAATTCAAAAGGATTTATTGTAAAAACACACAGCAAAAAAGCCAAAATCAAAAAGTCCACATCCAATCCACAAATAGTAAAATAGGCAAAATAGGCAAGGAAACAGCAACGTAACAAGGGTAAAAAAGGTTTCTAATGTTTCCGTATGCTAGTCAGAGAGCAAACATAGACTGCATCAATACATCAATATCCAATACGTGATGACGTTAGGAATCTTGGCTCCACCCGACGCGTTTCCCCAAAAATGGCATCAACTGGGAACGGAGGCTAATTACCAGCGTCATCACTTCACGTATATATACTCATAGGGCAGCCGTGACACCGGAAGTAACATTTAGAGATATCTGATTACCTGGTGGAGTGAGGACAGGCCACCTGGGATAAAGGAACAGGTGAATACCATCGCTGCCGGCAGGCTGATGCACACGCCTTTGTGACCTCTATGATCTGAGGTCCCGTCCATCTGGTAAGCGGCTTTAAGATTATCTGTTATCACTGAACATCTATAGAGTAAGGCTCCCTTTGGATATCCCTTATCCATATGAAGCAAGTGGATTTCACCTTTGGAATTTAAATGTGTTGGACATTTTTTTCAATCTCACCTTTATAATTTTAATTTTTAAATTAATATTTGCCTTTGGAGAACAATTTCACTTTCACTATTGAGATTCAGTATATATTCTCTTGTGTTTTTTTTCACTATTGAGATTCAGTATATATTCTCTTGTGTTTTTTTTCACATAGTGTGTTATTAGTAATATATTCATCATTTTTTATTTAATCAATGTCAGTGGTTGCGCGCTTGTCCTTTTACACATGTCTTTTGAGTTTTAGTATTTTTAACTTTTTACTTGCAGCAGCACCACATTTTTTGGATCATTTATTTATTCACCATTTTTTAAAATATACTTTCGGTTTAGCGCAGGTTTTTCCAAACTATATATATCTGTACACAAATACACTTTAACCTTGCTGCTTCCGAGTTTTTTTCACTATATATGCACATATTTGTATAGTTATTGTCGTTGGATATAATTATATTATCACCCTTATTGCTATAGAATATTTTTTTAAATATCAATTTTCACAATTTTTTCTTTTTTCACATTTATACAAAATTTTTCTTTGTTTTGATATGGATATCTTTGAATATCACAAAAATAGGAAAATTAACCCAGAGGAGGTCTTTGACCAGACCACTCTGGAAACGGATAATATAAGAGGGATCTTTATGAGGCTGAAAAATGTCCTGATTGCTGAATTACATGCCACCTGGGACATTATCTTCCTGGAGAGGTATTTAAAAGAAAAAATGGTCCCGAGAAGTTTACGGTGGCATATATACCCTGATAAAGCAGATAAAGATCTGAAAGATTGGTTCATTTATTTCAATGATGCAGGCCTGGCTTTTATTAATTTCCTAATAACTAGGAAGCAAAGTAAGGCTGCTAAATTGCAACAAGAAATAAATGAAATTAGGGATAAACTTATACCATTCAATAAAGAAGGTCTATATCAGGTGTACACCAAAGAATTAAGAGACATTATGATAGAGGAGGAGGAAGAACAACGGGTAAAAAAGAGAAAGAAATACTTAAGAGACGTGGAAGATTATAAAACCCATAACGTCTTTAAATGGCAGGAATTATATAAGGATATTAATGTTACTAGTATGGAGAACACAGGGGTTGAAAATATGGACGCCATAAGTGGAGTTCAACCTCACCCTCTCTCAGATGACAATAGAGTGAGGCCAGACCCGCAGACTCCACAGTATCGTGATATGGGTCAATTGAAGGGAAGTGGGGGACGTCCTATACAACAACCAAAGAAAAAAGGGGCGAATGTCCCCCAGAAAAATAACTATCCCCCTAGGACCCAATATCCCTCAGCTAATAACTATCCGAAAAATCCGGGGAAGCAACAACATGGTTATTATAATAGAGGAAATAGACCTCCTCACACCCCTCAAAATTATGGGAATCAACAATTCTATCCCCCAGGCAGATCATCGCAAATGGACTACATGGGGAGATATGAGGATCCTATGCAAAGAAGACCCCATTGGAATGAACAGTATGAAGGACCATACGGTTCACCTACAGTCCACTGGAAGTATGATGTGAGGGTGGATAATCGCTATAGTTTGCTACAGGACTCGGAAAATGAATATGAGGGAGAATATGCAAAAAATAGGCAAGGATTTCCACGAGAGGATTATCAAAGATCACATGAGGAATCGAGTAATCCAGCCCCTCTCAGGAACAAATCGGATAGTTTTTTAGGGAAAGGACAGAACAGAAAAGTAAGACTAGGAGAGGATGCAGAGGAAAACGGAACTCCAAGAAAAAAGAGGAGATAAATAATGAAGGAATTTTTAATCTGAGTGGGATAATGCTGACAGAAACAGAACAAAGGACTCTTAACAAAGGTTTAAAATTTGCACCCAGACAAGGACTTAATAAATTCCAAACGTTCATTGATTTACAAAAATACACGAGGAAGTTGAGTATTAAAAGATATTTCCTCTCTGATCCTATAATAAGGAACTTTGTTCCTCAAAGTAAATCTGATAACAGCAGTACAGGGAAGTCTAAGGGAACGGGCCTCAGAAATGCATCCCTTTTTAACCCCCCTGGAAAACCTGCTGCTAGTATCTCTGTTTTTAAAGAAATGGTTTTACAAGATCTTCGTAAAGCACATTTTAAGAATGAAAACCAAAAAGATATTCAGGAAGGAATTGAATCTTTATGTCAGAAAAAATAATTAATCATACGTCCCGCGGATAAAGGGGGGGGGGCATTGTGCTCCTTAAAAAGCAGGACTATCTGGACGAGATGAATCGTTTACTGTCAGATAGAGATACATATACTATTCTGAAACGTGACCCCATTCTAGGGTATAAGAAACAGTTGGATGGGTTGGTACAGGATGGCTTCAGAAAGGGTATTCTAAATAAAAATGAAAAGGAATTCCTGATACCACTGGCACCTAAAATGCCGATTGTCTACTACTTACCCAAAATACACAAAGATCTAACTCAACCACCCGGTAGACCAATTGTGAGTGGTATTGAGTCCCTCACGTCCAGAATAGGAAAGTATGTGGATTTTTTTCTACAGCCGGTGGTTACAAAAACCCCCGCTTTCTTGAAGGACTCCATGCAGCTGATGAATGAGATGTCTGCACTTCACATTGAAGATGATGTATTACGTGTCACGGCAGACGTCTCTTCTTTGTACACCAATATTCCCCACATACTAGGGTTTCAAGCAGCTAGGTACTTCTTGAATAAAGAAAAATCACTAGAAAAGCCTACAATAGAATTTGTTTTGAAACTCCTTAAGTTTGCGATGGAGCATAACTATTTTTACTATGATGGACAATATTTTCTGCAACAAACGGGCGTGGCGATGGGAGCTAAATTTGCTCCCAGCCTCGCCAACCTTTTCATGGCCCTGTGGGAAAATGATCATATTTTCTCATGGAGATGCCCCCACTTACTATACTGGCGAAGATATATTGATGACGCCTTTTTCCTTTGGAAAGGGGACCCCGAATCCCTAAAATCGTTTATGGAAATGGTTAACACCAACCAATGGGGCATTAGGTTCACCTATGAAGCAAATATCTCCTCTGTAAATTTCCTGGATCTGGTAATTATGAAAGAAGAAGGGAGACTAATTACTAAAACTTTTTTCAAATCTACCGATAAAAATGGGTATATACCAATGGGTAGTTGTCATCATCCCAGTTGGTTGAAAGCAATACCCAAGAGCCAGTTCCAGAGGATAAGGAGGAATTGTTCTCGTACGGAAGACTTCAAGATACAAACAGATATTATAAAAAATCGCTTCATTGATAAAGGATATGACCGTAATGCTTTGGAAAAGGATATTGTCAAAGTTAATAACATGGAGAGAGAAATACTGTTGAAACCCAAAGTTAGGGATATAGAAGATAATAGGGGTTTTGAATGGGCTTTCATTACGAATTTCTCCTCCCACCATTGGTGGGTTAACAAGGTTATGAGGAAACATTGGAATATCCTTAAGGGGGATAGGGTCCTGGGACCAGTTATACCTACTAAACCCAATATTGTTTATAGGAGAACTTTAAACCTCAAGGATAAACTGGCACCTAGTGCTATTGATATACCTCCCAGGATTAGTATGTTTGGGGACATGAAGGGATTTTTTCCTTGTAAGAGGTGTAAGGTGTGCAAAACATCTCAGACTGTTAGAACCACCTCCTTTACCTCTCAGGTGACGTCAAAAGTATATAAGATAAAAGATTTTATTACCTGTGGGACGGTGGGAGTTATTTATCTCCTAACCTGCCCTTGCAATTTACAATACGTTGGCAGAACAACAAGAGCCCTAAATGTGAGAATAGGAGAACATCTTGGGAATATTAGACGAGGATTTGTGGGACACAGTGTATCTAAACATTTTCGTACACACCATAATAGGAACACCTCCTTGGTAAAAGTAGTGGCTATAGAAAAATACACTGCCCATTGGAGGGGTGATAACTTGAAAAGACATGTGTCCCGACGTGAAACCAGATGGATACATGACCTCCAATGTTATAATCCCCTGGGTTTAAACGTCGAATGGGATATTAACTGCTTTATTGACAATAAATAGCATTAATTCCCATTCTGATGTGCTCTACTGAAGATCTGACTGAATACCTTTTTATTAATTTTTAGAATAATTTTTAATAAATTTTTATGACATTTTTTAATTGCTAGTTACATATTTTTACATATTATATACAATTTTTTTCTGAGGTAATATATAATATACACCTCATTTTATCCGCATCCATATTTCTACATTAATTAATTACATTTATATGCATATTCTTTGATGTTAGAGGTATAATTAGTATTCGTTCTGACATATATATATATATATATTTTTTTATGTGTTTATAATATGTTTCCCATTTATTTCTATTGAGCTGAGGATATGTTAAAAGATTTTTTTTGGTATAATCTAATATGCAAAATACCAATTTTTATCCTTTTTTTTGGTGACCCCAGAGATATATCTCTAAATGTTACTTCCGGTGTCACGGCTGCCCTATGAGTATATATACGTGAAGTGATGACGCTGGTAATTAGCCTCCGTTCCCAGTTGATGCCATTTTTGGGGAAACGCGTCGGGTGGAGCCAAGATTCCTAACGTCATCACGTATTGGATATTGATGTATTGATGCAGTCTATGTTTGCTCTCTGACTAGCATACGGAAACATTAGAAACCTTTTTTACCCTTGTTACGTTGCTGTTTCCTTGCCTATTTTGCCTATTTTACTATTTGTGGATTGGATGTGGACTTTTTGATTTTGGCTTTTTTGCTGTGTGTTTTTACAATAAATCCTTTTGAATTTTTGGAAAATACTGCACCATGAAGTCCTTTTTTAATCCTTCCTTGCTGAGTTGAACAAGCTCTTAGGAGTACACTTGGAAGCTGGAGCGTTTCTATTCCCGCCTACCTTTTTCGTTTTGGATACTGTGTGTCAAGATATCTGATTACCTGGTGGAGTGAGGACAGGCCACCTGGGATAAAGGAACAGGTGAATACCATCGCTGCCGGCAGGCTGATGCACACGCCTTTGTGACCTCTATGATCTGAGGTCCCGTCCATCAGGTAAGCGGCTTTAAGATTATCTGTTATCACTGAACATCTATAGAGTAAGGCCTCGTACACACGACCGATTTTCTCGTCGTAAAAAACACGTCGTTTTTTTCGACGAGATTCTTGTTAAGCTTGTCGATTTTCTCGTCAAGCTTTCTATGCATACACACTGTCATTTCCCAATTTCCTCGTGGTTCTCTGCGCTCACGTCCAGCACGTACGACGGCACTATAAAGGGGAAGATCTTTTTTCTTGGCGCCACCCCTTGGGCTGCTTTTGCTGATCTCGTGTTACCGTGTGTGAAGTAAAAGTTTGGGAAGAGACGATTCGCACTTTTCAGTCTTCGTGCTTTCAGTTCGTTTTAGCGTGACGAATGTGCTATCTCCTTTACGAAGGCTTGTTTTACCAGAAGATGCGCTCCCGTCTCATAGTTGCTTGTGAGCATGCGCGCTTTTGGAAGAGTCGTAAAAGCATACACACGAACCATTTTCTCGTCACAAAACAGGCCGACGAGAAACACGACGAGGAAATCTGGACTCCTGACGAGAAAATAGAGAGCAGGTTCTCTATTTTCTTGTCGAGATTCTCGTCAAGTTTCTCGTCGTAAAACCATACACACGAACGTTTTTCTAGACAAAAAAACTCTCGCGGCACTTTTCTTGACTGTTTACGACGAGAAAATCGGTCGTGTGTACGAGGCCTAAGGCTCCCTTTGGATATCCCTTATCCATATGAAGCAAGTGGATTTCACCTTTGGAATTTAAATGTGTTGTGGACATTTTTTTCAATCTCACCTTTATAATTTTAATTTTTAAATTAATATTTGCCTTTGGAGAACAATTTCACTTTCACTATTGAGATTCAGTATATATTCTCTTGTGTTTTTTTTCACTATTGAGATTCAGTATATATTCTCTTGTGGTTTTTTTCACATAGTGTGTTATTAGTAATATATTCATCATTTTTTATTTAATCAATGTCAGTGGTTGCGCGCTTGTCCTTTTACACATGTCTTTTGAGTTTTAGTATTTTTAACTTTTTACTTGCAGCAGCACCACATTTTTTGGATCATTTATTTATTCACCATTTTTTTAAATATACTTTCGGTTTAGCGCAGGTTTTTCCAAACTATATATGTGATGAATGTGTAGCCATCATTTCTTATTTATAATATTTTACTGTAATCAATTCCAGTGGCAGTTATATAATACACAAATTAGGTTGCACTAGGGTTACCTAAAATTCAACTTATTAAAGCTGCTGACACAACATTGCTGGAAAACAATATAAGATATAACATTTTAAAGGTAAAAAACAGTGCAGCACTAAAGAAAGGGAGCCTAGTAATGACAGCTTTGTGATTTTTACCTACAGGTAAGCCTATAATAAAGCTTACCTGTAGGTAAAATGAATATCTCCTAAACGGGCACCGTTTAGGACATATTCATACTAGATGCATCCGGCACCGTCACTGGCGCATGCACTCTGAAGGCCCAGCATACCGTGCCGGACTTTCAGAGTATTGTGCTGTAAGACCCCTTTCACACTGAGGCGCTTTGCAGGCGATATAATGCTAAAAATAGCACCTGCAAAGCGCCCTGAAAGAGCCACTCCTCACACTCCAGTGTGAAAACCTGAGGGCTTTCACACTGGAGCGGTGCGCTGGCAGGATGCTAAAAAAAAGTCCTGCTAGCTGCATCTTTGGAGCGGTGAAAGAGCGGTGTGTATACCGCTTCTCCACCGCCCCAAGAAAGAAATGGGCACTGCGGCTATACCACCGGAAAAGTGCTGCTGCAGCGTCACTTTGCGTGTGATTTTAACCCTTTTCCGCATGCTAGCGGGGGTTAAAAGCTCCCCGCTAGCGGCCGAAAAGCGCAGTGAAATTGACGGCAAAGTGCCGCTAAAAATGGCGGCGCTTTACCGCCGACGCACCAACCGCCCCAGTGTAAAAGGGGCCTAACTGAGGGCTCCAACACGATGAGTGACGTCATCGCAGCTCTGCCCCCACACTTTTCATTATCTGCTGTCCTCAGGGACAGATCCGATCCAGAGATCCAACTGTATGGTGATCTCTGGATCGGATCTGTCCCTGAGGACAGCAGATAATGGCATCATTGGCATGATTTGGATTTTGGAACTGACCTGCTGAAACGGTGTGTTGTTTGCTGGACCGGATCTGATGGCCGCAGGGAAGATGACAAGATGCTGCTGTGGCCGTCTGCTTGCTGGATGGATCTGATGTGGGTGTGGGTCACTGTCTGTCTACACCTGTGCTGTGGTCTGTGGACACCCCCCCCCCTTATCAGACCAGATTAGGGTGGCTCCGCTCAGCTACCATACCTGGTGACACAGCATCCCCCCCCCCATGAGCTTGCTCAGGGTGGGTGTGTCACTCTCACTCAGCTACTGTGCCTATATCTAATATAATATATCACCCCCCCCCCATCATCATCAGACCAGCTCAGGGTGGGGGTGTCTCAGTCAGCCAATATAAATTATATAGTGAGTGTTGTCTGTCTGATAATGGGGGGGGGTGCTGCTGGACACGGATATATTACATTATATATATATATATATATATATATATAGGCACAGTAGCTGAGTTAGCTGGTCTGGTGGGGGGAGGGGTGGCTGGACCAGCTATATTACATTATATTTATATATATATATATATATATATATATATATATATATATATATATATATATATATTTATAATCTATAGCTGTGTCTACTAGCAGCAGACCACCTTGCACCCCCCCTTTCTTATATAATACAGGTCAGGGTGCCACCGCGCCAGACAGACTGAGTCCTCCTCCCACACTAGCTCTGCCTCTTACAGTGGCAACCGCCCTCACCCCCCCCCTGCTCCCCACACACACACCTCATCTTGTGCTCGGGAGTCGGGGCAGCGGTGGAGGCCCCCCCGCACCCGTTCATAATCTGGGCACCGCCAGGCTGGAGGATTCTGGACTGGAGAGGAGGAGGGCTGGCTGGGCAGCGACCCTCACAGCTTGCAGCCGCGCCGCCCGGGCGGAGAAAGCTGTGTGTGTATAGGACGTCACATCATCACAGTGCAGTGTGATGATGTGACAGGCTGACGCTCGATGGCTCTGTAGGGTAGGGGAGGAGCCGGAGGAAGAAGAATACAGAGCCAGCCGGAGGACACACACTCACACACTCACACACCAGGCGCGGCCACGGCGCTGGAGGCTGTAGGTTTTTTTTCCAGCCCAGCGGGCTGCGCGGGTGAAGTTGGTAAATGAAGCAAATGTGTCAGCTGTTAAAAACAAACAAAAAAAAAGAATAAAAATTTCCTCAACGTCGGGAGGGTGTCACCCCTCTAGCGGGTGTCACCCGGGTGCGGACCCCACCCCCCTGCACCCCCCTAGCAACGCCTCTGCTTGTCTGTATTTTTTCAGAAACCACTTGCCTCTCATTCCCTATTCCGGGCTTTTATTCAGGGAGCACTGCGTTTAAATCCACCAGTCAGGCCACCCGTGTGCCCATGGGATTTGAATTTGGTTCTGTCTGTTTTGCAAAAACAGCCTTTTGAACCGTTATGCCATGCTTCTTTGTGTCTTTTGACCAAAAAGTTGGTTTTTCTTGTTGCCATATCCTCTGCCAGGAGGGTATCGGAGTTAGCGGCTTTCTTATGTAAAGAGCCGTACTTAATTATTCACAAAGACAGGGTGGTGTTGCGTCCTCACCCGGCTTTCTTACCTAGTATCAGGGTTCCACCTAAACCAAGATGTGGTCCTACCATCCTTTTTTTCCAGATCCGCAGTCCGGAGAAAATATTGTTACACTCTCTAGATGTTTTTAGAGCAGTCATGATCTATCTGGAAGCGACTGCTCGGATACGAAAGACTGATTCTCTGTTTGTACTGCCAGACGATCTCAAAAAGGGCCAGGCAGCATCGAAGTCCACTATAGCTAGGTGGATTCAACAAGTTATTGTTCAGGCCTATGGTTTGGAAAAGAAGGTTCCTCCTTTTCATGTTAGGGCGCACTCGACTAGAGCAGTAAGTGCTTCTTGGACAGTGCATCATCAGGCCTCTATGGCTCAGATCTGCAACTTGGCCTTCGGTCCATACATTCACTAGATTTTATCAGGTGGATGTGAGAGGGCATGAGGATGCCGCTTTCGGGCGCAGTGTACTGCAGACAGCAGTGTAGGCCCTCACGTCCAATGGCGGTCTTTTATTATGATCTGTGTCTCCCTCCCCTCAAATTGGGCATTGCTTTGGGATGTCCCATGATGTAATGAATGGAGCTCTGTGTCCCGTGATGTATGAACAAGAAAATAGGAAAACAGCTTACCTGTAAAATCCTTTTCTTGGGATTACATCACGGGACACAGAGCACCCGCCCCTCTTCGGGATTTATGTATATGCATCGGGATACTTATTGCTTTGCTACAAAACTGAGGTACTCTCCATATGGGAGGGGTTATATAGGGGAGGAACTCTCCTTACAATTAGGGTTGCCAGTGTCCAACACCTGAAGGTGGCTATCTAACCCATGATGTAATGAATGGGGCTGTGTGTCGCGTGATGTAATCCCAAGAAAAGGATTTTACAGGTAAGCTGTTTTAAAAAAATCCTATTTTTGTGGCTCTCAAAGGGGAGCTGTGGACTGGAGGGGAAAAGGGGAGCTGTGGACTGGAGGGGAAAAGGGGAGCTGTGGACTGGAGGAGAAAAGGAGAAGCTGTGGACTGGAGGAGAAAAGGGGAAGCTGTGGACTGGAGGAGAAAAGGGGAAGCTGTGGACAAGGGGGGGGGGAAGGGAAGCTGTGGACAAGAGGGGGGAAGGGAAGCTGTGGACTGGGGGGGAGAAAAGGGAAGCTGTGGACTGGGGGGAGAAAAGGGAAGCTGTGGACTGGGGGGAGAAAAGGGAAGCTGTGGACCGGGGGACAAAAAGGGAGCTGTGGACTGGGGGACAATAGGGGAGCTGTGGACTGGGGGACAATAGGGGAGCTGTGGACTGGGGGCAAAGAGGTGAGCTGTGGACTGGGGGCAAAGAGGTGAGCTGTGGAATGGAGTTGAAGAGGGGGAACAATGAACAAAAGGAGAGTTGTGGACTTGGGCACAAGAGGGGTGCTGTGGACTGGGGGAAAAGAGGTGAGCTGAGGAATGGGGGTGAAGAGGGGAAAATGGGAGCTGTGGACTGGTAGATAAAAGGGGAGCTGTGGACTGGTGGAGAAAAGGTGAGCTGTGAATGGGGGGCATAGGTGAGTTGTGTACAGGGGGTACAGAGGCGAGTATTGAAGGGGTAGGCACAGAGGTAAGTAAAGAGGTGTGCAGAGGTGAGCAATAGATGGTTTCTTTGGGGGAAGGGGGGTATGTAAGTACTGTCCCTATTCTCTGAGAAAAAAAATCCCTGACTGAAACTGATCTTTTGTGGCTCTCACTGCAGCAGCTGACATCTGCTGCTCCAGCTGCTGCAGTGGGAGTCACGAAAGATAATCAGCTCCAGTTATTTTCTGCACTGATCCAGATTTATCTTGCTGCCTGGACCCCCCCTCCCACAAACGCCGTGGCCACCTTTACACATAAGGGCCCCATGATCTCCTATTGCTTGGTGGCCCCATGAGTTGTCAGTCTGCCCCTGTTCTGTAACTTAAAAAACTTGTCTTCATGTGCTTGGTGGTCATTGTAGATGAGTCAGAATTTCCCTCTGCATTCCCTATCGCCAATCAAGAGATGCACCCAATTTCTTTGCTTGGGGATGCACCGATACCGATACTGGTATCGGTATCAGTGCCGATACTAGTTATTTTCACGAGTATCGGTACTCGTGAAAAAGCTCTGACACCGAAAACCGATACCGGAAGTGACGTCAGTTCGGGGCGGGACACCTACTCCTCCCCTCCAGCAGTGGGGTTCGTAGCGTGCCTTACGGCGCCAAGGCAGAGGGAGTGGGAATATCCACAGCACAGTGGGAACAGGCTGACAGCTGGCACACTAACACTCGTGCTCCCGGCTGTCTTTTTCATTTTGCAACACTGCCGCGATCCTCTCCTGCCTCTCTAAACCAGAAGAGGGTGGGTGATGTCAGAGTCTCATCCTGTTCCTGCACAGAGAGAGAGAGAGAGAGAGATGGCTGGCTGGCTGGCCGATATCCAATAACAGAGAGTGGGCGGGTCGCCAAGGGCAAGGGGCTGGACAGCATCAGCACGTGTGTTTCTATGTGAGGCAGCGGTGGAATCATCCCTGGAAGCAGAACCGAGTAATGAGGAGAGCAAGTCCTGCAAACAGGTTAGTGTAGTTTGTACAGGATAGTGTCAGCAGGGTACACTAGCACCATACAGTATATACAGACCAGTCTGTACCCCAACACTGTACTGTATATGTTATACACACAACAGTTTGTATATAATGTACAGTACGGTGTCAGTGTACAGACTGGTCTGTACCTAACGCCTTGTACTGCGCCCTTCTAAAGCCCTGTACTGCGCCCTCCTAAAGCCCTGTACTGCGCCCTCCTTACACCCCCCTAACGCCCTGTACTGCGCCTTCCTAACACCGCACTAACGCCCTGTACTGCGCCTTCCTAACACCCTACTAACACCCTGTACTGTGCCTTCCTTACATCCCTTAACACCCTGTACTGCACCTTCCTAACACCCTCCTAACGCCCTGTACTGTGCTTTCTTAACACCCTCCTAACGCCCTGTACTGCACCTTCCTAACACCCTCCTAACGCCTTGTACTGCGCCTTCCTAACACCCTCCTAACGCCTTGTACTGCGCCTTCCTAACACCCTCCTAACGCCCTGTACTGCGCCTTCCTAACACCCTACTAACGCCCTGCACTGCGCCTTCCTAACACCCCCCTAACACCCTGTACTGCACCCTCCTAACACCCTGTACTGCGCCTTCCTAACACCCTGTACTGCGCCCTCCCTGTGTTGCCTCCTCCTCCAGCTGTCACCTCTGCCCCCATGTTTCTCAATGACCCTCCCATCCTCTTCCCCCAGCAATCGCAGCCTTTTTCTTCTCAATTCCCCCACCCCACAATCCCTATTTCACCCCACCCTCAACTACCCTGCCCTCACTTACCCCTCTACTTCCCACCCTGCCCTCACCCCAGCCTTGCCCAACTCCCTAACAACCCCCCCGCCAAACCACCCCCCTACCTACGCGATAGGTATCGGTAATTGGTATCGGCGAGTACATGATGTAAAATATCGGTACTCGGTGTCAAAAAAGTGGCATCGGTGCATCCCTATCTTTGCTTCCTCCTCTCTTCCTACGCTTCCTATTCCAGCAAGACAGCAGCAGTAACTGTGGCTGCAGCGATAAATAACAAACTTGCAGCTATGATAGTCAATGCAAAAGCACACACACAAACAGAGATGAAGCAGGAAGTGAAAATGCAACTGACATCCTGTAATATCATGGCAGTGATATTTTTTTAAGAACATTGTTATGACGAAACGCATTAGTGAGAGCTAATGATGTCGCCATGCTTGTCTACATTGTAAACTGTTTGGATGCCTTGCGATATTGCCCGGGTACATACTTTTCATATAAGCGCTTATCAATTTTCAACATTGGGAGTACTTTTATGTACTGTATGTTTTTATACAATTAAAAGTTTTATGCAGTTTTATACATTGGATTATCCTAATGTAATTTCATAGTAAATCTTGTGGAAATACATTGATGCTTCTGGGTCTATGTTAGAGATTGAGAGACACCACAGAGATGCCTAGATGGTGTTGATTATATCTTTGCTGGAGTTTGAGAGACACCACAGGATTCTAAGTATATCTCATCTGCTGAATTTCCCTATCGTGGGTTTAAAATGCACAGGCTAATTTAACATTGTAATAAGGTCAATAAATTCCGGTAAGAGTCCATTTTCTATAGAGGTAAAGATGCACTCAGTGAATACCAACACTTGTTCAACATGGGACTTTTCCCAGCACAGCGGTGTTTTTGCATATATTTGGGACTACCAATCATCTCATTTCACTTATGCTATCTGTATATTTGTTATTGGACTAGATATATGATTGATCATTGTTTGTATTTCACTGCTAGGGATGGGCCGAACAACCCCCGGTTCGGTTTGCACCAGAACATGCAAAAAATTAGTGCGAAACCTATTAAAGTCTATGGGACAGGAACATAAAAAAAATCAAAAGTGCTAATTTTAAGGGCTCACATGCAAGGTATTGCCATAAAAAGTGTATGGGGATCCGAGTACTGCTCCAGGGGACATGTATCAATGCAAAAAAGTTTTTAAAACTACAGTTTTTTCAGGAGCAGTGATTTTAATAATACTTAAAGTAAAACAATGAAAATGAAATATTTATTTAAATATCGTGCCTGGGGGTCCCCTTAGTCTGCCTGTAAAGTGGCACATCTTTGTGATGTGTATTACAGTGCTGCAGCAAAATGACATTTCTAAAAAGGAAAACATTTCATTTAAAATTGCTCGTGGCTGTAAAATAAAAATCAAGGAAAAAATTGGCATGGGTCCCCCCCCAGTCCATACCAGGCCCTTCGGTTCTGGTATGGATTTTAAAGGGAACTCCACGCCAAAATAAAAAAAAAATTGGCATGGGGTCCCTCCCAAAATCTATACCGGACCCTTATCTGAGCATGCAGCCTGGAGGACAGGATAGGGGGTACGAGCGAGCGCCCCCACCTGAACCATACCAGGCCACATGTTCTCATCATGGGGAGGGCTCTTTGGGGTCCCCCCCAAAGCACTTTATCCCTTTGCGCAGCCTTGCCATTCTGCTGACGTAAATGTTCGTGCAGCGGTCGGCAAGCGGTTAATTATGTTAGATCATGGCACGTAGACAAAAGGTGTGGATACACATCCCAGTGGAGGATGTGTAAGGAGGGGCTGACTGCTTATCATAATCCCTTGGTGTGTTTCAACTGTAGTTGTTCGAATATACAAGTGTCGAGTTTCCATTGGTTCTTCCTTGTCCCCTACCCCCTCTATGACAAGCATAAGGGGAGTGTCCCTAACTGTAGGGACACTCCCCTTAGGCTTGTCATAAATTTGCTGTTCCCCTAAAATAACTCACACAGCCATTAATGTCTAAACCGCTGGCAACAAAAGTGAGTACACCCCTAAGTGAAAATGTCCAAATTGAGCCCAAAGTGTCAATATTTTTTGTGGCCACCATTATTTTCCAGCACTGCCTTAACCCTCGTGGGCATGGAGTTCACCAGAGCTTCACAGGTTGACACTGGAGTCCTCTTCCACTTCTCCATGATGACATCATGGAGCTGGTGGATGTTAGAGACCTTGAACTCCTCCAGCTTCTGTTTGAGGATGCCCCACAGATGCTCAACAGGGTTTAGGTCTGGAGACATGCTTGGCCAGTCCATCACCTTTACCCCCAGCTTCTTTAGCAAGGCAGTGGTCATCTTGGAGGTGTGTTTGGGGTCGTTATGTTGGAATACTGCCCTGTGGCCCAGTCTCTGAAGGGAGGGGATCATGCTCTGCTTCATTATGTCACAGTACATGTTGGCACTCATGGTTCCCTCAATGAACTGTAGCTCCCCAGTGCCAGCAGCACTCATGTGGCCCCAGACCATGACACTCCCACCACCATGCTTGACTGTAGGCAAGACACACTTGTCTTTGTACTCCTCATCTGTTTTGCCGCCACACACGCTTGACACCATCTGAACCAAAAAAAGTTCATCTTGGTCTCATCAGACCACAGGACATGGTTCCAGTAATCCATGTCCTTAGTCTGCTTGTCTTCAGCAAACTGTTTGTGGGCTTTCTTGTGCATCATCTTTAGAAAAGGCTTCCTTCTGGGACGACAGCCATGCAGCCCAATTTGATGCAGTGTGTGTTGTATGGTCTGAGTATGGCTAATTGGGCCCAATTTGGACATTTTCACTTAGGGGTGTACTCACTTTTGTTGCCAGCGGTTTAGGCATTAATGGCTGTGTGTGGAGTTATTTTGAGGAAACGGAAAATGGATTGGATACTTTTACGTTTATCAACGAGCTGGGGCAGCATTGGGTTAAGCCTGACTTGTGGAAGCCAAAGGCTATCCTCAAGTTGATTAGCGCAATGGATACTGTTGAGACTGTTCCAGGCTGTCATGCATGACGTGATATTTCAGGGTATTATTACTCTGCACAACACGTTAGGCATCATACTGCAGGATGAATGTAATTTATTGTATGCTTGAAACTGTATTGTTATGTAGTGTAATTATGTTCTGCATCGCAGTACAGGGTGGAATGTACCCCGTTCAAGTATTTGTTTTTTTGTATATTTTAATGCAAAATCAAGTATACTTTTTTAATTAAAAAAATAAAAACTTTTTTTTTTCTTCTTTTATCACTAGTGTTTATATCATCATACATAATGCGTCAATTAATTTTTTTGTTATTGTGCAGTTTGTCTGACTGTTTTTGCCAGCGGGTAGTTTTGTACCTGCCTGCGTAATTTTCAACACAGTTATTTTCTAATTGGCCAAAATAAACAAAATGCAAAAACACATGAAAAACGCGTGTTCAAAAATGCACCGCAAAACAGAAATACGCATCAACCGCAATGATGTGAACCAAGGGTAAAGGCCTTCCTGCTTACAGTTTTTATAGCGGGACTTCAGTTCCGCATTAACCTATCACTACATACTTACTGTTCATTACCCGTTCCCTGGTTTACAAGTATTTTTTGGTTTTCTGTGCCGGTATATATACACTCGCCGGCCACTTTATTAGGTATGCCTTGCTAGTACCGGGTTGGACCCCCTTTTGCCTTCAGAACTGCCTTAATTCTTCATGGCATAGACTCAACAAGGAGTTAGAAATATTCCTCCGATTTTGGTCCATATTGACATGATAACATCATGCAGTTTCTGCAGATTTGTCGGCTGCACATCCATGATGCGAATCTCCCAGTCCACCACATCCCAAAGGTGCTCTATTGGATAAGATGTGGTGACTGTGGAGGCCTTTGGAGTACAGAGACCTTATTGTCATGTTCAGGAAACCAGTGGTGAGATGATTTGAGCTTTGTGACATGGTGCATCATCCTGCTGGAAGTAGTTATCAGAAGATGGGTACACTGTAGTCATAAAGGGATGGACATGGTCAGCAACAATACTCAGGTAGGCCATGGCGTTTAACTGTTTGCCGACCACCGCACGAGTTTTTACATCGACAGAATGGCACGGCTGCGAAAATGGGCATATATATACGTCCCCCTTAATATGCCGCCGTGTGGTCGTGCGTGCCCGCAACCCTGTCGCGAGCTCCGTGACTGTGCCCGCGGACTCGATGTCCGCCGGTGTCTCACGATGGGGTCACAGAGCTGAAGAACGGGGAGATGTTAGTGTAAACACAACATCTCCCCGTTCTTCCTAGTGACATGTCACTGATCGTCTGTTCCCTGTCATCGGGAACAGCGATCAGTGACGTGTCACAGCAAGCCACGCCCCCTAAAAGTTATAATCACTCCCTAGGTCACACTTAACCCCTTTAGTGCCCCTACAGGTTAAGCCCTTCACTGCCAGTGTCATTTTTACAGTAATCAGTGCATTTTTATAGCACTGATCGCTGTAAAAATTACAATGGTGTCAAAGGTGTCCGACGTGTCCGCCATAATGTCGCAGTCACGATAAAAAAAAAAAAAAAACGCTGATCGCCGCCATTACTAGTAAAAAAAAAAACATATTAATAAAAATGCTATAAAACTATCCCCTATTTTGTAGACGCTATAACTTTTGCGCTTATTGTGGTTTTTTTAACCAAAAATATGTAGAAGAATACGTATCGGCCTAAACTGAGGAAAAACAATAGGGTTTTTGTACTCACCGTAAAATCCTTTTCTCTGACATCCATGTACTGACACAGCGTCTCTTATTCACTGTACACGTGGGTTATGTCCCTGCTTGCAGGAGAAGACCTAGGCAGAATGTGAGATTTTATACATACATTCTAAAAACCAGAGTTGAACAGCCCCGCCCAGGGGGGCGGTCCCTCCGGACATAACCCACCTCCTGCAGTCAGCAGACCTCAGTTCGTAACAAAGCAGTACAAACTTTAAAAAGGAAGGGTGGGTGCCGTGTCAGTCCATGGATGTCAGAGAAAAGGATTTTACGGTGAGTACAAAAATCCTATTTTCTCTTATCATCCGTGGACTGACATGGCGTCTCTTATTCACTGTACACGTGGGATGTCCCAAAGCAGTGTCAAGAGGGATGGGAGCAGTCTAAATGGCAAAACCAAAAAAACCTCCTCATTCCAAACAAGGCAGAGCTCCTCAACAGAGGAGTTGCAACTGTAAACAGCGGCCTGCAACACCTTGCGGCCGAAGGAAGCATTCGAAGATGCAGCCACATTAACCTTATAAAACGTAGAAAAGGTATAAACACTTGTGCAACCGACGCTTGATGTCGGAAAGCCCAGGAAGCGCCAATTGCCCTGGCGGAATGCGCCGTGACCGGAAAGGGAGGCGCTCGCCCCTTGAGAGCATAGGCTGGAATGACGGTTTGTCTGATCCACCTAGAAATGGTGGCAGACAAAGCCGCTTGGCCCTGTTTTGGACCAGAGGCAGATACAAACAGTGAGTCAGACTTCCGAATAGAAGCAGTAGCAGACAGGTACACCCACAAGGCTCGTACCACGTCCAATGTGTGAAGCACAAACTCTCTGGGATGCGATGGGTGAGGACACAAGGACGGGAGGACAATGTCCTCATTTAGGTGAAAGGCCGAGACCACCTTTGGCAAAAAAGAAGAAGGTCGCGGACGCAACACCACCTTATCCTTATGGATGACCAAATATGGCGACTTGCAGGACAAGGCCGCCAACTCAGACACTCGTCTAACAGAAGTATTTGCCACTAAAAGGGGCCACCTTCTGAGACAAAGTCAGAGGGGAATATCCCTGATATTCTCAAAAGGGAGGTTGCTGGAGAACCGAGAGCACCAAATTCAGATCCCACGGGGGGGGGGAGAGGAGGCTTGACAAGAGGGAGCACATGGCGAACCCCCTGTACAAAAGGTGCTAACCAAGGAATGACCCGTTAGTGGTTGCTGAAAGAAGATGGCCAAGGCCGAAATCTGACCCTTAATGGTACTCAAAGCGAGCTTTTGGGCCACTCCACGCTGCAGAAAACGCAGGATTCTAGGGACGGAATACGTCCCAGGATGCCAGTCCAGCTCTTCGCACATGGCGATGTAAGCTTTCCAGGCACGTGATAGATCATTCTGGAGGAAGACTTCCGTGCCCTTAACATGGTCGAAATGATCGAGTCCGAGAGACCTCGGTCTCTCAACACCTGGCTTTCAACAGCCATGCCGTTAAAGCCAGAGACTGTAAAGCAGGATGAAATATAGGACCTTGAGACAGAAGGTCCTCCCTTATTGGCAACCGCGACAAGACATACCAGATCTGCGTACCAGCGACACCGAGGCCAACCTGGAGCAATGAGGATCACCGGAATTCCCTCGGTCGCCACCCTGCGCAGCAGGTGAGGGAGCAACTGCAGTGGAGGATAAACGTATATCAGGTGATAATGACCCCAATGGGCCACTAACGCATCCAAGGCATCCGCTCAAGGATCCCTGGATCTGGCCACAAACCTCGACACCTTGCGATTGAGTCGAGAGGCCATCAGGTCCACATCCGGCGTGCCCCACCATCGGCAAAGGAGTTGAAATGCCTCCGGGTGCAAGGACCACTCTCCCTGGTCCAGCGTCTGGCGACTCAAATAGTCCGCCTGCCAATTGTCTATGACGGAATGTAAACGGCCGACAGAGCCGGCACACTTCTTTTGGCCCACTTCAGGGTACGGACGACCTCGGAAGCCGCAGCTGAGCTCCGAGTCCCCCCTTGATGGTTGACATACGCCACCGCCGTGACGTTGTCCGACTGGATCCTGATGGAGCGATCCTGTAATCTCTCAGACCACGAGGAGAGGCACAGTCTGATGGCCCGTATTTCCAGAACATAGATCGGTAAACGGGCTTCGTTTGGAGTCCAAAGCTCTTGGGCCGACAGGACTCCCCAGACTCCACCCCAGCCTGTCAGGCTGGCATCCATCGTAAACACCGTCCATTGGATGGGGAGGAACGACTTCCCGGACCGAAGAGCCGGGGACCCCAACCACCATGTCAAGGACGCCCTGACCAGGTGACTGACCAGGTGACTCACCTGGATCGGAAGATCCAAAGACAACGGGGATTTGTCCCAAGTGAGCAAGATCTCTTTCTGCAATGCCCTGGTGTGTGATTGGGCATATGGAACAGCCTAGAAGGAGGCCACCATGAGTCCCAGGACTCTCATGCAAAAACGGATTGACGACCATTTTCTGGATGTCAGCACCCGCACTGCAGACTGAAGTGTGTTGTGGAGATTTTTATGGAGATGTATTTAATATGTATTGTCATAGTGTCACCCAGTGTTAGTACTTCCGCAACCCGCTGTAAAGAGGTTGGAGTGTGATGTTTGCAGCGTGCAGATATGCTCGCCGACGGGGGCCCTCTGTGCATTAGCACGGACGATCGTTGAGGAGGGGATATGCTCGCTCTGCAACGACATCATTGGTTACAGGCGGATGTGCGCTCTTGTCTCTGCTATGTCTGATCAGCATGGTCGGGATTCGTAGCGCACGCCTGCAGATAGCCTCCCTTCCACAAGCAATAATAGTATAATCCGAGTATGCGCTGTTCTCTGGAATAGCGCAAAATAAGGATTCCAATCAGCGGTAATATGAGAGCTTATAATCGTTTCAGAGTCAGGGAAAGCGTCCATGTTTTAAAGCAATACGGCTTTGTTTGCTGGGAGCATACACGCCTTCCCTGCCTGGACACGCCCATAAGACTTTAGCCATCATGTTATTGTATTATTATGGTATTATTGTATCCTTTAAGCTATATTTCTTGTGTGGTATTCATGTACTGGATTGTATGGGACACCCTGTTGGAAGGGATGTCCTTGTATGGTCATTTTCCCTGTGTGAAGGTCACATGCTGTGACATCACTTCCTGTTGGTAACTTCTTTAGTAAAGATCACATGCTGTGACATCACTTCCTGTTGGGATTTTAATAAAAGAGCGAGAGACACTGCTCCCAGGCAGTCATGCTGGGATGCTGGGGTGAGAACATAGCTTTGTGGTGCTGCTTTCTTGGAATGAAAGGGACGAATGATGGTGAGTGAAATTTAGCGTAAAGATAGCATTATTGCAATGAGATGAAATCTGAAGTGTGCGCTTATTTAGCACAGGAAAAATAGGCTGTATGCTCTGCAAAGAACCTATATTTCCACGACAAGTGTCAGTAACTTCCCCGGAGGTAGGAATACCTTTGCCTCCAAGGAGTCCAGAATCAGACCTAGATACTCCAGACGCTGAGTCAGGACCAGGACTGACTTCTGAATGTTCAGGAGCCACCCGAAGTCCCTGAGGGTCTGACTGACGATAGTAACACTGTCTTCTAATTCTGAGCCACTTTCTGCTCTTAGAAAAAGATCATCCAGATAGCCCACGACAGCGATGTCTCGCTGTCTCAGCAAAGCTAGAACCGGCGCAAGCACCTTGGTGAACACCCTCGGTGCCGAGGCTAGGCCGAAAAGGAAGAGCCACAAATTGATAGTGGACTTCGCCGATCGCAAGCGCAGAAACTTCTGGTGACTTGCGCAGATCAGAACATGCAAGTAGGCGTCCTTGATGTCCAAGGCCGCCAGAAAATCCCCTTGACGGAGTGTATCGATCACCGTGCGAATGGATTCCATGCAGAATTTTTGCACCTTCACGAAGGCATTCAGGGCCTTGAGGTCCAAGATAGGGCGAACCCCGTCCTTTTTTGGGATGACAAACAGATTCGAGTAGAATCCCTGAACCCTCTCTTGTGAGGGAACCAGCACAATCACTCCGGACCTGATCAAATCCTGAACAGCCCCCATAGGGCTGCCCGACGGAGAGGAAGATTTGAGGGAAGAATCTGTCTGGGGCCAGGAACGGAACTCTATCCTGTAACCTGAGGTGACCACCTCGCACACCCACCGGTAGGAGATCCGGGAGGTCCACCGATCCGTGAACCTGCGAAGTCGTCCCCCCCCACCCCAGAGTCAGGTGGGGACAAGACTTCACGCGGAGGCGGGCTTGGGAGCCGGCTTGTTTGGCTTACGCACCCGGGGGCGCATGTGTCCACCAGCCACACTGCTGTCAGTCTGGGAGGGCCTACCCGTGGACTCTTGACTGACGAAAAAAAACCTTTTTTGATGGAAAGGAAGGACCCTGCTTACGGCAGGCCTCCTTACCCTTGCTAGTCTGAGGAAGAAGAGTGCTTTTACTTCCCGTGACATCCTTGATGATGTCATCCAGCGCAGCACCGAAAAGCCTACCACCTTTAAATGGTAGATCCATCAGAAGCTTCTTAGAGGCTAGGTCAGCAGACCAGCATTTCAACCAGATAAGACGACGCAATACCACCGCCGAGACAGAGGCGCTGGATATTAAGGGGCCGCGTCTAACGTGGCGTCGCACACATAAACCAGGCCCTGCACCATTCGGTGGGCCAGAGCAATAGTGTCTGGAGGAAGATTATGCTCCTTTACAGTTTGGTGCAAAAAAATTTCCATCCCATAAGTGTCTGAGACACAAGGGTCGCCGCTACCACAGGCCGTAGGGCGGATCCCAACAAGGCAAACATGGCTATGCTCACCACTTCTGACCTCCTGTCAGTGGGGTCCTTAAAATGCAGGAGTCCCCTCCATCGGGAGAGTGGTGGCCTTGTTCAACCGGGCGACTGGAGGGTCGACCACTGGGGGAGAAGCCCACTTTTTAGGTAGAGCATCTTCAAAGGGGTATCTGATAGACAAACACCGCGGGACCCTAAAAGTCTTCTGCGGCATTTTCCCCAGACCTTATCAATGAGCTGGTCAAAGAAGGGTACATATGGAAAAACCTTTTTAGAAGGCCCGGCCTTAAAAGAACCAAAGGAGACTGTCCACCTGAGGTTCTGCATCCGCAGCATTCAGCTTGAGAGTGTCCCTCACAGCATCAATGAGTTCACTAACAAGCGCCCTGTCATTTACTGACTCAGAACTTGAGTCTTCCTTACAAGGAATGTCCTGTTCAAAACCATCAAATATTCAGAGCTAGGGTCCTGAGCGGTAGGGGCTAGGCCCATATCTGAATCAGTGCACCCCCCCTTTTTTTTTGTGGAGATAAAGTGGGGAGAGGGGCTTTTTTGCTCCCTTGCGCTCGCACACCGCTTCCCTCCTGGTCAGAAATGATTCCAGGACTGCCGACAACTGGTCCATAGGGACCGCAGGTGCTGGAGCACTGCCTGTTGCCTCAACATGCAAGGGGAAGCTGTGGCACTGACTCCATATTGCCCCTCTCTGAGACTCCTCAGATAAAAAAAGTCCACCCACATGCTGTGCTGACTGAGGAGGGGGCGCCCAGGGGACTCACCAGACTGGACCAGGACCGCTCAGTTCCACTGTCTGTACCGCGCTGTGTCAGCGCGAGTGAGCTGTGAGGAGATTTGCGCTGTTACAGCTGCGATAGAGGCCAAACTAGTGCTGAAAAGCGCGCGGGCTACAAGAAAATGCCCGCCGCACTTCACTGAGGCGATCCGCGGCAAAATGGCCGCCATTCGCAGTTAAAATTACAAACAGCACACACACAGCGCCAAACGGCGCCCGGGCCCCAAAATCACACAAAAGGCCCCCAGCGATATGCAGACCAGCATGAACCCCCCCCCCAGGACAGTATGACCCCCAGGCACCCCCCACAGCACAGCGCCAGCAATGGTGACAGAGAGTGACAATAAAACACAGGGGGAGACAGGGAAAATCCCCCACAGAGAAACACACACAGCATTTTGTACTCACCTGCAGGCAGGAGAGACTACTTACCCGTCCCCTGAGGAACCCACTGGTGTGTTTCTGACAGACCTATCACAGAGTAGTACTGCGTAGCTGTCGGCCCGGTCCACTGCGAGACATACAGTCCGTCAGGTACTGTTCAATCTTGAGAGGACCGCGGGAGCATGAAAGCAACCCGGCCAACCCTGGAGTCATGGGGTATGTCGTGAACTGAGTCTCACGCACACAAGGCAAGGATCAGCACGCTCGATGGTCGGACAGGGAAGACTACGAGGATATCAGTGTACCCAACCTATTGCCCAGCCGACAGTTGATTGAAGGTCTCAAAAATAAAATAAAAAAATTTATTCCTTTGGGAATTTTATTAAGTAAAATCTTCCAGGAGACTGGCTCCTGAGAGAGCCATGTCTTCTCCTTCTGCTAGGCAGAAAAAAACTGAGGTCTGCTGACTGCAGGGGGTGGGTTATGTCCGGAGGGACCGCCCCCCTGGGCGGGGCTGTTCAACTCTGGTTTTTAGAATGTATGTATAACATCTCACATTCTGCCTAGGTCTTCTCCTGCAAGTAGGGACATAAGCCACGTGTACAGTGAATAAGAGACGCCGTGTCAGTCCATGGATGATAAGAGAAAAAAAAAATGTATATATTTTTTGGGGATATTTAGTATAGCAAAAAGTAAAAAATATTGAATTTTCTTTCAAAATTGTCGCTCTATATTTGTTTATAGCGCAAAAAATTAAAACCGCAGCAATTGACAGTTAAATCGACGCAGTGCCGAATCACAAAACGTGGTCTGGTCTTTGGCCAGCCAAATGGTCCGGGGCTGAAGTGGTTAGACAATGCTCAATTGGTACTAAGGGACCCAAAGTGTTCCATGAAAATATCCCCCACACCATTACACCACCAGCAGCCTAAACCGTTGATACAAGGCAGGATGGATCCATGCTTTCATGTTGTTTAGGCCTCATGCCCACGGACGTTTTTACAGCCGCGTTTTTTACAGCTTAAAAACGCCTGTCCTTGTTAGTCTATAGCTTCATGCCCACCTAGACGTTTTTGAGCTGCAAATAGCATAGACGTTTTTAAGCTGTAAAAAAAAACCCAGGACCAGTGCGTTCCTCAGCGTCAGAATTAGGCCGAAAAAAACGCGAGCGTCAAAAAACGCGCAAAAACGCGCACTAACGCGCGGTCGCATTTTTAGCTCCGACGTTTTTTTTTTGTTTTTTTAAAAAAAAAAAAAAATAATAATAATATTTACAATAACATGGACAGGCGTTTTTAAGCTGTAAAAAACGCAGCTGTAAAAACGTCAGTGGGCATGAGGCCTTACACTTGAGGTGATTGTAGCCGTATTAGTGCAATTGTGACAGAGAAAATTGAGTACTGTCCGTGATACTTTTTTTAAGCTGTAAAAAACGCAGCTGTAAAAACGTCAGTGGGCATGAGGCCTTACACTTGAGGTGATTGTAGCCGTATTAGTGCAATTGTGACAGAGAAAATTGAGTACTGTCCGTGATACTTTTTTTATTTGCACTAAGGCCCCTTTCGCACTGGGGCGGGAAGGTGCGCTGTGGGTATAGCGGCGCTATTTTTAGCGCCGCTATACCTTCGTTTTTACTGCTGTATTCGGCCGCTAGCGGGGTGAATTTAACCCCCGCTAGCGGCCGAAAAAGGTTTAATACCGCCCGCAATGCGCCTCTGTAGAGGCGCATTGCGGGCGGTATTACCGCGGTTTCCCATTGCTTTCAATGGGCAGCAGCGGTAAAGGAGCGGTGAACACACCGCTCCTTCACCGCTGTAAAGATGCGGCTAGCAGGACTTTTGGAGCGGTCCTGCTAGCGCACCGCTTCAGTGTGAAAGCCTTTGGGCTTTCACACTGAAGACTGCAGAGCACAATTTTTTCAGGCGGTATAGCAGCGCTATTATTAGCGCTATACCGCCTGAAAAACGTGTCAGTGTGAAAGGGGCCTAACATATACATTTTTCATGGACGAGCTTTCGGGGTGTGTCCCCTTCTTCAAGGTCCAAGCAGTATGTTGTTTACACCAAATTCTGACCCTACCATCTGAATGTTGCAGCTGAAATCCAGACTCATCAGGCCAGGCAGCATTTTTCCAATCTTGTATTGTCCCATTTTAGTGAGCCTGTGCGAATTGTAGTCTCAGTTTCCTGTTCTTAGCTGACAGGAGTGGCACCCGGTGTTGTCTTCTGCTGCTGTAACTGTAGCTTCAAGGTTCGATGTATTGTGTTCAGAGATGGTTTTCTGCATACCTTGGTTGTAATGAGTGGTTATTTGAGTTACTGTTGTCTTTCTATCATCTTGAACCAATCTGCCCGTTCTTCTCTGACCTCTGACATCAACAAGGCATTTTCCTCCACACAACTGACCGCTCACTGGATATTTTCTCTTTTTCGCACCATTCTCTGTAAACCCCAGAGATGGTTGTGTGTGAAAATCCCAGATCAGCAGTTTTTTAAATACTCAGACCAGCCTGTCTGGGACCAACAACCATGGCACGTTCAAAGTCACTTAAATACCCTTTCATTCTCATTATGATGCTCGGTTTGCATCCCAGCAAGTCATCTTCACCATGTCTAGATGCCTAAATGCATTGAGTTACTGCCATGTGATTGGCTGATTAGCAATTTGTGTTACTAGGCAGTTGAACAGGTGTACTAATAAAGTGGCCAGTGAGTGTACATTTTTTTATTCATCATGCATATGTTTGTGTGACGTATTGAGTGGCATAAAAAAAAAAAAATGAACCAAAGTTGCGTTTAGAGAGGCTCTTATTAACATATTTTAAAGGAACACTAAAGAAAGTGTATTTTTTTTTTTTTAAATAACAAACAATACTTACCTCTGCTGTGCAGCTCGTTTTGCACAGAGTGGCCCCGATCCACATCTTCTGGTGTCCCTCGGCGGCTGTCTCGGCTCCTCCCCGCAATCAGTCACCACCTATATGCGAGCGAGCTCGCATGGTGGTGAGTGATTGCGGGCGCGCTCCTGTGATACAGCCGGCGGCTAGAGCCGCTCACTGTATCACTCAACCCCGCGTCATTTGATGTGCTTTCAATCCATCCACTGTAACCAATCAACGGCCAGGCTGAGCGGCGAAGAGGATGTTGGGGGTGAGCGCGGGACTTTCGAGGGGTCAGGGGGAGACGGTATTGTCGGATGTTTTTTCAGCTTAATGCATAGAATGCATTAAGGTGAATTTTTTTTACCTTTACAACCCCTTTAAGCATGCATGAACATAAACGTGGCCAAACACGTACATTTCTTTTAGTGGTTAGAATAAACCAATATTCCCACCAACAGATTGAATTTACACTTCTAAACAACATATTTCACAAATATGCAGTTTCGCGGCATTTTCCTTTTTTCTGACTCCTGGCAGCGTATTTTATGCATGCTATACCCGTATACATAGGGCCTTTCAAAACATTTATCAATTGCTCCTCTTACTACGGCTCTGGGTATAGAATAGAATAGAATTCGTAGACACATTATTACACCCGTAGTAATGTGGACACCTGGGTGAGTCTATTGATAGGAGGTGAGCGGCCATAACCAGTCATAAATCCAGTCAGACCGATCACAGATGTGACTCACACCTGGAGCTGACAAACTCCATGGACATCCCTCTACGGATCCTCTCCGCCCACCTGACACGCTGTTCTGGTGTACATCACCACTAGCGTCACAATGTCCACCCTCTGACCGACCCCGAGTGACGGGAAAACCGTCCCTAAAATGTCTTCATGGCACAGGGAAGCTTCAGCACTCCAGACATTTTTCTGAAGCCCGCGTTTTACCTGAGCAGGATAACAATCTCCAACAACATGGTTGCCGCACCACAGACGTCAAATAGTCCGGCCTATTGGCGCTCTAGAACGAGTTGCGGTAAAAAGTTATTTCCCGCCTGCTGAGCTAAAATCTCTCCTTTCATTGGCTGCACACGAATGTCTTTCACAATGGAGACTGATGACTGGCCGATGTTTCGGGAGCGGAGCGGTGATTGGACCGAAGGCTCCCAGCTTGGAGAAGTCACTGATGGTATCCATGGCGGAAGGTAAGCGGGTCTGTGATGTGGGGAGAATGAGCGGGGATGCGGCGCAACAGGAGACGAGGAGAGTCCGGGCGCCATAGCAAGTGGTGAGCGAGGAGTGGGAGCTGACTGTTCTCGTCCCCTATGGGGTGAGGAGAGTGTCCATTATATAGTATAGGACCTTGTCTGAGGGGGAGCTCAGCACATGTGAAGAGGACCTGTCATTGCTGGGTGTACTGCGGTCACATCCTTCATTATAAGCAGAGGTGTGCTTCTGTCATCTCCTCATACTGATTCCCAGATCCTCCATCACACAACAAGGAGGGTTGTTTATATTCCCAGCATCATCATTCTCCATACTGGAACTCCTCCCCTCAGATGAGGTAGAGAGGAAAATGCCTCATATTACTATTGGGAATTGACCGATTAATCGGTGTGGCCGATCTTCACTTTTTTTTTTTTTTTTTTTTTAAGGTATCGGTCATAAACGTACCCGATATTGCTTCAAGGGGTTGTTCTGGGGTGATGCTTGCAGCCTCTCGGCTGTTATTACAAGCAGCGGGTGGGGACGTCCGCCACCTTACCCCACTTTCCCGGGCTCTCCCGTCCCAACGGGAGGCCCGAGCAACCAGCCGGCATGTCCGCCAGCTGGCCGAAGACCCGAACAAAGCCGATGCTTCATTCAGGTCTCGGATCTAGTAACCCGGAAGCAATGTCATGGCATCACTTCCCAGATTACTGGCATCCTAAAGGCGCCAGTTTAAAAAAAAAATAAAGTATTCAAAAACGCTGATCTTGACGTTTTTTGAATACTTTCAAGTGGAGAGGACAGGTTGCGGTCTTATAGACCCCTGATCTTTCCATAAAGAATACGTGTAGCTGCCTATTACTGTCACAAAGCAACTTTCCATGGGGGCACTCGATAAAGAGGGGCCTGGAGTGCTGGCGGGGTACCCCAGAAGAAGAGGATTGGGGCTGCTCCTGTGCAAAACCATTGCACAGAGCAGTTAAGTATAGGCGTGTGTATATGTGCATGCATGCATACATACTAGAGGTCGACCTACATGGGTTTTTCTCTGGCCGATGCCGATATTTAGAAATCGGGGCGGCCGATTATTTTTTTATTTTTTCCCTTCATCTCAGCAAATCTAGGGTGGAGAGGTGGGGTGCAGCCTATTAGTGCCCACTAGTGCAGCCTGTCAGTATGCATCAGTGCCCACCAGTACAGCTCATCAATGTCCTTGTCTGCCACTTCATCAGTGCCCACCAGCGGTGCGGTCGGCTCCGTTCTGTCCCCTCGCCTGGCCAAGGAGAGCTCCATTCGTCCCCTGACGTGCTGCGCGCCCTGCCTCTGCCTCCACACTACAAACCCCAGAATGCAGCGTGGCCAGTAACAGCCAATCGGCGGCCGCCGCTGCCGACTTCCTCCACTGGGGGAAAAAAAGTCAGCAGACAGCGGCCGTGATAGCAGCTGTTTAGAATAAACGGTGGGCGGCCAGGGGGGATTTCCACCCAGCACGCCCCTGATTCTGATCCCTCACAATCGGCTTTTTTTCACATAATAATCGGCCGATGCCGATATCTTTAAAAAGGCGATATATCAGCCGGCTGATATATCGGTCGACCTCTAATACATACATACATACATACATACATACATTTCCTAAAACAAGTGTTTACAACCACTTTGAAGAAAGAAGGGAAAACACTCCGGAAGCTTGTCCCGCAAAATTGTATGTTAGTGCAAATAAGAAAAAGTATCACAGACGATACTCGATTGTTACTATGGGACCTTTAAATACAGAGAAATGCATTATTCCATGGTGTCGCTGTTCATTCTTCTGCTCTTCATTAGCAGAATGCGGGTGGTCCAACATCATCATGTACAATGTGGTGTGATTGCTGTTTTGCATTGTACATGTCATCTTTAGCGAGACGGGCAGCTATGAGCAGTCAGAGATCAGAAAGAAGTACAGATTCAGGGGACTGGTTCTCATAACTGGAAAAGCATGGGAGGAAGGCCTGCGGGTCTGAGGGAGGGGAGGAAAGGAAGGCCTGCGGGTCTGAGGGAGGGGAGGAAAGGAAGGCCTGCGGGTCCGAGGGAGGGGAGGAAAGGAGGGTCCGAGGGAGGGGAGGGAAGGAAGGCCTGCGGGTCCGAGGGAGGGGAGGGAAGGAAAGGAAGGCCTGCGGGCCCGAGGGAGGGGAGGGGAGGAAGGCCTGCGGGCCCGAGGGAGGGGAGGGGAGGAAGGCCTGCGGGCCCGAGGGAGGGGAGGGGAGGAAGGCCTGCGGGCCCGAGGGAGGGGAGGGGAGGAAGGCCTGCGGGCCCGAGGGAGGGGAGGAAGGCCTGCGGGCCCGAGGGAGGGGAGGGGAGGAAGGCCTGCGGGCCCGAGGGAGGGGAGGGGAGGAAGGCCTGCGGGCCCGAGGGAGGGGAGGGGAGGAAGGCCTGCGGGCCCGAGGGAGGGGAGGGGAGGAAGGCCTGCGGGCCCGGGGGAGGGGAAGGGGAGGAAGGCCTGCGGGCCCCGGGGGAGGGGAAGGGGAGGAAGGCCTGCGGGCCCGAGGGAGGGGAGGGGAGGAAGGCCTGCGGGCCCGAGGGAGGGGAGGGGAGGAAGGCCTGCGGGCCCGGGGGAGGGGAAGGGGAGGAAGGCCTGCGGGCCCGGGGGAGGGGAAGGGGAGGAAGGCCTGCGGGCCCGGGGGAGGGGGAGGGGAGGAAGGCCTGCGGGCCCCGGGGGAGGGGGAGGGGAGGAAGGCCTGCGGGCCCGGGGGAGGGGGAGGGGAGGAAGGCCTGCGGGCCCGAGGGAGGGGGAGGGGGAGGGGAGGAAGGCCTGCGGGCCCGAGGGAGGGGGAGGGGAGGAAGGCAGGCCTGCGGGCCCGAGGGAGGGGGAGGGGAGGAAGGCAGGCCTGCGGGCCAGAGGGAGGGGTTGGGAGGAAGGCAGGCCTGCGGGCCAGAGGGAGGGGGATGGGAGGAAGGCACGGGGGTCTGAGGATTGGGAGGGGTCATTGATCTATCTTTGCACAAGGTAGGTATACCTTGTGCAAAGTGACTTCCTCTGTGCCCACTGACCGCAGGCGGTCAATCACTCGGCACAGCCACCATTCACAGAATGGCTTGTATATTTTTTTTTTTCCAGTGAATACAAAGTGGTTTCTGATTGGACGAGGTGGAGTTTGACATTACTGCCCTACCTCTAGATCTTTCTTAAAAAACTGAGTAATATTTTTTGCCTCAGGTAAAGGGTGTGATGTGAAATATATTTTACTCTTTCGTCCATGGACCGACACAGCTTCTCTATTGACAAAGTGGGTATTATCCGTTAATTAGGAGTGACTAGGCAGAAAAACTTGTAAAAAGTGTTGCATCACACCTTCTACAGTACCGCCCAGGGGGCGGACCCTCTGGGTATACCCTCTCAGTCTGCATCTTCGCAGATCAGTTTTTTTCTGTCTAGCAAGGAGTAGGACATGGCTCCCTTCGGGCCCATTGGTCCGGGGAAAAAAGATATATATATATATATATATATATATATATATATATATATATATATATATATATATATATATATATATTTTTTTTTGCTACATTTGTTGTTTCCTGCGATCTTCGATCAACTGCTGACTGGGTGACAGGCTGGATCCTCGATCCTTGTAGTCTCCCCAGTTTCGGCCATCGAGCGTGTGCCGACCCTAGCTACGCGCTGGGTTTTCCACGACATGCCCGTCGCTCCACGGGTGGCCGGTGAGCTTACGCTCCAGGGCCTGCATCGGACCGCTCAGCTTCGGCTGACCTTACGGCCGAGTCGCAGCAGCCTGTCCGGTGAGCGTCATGCTCCAGGGCATACATATGATCGTCCCTTCTGGGTCCAATCACAGCATGCCTGGCCAACAGTCACTTTCCGTGCGTGGACGATGATCTGTTTGGAATGTCTTCCAGCAGAATACATGCAGGATAGGTAAGTAAAACTCCCCTGCCTCGGCTGGGTGATTTAGCTGGACATTCCTGGAGAGATCAAGTAAGTGGTTGTGGCCCCTTTCTTCCCTCTCTCCCTGCCTTTCCCTCCTCCCTGGGCTTCTAGCTAAAGGTTGCTGGGGGTCACCTAGGGGGTCCCACTGGAGCGGGGCTGGCTGTAACTAACATTTAAAAGAAATGTCATTTTTTCTTACCTGTGTTTGTGTCCTTCCTCCTCCATGCTGTCGGCGGCCATTTTGAGGTGGTCCATGCCAAGTTTGGCCTCTTGTGACTGCCCGGCGGCCATCTTCCTGTGGTTCGGCCACACCCACTGGCCCCTATCAGCTGATCGGCGGCCATGTTTGTCCACCCTGTATGCAGATATTGCCGTTCGGCGGCCATCTTTTTGTGGGCTATGGCTGCTTGACCTCTATCTTCTGTCGGCGGCCATTTTCTTAGAGCCCACATTATCTTCCATACAGACGTTTTTGGCAACCATTTTTCGAGAGCCTCCGGCCTCTAGGGTGCATTACACTGGCGCGAAAATTCACACAGGAAGTGCTGATAAAAGAAGCAGACTGACACAGCAGCAGGGGGGACAGCATCACAGGCGCAGCATAGCAGTACCTATCCAGGGTGGTGAGTCCTCTGGGTGACCTGGCCTCTCTGCAGCACAGGAGGGTGGCCTATTGATATCTTGCCTGGAGCCCTGTGAGTGTCAGCGTGTGGTCAGCATGGCATCTGAGCCAGATGTCTTCTCCCCTGAAACACCAGATTTAGCAGCTGGTGCCCCTGAGGTGTCTATGAACGCTATGACTGCAATCCTAGAGGCGTTTGCTGCCAGGGTGGAAGCAGCACACGGGAATACAGGGGGTAGTAAACGCCCCATCCCCTGCAAGCTTCTGGGGATAATTCTGGTGCAGAACCAGGTCCAGCTACGGCTCGGGGCCCAGATTCTGACGCATTAGAGACTGCAGACCATGACCGGACAGTGAGAATGGCTCAAAGTCCAGGTCAGTACGCGAGACGGCTTTGGTATCTGACCTTATTACTGCAGTGCGGGATATGCTAAAATTGGAAAATACTGCAGAAGCAGCAGAGACTCCGGTCCACTTGGGTTTCATAGACCTGCCCGCACTGCTAAGGTGTTCCCTTGTGTGTCTTTTGATAAACTCTTATACAAGGAATGGGAGAACCCACTGAGGGTCTTTACAGCCCCAAAGAGGTTTGCGGTACGGTACCCCTTTTGAGGAGAGTTTTCTGAAGAAATGGACCGCTCCCCCCTATAGTGGACCCTCCGGTGTCCAGACTTGATAGAGCCACCACAATTCCTGTAGAAGGGGCTCCTGTTTTCAAGGACCCTGTGGATAAGAAGGCTGAAGCACTCGCTTGCTACCTATACTCAGTGGTAGGCTCGGCAGTACGCCCGGCATTGGCGGGGGCCCTAGTGTCTCACACACTTACTGAATGGGCAAGATTGCTACTCCAGGGGTTAAGGAGCGAGATGCTCCTCCTGATGAGATAACATTGGCCGACCTGTTGGTCCAGGGCCTTAGGTTTGTCTGCGAGTCAGACATGAATACTATTCCCCTGCTGTCTAAAACTTCGGTTTATGCAGTAGCAATACGCCGCCTGATCTGGCTAAAAGGCTGGTCTGCGGACCAGACTTCCAAGAAAGCCCTGTTGGATCTGCCTTTTAAGGGCGACAGACTTTTTGGGGCTTCTCTGGATGACATCATCAAGGATGCCACAGGAAGTAAAAGCACTTTGCTTCCCCAAATTAGCAAGAGTAAGGGGCCACGCCAAGGGCAAGGGCCCTCCTTTACTGCACGCAAGTGGTTTTTTCGTCCCCCTAGGGCGACAGGGAAAAGACCCCAGGCCGATAAAGCGCCTGCCCAAGGACAAAAGCGTCCCTGGTCCCTCATACCCAATAAGCCTGCGGACAAATTTGCGTCCGCATGAAGGTCCACCCCCACCCAGCTCTCGGGTGGGGAGACGTCTTCGCAAATTCGCGACTCAGTGGACAGCACTAATCTCCGACAGGTGGGTTTGCAAAGTAATCTCCTCAGGCTACAAGATAGAGTTTCTCTCTTGTCCACCGGACAGATTCAACACCTCCAATCTCCAGCTACTACCGACCCGCCGGGAGGCCCTGTATGGGGCGGTCCAGGGTCTACTGGAACGCGGGGTAGTTATTCCAGTTCCAGAACTGGAACGGGGTTTTTACTCAAATCTGTTCATTGTGCCGAAGAAGGAGGGGGTTCGTCCAAGCTTGGATCTCAGACCCGTCAATTGCTTTGTGAAGGTACAAAGTTTTCGGATGGAGTCGGTTCGATCTGTAGTCACGGCTCTCCATCCGGGGGACTTTCTGGCCTCCTTGGACATCAAGTACGCATACCTGCATGTCCCCATATACTCCAGACACCAGAGGTTTCTGCGATTTGCTATCGGGAAGGACCACTACCAGTTTGTGGCCCTCCCGTTGGGCCTTGCCTCAGCACCCAGGACGTTCACCAAGGTGCTCGCTCCGATTCTGGCACTTCTAAGACAGCGGGGTATCGCTATCACAGGCTACTTAGACGACCTTCTGCTGAAGGCCCCTTCAAGCTCAGAATTAGAGGTAAGCGTGTCCTTAACCTGTCAGACTCTTCGAGACTGTGGTTGGATACTAAACACGCAAAAGTCAGTATTGGTGCCCACTCAACGCCTAGGGTACCTGGGGTTGATTCTGGATTCTTCAGAGGCAAAGGTATTCCTCCCTGTGGAGAAGTTGCAGACCCTCCGGGCTGCAGTACGGCAGCTGACTTCCAGGAATTGGTCGTCACTCCGTTTTTTGCATGCGAGTGTTGGGCCTCAGGGTAGCCTCCTTCGAGGCGGTTCCATATGCTCAATACCACACTCGAGTGTTACAGAAGGAAGTTCTGTCCAGATGGAACAGATGTCCATCATCTCTGGATTATCAAATCCGAGTGAGCCACATAGTCAGGAGATCCCTGGTATGGTGGCTGACAGCACCGGCTCTAATGGCCGGGAAGTCATTTCTTCCGGTTTACTGGATAGTGATCACGACGGACGCCAGCCTTACAGGTTGGGGGGGGAGTCTGGGGTGTTCAGTCGGCGCAAGGTCGCTGGACCCCAGAGAAAGCCCTCCTGCCAATCAATGTCCTGGTAATCCGGGCGATCAGGCTGTGCCTCTTCAAATGGTCTCGGAGGCTGCAAGGGCGTCCAGTCAGGATCCAGTCAGACAACGCCACAGCAGTGGCATATGTCAATCATCAAGGAGGAACAAGAAGCTCAGCTGCAACATCGGAGATCGCTCGCATCCTGAAGTGGGCAGAGAGGAGCGTACCGGCACTGTCGGCCGTGTACATTCCGGGTGTGGAAAACTGGCAGGCGGACTACCTGAGCCGCCAGATGCTGGACCAGGGAGAAGGGTCCTTACACCCGGAGGTGTTCCAACTCCTCTGCCAAAGATGGGGCACACCAGACGTAGATCTTCTGGCTTCCCGATTCAATCGGAAGGTATTGAGATTTGTGGCCCGGTCAAGAGACCCATGGGCAGACGCAACGGACGCGTTGGTAGCATCGTGGGGTCAGTATCGGCTAATCTAGGCCTTCCCTCCCTTAAGGCTTCTTCCTCTTCTGCTCCGCAGAGTGGAGGCAGAGGGAATTCCAATGATCCTAATCGCTCCAGATTGGCCTCAGCGTCCTTGGTACGCCGATCTAGTACGTCTTGTAGCAGACGTCCCCTGGCGCCTACCACTACGGAAGGACCTGCTATCGCAAGGTCCCATATTCCATCCTGCTTTACAGTCATTGGCTTTAACGGCATGGCTGTTGAGAACCAGGTACTGAGAGACCGGGGCCTGTCAGACTCAGTAATCTCTACTATGAGAAGTGCTCGAAAACCGTCCTCTAGGAAGGTCTATCACCGCACTTGGAGGGCCTACATCTCCATGTGTGAGGAAATGAAATGGCATCCGCGTACCTATTTGGTTTCCAGAATCCTGCTGTTTTTACAGCATGGGGTGGACCAAGGGCTTGCCCTAAGTACGATTTAAGGGACAGATATCTGCCCTGGCTGTCTTTTTTCAGCGACCCCTGGCGACTCACTCTCTCGTGAGTACATTTGTGCAGGGGGTCTGACATGTGGCCCCTCTGGTCCGTCCCCCGTTACCTCCGTGGGACTTGAACCTGGTCCTCTCGGTGCTTCAGAAGGCACCGTTTGAGAATATTAGAGATATTCCCCTGTTGACACTTTCTCAGAAAGTGGTCTTTTTGGTGGCTGTTACGTCAGTTAGACGAGTCTCTGAGCTGGCAGCCTTGTCCTGCAAGGCTCCCTATTTGATTTTCCACAAGGATAAGGTGGTGCTGCGGCTGCAGCCTTCCTTTCTTCCGAAAGTCGTTTCGGCTTTTCATCTCAATGAAGACATTGTACTTCCATCCTTGTGTCCTCAGCCGTCGAATCCTAAGGAGTCGGCGTTGCATTCCTTGGACGTTGTCCGAGCTTTGAGAGTATACCTATCTGCTACTTCCCTGTTCCGGAAGTCAGACTCACTGTTTGTTTCGGTGGCTGGTCCCAAGAAGGGCCAAGCAGTCTCATCGGCCACCATCTCTAGGTGGATCCGACAGATAGTAATCCAGGCTTACGCCTTAAAGGGTCAGGCGCCCCTCTTTCCTGTCACGGCGCATTCGACCAGGGCAATAGGTGCCTCTTGGGCTTTCCGACATCAAGCGTCTGTTTCCCAATTATGTAAAGCGGCGACTTGGTTGTCCGCACACACTTTCACAAAATTCTACAAAATTGATGTAGGTGCATCTTCGGATGCCTCTTTCGGCCGCAAGGTTTTGCAAGCGGCTGTTTAGAGTTGCAACTCCTCCGTTGGAGGAGTGCTGTTTTGTGTTTGGGGTGAAGTTTATTTTTATGCTGTTACCACCCCTCGTTTTTTCTCTGACACTGCTTTGGGACGTCCCACTTTGTCAATAGAGAAGCTGTGTCGGTCCATGGACGAAAGAGTAAATAGGATTTTTTACTCACCGTAAAATCCTTTTATCTGAGTCCATGGACCGACACAGCACCCACCCCTCCTTTTAAGTTTGTACTGCTTTTTGACAAACTGATCTGCGAAGATGCAGACTGAGAGGGTATACCCAGAGGGTCCGCCCCCTGGGCGGTACTGTAGAAGGTGTGATGCAACACTTTTTACAAGTTTTTCTGCCTAGTCACTCCTAATTAACGGATAATACCCACTTTGTCAATAGAGAAGCTGTGTCGGTCCATGGACTCAGAGAAAAGGATTTTACGGTGAGTAAAAAATCCTATTTTTTTTCATTCTCCGAGATGGGTTTTCATTCTTTTTCTTCTTTAGGTATAATTGTACTCAAAGGGAAAAAATTGTTTCAAAATCTACCAGAAGGTCAGTTTTAAGAATATATTTGATACTTACCTGGCAGGGGAGATACCATGATCACGAAGGTGGTTCTCCCAGGGTGAGGCTCATCCATTGCACTCTTTTGGCTGTTCTGACCCTTGTGATTTCCCCAAATGCAGGAAACTCGACTGCATAATTAGTGGTAGTATGGGAATGTGTTCGTGCTTTTCCCTGAGGGGGAACAATAAATACAGAAAATTCAGACAACTATGGTTCCGTGGTGCTTTGGGCACCACTGTTAAGGCACCCCATTCATAATAAATGGGACGCTAACACTCCAAGAAACAAATTAAAAAAATGTCTCTTTCCTCTCCTTGCAAAGAATGACAGCTCTTGGCGCCCAGTCTCCTGAAATATCATGAATCCCAGGAGGCTTTTGGACCATCTTCTCACAGACTGCAGATCTCATCCACTGGTGATTCAGCAGGGAATGACTGAGAGGTCAGGAAGTGACAGCCCACTTCCAAATGCAATAAGGCAGGACGAAAAACCGAACCCTGAAAAATAATGTGCAAGACTGAGAACTGAGCGTTCAAATACCACTGATCGCTCGGCTCTTGGTCTTCAGGGTGCAGAGAGCCAGTGATTGTCAGTCAGCGGCTCTCTGTTCTCCCCTCCCGTGCTCAGTGAGCGCCACGCTGTAGAGGGGATGGGAGCGGCTTGCTCAGGCTCTTAGTAGCTCGCTAAGAGGCTGAGCCAGCTGCTGGTACAGGCATCTGGGTGGATCCCGACCGTATGGTTGATCTTTTCAGAGCCTGTACTGGCTCTGATATATTTTTTATATTATGCAGCAGGGTTTACTTTATGCAATGTTGTCAAAGGTAGTTGTTCAGGTGCGATCCTGATACAGTTCAGGGATGCGATTTTGTGAATACACCTTTGTTTATACTGCTGCAATTTTCAATGTGCTAGAAATGCCATCCATTCTCTTCTCAACAAAGCTACCTTCCAGCCACTTCTATGCAAAACTGGCTATGAATTGCATCGTCTGTGAACAGTTATCTCAGAATGCCACTATACTCTATGCCAATAATGGAGAACCTTGGCACCGCAGATGATTTGGAGCTACATCTTCCTTGATGCTCAACTACACTGCAGAGTGCATGAGCATCATGGGAAATGTAGTTCCAAAACATCTGGGGTGCCAAGGTTCGCCATCACTGCTCTATGCTGTGCAGGTTTGGAACGCATTGCTCCAAACTTGCAAAGGACCCCTCTTTAACCTGTTTAAAAAAAAAAAAAAAAAAAAAAAATTGCGCCTCATAGATGTGAACATCCTTCAAAGAAAGCATTGTATTTTCAGATGCCATGCGTATCTATGCTATTTGGAATGCATCTGCTTTTGATTTGCATCAATGTGAACCGTGACTGCTCCATTCACAACTTTTGGGATTGCAGCAGAATCGCTGTAATTCTGCCTGTGATCTCAAAACGCACTACAAATGCAAAACGCAGGTTCAGGTGCTGTTATTTTCAATGGCACTTAAAATGCAGTGTGCGGCATTATTATTAAAAATAATCGCACCTGGACCTGTGTTTTGCTATTGTAGTGTGTTTTGAGATAGTGGGCAGAATCGCAGCGATTCTGCCGCAATCCCAAAATGCCAAGGTGTAAATGGAGCCTCGCAGAGCAGACACCGGAGCTTGATTTGGCAGCTTGGCATGCGCTTGTCCTGAGCACCCAAGTGCTTCTGTGTGCGAGGGTAATCTGAAGGAATAACGTTTTTATTATTTTTTATTTATTTATTTTTCTTCTCATTGGGGCTGTGCCTAATTTACTCTCTCAGCAGATGCACTTCTGAGCATTAAGAGAGCCTGCCACTCCCCCTTCCTGACAGCCACCCAATTGTTGCTTGTCACACTGCAAGGTCTCTCCCCTCCCTGCTAGTCCCCAGGTGCAGTGCTGGAGACAGGCAGGGAGGTGGGTAGGGGATAAACACTGAAATGTTATTTAAATACGGTCTTGATTAAAACTTTTTTTTTTTTTTTAATCAAGTAGAGTGGGACCCCTATTTAGTCGGTGTACCGCACCGCTACCTGGACCATGTGATTGCTGTGACCAATTGCAACAGATCGCATAACCATGGTACACAATGGATGGCTTCCATTCATTGTGTACTTTTGTGTTGAGCTCTATGATTGGTCACATGGTACAGACAGGGCCAATCACGGCCCATCTGCACCATGTGATTAGCTGTGGCCAATCACAATAGTAAACACTGAATCCATCTCATTCAGTAAAAATGGTTGTTTATAGCAGTAATATTCACTGTTATAAGCAATCGTCCTGATCACCTCCCCAGAGTATTAGTGTTACTATGGTAACATTGTGCTGCTCTGGTCGCAGTATGCAAAAAGAAAATTGGAAAAATATATAATAAAGGAAAAAAAAAAAAGATAATTTTTTTTTAATACTGCCACCAGTCAATGTCCCTGAGCAATGAAGCCCGCTTCGCCAGTTGTGTATTGCAGTAATATGATCCACTAGCTGGCGACACTAGGAATCATCATCTGGAAGCTCCGAACACCACTTAGGTTTTGGGGAAACCGTTGTATCCCTGTGCTGGGCGAGACTGCTGTGGCAGTCATCGCCGTCTAGTAAGCAGACTATCATACCACTTTGGGTGTGCGGAGCCTGATGCACCATACATATACTGTGTGTGAAGATCGCATTCACTGTCCCATCCCTTATTTCCATGGATGGACTCTAAATAGACACCTATGAACTCTCTTATGTGATGGGACTCTGCCTTTTCGTTTTTCTTTTTTACTTTTATCAAATTTTATTGTTCATTATTAATCATTATCACTGCATCCACTTTTTATATATACAATGTCCCTGGTCACCAGTTGTATGATGACCCTGTAGTGCACTGGTAACAGTATGTGTAAAAAAAAAAAAAAAAAAAAAGTGTGTGGGTGTATATATGCACGCGCGCACACACTTGCAAAAAAAAGTATGTGAACCCTTTTGGAATGATATGGATTTCTGCACAAATTGGTAATAAAATGTGATCTGATCTTCATCTAAGTCACAACAATAGACAATCAAGCCGCGTACACACGATCGGTTTTACGAACCGATCGTGTATGGGCCCCATCGGTCTTTTTTCCATCGGTGTGAAAAAATAGAACATGTTTTAAATTTATCCGATGGGGGAAAAAAAACTATAGCAAAATCCGATCGTCTGTGTGGAAATCCATCGGATAAAAAACCTACGCATGCTCAGAATCAAGTCGACGCATGCTCAGAAGCATTGAACTTAATTTTTCTCGGCTCATCGGAGTGTTTTACGTCACCGCGTTTGAAACGGTCCGTTTTTTTGACTGATGGTGTGTGGGCAAGACTCATGGAAGACAGTTTCATCGGATTTCCGATGGGGAAAAAAACCATTGGATTAGAATCCATAGGATATCCGATCGTGTGTACAGGGCTTTACAGTCTGCTTAAACGAACACAAAAAATTTAAATGTTACCATGTTTTTATTGAACACACTATGTAAACATTCACAGTGCGGGTGGAAAAAGTATGTGAACCCTTGGATTTAATAACTGGTTGAACCTCCTTTTTGGCAGCAATAACTTCAACCAAACGTTTCCTGTACGCAGCAAAGCAGCCCCAAACCATGATGCCCCCGCCACCATTCTTTACAGTTGGGATGAGGTTTTGATGTCGGTGTGCTGTGCCTCTTTTTCTCCACACATAGTGTTGTGTGTTTCTTCCAAACCACTCAACTTTGGTTTCGTCTGTCCACAGAATATTTTGCCAGTACTGCTGTGGAACATCCAGGTGCTCTTGTGCAAACTGTAAACATGCAGCAATGTTTTTTTTTGGACAGCAGTGGCTTCCTCTGTGGTATCCTGCCATGAAATCCATTCTTGTTTAGTGTTTTACGTATCGTAGATTCTCTAACAGGGATTTTAGCATATGCCAGGGACTTTTGTAAGTCTTTAGCTGACACTCTAGGATTCTTCACCTCCATTGAGCAGTCTGCGCTGTGCTCTTGCAGTCAACTTTACAGGCCGCCCACTCCTAGGGAGAGTAGCAGCAGTGCTGAACTTTCTCCATTTATAGACAATTTGTCTTACCGTGGACTGATGAACAGCAAGGCTTTTGGAGATACTTTTATAACCCTTTCCAGCTTTATGCGAGTCAACAATTCTTAATCGTAGGTCTTATGAGAGCTCTTTTGTGTGAGGCATCATTCACATCAGGCAATGCTTCTTGTGAAAAGCAAACCCAGAACTGGTGTGTGTGTTTTTTTTTTTTTTTATAGGGCAGGGCAGCTGTAACCAACACCTCCAATCTCATCTCATTGATTGGACTCCAGTTGGCTGACACCTCACTCCACTCCAATGATGTCATTAGTCTAGGGGTTCACATACTTTTCTCTTATCGTCCATGGACTGACACAGCTGGATACTGTAAACGTGTGGGTATATGTCCCTGCTCGCAGGAGAAGATCTAGGCAGAATGTTAGATGTTAAAACATTCTAGAACAAACCAGAGCTGAACAGCCCCGCCCAGGGGGGGCGGTCCTTCCGGACATTACCCTCCCACCTGCAGCTAGCAGACCTCAGTTTTTTTTCTGCCTAGCAGAAGAAGACGTGGCTCTCTCAGGAGCCAGTCTCCTGGAAGATTTTACTTTTAAAATTTTATTCCTTTGGGAATTTTATTTTATTTTTGAGACCTTCAATCAACTGTCGGCTGGGCAACAGGTTGGGTACACTAGTATCCTCGTAGTCTTCCCTGTCCGACCATCGAGCGTGCTGATCCTCGCCTTGTGTGGGACTCAGTTCACGACATACCCCATGACTCCAGGGGTGGCCGGGTTGCTTTCATGCTCCCGCGGTCCTCTCAAGATTGAACAGTACTTGACTGTCTGTATCTCTCGCGGTGGACCGGGCTGACAGCTACGCAGTACGACTCTGTGATAGGTCTGTCTGAAACAAGCCAGTGGGTCCCTGAAAGGGACGGGTAAGTAGTCTCTCCTACTGCAGGTGAGTACATGCTGGCTGTGTTTCTGTGTGTGGGGGTTTCTCCCTGTCTCCCCCCTGTTATGCTGCTCTCTGCACCTTGTACTGGTGCTGTGCTGTGGGGTGCTTGGGGGTCACTCTGGCCTGGCTGGGCGCTCATGTCTGCAGTTTTTTCTGGTGTGTGAGGTGATTATTGTGTGCACCATTGGCACTGTTTGAGGTGGTTATTGCGTGCGCCATTGGCGCGCATTAGAGCTTTGAATTTTGCGCTCGGCGGCCATCTTGGCGTTCAGTGGCGCAGTTATAGCTGCGGGCGGCGGGCATTTTCTTGTGGCCGCCGCGCATTTATTTCTGGCGGCAGCGCGAATCCCCTCACAATCTCCTCACAGACTGAGCGGGTCCTTAAGGGTTGGTGGGTCCTCCCCGGGTATCCCCTCCTCAGCCTCAGCGTAGCCAGTGGGTGGACTGTATATTCACTGTATAGTGTATAAGGTCTCAGAGGGTGGCGTTATGGAGTCTGATACACCTGCTCTCCACACTTGCCTGGGGCCACTTGCAGTGCTGCACAGTTAAACATGTTCATATGTTTCCTGCACCTGCGGTCCTTATGGACCAGTTGTCAGCAGTCCTGGAATCATTCCTGTCAGAATGGAAGCGGTGTGCGAGCAAAAGGAGCTATAAGCCCCCTCCCCCACACAAAAATCTTTACTGAAGGGGTGCTCTGAGTCAGATATGGGCCTAGCTACTGTGCTCAGGACCCTACCTCTGAATATTTAATGTTTTTATGAACAGGACATTCCCTTGTGAGGAAGACTCCAGTTCTGTGTCAGTGAATGACAGGGCGCTTGTAAGTGATCTCATTGATGATGTGAGAAACACTCTCAGGCTGGAATTGCTGTGACAAGCTTTTCTTTTACACAGTTTCCTCACGGTTTTCCTCACGCTGCCTCAAGAGCAGCATGGATGAGGGAGGACTTTATTCATTTATGTATCTAGTCCCTGCGAGCCTTCTGTGTGATACCTGAGGTAACATTTCCCGCCATTTCCTGGGGAATGATTTGAGCTCTGACAGACACGGTCTGAGGATCAGAGGTTACCTGCATGCTGCTTCAGCAGCACAGTCAAGCAGGTTGGAATGATACAGAGAAGATTATGCGCCTCTGCGCCATAATTTAAACTCATGCTATACCTCTAGACTGCATACATTCACAGTGTATGTTTGTGTTATTGGTCTCTGTGTCTGCGTGGCTGTCCCCACGTTCCAATGCTGTGTTTCAGTGCCATACATGATATAAACGTCCAAAATATGTTTATGCACGACTCCAGATACATTCACAGTATATGTATGTATTATACTCTCTGGGTTGGCGGGGGCTCCGGTGTCCTCCCGCACTCTCATGGTATGTGCGCTTCGGCTCTCTGCACAGTATAGACATGTTCAATATGTTTATTGCACATATTATACATGTTTACAGTGTGGGGTTCCTCCGGGTACTCCGGTTTCCCCCCACACTCCAATGGAAATGCACAGCATAAATATGTGCAATATGTTGATTCACATGCTATCATTCCTACACGGTATCTGTGTGCTGTCTGTGTGGAGTTCTTCCGAGTGTTCCGGTTTCCTCCCACGCGCTGACGGTATGTGCGCCTTTGGCCTTCTGCACAGTTAAACATGTTCAATGTTTATCACGCATGCTATAATACCTACACGGTATGTGTAGGCAGTCTGTGTGGTTTTCCTCCGGGTACTCCGGTTCCCTCCCACACTCCATTGGTATGGGCGATTCGGCGCTATGCACAGTCTAAATTTGTGCGATTGGATATCCACATACTAACATACCTACCCGGTATGTCTTTGCCGTCTGCGTGGGTTTCCGCCCACGCTACATGACATGCATGCCTTTGGTGCAATACACAATGTAAACATACACATTATGTTTATTCACCTCACTAAATACATTCACAGTAGTTGTTGTAGGTATTGCATTCTCTGAGTATGCGTGGGGTACTTTGGTTCCTCCCACGCGCCAACGGTGTGCGCGTCTTCGGTGCTATGCACACATGAGCTTGTGCAAAATGTTTAGCACACACACTATAATACCTACACGGTATGCGTATGCAGTCTGCGTGGGTTTCTGCCCATGCTACATGACATGCATGCCTTTGGTGCAATACACGGTGTAAACATACACATTATGTTTATTCACCTCACTAAATACATTCACAGTAGTTGTTGTAGGTATTGCATTCTCTGAGTATGCGTGGGGTACTTTGGTTCCTCCCACGCGCCAACGGTGTGCGCGTCTTCGGTGCTATGCACACATGAGCTTGTGCAAAATGTTTAGCACACACACTATAATACCTACACGGTATGTGTATGCAGTCTGCGTGGGTTTCTGCCCATGCTACATGACATGCATGCCTTTGGTGCAATACACGGTGTAAACATACACATTATGTCTATACACAACACTAAATACATTTACAGTAGCTGTAGGTATTGCATTCTCTGAGTATACGTGGGGTACTTCGGTTCCTCCCACGCGCCAACAGTGTGCGCGCCTTCGGTGCTATGCACACATGGACGTATGCTGTCTGCATGGGTTTCATCCGGGTGCTCAGGTTTCTCCCCTGCGTTCCAATGGTGTGCGCATTCTCAGCGCTATGCACAGTATAAACATGTGCAATTTGTTTATTCGCAGGCTAACATACCTACACGGTTGTGTACGCAATCTGCGTGGCTGGTTTACGTCCAGGCCCCGATGATGTGCGCGCCTTCGTCGCTGGCACAGTATATACGTGTTTAATAGGTTTATCCACAAATATTAAACTACATACGCAGTATGTGGTGGTATTATGCTCTTTGTGGCTGGGTGGGTTTCCTCCCACACTCTCCATTTGTGCGTTTGACGCAATACATAGTATAAACTATGTGTTTGCACAATCAGCACCTATCCATGGGTAGCTGCTGGATGGAGCATTGTCACAAGGATCCCTGGTTTCAGGGGTATCACTTTCCACCTGCTTTCAGTGGTGATCAGAAGCTCTGGCTTGGACTATGTTCGCCAGGCTGGGGTTAGCGTTACGCCCGTTAGTGGCTGCGTCTCTGGCATTTTTTGTAGCTCAATGACTGGGCAAAAGCCTCTGCTTCATCCATCAGTCATCTAGCAGGTGCACTACAACTGCTTTTAGCCTTTAGGGTCTCTGTGCCCGGGGTGGGTTTGCGCCACCTGTGGAGGCTGAGGTACTAGTCCTCTGACCGAGTTTCTAGGGAAGTTCTGTCAAAATTGCCTTTTATTGGCCAACATTTGAGGCACCCTGTACACTGGGCCTCCCTTCTCCGATACATTGCGGAGTCTCTTTGGGATTTTCATACATCTCGCTGCAAGACGGTCCTGTCGGCTGTGTGCATTGCAGGCGAAGGGTCCTTGCATCCGGAGGTGTTTCCACCTTCTTTACCGGAGGTGGGGCACCGGAAGTGGACCTTGTGGCCTCTCGACTCACTCGCAAGGTGGCAAGATCGTGGTCAGGTCCAGGGACCCCTGGGCAGACGCGTTGGAAGCCCGTGGGGGCAGTATCGCCTGATATATGCTTACCCTCCGCTACTGTTGTTGCTTCGCAGAGTAGGGGCTGAGGCCATTCCAGTGCTCCGGAACGGCGACATTGGTACGCCGATCTACTTCGGCTAGTCGCAGACATTCCTGGCGACGGCCTATTGGGGTCGACCTTCTGTCTCATGATCCCATACTTCATCCTGCTTTACAGTCCTTGGCTTTAATGGCATGGCTGTTTAAAGCTAGGTGCTGAAGGACCGAGTTCTCTCGTATTCGGTCATCTCTTCTATGTTGTTGACACGGGAATCTTCCTCCAGAAAGATATCTCACCGTACCTGGAAGGCTTACATCGCTATGTGCGAGGAACTTGAGTGGCATCCTCGGATGTATTCCGTTCCCAGGATTTTGCTGTTCTTACAGCGTAGTGTGACAAAAGCTGGCCTTGCATACCTTTTTTTTGAGGGTCGGATTTCGGCCCGGGCTGTCTTCTTTTTCTTTTTCTTTTTCTTTTTCTTTTTTTTTTTTTCAACGACCGGGCCATTCCTTGATTAGCACCTTTTTGTGCAGGGGGTTTGCCATGTGATTCCCCCCCCCCCCCCCCCTGTCAAGCCTCCTCTCCCTACTTGGGATCTGATTTTGATGCATCTCAGTTCTCCAAGAACATCCCTTTGAGAATATCCGAGAGATTCCTCTCTTGACCTTGTCCCGGAAGTTGGCCTTGGTGGCCATTGCTTCGGTTAGACGGGTGTCTGAGTTGGCGGCCTTGTCCGGCAAGTCGCCTTACTTGGTCCTCCATAAGGATATGTTGGTGTTGCGCCCACGACCATCCTTCTTTTCTAAGGATGGTCTCGGCCTTTCACCTTAAGAAGGACATTGTTCTTCCGTCCTTGTGTCCTCCCCCATCGCATCCCTGAGAGTTTGCGCTTCATACATTAAGATGGGTACAAGCCTTACGAGTGTACCTGTCTGCTACTGTTTCCATTCGGAAATCTGTGTCTGGTCCAAAACAGGGCCGAGCGGTGTCGTCTGCCACCGTCATTAGGTGGATCAGGCAGACCGTCATACAGGCCTATGCCCTTAAGGGGCGGGCGCCTCCCTTTCCGGTTGCGGCGCATTCCACCAAGGCAATTGGTGCTTCCCGGGCCTTCCGACATCAAGCGTTGGTTGCACAAGTGTGCAAGGCGACGACCTGGTCATCCGTTCATACCTTTTCAAGATTTTATAAGGTTGATGTGGCTGCATCTTCGGATGCTCCCTTCGGCCGCAAAGCATTGCAGGCCGCTGTTTAATGTCGCAACTCCTCCGTTGAGGAGCTCTGCTTGTTTGGAGTGAAGTTTTGGTTGTTCCTTTACTACTGCTTTGGGATGTCCCACACGTTTACAGTATCCAGCTGTGTCAGTCCATGGACGATAAGAGAAAATAGGATTTTTGTATTCGCCGTAAAATCCATTTCTCCTGACGTCCATGGACTGACACAGCACCCACCCTTCCTTTTAAGGTTTGTACTGCTTTGTTACAAACTGAGGTCTGCTAGCTGCAGGTGGGAGGGTAATGTCCGGAGGGACTGACTCCCCCCCCCCCCCCCCCCCCCCCCTGTGCGGGGCTGTTCATCTCTGGTTTGTTCTAGAATGTTTTAACATCTAACATTCTGCCTGGATCTTCTCCTGCGAGCGGGGACATATACCCACACGTTTACAGTATCCAGCTGTGTCAGTCCATGGACGTCAGAGAAATGGATTTTACGGTGAGTACAAAAATCCTATTTTTCCACCTGCACTGTGAATGTTTACATGGTGTGTTCAATAAAAACATGGTGACATTTAATTCTTTGTGTGCTATTAGTTTAAGCAGACTGTGATTGTCTATTGTGACTTGGATGAAGATCAGATCACATATTTTATGACCAATTTGTGCAGAAATCATATCATTCCAAAAGGGTTCACATACTTCTCTCTCACTCACTCACACTCACACTCATATATATATATATATATATATATATATATATATATATATATATATATATATATATATATATATATATATATATATATATATATATATATATATATATATATATATATATATGTATGTATGTATCTCAATTATACTATACAGTCATGGCCGAAATTGTTGGCACCCCAGAAATTTTTCCAGAAAATCAAGTATTTCTCACAGAAAAGTATTGCAGTAACACATGTTTATTCCCTTTTGTGTGTATTGGAACCAAACCAAAAAAAGGGAGGGGGGGGGGGGGGAAAGCAAATTGGACATAATGTCACACAAAACTCCAAAAATGGGCTGATCAAAATTCTTGGCACCCTTAATTTAATATTTGGTTGCACACCCTTTGGAAAAAATAACTGAAATCCGTCGCTTCCTATAACCATCAATAAGCTTCTTACACCTCTCACCCGGAATTTTGGACTACTCTTCCTTTGCAAACTGCTCCAGGTCAATTTTAAGATCTCTCCACAGGTGTTCAATGGGATTTAGATCTGGACTCATTGCTGGCCACTTTAGAACTCTCCAGCTCTTTGTTGCCATCCATTTCTGGGTGCTTTCTGACGTATGTTGGGGTCATTGTCCTGCTGGAAGACCCAAGATCTCAGACGCAAACCCAGCTTTCTAACACTGGGCTCTACAGTGCGACCCAAAATCTTTTGGTAATCCTCAGATTTCATGATGCCTTGCACACATTGAAGGCACCCAGTGTCAGAGGCAGCAAAACAACCCCAAAACATCATTGAACCTCCACCATATTTCACTGTGGGTACTGTGCTCTTTTCTTTGTAGGCCCTATTCCGTTTTCGGTAAACAGTAGAATGATGTGCTTTACCAAAAACCAAAAAGCTTTATCTTGGTCTCATCTGTCCACAAGATGTTTTCCCAGAAGGATTTTTGATTATTCAAGTACATTTTGGCAAACTGTAGTCTTGCTTTTTTATGTCTGTGTCAGCAGTGGGGTCCTCCTGGTTCTCCTGCCATAGCGTTTCACTTCATTTAAATGTCGACGGATAGTTCGCGCTGACACTGATACTCCCTGAGCCTGCAGGACAGCTTGAATTTCTTTGGAACTTGTTTGGGGCTGCTTATCCCAGGGTTTGACAAATTTGCTTGGAATCTAGGAGCCAGCTACGCGCCCCGTCCCGCCGAGCTCGCGCGCAGAAGCAAACGTATACGTGAGTAGCGCCGGCATATGAAAGCGGTGTTCAAACCACGCATGTGAGGTATCGCCGCGATTGGTAGAGCGAGAGAAATAATTCTAGCCCTAGACTGCCTCTAACTCAAAACATGCAACCTGTAGAATTTTTTTAAATGTCGCCTATGGAGATTTTAAAGGGTAAAAGTTTGTCGCCATTCCACGAGCGGACGCAATTTTGAAGGGTGACATGTTGGGTATCAATTTACTCGGCGTAACATTATCTTTCACAATATAAAAAAAAATTGGCCTAACTTTACTGTTGTCTTATTTTTTAATTAAAAGTGTATTTTTTTTTTTTTCCCCAAAAAAAGTGCGCTTGTAAGACCGCTGCGCAAATACGGTGTGACAAAGTATTGCAACGACCGCCATTTTATTCTCTAGGGTGTTAGAATAAAAAATATATATAATGTTTGGGGGTTCTAATTAGAGGGAAGGAGATGGTAGTGAAAACACAGGGGAAGCTCCATTAGTCTTGTCTTGCCAACGGCCACCCCAAGATGGCGCCAGATCACAGAAGGAAGCATAGGCCTGCAGAAGGCCGCAAAGCCGGGGCCTCAATTGCCGGGCGGCGCGGCGGTGGAGGTGGGGGCGCACGGAGACACAGGATGGGGTATCCTGTGTCTCCGTGCGCTCCACCGCGCAATCGCGCCGGCCGGCAATTGAGGCCGCGGCCTTCTGCAGGCCTATGCTTCCTTCCTCAGGTGCCAGGTTGCTATTTCTAGTCGCAATTGCGACCTGGCGCCCGGATTTCGTCGAGCCCTGGCTTATCCACTATCCGGACTATCCTGCGTTGCAACCTTTCATCAATTTTTTTTCTCTTCCGTCCACGCCCAGAGAGATTAGCTACAGTGCCATGGGTTGCAAACTTCTTGATAATGTTGTGCACTGTGGACAAAGGCAAATCTAGATCTCTGGAGATGGACTTGTAACCTTGAGATTGTTGCTATTTTTCCACAATTTTGGTTCTCAAGTCCTCAGACAGTTCTCTTCTCCTCTTTCTGTTGTCCATGCTTAGTGTGGCACACACAGACACACAATGCAAAGACTAAGTGAACTTCTCTCCTTTTTATCAGTTTTTTTAGGTGTGATATTTTTTTTTTTTTTTTTTTTTAATATTGCCCACACCTATTACTTGCCCCAGGTGAGTTTTTAAAGGAGCATCACATGCTTGAAACAATCTTATTTATCCCCAATTTTGAAAGGGTGCCAAGAATTTTGACCAGCCATTGTTGGAGTTTTGTGTGACATTATGTCCAATTTGCTTCTTTTTTTGTTTGTTTTGTTTTGTTCCAATACACACAAAGGGAATAAACATGTGTATAGCAAAACATGTGTTACTGCAATACCTTTCTGTGAGAAATACTTGATTTTCTGGAAAAATTTCTTGGGTGCCAACAATTTCGGCCATGACTATATATATATATTTCCCCAAAAATTGTGACTCTTATGTCTATTAGTTGTTTCAGTCCTACCATACACCATTGGTAATCTGGTAAGTTCAGTCTGTTCTAAAAAAAAAAAATGTTTTCCTAGGCTAAGACATGGATGACCTGAACCTTCACTACAGATTCCTGAACTGGAGGCGGAGAATTCGAGAGATCCGTGAGGTGCGGGCAGTACGTTACCAGGAGAGGGCCAAGCATATTATGGTAGACGGGGATACCCTCAGGTGAGGAAATGTCCTCGGCATTTCAGTGTCCTGTTTCTTTGGGCTGTTGCACTTTTCTTTACTCCATGTCTGGGAGATATTGGTAAAAACCAATGCACATAAAAAAAAAAGATGGTATTGAATGTAACATCACTTTTTTTTTTTTTTCATGTAAAACACTGCGGAGCTTTGGTTACTAGAAATACGTTATTTCTCGTAGTATGGCATTAACTCTTTGCTGTGCCAAGGATGTGTCTTACACGTTATGCTTTTTAAAAGGATAAAACAAGCTGATGGTAGTCTTAAATCTAGAGTTTAATGTAGACTTGATCTGGGTGACCGTAAGACCAGCCATGTATTTCTATACCTTGGTGAAACGAATCGCTAGGGGAGCAACAGCTCACAGACTCTGTCTATGAAAATGTGTAGATTAAAACTCAAAGTACCAACAAAGTTTTAAGATGTGAATAGGTCCTTTTTTCTAAAACTCTCATTCACGTGTTTAGCATTAAAGTGCAACTACATATAGATTGATACATACAATATACACTGGAAGATGGGGGTTTACACTGGAAGATATTTCCAGATAAGAGAAAACTTGCAGAGATGTATAGATTTCTATTATAAACCTAACCAGATAGGAAGACTGAGGCCTGAAGGGCCCAAGTCTCCATTCTGACTTTCAAATCAAATGGTACATGGCACTCAAACTATTGCTGTTGCCCTACCCGCTCCAGTAATTGAAATCAAGATATGCTGAAACAAATGGCCTTCTAAAGTGGGAATGGGGTGGGGAACAAATCCCCCCCCCCCCCCCCCCCCATTCTATAGCCAAGTTTATGAGAAAAAATGTCTAGTTCTGACAAAAAAAAGGAAGCAGAAGGAGGAAAAGAAAAGAGGTCGGGAGGGGAATCAACCCCATAGAGGGAAAAAAAACAAGGAGGGGACAGGACCCTAAGGCCCCTTTCACACTACTGCGACTCCACCGCGATTTCGCGGCTGCGATTTTGCCACAATTTGAGGGAGACTTGAGGTCTATGAACCTGAACTTGCATCAAAGTCGGACCAAAGTAGTGCAGGGACTACTTTGAAGTCGTACTAATATGAATGGTAGTCATTGGAAATCATGGGAAACTGCTTGTCATGCTACTTTGCAGTCCCAAATCGTGGGACAAGTCGTATAAGTGTGAAAGGAGCCTAAATGGATAGGGGGAGGTTTCTATTTTTACCTGGTTCTCTTGATAATACGTGTCCTGTGCCAGGTTGACAATGCTCACTCACCGTTCTGTATTTATGGGGAAGCACTGTTGACACCCTCGGACAAGAAATGGGTTAGGATTATAGGACACTGTTCTCTCGTCTCTCTTCCACGTTTTTCCTTTTCAGGACCTTGGCCCCTGTGTTTGTATTGGTGTTAACTTTGGAATACTGGGTTTTGAGATTGGCATATGGTGTGTTTCGTGACTGTTTTGTCTCTGTGCTTGCAGACAAGTGGGTGGTGCAACTTTGGGAGGTGGTATGTGGACCAGGGCTCAAGTCTCAGTGAGATGAGGACAATGTGACTGGACAGAGTCAGATATTGCCATTGCCATCCAGAATAGTGAGGGACGCTAACTAATGCATCCAAGGCAAGGTCTGCAGTGGGTGAATGGTTCCTTGCAGTAATTTTGTTAACTTGGTAAGCAGTGTCGTTTTGACTGTGGTTAGGTTTGCCATGTGTTGCATTTTCTCTCCCTGGGAGTTGAATATACATTTGGTGTTTGGACTACTGCCTTTCTCTGTCTGAAAAGCCTGCTTCCCACACTCCCACTAATCCCCCCTGCTGTCTGAGTCCGTGGCTCCATTCGGTTTTAGAAATGCTGTGGCAATTGTAATGTTCAAGTTGTTTTCCCTTATGTTCCAAGCTTTTTTTTTTTTTTTTTGTAATGGGTGTATTCAAAAGCTGACCGTGTGTTTTGTTTCTAGTTTAATGAAGGATCTTGTTCATGCCTTTTGAAGAAATAAAATGTTTACCTTTCAGTCATTCAGACCTAGCGTATACTCAAAGTTCACCTTTGATTAAAATGGGCTATACATTTTGAGCCCCACTTTATCCAGCTCCCTACATCTATGGGACACGGTATGTAAATTATACCCACTAAGATCTCCCCATTCCCCTGTGGCCTCTATATTAACCCACACTTTCCTCCAGGACAAAATCCCCAACAATTTTCATGGTGGGTTAACAAAGGCCTTTATAGGATAGCACCCTTCATAGATCAAAGGGATCAAGCTACGAACTTACTTTCAGGAAACGTTACAGATGCCCCAGACGGAATCCTTTCATCTGCATCAAATTACTCTCTTTATAAAATCCCTAGATACTGATCTGAAGGATATAACCACTAGAACCTTGTTTGAAAAGAAATGCCTATGCAGACCTGAATCACAGGGAGGTATCTCGGAGCTCTATAACCTCTTCAATGATCAACGGACCAAACCTTCTTGCCAAATAGCATGGGAATCGGACCTAGACGAGACTATAGAAGAAGAGATCTGGGTAAAGTGGTCTACCATGGTGCACAAGGGAATACTTAATACTTCACTAGTGGAAGGAAATTCTAAAGTGCTATCCAGGTGGTATTTAGTTCCAGCGAAATTAGCTAAAATGTACCCCAACGCTTCACCCCTTTGCTTCAGAGGATGTGGACAAGTGGGAACCATGTTCCATGTCTGGTGGTCCTGTCCCAAAGTCCAACGCTTTTGGATTCAAATTTTTACTTTGATATACTCAGTGACAGGACAAAACCTACCTAAAAACCCTAAGACGGCGTTATTTGCTGACCTACAGGATGAGACCCCCAGACATCTCCGAACTCATCCTTTTTATTTTTTTTATTTATATTTTTTTTTCAGCAGCTAAAATTACAATTGCACGAGCATGGAAAACTCCAGTGATCAGTCTTGCTGTAGTTTAAAAGTAAACTTTCTTGGATCATGGTCAATGAAAAAATAACGTCGACAAGGTGGTTGCTTAACTCTGGGAGGACGTTTATATAACGTCCTCCCAGAATCGCGCGCCCCCTGGGGCGCGCACACGGGAAACTCCGTGACCGCCGGGTCCAGAGGACCCGGCGCATCACGAATCGCGGTAAACCGCCGCTGATAGCGGCCGTTTAACACGTGATCGCTCCGTCAAATGACGGAGCAATCACTTGTAAACAGACCAGCGTCATGTGATGACGCCGGTTCCTCTCTCCCCTCTCTGTACCGATCGGTACAGTGTGAGAGGGGAGGGGGGAGAGAGCGGATGGCAGCAGCTCTGTGGGCTGGATCTGTGACAATTGCAGTCACAGAGCCATCCATCCATCCCTGCTCAGCCATCCCTGTGCAATACTCTGCAAAATACCCTGCCAATACTCTGCAAAATACCCTGCCAATACTCTGCAAAATACCCTGTGCAATACTCTGCAATACTCTGGTGCAATACTCTGCAATACTCTGGTGCAATACCCTGCTGCAATACTCTGCACTACCCGGGTGCAATACTCTGCACTACCCGGGTGCAATACTCTGCACTACCCTGGTGCAATACTCTGCACTACCCTGGTGCAATACTCTGCACTACCCTGGTGCAATACTCTGCACTACCCTGGTGCAATACCCTGCGCAATACCCTGTGCAATGCCCTGCCATACTCCGCAATGCCCTGCCATACTCCGCAATGCCCTGCCATACTCCGCAATAACCACTTCCCGCCCGCCGGCCGTCATATGACGTCCTTGACTTTGTGCAGGGATATCTGAATGATGGGAGCAGCTACAGGCATCATTCAGATATCAGCTTTTTCAGCCGGCGATTCCCTACACCATAAGAATGATCAGGCTTCCCAGCCTAGAGGTGAGATGTGGGGTCTTATTGACCCCATATCTCACTGTAAAGAGGACCTGTCATGCCATATTCCTATTACAAGGGATGTTTACGTTCCTTGTAATAGGTATAAAAGTGATCAAAAAAAATTTTGGGGCGGAAAAACATGTCAAACTAAAATAAAGTAAAATGAACAATAAAAAAAAAAAAATTTTTTTTTTTTTAAAGCGCCCCTGTCCCCGCGAGCTCGCATACAGAAGCGAACGCATACGTAAGTCCCGCCCACATATGAAAACTGTTTTCAAACCACACATGTGAGGTATCTCTGCGAACGTTAGAGCGAGAGCAATCATTTTGGCCCCAGACCTCCTCTGTAACTCAAAACATGTAACCAGTAAAAATATTTAAAGCGTCGCCTATGGGGATTTTTAAGTAGCGAAGTTTGGCGCCATTCCACAAGCGTGTGCAATTTTTAAGGGTGACATGTTGGGTATCTATTTACTCGGCGTAACTTCATCTTTCACATTATGCAAAAACATTGGGCTAACTTTACTCTTTTTGTTTTTTTTTTTTAAGCACAAAACATTTTTTTTCCGTAAAAAAAACGCGTTAAAAAAATTGCTGCGCAAATATCGTGCGAGATAAAAAGTTGCAGCAACCACCATTATATTCTCTAAGGTCTTTGCTAAAAAAACATATATAATGTTTTGGGGTTCTATGTAATTTTCTAGCAAACAAATGATGATTTTTACATGTAGGAGAGAAATGTCAGAATTGGCCTGGGTGCTCCAGAACGCCTGAAGGTGCTCCCTGCATGTTGGGCCTCTGTATGTGGCCACGCTGTGGAAAAGTCTCACACATGTGGTATCGCCATACTCGGGAGGAATAGCAGAATGTGTTTTGGGGTGTAATTTGTGGAATGCATATGCTGTGTGTGAGAAATAACCTGCTAATATGACAATTTTGTGGAAAAAAAAAAATCTTGATTTTGCAAAGAATTGTGGGAAAAAACGACAACTTCAAAAAACTCACAATGCCTCTTTCTGAATACCTTGGAATGTCTTCTTTCCAAAAAGGGGTCATTTGGGGGGTATTTGTACTTTTCTGGCATGTTGGGGTCTCAAGAAATGAGATAGGCCGTCAGTACTTCAGGTGTGATCAATTTTCAGATATTGGCACCATAGCTTGTGGACTCTATAACTTTCACAAAGACCAAATAATATGCACCAATGTGTGCTTATTTTTACCAAAGATATGTAGCAGTATAAATTTTGGCCAAAATTTATGAAGAAAAAATAGTAATTTGCAAAATTTTATAACGGAAACGAAAAAAAAAAAATTTTTTTACAGGTTTTTCAATCTCTTTTTTTCTCTTATAGCGCAAAAAATAAAAAACCCAACAGTGATTACATACCACCAAAAGAAAGCTCTATTTGTGTGAAAAAAAGGACAAAAAATTCATATGGGTACAGTGTTGTATGACTGAGTAATTGTCATTCAAAATGTGAGAGCACCGAAAGCTGAAAATTGGTCTGGTTATTAAGGGGGTTTAAGTGCCCAGTGGTCAAGTGGTTAATATACTAGCCTTTATACTTCTCCTTTTTTTCCATTTCAATAAATTTTTATTTTTCAATTCAAGACATGTACAGAAAATCTTAAAAAATTGTTGTTTAAACATGACAAAGGGTTATTTCCAATTGTTTATGTCACAATGTTCTCATCAAGAGATTAAAAAAAAATTAAAAAAAATGAAAAATAGGCATTCAGGGAAGTCGCACCCCACCTGGACGCCCCTAACGGGATCATCCTGCGCCCAGGTCAGGCCCCCCCCCCCCCCCAGCCCGCCATCCTCATATGAAACCAATAAAAAGGAACTCGGAATCTTAATGAAGAACAGTACTACACTCATATACAATAACGCCCATCAAATTTAAGACTTGGAAATACCGCAATAAGAACACAGTAAATAATGATATCAAATCTTTGAATCATGTTTAAGCATCGAAACAAAAATAAAATAAAACAAAAGATAAAAGAACCAAGAAAAGATAGAATAGAAGAAGAAAGAAATAAGAAGAAATCACATGCCGAACACGAGGCCCTTTAGGAATAAGAGCGGTCAGGGTCATGCCTGACCTTCAAAGAAACGCCACAGAAAACTGCCCAAGGTTCCCATATTGCCTCAAATTTAGGGATTAAATTAGTTGATATGCTAACCATCTTCTCTTGAGCCATAATCCAAGAGATCTTATTGTGTATAGCCTTAATGGATACCCTGGGCTTCCTCCAAGATCTAGCAATAATAATTTTAGTCCCCAGAAGTATAAAGTGAATCAGTTTTCTAGTTGGTTTAGAAACGTTGGGAATATTGTCATTGAGAAGAGCAACAGAAGCTGACCTAGGTATTGAACACGAAGTGACCTTAAATATGAGATTAAAAATTTTCTTCCAGATCGGCCTGATCCTAGGACATTCCCACCAGATATGCACCATCGAGCCCAATAAATGGCAGCCTCTAAAGCAGTTGGGATCCGATTCTGGGTAGATGGATGCAAGCCTGATGGGAGTCCTATACCATCTCATGACAACTTTTAAGTTAGCTTCCATGAGGGAGGTGTTCAAAATACTTTGGAATGAGCGAAAGTTGGCCTTTTGCCAGGATCCTAGATCCCAATTTAGCTGGAGGTCATCTTCCCATGCTTTCATGTATGAGGTTTTAGTAGCTGTACAAGTAAGTGAAGAGTAGATGACAGAAATGCCCCCCCTTTGTCCCACGGCCGATCCGCACCAGATCTCATAGTCCGTAAATTTGGGAGGAAGAGGTTTCTCCATCCAAATATCATTCAAGAATTGTGAAATCTGTTCAAATCTAAATTTTTCAGAGTCAGGGAGGTCAAATTTATTTAGGCAATGGGGCATGGTAATAGGACCCCGATTTGTAAAGTATTGTCCTATCCTATATAGACCTTTGTTTGTCCACCAACTGAAGGCCTCTGTATCCATACCAGGAAAGAATTTTGGATTATTAAAAATGTGTGCTAGTGGTTGTGTTACAGACACTAGAGTGGGAAGAGGACGGAGTCTGTCCCAAAGGGAAAATGATTGAGATAAGGAAGGGGATAAAATAGGTGGTCTCTGTCTTTGTGGGCACCAAAGCAGGTACTCTAAGGATAATTGTGGTACCGCTTGTTCTTCTATCAGCACCCAGTCCGGTTTTTCATTCTTGGAATAAAATATAGATAATTGTGCTAGTCTGGCAGCTAAAAAATAATTATATAAGTTAGGCAAACCCACCCCTCCCTTCTTCCTATTTAAATATAGGGTGTTTTGGGGAACTCTGTAACTAGATTTGCCCCATACGAATGTGAGAATTTTACTTTGTAAGGAATTTATCTGATCTTTCCTGATGGGAATGGGGAGGGAACGAAATAGATATAAAATTCTAGGAAGTAATGTCATTTTCACTGAATTAATCCTGCCCAACCAAGATAGTTCGAATTTGTCCCAATTTTTAAGATCTGTAATAATTTTATGGAATAGGGGAGGATAGTTACTTGTGTAAAGAGATTCTGTTCGAGCAGTCAGAAAGATTCCCAGATATTTAATATGAGAAGAATTCCATTCAAATTTGAAAGACTGTTTGATGAGGGAAACTATGGGTAACGGGAGGGAAATATTTAGTGCCTGTGACTTGGCAAAATTGACCCTGAGTCCTGAAATATTAGAAAAATCAGAAATTACTTTATAAAGATTCGGGAGGGAGGTAATGGGAGAGGTAAGAAAGAAGCAAATCATCTGCGAAAAGTCCGCATTTATGCATCTGATTCCCACAGGTTACGCCTTTAATGTCAGAATTTTGTCTAATGGCTATGGCCAAGCTTTCAATGGCCATAGCAAAGACAATAGGGGATAGTGGACAACCTTGTCTTGTACCCCTGGCTATATTTATCGGAGAGGAATAATATCCCTGTATACGAATTTGAGCTTTAGGTTGAGAATACAGAGCTCTAATAACTCCCATAAAACGTGGGCCAAAACCCCATCGTTCTAATAGGGGGAAAAAAGTATTGCCAGGATACAGAGTCAAAGGCCTTCTCCAGATCAAGTGCTAACAGGAAACCCTGTTGTTTTTGACCTCCGTCCCAGTTGGACTGCAAAAGGGAGATATCAATCTCTCTTCTCACTTGATCTGGGCCTTGTCTTCCTGGCATAAATCCTACCTGATCCTTGTGAATATATTTAGTAATAAAAGAGGAGAGGCGATTCGCTAAAATTTTAGTGAGAATTTTCAAATCATTATTTATCAAAGAAATAGGGCGATAATTGGAAACTTCTTCTGGGTTTTTATCCGGTTTGGGTATAACAGTAATGTAGGCTGTATTAAGTTGTGTACCTAATTGGGAACCCCTTGTAGTAAAATTAAAAAATTTTGTTAAATATGGGGTAAGGGTGTCCTTGAAGGCTTTGTAGTAGGGAGCTGATAATCCATCAGGTCCCGGGGCTGAACCCGCCCTGAGATCTTGAATTACTGCTGTAACCTCTTCAACAGAGAAGGGAGCTTCTAGGATATCTCTATGTTCCATATTCAAGGATGGAATAGGGAGGCCATCTAGGTATGAGGATACCGAGTTCATGGGTATATTTGAAGGGTCGCTATAGAGTTCGGAATAAAATGTCTGAAAAGCCTTTAGTATCTTTTCAGGGTTAGCCGTGGGGTCCTGTCCAGCAATGCGGATCTTAGGTATGGAATAAACTCTCGTTTTAGGAGACAATTTGGATGCCAACATTCTACCTATTTTACCTGTTTGAGTATAAAATTTATTACTTGTCCAACGGAGAGATTTCTCCGCTTTTGTAGTGAGTGCTAAATTGAGTTCTAGTCTACTCCTTTCAATCTTAGACAATAAGGATGGAGAAGGTTTCCTTTTATGCTGTGTTCTCAGGGTCCTGTATGATCTCTCCAATCTATCAATGCCCGCTTCCCTTTCCTTTTTAATTCTTGTCGAAATTTGGATAAGCTTGCCCCTAATAAAGGCCTTATGAGCAGCCCAAAGGACTTCAGCGGAAACATTTTCTATATCATTAAAGCTGAAGTATTCTTGAAGAGCTTTATCTATTTCCATTTGTATGGCTGGATCGGAAAGTAAAGACTCATTTAGTCTCCAATTACCCCCCTTTGATCTACCAGTTTTAATGCGTAGGAACATGACAACCATGGAGTGATCAGAAAGGACCGTGTCTTTGATAATTGACTTAATAACATCCGGGAGAATATAGGAAGGAACCAGGATATGGTCAATCCTAGAGTAGGTGTTGTGTGGGTGAGAGTAATGAGTATAATCTCTTATAGAAGGATTAGATTCTCGCCATACATCAGCTAGGCCTTTATCATGCAAAAGTCTAGCTATTTTCAGGCTTATCTTAGTGGGTCTGGTTAATTGGGTCGAGGGGGGTTTGGATTTGTCCAACCCCTGATCAAATGCTGCATTGGAATCTCCCCCCCAAATGATTGTGCCCTCTAATTGAGGAGATAGGGTGTCCAGGATGAATCGAAAAAATGTATCTTGCCCTGAATTGGGGGAATAATATGAAATCAGAGAATATATTCGTCCCTCTATTGTGCCCTTAACCAGTATAAACCTGCCCTCAGGATCTTTGAAATCAGATATGAAACTAAACTGGCATGATTTTGAAATACAAATAGCCACACCCTTGGTTTTCTTTTCGGCATTAGCTAAAAAAAATTGTGGGAATCGGGAGTGTATAAAGCTGGGATTGAATTGCCTAGGGAAATGGGTTTCCTGAATCATGAGTATGTCAATACCCAGGGATTTATAAGAGTCAAAGAGTTTGCGTCTCTTAACAGGGGAATTCATGCCTTGAACATTATGTGTAGCTATTTTGAGTGAACCTAGTACGGAATCAGCCATGGGACTCAGGGAGGGAGCTGCCATCGTCATCCACTATATCTACTTTACCGCAATACACCATCCTCAGGATCTGTAAGTGTTCTATACGGGTAATCAAAAGCCAAAGGATCATGTTGCGGGTACCTTCAATTGAATCTGCAAAAACCAGAACTGCCAGGCATGTGATAATAGGATTAGAGATAGGAAAGGAGAAAAAAGGAATGAAAAAGTGGAAAAAATAAGAAGAGTAAAAAATTGTCATAGAAAAACTGTAATAAAAAAATTTAATTAAAATTTTAAAAAACCGAAAAAAGGATGAAAACGATCTCGAGGAGGATAAAGTCCTCCCCAAAACTTCTACCAAGGTAGAAAATGAAAAGCCCGTTCCCTAAGGAAAAGGCTATTCCTTCCACAAAGTCTTTAGGAGACTCAGGGGAAAGGTGGAAGCACATGGGACCCACCCCAGCCAGGGCGCCCCTTAAAAAAAAATTAAAGACTTACTAGATCTACCATATTCAGGTCTGTCCGGAGGGACCCCCACCTCTCCCCCCTGAAGTGGATAGAGGAGCGAGAGTCTCACCCCCCCAAATTGGACAAAGAACTCTACAAGTAGTAGATCGAACTCAGAAAAATTGAGACGGGGATAAAAACCCCTTGCAATACATTTTGGAAAAATTTAAACAATCAGAACAAAAAAAAAAACATTCGTTCCAGACTCTTAGAATAAATCTTTCCTGGAACTCATGGGAATCGAGGAGTACAAAGTATAAATTGTGAGCTTGGGTCTCTTCAAGCGGGACCATTGTCTTTGGCTTTCTTGGTTCTTGCCCTGGTCCACAAGGGAGATTGAGGGCTGGTAGGGTTCGGTCTCTTTGAAGATTGTGGGCCACTTCGAGAAGTGTCCATGTAATTTTCTTGAGTGATGATCTTGAGATTCAATAACAGTTTTTCGCCGTCAGGAAAAGTAGAAAAGGAATGATTCTTCCCTTTGTAAGAGAATTTTACTGCAAATGGGAATGCCCACTTGTATTTAATGTCTTTTTGTATGAGGGCTAGAAGTAGAGGCTTCATTGCACGTCTGCGTTGCATTGTAGAGGGAGAGAGGTCTGCATATAATTGGATCTTATGACCCAGGCATAGAATCGTAGACATATTTCGCGCCTTGCTCATAATTTCCTCCTTTATCGCATAGAAATGGGGTTTAATTATTATGTCTCTCGGTAGACCATCTTTCCTTAGAGGACCTAAGGCCCTATGTGCTCTATCTAGCTCCAGGCGGTCTTGTGGAATTTCTGGGATTAGGGATTGAATCATATTTTGAATCGCTGCCGGGATGTCAGTTATGGTTTCTGGAAGTCCTCTAATACGGATATTATATCTCCTGGACCTATTTTCCAAATCGTCGATCCTAGACAAAGCTGTATCTAATTGTTCTTGAATAAAATGGACTTGTTCTGCATTTTGATTTGTGGCGGACACTGTTTGATCCAACTTACACTCTATGTTCTCAATTCTGGCTCCTAAATTCTGAAAATCAGCCTTTAATTCTCCCGTGATTTTAGCCGCAGTTTGAGAGAGGCCCCTATCAAGTAATTCAGCCAGGGTCTGGTACAAGTTGGCCATAGAAAATGTAGATGTATTGGTCAGAGAGCTGACAGGACAAGAGCTGTCCTGATCCATAATAGGATTAGCCAAAGGGGTTAATGCTGAGTTCTCCTGAAAATGTTCCCTCAGGGGTTCATGAGGGGGATGAGATGGAGAGATAGTCTGTATAATAAAGCCAGATGCATGTGAGGAACATTGTTGGGCTATCAGATCTGCCATATTAATTCCCTTTGAATTTACCTCAGCACTGACACAAACAATCTGTGACTCGGCGGCCATCTTGGATTTTCGGGCGGAATTTCGATCGGCCGTTGCGGCTTCAATTGAGCCGTAAAAATTATTATTTATAGATGGGGGGGTGCCCGGGAGTCTGGGGGTTCTGTGGATACCAGTGGTTCCAAATTTCGTTCAGTAGAACCGGAGTTATGGGCGCCGCTGTGCTGGGGTGGTGAGGAGCTACTGGCTCAAGCAGCCATCTTCAGAGCTCCGCCCACAATGGATGTCTATACTTCTCCTTTTATATCTCCTTCCCTTTCTCCTCCTCTTCTCTTCTTCCTTTTTTTGATTAGTTTTATTCTGATTTATTTCCTCTTCAGGATGTATGAATCTTTCTATATTGAAATATTTATTTCAGCAAATATTTTCAAACTTTTGAATAAAAATCTATTGAAAAGAAAATGGGCTATACAGATAAGAGGTCCAAGTAGGTTAAAATACACACTGCAGTTTTGTACAATTTATGCTTCATGTAGCTGGCATACCTGTAGGCCACTTAGGTCCTCCCTGAGGTCTGGCGGAAAAACTTCCACTTGGCCCAGTCTAGATCACGGACCTTTTCTAACCTGAGAGCTGATGGTGGTGAATGAGGTATCTGACCTGGCTGTGAGAAATCGTGAAATATTGATTATTTTTTTTTCGACAATGCTACCACATTGTTCTTGGCATACTTTAATCACCAAGGTGGCACTAGATCCTGCACACTGTTGCGGTTGGCCCAGGAAACTATTTTCCGGGGGGGGGGGATAAAATATTGTTTCCATTTCTGCAGTCTACATAAGAGGATCATTGAATCTTTTATCAAATTTTCTCAGTCGTTAAGTGAATGGTCTAATCCTCTCCCTCTGTTATACTGATGGGGGTGAGGAGCGCTCCGTCTCAATGCCTTTTTTTTCTCCCCCCCCCCCCCCCCCCAAACCAAATATTAGAAAAGCTGCAAGTATCTGGCTTTCCAGGTCACATTGGACCCTCACATTCCTTCAACTCGCTGTGGTTAATATTTTTCATCTTGAATTCTCCTCCTTTCCTTGCCTAAGTTAGTATCTTTGGCGGCGGTTTGAGCTATTACCTGTACCTGCCCTTTATGTGGATGATTGAGCCTTCCTACATCCAGCCCAAAGGGGATTGAGCAGCACCTTTTTTTTTTTTTTTTTTGCTTTGTGTTGGTTCTCCTAGGGGCAGAGGACATATGCTGCTTTCATGCTCTTTGGAACAGCTGGTAATTCAGAAGGTCCCATGAACAGCTGTTTGTGGGTTGGAAAATAGAACCGATTAATGCACTTCATGGGGGAGCAACTTCATTGACATGCGTTTGTGATCTCAGAACTGTTTAATTGTCCTACTTGTAATTAGCACTTGTGGGCTGTTAAAGTTATAAATAATGCATATTTTATTAACTGTCCGACCTCACATGAATGTAACAATATACTCCGGAGGTCGACTGCATTTCCCAGTGAACTACTGGAGGCAGGATGATTATGGTAAATGCAGAAAATCTACTAAATCTCGGCCGGTGATCTGCCGAGATCTGCCCCCCCCCTGCGGATTCTGCCAGCCCTGGACTGTGCAGGCGCAGCGCTCTAGCTCCGAAAATTGCCGAACATTAAGAGCTGTAGACTGCAACTGCGCAATCAATGGGGTATAGTGACAGTCGTTGCCGCACGCTCCCGATGCTCGCTCCACTCTGCAAGGGGGGCGGGTGTATTACTATTATAATGAGCGGATGCATGTTTAAATAAATGAATTGATGGACAGAGATAAGGGCGGGTCGATTTGAATACTTGTCAGAGAATTGTTAAAAAAATCTTATGTCTTTTTAACAGTTCTCTGACAAGTATTAAAATCGGCCCGCCCTTATCTCTGTCCATCAATTCATTTATTTAAACATGCATCCACCCATTATAATAGTAATACACCCGCCCCCCTTGCAGAGTGGAGCGAGCATCGGGAGCGTGCGTCAGCGTGTGGCACAATATTGTGCTCATAGCGCATGCGCCGTGTATGGGTTATAATCCATTGGGCTATTTTCGGAGGTCTGCCGTGAGCGGCACACGCAAGTGTTGCGCATGCACAGGACAGAGCGGGCGGAATCCGCTGAAGTGTTGCGCATGCGCAGGACAGAGCTGGCAGAATCCGCTGAGGGGTAATTCTCGGCAGGTCACCGGCCCTGCTGAACCAGCTGAGATTCGTACCGTGTATGGGCCGGCTTTAGACTTCAGTTCTGCAATATAGTCTACCAATTGTATTTGTTTACATTTTTTTTTTTGCCAGGGGCAACACGACTTCCAGCGCAATTTTATGAGGCAACTCAGACACAACTTGAGAATGAATCACAGCACGACCTGGAGCTACTTACAAGGCAACTCCAAGTTGCCTGCAGGACAGGAGACATTCCAGTGGCCAATCAAACAAGAATCAGCTCTGTGGGAGGGAGGGGGGAGGGAGAGGTTTGCCTGAGAAATGTATGTTTTCTTCCTGGAGAGTTGCTCCTATTAAGACAGTGAGAGGCGACTCCCATTGAAATGAATGGGTACAGGTCGCCTAGGAGTTGGATTGAAGTAGTACAGGGACCTTTTTGAAGTCGGAGCGACTGCAGTAGTGTGCATAAGGACGGCTCCATTAACTTACATTGATTTCTTCAGCCAGCGCGACTAGGGGCGATTTGGAGTCGGATCCAAAGACGCCCCTGTGTGAATGGGCTCTAAGGAGAATACTTCCTTCTTGCGTGGTTACTCAAAATAGAAAGAAGTACAACATGGGAATTTACATTGTTTTGCGATATAGCTGGTTGTACAATGAGTCATCCCTCACTGATTATGCAGTATAGCAGCTTTGAGATTTTCCGAATGCCTCAATACATATTTATGTAACAGTCAGCATTAGTCATGCACTCATATTTGTCTTGATTTTATGTAGGACTTTGTGTGTTTTGTAAACCAGTTTTCTCTTATCATCCATGGACTGACACGGTGTGTCTTTACACTTTACACGTGGGTTATGTCCCTGCTTGCAGGAGAAGACCTAGGCAGAATGTGAGATGTTATACATACATTCCAAAAGCCAGAGCTGAACAGCCCCACCCAGGGGGCGGTCCCTCCGGGCACAACCCTCCCACCACAGTCAGCAGACCTCAGTTTTTTTCTGCCTAGCAGAAGGAGAAGACGTGGCTCCCTCAGGAGCCAGTCTCCTGACCTATTTTATTCCTTTTTGGAATTCTTTTTTATTTTATTTTTGAGAATCTTCTATCAACTGTCGGCTGGGCAACAGGTTGGGTACAGGATATCCTTGTAGTCTTCCCTGTCCGACCATCGAGCGTGCTGATCCTCGCCTTGTGTGCGTGAGACTCAGTTCACGACAGGCCCCATGACTCCAGGGGTGGCCGGGTTTGCTTTCATGCTCCCACGGTCCTCTCAAGACTGAACAGCTCCTGACTGACTGTATCTTTCGCGGTGGACCGGGCCGACAGCTACTCAGTACTGCACTGTGATAGTCCTGTCAGAAACACCAGTGTGTCCCTCAGGGGACGGGTAAGTAGTCTCTCCTGCCTGCAGGTGAGTACAAAGGGCTGTGTGTTTCTCTGTGGGGGATTTTCCCTGTCTCCCCCTGTATTTTATTGTCGCTCTCTGTCACCATTACTGGCGCTGACTGTGTGGGGTGCTTGGGGGTCACACTGTTCTTGGGGGGCTCATGCTGGTCTGCAATGTATGCCTTGGGGCTTTTTTGTGTGGTTTTTTTTTTGGGGCCTGAGCGCCGAGTGGCGCTGTGCGTGTGTGCTGTTTCTTTTAACTGCATGGCGGCCATCTTGCCTCAGTGAAGTGCGGCGGCCATTTTCTTGTAGCCCGCGCGCTTTTCAGCACTAGTTTGGCCTCTAGCGCTGCTATAGCAGCGCGAATCTCCTCAGTCTCCTCACAGCTTACCAGCGCTGACACAGCGCGGTACAGACAGCTGAACTAAGCGGTCCCTGGTCCGGTTTGGTGAGTCCCCCTGGGCGCCCCCTCCTCAGTCAGCACAGCCTGTGGGTGGACTTTTTATCTGAGAGAGTCTCAGAGAGGGACAATATGGAGTCTGTGTCACCAGCTTCCCCTAAAAATGTCAGTGGCAACAGGCAGTGCTTCAGCACTGCGGTCCCTATGGACCTGTTGTGGGCAGCCCTGGAATCAATTTCTGACCAGGATGGGAGCTGTGTGCAAGCGCAAGGTGCAAAAAGGCGCCCTCTCCCCACTTTATCTACTCGAGGGCAGTGCGCTGATTCAGATATGGGCCTAGCCACTATCGCTCAGGACCCTAGTTCTGAAGGTATGGATGGTTTTGAACAGGACATTCCTTATGAGGGAAACTCCAGTTCTGAGTCAGTAAATGACAGGGCGCTTGTTAGTGTGCTCATGACTGTGGTGAGGGACACTCTCAAGCTCAAATGCTGCGGATGCAGAACCTCAGGTGGATACTGTCTCCTTTGGTTCTTTTAAGGCCAGGCCTTCTAAAGGGGTTTTTTCCATTGTACTTTCTTTGACCAGCTCATTGATAAGGTCTGGGAAAAGCCGCAGAAGAATTTTTTTATGGTCCCGCGGCGTTTGTCTATCAGATACCCCTTAATGATGCCCTACTTAAAAAGTGGGCTTCTCCCCCAGTGGTCGACCCTCCAGTCGCCCGGTTGAACAAGGCCATCACTCTCCCGATGGAGGGGACTCCTGCATTTGAGGACCCCACTGACAGGAGGTCAGAAGTGGTGAGCAGAACCGTGTTTGCCTTGTTGGGATCCGCCCTACGACCTGTGGTAGCGGCGACCCTTGTGTCAAAAACACTTACAGGTTGGGCAAAAATGTTGCACCTAGCTGTACAGGAGCATATTCTTCCTCCAGACACAGTTGCTCTGGCCCACCCAACTGGTTCAGGGCCTGGTTTCTGTGTGCGACGCCACGCTGAACGCGGCCCCTTTAATATCCAGGGCCTCTGTCTCGGCGGTGGTATTGCGTCGTCTTATCTGGTTGAAATGCTGGTCTGCTGACCTAGCCTTAGGAAGCTTCTGACGGATCTACTATTTTAAAGGCGGTAGACCTTTCGGTGCTGCTCTGGATGACATCGTCATGGATGTCACGGGAGGTAAACGCACTCTTCTTCCTTAGACTAGCAAGGGTGAGGAGGCCCGCCGCAAACAGGGGCCTTCCTTTCCAGCAAAACAGGGGTTTTTTCGTCAGTCAGAGTCCACAGGTAGGCCCTCTCAGACTGATGGCAGTGCGGCTGGTGGGCACAAGTGCCCCTGGGTGCGTAAGCCAAACAAGCGGCTCCCAAGCCCGCCTCCGCGTGAAGTCTTGTCTCCGCCCGACTCTGGGGTGGGGGGACGACTTCGCAGGTTCACGGATCGGTGGACCTCCCGAATCTCCGACTGGTGGGTGTGCGAGGTGGTCACCTCAGGTTATAGGATAGTATTCCGATCCTGGCCCCCACACAGATTCTTTCCCTTGAATCTTTCTCTCCTTCCTACCTGTCGGGCAGCCCTCTTGGGGGCTGTACAGGTTGATCAGGTCCAGAGTGATTGTGCCGGTTCCGTCACAGGAGAGTTTTCAGGGATTCTGCTCGAATCTGTTTGGCGTCCCAAAAATAGGACGTGGTTCGACCTATCCTGGACCTCCTGGCCCTGAATGCCTTCGAGAAGGTGCAGAAATTCCGCATGGGATCCATTCGCACGGTGATCGCTACACTCCACCAAAGGGATTTTCTTCTGGCGTCCTTGGACTTCAAGGACGCCTACTTGCATGTTCCGATCTGCGCAAGTCACCAGAAGTTTCTGCGCCTTGCGATCAGCGAAGTCCACTCTCGATTGTGGCTCTTCCTTTCGGCCTTGCCTCGGCACCAAGGGTGTTCACCAAGGTGCTTGCTCCGGTTCTAGCCTTCTGTTACAGCGAGGTATTGCTGTCGTGGGCTATCTGGACGGTCTTCTGCTATGAGCAGAAAGTGGCTCAGACTTAGAGGAAAGGTGACTATCGTCAATTAGACCCTCAGGGACCTCGGGTGGTTCCTGAACATTCAGGAGTCAGTCCTGGTCCCGACTCAGTGTCTGGAGTCTCTAGTTCTGGTTCTGGACTCCTTGGAGGCAAGGTATCCTACCTCTGGAGTAGTTGCTGACACTTCAGTCTGCGGTGCGGGTGCTGACATCCCGAACATGGTTGTCAATCCGTTGTCTGCATGAGAGTCCCGGGACTCCTGGTGGCATCCTTCGCGGCCGTTCCGTATGCCCAATCACACACCAGGGCATTGCAGAAGGAGATCTTGTCCACCTGGGACAAATCCCCGTTGTCCTTGGATCTTCGGATCCAGGTGATTCACCTGGTCAGGGCGTCCCTGACAGGGTGGTTGGGACCCTCGGCTCTTCGGTCCGGAAAGTCATTCCCCTCCCATCCGATGGATGGTACTCACGACGGACGCCAGCCTGACGGGCTGGGGTGGAGTCTGGGGAGTCCTGTCGGCTCAAGACCTTGGACTCCGGACGAGCCGGTTTACCAATCACTGTTCTGGAAATGCGGGCCATCAGACTGTGTCTCTCCTCAGGTCGGAGAGAGTACGGGGTCGCTCCATCAGGAGCCAGTCGGACAACGCCACGGCGGTGGCGTATGTAAACTATCACGGGGGGACTCGGAGCTCAGCTGCGGCTTCCGAGGTAATCCGTATCCTGAAGTGGGCCGGAAGAAACGTGCCGGCTCTGTAGGGGCGGACTATCTGAGTCGCCAATCGCCAGACGCCGGACCAGGAAGAGTGGTCCTTGCATATTTCAACTCCTTTGCCGACGGGGGGGGCACGTCGGATGTGGACCTGATGGCCTCTCGACTCAGTCGCAAGGGTCGAGGTTGTGGCCAGATCCAGGGATCCTTGGGCGATGACTCGGATGCGTTGGTGGCCCCATAGGGTCCTTATCGCCTGATATAAACTCCGGTGATCCTAATTGTTCCGGATTGGCCTCAGCGTCACTGGTACGCTGATCTGGTACGTCTCGTTGCGGACGTTCCCTGGCGGTTGCCGATGAGGGAGGACCTTCAGTCTCAAGGTCCTATGTTTCATCCGGCTTACAGTCTCTGGCTTTAACGGCAGAGCTGTTAAAAGCCAGGTATTGAGGGACCGAGGTCTCTCGGACTCTGTCATTTTGACCATGTTAAGGACACGGAAGTCTTCCTCCAGGCAGATCTATCACCGTGCCTGGAAAGCTTATATCGCCATATGCAAAGCGCTGGACTAGCGTCCTCGGACGTATTCCGTCCCCAGAATCCTGCGTCCTCTACAGTGTGGAGTGACCCAAAAGCTTGCTTTGAGTACCATCAAGGATCAGATTTCGGCCTTGGCCGTCTTCTTTCAGCGACCTCTACCGGGTCATTTCTTGGTTAGCACCTTGTGTTGGGGGTTCGCCATGTGCTCCCTCCTGTCAAGCCTTCTCTCCCACCGTGGGATCTGAATTTGGTGCTCTAGGTCCTCCAGGAACCTCCTTTTTGGGAATATCCAGGATATTCCTCTCTTGTCTTGTCTCAGACGGTGGCCTTTTAGTGGCAATCACTTCTGTTTGACGAGTGTCTGAGTTGGCGGCTTTGTCCTGCAAGTCGCCATATTTAGTCATCCATAAGGATAAGGCGGTGTTGCATCCGCGACCTTCCTTTTTGCCAAAGGTGGTGTCTACCTTTCACCTACATGAGGACATTGTCCTCCCGTCCTTGTGTCCTCACCCATCGCATCCCAGAGAGTTTGCGCTGCACATATTGGATGTGGTACGAGCCTTACGGGTGTACCTGTCTGCTACTGCTTCTATTCGGAAGTCCGACTCACTGTTTGTGACTGCCCCTGGTCCATAACAGGGCCAAGCGGTTTCGTCTGCCATCATTTTTAGGGGAATCAGACAAACCGTCATTCAAGCCTATGCTCTCAAAGGGCGGGCGCCTCCCTTTCCGGTTACGGCGCATTCCACCAGGGCAATTGGTGCTTCCTAGGTTTTCCGACATCAAGCGTCGGTTGCACAAGTGTGCAAGGCGGCGACCTGGTCGTCTGTTCATACCTTTTAAGTTTTTTATAAGGTTGATGTGGCTGCATCTTCGGATGCTTCCTTCGGCCGCAGGGTGCTGCAGGCCGCTGTTTAAAGTTGCGACTCCTCCGTTGAGGAGATCTGCCTTCTTGGAGTGGAAGTTTTTGGTTTTTCCATTTATACTGCTCCCATCCCTCTTGACACTGCTTTGGGACATCCCACGTGTAAAGTGTAAAGACACACCGTGTCAGTCCATGGATGATAAGAGAAAATAGGATTTTTTGTACTCACCGTAAAATCCTTTTCTCTGACATCCATGGACTGACACGGCACCCACCCTTCCTTTTTAAGTTTGTACTGCTTTGTTACGAACTGAGGTCTGCTGACTGTGGTGGGAGGGTTGTGCCCGGAGGGACCGCCCCCTGGGTGGGGCTGTTCAGCTCTGGCTTTTGGAATGTATGTATAACATTTCACATTCTGCCTAGGTCTTCTCCTGCAAGCAGGGACATAACCCACGTGTAAAGTGTAAAGACACACCGTGTCAGTCCATGGATGTCAGAGAAAAGGATTTTACGGTGAGTACAAAAAATCCTATTTTTTATTTTTATTTTCTTACATACAATTTTTTTATTCTTTATTTTTTCGTTAATAGCATGCTTGAGAAAGTAGTACCGTATATACTCCTGGTATAAGCCGAGATTTTCAGCCCTTTTTTTGGGGCTGAAAGTCCCCCCCTCGGCTTATACTCGAGTCAGCAAAATTTTTACATTGTAAATATTACCTGTAAAGAAGCTGCGGCGTCCATCGTTCAAATTCCGCGGCGTCCATCGTTCAAATTCCGCGGTCTCTTCCTGTTCCTTCCTTGATAGGCGAGTCTCAGCAGACACTCTCCGCCTATCACGAACGTTCTCTCATCCTCAGTTTTCCAGCAGACGTCTGTGATTGGCGGGACACCCAACACAGTGTCTGCTGGGAAAACTGAGGATGAGAGAATGATCGTGATAGGCGGAGAGTGTCTGCTGAGGCTCGCCTATCAAGGAAGGAACAGGAAGAGACCGCGGAATTTGAACGATGGACGCCGCGGAATTTGAACGATGGACGCCGCAGCCGCAACTTCTTTACAGGTAATATTTACAATGTAAAATAGGGAACAGTGAGCTAGGGAACAGTGGGGCATCGGCTTATACTCGAGTCAGTAAGGTTTCCCAGTTTTTTTGGCAACATTAGGTACCTCGGTTTATACTCGAGTCGGCTTATACTCGAGTATATACAGTATTTATTTTTGTACTGTCGTTCTCTGTTGTGTGTGTGTGTTTTGTTATTAGAAGGAAAAAAAAAACTGGCTTTAGCTGCAACTCTCTTATCTGCAGCAATTTTATATTTTTTAGATTTTCTCCCTGCATAATGTGCAGCTTTCTTCCCTTATTTACTTTCAATCTTTTTATTATTTTTGAAAAAATAGAGTACAAAGTTACATACAAATGTGAGGCCAGAGCACTGGCGGAACATAGTAAAAATACAGCAAGAAAATAAACTGAAAATTGCCCAATTCTTCCCTTTTTTTTTTTTTTTTTTTTTTTTTTTTTTTATTTAAAGCATAACTCCAGGTTTCTTTTGCCTTTTTAAATAGTTAATTTGGTCCAAATTAGCAATTTGCTTCCCTAACAGATGTGAAAAAATTGGTATACAGATATAATGCGCTCCTAATCTATATAACCACCACTGCGCCAAGAAAAATATGTGAAAACTATGTAAAACTAAAGCTGCCACTTAAATGAAGTAAATAACTATAAATGAAATAAACCTAAAAACACTGTGAAACATAGGTAAAATTTGTGGTGCTAAATGTGACCAATAGAGGTCGACCGATATATCGGCCGATTTTTGGCACTTTTTAATTAATCGGCAGATAGTGCTGAAAAAAAAGCCGATTTAAAAAACTTCAGCACAATTTGCAAATAAGTTCTTTCATAGAAGTCAATGCAAGTTTCCTGTGGAGGTGGAGCGATGTGTCTCTGGGCAGCCTGCCAAGTGAGAGAAAAGAGATGCAATGTTTCTTCTTATCAATGAACTGAACTCCGTGTGTTCTCAGTTTAACCATTTAAAGACAATCTTTTCTGACACTTGTAGCTTACAAGTAAAAATCCTGTATTTTCTGCTAGAAAATCACTTGGAACCCCCAAACATTTATTTATATATATATATATATATATATATATATATTTTAGCAGAGACCCTAGGGAATAAAATGGCGGTTGTTGCAATATTTTATGTCACACGGTATTTGCGCAGCGGTCTTTCAAACGCAATTTTTTGGGAAAAAATACACTTTAATGAATTTTAAATAAAACTAAACAGTAAAGTTAGCCGTTTTTATTTATTTTTTTCGTCTAAAAATTTTGACTACCTGTTTTTGTGCCTGATTCCCTTACCGAAGATGGCGGCGGCAGCACCCGAGAGCCGAGGGAGAGATCGGCTTTGTGTGCCGACATCGCGGGCACCCAGGACAGGTAAGTGTCCATATAATTAAAAGTCAGCAGCTGCAGTATTTGTAGCTGCTGACTTTTAATATTTTCTTTTTTTTCGGCGGAACTCTGCTTTTACACTGGAGCGGGTAGGCGTTGACGGTAAAACGCCGCTAGTTTTAGCGGCGCTTTACCATCATTTTAGCAGCGCTATTCGGCTGCTAGCGGGGCGCTTATAACCCAGCTAGCGGCCGATGAAGAGGTTAAATGCACCCGTGTAGCACCGCTGCAGAAGCGCTTTGCAGGCGCTTCGGCAGCAGTGCCCATTCATTTCAATGGGCAGGAGTGGTGGAGGAGCGGTATACACCGCTCCAAAGATGCTGCTTGCAGGACTTTTTTTAACGTCCTGCCAGCGCACCGCCTCAGTGTGAGACTGCAGGGGAGCTGTTTTGCAGCCACTTTTACAGGTGCTATTTTTAGCCCAAAAGTGCCTGGAAAAACACCCCAGTGGGAAAGGGGTCCAACTGTTAGATTTTATGAGATGAAGGGAAAAAAAATCGGCATCATATATCGGGCCAAAAAAAATCGGCATCATATATCGGCCACCACGATTTCTAAATATCGGCCAGAGAAAAACCCATATCGGTCGACCTCTAGTGACCAATAATATAATATCACTCACTAAGGTGTTTAAATTATAATCACTTAAATTATATTAACAGATGTGCCAGCTGGGGGCGCTGTATGAACTGTATGTAGCATAGTATACAGCGCTGTGTTCCAGCAGCGTTATGGGGACTTTCTGTCCTACTCCTGGAACAAGATCAAGTTGTGCTGAATGCTGCACAGCAATTTACAGAGAGCTTTGGATTTCATCAGTAAATTTAAGGCTTCCTTTGATTGGCTGAGGTGGAGATTGTGACATCATCCACCTGCCTCTCTTCCTCAGCCAATCGGGAAAAGCCCAGTATTCATGGAAACAATTTTTATTTCAGAAATTGGATGGGATGTCCCTCTTCCTGCTGCTGTAACGCAGCGCTGTATATTGTACTTGCTGATACTTCGTACAGTTCATACAGCACTACTAGCAGGCACATCTGTTAGTGAAGCGAATGGTTTGTTTGGACTAGCTTGGTCCACAAAAACGAAAGTGTCAAACCTGTAGTTGGGCTTTAAAGAGGAAGTAAACCCTGATGGGTTTTACTTCGTTTCCCTGCAAAGGTAAAGCATAATGGGCTACTATGCATCGCATAGTAGCCCATTATGTGACACTTACCTGCAGGAGAAGCCCGCAATGTCACGGTCTTCCGCGCTGGCAGCAAGCGTCCATCTTCACCCCTCTTCTTTCGGGGGCCGCGAACTCCGGCTCTGTGACTGTCTGGAGTCGCATGACGTCACTCCTGTGCATGCGCGCGGGAGCCGCCTTTAACGGCATGACCCCAGCTTGAAACGGCATAGCGTGCCCTTTGAAGCCAACGCATGCGCCGTTGAAGGCGTCGCTTGGGGAAATTGCAAATATCTCCTAGACCATGAAGGACTAGAAGATATTGCAAGCACCTACAGGTAAGCCTTAATCTAGGCTTACCTGTAGGTGTAATTTTGTTCCTGAGGGTTTACAACCACTTTAATAGATCTTTAAAAATGAGAAGAAAAAGGGTCACCTGATCAATCCTGGGCTTTTTATCTTTATGTACACTGTCCTGTGGGAGGAGTTGGGTGGATCCCGCATATCATTGCAGTAATGCCTACATAAGTGAGGTTTACCAGATGTCATGTCTATCTAACCTTAAACACAGCTTTACCTAAATGAACAGTAGAAGGCAGTGAATGACTTGCTGTATGTTACATGTGTTTCCAGTCCAGATCGGACTGCACAGTGTAAGACACTATAAGTCAGAGCTTCCCTTCCATACTACTTGCTGCTCCTTAATAATACAGCACGCATTACTGAGAAAATCACTGCATTAATAACGTGCAGTATACTGTTGGCAGCTCTTTCTAGCATTCAGGATGTAGAGGGGGTGGGCTTTTCACTAACATCCCACTCTGTGGCAGTTGTGTGCAGCACATAGGAGACCCCAGCTGTGATGAGCAACCCCTGAAGCTCAGGGGCTAGCCAAAGACACTGTTAAAGCAGAACTAAACCTAAAATGACTGCAATCGGGCTGTTCTTTATTGCAGAAGAGACCTGCTAAGTCTCTTCTGCAGTAGCACACACCTGCCTGCTGGCAGTGTTCTGGCTGTGCCGAAATTACTGACTCCCGTTGCTTGAGCCAGATGACGTCATTCCCTGCCAGACAGTCAAGAGGCTGAAAACCCGGCAGCAGGAAGTAGCCTGGGAAGAAGACGAAGGTGGCCAGTGAGGGATGCAACTGTCACATTGCTGGAAGGTAAGTAAGGGAAGTATTTTCCAGAGTTTAGTTCTACTTTAAAGTGGAGCTCCACCCTAAATTTTAACTTGTGCTAATCGGATTCCTCCCCCCCTCCGGTGTCGCAATTGAAACTTTTCAGGGGGGAGGGGGGTGAAGATACCTGTCTAAGACAGGTATTTTCACCCACATCCGGGAGTCCTCTCTCCGGGAATCTGCGGGAGTGACGTCACTTCCCCCAGACTTCCCGTAGTGTTCTGGGAGACACTCGGCTCCCAGAACACAGGAGGACGAATCAGACCGGCGCAGCGCGACTCGCGCATGCGCCGTAGGGAACCGGGCATGAAGCCGCAGGGCTTCACTTCCTGGTTCCCTCAGCGAGGATGGCGGAGGGAGCAGCAGAGCGACGAGCGATCGCTCGTCCTCTGCTGCGGACGTCGCTGGACTCCAGGACAGGTAAGTGTCCAAATATTAAAAGCCTGTAGCTGCTGGCTTTTAATTTTATTTATTTTTTTTCCGGCGGAGCTCCGCTTTAAGTCAGTGGGGTTGATTTGCTAAAACTGAAGAGTGCAAACCAGTTGGCTTCCAGGTTTTTGTCAAAGATTAATGGAAAGCTGAGGTTAGAAACTGGCTACCATGCACCGCTGCACCAGATTTTGCACACTCCAGTTTTAGTAAATCAACCCCAGTGTGTCTTATAGGAGACTGGGCACCCTGAAGATAGAAATTGTGCCGGCTGTAGTGCCTTTAAGTGAAAATTCAGAGGCACACTGTGGGAAGGAGAGAAGATTACAGAGCATCACTGGTTTCCACCAAGTACCAGAGGCAGAAGATGGGGCAAAAACTGGTAAAGCTGGATTCACAAGATAAAGGTGCCTACTAGGTAACATACATATTCAAAACTAATTGCTGCCCATGTCCAGTTTGGATTTGACCAAGCTGAGCTCACCTTTTGTAAGCAATTAAAAATAGTTCCATTGGGAAAAGGCCATTGCTGTTTATCAAGGATTATTCCTTAAAGCATAAGTTCACTTTTATAAAAAAAACAAAAAAATTTTTTGCAGGTGAAAAATTTGCATTTTAAATTGTATTTATTTTGTTAGGAGTCTGGAAAGCACTGCACCCACAATCAGCAGATCACACCCACAACCAGCAGATCGCAGGTGTAATGCAGGACTCCTGCAGACTGTCAGTGTAAGCTCTCTGCTCGTACGGGCAGCCAGATGCACAATGACAGAAAGAACCAATGAATACTCAAAAGCACCCTGATGGTTCACTAAGAACTACAATTAGTCAGCTGCAAAGGATGTCGGTACTTGTAGTTCAATCATTTCCAGAAATCTGTGAATCAATGACTCGGTCATGTGGGCGTTATTTTCAAATGGTGACAGCGGGTGTGGGGAGTATATCCCTGGCCCGCTGTCATAGGGAGGTGGGATCTGGGAGTAGCTGCAGGAGGGAACATGTTGCTTATTCCCAAAGGTGAACTTTGAATCCTTTACCGCAGGGATATGCAATTAGCAGACCTCCAGCTGTTGCAGACTCTGACAGCCACAAGCATGACACCCAGAGGCATGATGGGACTTGTAGTTTTGCAACAGCTGGAGAACCGCTAATTGCATATCCCTGCTTTAAGGTGAAACTCCGGAAAAACTGTAAAAATGCTTTTAAAGTGATTGTAAAGTCTTTCCTTTTTAAAAAAAAAAAAAAAACTTGCCTGCTCTGTGAAATGGTTTTGCACAGAGCAGCCCAGATCCTCCTCTTCTCATGTCCCTCTTTGTTGCTCCTGGCCCCTCCCTCCTGTTGAGTGCCTCCACAGCAAACAGCTTGCTATGTGGGCACCCGAGCCGAGTCACAGCTCCGTGTGTCAATTCAAACATGGAGCTGTGGCCCAGCCGCTTCTATTTTCTCTTATTGCTGCCATGCTGTTGTCTCAGCCAATGAGGAGGGAAGTCCCGGGCAGCCGAGACACTGCTGCAAAATCGCTGGATCTAGATGGACCTCAGGTAAGTAATGAGGGGGACTGCTGCACAGGATTTTTAGAATGCATTAAGATAAAAAAAACCTGCGTTTACAATCGCTTTTGTGTGTCTGTGTGTGTCCATTAGTCAGCATGCTGAAAGAGTTGATAATTTAGCTTGTCTCTCTAGGTTTACTGATGTGTGGTAGAACTTTTTAGTTTTTTTTTTTGCTTCCTCCACTTTAAAATTCAAATATTCACAACACTCACTGAAATGTATGTGCTGACTTTGTGCATCTAGGCAATCTGCAGAGTGCGGGAAATGTAAATATATGCTCCATCCCTATACCTACCTCCGGACTAGCAATATATAACATTCATCCTGAAATGCTTCCGCTGTCCTTGTTTTATGAGGACCTTGAGTTGCTTTTTGCAGAAATAAATCATGGTCGTTGGGAAGTTTGCATCCTGGGCAAGAAAATTTTAGTAGACCACTTTTCGCTGGGAAGGGGGTTATTACTCCACCACATAGCCACATTGTATCCATGTTTATCACACCCTGCACACCGTATTTTACGTTAATACAGATGTTTAGATATTTAATAGCATGTGGCCTTGGATCTGAATGTAAAATCTAAACTTGTGTACTATGCATGGGTATATTTGTGGTATTGAAGCTTAACTGCTCAAATGAATATGATTACATTTTATTTCTGTTCTCACCACTAAATTATTTAGTAAACTTTGTCATTGCATTTTCTCAACAGTTACCATGGTAACTCGGGGGAGGTTGGCTGCTACGTTGCTCCACGACCATTAAGTAAAGACAATAATTACTTTGAGGTGAGCTATTGACAGACCAGAAATGAGCCATAAGGCTGGCCACACATGAATCCGTTTTTTATTTTTCCCGATCAACCAGCAGGCTGATCAGAAAAAAAACTGAACAGATTCCCCCATCTACGCAAGCGAGGTGGATGGAGGAATCCTCCTCGCTGTGTTGTTGTATTCTGTCAGCGGAGACTTCACCTCAGAATACAGTGATCATCGCTGATCGAAGGAAAATTTCCAACAAGCTGGCTTTCATTATATTGACTTCTCTGGAACTGTAAGTGCCATAGATGGATTGAAATGCAGCAGGGACTAGACAAATTTCCATCCATCTTTGGCCAGCTTTAGTTTTTCTGATTGTAGAGAATCCATCTTGCTGGAAATTGCATGTCTGCTTTTTTTATTTTCAGCTAAGTGTGCAAGAATATGTAAAGTATATCTACTATAATTATTTAGTTTTTTCTGCTGTATGGTTTTGTGGCTGTTTTTACAAATAAGATGGGGCATAGTCAGTAATCCAGGTTTCTGAAAGGTGAGTGCAGCTTTGTACAGTATTTTATATTGTGCTGCCAGAACCTAAATTACCAATGTATGTGAGCTGTGACTAAATGAAATTTGTAAGTTTAAAGCTTTGCCTGAGATGGTGGATCCTTGCCTCCCCTGCTGCCCACACCACCAAATGGCGCTCTGCTGAAGAATGATCATCACCCAAAATTTGACCAGAAACCAACCCTCTTTGGAGCTTTGATCTGCTGTACTTAATTGTTCCTCTCAACGACCATCACTTCAGGGTACAGTAGTGACAATTGGGGTCAGCAGAACTGCTGAGCTCAATGGGGGACTAGGAGATCAACACTTCAGGAGGGTTGGTTTCTGAAGAGACTTCGGGGGATGACTTCTCTTCATAGGAGAAGTGTACAGTAGTGCAGGCAGTGGGAGAGGTAAATATTTATGATCCTCTTTACATGGAGAGCTTCAATTGCATTTTCACATTGTAAATTGAAAAAAAAGGTCATGTGATCTTAACAAGTCGCTGCACATGTCATGTATAACATTTGTATGTGATAATCCTCCTGTATTATACAGGCTCCAAACCATTACATTGAGGACTAATTGAAACAATGCAATTATGAGCAGTGATCCAGACTATACGTTTTTAAAGCAGTAATAAACCATGTTAAAAAAAAGAAAAATTTGTCCCCCGCCCCCTGCAGGCTCTTGTCATAATGTGCTAGTATGCTCTGCATACTAGCACATTATGAAAGATTTCCTTTAAAAAGTGGATCCCTCCAGTGGCGTGCTGGCCATTTGAATAATGAGAGTCATGGCTGCAGCAAAGCTCTCTATGGACGGAATGCTGTCTATCAAAAGTGCAGTGTGCATCTGCTGCTGATGTGATCAGCTGCTACACATGTAACTATATCCTAAACTGTGCATGTTTAGGAGATATTTGCTATACCTTTAGGTAAGCCTTATTATAGACTTGCCTGTAGGTACAATATGGACATAGGAGTTTATTACCTCCTTTTTATGATGTTTTTTATTTATACAATTGCATATGGCTTTGTTTATAAATGTATAAACTTCTGCACTTTAGCATTTATAAACCTAACGCACAACAGTAAAGCATTATTCAGTATGATAAAGGGATATATGACTTTACAGAGCCTTAAATAAATCTGTGGACGAGCTATCTATACTCAAGTATTTACATGCACTCACCAGTCACTTTATTAAGTACACCTGTTCAATTGCTTGGTAACACAAATTGCAAATCAGCCAATCACATGGCAGCAGCTCAATGCATTTAGGCATCTAGACGTGCTGAAGTTAATTCCAAGTATCGGAATAGGAAATAAAGGGGATATAAGTGACTTCGACTGTGGCATGGTTGTTGGTGCCAGACAGACTGATCTGAGTATTTAAAAAAAAAAAATAACTGCTGATCTACTGAGATCTTCAGGCACAATTATCTCTAGGGTTTACAGAGAATGGTATGAAAAAGAGAAAATATCCAGCGAGCGGCAGTTGTGTAGACGGAAATGCCTTGTCAGAGGAGAATGAGCAGACTGGTTTGAGATGAGAGGCAACAGTAACTCAAATAATCACTCGTTACAACCAGGGTATGCAGAAAACCATCTCTGAACAAACACATTGGACCTTGAAACAGATGGGCTACAGCAGCAGAAGACTACACCGGATGCCACTCCTGTCAGCTAAAAACAGAAAACTGAGGCTATAATTCGCACAGTTTCACCAAAATTTAACAATAGATTGGAAAAACTTTGCCTGGTCTGAGTCTCGCTTTCAGCTGCAACATTCAGATGGTAGGGTCAGAATTTCACGCAAACATGAAAGCATGGATCCATCCTGCCCTGTATTGGCGGTTCAGGCTGGTGGTGTAATGGTGTGGGGGATGTTTTCTCTGCACACGTTGGGCCCCTTGGTACCAATTGAGCATCGTTTAAATGTCATGACCTACCTGAGTATTGTTGCTGATCATGTCCATCCCTTTATGACTTCAGTGTACCCATCTTCTGATAGCTACTTCCATCAGAATAATGCACCATGTCACAAAGCTCAAATCATCTCACCACTGGTTTCTTGAACATGACAATGAGTTCACTGTACTCCAATGGGCTCCACAGTCACCAGATCTCAATCCAATAGAGCACCTTTGGGATATGGTGGAACGGGAGATTTGCATTATGGATGTGAAGCCGACAAATATGCAGCAACTGCATGATGCTATCATGTCAATATGGACCAAAATCTCAGGAATGTTTCCAACACCTTGTTGAATCTATGCCATGATGAATTAAGGCAGTTCTGAAGGCAAAAGGAGGTCCAACTCAGTACTAGCAAGGTGTACCTAATAAAGTGGCCGGTGAATGTAATACATAAGTGGCAAATGAGCCTTTTAAAATAAGCGCTCTGAACCAATTTGTCACAAACTTCACAGCAGAAGCATTAAAGTAATTTAGGTGCTCAGCCCCCCCCTTATTTTGAGCTCCTGCTCTGTGTTTACAGATCAAAAGGCTGATGGTCACTGCTGGCAAGGGGTCTGTGCTGATCTGCATGAGAAAAGGACTGCTGTGAATTCTGAGGATGAATTACTCCACACCATTTGTAGTTAATGGACACTGAGGGCTTGTTTTATAAGCTCATTTGCTGTTTAAGAATAGAATTACTTAGTGGTTGTAAACCCCAAAAATAAAAAAAGCTGCAAAGGCATAATGAGCTAGTATGACTAGCATACTAGCTCATTATGAATTACTTACCTGAGATCGAAGCCGTACTCGTCTCCTGGAGGTTACATCCGGGTATCGCTGTGATTGGCCGGAGCGGCGAAGACGTCACCCTGCGCATGCGCGCGGGAGCCGTCAAAGCTGGCATTACCCATTCACAAAACCGGCATGCTCAGTGCGCCGTAGACATCGGTGCATACTTTTTGGCAAATGTCTCCTAAACCGTGTAGGTTTAGGAGATATTGCAAACACCTACAGGTAAGCCTTAATTTAGGCTTACCTGTAGGTAAAACTTGTCAGAGGGTTTACTTTCATTTTAAATGTCCATAGCCCATCCATAGGTTCCCTTTTAAGGTTTACTTGTCACTCATACACAGTGAAGATTACCATTTTGGGTTTCTTTTTAATTAGTTTCAGTAGAATGGAATAATTTGTGCGGAGTACCAGACAGTCCTATTATAAATTGGGTAGTTCGCCACTGTTTTATTTATTTTTTAACTTTAAAGTCTATATGAAATTTAACTTATTATATAAAAGAACCAGTACAACATTGTTTAGTGTATTTAAGATCTAGGGAGTATATATTATCGAAGCAGAAGCCTGTATGGTCATTATTTGAATGTTCCAACTAGCCATCATAAATTGAAAGCAAAAAAACTTGTTAGTGATAACAGCCCAGCCTCAATCTGCATATTGAATTCATATTGGGGGGAGTATGTTAAATCCTTAGTTAATTGCAGGTAACAGATGAATCTTCCAGATGCAGGTGTATGTGCTTTTTAAATGACTGTGATTGACCTGTAAATTCACCCAAGTGAGTCTTTATTTCCCTCATGTAATGACCGCTTATCCTTCTAGGTGTCTATTGTGGACCGTGGTGTTCGGGGGACAATCGCTGTTGGACTAGTGCCACAGTACTACAGTCTGGACCACCAGCCAGGATGGCTGCCGGATTCCGTGGCCTACCACGCGGATGATGGCAAGTAAGTTCTGTCATGAGATGGCTGGTAAAATCTTAAGAAAATCCCAAACTATTGATTACTAGTACAAAATGGCACAAGAATGTGAAACATTACAGTAGAGATCAAACTGTATCTTCAGAACTGGAACTAAACCTGTGTGTAGCCCAAAAAAATAAATGGGAGACTTGACAAATCCGTGACTAAATCCGTGACTATCTCACATCCACAGGCCTCCCTACCATTCCCACTGATGCAGTCAAGTCTCGTAATGCTCCGCTCACAACCAAATAATTCCTGATGGCAGTCAAATCTCTCAAGTCTCATAAGGCCTCAGGGCCTGATGGCTACACTGGTGCTTATTATAAGGCATTTGCTCCCATTCTAGCCCCCAGGTTTGGGAGTTTTATACCCACCAAAGAGGTGAAAGATAGCACCACAAGGGTGCCTGACATAATCCACTTGGCTAAACTCCTGGAGAATTATTTTGTTTGCCTTCTTCTGCAGAGGCAGCTTTTGACAGGGGGGATTGGAACTTCCGATGGAGACGCTGTCGCATTTTGGAGTAGGGACAAACTTTAGTAAATTGATAGATGCCATTTACTCCACTTCTACGGCAGCGGTAAGGGTGAATGAGGCAACTTCAGCCTAATTTTTGTTGGCAAAAGGCACATGCCAAGGGTGTCTTTTTATGTTGCCCCTAATTTTCATCTTGACTGGAGGCTTTCCTGCACCATATCCATCAACACCTGTAAATTTAAAGCTTTTTAAGGGAAGGAAAAGGTAGCTGCTTTCACAGACGACCTGTTATATTTTTTAAATCGCAAAGTTTAGCGCTAAGAATTAATAAAGTCCCAATGTTTGAGATAACGACATCTCGATCAAAAACAATTCAATAGGTATAGGTCCACACAAAGGAGTGCTGGGAAGATTCGGTCACCAAGAAGGAAAGGTTCACACTGACTCTTACCCCAATGAATGGACTACTTAATCAAAAGCAGTCAAACATGCTCAAATCCTCCACTTAAATTTCACCATACACATGGGGAGATAGATTGCATGAACACCAATAGGATCCTTCTTAGACTCTCATCACATCATGTAAATGGGTATAAAAAAACTTAATTGTGCAAGTACATTTATTAAGAATACAGCAAAGGCCAGAATACACGCAAACAACGCAGTAAAAAGCGAATTTCAATCCAATAAAAAACGATTAATGTTTCCATCCAGTGTGATGGGCAGCTGTCAAGCTTGGCAAGCCTTTACTGTATTCTTAATAAATGTACTTGTCAGTAATACTGTGCAATGAAGTTGGGAATGCTTTAGGAGCATATTAAACAAAGGTATCAAACAGTGCATTCCAATGGGCAATAAATATAGAAGAGCAAAAATTAAACCTGGTTGGCTAAATTATATTGTGAGTGGCCTTATCAAGGAGAAAATTATGGCCTTTAAAAAATATAAAGGGAATGAATCACCTTCAGCATTCCAGCAGTACAAGGGATGCAATAAGAAATGTAAAAAAACGCAATCAGGGCGGCTAAAAAGGATTACGACACACACACACACACACACACACACACACACACACACACACACACACACACACACAGCGGAAGAGAGTAAAAATAGCTCAACATCTTATTTAATTTTTTTTTTAGATATTAACAATAAAAAGACAAAATTGGAGCACATTGCACACTTAAAAGATGAGGATGGGAAGATGGTTACAGATTACACAGAGAAGGCAACTGTACTAAATGCCTTCTTCTCCACAGTTTTTACACAGGAAAAAAGGGTTTACAGACAGCGACTGTAGTGTTGGTAACAACACATGACATACTGACATGGCTAACAGGCTAGAGTCAATGACAGACTTGATGAGCTTAACTCAAATAAATCATCAGGACCAGATGGCTTACACCCGAGAGTCCTCAGAACTCAGTCAAGGTATAGCCAGGCCATTATTCCTGATTTTTGTGGACTGCATAATGTCAGGATTGGTACCAACTGATTCGAGAAAAGCCACCATGGTACCAATTTTCAAAAAAGGCGTGGACAAATTCCTGGGAATTAAAGGCTAGTCGGCCTAACATCAATAGTCGGTAAATTATTGGAGGGAATGATTAGGGACTATATCCAAAGTTTTACTGGGGAGAAGAATATCATTAGTGGTAATCAACATGGGTTTATGAGAGGATGTTCCTGCCAGACCAATCTGCTAACATTCTACGAGGAAGTGAACTGCCATCTAGACGTGGAGGCCTGTGGATGTGGTGTATCTGGACTTTGCAAAATAATTTGATACAGTCCCCAATTAAAATTCTTTATTTACAAGCGGAGGTCTGCAGGCTTGGACCATAGGGTTTGTGCTTGGGTAAAAAACTGGTTACAGGGACGGGTCCAAAGGGTAGTGATAAATATATGTACGTGCTCAGACTGGTCTGGAGTGGTAAGTGGGGTACCCCACGGTTCCTTCTTGGGACCAATTCTATTCAATATATTCATAAATGATATAGAGTATGGGATAACTAGTTCAGTTTTTGTGGATGATCCAAAGTTAAGCAGAGTAATAAACTCACACCAGGACATAGAAAAGGTTTCATGTGGAGAAATGTAAATTAATGCACTTTGGCAAAAAACATAAAAGCTAAATATTCACTAGGGGGAGAACTGATGGGAGACTCGAGGATGGAGCAGGGTCTAGGGGTGCTAATAGATGACAGATTGAGCTGCAGATACCAAAGCAGGCAGAATAATAGCATGCATAAAAAGAGGGATATACTCAAGGGACAAAACTATAATTCAGCCAAATTCTAAAACTATGGTTAGGCCTTATCCAGAGTTTTCTATCCAGTTCTGGTCACCAGGCTTCTGAAGGGATGTGCTGGAACTGGAGAGAGTCCAAAGAAGGGCAACAAAATGAATAAGGGGACTGGAGGACCTCAATTACGAGGAACGTCTGCAAACACTAAGTTTATTCTCGCTGGAGATGAGATGCTTGAGAGGAGACATGAATAGTGATCTACAAATCTCCCAATGGGGATCCCAGCATAGGAAATAAACTATTCAGTCCTAGGGAGTGTATAAGGGGGGGAGAGACAATGAGCCTGGAGGAGAAGCGGTCTAACCTTATACTGCGTAGAGTGTTCTTCACTGTTAGGGCTATAAGGATGTGGAACTCTCTCCCACAATTGGTGGTGACTGCGGGGAGTATGGTTTTTTTGTAAGACTCAGGCCTCGTACACACGGCCGAGATTCTCGTCGAAAAAAACATGTCGTTTTTTTCGACGAGATTCTTGGACAAGAAACTTGTCCCGGCCGAGTGTACAGACGCTCGATTCAAAGAACCCGCGGTTCTTTGAATGGAGCATACGCAGTAACGTCATCGACTACGACGAGCATGCGCTCGTCACATTCGATGCCGTCGCCGCCATCTTGGTATACCCTACGTATGCCTAGGAAGCTACCGCGCATGCGTCGAATTCATTTCGAACATGCGCGGACTTCCGGGAGGACAGGTAAGTGTACACACACTCACTTTTCTCGTCGAGAAACATGCCGACGAGAATCTCGACGAGAAAATAGAGAGCAGGATCTCTATTTTCTCGTCGAGATACTTGTCGCTTTTCTTGACGAGAAACCATACACACGAACAAATTTCTCGGCAAAAAATCTCTGCCAGCAAGTTTCTTGCTGGTTTTTGCAGAGAAACTCGTTCGTGTGTACGAGGCTTCATGGACGTACATCTAAAAGGACACCACATACACATGTTGAACTGGATGGACTATTGTCGCTTGTGTTTTTTTTTTTTTTTTCAATCTTACCGACCTATGCAAGTCCAAGATGCTTACCTTGCACCCCAGAAGAGCCCACGCTCTTTGTTCGTCTTTTTCTTAATTTCCACTGCAACTTTCCACCTTAACTATTTGGCAGTGAAAATAACTCCTACCATGGGCATGACCTTTACAGCCAACTTTCCAACTTTGTGTACTTAAAGGAAAATTCCAGCCTGAACTTGTTTGGCTGGGCTTCTCCTATGAGTCATAGGAGTGCAATTAGTTTTGCGCTCTTGTGACCCGTTTTCAGCAGAGAGTGGACTGAAGTCTGTTCTCTGCTGTCCTCACCAATATCAGTCCAGGCACCGTGTCACCCTGACTCGGAGTCTGGATCCGCCAGGGGCCTAGACTGATGGCCGCCTCAGTGAGCCGCTAAGATGGCCGCTGCCCGCCCCTTCACAGCTCAGCGCTCCAGTTTGGAGGAGCAGAGCAGCTGATTGATGGGCAGCAGCTCTTTGCTTGAAGAGCCGAGAGAACTGAGCCATCAGCGATGTTTGATCGCTCAGTTCTCAGTGCAGAGGTGTCGGGGGACAGATGCAGCATCGGATCGATGCTGCCTCCATATAATTTGGGGGGGACTGATTCCCATACTTCTCTTTTTAAGGAAGACTTGCATAAGTGGCACAATATCTCCTATACCTGGATGGGTATAAACCCCATTCTGAAGATGAATATCGTGCCCAGACTTTTTTATACCGTTTCCAAACCTTGCCCATCTTCATCCCACAATGCTTTTTAAAATTGGTGTCTAGTGCATTCATATGATTTGTATGGGCAAAATCGGGTCAATCTCTCTCAAACGATGGCCTAATGTAGTGTCTTGAACTCGAACAATCTTGCACAGACATACCATTGCAATGTCTACCCTGGACAGAACCTAATCTTTTGGGTTCCCTCCTGAGTCATACTCTGATCAGGGCAACCCTTGGGGCACAACATTAATGGTGGCAATCCTACGGTTTAGGTTTTGAAAATGCACAGATGTCTCTGGTACCCCAGTATTTTTCCCAGGCCTGCTAGATAGGCGATTCAGACAGCTTATCCAACAGGGTATGTTTTGACTTCAGGATTTCCTGTCGGGCTCAGTAATGAAATCATCTTCGGACCTGCATATGATATTTGACATCCATCTGTTAAATTTACAGTAGTGCAGGCAGTTGGAGAGGTAAATAATTTATGATCTTTACAGGGAGAGCTACGTTTGCATGTTCACATTGTAAAAACGGAGCTAGGGAGGAGGTGGAATCCTTATGGGTAGAGCTCCAAAGGGATAAAGCCAAGGGGAAAATAATACTGGGAGTATGCTACAGGACCCCTAGCCTGAGGGAGAAGGGGGAGACGGACCTCCTTTCACAATTTGGATTAGCAGCAAGGAAGGGAAGTGTTATAATGGGGGATTTTAATTATCCAGACCTAGACTGGGCGGAGGGAACCAAACCACACATTCGTCTAAAGCACCGTACACACGGTTGGACTTTTTGCCAACAAACGTCATTTTGAGCAAGTTTGACATAAAATCCGACCGTGTGTACGCTCCATCGGACAAACTTTTTTGGTTTTCATCGGACAAAAGTTCGGTCTGCAAATGGACAAACTTTTGGCCAACAAAAGTCCGATGGAGCAAAGTCCGACCGTGTGTACAGAAAACCATCAGACTTTTGTCCGATAAACAAATAATGTTAAAATCAACCAACAATAGCAGAAGTTGACCAAAGGGTGGCGGTAAAGAGCAGAAAAACCACGTGATGTTGGAAAAGGTTTTGGGAAAGTTTGCAGAAAAGTCCTGTAGTGTGTATGCTATGGGTGTGCCCGGCCAACTCTGTTCAGACAAAAATCCACGGAAAAGTCCAACCGTGTGTACGAGGCTTAAGGCTCGCCAGTTCCTTAATGTCTTGCAAGACAATTTCATGGGTCAGATGGTATATGCAACTAGAAACAAGGCGTTACTAAATCTACTGATTACCAACCATACAGACCTGATGTGGAAATATGGGGCAATTTAGGAAACGCCGATTACAGGTCAATTGGCTTAGTATAAATCGCACAAATAGGAAACACAAGGGGGAACACAAACACTAAATTTCAAAAGAGCTAACTTCCCTAAACTACGAACCTTGCTAGAAGCTATAAATTGGGATAAAATCTTAGAAACAAAGAACATGGAGGAGAGAAGGGTGTGCTTTTAAGTGCATATTAAATAAGGGCATTAGCCAGTGCATCCCACTGGGAAATACATTTTTAAAAGAGCAAACAAAAGTCCTGGATGGCTTAACTCCAATGTAAAAATGCATATAAAAGCAAAGGAGAAGGCCTTCAAAAATACAAGGCTGAGGGATCATCATCGGCATTCAGACTTTACAAAGAATGCAACAGATATGTAAGGGTGCAATTAGGGTGGCTAAGATAGAACATGAAAGACACATAGCGGAGGAGCGCAAAAAAAAAAAAAAAAATTCTTTAAGTATATAAACCATAAAAAAAGGCAGGACAGACCATATTGGCCCCGTAAAGAATGAGGAAGGACATCTGGTTACAATGGATGTGGAGATGGCGAAGGTATTGAATTTATACTTGGTCTTCACGAGGGAATTGGGGGGGGCGGCCGTTATTCAGTAACCAAAACTGCAGTGTTTGTCCTCATGACATATTACAGGAAGCACCCTCATGGCTAACAGAATTAGAAATTGACTTGGGAAACTTAACATTAATCAATCACCGGGACCAGGTGGCTTGCACCCAAGGGTACTTGGGGAACTCAGTCAAGTAATTGCCAGACCATTGTTCCTAATTTTTACTGACAGTCTACTGACTGGAATGGTACCAGCTGATTGGAGAAAAGCCAATGTAGCACCAATATTTAAAAAAGGGCCAAAATTCATCCCTTGGAATTAGACCAGTTAGCCTAACATCAATAGTATGCAAGCTCTTGGAGGGGATAAGGGACTATATACAAGATTTTAGTAATGAAAACTGTATCATCAGCAGTAATCGGCATGGATTCATGAATAATCGTTGAGGTGAGCTACCATCTAGATAAAGGAAGGCCCGGAATGGTCAGGGGTGGGAGGTGGGGTCCCCCAGGATTCTGTGCTGGGACCAATCCTATTTGTTTCATAAACGACCTGGAGGATGGGGTAAACATCTTAATCTCTGTATTTGCAGACAACACTAAGCTAAGCAGGGCAATAACTTCTCTGCAGGATGTGGAAACCTTTTCAAGAAGATCTGAACAAATTAATGGGGTGGGTAACTACATGGCAAATCAGGTTTAGTGTAGAAAAATGTAAAATAATGCATTTGGATGGCAAAAATATGAATGCAATCTACTCGCTAGGAGGTGAACTTCTGGGTGAATCTAGGATGCCAAGCTGCTGCTAACAACGCAAACAGAATATTGGCATGCATTAAAAAGGGGATTAACTCCAGGGATAAAACCAATAATTCTTCCGCTCTACAAGACTCTGGTCCAGCCTCACTTGGAGTATGCTGTCCAGTTCTGGGCACCAGTCCTCAGGAAGGATGTACTGGAAATGGAGCGAGTACAAAGAAGGGCAACAAAGCTAATAAATGATCTGGAGGATATTAGTTATGAAGAAAGTTTGTGAGCACTGAACTTATTCTCTCTGGAGTAGATGCTTGAGGGGGATATGATTTAAATTTACAAATACCGTACTAGTGACCCCACAATAGGAATAAAACTTTTGTGGAAGGGAGTTTAATAAAACACGTGGCCACTCACTAAAATTAAAATAGGTTTAACTTTAAACTGGGTAGAGGGTTCTTTACTGTAAGAGCGGCAAGGATGTGGAATTCCCTTCCATATGCGGTGGTTTCAGCGGGGGGCATCGATGGTGGCATTGATAATTTCAAAAAACTATTGGATAAGCACCTGAACAACTGAAACATACAGGGATATACAACGTAATACTGACCTATAATCACACACATAGGTTAGACTTACCTCGGTGGGTGGAGCATCAGACCGATGCTCCATCTGTCCCCCACTGTCTGTGCACTGAGAACCGAGCCACCGAACATCGCTGCTGGCTCGGTTCTCACAGATCCCCGAGAGGAAAGCCGCTGACTATCAGTCAGCGGCTTTCCTCTCTGCTTCTCCACGCTCATTGGAGAGCTGAGCAGTGGAGGGGCGGGGAGAGGCTGTCTCAGCGGCTTGCTGAGACTGCCATCAATCAGGGCAGTTGGCGGATCCCGACTTGGGAAGTCGTGATGACGCGCTGCCCCGACTGATGGCAGTGACGTCAGTGGAGAGTGGACTTCAGACCACTCTCCGCTGAAAACGTGTCACAGGAGTGCAAAACGAATTGCACTCCTGTGACCCAGAGGAGAAGCCCAGCCTAAAAAGCTCAGCCCCTTTAACAAGTAACAGCACCTGTCACATATAACATTTTGTACATGATTTTCCTCATGTATTATACAAGCTCCAAACAATTACATTGAGGACTGATTGAAACAATGCAATTATGAGCAGTGATCCAGACCATACATTGTTTAATTAGCATTTTTAGTTTAGCCGTGGCCACTTTAAACCTTTTATTGTTATTTTTTTTTTTTTATTATTATTAACAAAGTGTATAAGTAAGTGGCAAATGAGCCTTTTAAAAGAGCCCTCTCTGACCTACTGTAGCTGAAGGCACTCTGGATCAATTCATCACAAACTTCACAATAGAAGCATTAAAGTAATGTAGCAGCTCAGCTTATCCTGCTCCTCCTCCTTCTTTGAGCTCCTGATCTGTGTTTACAGATTAAACGAGTCCTAAGGCTCCATGTACACAGAAGCTGATAAACTGCAGTTAATGGGCGTTTTGCCGTTTTTTTAAAAAGCCCATTAACTGCACTCTATGTTATGTTCATGTACACATAACGTTTTTTAGCTTTAATGAGCAGTGGAGTTAATGGGCTTTTTTCTGAACGCAAGAAATTTGCGTTCAAAGTGCCGTTTTTCGGCAGAACAAAACGCCGAAAAACGCTCAAAAACGCTGGCCGCGGGCGGTTTTTAGCGTTTTTTGGTCCATTGACAAAATTTTTTTTTTTTTTTTTAAAAAGCTACACTGAAAAACACGAATAAAAGCTAGTAAAAAAACGCTGATAAAAGCTAGCTTTTTCTGCTGCTTTAAAAACGACCGTTTTTGAGCTTCTATGTACATGGAGCCTAAGAGTGCTGCTGTGAAATGCAATCAAGGGCTCATTCTCAAGTGCAGCAAGCACTGCTGCTCCTCTAAAAAGCGATCTCAATGTGATGACACTGCCTGGTATTCATTGAATTCTCCTATGTTGTTCAGGTAGATCTCCTCTTTAATCGCTTGCCGACCGCTGCACGACTATTTACGTTGGCAGAATGGCACGGCTGCACAAATGGATGTACATGTACGTCCCCTTTTAAAGCACGGGATTGCGGGCACACCGCAAGCTCCGTGAGTGTGACCACGGGTCCCGTGGACTCGATGTCTGCCGGGTTCCCGCGATCATGTCACAGAGCTGCAGAACAGAGAGATGCCTATGTAAACAAGGCATTTCCCTGTTCTGCCCTAGTGACAGGATAGTGATCTACTGCTCCTTGTCATCGGGAGCAATGATCACCGTCGTGTCACTTGTAGACCAGCCCCCCCACAGTTAGAATCACTCCTTAGGACACATTTAACCCCTTCCTCGCCCCCCCAGTGGTTAACCCCTTCCCTGCCAGTGTCATTTACACAGTAATCGGTGCATTTTTATAGCACTGAACGCTGTATAAATGACTGATCCCAAAATAGCGTCAAGTGTCTGCCACAATGTCGCAGTCACAAAAAAAATCGCAGATTGCCGCCATTACTAATAAAAAAAACATTTGTAATAAAAATGCCATAAATCTATCCCCTATTTTTTAGACGTTATAACTTTTGCGCAAACCAATCAATAATGCTTTTTTTTTTTTATAAACCAAAATTGTGTTGAATACATATCGGCCTAAACTGAGGGGAAAAAAATTGTTTTTTTTTTAAAATATATTTTTGGGGGATAAAAATATTGCTTTTTTTTTTTCAAAATTGTCTCCATTTTTTTTTGTTTATAGCGCAAAAAATAAAAACCGCATAGGTGATCAAATACCACCAAAAGAAAGCTCCATTTGTGGGGGGGGGAAACGTCAATTTCGTTTGGGTGCAATGTCGCACGACCGCGCAATTGTCAGTTAAAGTGGCGCTGTCCTGAATCGCAAAAAGTGCTTTGGTCAGGAAGGGGGTCAATTCTTCCGGGGCTGAAGTGGTTAAGGATGCCTACCCCTGCTTTAGGGTGTAGTTGTCACTCCTACACAGTGAATACTATCATTTTGGGTTTCCTTTTACTTATTTGCTGTAGTACAGTTTTCATTAGAATGGAATAGGCTTGCATACTGGAGCTCTGGAAACAGGAATCCCCTTCTACCCCTGTGCTATGGAATAGCAAAATAGCTGGAATTCATTCCAAGGAAAATATCACGGCTTTGCTGAGAGGCAAAGAGAAATTCTGACGCAAGTGGTGTCATTGGTTCCATTTTACGTGTTCAAAGGAATATGGTTCTTTAAACCACCCCCCCTTTTTTTTTTCTCCCCTTTTCTTGCCCCCAATTTTTTTTCTTTTTGGAGGTTCCCAGACTCGGGAAGCCACTAGTATTTCTTTTTGTATGAAAAATGTTCAGATAGAATGTTGGATGCTCTTCCCAGGCTTTTGTGCTTTGACAGACAATAGAAACTTCACCTTTTGACAGGTGATGTGTGTGGGTACGGAAAGTATTCAGACCCCCTTAAATTTTTCACTCTTTGTTATATTGCAGCCATTTGCTAAAATCATTTAAGTTCATTTTTTTTCCCTCAATGTACACACAGCACCCCATATTGACAGAAAAACACAGAATTGTTGAAATTTTTGCAGATTTATTAAAAAAGAAAAACTGAAATATCACATGGTCCTAAGTATTCAGACCCTTTGCTGTGACACTCATATATTTAACTCTGGTGCTGTCCATTTCTTCTGATCATCCTTGAGATGGTTCTACACCTTCATTTGAGTCCACCTGTGTTTGATTATACTGATTGGACTTGATTAGGAAAGCCACACACCTGTCTATATAAGCCCTTACAGCTCACAGTGCATGTCAGAGCAAATGAGAATCATGAGGTCAAAGGAACTGCCTGAAGAGCTCAGACAGAATTGTGGCAAGGCACAGATCTGGCCAAGGTTACAAAAAAATTCTTCTGCACTTAAGGTTCCCAAGAGCACAGTGGCCTCCATAATCCTTAAATGGAAGACGTTTGGGATGACCAGAACCCTTCCTAGAGCTGGCCGTCCGGCCAAACAGCTATCGGGGGAGAAGGCCTTGGTGAGAGATGTAAAGAAGTACCCGAAGATCACTGTGGCTGAGCTCCAGAGATGCAGTTGGGAGATGGGAGAAAGTTGTAGAAAGTCGACCTTTACTGCAGTCCTCCACCAGTCGGGGCTTTATGGCAGAGTGGGCCCAACGGAAGCCTCTCCTCAGTGCAAGACGCATGAAAGCCTGCATGGAGTTTGCTAAGAAAACACCTGAAGGACTCCAAGATGGTGAGAAATAAGATTCTCTGGTCTGATGAGACCAAGATAGAACTTTTTGGCCTTAATTCTAAGCGGTATGTGTGGAGAAAACCAGGCACTGCTCATCACCTGTCCAATACAGTCCCAACAGTGAAGCATGGTGGTGGCAGCATCATGCTCTGGGAGTGTTTTTCAGCTACAGGGACAGGATGACTGGTTACAATCGAGGGAAAGGAATGTGGCCAAGTACAGGGATATCCTGGACGAAAACCTTCTCCAGAGTGCTCAGGACCTCAGACTGGGCCGACGGTTTACCTTCCAACAAGACAATGACCCTAAGCACACAGCTAAAATAACGAAGGAGTGGCTTCACAACAACTCCATGACTGTTCTTGAATGGCTCAGCCAGAGCCCTGACTTAAACCCAATTGAGCATCTCTGGAGAGACCTAAAAATGGCTGCCCACCGTTTACCATCCAACCTGACAGAACTGGAGAGTATCTGCAAGGAGGAATGGGAGAGGATCCCCAAATCTAGGTGTGAATAACTTGTTGCATCTTTCCCAAAAAGACTCATGGCTGTATTAGATCAAATGTGTGCTTCTACTAAATACTGAGCAAAGGGTCTGAATACTTATGATCATGTGATGGTTCAGTTTTTCTTTTTTTAATTAATCTCCAAAAATGTCAACAATTCTGTGTTTTTCTGTCAATATGGGGTGCTGTGTGTACATTAATGAGGAAAAAAAAATAACTTAAATGATTTTGGCAAATGGCTGCAATATAACAGTGAAAAATTTAAGGGGGTCTCAATACTTTCCGTACCCACTGTATATACCGTGTTTCCCTGAAAATAAGACCTAACTGGACAATAAGCCCTAGCATGGTTTTTCAGGATGCTTGTAATATAAGCCCTAACCCAAAAATGAGCCCCAGTTAGGATTGTCAGCCAGACAAACTCGAGACTTATTGCTGAGTGACCAATCGGCGTATAGACCCAATGCACATGCGCACTTGATGCGTACAGTAATATTTTCTATTCCCAGACAAGATGAGTGCAAATATATAGCTATTCCGTCGAGTACAAGGAAATTGTGGAGGACTTCTGATGCAAGAATCTTACGTCTTTCTGCAAAGAGATGAAGGTAGATCTCCGAATGGTCTGAAAAATGCAAGCAGAATACGATCAGCTCAGTCAACAAGTGGATGAGGAAAATGCCAAGTGCACGTGTGGATCAGATTGCCAGCCATTATTTCTTGAGCTGGAAGACATCTGTGAATGGATTGCTGACAGGAGACAATGTTATGATGATGTTCCAGAAGAAGATGACATGACTGTATTTGAATAAATGTAGATTTTTGTACATTAATAAACAAGACCCCCCTCTGAAAATAAGCCCTAATGCATCTTTTGGAGCCAAAATTAATATAAGGCCCGCTCTTATTTTTGGGGAAATACAGCATGTACTTTGTTATAATTCTGGATTGCTGTTGTAGAGGTGCAGCTTCACTCTTATCTGTTCGATTATGTCTAAATAAAGAATGATTAATGGTGGAGGCTGGGTGTTGAAACTTTCCCCAGGGGAAAAGTGTCCTAGATGTTCTGTTACATGCATACTGTGACCGTGTAGGGCCCTGGTAGGAAACAGACATGGTTTGCACAAATGCAAAGCGTGGGACTTCAGAATATCAATTTTGAGTAAAGAACATTTTTACAGTTTGAAAATTTCAAAGGGATGAAATTTCCAACCCAGTGTCCAGGTCTTGCAGGAGACCTGCAGGCTGTCGGTGCAGAAGTGCACAGCCCTTATAATAAAGGACCTGACCATAGGTCAATGCTCCTGTTAGGAGACGGGTGTAATCCACTCAAGAGATAGCATGGAGGAGGGAGTCTGTCCATAAAGCTGAGAGAGTGGAGACAGCTAAGCAAGTTAGAGAGCCAGGATGCTAAGGGGACTGACGGAAATCGGAAGTCTGATGTGTGTTAGAGCCCAGGGTATCATAGGGACTCCTATCAAAAGTCCAGAAAGTGGGCCCGTGCGGTAAGGTGCTGCAACTGAAAAGACTAAGCGAGCCAGGTCAGGGGGGGGACCAGTCCAAGGTTAAGGCCTAGGCAGCAGCGCTGCTGAAGAGAGAGCATTGCATAATAGCACATTATGAAATACCCACCTTTAGAACAAAGCCCTCTCAGCAGGGCCTGGTCACCGCTGAGGGGGCTGACACCTTCTCCCGTCCTTTCTTGCAGGATAGCTGGCTCCGGCGCTGTGACTGGCTGGAGCCTGCTGTCACTCCTGCGCACGCGCGGACAGCTCTCGGTTCCTGCCAAGATGCTCTGAAGTTCTGGCATGGTAAGCTGAACCATTAGAGCACATGCGCCGCTGACGTCAGCGGCTGCATGCAGGGTGAATATCTCCTAAACTGTGCACATGTAGGAGATATTAATTTTACCTACAGATAGGAGATATTAATTTTACCTACAGATAAGCCTCTTTATTGGCTTACCTGTAGGTAAAAATCACAAAGTGGGGTTTACAAAAGCTTTAATTATTTTTACTCTGTATCCCAAAGGCTGTTTTTTTATATACTGCGCCGACAAGTTACGCAGCACTTTTTTACATTCACATCAGTTTCTGCCCACAAGCTTACAATTCAAGGTTCTCTCTTGCATTTATACATAAACCTACTAGGGTCAATTCAGACAGCAGCCAGTTAACCTACCAACATGTCTGTTGGTGTGTGGGAGGAAACCGGACTATCCAGAGGAAACCAGCACATACACCGAGAGAACATGCAAACTCCATGAACATAGGGATTCAAACTGATGATCATAGTGTTGCAAGGGAGAAATGCTAACGCATTACTGTGCTGCCCATATGGATTATAGCCCATTGATATTGCAGGGTCCTGTTATATTGCTGGCATATGTAAGCTTGTTGGGGGAAGGCGCAGTATAGCCATAATAAATTGCCAGGCTTCCTGTCTTTGATTTATTTAGAACAATGGAGTGGAAACTAGTCGGTTTATTTTTACATCAGCCTAACACACAAACCATAAGTTGTAAACTGTACCTGCCAGTTATAAAGAGCATTGCTAGCATTTTATTGTATTCCAGCTATGTGTGTTTGTTTTTTTCAAACAATGGGACTACTTAAGGGTTCAATAACACTAGTACACTTTCCCATATATTAACACATCTATGATACTGTTGACCACCTGCTCCTTCTCAATAAACTCCACTCCCTTGGCCTCCAAGTTCCTGCTCTATCCTGGTTCTCCTCCTACCGATCACAGTGCTCTTTCAGGTCCCTTTCAGACTTGTGTGACCTGAAAGTCGTGCGATTTTTGAAGCAACTTTAAGCAATGCCTGTGTAAAGATGAGGTCTATGGACCTCAAATCGTATCAACGTCAGACCAAAGTAGTGCAGAGACTACTTTGAAGTCGCTGAGACCTGGAGTTGCACAGATATGAATGGTAACCATTGGAAAACATGGGGATCGACTTCTCATGCGACTTTGCAGTCCCAAGTCGCACAAGTGTGAAATGGGCCTCGTGTTACCTACAACTCTTGTCTCCTTCTCTTCACTTTCTTTCTGTCGGGGTCCTCCAAGGCTCTGTTCTTGGACCCCTTCTCCTCTATCTACACCACCTCTCTTAGTCGCTTATTAACCTTCCATGGCTTTCAATGCCATCTCTACACCGATGACACCCAAATCTGTCTCTACTCCTTCCCGCACTCCTTCAGCATTACTAACTGACATATCAGCATGGATGACGCACCACTTTCTTAAACGAAATCTCCATAAAACCGAGCTGTTGATAATTCCCCTGCCCTTGCCCCCCCCTCTCCATGACTTTTCCATCAAAATCAATACTGCAACCATCAATTTTTCCCGCCAAGGTACTAGGTGTAATCCTAGACTCTGACCTGTCCTTTTTGCCCCAAATCCAATCGTTTTCAAAAGCTTGTAGCCTTCATCTTCATAGCATCTCTAAAATGTACCCCTTTTTAACTAACGAAACCACCAAGCTACTCATTTATTCCCTTGTTATCTCTCGCCTTGACTATTGAAACTCCCTTCTCGTAGGCCTACCTCTCCATAGGCCATCTCCCTCTTCAGTCTATCATGAATGCTGCTCCCCGACTCGTCCACCTTTCCAACCGCTCAGTGTCTGCCACCCCTCTCTGCTAATCCCTACACTGGCTTCTGATTGCCCATCAAATTAAATTCAAAATACTAACTACAGCATACAAAGCCATTCACAACTCTGCCGCCAGCTACGTCCCCAATCTTGTCTCCAAATATCACCCAAACCGTCCTCTCCGCTTCCCAAGACCTCCTACTCTCATGCTCCCTTGTCTCCTCCTCCCATGCTCCTCTCAAGGACTTCTCCAGAGCCTCTCCCATCCTCTGGAACTCTGTTGGGCTATCTCCTACTCTGGCTGCCTTTGGGGCAATCCCTAAAAACCCATCTCTTCAGGGAAGCCTATCGTGCCTCCAACTAATCTTTTATCACTTCCATGGGCTCATTCCCCAGAGTTATAACCTTTTCGTACCACTTGCCCAACCCTCTTAGATTGTAAGCTCTTATGAGCAGGGCCCTGTATTTTATTGTATTGCATCTGTACTGTCCCTTTTTATATTGTCAAGCGCTACGTAGATTGATGGTGCTATATAAATCCTGTATAATAATAATCTGTTGCACAGAAACGCTCTGCATACCAGCCCACCTAAAATAATTGCCTTTCCTTCAATCTTTCAAACTTGTCATCGCCATTTAGACTGTGACCTGTCGCAGAGCTTTTTATTTTTATCTGAGCATATTTTTCCATTGAGCACTACAGATTATGGATTATGGTTTTATGTATGGTGTGACAGTTGGGTGTAGCAGGTATCCTCCAGCAGAACATCATCCCAAAGGGTGATCGGAATCACCTGTCCATATTGCTGAGGTTGTAAAGTAGTTCTGTGAGGATAATGGGACACATACCTTCAGGAAGGCATATAAAGATGAATGGCAGTATTTTGTACACATTGTAGATTCTGATTTAAAAATATATAGTTTAGATAATTGTGATATTTTTTGTAAAAATAAAATCTCATTTGACAAATTTGTTGGTACACTTCAAAAATAAAGAACCCAGAATTTTCTCTAAATAAAAAAACTGACAAAAATGTCAATTTTATTACATATTTAAAACGAATCAGTCTTTTGCCTTTTTGATTTTTGACTTGACAAAATACTAATACAAATGAAAATGGCATAGACCAAAATGATGGAACCCTCAACCTAATGCCCCATACACACGATCGTTTTTCATGCCGTTAAAAATGCCATTTTTTAAAATGGCCATTAAAACCGATCGTGTGTATGCTCCAGAGCATTTTTAACGACGTGAAAAACGGCCATTAAAAATTTCGAACATGCTCTATTTTTTCACGTCGTTTTTCATGTCGTCGTTTTTTTTAACGACGTGAAAAACGATAGTGTGTATGCTTTTACGAGGTGAAAAAAAACCGCGCATGCTCAGAATCAAGTATGAGACGGGAGCGTTCGTTCTGGTAAAATAGCACATTCGTCACGCTTTAACGGACTGAAAAGCACGAGGCTGAAAAGCGCGAATCGTCACTCAACAAACTTTTACTAACACGCGGTAACACGAAATTAGCAAAAGCGTCCCAAAGGGTGGCGTCATTAGAACGGAACTTCCCCTTTATAGTGCCGTCGTACGTGGTGTATGTCACTGCGCTTTGCTTGAACGTTTTTTAAAATGATCGTGTGTACGCAAGACTGGCTTGAGAGGAAACATGAAAAAAAACGACGTGAAAAACGTCGGTAAAAAAAATGGCATGAAAAACGATCGTGTGTACGCCGCATAATAGTTGCACAACCGCAAGCAATCACTGCTGGTAAATGGTGATTTTCTGGAGCTCTCGTGAGACCTCTGTACCTGCCAACAAGTAGTTTGGCCTGCTCTTATTAAGCAAACTGCTCCAGCTGTCTCAGGTTTGAAGTGTACCTACAGATGCAGAGAAGAGGACGATATATGACCAGGGGGGGCGGACATAGGGGAGGAAAATGCAGGAGAAGCGAGACTCACCTGACACTGGGAGAACCCCACTACTAACAGCAACAGGAGCCAGCCAGATATGGTAAACGTAGATTAGAGAATATCAAGGTATGCCCATAGAGTATACACTGCCGTATTGCATGGCAAACTCTAGTACAGTGATGGCGAACCTTGGCACCCCAGATGTTTTGGAACTACATTTCCCAGGATGCTCCACTACACTACAGAGTGCATGAGCATCATAGAAAAAGTAGTTCCAAAACATCTGGGGTGCCAAGGTTCGTCATCACTGCTCTAGGGGTGGATGGGACATGCTGAGCAAGGGAGGAAGATAGATATGCTGAAAATGTGTGGGCTCACATGGTAGCAAACAACAGATACCACCGCAAATGAACCGGAGTAACTGTAGTATATTCTGTATACTGACTTCCAATAGCTGATATATAGACTGGCTCTCATCAAAAACATAAATCCCAAGAGTAGGCTACCATGTTCTTTTAAGGCAGGATAAGCCTTGCAGACAAGTGGTAGGAGTCCCCCTTGCTAGCTCCTGAGCCTGCAACTTTAGTCACAGGAAAATCAAGCTGCTTGGAGATGTTGTTACAGCCTTTATCTTTTGATATGCTGGTCTGTAAATTTACTTTCTAAACTCCTCAGACATCTCTCTCCTTTCTGGTCCATGTTCAGTGTGCTGTATGTGATTAGATCAAATGGATGAGTGACACTTTTTCCCACACTGTAAATGGAGAAAAGCAATTTGATCCCCTGCTGATTTTGTAAGTTTGCCCACAGACAAAGAAATGATCAGTCTATAATTTTTATTGGTAGGTTTATTTTAACAGTGAGAGACAGAATAACAAAAACAATATCCAGAAAAACGCATTTCAAAAAAGTTATGAATTGATTCACATTTTAATGAGTGAAATAAGTATTTGAAATGAAATACCTGATAAAAATGTACCGTGCATGGCCTACTGACTTTCTTCCACATATAATTTTGTACAGAGGTATATCATAATGATAGTTGCAATGTATACAAACTTTCTGTACTTATTTATCGATGACATGTACATCTATGTTGTGATGCTGGAATCTCTCTATATGTGTTTTCTTAATAAAAACTTATGTTTAAAAAAAAAAAGTATTTGACCTCTTTGCAAAACATGACTTCGTACTTGGTGGCAAGACCCTTGTTGTTAATCACAGAGGTCAGACGTTTCTTGTAGTTGGCCACCAGGTTTGTACACATCTCAGGAGGGATTTTGATCCTCTCCAACTCATTAAGGTTTCAAGGCTGACGTTTGGTAACTCGAACCTTTAGCTCCCTCCACATATTTTCTATGGGATTAAGGTCTGGAGACTAGCTAGGCCACTCCAGGACCTTAATGTGCTTCTTCTTGAGCCACTCCTTTGTTGCCTTGGCCGTGTTTTGGGTTATTGTCATGCTGGAAGACCCATTTTTAATGCCCTGGCCGAGGGAAGGAGGTTCATCAGCAGGGGATCAAATACTTTTTCCCCTCACTGTAAATAGACATGAATACAAGATTGAAGACTAATTTGTGTAACAAGATTGTGATACTAATTACAAAAAAAAACGCTATGATCCAATTTATACTTTTTCTAGGGGTACCAACAGATGTGTCCAGGCCATTTTAGAATATGCAATAATGTATCTGTTTTTTTTTGTTTGTTTGTTTTTTTGCTATATGACATACCAAAGATATGCAGGTATACATTTAGGCCCGGTTCACATAGGGGCGACTCCTCAGGCGACTCTGTCGCCTGAGGAGTCGCGTCCCGCTCTGTACTATGGAACCATTCTAATAGGAGCGACCTGAGTCGCTCCGACTTAGAAAAAGGTTCCTGTACTACTTTTGGGGTCGACTCAGGGCGACTTGCATTGACTTCTATACAGAAGTCATTATGCAAATAGCCTCAGGCGGGCGTCTCAAGTCGTCTTGAGATCGTGCTGCCGAGTCGCCCCCGAAGTCGTGCCGCCCCTGTGAGAACCGGACCTAAGACGCTTTCTTTTAATTTCATAGTTTTTCCTGGAGTAATGCAGCATTGTTTCAATGTTCTTTTTAAGGGTATCAACAAATTTGTGTGTGTGATAGATAGATCTATCTATCTATCTCTCTATCTATCTATCTAATTTAGAGAGGGAGATAGATATAAAATCTGTTGACATTACATCTAAGATGGCGTGGCTTTTTGGATGTCTACACAAGGGAGGCTTTTACATGTTGTTAATACATACATGAATATGTTAAATGCACATAAAATCCTATTGGATGATTTAAGTCTGAAATGAACGGTCTTGGCGACTTGGTGGTCACTTTTTTTTAATGATGGAAAAATTTACATCATGAATAGGTCTGAGCAAGTAACCGGTAATGCCGCATACACACGGCCGGACTTTGCCACGGGCAAAACTCCGTCAGAGAGCAGGTTCTCTGTTTTTCCATCGAAGTCCATCGGAAATTCCGACCGGAAAAGTCAGATGAAAAGCTCCCATCGGACTTTTTCCATCGCAAATTCCGACCATGTGTACGCGGCATAATACTATATAGTAACACTTGCAGGATTTGTGAGAAACTCTCTATGGCTGCAGATAGTACTGTTAACTCTGGTTTTCTTCTTAGGTTGTATAACGGGCGAACAAAAGGCCGACAGTTTGGAACAAAGTGCAGTTCAGGGGACCGGATTGGTTGTGGTATAGAACCCAGCTCTTTCCATGTCCAAACTGCTCAGATTTTCTTCACGAAGAATGGGAAAAGGGTAAGCATGAGAGCTCGGTGTATACTCTTTTATATTTTATGATGACCGTTTGTTGCAGTGTTCTTAATCTGTCTTATAGGTTGGCAGCACTGTGATGCCATTATCTCCTGATGGTCTTTTCCCAGCAGTGGGCATGCACTCTCTAGGGGAGGAAGTTCGTCTCCATCTAAATGCAGAGCTTAGCGAGGACGATGACAGCGTCATGATGGTGGACAGTTACGAGGATGAATGGGGAAGGCTGCATGATGTTAGAGTATCTGGCACTGTAAGGCCCTTGTGTTACCTGTAATGACTTTTACTGTGTTTTCATCAGTGCAACTTGGCCTCTCACCTCCACTTGTTCTTGTCTGCAGCTCCTGGAGTATGTTGGAAAGGGTAAGAGTATTATAGATGTGGGTCTGGCCCAGGCTCGGCGCTCTCTTAGCACTCGCAGTCATTACTTTGAAGTGGAGATTGTGGACCCAGGAGAAAAATGTTACATAGCTCTGGGGCTTGCAAGAAAGGTATGGTTAATTCTGTTAAGTGCAAATATCATTGGTCCGTTTTTACGTTTTCTGAGTGACTCCACTTAAAAGGTTTTCAATGTTTTAGGTGGAATAAGGCAGGGTTCAGTATCCTGCCAGGCCTGTACTGCTGTGTGGGACCACCAGTTTAAATGGACCTTCTGTAGGAGTATATAGAATTCAAGTGCAACTTCAGGCAGTCAGCTAAAATTACATTTTTTAAATGAATTTGTTGTAACAATGGGGTGGTGAGTGTTGCAAATAAAACCTACTAGAATTTGTTGCACACGTCGGTACTAACAATAAAAATGTTGCAAGAATTCCCACTACATACACACTACCAGAAATGTGACGCACATGCCTTATGAAATAGCTCCCTTTCAGCCTGTTTCAAAAATTTTTACAGTATGCTTACCCTGAATTAAAACCGTGCTAAAGTACAGGCATCTGGCAGTGCCAACAAGTACGTTGAGTTTTTCATTTTGCTCTCTATGCTCAAGCTTCACTTCTAAAAGCTATTTTATTAACACTGACCACTTCCTTTCATATGGTATATGGGTTTCTGCATGCTGAAGGAAGGCAGCAAGCTTCTCGCCACTGCCCGTAGTTCCTCTAATTGAACTGTACACTTCAGGACTTTTGGGACCAAATTTTACATCTATAACAGTCCTATAAATTTGGTGGGTTTTTTTTTTCTCCTACAGGATTACCCAAAGAACAGGCATCCGGGCTGGAGTCGGGGTTCTGTGGCTTATCATGCAGGTAAAAATATTTCTGTCATGAAATACAAGCCTGATATCAACGCACAGTGCAGCTATTTTTTTTTAACATGAAGTTGGCTGACAATTTTACTTAAAACTTAATTTAGTTATGGGTAACACAGGTAGGTTAAAGTGGTTGTAAAAGCAGAAGGTTTAATATTGTAATGCATTCTATGTTTTAAGATCAAAAGTATGTGAGTAGCAGCTCCCCCTCAGCCCCCCTAATACTTAACTGAGCCCATCTCAATCCAGCTATGTCCATGACTGTCTCGGCCATACGAGATAAGAGATTCGGCTGCCCGGGACTCTCCATCCTTATTGGCTGAGACAGCAGCGCGGCGCCATTGGCTCCCGCTGCTGTCAATTAAAGTCATTGAGGAGAGAAAAGATGCGGGGCGAGGTCTAGGCTCCATGTCTGAATGGACACAGGGAGCTGAAGCTTGGCTCGGGTACCCCATAGCAAGCTGCTTGCCATGGGGGCACTCAACAGGAGGGAGGGGCACTGAAGAGGGACCAGATTAGAGGAGGATCTGGGCTGCGCTCTGCAAAACCACCACACAGAGCGGGTAAGAATAACATGTTTGTTATTTTAAAAAAAACAAGACTTTATTAGTATCACCTTAAATCTTCCTCTGTTGTAAATCTTTTGTGCCGAAGGGTGGCATGGCGAAGGTGCCACTTCATTTATTCTGCCGTATGAAAATGTAATTCCATCGGGGTGCACAATACCATCAATTGACTTTGAAATTGCTTTGCCGACTGTGGAGAGCTGGGAACTATGGGAAATAATTGGGAGTTTTGAGAGATATAAGAACCAGCGTGTACATAACCTTGCCAATAACAAAAATAGTTCCAAGTCTATGTTGACTAATTTATGTATAGTTCCTGTGGTTAACTACTGTATATACTCGAGTATAAGCCGAGGCACCTAATTTTACCACAAAAAAATGGTAAAACATATTGAGTATAAGCCTAGGGTGTCCATCTGCATGCCTCACTGTGCCTCACTGTGTCAATGTGCATGCCTCAATGTGCCCATGCCTCACTGTGCCCATGCCTCACTGTGTCCATGACTAAACTGAGAAATGGGGCTACATGTGTGCCAAGTTTCGGGTCCAGGGGACCTACGACCGGCTGGTACCGGGTCCCCAAATTCACCGGAGAAATGACCGTTTAACATGGGAGTCTATGGAAGGGGTGCCTGGCTTTGAAAAATCGGCGCTCCCCGGCCGAAGGTCCCCCGGACAACAAACTTTGCACACTTATAGAGGAAGAGTGTGCCAAGTTTGGGGTCCAGGGGACCTACGGCCGGCCGGTACCGGGTCCCCAAAGTCCGGGAGATCAGGCGCAAAAAGGTGACTCGAGTATAAGCCGAGGGGGGCATTCTCAGCACAAAAAAATGTGCTGAAAAACTCGGCTTTTACTCAAGTATATACGGTAAATGTAGGCTTGTAAATTAAGGAATAAGTTCACCTTTAGAAAAAAAGAAATGCACATCTTTTTGCAGGTAAATAAATGTGCATTTATAATTATTTTTTTTTATTTTTTTATTAGAAGTCTTTAAAGCATTGCACCTGCGATCAGCAGATCGGGGGTGCAATGCATGGCTGTTGTAAGCTGTCTGCTCCTGCAGGCAATTACACAATGACAGGAAGCATCAATGAGCTACCTAGAGAGCTGAACAGTGCCCTGGTAGTTCATCGAGAACTACAAGCCGACAGCCGCAAAACCTGTCAATACTTGTAGTTCTCCCATTCACAGAACTATGTAAATGAATGTCGCGGTTGGGGCTGGCGGAGCCCTGCACAGCCACAATTTAAAAAAATATATTGTGACAGCGATCTGGGGGAGAAGTTCTCCAGTTCGCTGTTACTACATGCGGCAGATCGGGGAGACGCTGCAGCAATGGGTACACATTACATGTTCCACCCTAAAAACGGGTTGAATATGTAACATGTTCCCGACTTGTCCTTTCAAAGTATAACTAAGGGGAAAACTACAACTACTACTTCTTATTATTATTATTATTATTATTATTATTTTTCTTCTTTCTTCTTTTTCTCGATCTGTGCCCCCATTAGGGAGATTCTCCCTCTATTGGTCCTTTTTATCGTTATCAAATTAAAATAAAATCCCAAATTTTCGGTTGTCACCAGAAAAGTAATAAATGGGAAATGTATTTCTCGTACATCACGGGACACAGAGCGGCATAGTCATTACTATGTGGGTTATATAGTTTACCTTCAGGTGCTGGCACTGGCAACTTCCAAACCGGAAGTACCCTCCCCTATATAAGCCCCTCCCATCCGGGAGCACCTCAGTTTTTTGCCAGTGTCTAAGGTGTTGGCCAAGAAGTAACATGTGTTTTTCACTGAGCTTGTGTACAGGTTCTTTTGGGCCTCAGTAAGCTATTCCGGATCCGACCAAAAAAGCTTCATAGCTAAACGGTCGGTACCCGGGCCTTGCAGAGAAGAGCAAGGTTTTGCCTGTAATGCTTCTCTTAGGAGGGCTGGAACCTGGGATCCAGAGCTCTGGTCATACCCACGACCAAGATGTTTTCTGTGCAGGGTGCTATACAGGTCCAGGGGAGTGGAATCCTTGGGAACCCGGTCCCTGAAGGTTTAATTACAATGCCTGCCGTGAGAGGTGAAGTTTGGGCTTCTGTGGACCAAACAGAGTCCTGCGGCGGGGAAAAGGTAAGTGGGGGCCCCTCAGGAACTTGGTTCTATTGAGGGGACCCCCAAGCCTAATATGTCTTTCTGCCTGTTACCTAACGGTATTCCCGCTAAATATCTGTGCATGCCTGTAACTACTAAAAAATGTAATAATTTTAAGAGTGGTCAAAAAAAATGGTTAAACCGCGGTACCTGTGTTAAACCACTAGAGGCCGCTGTGGAACGTTGTTTTCTTGTCATGTGGATTTTTTCTTTCCAAGTCAAAATCCAGGCAGATGGTGAGTTCTCTGGATGGGAAACTGTTTCCTCTGCCATGTTGCAATGCTCGTCCATCCCCTGGCAAACAGGGCCCTGGCTTCTGTCCCTAGTTCCTTTCAAAAAAGAGCGCCGAAGGCGCGCGTGCCTCTATTTATAGAGGTGAGCTGGAAAAAGGGGCGGAGCTTGGTGGATGACGCTCTGTGCGCGCCGCAGCGCTTCTGCGCATGTGCGGGCGTCCCAGCATGATAAAAAGCACAATTAGGTGTTGTCAGCTGGTTATGAAAGGCAGAAACAGAGCTGGCAACATTTAGAAAGGCATACAGCAGGCGGTTGATGCAGGCATCCCCATAGAAAGGCACATTAGTAGACACCAACTGTTTATATAGCGGCAATTGTGCTAGACTGTTGTCAGTAAGTGGTGTATTTCGGCTGGAATACCTCAGCTTTGGGCTTAGGACTATGCCGTCTAAAGTCTCCGGGACTAAGAATCCCAGGAAGCATAGGGGGTCTCCATCGGGCTCTGAGGATCTTGGGCATGCTTCGACTGCACCAATCTCCCCTGAAAAATCAGAGGTTAGTGACCGTAGAGCACCCTCAGGAGTACCTGGTACTGTGGCTGTCCTCAGTTCACCTGCTCCTGTGTATATAACAGAGGAGGTTTTTTCCTCAGCTCTGGGAGGACTGGAAGAGAGATTGACAACATTGATCGCTGCTTCCCTGTCAGAGGGAAAGCGCGCCCGATCTCCGTCTCCTCCCTCAGAGTACCTGTTAGCAGAGCAACAGTCCCATACAGGGATCGACCTACCTGAAGGGGATCAGGATGAGGTTGATTCTGTTGTAGAGGAATCAACAGTGGAAGAGCCATTCTCAGCATCACATGCTGAAAGATTATGGGTTCAGTCCCTGACTAACATGGTCCGATCAGCATTTAAAATGCCCCTTGCGGAGCCATCATCCACTTCTGTCTCCTCGTTGGGGTCGCTAAAAGCTCCCCAGACTGTTTGTTCCTTTCCAATCCATCCTTTACTGGAAGGGCTCATTTACCAGGATTGGGAACATCCTGATAAAATATTTACTCCCCCCAAGAGATTTCCGGTGGTCTATCCCATGGAGGATAAGTTCATCAAAAAATGGAGGGTCCCTACAGTGGACGCAGCCATCTCTTGTGTGAATAAATCACTGACATGTCCAGTAGATAATGTCCAAATGTTCAAGGACCCAATAGATAAAAAATTGGAGTCCTTATTAAAATCTGCTTTCTCTACAGCAGGCTTGGTGACACAACCAGCAGTGGCAGCTATTGGGGTCTGCCAAGCAGTGAAGGATCAGTTGAAACAGGTCTTAAGGGACTTGCCAGATCAGCAGGCTCTTGCCCTAGCTGATCTACCTAGAGCCTTATGCTTTGCGATTGACGCTATAAAGGATTCAATCCATCAGGCCTCCCGCCTTACGCTGTCTGTAGTACATATGCGCAGGCTTCTATGGCTCAAAAACTGGTCTGCTGAAGCTCCCTGTAAAAAATTGCTGGTCAGCTTCCCATTTCATGGTGAACGCTTATTCGGGGAAGACCTGGACAAATATATCCAGAAAATTTCCAGCGGTAAAAGTACACTCTTGCCGGTTAAAAACAGAGTTAGAGGTCCCTCTTTTAAGAGGCCTGCTTCTCCAGTCCCTAGGACATCGGCTGTGAAACAGTTCCGACGGCCTCCTCGGTCAAATCCCGGGGGTAAAAATCAGGGACAATCGCAGGGTAACAAGAAACCCTGGGTCAGGAGAGGTACAAAAACTCCCCCAAAGTCAAATGCATGAAGGGTTGCCCCCACTCAATCGGGTGGGGGGAAGACTTCAGTTGTTCGCAGAGACCTGGCGGGACACGATCAGAGACAGATGGGTGCTCTCCGCAGTAAGTCTGGGATACAAATTGGAGTTAAAAGACTCCCCTCCTTCCCATTTTATAAGGTCAAACGTGCCAAGGGATCCCCGGAAGAGAGGATCCCTCCTGTTGGCACTAGAACAACTATTGCTCCAAGGAGTAATTATGGAGGTTCCCCTGGAAGAATGGGGGTTCGGGTTTTACTCAAACCTCTTTACAGTCCCGAAGCCAAACGGGGACGTGAGGCCCATATTAATTCTAAAAGGGCTAAACAAATTCCTACATATCAGGACTTTCCGGATGGAGTCGATCCGAACGGTGGCCACTGCCCTACAAGGGGAGGAATGGTTAGCCTCGATCGACATTAAAGATGCTTATTTGCACATTCCCATCTTTCCAGTCCACCAAAAATTTCTACGCTTTGCAGTAGAAGGGCGCCATTTTCAGTTCAGAGCCTTACCCTTCGGTCTGGCCACAGCACCAAGAGTGTTCACAAAAATTCTGGCCCCATTATTGGCCAATCTAAGAACACAAGGTGTAACGATAATGGCATATCTAGACGACTTGTTGCTGATAGACCACTCAGTGGAAAAACTAGAAGTGGTCGTTCACAAGACAATCAAGTATCTGGAATCTCACGGTTGGATTATCAACCGAGACAAGTCAGCCCTAAAACCAGTCAAAAGTCTGGAATACTTGGGGCTAAGGCTGGATTCAGACCAGAGAAAAATTTTCTTGCCTCAAGAAAAGGTGTCGTCTTTGAGAGATTTGATCCACCTAGTGGGTACAAAAAGACAGCCGTCCATACGCCTGTGCATGAGGCTGCTGGGAAAAATGGTGGCATCATTCGAAGCAGTACCCTACGGTCAATTCCATTCAAGGAATTTGCAAAGGGCTATACTGTCAGCCTGGAACAAAAAAGTTCAGGCCCTAGACTTACCAATGTCCTTGTCCCCTTCCGTTCGCAAGAGCCTCCGTTGGTGGTTGGTTCCCCAGAATCTGGAAAAAGGGAAATCCTTCAGTCCGATTTCTTGGAAGGTGGTCACTACAGATGCCAGCCTTATAGGCTGGGGAGCAGTACTGGAGCAATGGTCGCTCCAGGGCAGATGGTCGGATGCAGAAAAGGCCCTGCCCATCAATCTCTTAGAGATACGAGCAGCCCGGTATGCCCTAGTAGCATGGACATCCAAACTCCAAGGGTCCCCTGTCAGAATTCAATCGGACAATGCCACGGCAGTGGCATATATCAATCATCAGGGTGGCACCAGGAGTCGTGCAGCCCAGAGGGAAGTAAATTGCATCCTGAAATGGGCAGAAAGATATGTCCCAGCCATATCCGCGGTATTCATTCCAGGAGTGGAGAATTGGAAGGCGGACTTTCTAAGTCGCCAACAATTATGCCCAGGGGAATGGTCCCTTCACCCCGAGGTTTTCCGGACAATATGTCAGCGGTGGGGAACACCGGATGTAGATCTGCTAGCATCCAGATTCAACGCAAAGGTGGACAGGTTTGTCTCTCAGACAAGGGATCCCCTAGCTTGCGGCTCGGATGCCCTAGTGTTCCCTTGGGATCAGTTCAAGCTGATATATGCATTTCCACCGCCACAATTGTTACCTCGATTACTCCGCAGAATCAGGGTAGAAAAGAAACCAGTGATTCTGGTGGCTCCAGCGTGGCCCCGAAGAGCATGGTACGCGGAGATTGTAAAAATGTCTGTGGGGAGTCCTTGGACCCTCCCACATCGTCCGGACCTGCTTTCGCAAGGACCGATATACCACCCTTCCTTACCAGCCCTAGGTTTGACAGCCTGGCTATTGAAGCCCACATTCTAAAAAAGAGAGGTCTCTAATCCTGTGGTATCTACCATGATCAATGCCAGGAAGCCGGTATCCAGGCAGATCTACTATAGAATCTGGAAGGCGTACATCGCCTGGTGTGAGGCCAAGAAATGGCATCCACGTAAGTACGTAATAGGTAGGATTCTGGACTTCCTACAGTGGGCTGTAGATAGGAAGCTTGCCTTGAGTACTATCAAGGGTCAGATTTCGGCCTTGTCAATATTTTTTCAAAGGCCCTTGGCTTCGCATTCACTAGTCAAAGCCTTTATACAAGGAGTGATGCGTATTAGCCCTCCGGTTAATATTCCCATATGTCCATGGGACTTAAACCTGGTTCTGTCAGTTCTACAGAAGCAACCATTTGAACCATTACAGCACATTTCCTTGGTTCTTCTCACCAGGAAATTGATTTTTCTAGTAGCCATTTGTTCGGCTAAAAGAGTGTCGGAATTAGCCGCTATGTCCTGTAAAGAGCCATATCTGGTTATCCATAAGGACAGGGTAGTGTTACGTCCTCATCCAGCCTTTCTTCCTAAGGTGGTATCGAGGTTTCATTTGAACCAAGATGTGGTTCTTCCTTCCTTTTTCCCCAAACCTAGTTCGGTAGAGGAAAAGTTATTACATTCTTTGGATGTAGTAAGAGCAGTTAAAGCTTATCTAAAAGCCACTGCTCAGATTCGCAGAACGGATTCTTTGTTTGTTCTGCCGGAAGGCCCCAGAAAAGGTCAGGCAGCGTCAAAATCTACTTTAGCCAAGTGGATTCGACAGGTCATAATGCAAGCCTATGGCTTGAGAAGGAGACCGCCTCCGTTCAAAGTTAGGGCGCACTCCACGAGAGCAGTTGGAACTTCATGGGCAGTGCATCACCAGGCCTCCCTGGCTCAAATCTGTAAGGCCGCAACATGGTCTTCAGTACACACATTTACTAGGTTCTACCAGGTGGATGTTAGAAGTCAGGAGGATGTCGCCTTTGGGCGCAGTGTGTTGCAGGCCGCAAAAGATCCTCATGTCTGATAGCGCTCAGCTTATGTATGGTGTATCCCCCCCCCTCATTGGGCATTGCTTTGGGACGTCCCACATAGTAATGACTATGCCGCTCTGTGTCCCGTGATGTACGAGAAAGAAAATAGGATTTTTATAACAGCTTACCTGTAAAATCCTTTTCTTGGAGTACATCACGGGACACAGAGCTCCCACCCCTCTTTTGGGGACACTTATTGCTTTGCTACAAAACTGAGGTGCTCCCGGATGGGAGGGGCTTGTATAGGGGAGGGTACTTCCGGTTTGGAAGTTGCCAGTGCCAGCACCTGAAGGTAAACTATATAACCCACATAGTAATGACTATGCCGCTCTGTGTCCCGTGATGTACTTTAAGAAAAGGATTTTACAGGTAAGCTGTTATAAAAATCCTATTTCTCTTACCATCCATGGACTGACACGGTGTCTCTTTACACTTTACACGTGGGTTATGTCCCTGCCTGCAGGAGAAGACCTAGGCAGAATGTGAAATGTTATACATACATTCCAAAAGCCAGAGCTGAACAGCCCCACCCAGGGGGCGGTCCCTCCGTACATAACCCTCCCACTACAGTCAGCAGACTTCAGTTTTTTTCTGCCTAGCAGAAGGAGAAGACGTGGCTCCCTCAGGAGCTAGTCTCCTGACCTATTTTATTCCTTTTTGGAATTCTTTGTTATTTTATTTTTGAGAATCTTCTATCAACTGTCGGCTGGGCAACAGGTTGGGTACAAGATATCCTCGTAGTCTTCCCTGTCCAACCATCGAGCGTGCTGATCCTCGCCTTGTGTGCGTGAGACTCAGTTCACGACAGGCCCCATGACTCCAGGGGTGGCCGGGTTTGCTTTCATGCTCCCACGGTCCTCTCAAGACTGAACAGCTCCTGACTGACTGTATCTTTCGCGGTGGACCGGGCCGACAGCTACTCAGTACTGCACTGTGATAGTCCTGTCAGAAACACCAGTGTGTCCCTCAGGGGACGGGTAAGTAGTCTCTCCTGCCTGCAGGTGAGTACAAAAGGCTGTGTGTTTCTCTGTGGGGGATTTTCCCTGTCTCCCTCTGTATTTTATTGTCGCTCTCTGTCACCATTACTGGCGCTGGCTGTGTGGGGTGCTTGGGGGTCACACTGTTCTTGGGGGGCTCATGCTGGTCTGCAATGTATGCTTTGGGGCTTTTTTGTGGTTTTTTTTGGGGCCTGAGCGCCGAGTGGCGCTGTGCGTGTGTGCGGTTTCATTTTAACTGCGTCATGGCGGCCATCTTGCCGCGGATCGCCTCAGTGAAGTGCGGCGGCCATTTTCTTGTAGCCCGCGCGCTTTTCAGCACTAGTTTGGCCTCTAGCGCTGCTGTAGCAGCGCGAATCTCCTCACAGCTCACCAGCGCTGACACAGCGCGGTACAGACAGCGGAACTAAGCGGTCCCTGGTCCGGTTTGGTGAGTCCCCTGGGCGCCCCCTCCTCAGTCAGCACAGCCTGTGGGTGGACTTTTTATCTGAGAGAGTCTCAGAGGGGGACAATATGGAGTCTGTGTCACCAGCTTCCCCTAAAAATGTCAGTGGCAACAGGCAGTGCTTCAGCACCTGCGGTCCCTATGGACCTATTGTGGGCAGCCCTGGAATCAATTTCTGACCAGGATGGGAGCTGTGTGCAAGCGCAAGGTACAAAAAAGGCGCCCTCTCCCCACTTTATCTACTCGAGGGCAGTGCGCTGATTCAGATATGGGCCTAGCCACTATCGCTCAGGACCCTAGTTCTGGATGTATGGATGGTTTTGAACAGGACATTCCTTATGAGGGAAACTCCAGTTCTGAGTCAGTAAATGACAGGGCGCTTGTTAGTGTGCTCATGACTGCGGTGAGGGACACTCTCAAGCTCAAATGCTGCGGATGCAGAACCTCAGGCGGATACTGTCTCCTTTGGTTCTTTTAAGGCCAGGCCTTCTAAAGGGGTTTTTTCCATTGTACTTTCTTTGACAAGCTCATTGATAAGGTCTGGAAAAAGCCGCAGAATAATTTTTTATGGTCCCGCTGCGTTTGTCTATCAGATACCCCTTTGAAGATGCCCTACTTAAAAAGTGGGCTTCTCCCCCAGTGGTCGACCCTCCAGTCGCCCTGTTGAACAAGGCCACCACTCTCCCGATGGAGGGGACTCCTGCATTAAGGACCCCACTGACAGGAGGTCAGAAGTGGTGCGCATAGCCATGTTCGCCTTGTTGGGATCCGCCCTACGGCCTGTGGTAGCGGCGACCCTTGTGTTTTAAAACACTTACAGGTTGGGCAAAAAATGTTGCACCTAGCTGTACAGGAGCATAATCTTCCTCCAGACACAGTTACTCTGGCCCACCAACTGGGCAGGGCCTGGTTTATGTGTGCGACGCCACGTTGGACGCGGGCCCTTTAACATCCAGGGCCTCTGTCCCGACTGTGGTATGGCGTCGTCTTATCTGGTTGAAATGCTGGTCTGCTGACCTAGCCTCTAAGAAGCTCCTGACGTATCTACCTTTTTATAGGTGGTAGACTTTTCGGTGCTGCTCTGGATGTCATCGTCAAGGATGTCATGGGAGGTAAAAGCACTCTTCTTCCTTAGACTGGCAAGGGTAAGGGGGCCCGCCGCAAACAGGGCCTTTTCCTTTCCAGCAAACAAGGGGTTTTTTCGTCAGTCGGGTCCACAGGTAGGTCCTCCCAGACTGACGGAGTGCGGCTGGTGGGCACAAGCGCCCCTGGGTGCGTAAGCCAAACAAGCGGCTCCCGAGCCCGCCTCCGCGTGAAGTCTTGCCTCCGCCCGACTCTGGGGTGGGGGGACGACTTCGCAGGTCACGAATCGGTGGTCCTCCCGAATCTCTGACTGGTGGGTGTGCGAGGAGGTCACCTCAGGATAGTATTCCGATCCTGGCCCCCAGACAGATTCTTTCCCTCAAATCTTCCTCTCCTTCCTACCTGTCGGGCAGCCCTCTTGGGGGCTGTACAGGATTTGATCAGGTCCGGAGTGATTGTGCCGGTTCCGTCACAGTAGAGTTTTCAGGGATTCTACTCGAATCTGTTTGTCGTCCCAAAGGTAGGACGTGGTTCGACCTGTCCTGGACCTCAAGGCCCTGAATGCCTTCGAGAAGGTGCAGAAATTCCGCATGGAATCCATTCGCGCGGTGATCGCTACACTCCACCAAAGGGATTTTCTTCTGGCGTCCTTGGACTTCAAGGACGCCTACTTGCATGTTCCGATCTGCGCAAGTCACCGGAAGTTTCTGCGCTTTGCGATCAGCGAAGTCCACTATCGATTGTGGCTCTTCCTTTCGGCCTAGCCTCGGCACCAAGGGTGTTCACCAAGGTGCTTGCTCCGGTTCTAGCCTTCTGTTACAGCGAGGTATTGCTGTCGTGGGCTATCTGGACGATCTTCTGCTAAGAGCAGAAAGTGGATCAGACTTAGAGGAAAGGTGACTATCATCAATTAGACCCTCAGGGACTCGGGTGGTTCCTGAACATTCAGGAGTCAGTCCTGGTCCCGACTCAGTGTCTGGAGTATCTAGTTCTGATTCTGGACTCCTTGGAGGCAAAGGTATCCTACCTCTGGAGAAGTTGCTGACACTTCAGTCTGCGGTGTGGGTGCTGACATCCCAAAAATGGTTGTCAATCCGTTTTTTGCATGAGAGTCCAGAGACTCGTGGTGGCCTCCTTCGCGGCCATTCCGTATGCCCAATCACACACCAGGGCATTGCAGAAGGAGATCTTGTCCACCTGGGACAAATCCCCGTTGTCCTTGGATCTTCAGATCCAGGTGATTCACCTGGTCAGGGCGCCCCTGACATGGTGGTTGAGATCCTCGGCTCTTCGGTCCGGAAAGGCGTTCCCCTCCCATCCACTGGACGGTACTCACGACGGACACCAGCCTGACGGGCTGGGGTGAAGTCTGGGGAGTCCTGTCAGCTCATTCCTTGGACTCCGGGCGAGCCCGTTTACCAATCACTGTTCTGGTAATACGGGCCATCGGACTGTGTCTCTCCTCAGGTCAGAGAGAGTACGGGGTCGCTCCATCAGGAGCCAGTCGGACACCGCCACGGCGGTGGCGTATGTAAACCATCAAGGGGGAACTCGGAGCTCAGCTGCGGCTTCCGAGGTAGTCCGTATCCTGAAGTGGGCCGGAAGAAACGTGCCGGCTCTATAGGCCATTTTACATTCTGGGCATAGACAATGGGCAGGCGGACTATCTGAGTCGCCAATCGCCAGACACCGGACCAAGAAGAGTGGTCCTTGCATATTTCAACTCCTTTACCGACGGTGGGGCACGCCGGATGTGGACCTGCTGGCCTTTCGACTCAATCGCAAGGGTCGAGGTTGTGGCCAGATCCAGGGATCCTTGGGCGATGCCTCAGATGCGTTGGTGGCCCCATAGGGTCCTTATCGCCTGATATAAACTACGGCGATCCTAATTGTTCCGGATTGGCCGCAGCATCACTGGTACGTTGATCTGGTACGTCTCGTCGCGGACGTTCCCTGGCGATTGCCGATGGGGGAGGACCTTCAGTCTCAAGGTCCTATGCTTCATCCGGCTTACAGTCTCTGGCTTTAACGGCAGGGCTGTTAAAAGCCAGGTGTTGAGGGACCAAGGTCTCTCGGACTCGGTCATTTTGACCATGTTAAGGACACGGAAGTCTTCCTCCAGGCAGATCTATCACCGTACCTGGAAAGCTTATATCGCCATGTGCGAAGCGCTGGACTGGCGTCCTCGGACGTATTCCGTCCCCAGAATCCTGCGTCCTCTGCAGTGTGGAGTGACCCAAAAGCTTGCTTTGAGTACCATCAAGGATCAGATTTCGGCCTTGGCCGTCTTCTTTCAGCGACCTCTAGCGGGTCATTTTCTTGGTTAGCACCTTGTGTTGGGTTCGCCATGTGCTCCCTCCTGTCAAGCCTCCTCTCCCACCGTGGGATCTGAATTTGGTGCTCTCGGTCCTCCAGGAACCTCCTTTTGGGAATATCCGGGATATTCCCTTCTTGTCTTGTCTCAGAAGGTGGCCTTTTTAGTGGCAATCACTTCTGTTTGACGAGTGTCTGAGTTGGCGGCTTTGTCCTGCAAGTCGCCATGTTTAGTCATCCATAAGGATAAGGCGGTGTTGCATCCGTGACCTTCCTTTTTTGCCAAAGGTGGTGTCGACCTTTCACCTACATGAGGACATTACCCTCCTGTCCTTGTGTCCTCACCCATCGCATCCCAGAGAGTTTGCGCTGCACATATTGGAGGTGGTACGAGCCTTACGGGTGTACCTGTCTGCTACTGCTTCTATTCGGAAGTCCGACTCACTATTTGTGACTGTCTCTGGTCCATAACAGGGCCAAGCGGTTTCGTCTGCCATCATTTTTAGGGGAATCAGACAAACCGTCATTCAAGCCTATGCTCTCAAAGGGCGGGCGCCTCCCTTTCCGGTTACGGCGCATTCCACCAGGACAATTGGTGCTTCCTGGGTTTCCCGACATCAAGCGTCGGTTGCACAAGTGTGCAAGGCGGCGACCTGGTCGTCTGTTCATGCCTTTTAAGTTTTTTATAAGGTTAATGTGGCTGCATCTTCGGATGCTTCCTTCGGCCGCAGGGTGCTGCAGCTCGCTGTTTAAAGTTGCGACTCCTCCGTTGAGGAGCTCTGCCTTATTGGAGTGAAGTTTTGGTTTTTCCATTTATTCTGCTCCCATCCCTCTTGACACTGCTTTGGGACATCCCACGTGTAAAGTGACACCGTGTCAGTCCATGGATGGTAAGAGAAAATAGGATTTTTTGTACTCACCGTAAAATCCTTTTCTCTGACATCCATGGACTGACACGGCACCCACCCTTCCTTTTAAGTTTGTACTGCTTTGTTACGAACTGAAAACTGCTGACTGTAGTGGGAGGGTTATGTACGGAGGGACCGCCCCCTGGGTGGGGCTGTTCAGCTCTGGCTTTTGGAATGTATGTATAACATTTCACATTCTGCCTAGGTCTTCTCCTGCAGGCAGGGACATAACCCACGTGTAAAGTGTAAAGAGACACCGTGTCAGTCCATGGATGTCAGAGAAAAGGATTTTATGGTGAGTACAAAAAATCCTATTTTTTCCAACAGAGACACTAATCCTGGTTATACCCTGGGATTCCCTCACTTTGAAGAGTTTTCCTCTCACTTCCTGTTTTGGCTGTGTGACAGGAAGTGTAGGGAAATCTCCCTAATGGGACACAGATGGGGGAAAAAAAACCCCCAAAAAACCTGAAAGGGGTTATAATTCTCCCTTACTCTATTCAAAATGAAAGTTTTTCCTTTTAGTTCTACTTTAACATTGTGAGCCCCGAAAAAAAGAATATTTGCTCACAGAGGAGCAGATCTTGGGTGCTTTTATTTCATTTATTGTGGAATGGTTGTATGCTGAATTGTTAAATACAATAATGCAATACAGTGCTTTGAAAAAGTATTCATACCCCTTGAAATGTTCCACATTTTGTCATGTTACAACCAAAAAAGTAAATGTATTTTATTGGGGTTTTATGTGATGGACCAACACAATGTGGCACATAGTTGTGAAGTGGAAGGAAAATGATAAATGGCTTGCAATTTTTTTTTTTACAAAATATGTGAAAAGTGTGGCATGCATTTGTATTCAGCCCCCTTTTACTCTGATACCCATAACTAAAATCTAGTGGATCCAATTGCCTTCAAAAGTCACCTAATTAGTAAATAGAGTCCACCTGTGTGTAACTTATTCTCAGTATAAATACAGCTGTTCTGTGAAGCCCTCAGAGGTGTGTTAGAAAATCTTAGTGAACAAACCACATCATGAAGGTCAAGGAACACACCAGACAGGTCAGGGATAAAGTTATGGAGAAGTTTAAAGCAGGGTTAGGTTATAAAAAAAATATCCCAAGCTTTTTTTTTTTTTTTTTTATAAATTCTTTTTATTAGATTTTCTTACAGTACAGTACAACATTAAAACACATACTCGAGTAGGCAACATACCCTCTCGACCGCGGCCATGCAAGGCCCACTCTACCAGAACTAACATAGTTCATCTATAACTATAACCCCCTTTCCCCCCCCCCCCCATCCCGACCAAGGCCGCCGTTATATATATAACACATAAGACATTCTTGCATCAATCCTAACATCACAGTCCGTCCTCCTATTATTATATCCACTATCCTCCTAAAGAGCCTATATTCACCAGGAAAACCATGTGGAACACATGTCAGCTATACAGTAGTAAATTTATAATCATGCTATCTTTGACCGACCGTCAATTCCATTGATCAGATCAGCCTACTGTTGCAGAAGAGTCCAGCCATGCCTGCCAGACCTTGTCAAACTTTTTCCCACATCCACGTGCCCTGTACGTAGCCTTATATAGATGTATAACTGAGTTAACCAGACCTTTCCAGAATGAGAGTGTGGGGGCACTAGCGTTCTTCCACTTTAATAAAATAGCCTTTCTGCCATAAAACATCCCAATAATTAGCAATGTGCGGTGTGCCAATGATGGAACCACCCCCTCCACCAAACCCAGGAGGCAAACCCTGGGCGCCAGGGGGACCGGAGCTCCAAGCACCTCCGACATGCAAAATATCCCAAGCTTTGAACATTTCACGGAGCACTGTTCAATCCATCATCCGAAAATGGAAAGAGTATGGCACAACTGCAAACCTACGAAGACATGGCTGTCCACCTAAACAAATAGGCTAGGCAATGAGAGCATTAATCAGAGAAGCAGCCAAGCCATGGTAAGGCAGAGATCCACAGCTCAGGTGGAAAAATCTGGCCACAGTACAACTATTAGTTGTGCACTCCACAAATCTGGCCTTTATGGAAGAGTGGCAAGAAGAAAGCCATAAGAAGTCTTGTTTGCAGGAAGCCATGTGGGGGACACAGCAAACAAGTGGAAGAAGGTGCTCTGGTCAGATGAGACCAAAATTGAACTTTTTGGCCTAAAAGCAAAACGCTGTGTGTGGCAGAAAACAAACACTGCATATCACCCTGAACACACCATCCCCACCGTGAAACATGGTGGTGGCAGCATCATGTTGTGGGGATGCTTTTCTTCAGCAGAGACAGGGAAGCTGGTCAGAGTTGATGGGAAGATGGATGAAGCCAAATCTGGTCTATCACATAAGAAAACCTGTTAGTCTGCAAAAGAGTTGAGACTGGGGCGGAGGTTCACCTTCCAGCAGGACAACGACCCTAAACATACAGCCAGAGCTACAATGGAATGGTTTCGATCAATCATATTCATGTGTTAGAATGGCCCAGTCAAAGTCCAGACCTAAATCCAATTGAGAATCTGTGGCAAGATTTGAAAATTGCTGTTCACAGACGCTCTCCATCCAATCTGACAGAGCTTGAGTTTTATTGCAAAGAAGAATGGGGTATAAATGTCACTCTCTAGATGTGCAAAGCTGGTAGAGACATCCCCAAAAAGACGTGCAGCTGTAATTGCAGAGAAAGGGGGTTCTACGAATTATTGACTCGGGGGGCTGAATATAAATGTACACCACACTTTTCACATATTTATTTGTAAAAAAAAAAAATTAAAACTATTTATCATTTTCCTTCCACTTCACAATTATGTGCCACTTTGTGTTGGTCTATCACATAAAATCCCAACAAAATACATTTACGTCTTTGGTTGTAACATGACAAAAATTTGAAAAAATTCAAGGGGTATGAATACTTTTTCCAAGCACTGTATTATAGGAGCGTCCATTTACATGTGCAGAGTAAATTTCATTTTTATGTGTTGCTATCCATACAGATGATGGAAAAATATTTCATGGAAGTGGCGTTGGTGATCCTTTTGGGCCTCGTTGTTACAAGGGTGATATCATGGGATGTGGAATTATGTTTCCAAGGGATTATATCCTGGACAGTGAAGGTATGGATCAACTTGGTGAATTGTCTTGTCGTCTGCTTTGTATTGTTAAATATGTAACACATTCCTAAATTCTTACCTGCTCTAGGTGAAAGTGATGACAGTAGCGACATGAAGGAACTGAGGCTACAGCCACGTGGAGTTCGGAATGTCATGTATCTCTGGAGAGAACAACAGCAGGAAGAGGATGGGGAAGAAGAGGAGGAGGAGGATGAGGAGGACATTGAGAGTGATCATGAGGGCAGGAAAGTGGTGGTACGTGATGGCTTAGGATTTAAACAGGAAATACTTTCTGCATGGTTCTCCAAAAGAAACCAGTTTATGTTGTAGGGCTTCCTGCCCCCAGCCCACCCCCCAATTTCATAATCGCCTGTCCCAATCCAGTAAGTTATGAACTGTGCAGCTTGTCAACCCACACAGTTGCTTGTCAAAACAAAGATGCAGTTGCACTCTAAAATAACCCTGTCACCACCCAACAAATAAGCTGCGTAACAAAGCCAGTAAAAATGGACGCTTTACATGGATCACTTTACCCTTCTTTTTTTTTTGGTATTCCGGTGTTTTATGACATCGGAAGGATAAAAAGCTTTCTTAGCCAGTCACCACCTTGCAGCTGCTCCCCCATGCCCTAACATTGCAAGTCTGGGAAGTCTCCAGTGACAGCCCAGAGGGCTATGGGAGCAAGCTTGCATCTCCATTTAATACAGAAGACTAGTCATGTGAACACTGCTGGTCAAGTGACTGTTCTGTTTACTGAAATGGTGGATTGTAATCTATGTGTTTCCACAATTAGTTCTACAGCTGCTGGGTCTGCTATGGGCACATCATCCTATCAGCAGCACAGCATACAGAGACCGTTACTTTGCAAAATGCAAGGTATGCATGAATCAGTGACAGTGCAGCATGTTGCTGCATCTAAATTGCTGAGAACAGTCTCTTCAACAAAACAGGGTGGCTGCCATTGCTGAATTCTTGTTTCTAACTTTTCTAGTTGTATAGCTGTCAAGTTTACACTCTTGTTTCTGACCATGACACATATGCAGTAGAAGAGTTTGGACTTTCTTGTTCTAAGTCAGTGATTTAAAAAAACTTGAAGCCCAGTACTGGATCAGCATTGCAGCCAGACTACTGAAATTTTTAGAAAAGGGTTCAGTGATGGCAGCTTATATCATATTTTTTATTTTTAAAGGTTATCAAACAACCAAGGGCTCATATTTTAATGCTTTTTACTCTTTCGTCCATGGACCGACAGAGCCTCTCTATTGACAAAGTGGGTATTATCCATTAATTAGGAGTGACTAGGCAGAAAACTTGTAAAAAGTGTTGCATCACACCTTCTACAGTACCGCCCCAGGGGGCGGACCCTCCGGGTATATCACCTCAGTCTGCATCTCGCAGATCAGTTTTTTTCTGTCTAGCAAGGAGTAGGACATGGCTCCCTTCGGGCCCATTGGTCCGGGGGAAAAGGATATAATTTTGTTTTTTGCTAAATTTTTTGTTTCCTGCGATCTTCGATCAACTGCCGACTGGGTGACAGGCTGGATCCTCGATCCTTGTAGTCTCCCCAGTTCGGCCATCGAGCGTGTGCCAACCCTAGCTACGCGCTGGGTTTTCCACGACATGCCCGTTGCTCCACGGGTGGCCGGTGAGCCTACGCGCCAGGGCCTGCATCGGGCCGCTCAGCTTCGGCTGACGTTACGGCCGAGTCGCAGCAGCCTGGCCGGTGAGCTTACGCTCCAAGGCTTGCATCGGACCGCTCAGCTTCGGCTGACCTTACGGCCGAGTCGCAGCAGCCTGTCCGGTGAGCGTCGTGCTCCAGGGCATACATATGATCATCCCTTCTGGGTCCAATCACAGCATGCCTGCCCAACAGTCACCTTCCGTGCGCGGACGATGATCTGTTTGGAATGTCTTCCAGCATAATACATGCAGGATAGGTAAGTAAAACTCCCCTGCCTCGGCTGGGTGATTTAGCTGGACATTCCTGGAGAGATCAAGTAAGTGGTTGTGGCCCCTTTCTTCCCTCTTTCCCTCCTCCCTGGGCTTCTAGCTAAAGGTTGCTGGGTGCTGGGGGTCACCTAAGGGGTTCCACTGGAGCGGGGCTGGCTGTAACTAACATTTAAAAGAAATGTCATTTCTGCTTACCTGTGTGTGTGCTTCCTCCTCCATGCTGTCAGCGGCCATTTTGGGGTGGTCCATGCCGGGTTCGGCCTCTAGTGACTGCCCGGCGGCCATCTTCCTGTGGTTTCGGCGCCATTTTCTTGTATTCCACACCCACTGGCCCCTATCAACTGATCGGCGGCCATGTTTGTCCACCCTGTATGTATATATTGCCGTTCGGCGGCCATCTTTTTGTGGGCTACGGCTGCTTGACCTCTATCTTCGGCTCGGCGGCCATTTTCTTAGAGCCCACATTTTCTTCCATACAGACGTTTTTGGCGGCCATTTTGCGAGAGCTCCGGCCTCTAGGGTGCATTACACTGGCACGAAAATTCACACAGGAAGCGCTGAGAAAAGAAGCAGACTGACACAGCAGCAGTGGGACATCACAGGCGCAGCACACGGCAGCATAGCAGTACCGGTCCAGGGTGGTGAGTCCTCTGGGTGATCCAGCATCTCTGCAGCACAGGAGGGTGGCCTATTGATATCTTGCCTGGAGCCCTGTGGGTGTCAGCGTGTGGTCAGCATGGCATCTGAGCCAGATGTCTTCTCCCCTGAAACACCAGATTTAGCAGCTGGTGCCCCTGAGGTGTCTATGAACGCTATGTCGGCAATCCTAGAGGCGTTTGCTGCCAGGGTGGAAGCAGCGCACGGGAATACAGGGGGTAGTAAATGCCCCCGTCCCCTGCAAGCTTCTAGGGATAGTTCTGATGCAGGTCCAGCTACGGCTCAGGGCCCAGATTCTGACGCATCAGAGACTGCAGACCGTGACCGGACAGTGAGGATGACTCCAGGTCCAGGTCAGTACGCGAGACGGCTTGGTTTCTGACCTTATTACTGCAGTGCGGGATACGCTAAAGTTGGAAGATAATGCAGAAGCAGCAGAGACTCTGGTCCACTTGGGTTTCATAAACCTGCCCGCACTGCTAAGGTGTTCCCTTGTGTGTCTTATTTTGATAAACTCTTATACAAGGAATGGGAGAACCCACTGAGGGTCTTTACAGCCCCAAAGAGGTTTGCGGTACGGTACCCCTTTGAGGAGAGTTTTCTGAAGAAATGGACCTCTCCCCCTATAGTGGACCCTCCGGTGTCCAGACTTAATAGAGCCACCACAATTCCAGTAGAAGGGGCTCCTGTTTTCAAGGACCCTGTGGATAAGAAGGCTGAAGCACTCGCTACCTATTCTCAGTGGTAGGCTCGGCAGTACGCCCGGCATGTCTCAGACACTTACTGAATGGGCAAGATTGCTACTCCAGGGGTTAAGGAGCGAGGTGCTCCTCCTGATGAGATAACATTGGCCGACCAGTTGGTCCAGGGCGTTAGGTTTGTCTGCGAGTCAGACATGGATACTATTCCCCTGCTGTCTAAAGCTTCGGTTTATGCAGTAGCAATACGCCGCCTGATCTGGCTAAAGGGCTGGTCTGCGGACCAGACCTCCAAGAAAGCCCTGTTGGATCTGCCTTTTAAGGGCGACAGACTTTTTGGGGCCTCTATGGATGACATCATCAAGGATGCCCCAGGAGATAAAAGCACTTTGCTTCCTCAAACTAGCAAGGGTAGGGGCCACGCCAAGGGCAAGGGCCCTCCTTTACTGCACGCAAGCGTTTTTCGTCCCCCTTGGGCGACAGGGAAAAGACCCCAGGCCGATAAGGCGCCTGCCCAAGGACAAAAGCGTCCTTGGTCCCGCAGACCCAACAAGCCTGCGGACTAATCTGCGTCCGCATGAAGGTCCGCCCCCACCCAGCTCTCGGGTGGGGGACGTCTTCGCAAATTCGCAACTCGGTGGACAGCTCTAGTCTCCGACAGGTGGGTTTGCGAAGTAATCTCCTCAGGCTACAAGATAGAATTTCTCTCTTGTCCACCAGACAGATTCATCACCTCCAATCTCCAGCTACTACCGACCCGTCGGGAGGCCCTGTATGGGGCGGTTCAGGGTCTACTGGAACGCGAGGTAGTTATTCCAGTTCCAGAACAGGAACGGGGTCAGGGTTTTTACTCAAATCTGTTAATTGTGCCGAAGAAGGATGGGGTTCATCCAATCTTGGATCTCAGAGCCCTCAATTGCTTTGTGAAGGTACAAAGATTTCGGATGGAGTCGGTTCGATCTGTAGTCACGGCTCTCCATCTGGGGGACTTTCTGGCCTCCTTGGACATCAAGGACGCACACCTGCATGTCCCCATATACTCCAGACACCAGAAGTCTCTGTGATTTGCTGTCGGGAAGAACCACTACCAGTTTGTGGCCCTCCCGTTTGGCCTTGCCTCAGCACCCAGGACGTCCACCAAGGTGCTGGCTCCGATTCTGGCACTTCTAAGACTGCGGGGTATCGCTATCATGGGCTACTTGGACGACCTTCTACTGAAGGCCCCTTCAAGCTCAGAATTAGAGGTAAGCGTGTCTATTACCTGTCAGACTCTTCGACACTGTGGTTGGATACTAAACACGCAAAGGTCAGTATGGTGCCCACTCAACGCCTAGTGTACCTGGGGTTGATTCTGGATTCCTCAGAGGCAAAGGTATTCTTCCCTGTGGAGAAGTTGCAGACCCTTCGGCCTGCAGTACGGCAGCTGACTTCCAGGAATTGGTCGTCACTCCGTTTTGGCATGCGAGTGTTGGGCCTCATGGTAGCCTCCTTCGAGGCGGTCCCATATGCTCAATACCACACTCGAGTGTTACAGAAGGAAGTTCTGTCCAGATGGAACAGATGCTTTTCATCTCTGGATTATCAAAGCCGAGTGAGCCACCTAGTCAGGAGATCCCTGGTATGGTGGCTGACAGCACCGGCTCTAATGGCCGGGAAGTCATTTCTTCCGGTTTACTGGATAGTGATCACGACGGACGCCAGCCTTACAGGTTGGGGGGGAGTCTGGGGTGTTCAGTCGGCGCAAGGTCGCTGGACCCCAGAGGAAGCCCTCCTGCCGATCAATGTCCTGGAAATCTGGGCAATCAGGCTGTGCCTCTTCAAATGGTCTCAGAGGCTGCAAGGGCGGCCAGTCAGGATCCAGTCAGACAACGCCACAGCAGTGGCATATGTCAATCATCAAGGAGGAACAAGAAGCTCAGCTGCAGCATCGGAGGTCGCTTGCATCCTGAAGTGGGCAGAGAGGAGCGTTCCGGCACTGTCGGCCGGGTACATTCCGGGTGTGGAAAGCTGGCAGGCGGACTACCTGAGCCGCCAGATGCTGGACCAGGGAGAATGGTCCTTACACCCGGAGGTGTTCCAACTCCTCTGCCAAAGATGGGGCACACCAGACGTAGATCTTCTGGCTTCCCGACTCAATCGGAAGGTATTGAGGTTGGTGGCCCGGTCAAGAGACCCATGGGCAGACGCAACGGACGCGTTGGTGGCATCGTGGGGTCAGTATCGGCTAATCTATGCCTTCCCTCCCTTAAGGCTTCTTCCTCTTCTGCTCCTCAGAGTGGAGGCAGAGGGAATTCCAATGATCCTAATCGCTCCAGATTGGCCTCAGCGTCCTTGGTACGCCGATCTAGTACGTCTGGTAGCAGACGTCCCCTGGCGCCTACCACTACGGAAGGACCTGCTCTCGCAAGGTCCCATACTCCATCCTCCTTTACAGTCACTGGCTTTAACGGAATGGCTGTTGAGAACCAGGTACTGAGAGACCGGGGCCTATCAGATTCAGTAATCTCTACTATGAGAAGTGCTCGGAAACCGTCCTCTAGGAAGGTTTATCTCCGCACTTGGAAGGCCTACATCTCCATGTGTGAGGAAATGAAATGGCATCCGCATACTTATTTGGTTTTCAGAATCATGCTGTTTTTACAGCATGGGGTGGACCAAAGGCTTGCCTTAAGTACGATTAAGGGACAGATATCTGCCCTGGCTGTCTTTTTTTTTCAGCGACCCCTGGCGACTCACTCTCTCGTGAGTACATTTGTGCAGGGGGTTTGACATGTGGCCCCTCTGGTCCGTCCCCCGGTACCTCCGTGGGACTTGAACCTGGTCCTCTCGGTGCTTCAGAAGGCACCGTTTGAGAATATTAGAGATATTCCCCTGTTGACACTTTCTCAGAAAGTGGTCTTTCTGGTGGCTGTTACGTCAGTTAGACGAGTCTATGAGCTGGTCTATGAGTTGTCCTGCAAGGCTCCCTATTTGATTTTCCACAAGGATAAGGTGGTGCTGCGGCCGCAGCCTTCCTTTCTTCATACCTATCTGCTACTTCCCTGTTCCGGAAGTCAGACTCACTGTTTGTTTCGGTGGCTGGTTCCTAGAAGGGCCGAGCAGTCTCGTCGGCCACCATCTCTAAGTGGATCTGACAGATGGTAATCCAGGCTTATGCCTTAAAGGGTCAAGCGCCCCCCTTTCCGGTCACGACGCATTCGACCAGGGCAATAGGTGCCTCTTGGGTTTTCCTACATCAAGCGTCTGTTTCCCACTTAAATAAAGCGGTGACTTGGTCGTCCGCTCACACTTTCACAAAATTCTACAAAGTTGATGTAGGTGCATCTTCGGATGCCTCTTTCGGCCGCAAGGTTTTGCAAGCGGCTGTTTAGAATTGCAACTCCTCCGTTGGAGGAGTGCTGTTTTGTGTTTGGGGTGAAGTTTATTTTTATGCTGTTACCACCCCTCGTTTTTTCTCTGACACTGCTTTGGGACGTCCCACTTTGTCAATAGAGAGGCTGTGTCGGTCCATGGACGAAAGAGTAAATAGGATTTTTTACTCACCATAAAATCCTTTTCTCTGAGTCCATGGACCGACACAGCACCCACCCCTCCTTTTTAAGTTTGTACCTGCTTTTTGACGAACTGATCTGCGAGATGCAGACTGAGGTTATTTACCCGGAGGGTCCGCCCCCTGGGCGGTACTGTAGAAGGTGTGATGCAACACTTTTTTACAAGTTTTCTGCCTAGTCACTCCTAATTAACAGATAATACCCACTTTGTCAATAGAGAGGCTGTGTCGGTCCATGGACTCAGAGAAAAGGATTTTACGGTGAGTAAAATAAAATCCTATTTTTTCCCTGTGTATGCAGTTACTCCACCTTAGCATGCTAGTTGTGTTCCAGTAATGGGATAGTAGCTTTGCAGGCTCTGTCCCAGCATGAATTGAGCAGTCATTGGTGTAGCCGAGGTATGTGTACACAGATGCGATTTATACATGGCCGCATTTGTGTGAACATAGCCTTAGATGGAACTTATTTGGTGAATTCTGGGTACTGTAATATGTCATTGGGCTTGCCTATCTCCCCACCACAGGTTTTCTTCACAAGGAATGGAAAGATTATCGGCAAAAAGGAGTCCATTCTGCCTCAGGGCGGCTTCTATCCAACCATAGGAATGCTGAGCAGTGGGGAGAAGGTGAAAGTGGATCTGCACCCACTGAGTGGGTGACCAAGTGACCTCCATGGGAGAACACGCTGCATTCTTCAGTCATCTTCCCCTTCTACCAACCATCTGGTCATGCAAGATTTGCACGTGGGCTTGTGATAGTGCTTCTTCGTGTCTGGAAATGTGTTTCAGTGGCCCTTGCCTGTGATTGTTGGCTCCACGACTTTTAAGTTTTGGCATAGCAGGAGATGTGATGGGACAGGAAACAAGAGTGAGTGTAGGGGAACCAGATGTTTTATCACGAATACAAAAAATGGCTTCCTGTTCCACAGTAGAAAGACTACCAGCTACAAGATGAATGTAGATTTGCCTGATCCCTAGTTTCTTGAATATCTGGCATTCTGAGTTATGGCATTTGGCAGTTAATGTGGAACTGCAAGCAAAATGTCTCGAAGTACTTGGTTCAAAAGGAAATTCTTTACTAGGTGAAAAAAGTAAAATAATATAATATTTTCAACTGCATATTTAATGGTCTGCCTGCAGTTTAGCTGTAAGCCTGACAAAGTCAATTGAAAGATTGGTCCGCCCTAAACTGATAGTTCAGTTTTTGCTGAAGCCAAGTAGGCTGTGTCATTTGCCAGCTTGCTTTATCACTGGGGAATTCTATGCTGACATAGGCCTGGGCTCTGCTCACCCACCTTCACCTGTCACGTCTTCTGTTGCAGTCATGTTCCTAAATTCGATTTGCATTCTTCACAATAAATTGGAACTCAGCAGGGAGAGCAGGCCCTTGCAATGCAGGGGCACAGACCTGGAAAACCAGGTATACAGATCTCACCGCTGAAGACATATAAGGAACTGTATGGTCATTTAAAGGGACTGTCTAGAGGGACACATGGAAGCTGTCACTGCTTTCCTGTTGATTGCTTCACTTTAAAGCTGAATCATTGGCCCAGCACCATAATGTTAACTTCTGATGTTCCAGGTCAGTAAATTAAAATATTGAAGTCGGTGGGTCAGCACAGCCAGGCATTTAGGCCTCTTGCACACTGCGGCTTGAAAAAGCTCAGTACAAGTTATTACAGGCCATTAATTGGGCACACAGGCGTGTAAACAAGTGCCGTGTATTCTTCAGTTAAAAATAAAATAGAACAATCTGCACTTTTGGTTAGTAATTTACGCCTCATGCTCGCAGATGTCCATTAACATATTGTAAACGCCAAAATACGTTTGCGTGCAAAATTGCACAAATGCATATGTGCAAAAATACACGCAAATACATACAAGAAAAAACTGGCTGAAAAAATAGATGCTTAAACAGGAGTATCATGTGCAAGAGGCCTTAGGTGTTCAGCTACAGCAGTCCTTGTATTTAGTTTTTCATCTACCAACTGCTGAAATATTGGTTTTGGGTGAACTAGATTAATAAGCCTGCGAGGAAGTTAGAGATTCAAAAGCGTTTAGGGAAATTAATTTCTCTTTCTATAAGAGTTGGCATCTCCCAGTAGATGGGTCCCAGTCCTGCACCCATCCACTAAGTGGGACCACAGCCACCCACTCTTCAGGGTGAAGAAGCTTAACTAGGCTGCATAACCTTATGATAAATGGAACTGGAAGGTTTTCTTTCTATGTAGTAGCCAAAGATTTCTGGCTACCTTCAATCAGTGCATACGAATTACACAGAGCACTTCCATAGACGTTCACAGGGCTGGGTATATATTTATTTCCTGTACAGCTCTTTGCACTTGACAGGTAAAAACTTCAGCGGAACATTAGTAAGCTTCTGAAGGTGCTTGGCAAACCACATCAGAGTGATTACACTAATATCCAAATGGCTATCTTGCCTAGAAGGAAACCAGCCACATACACAAGACTGTCGTGTATTTTGGGTTTGGTTGTGTGAGCTATGATGATGCTGCATAATTATTTCTATGAGACGTGTGTTTGTGTGCGCGGATTCTTTTCTCTGTCACTCAAATAATAGAAGCCAATCGTTATTGCTGACTGGCTGTGCTGTATTTAATGGCTGTTGGTTGGCACACAGGTAAGCCTTCGTCTCGGGCCAGCTTTAAACAGTCTTGGTTAGCACTTATTTCTACTCTTGTACATTTTTTGTGTTTACATGAAAAGATATTATGTTGTCTTTTCTAACTTTTTGCATGGTTTGAAAAGTATGAGAAACACATGTGATTCCTTATTTATATTTAATATGGCATAACTACCTCTATTTCTGCTGCTAATTCTCTTGTACTTTTTTGTCCTGCTGATTGCTGGCTTGGGCTGCACACAGGGCCCTTGGCTTGTCTGGCATTGTAGTCCTGATTAGAATGGTTGTTCAATCTCTGCTCAGTACAACAGGTCGGTGTAATGATCTCCTGGCTGACTTCAGGGTCTCGTGACATTCTTTGGATCTTGCATTTTTCTTTGTTTCCCTCATATGTCTTCACAAGAGCATACCTCGTGTACCATTTTCATTGTTTTGTTTGGTAATGATCTGATGATCAGATTGTTTTGTTGTCTTCCGAGGAAGGCAGAAAAGCTGCTTCAAGCCTCGTACACAGGGGCGGGAATCCCGTTGAAAAAAAACATCGGTTTTCTCAACGGGATTCCTGGCAAGCTTGTCTTGCCAAGCCCTGTGTACACACGCGCCATTCAAAAGAACCGCCGTTCTTTTGAATGGCAAGAACGCAGTCGCATTCGATGCTGTCGCCGCCATCTTGCTACACCCTACACTACCCTTGTATGCGTCGAAGTCTCATCGAGCATGTGCGGGTTTCCCTCTACAGGTAAGCATACAGATGACCGGTTTTCTCAGCAGGAAACGCTCTGTCGAGAATCCAGACGAGAAAAATAGGGAGCAGGTTCTCTATTTTTCTTGTCGAGATTTCCGGCAGTTTTCCTGCCGAGAAACCATACACACGAACGGTTTTCTCTGCAAAAAGCTCTCCCAGCAGTTTTCTTGCCGAGAAAACCAGTCGTGTGTACGAGGCTTAAGTGTGTAATAAGGGAACACCCTTATTTTATTAATAAAATGATTCCTGTACCTTAGTGAATTGGTCCCTGCATGTGAACTCCGATCACAGATTATGATGACTTTGATGGAGTGTGTAATGGGAGACATGCAAATATTACATTCTTCAGTATCTGATGGGCAGAGACTGTTTCACAGAGCACATCTTGTAACTTTCATACTCCTGTGCTTCACTCACAGAAACTCCACTAATGTTATAGTAAATTAGCCCACATCAACAAACTTATGCGTATGTTCTCATATTAGCTGCAGAATCGTGCAGTATTTACTGTAAAGGGGCCCATAGACATTGGATGAATTGCCAGTCTAATGTCTATGGGGACAATTCTGCAGAGGATAAGGCCATCTGATAAGTTTAAGAACTTTAATTGCTGCTTCCCCCAAGATAAGCCAGTGACCAGACTGTATTCAGATTCAGACCACCTAAAACAGGAACATTGTGGACCTTGAGCGGCACAAGCTGCGCCTGCAGAAATTGGGAGACAGCTTGAGCGTGCATGCACATCCAGCTGTTCTTTGATGCTACAGACAGTTCTAATCACAAGCAAGTCAGCCAAACAAAAAAAGAAGGCATTTCACAGTAATGCAAGTTGGAAATGACTTACAGATGCTAAAAATAAGCTAAAACTGCCAAAATACAGTGGAGAATGCACTGAAATAATAAAGTGCACCTGTACATAAATCTTGTGTGTTAGATGAGTCTTCCTTGATCTGGGAATTCTGACGCTGACTGGAAGAGGGGGCCTTCCTATAAATGGGGGGTGTTTGTTTACACATTCTTGATTTGACTTTTCTGATTGATATTTCAGAAGAATTAGATACATAGTTCACATTAGTAAATAAATTTGCAGGTATCCCTTTCAGTGTTTGCACTTTTCCTTTTCTCTTATGATCTGGATGTACAGTGTGACAGTTCTAAGCTTTGGGAATGTGTGCCTCCTTCTCTTACAAGTAGCTGTAAGTGAGCAGCTCAAATGGCCTGCGTCCTCATACAAGGTTAGGCAGATTCTGCATGGTGTGATGCACCGTGGTGGTACATGCTCTTTTCCTTGCTGGGATACATTCCATGTGGCTATGGTTACCATATCATTAGAAGATGCATTAGGTACTTGTTGCCGTTGTCTAACTCCACAGAAATACATAAACTGCAATGGCTTTTATTTTATTAAAAGCATATAGTGCAGACTACAGTGTATCTCTGCAGGATGTAGTTGTATATAAGGCGCTCCAGGCAAAAAAAGAGGACCCTCCTTTAGCCAGGAAGTATACAGTCTAAATGAGCAGAAAGTAGGCAATCAGATGTCTAGCGAAGCACTCCAACAGCATTTCAATTGAGAGTAGAAGGCGCTAGTGGAAGGATAGAAAGAAACAATAGAGAAAGCGCTTCTAAGTGCAGTAATATAAAACTTTAATGTGCTCAAAACTATTAAAGTGATTGTAAAGTCTCCTATAAAAATAATAAACATGTTATACTTACCTGCGCTGTTACATTGGATTTGCACAGAGCAGCCCGGATCCTCCTTTTCTCTGGTCCATCTTCTATGATCCTGGCCCCTCAGTCCTGTTCTGTGCTCCCACAAAGCAGCTTGCTATGTGTGCACCTGAGCTGAGACACAGCTCCCTGTGTCCATTCAGACACGGAGCCCCAGCCCCTCTCTCCCCTGATTGGCTAGCTGTCTTTGACAGCAGCAAGAGCCCATGGCGCCGCTGCTGTGTCTCAGCCAATCAGGAAGGAGAATCTTGGTCGGCTGAGACACTCGTGGACATCGCCGGACAGAGAGGGACCTCAGGTAAGTATGGGGGGTGGGGGCTGCTGCACAGAAAATGATTTTTTTCCTAATGCATGAAGATAAAAAATCCTTCTGCCTTTACAACCCCTTTAAATACGCTTCCAGAAATGTTTTGATAAACAAGCTCATCAATAATATGAAGACGTCCAGCAGGGGGTTTTCCATTAACAATCCTGGAGGCAGGTCTTGTTACCGGCTGGCCTAGCGGCATGTCAGGAATGTCGGAGCCAGCGTGGAATGCAAGCACCTAGATGGGACAGGGGACACACACGTTTCGGAGCATGTGCACCAGCTGCTTCATAACCCTTGGTTATGAAGAAGGAGCTGATGCACAAGCTCCGAAACACATTTTTTTCCCCCCAACCCTTTATTGTTGTGGTGGAGGAGATGGACACACAGCTAGGGATTTGTGCATTCGCAGATTCCACATTTCAAGGAAAAAGTCCAATGATGTGTTTATTAGAAAGCAGAATATTTTTATAAAAAGGAGATTCTGAGACAGCTATGTATAACTATGTAACAATTTCTCACTGTCAGGCAGTATGAACAGGCTCATCGCTCGACTCCTGCGCTCCCATGAAAAGTAGTGCTGTCAGCAGATCAGTGTTTGGAGTTCATGGTTTAAATTTGTTAAGCTGTGACATGTTGAAAAGGAAGAGGTAGACGAGCAAGAGGTGAATTCTGAGAACTTTGCATGTCATTAAAGTACAACTATAGGCAAAACTGTTTTTTTTCTTTCCATTTTGGATAGCGTAAGGGAGCGTTATCACTTGTAAGTTTTATTTTTGCCATCTTTGTCCCATTGTGGTGATTTACCTTCACTTCCTGTCCTGTAGCAAACGCAAGAAGTGAGCGGATATCTCTGCAAATTAAGGGAATCTCCTGGGGTCACCAGAACTAGTGTGCCCATTGTAAGATAATCTCTTTGGGGCCCCTCAGGTCCCCAGAACTAGTATACCCATTGGAAGATTTCCCCTCTATTACTTTTCTGGGGACAACCCAACATTTTGGATTTTCTTTTACTTTCAATGCTAATGGTAAACAGGACAAATAGAGGATGAATCTCCCGAAAGGGGGCACAGACGGCAATACTTACAGGGGTTCAAATCCCTCTCCACTCTATCCAAAACGAAAAAAAGTTTTGTCCTTTAGTTATACTTTAATAATAGTGATGAGGTTGTCACGGACTCGCCTTAGTTTTTATTAAACTGATTTAAAGAGGTTGTAAACCTCCAAAAAAAAATCCAAAAAAACAACAACCTGCAAGACAATGGCATAATGAGCTAGTATGCATCGTATTCTAGCTCATTATGAAATACTTACCTTAGAACGATGCCCTCCAGTGCCACCAACACTCTGCTCACACGGCCCACATCTTTCCCGGAGTTACTTCCGGGTTCGCGGGCTCCGGATGACGTCACTCCTGCGCGGGTGCCGCCGGTCCTGAAGAAATGGCTCAAGCGGGCCGTTCCTTCAGTGCGCATGCGCTGATGATGTCGGGGGCAGCGTATATAGTAAATATCTCCTAAACGGTGCAAGTTTAGGAGATATTTACAGTGCCTACAGGCAAGTCCTACTATAGGCTTACCTGTAGGTACAATTAAAGAGGAAGACTACTTCCTCTTTAAGTCTGAAATATTGTAATTTTTAGATACTGTTCAAATATTGCTTAAGTAGAGATCTTCTTTAATACATTCAGGAACATTATGCCAAATGTTCTATCTGCACATATCCAGAGTGTTGCACCTTCATCCAGCAGCCAGAAGACCAAGTCACCAGATGCATGAGGCACACCGAAGTCGGAGCTGAACACAGATGCTTTGCTTGCTCAGCTCAGACTGCTGAATTTAGAAAGCTTTTGGGCCTGTTCACACTTATCCATTTTCATGCAGTAAAATGTATACATATTGCTGCACGAAAAATGCATTTTCAAGTAGAAATCCCATTGTTTACTGAGGAGCTGGTTTACATCTATGGGTTGCTGTTTTGTAGGAATGGTAAACGATCAGCCCATAAACACGTTTGTGACCACACATGCTGCAACACACACTGCACAGTGAGTATCAAGCCAAAGTAGCCTTTCACACCTATACAGTCGTGTGTTTCGGTCCAAGTTACTGCTGGCATTTGTGTGTGTTTTTGTGGGTTAATCAGCACGTGTTTCCTTATGTATTATGTAGAGCCAAGAAGAAAGATTCAGGATAGGCAGTGGTTTAGAAATACACAAATCTGTATGGTGTATGTCTTTTGGCGTGTTTACCATTCATTTCAATGAGACTGGTTAACACAAATTCCATTTGTGTGTTTTTATTTTTATGTGCTAGGTTACATAGATGTGAACTAGCCACATTGTAATAAGTAGGGTTTTTACTGATGTACTATTTTTAGTTACAGGAAAAGGGAAATGTGACCAAACTTGGAGAAGGGCTATCAGTATGGGTTTTCTTGGTGGCAGCCATAGGAGGAGCCCATTTTCCGCCTTCTAAAACTTTCATTCACATGATAGATCTTTGTATGTATGTCTGTCAGCGTTGGCTGGTTTCCCTTGTCTATACAGAGGGTGTTGTGGCCATAAAACACCATTCCTTTTAGTTAGCTGTGTCACCTCTACATAGTAAGAGGAAGTAAACTTGCAGTAATCTCAGGGGCTGAATTTCACTAGTGAAGGAAGGAGGGAGTCTTGTTTCCCAACTGTCTGCCTGCTGCTAATGCCACCCATTTTTTCCATGTAACCATTTGGTTTTGTTACGGTTCCACGGAATTGCACTAAAACATATCCCAATGTCTGTACATAATCAATAAACATGTTTATATACATATAATAAAAACACAGATCTCTATTTATATGGCTGCTTTCTGATTTGTGTGTGTGTGTACATATGTTAACGTGAATAAAAAGTGGTGCCACTTGCTGTCAATTCCCATGATTCTCTGGGGTGTTGGTTTGGTAGGTTGGAAGAGGCTGCGTCATTTACTCCATTAATGCCTCTTGTTCCAATATTGACAGATTTTTGAGTGTAGCCTTATATAGAATTCAATAATAGTTTAGCAAAAGAGTACCATCATCCAAAATTGAGTATAGAGCAGTTAAACCAAGTGAACACAAGGTGTCGGTTGCTGATGCTGCCTATACCGGTGTGGTCACCTAGAGGAGGAATTGGTTGGACTTTCTCGGTACATTATATGTAATAAATGATTTTTATGATACTCTATGTGTCAAGATTATCAGTACCGAGAAAGTCTAACCAATTCCTCCTCTAGGTGACCACACACCGGTATAGGCAGCATCAGCAACTGCCACCTTGTGTTCACTTGGTTTAACTGCTCTATACTTGTTCCAATATTGGAACAGTAGTGATGTGGGAGTTATTTATATCCTACTACTCTAGGTAACGTATGAATTTTATGCGCAAATGAAAAAAAAAAAATTCAACCGTAGGCGTAAAAGAGTTATTCACTCAGGTCAGCTGAGATGCAGTAAAATGCTTTGTCTGTGCCTGGCTTACACCAATGCATTGTAGTGCTGTGTGCTGAAAAAGTACTGCAAGCAATTCTTTTTTTCTGCGCAGCACACGGCAATCCACCGCCTCGCATCACATGACTGGCAATGTGTCTGTGTGACATTTTAAATAGTTCATTACAAAAAAAGTGAACCGTGTGATGCGACATTATCCATGCATCAGCACTGCAGCAATCCCGCCAGACCGCACAACACACCACTCGCTGCAGCTGGTTTGAATTAGCCCTCATAGGAAGTGATTCTACATCACTATGACTGGCAAGGTCAATGGGTATGAAGCAGGAAAACTGAGTGCAACAGCAAAAGGCCCAACAGGTAAATGAACATATTGGGGGGAATTAAATAAAACTGCTGCACTTTTATGGCATTAATGTGTTGCACTAAATTCATGAAACATCTGCAACACTTTTGGTTCTAATAGCGACCTTCTCACTAAATTCAGGTAGCTCTTAAATGTACTACTTTCTAAATTGTGGGGCAGTGCTGGCACCAAATTTGAAATAAAATACTGCATTTTGTATCTTACGAAAGAGGAACTAATTAAGACCAAATCTTTTGGCATACAGAAAGAGACCCTGGCACAGACAGATTTTGCAAAAGTGTGTTGTGTGCATTCTAAAAGGGCCGTAGCCTGAGCCAAATTCAAGTACACATTACATAGTTAGTCTGGCTGAAATAAATACACAAATCCATCTAGTTTAACCAATAAAAGGAAGAAAAATAAATATGTATGTGTGTGTGTGTGTATATGTATATGTATATGTATATGTGTATATATATATATATATATAGTGGGTACGTAAAGTATTCAGACCCCCTTAAATTTTTCACTCTTTGTTATATTGCAGCCATTTGCTAAAATCATTTAAGTTAATTTTTGTTCCTTTTATTAATGTACACACAGCACCCCATATTGACAGAAGAACACAGAATTGTTGAAACTTTTGCAGATTTATTAAAAAATAAAAACTGAAATATCACATGGTCCTAAGTATACAGCCATTAGTCTTTTTGGGAAAGATGCAACAAGTTTTTCACACTTGGATTTGGGGATCCTCTGCCATTCCTCCTTGCAGATCCTCTCCAGTTCTGTCCGGTTGGATGGTAAACGTTGGTGGACAGACATTTTTAGGTCTCCAGAGATGTTCAATTGGGTTTAAGTCAGGGCTCTGGCTGGGCCATTCAAGAACAGTCACGGAGTTGTTGTGAAGCCACTCCTTTGTTATTTTAGCTGTGTGCTTAGGGTCATTGTCTTGTTGGAAGGTAAACCTTCGTCCCAGTCTGAGGTCCTGAGCACTCTGGAGAAGGTTTTCATCCAGGATATCCCTGTACTTGGCCACATTCATCTTTCCCTCGATTGCAACCAGTCGTCCTGTCCTTGCAGCTGAAAAACACCCCCACAGCATGATGCTGCCACCACCATGCTTCACTGTTGGGACTATATTGGACAGGTGATGAGCAGTGCCTGGTTTTCTACACACATACCGCTTAGAATTAAGGCCAAAAAGTTCTGTCTTGGTCTCATCAGACCAGAGAATCTTATTTCTCACCATCTTGGAGTCCTTCAGGTGTTTTTTTTTAGCAACCTCCATGCGGGCTTTCGTGTGTCTTTCACTGAGGAGAGGCTTCCGTCGGGCCACTCTGCCATAAAGCCCCGACTGTTGGAGGGCTGCAGTGATGGTTGACTTTTTTCTACAACTTTCTCCCATCTCCCGACTGCATCTCTGGAGCTCGGCCACAGTGATCTTTGGGTTCTTCTTTACCTCTCTCACCAAGGCTCTTCTCCCCCGATAGCTCAGTTTGGCCAGACGGCCAACTCTAGGAAGGGTTCTGGTCATCCCAAACGTCTTCCATTTAAGAATTATGGAGGCCACTATATGCTCTTAGGAACCTTAAGTGCAGCAGAATTTTTTTTTGTAACCTTGGCCAGATCTGTGCCTTGCCACAATTCTGTCTCTGAGCTCTTCAGGCAGTTCCTTTGACCTCATGATTCTCATTTGCTCTGACATGCACTGTGAGCTGTAAGGTCTTATATAGACAGGTGTGTGGCTTTCCTAATCAAGTCCAATCAGTATAATCAAACACAGCTGGACTCAAATGAAGGTGTAGAACCATCTCGAGGATGATCAGAAGAAATGAACAGCACCTGAGTTAAATATATGAGTGTCACAGCAAAGGGTCTGACTACTTAGGACCATGTGATATTTCAGTTTTTCTTTTTCTTTTTTTAATCTGCCAAAATGTCAACAATTCTGTGTTTTTCTGTCAATATGGGTTGCTGGGTGTACATTAATGAGGAAAAAAATGAACTTAAATGATTTTAGCAAATGGCTGCAATATAACAAAGAGTGAAAAATTTAAGGGGGTCTGAATACTTTACGTACCCACTATATATATATATATATATATATATATAATGTGTGTGTATATGTATCTATATATAAAAATATACACACATCTGTATGGTTCTATATATATACAATCCTATACCCACAGTTGATCCAGAGTAAAGCCTCGTACACACGGTCGGACTTCCATCGGACTTTTCCGTGGATTTTTGTCCGAACGGAGTTGGCTGGGCACACCCATAACATACACACAACAGGACTTTTCTGCAAACTTTCCCAAAACTTTTTGCAACATCGCATGTTTTTTCTGCTCTTTACCGCCACCCTTTGGTCAACTTCTGGTATTGTTGGTTGATTTTAACATTAGTTGTTTTGTCCATCGGACTAAAGTCCTATGGTTTTCTGTACACACGGTAGGACTTTGCTCCATCGGACTTTTGTTGGGCAAAAGTTTGTCCGTTTGCAGACCCAACTTTTGTCCGATGAAAACAAAACCAAACGAAAAAAAGTTTGTCCGATAGAGCGTACACACGGTCGGATTGTTGGTCCAACTTGCTTAAAACAAAGTTTGTTGGGCAAAAGTCCGACCGCGTGTACGGGGCTTAAGGCAAAAAAAATCCCCAATAAAGCATGATTCAGTTTGCTCCAGCAGGGGAAAAAAATCCTTCCTGATCCCCCAGGAGGCAATTGGATATTCCCTGGATCAACTCTACCTATAAATGCCACGTTCTGGACAGGTACATGAATTTGGCACACTCTGCACCACTTTTAGAACGCACACATGACACTTTTGCAAAATCTGTTTGTCTTTGTGAATTCCAGGGACTGAGTCTTTATGGATAGACCAGTGGTTCTCAACTCCTGTCCTCAGGACCCACTAACAGGCCAGATTTTAAGTATTACCTTGGGGAGATGCAGACTAAAATCCTGCAATCCCTGAGCAGCAAATTATATCACCTGTGATGCATTTCAGTTATCTTGCAAACCTGGCCTGTTAGTGGGTCCTGAGGACTGGAGTTGAGAACCACTGGGGTAGACAGAGGGAGTTCATTTACTAAAACTGGAGAGTGCAAGATCTGGTGCAGCTGTGCATGGTAGCCAATCGGCTTCTAACTTCAGCTTCTTTAATCAAGCTTTGACAAAAAAAAACCCCAGAGGCTGATGGATCCATTCACACCATGGCATTCCGGATCGTGAGCGTAATCGCCGCAAAATGCGGGATGCGCTTGCAATCCACGTTATTTTCTTTTTTTTTTTTTAGAAATTCTTTATTTGAGAGAAAAGGACATGCGGATATACAGAGAGCATACTAATACGTATCAAAAAACAGCAAACATTCCCCACCACCTCATGAGTAGGTCTTACAGTAAAGATATAGAGCCCGTTGTCAGAGGGGGGATCACAACAAGTGTCAGGCTTACAGGAGCTCTCCGACCCCCGCATGGCCGTATTTTTGCGGCAAAAGCCGATTTAGATAAAGATAGAAACGTCAAGCCTGTTAGAAACAGGCTTGAACAGGCCAACACTAGTGTTGGTAATACAGAAATAGCAGAGAAAGTAAGAGAAAAGTAAGCAAGGAGTGCAAGAGTACAAGAGGGGGAAGGGAGAGATAATAAAAAAAGGGGGGGAGAAGGGGTGTTTACAGCCACAGCCACCCCACCTGGGGAGCAATCAAATTTGATCCTCAGGTGGACCGAGCCACTAGGAGCCCGTATTCCTCAGAGAAGTAAAATTTGTGCCAAAAGTACCATGTTTTGGAAAATTTCTCACTTAGGCCCCTTTCCGTTGCTATCAAGTCCTCCATGTCATGGATAGCCTTCACTTTGTTCAACCAACCTGCCACCGACGGGGGCTGAGTCTGCTTCCAATTCAGAGGGATGCATCCCTTTGCCGCATTGATCAGGAGCGGCAATATGGACTTTCTATAGTTGGGATTTTGTGGTGGTGCAGAAGGAAGAGCTCATGAGATAACGGCAAATCCCTGTCCGTAAACTTTTGGACGATGCGGTGTACCTCAAACCAAAATGATTGTAAGATGCGGCATGACCAAAAGACGTGGAGGAGCGTACCAACCTCCTCCCCGCACCTCCAGCACATATCCGTGCTCTGAGGGAACATCTTGTGTATCTTTTCCGGAGTGTAGTACCAACGGGACAGAAGTTTATATTCCATCTCCTGGTGCCTTGCACTGATAGAAGTTTTTTGAGCGAAGAGAATGATTCGGTCCACTTGTTTCCCCGTAAGTTGTAGGCCCAGCTCCCGCTCCCACTTGGTAACATAAGGCAGCCTAAAGTCCGGAGGTGGAGAAACTAGGATTTGGTATATCAGGGATATTGCATGTCTCAACGGGGACAGGTCCAGGCATAGCAACTCAAAAGATGTCAGCTGCCACCCATAGGTATTTGGAGAAGGCAATCCATGTTATTTTCAATGGCGCTCGATGAATTACGGTAAAATCGTGGGGGCACCTGTCACCCAAAAGAAGTTCCAGTACCGCGATTTTACCATGATTTGTCAGGCGACAATCATGACAAAATCATGTCGCGATTTGGGTGGCATTAAAATTAATGGGTATTGCAAGCGTGTCTTGTGTTTTTTGCGGCGATTCCGCCCACGATCCAGAATGCCATGGTGTGAACGGAGCCTAAGTAAACAACATTTCCGCTCGGGTCAGCTTTAAATAATTCAAAAGTCAACAAGGCTGAGTGAAAGTATTTATTACAGGTTGCTTTTTATTGATATATATATTTTTTTACATAAGATATAGACATTTGATAAAATATTTATCAAGCTTGCATAGAAAATTTTTAATTTTCTTTCCTATAATAATATCACAAGAGATCAGGTGCCTCTGGCAAGTTTATTACATATATATTACATATGCTATGTATATATTATAAATAATGAATATATTTCTCTGTATAAAGCTCCAGCACATCCTTGGCACATTTGTTTTATAACTTGCAAACCAAAAGCTGAGAGATATCTTCCATATCCGTTTTGTTCAGTATGATGGCCGGGTGGGTTTATGGAAAGCACAACATTTTTAGACAGGCCTATGACCTCTCCTGATAAAGCCAATAACGAAAGAACGTTACAAATACATATTGACAGTTCTGGGAGCAATTAGTCCATTTGGGCATTTTGCATCATATCACACCCTAAATGTGGGTGTACCATGGTGCAAATGATGGCATAAGTCTTTTAAGTGGTTCTAAAGGAAGAAGGTATTTTTTATTTTTTTTACCTTAATGCATTTTCTGCATTAAGACAAAAAAAAATACTTACCTGATCTCAATCCAGCACTGTGCCTGAGAGCAATGGCTCTCTTCCTGATCTCCCTCCTCACAGGGAAGATTGATAGGGGCAAGAGCCACTGGCTCCTGCTGCTGTCAATCAAATCTTGTGCTGGAGCAGAGCTTCGCTGTCTGTGTCTATGGTGGCAGGCAGAACGGCTCAAGATCAAGCTTGCAGGTGTGTCGCAATAGGAAGTGGCTTCCTAGGGGTGGCACATCAAAAAGAGCAGGAACACCGACAGGGGAACCAGGAAGAGAAGGATCAGGGCTGCGCTGTACAAAACCATTGCAAGTAAGTACAGAACATGGTTATTATTAAAAAACAAACAAAAAAAAAAAAACCTTGCAATCACTTTAAAATCATTCAGAAGAGGAGTTGTATTTTATGTGGATTTACCAACCATAAGTTCACTCTATAATGTCCTGCATCTGGTACAGAGAGTGCTCCAGACACATTGGTAGTTAGACCAGCATGGAGGATTAGTATAAAGTTACTCTAAATGTGCACCTGTTGTCTGCATACATGGAAGCTGCCATTTTGTGGGTGTGATCACCGATGGATAAGAATGCTGCAATTAATTTTACAAGCAGACAATGATATCACTGCACACTCTACATACTGCAATAAGCAGATGACACTGCTATGAGACAATCATTTAGCTACTCATGAATACTACCTAGAATGAAAGTAATATGGAAACATTTGTTCACGGATGTTTATACAGATCTCTGCTCATTCATACATTACCATTTCTGCATAAATGTAGCAGATTAACAAAAGTGTAAAAGAACAAGTTCAGAAAGATAAAAATAAGAAAACTGAAGTATTGCTAATACCAGTGATATTTGCCAGCATTCAAATTGATGGCTAAGCACCAACACATGCCAAGATGGCCCACTGCCAACCAGCCATTTATGGCCACTATAATACAGCAGTCAGTAAAGCAAACTCACCCCTAGCAACCAAACAGAATTTTTTTCTTCTAGCAATCCACTAACGTAATTTGATGTCTTTTATTGCATTGCATCTACAAAGCCTTGTAATATCTTTAGTTACAAGCAGTGAAAATACTTGGTTTGGTATACTCTATGAACTGCAGTACCTGATAATGCCTGGCATGTATGAGGACTCTTAGGGGTCCCTATTGACACCCATATACAAAGGGTCCTAAACATTTCTAGTATCTTCTATTCGTTTTTATTTGTTAATCATGGTGATTACTAGGGGACACTGGTCATCACTTCTAATGTTCTGGTAAACAAAGGATATGGGGACACACCTCTACCACACCCCTGGTTATAAGGACCACAAAAATCATTGGTTATACCCACTGATGCTTTTGTCCTCCACTAGTCCATTAAACTAGCATGAAAAGTTATGTGTGTTGTTACACTTCAGGAAATTAAACAGTATATTTGTAAAGGTCTAAACATCAGACCAAAATAAGGACAGCAGAATTTGGAAGCCAAGATATCCAAACTAACATCCTCTTGTTTATGCACAAGCTGACATTTCATCTTAGGAGTTCAGAGCTTTTCTAAAACATACATCACTCAACCCTTAACCTGTATCATAAGATTTGGCTCCATAGAAAAACAATCCATAAATATCAGGGCTTTATTGAGTATACCCCAATTGTGGAATAATTAACAGAATTGGTTGACATAGAAGTATCAGACTGGGGCCGGGTTCACTTGGGCGAATTGGATGCAGGGTTCACCACATCCAATTCACATGACATGCAAGTGTTCCCGGCTTGCAATAGAGTCAGGTCACACAAGTCCAGGATGGCTGCGGTCCACATTCCAAAAGGGTCCTGTGTGTGTGTTTGGGTCTGGTTCAGGTGCAAAGTCAGACAACAATTTGGACCTGATTCACACCTGAACCGGTGAACAGGGACACACTGGACCCTATGCTGGGAACCGCGGCCACACATACTGCATGTGAACACGGCCTTATGGGAAAAAGCTGAAATTATCCATCTGTCATATAGTAGTTATATCTCAATAGCCCACTAAAGTCCTTCCAGCAAATCCAGACTGAGTTCTCTCTTCCTAGATCTATGTTCTTTAGCCATCTCCAACTCCACCGTGCCCTTACCAGTCAACAAAAACTCACTGAGAACTTATCTTAACACAACACTGGCAAAACTTCCAATCCCCTACAACACAACACTGCATGGAAGATAAGCTATATTACCATTTATCACTGTACAAACAAGAGCTTAGCAAACAAAAAAAAAAAAAGGGGGATTACTGCCAAACTACATTTAAAGTTAAAGTTCGCCTTTTTATAAAAATCAATGCACATCTTTTTGCAGGTAAACAAATGTGAACTTATCATCATTATTTTTTACTTGCAGCCTGTAAAGCATTGTATCAGTAGATTGTAGGTGCCATGCAGACTTCTGAGGATATCTGTCTGCTCATACCTCATATGGGCAGGCGGATACACACTGACAGGAAGAAAGAATGAACTACCAGAGTGCTCAACAGCGCCCTGATAGTTCATTGAGAACTACAAGCCGACGGCCACAAGGGCTGTCAGGACTTGTCGTTTCCCATTCACAGAACTCTGAATGAACGATGTGGCAGGGCAGACGAAGCCCTGTGTGGCCGTTATTTTTAAATTGGTGACAGTGGGCGCCTGGAGAAGATGCCCGCCTGCTGTCACTAGGGAGGGGGGAAGAGAGGCTGTAGCTGCTGGAATACGGGTAGAACATGTAACATGTTCAAAAAACATATCCTTTAAGGTGAATACCTCAAGTCACAGTAATCTGCACAATCTGATCCAGTATTCACTGGCCTTGTTAGTAGTATGTGAACCTTTTATGCTATCAAGCAATGTGGTACCTTTCTTGCACTCTAAACAATGTGCCTGTGCTACCCAGAGGTAATAATCAGATGTTTCCTCTGTCTCTACCACATCTGGTAGAATTGTCATCAAATTACTTTTTTGATTTGGCTCCATTGTGCACCATAATAAATTGGATGGGCAGGTCTACAGGCCTCCTGAATACTTCCATAGGCCATTAGAGGGAAAGTATCGTCCTAATGTATTTAGATATGTAAGTGATCAGCTTGAATTGAAACAAAAGTATTAATGTGTGTTAATGTTAAAAAAAAAAAATCACTATACCTGTACACAAGAGTAGAAATGTTTCCTCATTGCTTAGTGGTTGTGTCTTACTGTCTTTATCTCGGTGCAAATCCTACTTATAGCAATCAAAGAATTTCATATGTAATGGAGATATTATATCATCTGATTCTAATACTGTACCATAGAAAAACTGACAGGAAAATAGGCAAACCTGTATAAATCTGCTGTCTCTAACACAAAAAATAAAAAGATGTTACAAATAGTATAAAAATGTGAATGCATTAAAGTGAACATTACACCAATAACTTAAAATACTAAAATACCAGCTCACTAAAAGCATACTACACTTTCCCTTCAGTCTATAAAAAAATGTCTTCACACCTATGTGTTTTTCAGTGTTTTCAGTTTTGCAGAAACGCACTACAGTAGATTTAACATGGTTTCTTATGGGTCTTGTTCCAATCTGTGCGTTTTCCACAGGTGCGTTTTTTGAAAAGGGTCAGGGACTTTTTTTTCCCGCAGCAAGTTGTTTTTTTTTTGGTTCCATAGACTGCAGTGGAAACGCATCAAAACGCACCAAAAGTGCTTTAAAAATGCTTGTGAAAAAATGCAAAACCTGAATTAGGCCAGATAACCAAATCACTGTTTATGACATCCTGCTATTATCAGGGCTGTATCATGCTGCCCTAGGCTCACCTGACACATTCCGACCCATGTGTCATGGGATCACTTTACTAAAAACTAATTATAATGTGCTAATGGAGGCGGCTTGGTCTGCTTTATACACAGAGCTACTGACCACCAAACAAAACAAACTGATTTGCTTTTCTGTTTTCCAACTACAAAAAGTCCTCTTGACATAACTTTCTCTGATGGTTCTCTTGCTGAACTTAACCACAAATGAAACCAGCAATGGCCAAATGACAAAAACAAAATAACCTAAATGTTATCACATCGTGTAACTGTTGTGACTTAATGCTGCCCCGGTTAACCTGCTGCTCCAGGCATTGCCCCATGAGTGTCATTATGGTAAATATGGACCTGGTATACAGATCTATCTCATCTTAGACAACATATTTTCTTTATTCCAGTAACATTCAGCTTATGAATGTTTCCCTGCTATACTATTCCCAGCCAGGCTAAAAGATGTCCTGGCATTACAATATAGCTCCAAATCTTGTTTTTCTTGATGAGCTTTGATCTTTCTCCGAATTACAATATTCAGTTTTCTCCAAACATAACATCTCTAAGTCATTCTCTGAGTTCCACTTTCTTCAGGTCTGTCCACCTAACGTTCCGATGTCAATCACTGAGAGCTGTAGCTTTCTGTTCAGCAACTTCCCCGATATCACAGACCTATTGCCAATTTGATAAATCCAGTAAAAGGACATAGGAATGGTAACTAAGGGTAATTGTGCTTTACAAATCATCAATGCCTTTTGCACTGGAGCACTGACTGTGCGTGATTCTGCCCACCAGTGTTGATGCCACTTTCCCAGTTTGTTTGCTACTGGCCTGATTTTGGACTGTGGAAGAGTAAAGGATAGTTATGAGTGGATCTCTATCTATTGTATCTAGTACTAGCCTTGTAAGGTATAACAAAGAAGCTTGAATGCAGCAGGGCCCAAACTTGAATTTCAACCATAGGTGTGCTGGATGTGCCTGTGCGCACCCTAATTACTGCAAGCGCATTAGCATTATCGCAATGTGTGCCAGCAGGAAGATAGGAAAGATCTCCTCTTATTGGCTCTGCCATAACTTTCACTGTGCCGGCAGAGAGATCAATGTCCCGGGGCATATATATGTAGACACACACACACACACGTGATTTTGAGCTTTAGGGTACACACCTTAATGCAATAGGCTGCGCACACCTATGATTTCAACATGTAGACTAAAGTCCATTTCTGATCACACACAAGCCTTTTCCAGTAAATGTAGATCCAGTGAATTTGTCTTAATTGTTGTACAAAGACCTTCTTCCCTTAGCAGCCCAGATTCTACTTGAGTCTATATATACTAATAGAGTGAGTTACATGTACATTAAAATGTGAAAATCATGAATGGAAGATGTCTCAGAGCACACAGCCCACCTGTCGAATGTACAGCGGGCTTCCCCTCAAGCTAGGCCCTTGTAGCCCTGATGAGCTAATCTTCTGAATAGAGCTAGGAGTGAGCTTGCAGACTTCTCCACATATACTGAAGCATGACAGCACAGAATTCTATGACAAGATTCTGCAATCCTACCCAAATACATTGTCAGTTTCCTGCTGAATCTGGCTGGGAAACACATATTAAAAGTGACTTCAAACTGCCCAGAAAATGCAGCAACTCATTTGCATCCAGTTCACATTTGGATTTTTTTTGCCACCTTGAGTAATCCAAAATGCTATGAGCAACCACATTTAAAAATCAAAAAGAGATCAGACTACATTGCATGTCAGCCGAATAGTCAAAATGTAAACTAACTCCTATTAATGCAACAATCCTCATCTTCTGTCCTTTGTGTAGTGCAGGGAGGCTGAGTGAAGTCTTTATCTGAGAAGAAGAGAGGGATCAGCACTATTTGATTGTCTATAACATTCTACCCACTGGATTTTGGTACATCCCGAGACCTTGTCCCTGACTTCCTGGTTAATCCATGCTTCTTTCTATCTCTTCTGTACGCCCAGCATGACTTTGGTAATAAAGTTCACAATGGCTGATGCCGGCTGTTCTGGGTCCAGTTCAGCAAAGAGGTGACAGACGTTCTCTGCAGCAGTTCCCGCTTTCCGAGCCACAAAGCCAAACACCCTGAAAATAAACAAAAAAACTTTTAATGGTTTTAATGGCCAACAGAATCGGATCAAGTCGAGTAATGAAATCAATGAAGATTCTAACCAGAGAGACACCTTCAGTAGGGCTTTGTGAGAGTCACTAGCGCAGGAAAACTCTCACTACTGGAATCTGAGCTCAAAGAAAATAAATGTACATGTTGGGTGAGTTGCTATATTATTACCATTACTTTCCCTGTAAAGATATAGGTAATTTTAGAGGTATAAGGGGAGCGTTACTAAAACTGGAGCGCTCAGAATCTGGTGCAGTTGTACATGGTAGCGAATCAGCTTCTAACTTTAGCTTGTTCAATTAAGCACTGATAAAAAAAAACTGGAAGCTGATTAGTTTAGACGCAGAGCTGCTCCAGATTTTGCATATCCAGTTTTAATAAATCAACCCCTATATGTCAAAAAGTATGTGTAGACATGTCAATTACACTTAGCTATATGACCAATAGAATGTTGACAACCCACCAAATGATTGAGATTAGGTTTTTCCAGTGAGGGGTACATTTAATGCTACAGAATACATTACTATGACATTTTAGACAACTGTGCATTTCAAACCTTAATACAAGTTTAGAAAGGCCATTTTCTGTTTCAGCATGACTGTAAAAAGACAGGGTTGAACACCTTTGTAATGAATCTGAATGCTGATTGTGAGTCAGGTCTTCTCCTTACAGTCTTTATCTAACCTCAGAAATAGTTTTTTGGGTGAATGTGCACAAATTCCCACACTCCAAAAAATTCTGGAAAGCCTTCTGAGAAGGGTAGAGGCTGTTATAGCCACAAAAGGGGCAACCAACTCCATATTAAAGTGATTGTAAAGGATCAATTTTTTATTTTTTTTAAAATAACAAACATGTCATACTTACCTCTACTGTGCAGCTCATTTTGAACAGAGTGGCCCCGATCCACCTGTTCTGGGGTCCCTCTACGGCTCTCATGGCTCCTCCCTGCATTAGATAACCCCCTGGGTGAAGCGCTCTCCCGAGGGGGTTACCTTGCGGGTGCGCTCCCGAGTCATTCATTAGCCGTCCATAGCCGCCGAGCGTATGACTCAGCCCCGCCCCCGGTGCCATTGGAATTGATTGACAGCAGCGGGAGCCAATGGCTGCACTGCTATCAATCTATCCAATCAGGACACGAGACACCAGCCATAGCTGGTGTGCTCGTCCCCGAGGAGAAGAAACCCAAGCTCAGGTAAGAAAAACTGGGGGGCCGGTAACTGCAAGAAGTTTTTTCACCTTAATGCATAGGATGCATTAAGGTGAAAAAACATGAGGGTTTACAACCCCTTTAATGTCCCTGGTTTTTGAGAAAGATATGTTTGATGATTAGACCCACTCTACCACTAGCTCACTCTAGCTTCTAACTTCAGCTTATTCAATTAAAGTGGTTGTAAACCCACTTATGCAACTTGCACCTACAGGTAAGCCTAGATTAAGGCTTACCTGTAGGTGCAAGAAATATCTCCTAAACCTACACGGTTTAGGAGATATTTGCAAAAAATTACATGCATCGGTGTCTACATAGACAACGGCACATTCACAGGGTTAATCCCATTCACAAATCTGGCTCAGCCGGATTTGACGGCTCCCGCGCGAATACGCGGAGTGACATCTTCGCCGCTCCGGCCAATCACAGCGCCGGAGCGGCGCTGTGATTGGATGGAGCGGCGATAGCCGGAAGTAACCTTCCGGCTATCGCCGCAGGAGAGGGAGACGAGGATGGCTTCGGGGGCCCCGATCTAAGGTAAGTGATGCATAATGAGCTAGTATGCTAGTCATACTAGCTCATTATGGCTTTGTCTTGCAGGTGGGATTTATAAAAAAAAAATGTTTCCAGGGTTTACAACCACTTTAAACTTTGACAATGAAACCTGGAAGCTGATTGGTTTCTATGCAGAGCTGCACCAGATTGTGCACGCTCCTGTTTTAGTAAATCAGTAATCTCAAAATGAAAATACTGATTGCTACTATTGGAACCCGGTACAGCTTTGCAATGACATTTTCTAGTCAATTTATACTTACTTAGAAGTTGTCCTGTCTGGATTGGTCCACCTGCAAAAGAAAAAAAAAAGCCTGTAATAAGGAAAATGTTCTACTGTGGGACATGTAGACAGAGTTCAGAAGCAGATAATTCATAATTGTGTTACCTGCGATCCTGCGGGTCCGCACTACAGTACGTTACACTGCATATAGGATAATGCCTTCTAAAGAAGACCCTGTAAGATACAAACACATTGCAGTACTGTAAGGAGCTGGAAGGCACACTGTGTACTGTAGAGCATGGATATGCAATTAGAGGACCTCCTGCTGTTGCAAAACTACAAGCCTATCATGCCTCTGCCTCTGGGTGTCTTGCTTGTGGCTATCAGAGTCTTGCTATGCCTCATGGGACTTGTAGTTCTGCAACAGCTGGAGGTCTGCTAATTGCATAACCCTGGTGTAGAGGAAGGCAGCCACTAGCTGATACTCACTTGCGCTGGCTGTCAGTCAATGTGATACCCTGGTCAGACACCTTGAAATGGACATTCGTTGCACTAGATCTTGGTGGGGTCAGGATGGCAGTGGAGGCCTTAGAAATGGCCTGGGGACCTGTCAAAGATTCTGTATCCACAGAGCCAAGATAGAGGACACTGCAGGCTGGAGAGAGAGAAATACACACATGTTACACAAAGGCAATAGGCTTGTGACCTTCTTCACCCAGAAACAATTACATTACTTATCTTTTTTTTATTTTATTCTGTATTTAAAGGGGTTGTAAAGGTATATGATGTTTTTTCACCTTAATGCCTTCACCTTAATGCATCCCCCCCCCCTCCGTTTACTTACCGGAGCCCTGGAAAGTCCCACATCCCGAACACGCTCGATCGTTGCCCGGGCTTCTTGGCTCTTCGTTGGATAGATTGATAGCACCGGCGCTTTGGGGGGTGGAGCCGAGTCATACACTTGGCAGCTATGGCCGCCGACTGTATCACACGGGAGCGTGCCCGCAAGCTAACCCCCTCGGGAAAGAGCTTCCCAGAGGGGGTTAGCTCTTTCGGGGAGGAGCCGCGAGAGCTGCCGTGGGACCCCAGAAGAGGACATTCGGGGCCACTCTGTGTAAAACGAACTGCACAGTGGAGGTAAGTATGATACGTTTGTTATTTTTTTATTTTAAAACACAAACCTTTATTATCACTTTAAGGCAACAGTCACAGAACAGAATCTCTCACGTATGGCTCAAACTAAATTGTGTACACAACAATAATGCACAATGCATCAATCAATCATCAAAGAAGATCATTTTTATGCATGTGAAGATACAAATTAGTAATAGAAAATTGGTGGGGTAAAAAACGACATAAGACAATGGCAGAGACCTCCTGTGCCTGCAAAAAGCCAGAGTTCGTATTCTATTCCTTTCCAAAAAATTTCCCATTTTTGGACAAAGCTAAAAAAAGAGAGAGAAGGAAGGTGGAAAAAAGAGAGAGAAAAAAAGGGTGGGAGGGAATCAGAGGCAAGAGAACACAGACTATTATGTGCCATCTATATGCAATTTGTAAATGTAAATGGTCTGTAAAGGCACTTAATGTTCCAATCCAGGAAGACAAGCCCTCCTCCATTTGGTTTAGGTCAACCCTGGGTTGTGGGGCATGCAACATCTCTTGATTATGCAGAAGAGCATGTAAAATCCACCCAAGGGTAACAGGTATTGCAACATTTTTCCTCCTTATAATATAGAGTGCATTACTTATCTTTTTTATAATTACATAGTTACATAGTTAGTCTGGTTGAAAAAAGACACAACTCCATCCAGTTCAGCCAATAAACACACCACCCCCCCCCCAGACTGAAAATGCCCCCCATGCTAGTTTCTCCAGAGTGGGGGAGTAGAGTGAGGGGTGGGGCTGTAATACAGGAGGTGTCCAGATCACTGGGTGACAAACGAGGGAGAAGAACTAGTGCAGACGCCACATCCAATGATTGGTAACATGCAACATCTGACATTTCTGGTGTTTGGGGGCGTGGGGGGGTTGGTTGTGTTAAAGTAAAATGATAAAAAATAACTTTTTTTTTCATGTTGGATAGGGTATAGGAAGGGTTAGACCCCTCTGTCAGGTGTCCCCAGAGGGGAGATTTCCTCCTACTTCCTGTTCCATAACTAAAACAAGAAGTTAGAGGGAATACCCAGATGTCACCAGAACTAGTATCCCCATCAGAAGATTTCCCCTCTATTTCTGTTCTGGTGACACCCCAAAATGTAGGATTTATCTTTCACTCTCAGTGAATAGAGAGGGGGGGGGACACGGACAGTAATGACAGGGGGGACATCCCCTCCATCTAAAACTGACAAAGCTCAGCCTCTAGCTACACTAGAAGAGTCCCCAGATGGTATTGGGTGTGTCCTCTGACCCCTCACTTCCGGTTCTTGTGACCCCTTTTACAGGAAATGGTGTCACCGGAAAGCAGTGACCTCCCCTCCACCAAACAAAAACCGCCACCCTGTCTGTCCGTTCATTCGTCTGTCCTCAGTGAGGGGAGCCAGACTCCAGGAGGCCAACTCAGTCCTCCTCGACACCCCGCCCGGGGAGAGAACTATGCACTACATCTGGACAGGAAGCAAGCTATCTCCGGTACACAGAGTGGGGGGGAACCCCGGTACCCTCCTCCTCCAGTCTCTCACACTCACTAATGATAATAATCATTATATTACTAGTAATGCACAGAGCAATGGAAATTTTACCCAAAACGCTCAGTCTGTTGTAAGTTAAGCACAACCTAGTAATGCAAAGATGACTTATCAAAAATGTTTTTCACATACCAGCACCTTGTCGCAGTAAGTCGGCTGCTGTGCTCATGTTAGTGGGAACTACGACATCGGATGTCTGTTCAGTCAGATCTGTACATAGGATAGATTAGAATAAAATTTATTAAATGTAAATTTGTGAAAGTCACATGTTAAAATGATCAATAGACCTGTAGATAAAGGCAGCTAACGATATAGGCAAAGATCCACTTTTCCTGTTAAAGTCAATCTTGGCAAAGAAAAAAAAGTCTTTAGTGTCTTCTGTCTTATATTAGGTCCGCTGTTTTCACGGGTGACTTAACTAACCAGCAGGTAGGTCTAGAGAGAAAGCAGGGCCAAGTATGACTGATATAATAAGCCACGGGGGCCTGTACCTGGGATCCACTAATTGTTCAGACGTGAGGTTTTCACTGAAGGAGATCTCCAATCATGCCTATTTTCATCATATACTCAGTTTGATATACCAATCAGTCATCACTTTGTGACCACCCACCTAATACTGAGTAGGCCCTCCTTTTGCTGCCAAACCAGCCCTGACCTGTCACGGCAAGGGTGCTTGAATCGTGGCCTTTCACTTACCTTTATCAGGAATGCGCAGCCTACAGGGCAGGGACAGAGGTGTGATCGAATGCTGTGATACCAGCGCTGACAGGCTTCCTATAAAACATAGAGACCATCTTTGATCAAACAGTTGGCAGACGTTACTAGTCATTATTTTACACTATACACATGAGTGTGATGTCCACAGACATGGACCTATAAAGCAAAAGCTCATCTAGAGCCAATGAACTAACACCATTCACCAGGTCCATATCCTCAATATAAATGATCTTCTCTTCAGGACACTGGCCATGTGTATGTTCAGCGTGTAAAAATAATCATAAACAATCATTCTTGAATTTTTATAGTTTGTCACCATGGCCATACATTCCAACATGCTGGAGATTTTTCATCATTTGAAAACTGACACAAAAAGTTTGTATGGTAGTCATTTCCGTCACTATAATAATCCTTTCAATACACAAAAGGTAAAAAAAAGTCTACACAATAAATTGATCTGCCGTCTTTACCTTAACCATCTAATCCTACCCTTCCTTTCCCCCCACTCTGCAAAACTTTTCTCTGTCTTCTTTTTCGGTTTCTAGTTAGTACATTCTCTATTGATAATATATACTTGTACATTCTGGACAAATTTGAATTACGAGAGCATGTAAATGGACATTGCAACCTGGGGATGGGACTTCCTGTACTAAAGTTCTCCTCTATACAGATAACACTATCTCTCCAGTTTTAAAATCCAAGAAGAATATGATTCTAAGCTAATTCTCTGCTATTGTTTAGGGTATAAGGATTATTATGCCTACACATTATCCACTGTACTTCTGTCAAAAATGTAATTAAAAAAAAACTAACTGGAAGCAAAAATAAATGTATCTGTGCTCTGCTCCCAAGCAAAAAGCAGACATGTTGGAACTGGTGTCCTAAAGCAGGGGCCTCCAAACGTTTAAACAAAGGGCCAGTTTATTGTCCTTTAGACTTTATGGGGGCTGGACTGTGGCCAGCGGAAGTGTATATTTTCCTTGCATCAGTGGGAGTAAACATCACCACATTTGGTATTAGGAGAAGGAATAGCGCCCCATCGTTGGTATCATTGGAAAGAATAGTGCCCCATTTTTTAAGTCAGTGGGAGAAATGGTGCTCCATTGTTGATGTCAGTTGGTAGAATAGTATCTCTTATCAGTGGGAGAAATAGTGCCCCAAGGGCCGGATAAAGGCAAGCATAGGTCACATTCGGCCCCTAGGCCGCTGTTTGGAGACCACTGTCCTAAAGGTAATCTATCACAAAGTGAAATACCTCTGTAAGAAGCTACAGTTGGGCCTGCCCATTATCTGCCAGAATAGTCAAGCCTTAGCGCTTACTCCATCTCACATCCAACGGTACAACAGTTAGCGTTCCAAGCGATGCTGCTCTCCTTGAGCAGGGACACTCCAAAGCACTATCAGGAAATAAAGGAGGGCGCAAACGCCTAGTGCTAACACCCTACATTTTATTAAAAAGCCAAAAATATACTCACAAACATGAGGAAATCACAAGCATATACGACCACAACTCCAACATGAGCTCTGAGGAAGGGGCTTGTCTCTCGAAACGTATCAGATTTCCAACTACAGTGATCTAGTATCCACCATGTTGGAGTTGTGATTGTCTATGCTTGTGTTTTTGGCTTTTTAATAAATTGTATGGTGTTGGAGGTAATGCACTAGGCATTTGCGCCCTCCTTTATTTCCTTATACTGGCCATTATCTGACTTGCAGATTGTATCCTAGCTATAGGACAGTGTAGCTGAACAGCTTGACTTTTGGTGGTACTACTGTCCTGTAACTTATGTGTACAACCCAGGAGTTAGAGAATTGTAGCTTCCATCTAAGGCCCCTTTCACACTTGTGCGACTTTTCCTGCGACTTTGGACATCAGAGTCTCATGACAAGTCATACACCATGATTCCCAACGATAACCATTCATATCTGTGCGACTTCATGTCGCACCAAATTCAAAGTAGTCCCTGTACTACTTTGGTCTGACTTTGGTCCATAGACCTCAAGTTTATACAGACACTCCCTGAAATCGCTGAAAAATTGCGTCAAAATGGTGACCGCAAAATTGCGTCAAAATCGCAGCAGTGTGAAAGGGGCCTAAGGCTTTTCATATAGGTATTTTGCTTGATCACGATTACCCTTTTAATAGTTGGAAGCCTTTCTGTACATGCTTAGCAGAATTATGGGCATTCCTGCACTTGCTGTTGACCAACATAGCATTTCCACTTCCAATCCCTGGCTTGTGATGTTCCACCCTCCATACGGTGGCCATACGTCTACTGTACACAGTTGAGAGCATTCAACACCACCACAATGTTTTACTGCTTTCCCCAGGATGAGTAGTAACTTGAAGGGTTCAGGATGAGAAAACAGAATCATGTCGCCCATAAGCTTTTCATATGCTCTCCATTTTGTGTTGATTTCTACTAGATTCAATAATTTTTTTTATTCTTTTAAATAAGTGAGCCACATCTGTACTTTTTATCATACCCAAATTATGATCACATGTTAATAATTTTTTTATTTTTTTTGTACTGATTTGACACTTTTGAAAAGTATTCTTTTTTAATTAAACCTTGAGAGAATCAACTGAAAGTGTTTGAAAAATGCATTATTCTTAAATTTTTCATAGATATGATCAACATGATGAATGATTGGCCTGAAGGAGCATGGGTGCTGCTAGAGGGTGTCACCTGAGACAGAAATCTTAGCGTGCCTCATTATGCTGCATGTTAGTCTGCAGGGAATGTGCAGAATATGAGAGCCCCACCGTGGTCTATATCAACCCATGTCTGAGCCACAAACATCCCATCCAGCCACAGAAGCAGGAATGGTGGGAAGGGAGCAGAACAGCCCATGTAGACTCTACTGAGAAATATGAGGCCAGACAAAAACCTCTACAACTCCAAAAATGATAAATGGATGGCCCTGTCTGCACCGCAAGTAACATAATTCATCTATACAGGCAAGCAGGACTGATTAACTGCTGAACAAAAACCTCAATTCCTACACCAAGGACAAATGAAAACATGGCAGCTTATTAAATGGGCCTTCCAATGAAATGCATACTATAACAGATTTGGGTAATGTTATATTTTTAAAGCGAATATATTTTAAAACTGCTGTTTATATCTGAACCTAAAGCTCCACCTGCTGCCTGGCTGTGAAAATGTAAATATATGTATTCAGTATTTTACATTTAGCTGCCTAATAAATTGATTTACTAAAACTGGAGTGTAAAATATGGTGCAGCTGTGCATGGTGGCTAATCAGCTTCTAACTTCAGCTTGTTCAATTAAATTGTTACTAAACCCAGGAGCCTGCATTCACTATATCTGGTCTCCCACAGCACACAGAACATGGAAATGCAATTATTTTAGTAAATAGAAACTGCTAAATACATTTCCCATCAGCAGTATATAGCAGTCTTGTGACTTTTACCAGTGTCCAGCCAAGCACTAGTTAAAGCTTGTAGGAGGAGTCTTCATACTGCACTGAGCTGTCCTATCAGGATCCAGGACTCCTGACCCTCAGTTTGGACAGTGCTGATTGGCCCTGTGCTGATCACATGCACTCTTCCAAGAAAAAAAAAAAAAACCTCTCTAGCAATACACACCGAACTGAGCGTGTGCAGCCTGACTCCATAGGCTCTGTGTTATCAGGAAATTATCAGGGGATAGTGGAAGGAAGGGAGGATTTGTACATACAGGATCAAACAGCCTTTTTATACAATGCAGAGGATTAACCCCTTAGGTTCCACAGTGAGTATAACAAGCATGCTGTACTGCATATACAGACTGATTTTATTGTTGTGGGTTTAGTAACATAGTTACATGGTTAGTCAGGTTGAAAAAAGACACAATTCCACTCAGTTCAACCAAAAAAAAAAAAAAAAAACAACAAAAAAAAAAAAATCCCATATACGCAATCCTTCACCCACAGTTGATCCAGAGGAAGGCAAAAAACAAACAAAAAAACAGCAAAGCATGATCCAATTTGCTACAGCAGGGGAAGAAAAAATTCCTTACTGATCCCCCAAGAGGCAATCGGATTTTCTCTGGATAAACTTTACCTATAAATGTTAGTACCCAGTTATATTCTGTACATTTAGGAAAGAATCCAGTCCTTTTTTAAAAGCAATCTACTGAGCTGGACAGAATCACCTCTGGAGGAAGTCTATTCCACATTTTCACAGCTCTTACTGTGAAGAAACCTTTTTGTATTTGGAGATAAAAAAAAATTTCCTCTAGACGTAAAGAGTGCCCCTTTGTCCTCTGTGATGACCTTAAAGTGAATAACTCAACACCGAATTCACTATATGGACTAATTATGTATTTGTACATTTTCATCATATCCCCCCCCCCCTCAATCTCCTCTTCTCACAAGAGAATAAATCCAGTTCCTCTAATCTTTCCTCTTAACTAATTTACTCCATGCGTCTTATCAGTTTGGTTGCCCTTCTCTGCACTTTCTCCAGTTCCCTGATATTCTTTTTGAGAACTGGTGCCCAAAACTGAACTGCATATTCCAGATGAGGTCTTACTAATGATTTGAACAGGGGCAAAATGATATCTCCCTCTCTGGAGTCCATACCTCTCTTAATACAAGAAAGGACTTTGCTCGATTTGGAAACTGCAGCTTGGTATTGCATGCTATTATTGAGCTTATGATCTACCAAAACCCCCAGATCTTTCTCCACCATTGATTCCCCCAGTTGTACTCCCCCTAGTATGTATGATGCATGCATATTCTTAGCCCCCAAGTGCATAACTTTACGTTTATCAACATTAAGCCCTGGTTAACACTGACTGCGGGAATGAAATTGCGCGAGTTCAGCTAAACTTGCACGATTTCATTCCGGCATGTCAGTCCCGATTTCGGTGGCGATTTCAGAGACATCTGTGCGGGTTTCTGCATAGATGTCAATGGAAATCGCACCCCGGAATCGCCAAAAGTAGTACAGAAACTACTTTTGGGATTCAGACGCTGCTATAACCTGCAATTGCTGCCGATTTGGCATGCGATTTGAAAAGTCAAATTGCATGCCAAATCTCATCAATGTGAACCAGGGCTTAACCTCATTTGCCACACAGTTGCCCAATTAAACAGTGCATTGAGGTTGGCTTGAAAGTTGGAGACATCCTGTAAGGACGTTCCACTGCATAGCTTGGTGTAATCTGCAAACACTGAAATGGTACTTTTAATCCCAGACGATTTTAAAAAGTAAGGGTGCCAACACTGAACCTTGGGGTACACCACTGAAAATCTTAGACAATTCAGAGTAAGAATCATTAACCACTACTCTCTGAATTCTGAACACTTTATGTGTTGACAAAAAAAATCCTGGAAGCTGATTTGTTTCCATGCAGAAGCTGCACCAGATTTAGCATCTCCAGTATTAATAAATTAACCTCTATATGTCCAAAAGTTTGTGTGGACATATCCATCACACCTAGCTATATGACCAAAAGAATGTTGACAACCCACCAAATGACTGAGATTAGGTTTTTCCAGTGACGAGTACTGTTGTTAATGCTACAGTATACATTACTAGTACATTTTATTAACTGTGCATTTCAAACCCTAATAAAACCTTCAGGTATTTATATAGCACTGACAATTTATACAGTGTATTACATAATTTTCCATTCACATCAGTCCCTGACCTCAATCTTACAATCTAAGGTGCTTTATCTCGCATACATACTGTACATAAACACACGCATTAGCATCAATGAGCCTGTCTTTGGCATATGTGAAGAAGCCAGAGTACCTGGGGCAAGCCCAAAGAGCACATACAAACTCAATGCACATAGGGGGTTATTTACGAAAGGCAAATCCACTTTGCACTACAAGTGCACTGCAAGTACACTTGAAAGTGCACTTTCAAGTACAGTTGCTGTAGATCTGAGGGGGACATGCAAGGAAAATAAAAAAACAGCATTTTAGCTTGCACATGATTGGATGATAAAATCAGCAGAGCTTCCCCTCAAATCTAAAGCGACTGCACTTTCAGTGCACAGTGGATTTGCCTTTCGTATAAAACCCCCATAGTGTCCCAGTTGGGATTTGAACTGAGGAACACAGTGCTGCAAGGCAGTAGTGCTAACCACTGTGCTGCTCAATGATGGCTACAGAACACAGATTACATTTCATCAGTTCATCATGGGAGCATGAAATAGAGAATCTGATTAACTGTTGTGAACAATGGCACCTGTTCTACCTTTAGAAAACTTTTATACAAACAGCTACCTTGGGCTATTTTTGGCTTACCAAAGTGGGGCTCAATGGGGGAGCCTTTAATTTTTACACCTTTAGGTCCTGTCTCAATAAGAAAGTGACGAACCAGCTGTTCCAAGGGATCTGAGAAAAGAAGGAGGAGAGTTATATGAACTGAGCCCAAATGATACCAATAAGGATAAAATAACTTTGAGGAAAATCACCTTTACATGGTTGAGTTGGCACATTGGGAGGAGGGCTGAACACCTTCAGGGCCAATCCATACGCTCCACGGAAAGAGTTACTATCCCGAATCAGGAAGGACCCTGGCTCTGCACCTCTTAGAAGTGCAATGGCTAAAAAAGAGAGGAAAAGTGATAAGCAAAAGACGTAAACGTAAAAGGCGCAATTAATAAAAGCTATAATGAACATTTAGGGGGTTATTTACGAAAGGCAAATCCACTTTGCACTACAAGTGCAAACTACAAGTGCAAAGTGCACTTGAAATTGCACTGAAAGTGCACTTGGAAGTGCAGCCGCTGTAAATCTGAGGGAAAGATCTGATGATTTTATTATCCAATCATGTACAAGCTAAAATGCTGTTTTTTATTTTCCATGCATGTCCCCCTCGGATCTACAGCGACTGTACTTCCAAGTGCACTTTTTAGTGCAATTTCAAGTGCACTTTGCACTTGTAGTTTGCACTTGTAGTGCAAAGTGGATTTGCCTTTCGTAAATAACTCCTTTAATTTGCCAAAACGGTTGTTATATTCAGGCATGTGAGTGTTATATTCTGCTCACCATTGTTAAAAAGTTAATGTTATAGCTTGAAAGTACAAGGCTAAATGAAGGAGCTAATCTAAAAGAATAGTACATACTGAACCCCATGGGCGTAGCATAAGGGGTTGCAGGGGTCACAATCGCAACCCCGCCCCTAGCTCCAGGGTGCCCCTGCAGCCTCCCTGTCATATTATGATATCCTCCACAAAGTCCAGCTCCGATCTGCCCTAGGGCCTCACAGCCACTCTCGAGTACTGGGCTTCCACCTTGCCTTCCAGAGTCCACATCCCTCTGTTCTCATTAGCTGGGGAAAAGCTGTGTGCCATTTCCTGAATGGAGAGGAGAACGGGGTGAGAACAGCCCAGGATAGGGAAGCGTCTGTGCTGTGTGCTGGCAACATGGAATGGTAACCGAGCTCAGCGAGGGAAGAGGAGGAGAGTGGCATTCTGTAGCCATGATGGGACCGATGTCACTGGTGAGGTAAGACACTGTTCCGTGTCTCCTAGTCACCAGCTGGGATTCTCTGTACCCCCCACCCGGAGATGTCCACTTACCCTACTTCCCTGACAGCTGGGGAAAAGACACACACCTCTGGGAGGTGACCTTCCCCCACAACTTGCCAACACTGACAGAGAAACCGTCAGAAATTGCTAAAACAAATCCCTTAACACCTCCTGAGGGGCCTCTGAAGGGCTGCAGGCTCCAGATTTTGTGTCACATGGCTCCCCCCCTCCAGATCTAAGTTGCACCCCCCAAAGCCCCCTGACCACCCCCTCTGCCCTGAATGCTTTGCCCTGCTGCTGAGCTCCTTTCCCATTACAGCACTCTATACGGCTCCTCCTCCACAGGGCTGAAATCACATTCCTTTACAACACAGCCAGTCAGCCACTATCTGCCTACTGCAATTACACAGCCGTTCCGACCAGAGAATTTCACAGGTCAGAACAGCAACATAAAAGCCAGATACACCCTATGAAGGCTGACAGACTGTGTGTAAAGGAATGTGATTTCAGCCCTGTGTAGTGTGTGTGTGGGGAGCTGTATACAGTGCTGGGATGGGAAAGGAGCTCTGCCAAGTGACCTGCCAGTGATCCCTGTCCTCTGATTCTCCAGTGGGAATCCCTGTCTTCTGATGTAAGGAGGAACTCTGGGAACTTAAAACTCATAAGCCACTTTGAGTATCTGGAGTGCAGTGGATGTATCTGCATGCACAGTGGAAGTGGAGTGTGGTAGTGGGGGGGCCAAGGTCAACTTTTGCATCCGGGCCCACAAGCTTCAAGCTACGCCTCTGCTGAACCCTGTACTGGTTTGTCAATGTTGAAAACAGTTATTATCACAACAGCCATAAAGTTAGATCCAAAACTTTTCAAACTCAACTGTTACTTTGCAGGGTAGGTTAAAATCTAAGTGGTGTCTGAACAGAAACTCTCAGTAAAGGGTAGCTGCAAAATAATATCTCTATTAATGCTATTACAGTGAAGCCACTCATAAGACACAAAACTTGTATAAAATGCTAACAATTAATTTCTTTTATTCGCTCCCTTTAGGTGTGTAAAGTGGAACTAAATTCAGCGATTTAACTGTTATGCCGCGTACACACGCTCGGAATTTCCGATGGAAAAAGTCAGACGGAATTTTTTCATCGGATATTCCGAACATGTGTATGCCCCAACAGGCTTTTTCCTTTGGAAATTCCGACAGACTTAGAAAGAGAACATGTTCTCTTTTTTTCCCAATCGGAATTTCCGTTCGACTGGATCTAATTCCGACGGACTAAAAAGCACGCATGCTTAGAATCAAGTCGACGCATGCTCTGAAGCATTGAACTTTATTTTTCTCGGCTCCTCGTAGTGTTGTACGTCACCGCGTTCTTGATGGTCGGAATTTGGTGTGACAGTGTGTATGCAAGACAGCTTGAATGGAATTACGTCGGAAAAACCCGTCGGAGTTTATTCCAACGGAAAAACCGGTTGTGTGTACAAGGCATTAGATTCAATGTAAAAAGGAGAAAAAAGAGGAAAAAATTGGGACTTTAAATGAAGTGTGTGATCCAAACCGAGCACACACTTCCATCCCTGTTGTACATTAGCAAAGAGGGGAAAATTTAGGACTTTGAATTTGATGCGTGTTGGAAAAAAATTGATAAAACGAACAAAAGAGGTTTATTCATTAAAATACATAAAACATGATACATAGCAGATATAACGAGCTGATAGGCATATAATAGACATGTGAAAATTCCATTATTGCACATTTTGAATAAAATCCATGGAAAAGTATAATGTACAAACATGATTGAAATAAACTGCATAAATAAGCTTGATGCGGGGTTCTTTTGTCACCATACAGTCCTTGAGTATCTGACAGGATTGGTCTGTTGTGATTCCAGGACATTTCACCATATCACTCCTTGACCTTGTGCTTGCTGTGCTTCTTTTTAGATCCTTGGTTGTTCTCATCACAACTTTTTGCTTTTCTTTTTTACACTCTGGTCAGTCCTGAGTCCCTGGACAGTATTGGTCTGTTGTGATTTCAGGATGTCCTACCATGCCCTTTCTGCTTGTCTTGTTGCGAGGTTCCTTGGTGGTCTTCACACACTTTTTCCATTCTACTCTCATCACCTTGGGCTCTCAGCCCTCTCCCAGTTACACTTCCTTTTTCCAATGACCACACTATTTTACATTTCACATAGATTGGAGCTGTCTACAGGTATCTCCCTGCAGCTCATCCCGGACACTTTTCATCGCTCCCCTTAAGTGTGGTCCGGCGGGAGTAGTTCCTGGCCTTCCTCAGCCATTGGGCTCCAGCAATCTATGATCATTTTTAGAGCTATTAAGTAAGTAAATTTGGGATGTTTTGGTTTTTTCCTTCCCCTGCATCCTTATTTAATTCATCTGAGTAATTTTGGATATATATTCTTATAGACAGGAATGCTGCATTTGCTTCTGAAGAAGTGGAATTGAGTCCACGAAACGCGTCAAGCTTATTTATGCAGTTTATTTCAATCATGTTTGTACATTATACTTTTCCATGGATTTTTTTCAGCATGTGCAATAATGGAATTTTCACGTGTCTATTATATGCCTATCAGCTCGTTATATCTGCTATGTATCATGTCCTTTGTATTTTAATGAATAACCCTCTTTTGTTCGTTTTATGAATTGCTTTTTTCCAACACACATCTCATTCAAAGTCCTACATTTTCCCCTCTTTGCTTATATTCAATGTATGCTGTGATTGAGAACTATCAAGCCATCAAATGGCTTGTGTCAGAACTGATCACATGTGCAGCACCATGGCAACTGTAGATCAAACAGAAGCTATGATGGCAGTTTTATTTGCTGTAGAGGATACAAGAGTTTAGTTCCACTTTAAATGTACCATTGAACGTGTTTTGTTATATCTATTTGATAAGTGCAAAAAATACCCATTGATCCTGCTTGAAATCCAGTGAGCTGATAGCTTCCTTTGCACTTTGGCTCTGCTAACTCTTACTCTTATCAGTTATCATTGTTCCCAGGTATCTATCTGGACTACAAAACAGCTCCCCACGTTAAGCAAATGAAAATAGTGGGAGGGGTTCCATAGTACTAACAAACTTCCCGTCCTAGGATGACAACATTGCCCTGCAATAGATATAGTATAAGTCACCCTTGGACAGGAAATGTGTTACTGGCAGGCAGGGCCGCTGTTAGAAATCATGGGGCCCCGTACAGCCTATCTGACAGGGCCCCCTTTGACCCCGCCCTTGACCCCACCCCTGGCCCCTCCCCCTCCCGAAAGTTATGGGGGGGGATATGATGCAACAGTTGTGGAAGTAAAAGGTGACTTCAGAACTGCTTGTATCACTTCCACATGAAACTTGACAGTTGCTTTAACAAATATACACACACTCCTGGCTGCTGACCCCAGCTGGAAATGTGTGTATGTGTTTAAAAAGACAAGCTTGCAGCAGGGCCCCAGCTCTGATATGAAATGCCGTGGTTAAAGGGAATTGGTTGGGGGCTGTAAAAATGCAGCTCAGCTGTGCATTTTTACTGCTCCAAAAACACAAGTCTACGGTAGCATCTTACAGTGCTTTGTGATCTTTAGGCCTCATGCACACATTTTTTTACTGCTTCCAAACACCCCTTCATATTATACTAGGTGTCCATGCACACATAGAATTTTTGAATTTTTAGTGGCAAGGGCGTTTACAAGCAGGGAAAAAAAAACATGGCCAGTGCGTCCAGGAGCAGCAGTTTTTTGACCAGAAAAATACTTGACGCATGCAAATGCTCCTAAACGCATGTTAACGTTAGGCACGTTTACTGCTTGAGCGATAATTCATTTCAGTGACCAGAATAACTTATTATTCTTGCCAATCAAATGAACGTCCAAGTGCTTGATGCCTGTAAATTAGCCTAAACGCTTGTAAAATGTTAGACACTTTTACAAGTGTCAGGCAATTTTTCTGGCAAAAGGCTGCTGCCAAGAGGAGGATCTTTTTTAAAGCATAAGGTGTGCATGTGGCCTTATAGCATTAGGATAATCATTTACACAGCACAGCAGGTGCTCTATGGCACTGTCAAAGTGTGTTGCATGCTGTTGGATGCTGACTTTGCTATGGCTGTACAGTGGTACAATTGTAACACACAGTACAGCCATAAAGTAACACAGTCAGCACACAACAGCATGTGACACACTTTGACAGAGCCATAGAGCACCTCCTGTGCCAATGATTATCCTATGCTGAGAATCATAAGGCATGTAAGGATGTGGATAATTCTATTACAATGGGTGTTGTAACACCCCAACTCACTGTGTGCCGCTCAGTGCTGACCAGTGCCTGCCATGCTACACGATACCTGCCACCGCCGTCAGGATTAGCATTACCGCTCCCTCCCTGTCGGCAGAGTCACATCAGTCTCTGAGACAGCGGCATGGGTAAAGCACTGTACAGATCACTCCGCCGAGCATCAGCGAAGGAGAGCAGTGATCCGAACACTAGAGAATGCGACTGGGCGCAGGTATGTATACCTCCGCCCGAAAATTAAAAAATAGTCCCTACTCAGATTTCACCTCATGAGCCCCTGATAGGGACTGGGAAAATATATTTATGCACCCCTAAGCAAGTAAGAGCGGGGGTGTAATTTAGTGAGCCCTATTTTTTTTTTTAAAGAAGAAATGCACTATAAAGCTGTCCGGGCCCCCCTGATGAGCTGATGTGCCCGGGCCCAGTACAACAGGGCTGGCTGTACTGCCCTATCAGCGGCCCTGCTGGCAGGATCACCAGATAAAACTAAAGAGATAAAAGTCTGAAAAAAGTAAAGGAATGCAGCCAGCACATCTAAGAACTGGTATGCTGCATATTATTACATGATTGTTTTTGGGTTTCGATTACACATTAAACTGACTAATTTGTAGTAAAGTACAGCATATTAGTAACAAAATGCAAGATCAATGTTGATACATATTTGCAACATCCTATTGTAAAACACCTGTCTGCACCACAATGCAGACCACAAGGAGAACTATAATATTAAGGTTTCATTACCTTGCTCCCTGGATATACTTGGCTTGTACCAAAATTTTGAGGAATCCTGCACAAAGTTGTAAGCCAAAGGAACATCCTGCTGTACATCTGAATGTCAATAAGAGGAAAGGAAATGTTTTAGTCCCTCCTAAACATTCATATACTAGCTGAAAGCTGTAGACATTTGTTATTTTACCTTTAGTTGTGGGTGACCTCTCTTCTTGTAGTTGTCTTGGTCTTCCAAGAGTCCCAGATTTGTCCCCTGTAGCTGGAGTATGGCACTTTTCTGGTAATACCGGTGGCTGGCCATTTGGAGGACAAGGGCTCCCGGAATAATAAGCAGTGCTGATAGGGAATGATGGGGTTGGAGATGGAGACAGGAGCTCTGTCTGGCTTCCCATTGGAGAAAGTGGTGGGCTGGTAGGGACTTCCCCTTTATGGCTGATGTTGGGCGGGGTGTCAGGAAGGGATAATGTAATTCTTTTCTTCAAAGGTATAACAGGGTTTATTGGCACAGCAGAAGGAGGGGAAGAGTAAATGTTTTCAGTGGGCATACTGTACTGATTGGATGGAGAAGTAGATGTTTCTGTAGGGATAGAAACAGAATTCACTGACACCTGTCCATGGTTGCTTTCCACGGTCACTGTGGTTGGAGGTACAGGGATCGGAGGGGCGGTCTTTGTTATATGTGATGGGGACTGTGGAATGGCTGAATATCCTTCTGATGCTGAGGTTGAAACAACAGAATTTGGGACTCCAGGCCTGTAAAATGGAAAACTCATTAGCTTTGGAGCAAATGTTAAATTTTTTTACATTTTTGGCAGTCAACAAAGGAGTATTTTTAAGCATTTCAGGCATAAGGAGCCTAGTAAAGTCTTACTGGTTTTGTTTGTTGAAACGATAGTGGTTCTGAGTCTACTTTATTTCTCTTCTAAGATAATATATTTTTATACTGTTATTATTAATCTGTTTTACTAATAAACATTTATTAGAAGACAACGTATTCCCAGAGCACTATGGATTAGCTAAACAACAGCACAGCTCAGCAGCTCACTTTAAAGCTCAGTTAGTCTGATAAAAACATTGTACTCATCTGTCTGATAAGGGATGAATCACTGCTCTGATGTCTTATTGAAATGCAACAAAAAAAAGATAACTATAAGCACAAAGAGAGTGTAACTGTAACCATATACCGTATATACCCGAGTATAAGCCGACCCGAATATAAGCAGAGGCACCTAATTTTACCACAAAAACAGGGAAAACTTATTGACTCGAGTATAAGCCTAGGGTGTGCCTCACTTTGCCTCACTGTGTCCATGCCTCACTGTGTCCATGCCTCACTGTGTCCATGACTAGACTGACGTTTAACATGGGAGTCTATGGAAGGGGTGCCCGGATTTGAAAAATCGGTGCTCCCCGACCGTAAGTCCCCCGGACAAGAAACTTTGCAAACTTGTAGAGGAAGAGTGGGGCTACATGTGTGCCAAGGTTGGGGTCCGGAGGACCTACGACTGGCCAGTACTGGGTCCCCAAATTCACCAGAGAAATGACCGTTTAACATAGGAGTCTATGGAAGGGGTGCCCGGTTTTGAAAAATCGGTGCTCCCCGGCCGTAGGTCCCCCGGACAAGAAACTTTGCACACTTATAGAGGAAGAGTGGGGCTATATGTGTGCCAAGCTTGGGGTCCAGGGGACCTACGGCCGGCCGGTACCTGCTCCCCAAAGTCCTGGAGAACAGGCACAAAAAGGTGACTCGAGTATAAGCCGAGGGGGGCATTTTCAGCACAAAAAATTGTCCTTAAAAACTCGGCTTATACTCGAGTATATACGGTAAGTATGTGTGGGCCTTTTTTCAGTCAAGTGCATCAGATCGCACCGCTGCTATTTGCAACATATGTCTCAAGCGTATCTCGCGTGGCCAAAACATCAGCCGCTTGGGCACCACATGCTTGACCAGACATATGTTGACCTGCCATGCAGCTCGTTGGCAAGCGTACCTTAAAGACCCACACCAAAGAACAAAGCGGACCTCTCCTTGCTCCTCATCAGCTGGGATCTCCAACCCCACTATACCTTCAGTCCTCTCTGAAACCTGCACTGAGAGGAATGAAGGTGTAGAATTAGGTGTGTCACAGCCAAGTACTTGCGGGCACTCTGCTAGCAGTACACCGACGTCCGATTGTAGCAGGCAAATTTCCCTGCCCCAGCTGCTGAACTGTCGAAAGAAGTTCACTCCCAGCCATCCACATGCCCAGCGGTTGAATGCTAGCTTGGCTAAATTTCTAGCACTTCAACTGCTGCCTTTTCAGTTGGTAGACTCGGCCCCCTTCCGTGAGTTTGTGCAATGTGCGGTTCCTCAGTGGCAGGTTCCCAAACGGCACTTTTTCTAACGGAAGGCGATTTCGGCTCTCTACCGGCATGTGGAAGGCAATGTCCATGCCTCGCTGGACAGGGCGGTCAGCGGTAAGGTGCATATTACCGCTGACTCATGGCCCAGCAGGCATGGACAGGGACGTTACCTTTCTTTCACGGCTCATTGGGTCACTCTTTTGGCAGCTGGGAAGGATGCAGGACAAGGTGCAGTAGTGTTGAAGGTTGTTCCGCTGCAATTGAGCTACTGGCCTGTCCTGCATCCAGCGTTCTTTCGGAACGCACATTCAGTGCTGCTGGAGGCTTTGTCACGGATCACAGGGTGCGCCTGTCCACCTACTCGGTTGATCGACTGACCTTCATAAAGATGAACCAGTCTTGGATCACCACAAGCTACCAAGCACCTGAAGCTGATATAACAGAATAATTTATTTTCAAATGTCACATCCCTTCAAGACTGATGCTGATGCTGAGTGACTGTCCTGTTATGTTGACTGACTATCCTCCTCCTCCTTAATGATCCGATTCTTGATGATAGCTTGGAAGAACTTTTTTGTTTCTGGGTGCCGCCACCAGTGGCTAAGGCCCAATTTTTCAGCCCCTGTTTAACAGGGGCGTGTAATTACAATTTGTGATGCAATACTTTGCAACAGGGCTCATTGCTGTGCCCCAAGTACAGTATATGTGAGGGGTTGCAGTGTTGTGGCACCAGTGCCTAAGGCCCAATTTTTCAGCCCCTGTTTAACAGGGGCGTGTAATTACAATTTTTGATGCAATACTTTGCAACAGGGCTCATTGCTGTGCTCCAAGTACAGTATCTGTGAGGGGTTGCAGTGTTTGTGGCACCAGTGCCTAAGGCACAATTTTTCAGTCCCTGTTTGACAAGGGCGTGTAATTAAAATTTTTGATGCAATACTTTGCAACAGGGCTCATTGCTGTGCTCCAAGTACAGTATCTGTGAGGGGTTGCAGTTTTGTGGCACCAGTGCCTAAGGCCCAATTTTTCAGCCCCTGTTTAACAGGGTCATGTAATTACAATTTTTGATGCAATACTTTGCAACAGAGCTCATTGCTGTGCTCCAAGTACAGTATCTGTGAGGGGTTGCAGTGTTGTGGCACCAGTGCCTAAGGCCCAATTTTTCTGCCCCTGTTCAACAGGGGCATGCAATTACAATTCTTGATCTAATAATTCACAGCAGGGCCCATTCATGCGCCCACCAAGAGTAACTGTGAGGGCTTACAGTGTTGTGGCAACACCACCACCACCACCAAAGGCCCAATTTTCCTGCCCCTCTTCAGCAGGGGCATGCAATTACAATTCTTGATCTAATAATTTACAGTAGGGCCCATTCATGCGCCCACCAAGAGTAACTGTGAGGGCTGACAATGTTGTAGCACCAGCACCAGCACCACCACCAAAGGCCCAATTTTTCCTACCACTGTTCAACAATGGCATGTAATTACAATTCTGATATAATAGTTCACAGCAGGGCGTTCCAGCGCCCACCAAGAGTAACTGTGAGGGCTCACAGTGTTGTGGCAACACCAACATCTAAGGGGCAAATTTCAGCAGAGTATATACGGCAGGCCCCTACTTTCAAACATCCAACTTACAAATGACTCCTACTTGCAAATGGAAGGAGACAACAGGAAGTGAGAGGAAATCTACCCCTAGGAAGGGAAATTCTCTCCTGTAAGAGTTAATATGGGAAAAAGGTGTCTCCTCTCTACTGATGCTTTATCACCAATCCTTGTTTCAATAAAAACTCCACTTTTCCAAAAACATTTGTCATTGGGACGGAAAGTGAGGTGAAATGTTTTGAACAGGTGCACAGACAGCAAAACAAATGTTACAGGGGTGATAACCCTTCCCTATGTTTTCCAAAAAGCTTAAAAATATATTTTTTGGCTGGAGCTACACTTAAACAATGTACCTGTTCAAAATTACAAACAGATTCTCCTTAAGAACAAACCTACAGTCCCTGTCTTGTTTGCACCACCTGTATACTGCTGTTCAGAGTATATAGGGCCTTTTTTTATTTTGGGTGCGGGGTTCCCCTTAATATCCATACAAGACCCAAAGGGGCTGGTAATGGGCTGGGGTAGGGGGGGGGGGGGTGGGTGATGGGGTAGCCATGCCATTTTTCTCAAAGATTTTCATCCATATCGCCAGGACAAGACATGACATTAAAGCCGCAAGCAGTTTTAAATGGCTTTTTTTCCTTTAGAAATGTCATTTTGTGCAGGGACAGTTCTAAACACGGGAAACACATGCCACGTCACAGGCATACTTTAGACACCCCCCAGGTACGATATTTAAAGGAATATTTCACTTTTTTTTTTCCACTTTATGCATCATTAAAATGACTGCTCCCGAAAAAACGGCCGTTTTTAAAACTTCGTTTTGCATTGATACATGTCCTCTGGGGCAGAACCCGGGTCCCCAAACCCTTTTTAGGACAATAACATGCATATTAGCCGTTATAATTAGCACTTTAGATTTCGAACGTTCGCGTCCATTGTATTTAATAGGGTTCTAACGTTCGCGCGAACTTTCGGTCCGTTCGCAGGTTCTGGTGCGAACCGAACCGGGGAGTGTTCGGCTCATCCCTAACAGACAGTATTATACATCAGGAAGCATTGACACCCCATATGTCAGCACAGGAAGCAGAATTGTGTGCTGTAGTCAAAGCATGTTAACTCCTAGAGAATCAAAGGGGAAACATTTACACTGACAGCAGATATGCGTTTGGAATAGCTCACGATTTTGGGCCTATTTGGAAAGCACAAAACTTTCTGACTAGTGCAGGGAAGCCAGTGAGACATGCAAAACTCACAGAGCGGCTATTTGAGGCCTTTCAGAGACCAGCAGAAGTTTCCATCTTGAAGGTAGAAGGACATGCAAGGGGAAATGACATGACAGCCAGAGAAAATGCTTTAGCGGACCAAGCTGCAAAGGATGCTGCCCTTATGGCATTTGGGGTCACATCCACTGTAGGGGTCACCCAGGTAGCGGGGACAGATTCCCCTCATCAAGAGCAGTGGGATGTAGAAACTTTAATTCAGTTGCAGAACCGGGCCCCTGATGAAGAGAAAGATAAGTGGATCAAATGTAATGCTACCCAAAATCAGCAGGGCCTGTGGAGCACTGACAACAGGTGGTGTCTACCCAGGAGTTTGTACCCAGTTTTAGCACAACTGGCACATGGCGTCAGTCATCTTGCTAAGGGCGTGATGGTGGCACTTACTGACTGCTATTGGATAGCACCTGGATTTAGTGCATTTGCAGCCAGGTTTTGTGCTTTATGTCTCACTTGTGCTCTGTACAATGCAGGGAGGCCTGTCCATGTTCCCCAAAAGCATTCTCCTAAGCCATATTTCCCTTTCTAAAGTATTCAAATAGACTACATTCAGATGCCCAGAATAGGCACCTATGAATACGCTCTAGTGCGTGTTGACATGTTTTCAGGTTGGCCTGAGTGCTGGCCGGTAGCTAAAGCAAATGCAAAAACAACAGCAAAGAAAATTTTGAATGAAATACTTTGTAGATATGGAGTTCCTGAAACTATTGAGAGTGACAGAGGAACCCATTTTACTGGGGGAGTAATGAAAGAGGTAATGGAAGCCCTTCACATACAGCAAGCTTTCCATACACCTTATTAGGGATGAGCTCGGTGTTCGAGTCGAACATACGTTCGACTCGAACATCGGCTGTTCGATCGTTCGACGAAGATCGAACGATTTGGGCCGTTCGCGCCAAATTCGAGTGACGCGAACGGCCCACAATGCACTACGCCATCGCAGTGTCATCCAGGCGCTGTGATTGGCCAAGCATGCACTGTGACCCCGCATGCTTGGCCAATCACAGCGCCGGCAGCGAGGAGAGCAATGATTGGCCACAGGCAGGATGCCTGTGGCCAATTATTGCTGAGGGTGTTTAGTACACGCCCCACACTATAAAAGGCCGCCAGCACGGCGGCCTAGTGTAGTGTGTTCCGGAGCAGGGAAAGAGAAGCATAGGCAGGGACAGTGACATTTAATTTTTTTTGCTTAACCTGGATTCCTTTAGTTTAGGGAAAGAGAAGGATAGGTAGGGAGAGTGTCAGTGTGTTTTACTGTGCGAATCCTTGTTTCTAGGGACAGGGAAGGACAGTGAGGGAATTCTCCTTATGCTATAGTGTGCTTTAAAAAAACATTTTTTCTAGGGACAGAAAACTATAGGTAGGGAGAGTGTCAGTGTGTTTTACTGTGCGAATCCTTGTTTCTAGGGACAGGGAAGGACAGTGAGGGAATTCTCCTTGTGCTATAGTGTGCTTTAAAAAAGCATTTTTTCTAGGGACAGAAAACTATAGGTAGGGAGAGTGTCAGTGTGTTTTACTGTGCGAATCCTTGTTTCTAGGGACAGGGAAGGACAGTGAGGGAATTCTCCTTGTGCTATAGTGTGCTTTAAAAAAACATTTTTTCTAGGGACAGAAAACTATAGGTAGGGAGAGTGTCAGTGTGTTTTACTGTGCGAATCCTTGTTTCTAGGGACAGGGAAGGACAGTGAGGGAATTCTCCTTGTGCTATAGTGTGCTTTAAAAAAACATTTTTTCTAGGGACAGAAAACTATAGGTAGGGAGAGTGTCAGTGTGTTTTACTGTGCGAATCCTTGTTTCTAGGGACAGGGAAGGACAGTGAGGGAATTCTCCTTGTGCTATAGTGTGCTTTAAAAAAACATTTTTTCTAGGGACAGAAAACTATAGGTAGGGAGAGTGTCAGTGTGTTTTACTGTGCGAATCCTTGTTTCTAGGGACAGGGAAGGACAGTGAGGGAATTCTCCTTGTGCTATAGTGTGCTTTAAAAAAACATTTTTTCTAGGGACAGAAAACTATAGGTAGGGAGAGTGTCAGTGTGTTTTACTGTGCGAATCCTTGTTTCTAGGGACAGGGAAGGACAGTGAGGGAATTCTCCTTGTGCTATAGTGTGCTTTAAAAAAACATTTTTTCTAGGGACAGAAAACTATAGGTAGGGAGAGTGTCAGTGTGTTTTACTGTGTGAATCCTTGTTTCTAGGGACAGGGAAGGACAGTGAGGGAATTCTCCTTGTGCTATAGTGTGCTTTAAAAAAACATTTTTTCTAGGGACAGAAAACTATAGGTAGGGAGAGTGTCAGTGTGTTTTACTGTGCGAATCCTTGTTTCTAGGGACAGGGAAGGACAGTGAGGGAATTCTCCTTGTGCTATAGTGTGCTTTAAAAAAACATTTTTTCTAGGGACAGAAAACTATAGGTAGGGAGAGTGTCAGTGTGTTTTACTGTGCGAATCCTTGTTTCTAGGGACAGGGAAGGACAGTGAGGGAATTCTCCTTGTGCTATAGTGTGCTTTAAAAAACATTTTTTCTAGGGACAGAAAACTATAGGTAGGGAGAGTGTCAGTGTGTTTTACTGTGCGAATCCTTGTTTCTAGGGACAGGGAAGGACAGTGAGGGAATTCTCCTTGTGCTATAGTGTGCTTTAAAAAAACATTTTTTCTAGGGACAGAAAACTATAGGTAGGGAGAGTGTCAGTGTGTTTTACTGTGCGAATCCTTGTTTCTAGGGACAGGGAAGGACAGTGAGGGAATTCTCCTTGTGCTATAGTGTGCTTTAAAAAAACATTTTTTCTAGGGACAGAAAACTATAGGTAGGGAGAGTGTCAGTGTGTTTTACTGTGCGAATCCTTGTTTCTAGGGACAGGGAAGGACAGTGAGGGAATTCTCCTTGTGCTATAGTGTGCTTTAAAAAAACATTTTTTCTAGGGACAGAAAACTATAGGTAGGGAGAGTGTCAGTGTGTTTTACTGTGCGAATCCTTGTTTCTAGGGACAGGGAAGGACAGTGAGGGAATTCTCCTTGTGCTATAGTGTGCTTTAAAAAAACATTTTTTCTAGGGACAGAAAACTATAGGTAGGGAGAGTGTCAGTGTGTTTTACTGTGCGAATCCTTGTTTCTAGGGACAGGGAAGGACAGTGAGGGAATTCTCCTTGTGCTATAGTGTGCTTTAAAAAAACATTTTTTCTAGGGACAGAAAACTATAGGTAGGGAGAGTGTCAGTGTGTTTTACTGTGCGAATCCTTGTTTCTAGGGACAGGGAAGGACAGTGAGGGAATTCTCCTTGTGCTATAGTGTGCTTTAAAAAAACATTTTTTCTAGGGACAGAAAACTATAGGTAGGGAGAGTGTCAGTGTGTTTTACTGTGCGAATCCTTGTTTCTAGGGACAGGGAAGGACAGTGAGGGAATTCTCCTTGTGCTATAGTGTGCTTTAAAAAAACATTTTTTCTAGGGACAGAAAACTATAGGTAGGGAGAGTGTCAGTGTGTTTTACTGTGCGAATCCTTGTTTCTAGGGACAGGGAAGGACAGTGAGGGAATTCTCCTTGTGCTATAGTGTGCTTTAAAAAAACATTTTTTCTAGGGACAGAAAACTATAGGTAGGGAGAGTGTCAGTGTGTTTTACTGTGCGAATCCTTGTTTCTAGGGACAGGGAAGGACAGTGAGGGAATTCTCCTTGTGCTATAGTGTGCTTTAAAAAAACATTTTTTCTAGGGACAGAAAACTATAGGTAGGGAGAGTGTCAGTGTGTTTTACTGTGCGAATCCTTGTTTCTAGGGACAGGGAAGGACAGTGAGGGAATTCTCCTTGTGCTATAGTGTGCTTTAAAAAAACATTTTTTCTAGGGACAGAAAACTATAGGTAGGGAGAGTGTCAGTGTGTTTTACTGTGCGAATCCTTGTTTCTAGGGACAGGGAAGGACAGTGAGGGAATTCTCCTTGTGCTATAGTGTGCTTTAAAAAAATATTTTTTCTAGGGACAGAAAACTATAGGTAGGGAGAGTGTCAGTGTGTTTTACTGTGCGAATCCTTGTTTCTAGGGACAGGGAAGGACAGTGAGGGAATTCTCCTTGTGCTATAGTGTGCTTTAAAAAAACATTTTTTCTAGGGACAGAAAACTATAGGTAGGGAGAGTGTCAGTGTGTTTTACTGTGCGAATCCTTGTTTCTAGGGACAGGGAAGGACAGTGAGGGAATTCTCCTTGTGCTATAGTGTGCTTTAAAAAAACATTTTTTCTAGGGACAGAAAACTATAGGTAGGGAGAGTGTCAGTGTGTTTTACTGTGCGAATCCTTGTTTCTAGGGACAGGGAAGGACAGTGAGGGAATTCTCCTTGTGCTATAGTGTGCTTTAAAAAAACATTTTTTCTAGGGACAGAAAACTATAGGTAGGGAGAGTGTCAGTGTGTTTTACTGTGCGAATCCTTGTTTCTAGGGACAGGGAAGGACAGTGAGGGAATTCTCCTTGTGCTATAGTGTGCTTTAAAAAAAAATTTTTTCTAGGGACAGAAAACTATAGGTAGGGAGAGTGTCAGTGTGTTTTACTGTGCGAATCCTTGTTTCTAGGGACAGGGAAGGACAGTGAGGGAATTCTCCTTGTGCTATAGTGTGCTTTAAAAAAACATTTTTTCTAGGGACAGAAAACTATAGGTAGGGAGAGTGTCAGTGTGTTTTACTGTGCGAATCCTTGTTTCTAGGGACAGGGAAGGACAGTGAGGGAATTCTCCTTGTGCTATAGTGTGCTTTAAAAAAACTTTTTTTCTAGGGACAGAAAACTATAGGTAGGGAGAGTGTCAGTGTGTTTTACTGTGTGAATCCTTGTTTCTAGGGACAGGGAAGGACAGTGAGGGAATTCTCCTTGTGCTATAGTGTGCTTTAAAAAAACATTTTTTCTAGGGACAGAAAACTATAGGTAGGGAGAGTGTCAGTGTGTTTTACTGTGCGAATCCTTGTTTCTAGGGACAGGGAAGGACAGTGAGGGAATTCTCCTTGTGCTATAGTGTGCTTTAAAAAAACATTTTTTCTAGGGACAGAAAACTATAGGTAGGGAGAGTGTCAGTTTCTTTCACTGTGATAATCCTTGTTTCTAGGAACAGGGAAGGACAGTGAGGGAAATTCTCCTTGTGCTATAGTGTGCTAAAGCATTCCTCATCAACCATCTTTGAAATCCTTGTTTTTTTGGACAGTCAGGGAAATTGTCATTGTGCTATTCTGTGCAAAAGCAATCATCCTCAACCATATTTAGAAATCCTTAAGTAAAGGGACAGAGAAGGACACCTGAAGGTAGCCCTTATTTCTTTTTTCCCATCTCCCTGCAGGCCATCTATTACAATGTCTGGAAGGCAAACAAGGAGAGGCAGACAGTCAGGAGGCAATAAAAGAGGGCAAGCAGGCTCTGTGTCTGGGGGCAACAGTGCTGGTCGTGGACGCGGTGCATTGTCATCAGCACATGGCCATGGGACACGCTTGTCCTTCTTTTCGGCAGCTGGACATGTTGAGCCACATCATGCCGAAGATTTGGTAGAGTGGATGACCAAGCCCTCCTCCTCCTCCTCATCCTCTCTCACCCAGGCTCAGGGTACTGGAAAAGCAGCTGCCAAAGCGTCCTCTTCCCTGGTATCAATGTCAGACTCATCATCAGTCACTCCTTCCCTAGACCCACCATGTCCTCCTCCTGAGTCCCCCGAACTGTTTGAGCACAGTGTTGGGTACATGCTCCAGGAGGATGCCCAGCGTTTCGAAGGGTCTGATGATGAAACCCAGCTACAGGAAGGCAGTAGCGTGAGAGCAGACAGAGGGGATGCTCAAGAAGGACACCAATCTGGCAGTCATGTTCCAGCAGCTGCAGCATACTGCCAGATTGGCTCCAGTGATGAGGAGGGAGGGGATGATGAGGTCACTGACTCCACGTGGGTGCCTAATAGGAGAGAGGAGGAGGAGGAGGCACATCTCCAACGAGGCAGGATGCCCTTTGGTGGCCAGCGTAAGGGCAGTACACCGACGGAATCACACCGCAGAGCTCCGCCTGTGCAGGGCGCTGCCTCTGCCCGTCATTCAAAAAGTTCTTTGGTGTGGGCCTTTTTTGAGGCTAGTGCATCAGATCGCACAGCTGCTGTTTGCAACATATGTCTCAAGCGTATATCGCGTGGCCAAAACATCAGCCGCTTGGGTACCACATGCCTGACCAGACATATGTTGACCTGCCATGCAGCTCGTTGGCAAGCCTACCTCAAAGACCCACACCAAAGAACAAAGCGGACCTCTCCTTGCACCGCATCAGCTGGGATCTCCAACCCCACTATAACTTCAGTCCTCTCTGAAACATGCACTGAGAGGAATGAAGGTGTAGAATTAGGTGTGTCACAGCCAAGTACTTGCGGCCACTCTGCTAGCAGTACACCGACGTCCGATTCTAGCAGGCAAATTTCCCTGCCCCAGCTGCTGGACCGTCGAAAGAAGTTCACTCCCAGCCATCCACATGCCCAGCGGTTGAATGCTAGCTTGGCTAAATTGCTAGCGCTTCAACTGCTCCCTTTTCAGTTGGTAGACTCGGCCCCCTTCCGTGAGTTTGTGCAATGTGCGGTTCCTCAGTGGCAGGTTCCCAAACGCCACTTTTTCTCACGGAAGGCTATTCCGGCTCTCTACCGGCATGTGGAAGGCAATGTCTTGGCCTCGCTGGACAGGGCGGTCAGCGGTAAGGTGCATATTACCGCTGACTCATGGTCCAGCAGGCATGGACAGGGACGTTACCTTTCTTTCACGGCCCATTGGGTCACTCTTTTGGCAGCTGGGAAGGATGCAGGACAAGGTGCAGTAGTGTTGGAGGTTGTTCCACCGCCACGCCTCCAAAATGCTACTACTGGTTGTGACACACCTCTCTCCTCCACCCCCTCCTCTTCTTCTTCCTCCATGGCCTCTTCCTGTGGTTTGTCCTCGGAACCAGCGGTGCTCCGTAGGCGTTCAAGGGGCTACGCAAGTACGCAGGCAAAAAGATGCCATGCCGTGCTTGCGCTGGTGTGTTTGGGGGACAGAAGCCACACTGGGGCAGAGGTCCTGTCTGCTCTGCAGGGCCAGGCCGAGAGGTGGTTGACGCCACGCCAGCTTAAGCCAGGAATGGTGGTTTGCGACAATGGCACCAACCTCCTCTCCGCCCTCCGACAGGGACAACTGACCCATGTGCCCTGTGTGGCTGACGTCCTTAACCTGGTGGTGCAGCGGTTCTTGGGCAGGTACCCGGGCTTACAGGATGTCCTGAGGCAGGCCAGGAAAGTCTGTGTGCATTTCCGCAGATCTTATAATGCCAGTGCTCGCCTGGCTGAGCTGCAAAAGGAGTTGAACCTGCCCAAGAACCGCCTTATATGTGACATGCCCACCAGGTGGAACTCAACGTTGGCCATGCTGCAGCGGCTGCACACGCAGCAGAGGGCCATCAATGAGTACCTGTGCGACTACGGCACCAGGACAGGGTCAGGGGAGCTTGGTTTTTTTTCTCCACGCCAGTGGGGCATGATCAGGGATGCATGCACTGTCCTGGCACCATTTGAGGAGGCCACGAGGATGGTGAGCAGTGACAGTGCATGCATCAGTGACACTGTACCTCTTGTCCACCTGTTGGAGCACACGCTGCGTGGAATAATGGACAGGGCACTTGAGGCAGAACAGAGGCAGGAAGAGGAGGACTTCCTTGCCTCTCAAGGCCCCCTTTACCCAGACAGTGTTCCTTCTGTCCCACCCATCGCACAGGAAGAGAAAGAGGAGGAGGAGGAGGAGGAGGAGGAGGATTGTGTCAGCATGGAGGTGGAGGCTGGCACTCAGCATCATCAGCAGCAGTCTTTTAGGGATGATTTACAGTCCCAAGAAACCAGTGGACTTGTACGTGGCTGGGAGGAGGTGGCTGCGGATCATGTCGTCCTTAGTGACCCAGAGGACTCCGGAGCGAATGCCTCAGCAAACCTACGCTGCATGGCCTCCCTGATCCTGCAAAGTCTGCGGAAGGATCCTCGTATTCTTCGGATCAAGGAGAGGGACCATTACTGGCTGGCCACTCTCCTTGATCCACGGTACAAGGGTAAGGTTGCGGACCTTATGTTACCGTCGCAGAGGGAGCAGAGGATGAGACAACTCCGGGAGGCCTTGCAGAAAGGTCTGTGCAACGCGTTCCCAGAGACTGGGAGGTTACAAACTCCTGGTCCTGGACAACGAGTTGCTGAGGCTTCGGCCAGTCAAAGAAGGAGCGGTGGGGAAGGTGGCCGTCTGACCGATGCGTTCAGACAATTCTTTAGTCCGCAGCCCCAAAGTATGATCGGTTCCAGCAACCATCGCCAGCGTCTGATAAACATGGTGCAGGAATATCTAGGGGCAAGGTCAGACTTGGACACCTTCCCCACCGAAAATCCTCTGGCTTACTGGGTCTTGAGGATGGATCACTGGCCAGAGCTTGCACAGTATGCAATTGAGCTACTGGCCTGTCCTGCATCCAGCGTTCTTTCGGAACGCACATTCAGTGCTGCTGGAGGATTTGTCACGGATCACAGGGTGCGCCTGTCCACCGACTCGGTTGATCGACTGACTTTCATCAAGATGAACCAGTCTTGGATCACCACCAGCTACCACACACCTGATGCTGATATAACAGACTAATTGATTTTAACATGTCACATCCCTTCAAGACTGATGCTGATGCTGAGTGCCTGTGCTGTTATGTTGACTGGCTATCCTCCTCCTCCGAGTCCTCAATGATACGATTGATGATGATAGCTTGGAAGATCATTTTTGTTTATGGGTGCCGCCACCAGTGGCTAAGGCCCAATTTTTCAGCCCCTGTTTTACAGGGGCGTGTAATTACTATTTTTTTAGCAATAATTTGCCATAGGGCTCATTGCTGTGCTCCAAGTACAGTATCTGTGAGGGGTTGGAGTGTTGTGGCACCAGTGCCTAAGGCCCAATTTTTCAGCCCCTGTTTAACAGGGGCGTGTCATTACAATTTTTGAAGCAATACTTTGCAACAGGGCTCATTGCTGTGCTCCAAGTACAGTATCTGTGAGGGGTTGTAGTGTTGTGCCACCAGTGCCTAAGGCCCAATTTTTCAGCCCCTGTTCAACAGGGGCATGCAATTACAATTCTTGATCTAATAATTCACAGCAGGGCCCATTCCTGCACCCACCAAGAGTAACTCTGAGGGCTTACAGTGTTAAGGCAACGCCACCACCACCACCACCACGAAAGGCCCAATTTTTCAGCCCCTGCTCAAAAGGGGCATGTAATTACAATTCTTGATCTAATAATTCACAGCAGGGCCCATTCCTGCACCCACCAAGAGTAACTCTGAGGGCTTACAGTGTTGTGGCAACACCACCACCACCACCACGAAAGGCCCAATTTTTCAGCCCCTGTTCAACAGGGGCATGCAATTACAATTCTTGATCTAATAATTCACAGCAGGGCCCATTCCTGCACCCACCAAGAGTAACTCTGAGGGCTTACAGTGTTGTGGCAACACCACCACCACCACCACGAAAGGCCCAATTTTTCAGCCCCTGTTCAACAGGGGCATGCAATTACAATTCTTGATCTAATAATTCACAGCAGGGCCCATTGCTGCACCCACCAAGAGTAACTGTCAGGGCTTACAGTGTTGTGGCACCAGCACCACCATCAAAGGCCCAATTTTTACTACCACTGTTCAACAATTATATGTAATTAAAATTCCTGATATAATAGTTGACAGCAGGGCGTTCCAGCACCAACCAAGAGTAACTGTGAGTGCTTACAGTGTTGTGCCAACACCAACAACTAAGGGGCCTATTTCTGCAGAGTATATACGGCAGGTCCCTACTTTCAAACATCCAACTTACAAACGACTCCTACTTGCAAACGCAAGAAGACAACAGGAAGTGAGAGGAAATCTACCACTAGGAAGGAAAATTCTCTCCTGTAAGAATAAATATGGGAGAAAGGTGTCTCCTCTGTACTGATGCTTTATCAGCAATCCTTGTTTCAAGAAAAACACCACATTTCAAAAACAGTTGTCATTGGGACGGAAAGTGAGGTGAAATGTTCTGAACAGGGGCACAGACAGCAAAACAAATGTTACAGGGGTGATAACCCTTACCTATGTTTTCCAAAAAGTTTAAAAATAGATTTTTGGGCTGGAGCTACACTTCAACAATGTACCTGTTCAAAATTACAAACAGATTCTACATAAGAACAAACCTACAGTCCCTGTCTTGTATGCACCGCCTGTATACGGCTGTTCAGAGTATATAGGGCCTTTTTTATTTTATGTGCGGGGTTCCCCTTAATATCCATACAAGACCCAAAGGGGCTGGTAATGGGCTGGGGTAGGGGGGGGGGTCATGGGGTAGCTATGCCATTTTTCTTAAAGATTTTCATCCATATTACCGGGACCAGACATTACATTAAAGCCGCAAGCAGTTTTAAATGGCTTTTTTTTCCTTTAGAAGTGTCATTTTGTGCAGGGACAGTTCTAAACACGGGAAACACGTGGCACTTCACAGGCATACTTTAGACACCCCCCAGGTACGATATTTAAAGGAATATTTGACTTTTTTTTTTTCACTTCATGCATCATTAAAATGACTGCTCCCGAAAAACGACCGTTTTTAAAACTTCTTTTTGCATTGATACATGTCCCCTGGTGCACAACCCGGGTTCCCAAACCCTTTTTAGGACAATAACATGCATAATAGTTGTTATAATTAGCACTTTAGAATTCGAACGTTCGCATCCATTGTATTTAATAGGGTTCTAATGTTCGTACGAACTTTCGGTCCGTTCGCGGGTTCTGGTGCGAACCGAACCCGGGGGTGTTCGGCTCATCACTACACCTTATCATCCACAAAGTAGTGGTAAAGTTGAGAGACTTAATGGAATTTTGAAAAACAGATGTGCAAATATTACAGCAGATACAGGAAAATGATGGGTGGAAGCTTTGCCATTAGCCCTATATTCTGTACGAACTACCCCTAAACAAACACATGGGCTGTCCCCTATGAAATTTTATTTGGAGGGCCACCCAAAACAGGGTTATATTATCTGCAACAGTTGCAGGCTTCATACACTAGTCTGTTAGAATATGTTCAGATTTTGCAAAGAACATAGAATAAAATACATGAAGGTGTTTATAAATCTATCCCCGACCCAGATTGTGTTTCAGGTATTCACAGAATCCAACCAGGTGACTGGGTGGTGGTCAAGTGACACATCAGAAAGCCGCTGGAACCAAAACAACTGGTTCCGCTGTCAAGTTGGAAGGAAAGCCCACCTGGATTCACGCCAGTCACTGCAAGAAAATCCTGAAGTGATGATATCCTTTGAATTAAAATTGATGTTTCTTTTCTTTTTGTTGTTTGTGAGAACTGAGACATGGAAAAATAACCCTTTCATCCAAATGTTAAAATTGTATGCGCTAGTAACTGCTGGGTGTGTTCTCACTTACATCCCCAAACAGGAACAATACCCATGATAGCAATACCTCTTAACATCACTGATCTAAGCAGGACCAGAATAAATGGCTCATACATAGTCTCCACAGCTAAAGAGCACAGATCAGTAACTTTGATGGTTTCAAAACAGATAGACACTCCACAGATTTGTCTAAACATTACATGACCGTTCAACACTAAATGTGCACGGTTGTGCAATTCAGATTGCACTGGAGCAAGGATGGTCAATATTATTCAATCCCAGATCCAGAACTAAATAGAACCCTTTATAGTACAAATTGTTCATAGTTCCCAATATGTGAAAATATCGGTTACCTGAGATTCCATGTTATTGCTTCCAGTTTCTTAGGAGCAGGTATACTATCCATACATAGAGGGTTATATTATATATGTGGAAATAAAGCTTATGCCTGGCTTCCTACTAATGTTACAGGTACATGTTATATTGGGAAGTTAGCACCTGCTTTGGCTGTTCGCGAAGATACAGTGCGACTAGATCAAAGTCCAGAATACCCTTTGGTGTTCAAAAGAGAGCTTTTCACTGAAGGTGACATGACATGGTCATGGTTCCCTTCCTGGACAGGATGGGGAATTGAAGCAATGAAAAGAATAAATAATTGACTACTTCCGTGAAAATCAGGGGTCGGTTACGTCGCCGGTAACGCTTTGGGAGGCTTATAAGGCGGTACTCCGTGGCCACATTATTCGGGTAGCGTCGGCCCGTAAGCGGGAAAGGGGTTTGAAACAAAAGGCCCTGGAGACCCGTCTGGAGGCATTATCTGCGGTTTTTAAACAATCCCCCACCTCTGGCAACCGTAAACTCTTGGAACAGGTCCGTTCGGAGTTGGATCTTTGTCTCACCGAGGGGGCTGAACGCGTCTTACGTTGGTCCCGCCAGAGGTGGTATACCAGGGCGAATAAACCTAATCGAATGTTAGCCAACAGACTCCGGACTTTCGCTCCTAAATTCACCCCCATCACTTTGCGCAACCGACACAATGTACTTACGGGTAATCCGTTGCGTATATTGGAGGAGTTTCGATTCCGCCTTACTAAATTGTACTCAGACCCAGAGCAGTTTAACGCCCAGGACACTGCTGATTTCCTCGGCCGTCTCCCTCTCCCGACCCTGACGGAGGCGCATGTTACTCTTATGGACCGGGATATACAAATTTCAGAGGTCCTCCAAGGTATAAAAGATCTTAAGGTGGGAAAGCGACCGGGGCCGGATGGCTTTACGGCGCTTTACTACAGGAAACTGGCAGTTATGGTAGCTCCGCATCTAACGGCAATGTATAACTCTGTTAAAAATGGATGCTCCTTTACCCCGGACCTCTTAACGGCAAACATAGTGATGATCCCTAAACCGGATCGCGATCATTCCTCCTGGGCTAATTTTAGGCCTATCTACCTAATTAACGTTGACATGAAAATTTTGACCAAAATTCTGGCTAATCGCCTAAACTCTTTTCTTTCTCGATTAATCGGGAAGGACCAGGTCGGCTTTATACCTCAGAGACAGGCCGGTGACGCTATTCGGCGTATATTGCAACTCCAACACATAGCTCATACTCGCTCGCTAGAATCCATGCTCTTGTCTCTGGACGTAAACAAGGCCTTTGACACTTTGTCATGGCCTTACCTCATGTCTGTTCTTCGACATTATGGCTTCGGGTCTTCATTTATGCACTGGATATCTGTCTTATATGATTCCCCCCGGGCAAAAATTAAGTATTATGGATTCAAATCTCCTCTCTTTAATATCAAGAGGGGCACCCGTCAGGGTCGCCCCCTATCACCTCTTCTTTTTGTATTGGCTCTGGAACCCCTGGCAGAGGCGATTCGCTCTCATCCGGATATACGAGGCATCGAATTAGCGGGTTGTCCCCATAAAATTTCCCTATTTGCCGATGATGTCCTTCTCACTTTGACCTCCCCCAGAAGTTCTTTACCAAACTTGCAAACCCTTTTGGATACCTTTGCTTCCCTTTCGGGGCTCCGGGTTAATCCCTGAAAATCGAAAGCGTTGTCGGTTAACCTCTCTCCTGGCCTGATGAGGGATTTACAGTCGGCATTCTCCTTTCAGTGGGTCTCCTCGCTGCCCTATCTGGGAATCCACCTTACCCCCACGTACTCCGGATTGTACCAGGCCAACTTTCCACCATTGTTCAAGAGACTAACGGATATGCTGTTGTCTTGGTCTCATTTGCCTTTGTCTTGGTTCGGCAGAATAACGGCTGTTCGTATGTCCTATCTCCCGAAACTATTATATTTTTTCCGTGTCTTGCCTGTTCAGGTTTCTTCGCATATCCTCCGCATACATCAGCGAAGAATTATGCAATTTATATGGGGTTCGACCCGCCCTCGAATCGCCAAACTGGTCTTGTTTGTTAAGTGAGTCAATGGTGGTCTTTCGGTTCCTAATTTACGGGCCTATTACATAGCTGCTAACATAGCCCCACTTTCGTGCCTTCATGAAACCTATCAGCTCCCGCTCTGGGCTATGCTTGACCTGGTTGACATCGACCCTATTCCTATCTCCTCATTACCCTGGCTCCCACCTGTGCATCGTCCGGCGGTCATGGGGCCCTGCTTGGCCCACTCCTTGCGACTATGGGACTCGGTAAAGTACTCTGCAGGGCTGATCTCCCCACATCTCCCACTCTTACGACTCTTACACTGCCCGCTGTTCCCTCCAGGTTGTGATAATCCCTCCCAATTTCTATGGTGGACCATGAACGGGTTCACAGATGTTCACTCACTGCTACGGCCTATCAGGATTTTGGCATTTGACGCTTTACGCTCTTCTCACGGTATTCCCTTGCATGAGCACTATCGCTATTTACAAATTCGCCACTTTCTTCAGAGCCTTATTAGGTTTCAATCTACCCCTTATACCTTGACCCCCTTTGAGAGCCTTTGTAGAGCCAGGCCCCATTCTCCGGGTCTAATATCACTGATATACTCGGTGGTGATATCAATAAAGAGACCCCCATTGAGGCCTTACCACCTTCAATGGGAGAAAGAGTTGGGGAGGCAGTTGGACCCTGAGGACTGGCAGACGATGACACTAACTCTGTCCAAATGCTCACGTAATGTGTCAATTTTGGAAAATGCCTATAAAGTATTGTATAGGTGGTACTACACACCGGCAAGATTGGCTCGCTTTATCCCAAATTATTCTCCACTTTGTTATAGGGGGTGTTCCCAGGAAGGCACCATGGCACATATTTGGTGGTCATGCCCACGGGCGTGCAGACTGTGGATTAGGGTATATACTCTCCTCCGCAACCTTTTTCAGATTAATATCAAAAGAGACCCTTATGTAGCTCTCCTTGGTAAGCCCATCGTGGAACTACTGCGTCCAGAACGGCAACTAGCGCAACATCTTTTTACTGCAACTAGATTGACAATTGCGAGAGCATGGAAAACCCCTACACTAAGCTTTGAGGCAGTCAAGAACCGCCTGAACGATATCATGGTCAACGAGAAACTAACAGCTATTCTTTCTGATACGCATGACAAGTTTCTCAGAGTCTGGCAACCTTGGATCACATATTACCACCCTTATAGATTCGACGCTGCATTGCTGTCACTATAGGACCCCTCTTGCGCGCACCCCATGGACCTCCTACTTCCCTCTTCTCTTTCTCCCTCTTCTCCTTCTCCTCTTCTTCTTGTCCTGCCTCCTTTTTTTTCTTTTTCTCTTTTCTCTTTCCCCCTCTTTCTCTCTCTTTCTCCAATTTTTTTATTTTTTTCTTCTTAGGCTCTTACTTGAGGTTTAACCGTTCTATCTTTTCTAGAGGATGCCAACTTTCAGGTTTTATTGTTGTGTATTATACACCCATTCTACAGGTTTACACCCATCCGGGCATGGCCCAGGTTCTGGACCATCGGCTCCTGAGGACTTTTTCATTTATTTTTTATTTTTATCTTGAATATAACATAAGATCACGGCTCATGCTTCCTTCCTGTTGGTGAGGGCTTTCGAGTCCAGATCTACTTTGTATACTGAATGCTATAACACTCTATTGCAAACCTGTACTGTTGATTTAAATGACAATAAACTTTTTTTTTGTAAAAAAAAAAAAAAAGAAAAGAATAAATAATTACACTAGAATTGTAGATGAGATTATTAACCTTACTGCCACTGATATAGGTTTATTCAGTGAAGAAATGGCTCAGCTTAAAAAAGTAGTATTAGAGCACAGACTAACGCTAAATTATCTCACTGCAGCTCAAGGTGGGATGTGTAAGGTATTTCACACTGACTGTTGTATATACATTTCTTATAATGAGGACATTATTAAAGGGCATCTTGCTAAGATAAGAGAACTACAGAATAAGGCCAGAGATATTGCTAAAGATGGATGGAACCTCTTTACGGGATTAGGAGGTTTTGGTGACTTTTTATATGGCATAGCAACACGGTTACAGAAATTAGGCGCTTACATTGTGATGTGCCCATTTCTCATATTTGTTATTTACCTCCTCATCAGGCTATGCCTCTGTGTGACTACCCGCTGTACCAATAAATGGTCCACCAGCCCTGGTGATCCCATTATTCGGAGAAAACTAGGAGAGAGCTGAACAGGACGCCATCTCTCTGCGCCAATGTAACAGGAGTTACCAGCAGCAATCGGCTGAATGTAACGTGGAGAAGAATGGTGTCAAATAAACAAATGGAGGGAAATGACATGGACATTCACTGTATTGTTCATTTAAGCACAAGAGACGCCATTTTGTTCACGCTGTTGAAATGTGTTCTGTAACCTTTTCCCATAACACACAGACACATTTTCTGCTAGAAGCTCTCTCTGTCTCTTCCCCCCCCCCCTCCCCTATTGTGTTCTATTCACTAGCTTTTAATAATATATTCCTATTTGTTAGCTATTTATAACATATTTCTATTTTTCCGTTTTTAATAACATCTCACACCACCCCTTTCTTATCTATGTATAAAATAACATGTAATAATACATTTTGGCACTGAACGGACATTTTACACACAGTGATTGCGTCCTGTGTATCTGTTCCTGCAGCTGCAGTATTAACTTCTGTTTTTAGAGTCCCAATCAGAAATAATTCCATAACACTTCCAAAGCGCTTTGAAAGCGCCTTAAAACTGGACTTTTTTCCTTTTGTTTTAAGGTCACGTTGTCACGTGATGACCTTAAAGCACTGCAAAAACAACCAGCGCTTTAGCACTGTTTTAGTGCTGCTTCGGTGTGAAATACATCTTAGTAAAACAGAAATCTACATATGTGTGTAAAATCCTTGAACGGTTAGTATAATGTCATTAGGCACAGACTCACCTGTCTGCAGTGCCAGGGCTGGAAAGCTGTGAAGAGGGACTGTGTGTGAGCTCCGGTCTGTTATTTGGTACAGGTGGTCCCTGGCTGCAGGGGTTTTTAAATGTCTGAAAAGATGGACTTTGAATACGCACAGTGCTGTGTATCTGGGGGCTCTGTTTGTGAACTGGACTGTGTAGAGCCAGAGTAGACATTTGTGTGTGCACGGTGTTGTGTGTCTGTGCACTGCTCTCTGCATGTCCAGTCTGATGCTGCGTGTGAATACCATTGTTGCTCTGCATACTCAGTGCTTCTGTTCTGACAGGACTGTGCACATGGACTGAATTCTGCTTGGGGTTACTTGTCTGTGCACTCTGTGTGCGTACAATGGTGGACGTCTGAGCTGTGTGGTTATATGAATTTATAAGTGAAGGGGGTTGTGTATTGTGGCACTGTACAGTCTGGACGGTACTACTGTGTGAAGGGGAGTGTGAGCTTACAGCCTGTACCTGCACAGCAGCAGGGGCTTTTACTTCACTCTGGGACTGTACAGGAGGAGGATAAGTGTTCACACTCTGGGACTGTACAGGGGGAGGATGAGTGTTCACACTTTGGGACTGTACAGGAGGAGGATGAGTGTTCACACTCTGGGACTGTACAGGAGAAGAAGGATGAGTGTTCATGCTCTGGGACTGTACAGGAGAAGGAGGATGAGTGTTAACACTCTGGGACTGTGCAGGAGAAGGAGGATGAGTGTTCACACTCTGGGCCTGTACAGGAGAAGAACGATGAGTGTTCACACTCTGGGACTGTACAGGAGAAGAACGATGAGTGTTCACACTCTGGGACTGTACAGGAGAAGAAGGATGAGTGTTCACATTCTGGCTGTGTGCAATGGTACGTTCTTGCATTCTCTGTTCCTGTGACATCCCACCATTATACATCTGGATGGGTGAACTATGCATCTTGTCAGGGCTTTGACACTGCACTGAGGGACTTTTAGGTTGCAAGTAGTTATTACCTGGTATAACAGGGCTCTGTGTATTCACCTGACTGTGGAAATGTACATGTGCCCGCGTAGGACTATGCCCCTGTACAGAGCTCTGTTTTGCCAAAGCACTGTGCAGCAATGGCTGACTCTGCGGCTGTATTGAATGGTCTGCTTGTAGTGGCACCCTCTGTGTGGCTGACGACGTGGACCCAGAGCGCACAAGAATGCTGGTTTGGGTTTGCACAGCTGTACTTTGGGTGTGGACATGGTTATGCTGTTTTTGCACTGGTTGACAGTATGTGTTTATAGGAGTACTCGCATGCACAGGACTCTGAGGATACATAAAGGCGTCATTGTTGTGGCCATTCACTGGACTGTGTGGATTGCTGGTGGGGTGAACTGGGCTCTGAGCATGTGATGAAGTGATGGGATGCATTGGATTCTGTACAGGTGCTATAATGGATGAGCTGATGGCATGTGATGGTCCTGTAGACTTCTGTGTCTGGAGTGTGAAGGCATCTCTTTGCACTCCATGGTCAGTGACATCTGCAAGAAGAACAGATGGAGCAATGTTAATACAAGCAGTGCATGTTACTTAATGTTTCATAAGCCCTATAAGAGAATGTGTCATACATTTGGGGTATATTGTACTTTAGTAAAATTAAAAATGTCAAAATATAATATTAAAGAGGGAGTAATGCCCTGTCACTGTGGCCCTATCTCCTGGACCCTTCTAGGTCAAATTGTTCTGCAGATTCTGCAATCATATATGAGTGGACAGTCTTGCTTGTGGCGTAATGCATAAAATCATGGATTTAACTGGAGTTTCTATTTCCAAGCACTGGTACTAAAATTGCTACAGTAATGCCTTACCACCTTTACGCTTCTACCAGTAGCTCAGCTTAAGGAAGCTGGCCATTGACGTTTTGAATCTCTGCCGCTTCAGCAGGGACCGGCCGAGAATCAAACCATGTAGTGGCAGGCTGATTGTACCCAAGTTGATCGATGAATTAACTTTGGTACAACCAGCCTGGCTGATTTTACATGAGATTATTCCTTTTGGCTAATATACCACTAGCAGTGATCACTGTATTCCCCTGGTGGGGATGGCTCACCCGCCTGGAGAACACAATGGCTCCGTGGGAGGGAGTCAGTGTTGATGGGGGAAATCAAGAGATTTTCTTTCCTGCAACCATGGAAAAATGCTCCATCTATATTCAGCTTAATACTACTGTAGATCTATGGACATTAACCTGTGGCATAGCACTAAAAGTTAGAAAAGCCGCAGCACGTGTTGCTTTGTCTATCATTGCAGCTGCAGCTCTTTTACTTACCTTTCAATTTCACATTAAAGCAGAGTTTCACCCAAAAGTGGAACTTCCGCTTAATTGCTTCTTCCCCCGCCTCCGGTGTCACATTTGGCACCTTTCAGGGGGGAGGGGGGAACGGGGATCTGTTTTTGACATGTCCCCTTCCCCACTTCCGGGAGACGGGTCACGGCGCTGTCCCTCGGAAGCTCGGCCCCCCCTCCTCCTGCCTCCGCCGCCGGGCCAATCACAAAGTGCAGTACACTTCGTGCATTCGCAGTAGGGAATCGGCCATGAAGCCGAAAGGCTTCACTGCTGGGTTTCCTTACCTGGAATGACAGTCGATCCGAAGATCATCTGGAGCACCGACATTGCGGGCTCCCTGGACAGGCAAGTGTCCATATAGTAAAAGTCAGCAGCTACAGTGTACGTAGCTGCTAACTTAAAAAATGTTTTTTCCAGGCCAAACACCACTTTAAGAATATGGCTGAATAAGCTAGGTGTTGAGTTAAAAAAAAAAAAACAACAACTGGAAGATAAAATTGTAAAGTGTGTGGTTTGCATTGGTAAAACATAAGCCATCAAGTCATTGTGGATCCTGTAACCAGCTAAGAAATGATCTGCTTCTACAAATCATTGGACGTAAATATACTCTCCATTTCCATGTGAGCTGACATCATTTGTCTCTCAAAGTGTAATGAGGTTTATATAATGTATAGTCGCATTCTGCTAAGACTTAGTGTCTCCCACCCTGTGGAGATCTCTCCATAACAAACCAAAGTGTTCCCCCAATGGAGTTAATCAAGATGGGAGTTTCACATACAGAACAATTTTCAATGTTTTCCCACAGGACCTGTAAATGATCTTGGCAGCACAAGAATGAGTCATAACATTCCTATATAAATGGGTTGCCAAATGTGCCACAAAAAAAAGAGAGTGGGTAAAACTTGTTGTCATTTATTCAATAAAGCCTTTTTTTTTTTTAAACTGAATATCATGAAGTCCATGTTATATCTGTTTTTGTATTAGGTTTATAAACTTTTGTATATACAGTGGAGACAGACACTTTTTTTTTGCATGACAAAAAACAGTTTTAATGCAGAAGGGCTTTGTACAGCAAGTCTATAGAATAATGTTTTTTTACTTGGACAAGCAGATGTTTTGTTTGTCCAAGTAACTAATCTCAAGTGAGTTCTTGACTAACTGGGTGTTCTTGACTAACTGGGTGTTCCCTAATGAGTTCCACGAACAAACAGGCAGCACATGTACCTTCTTAGTGTTCTGTCAGTAGTCAGCCTTTGCACCCAGCAGCAGGCTTCCACAGAGAGAGCAAGAGAGAGAGAGACCCAAACATCAGTCAGCTCACATATATAAAAGCCTGTGGACATATGAGACTAATAACAAGGTCTAGCTACCAGGTGAGATGTAGACCGAAAAAAAGAGGCCTTTACCACCCAAAGCTCTAAAAAGCCTCCAGGACCAAGAACCAAACTGATCAAGATTCTGAGAAAGGAGCAATTTTTTTTTCATATCGGTTACCAAACCTTGATCTTCTTATCAAGCATGGGTGAGAAACTTATGTGACTTACATACACTGTCCACAATCCTGCCAGCCAGTGATTCACATACCCATTGCTCACAGCTGTCCCTGATTTAGAGGGACTGTCCTTGATTTGGAACAGTCTCTCTGTTGGTCATCCTCAAACAGAAGGTGGAGGAGTGCAAGGTCTCTAACATCCACCATCTCTGTGATGTCATCACGGAGGAGTGGAAGAGGACTCCAGTGGCAACCTGTGAAGCTCTGGTGAACTCCATTCCCAAGAGGGTTAAGGCAGTGCTGGAAAATAATGGTGGTCACACAAAATATTGACACTTTGGGCCCAATTTGTACTTTTTCACTTAGGGGTGTACTCACTTTTGTTGCCAGCGGTTTAGAAATGAATGGCTGTGTTGAGTTATTTTGAGGGGACGGCTAATTTTTTATTTTTTTTACACTTTTATACAAGCTTTACACTCACTACTTTACATTGTAGTAAAGTGTAATTTCTTCAGTGTTGTCACATGAAAAGATATAATAAAATATTTACAAAAATGTGAGTGGTATACTTACTTTTGTGAGATACTGTATATATATATATATATATATATATATATATATATATATGTAGCGACCTCACCCCTGGGTTCCGGATGGATGACATCCCCCTGGAGAGATACTGGGCCCCTTCCTTCACTGTGATGGCTCACCAGTCCTTCGGAATGGTCCTCCCCCAGCCTCCTCATCCATGAACGGGTCTCCTCGCAAGGCAGCACCCTGAGATTCTTCCTTCCGAAGCGGGTTCCAGCTAAAGGTGCTGGGCCCAGGGCTGAAGTTGCAGTCCCAGGACTAAAGGTGCCTGGGACTGAGGCGTACGTGGCCCCATGGCCTGGAAGGTCATGCACTCTCCCAGTCTCCCCGGATCTCCTCTCTTTCTTTTCCTTCTCTGCTTCTTGTCAGAATCATGGCGTCCACCCCTTTTGTATCCTCTCCCAGCATGCACAGCAGGCCGACTCCGCCCACCGTACGGCTGCCGAGAGAGGACACCAAATCGCCACTCCAACACCTGTGGTTCAACCCCGAGCACAAGTGACAGTGGCACTCATACTGCTTAGGGGAACTGCAAGCCAGGTGAAGCAGCAGCAAGGCAGAGTCCTGTAATTGGAAAAAAAACTTGAGCCAACTATCACTCAAGCCACCCCTAAATTTGGCATAACATAACCTCAATTTAGGACCCCGCTACATACAAAAAAATATATACGGTATATATTATATATATATATATATATATATATATATATATATATATATATGTGTGTATATATATTTTTAAAGGCATTCATGAGGTGCACTGAGACAGGAACCTCTACCTCTGCTATTAATTTGAATGTTGCAAGAGTGACTGTGTGAAAAGTATAAGCGGAGTGGATCCAATCTAGTCTAAAGTACTATGATAATTGTTTTCCTCCGGGTACTCCGGTATTCCCTCACACTCCAAAGACATGCTGGTAGGTTAATTGGCTCATGTCTCCATTGGTCCTAGTATGTACAGTGGGCATAGAAAATAATCACCCCCCCTTTATAATAATCACATTTTTTGCTTTGCAGCCTGAAGTGAAGACGGACACATTTTTTTTTTACCCAGAATCACGGAGTTGGGAAAAGTATCACCCCTTTGTGTCTGTATTTTGTTGAACTACCTTTTGCTTTAATTACAGCCTTCAGTCTGTTGGGATATGTCTCAACTAACTTTGCACATCAAGACTTTGCAATATTTGCCCACTCATCTTCGTTCAGTTAAAGTGGAAGTAAACCCTCCTATCATTTTCAGGCAAGGAAGCTGCCATCTTGGCCTCTGTTTAATCTTCAACTGCCATGATGCTGCACATGTGATCAGTTATGACACCAGCCATTGGATGGTTTGACAGTTTGAGAGCACAACCAATGTGACAGTTGGCATTCCCGGCATGCCGGGAATGTAACTGCTTTTTGAAACTGTTAAATCGATGGGTTTACTTCCGCTTTAAGTTTGATGGTGACTGTTTGTGGACTGCAGTCTTCAAGTCATTCCACAGCTTTTCAATGGGGTTTCAAGTCTCGGCTCTGACTAGGCCATGCAAGCACATTCATCTTTTTCTCTTTCAACTACTATGTGGTAATTTTTGCTTTGTGCTTTGGGTCATTGTCATGTTGGAAGGTAAACCTTCTTTCCATTGACAACTTTCTGGCAGAGAGCAGCAGATTTTTCTGAAAAATGTTATGGTATTTTGCCCCATCCATTTTTTTTCTATCCTGACAAATGCTCCAGTCCCTGCTGCAGATAAACACCCCCAAAACAGGATATTACCACCTCTATGTCACCTCTATGCTTTACTGTAGGAATGATGTTATTTGGATGGTGTGTTGTATTGGATTTCCGCCAGACATATTGTTTGGTGTTGAAGACAAATAATTCAATTGTAGTCTCATCTGAGTTACCATAACACCTTTTTCCATGTGGCCTCAGAATCTTCAAGGCGCGGTTTGGCAAAGCTCAGTCGGAACTACATGTGGCCTTTCCTAAAGCAGAGGTCCGCCCACCTCTGCAAAAGTTAAAAGCCAGCAGCTGCACATACTGCAGCTGCTGACTTTTAATAATCGGACACTTACCTGTCCTGGAGTCCAGCGATGTCGGCACCGCATGCCGCCTCCATTGTGAGTAAGGGAACCCGGCAGTGTAGCCTTACGACTTCACCCCGGGAACCCTACTGCGCATGCGCAAGGCTCTGCTCATCTCTTCTACTGGCACAGCGGCCAGGGAAGGAGGAGGGCGCCCCAGCGATGACGCAAATACCCACAGCTGAGGCTCCCAGAAGTGGGGACAGGATACCTGTCCCCCCTCCCCCCGAAAGGTGCCAAATGTGGCACCGGAGGGGGGAAGGAGTACAAAGAGCGGAAGTTACACTTTTCAGTGGAACTCCGCCTTACCGTACTGTATTTTTTCTTCCACCACCCCATTACAAGCCACATTTGTTGAGAATTTGTGATATTGTTGTCACATGAACACAATGATCACTCTTTGTAATAAGTTCCTACAACTGCTTCAGAGTTGCTGTAGGCCCCTTGTTAGCCTCTCTGACCAGTTTCCTCCTGGCTCTTTCATTCATTGAAAGGCTGCAAAGCAACAAACTGTGATTATTTTAAAGGGGGTGATTCTTGCCTATACTGTATATGTATCAGTGTTAGTTAGGGACCTTAGATTGTAAGGCGCTACATAAGTACCTGTAATAAATAAATCAAAATATATATACACAATGACTTGAGAGGACACTTGGCTTTCCAGCACCATTTAAAAATCTTCTCATACACTATCCAGATGTATAAAATTTATAATTTTGCTAATTAGAACAGAATAGGATGGAATACTAAACCTCAACATTCCATATCTGACGGCTTCATAAATGTGGATAGAGCATTTTCTACAATGGACTCAATGGATGCTTGGAATACCTACATATGTGTAAAGAGCAAAGACAGCATTATTTTTTACAAAGTGTATGTCCCTGCCCTACCTTATAATAAGATTTTTTAGATGGGCGGGGCTACACTTTAGAGAACAGTTACAAGAAAAGTCAATCGCGGAACCGACACTGCTATTCAGGACACACTGCTAAGCCAAGTGCTAAGGTGGTCAGTGATGGCAGCCTACATATTTTTGTCATACGGTTTCCTTTAAATACAGCTATAAGTTTCAGTTGGTCACATTTATTCAGCAACACTCTGCATGTAAAGCCAGGCCAGATTTTCATTCCAGCCAACACTGGCAATCCTACAGTAGAATCTGTCAACAAGCCAAAAGGAACAGAGCTTCAGTGATCCTGCAGTAGGGAAATAATCGCTTTTTGGTTTGGCACACTCCCTGTGCTTGGAAAATAAATTTCTGACTGAACAATGACGCAGTAAACTGGGAAAAGTCAGGAGAGGAAATTTCCAGGAGTCATCTTAGCTGCTTTGTGGAGTAAATGAGTCAAACCATGCCTAGGGGCAACTGAACTACATTTGTATCACATCTACATTGTAATTGTGCTGAGTTTGCAGGCATTTGCCAATGCCACTTTGGATGTTCAGTCATTAATTTTCAGTGTAAACATAGGTGAAGTACATTTGCTGGGTTTTATTTGTAACGCAATACATCTTGCAACACTTGGATACATTTATGGAAAAGTTAAAATGGAACTAAACTCTCTCAATCAACATAAACAATTTTTAAGCCTTATGCTGCTAGCCTTACGCTGGCAATAGACAGTTCGAATCTCTGCTCAGCTAGCTGAGATTCCAACCATGTATGGGTACGTTAAATGTGCCTTTTTTCAGTCATGACCCTTCCACTGTTGGACCGACTCCAGTACACGCAGGCCAAATGTCGCTTGGTTCTATTGAACCATCTGATGCCATCCCACATTCGGCCTGTGTGTACTAGGCTTTACTTTCCAAGTCTGCTTTCTAATATCTCCACCCCTTAACATGTGCAGAGAGCCTTTCCCTCTCCTTAAACTCTCTTTCCTTCACCCCTCTTTCTCCACCACATAGCTTATTAAGATCACCCTCACTCCTTCTCTCTCCCTTTATTGCATTCATCAACTCCTGCTAATTCTGAACCCAGGGCTCTGGGGCATATCTCTTCACATAAATCACACTCCAATATTACCTTCCTCACCCTTCTGCTTCAACTAACTTGTGGAGATATATCCTCTGTTCCCTTGCAACCAGTGGCGTATCTGGTGTATGGCAGCCATGGCAAGTGCCATGTACGCCATGGGGGGAGGGGGCGGCAAAAAGCCACCCCCCGCACAAAAAAAACCCCACCCGTCCTCCCGCGGCCGAGCTCCCGCACTAATGCCGCGGCCGGCCTGCTGGAGTGCGGCGCCGACACAGCAATTGCTAATATTGCTACTTGGCCTGGGGAGGGGAGTGACAGGCGCCCCCATGACGGCCGATGACTGGCCAGATGCGATTACGTAGGGTAGGGTAACAGTGTGGCAGAGGCGGAGCCTAATGCTCCGCCTACACTCCTCTGCGCACCATCATCTTCTCCCCGGAGCGGGGAATGTGACGCAAGGTGAAGAGCAGAAGAGAGGACGGGAGAAGGAATGGGGAACCCCCAGCAGCAGCACCAAGGATAGCAGCCAGGTACTACTTCTTGATCCTCATCATCATTTTCATGTGTGCCAACCAGAAGCAAGCGACAAAATATAATGCTCAGTGGATTAAATAAATATGCATAGCCATGTCATAAATAAACTGTAATAAAGTGATTTGTGAACAGCTGTTGCACAAAACACTTTATTACACTTTATTAGTGATATCTATGGCTATGCATATTTATAATTTATTTAATCCATATTGAGCACTGTATTTGATGCCTGGCACACACGCACAATCGCACATGATGATGACCTAAAACTTTGAAGTCATCATGTGCGATTGTGCGTGTGTGCTAGGCATCAAATACAGTGCTCCATATGGATTAAATAAATTATAAATATGCATTGCCATAGATATCACTAATAAAGTGTAATAAAGTGATTTGTGCAACAAGCTCATTAACCACTTCCATACTGGGCACTTATACACCTTCCTGCCCAGACCAATTTTCAGCTTTCTGCGCTGTTGCACTTTGAATGACAATTGCGCGGTCATGCTACACTGTACCCAAACTTAATTTTTATCATTTTGTTCCCACAAATAGAGCTATCTTTTGGTGGTATTTGATCACCTCTGCGATTTTTATTTTCTGCTAAAAAAAAATAAACAAAGAGCGAAAAGTTAGAAACAAAAACGTTTTTTTTTTTTCAGTTACAAATCTTTGTAAATAAGTAAGTTTTCTCCTTCACTGATGGGCACTGATGGGGCTGCACTGACGGGCACTGATAAGGCGGCACTGATGGGCACTGATGAGGCAGCACTGATGGGCACCGATGAGGTGGCACTGATGGGCACCGATAGGCGTCACAGATGGGCACTGGTAGGCGGCACGGATGGGCACAGATAGGCGGCATGGATGGGCACAGATAGGCGGCACGGATGGGCACAGATAGGCGGCATTGATGGACACAGATAGGTGGCACGGATAGGCGACACGGATGGGCATGGATAGGCGGCATGGATGGGCACTGATGGGCATGGATGGGCACTGATAGGTGGCAGGGATGGGCACTGATAGGTGGCACTGTACTGTAATGTTTTGTACTAATGGATGCCAATCAGTGCCAAACAATAATACCTGCCAATCAGTGGTGCCCATTGTTGGCATCCATTGTGGGCACTGATTGGCATCCATTAGGCATATCTAATTGGCATCCCTGGTGGTCCAGTGTGGGCATCCTCAGGGGGGCTGCGCTGATAATGGATCAGCACAAACCCCCCCTGTCAGAGGAGCAGCCGATCGGCTCTCCTCTACTCGCGTCTGACAGACGCGAGTGAGGAAAAGCTGATGACCGGCTCTTCCTGTTTACATCGTGATCAGCCATGATTGGACACGGCTGATCACGTGGTAAAGAGTCTCCGTCGGGGACTCTTTACCTAGATCGGTGTTGCGGGGTGTCAGACTGACATCCCGCAACAACGATCGCCGCGGCTCAATATCCTGAAGACGTCATATGACGTCCAGTCAGGATATTGAAACCAATTTGCTATAGGGCGGGCGGCAAGTGGTTAAACAGTCCACATTGAGTGAAAGTTCATGTACGGCAGACTTTGCAGTGCATTAACGTTCACTGAATGTGGACTGTTTAATGAGCAGGGGCTATTGATGGGTACATTACCTGCGTTTGATATGCACAGTGGCTGCGTTTGATGGGCACAGTGGCTGCGTTTGATATGCACAGTGGCGTTTCATGGGCACAGTGGCTGCGTTTGATGGTCACAGTGGCTGCGTTTGATATGCACAGTGGCTGCCTTTGATGGACACAGTGGCTGCATTTCATATGCACAGTGGCTGCGTTTGATGGGCACAGTGGTTGCGCTTGATGGGCACAGTGGCTGCGCTTGATGGGCACAGTGACGGCAATTGATGGCACAGTGGCTGCGTTTGATGGGCACAGTGGCGGCAATTGATGGCACAGTGGCTGCGTTTGATGGGCACAGTGGCGGCAATTGATGGCACAGTGGCTGCTTTTGATTGGCACAGTGGCTGCAATTGATGTTTTTTTTTTTCAGTTTGTTTGCACCCCCCCCAAAAAAAAATGTGAGCACCAGCCGTCAGTGGTCCCCAGTGTCCCTGGTTATCTGAAAGATGGGTTTCAAATGTTTTGACAGGGGCGCAGTTTCAGTGCTTGCCATAGGCGCCATTTTCACTAGATTTGCCTCCGCTTGCAACTACTACGGTCACCCTCATGGTCTATCGTACACTCTCTAACTAACATCTTCAATCTCTCCCTCTCTACTTGAAACGCCCTTGCTAGACCCTACCAATCTTAACAACCTATGACCCATCTCTTTGCTTCTCTTTACCTTCATACTCCTAGAACCCTAGTCTACATTTGCCTGAGCTACCACCTCACTGATAACAGCCAGCAGTCCTCCACATAAACTGCTTTCCTAAAACTCACGAATGAATTACTAACTGCTAAAACTAATGGTCACTACTCTGTACTCTTACTCTTAGTCCTCTCCATCTTTGATACTGTTGACCATCCCCACCTCCTCAATATACTCCATTCCCTTGGTCTCCATTCTCTGTGTCTCACTGCATCTTCAGTGTCACTTACAACTACCTTCTACTCTCCTCTTCCTCTTTCTGTTGGGGTCCCCCAAGGTTCTGTCCTCAGACCTCTGCTGTTCTCTATCAACACCTCCTTCCTGGGTCAGCTGATAGCGCATCCCACGGTTTTCCAATACCATTTCTATGCTGACAACATCCAAGTCTATCTTTTCACCCACAGATCATCCCATCAGTCACCTTGCACATCACAAATTTATGGACATATCAGTATGGATATCACAAAATTTCCTCAAACTCAATCTTTCCAAACCTGAGCTCATAAAATTTCTTCCCACCCGTTCCACTTCCCTGATTTCTCCATCAAGATCAATAGCACAACTATCAGCCCCTCCCCACTTGCCTCATCCTGGATTCTAAACTCTCCTTTTGGCTCCAAATTGGTATCTGACCCAATAGTTGGGCTCAGATGTAAAGGATTAATGTTAAATTAGTCTCTGTTCCGGCTATGGCTGTGTTGGAAAACTTCCCACTGTTTGCCTGTAGGTGGCGTTACCACCTCAGGCCAATGTGGAATATTGACAAGTCAGAGTGCATTGGGTACCTTCCCCCGGGAACAGTTCAGTGGGCGTGGTCTACCCGCTGAGCATGCTGGGGAAGGGTACTTAAGGGCCAGACACCATCTTTTAGGGTCCTTCGTCCCCCCGCAGCCCCCTTAGCGTGAGGGGTATATTGTGTGATTTCAGCCTTGGAGCCATGTTGGTCCGAGGCTGCAACTCTGTCGAGTAGGCCCAGTTATGCTGACTGGGACCTACCCTTTGAAGGTGATCCTGTGCTGTCCATCCTGAGGGAGGAAGCCACTCAATAGAGGACACCAGGGTAGGACCTATCCTGGAAAAGATCAAGCGGAAGTCTGGTATCTTGAGGAGGGCCTGGTAATTGTATTGGAGGATGCACCGCAACTAAAGTTTACCTTGCAGTCTGCAGGGTCGGCTTAAAGGCTCTTGACTGTTTGGCTGTAAGTTCGGAAGTAAAGTCCTGTGGCAGAGGATCCCGGATTATCCAATTCTGTGCGCCACAAGTCTGTGGCAGAGACTGGTCCTGATTATTATTCGTGCATCATACCGGCTGCTAGGCCAGGTGAGAGGGTGAGCAATACCCACTCCAGGAAGAGTGGTGAATGACTGTATGGTTGAAGAGTTTTTCCCCAGTGATCTGTACTGTGTACCTGAACCTACCCCTTCCCTTCACCCTTCTACTAATCTTCATACGTTTTATGCAAAGGAAAATAAAACCTAACTGCAGAGGGTTTTACATCTTGTGTGGACATTGGAGTTCCTACAGACTTTCTTCCCCTAGACAACGAATACTGAGGTAACGTGCAAGGCCCAAATTAAAACCAGCAGCTCCTACGGGGGTGTGCTACACTTACATAGGCTATCACTCCTTCAGTCCATTGTGAATTCTGCTACCAGACTCATCCACCTTACCAAACATTAGGTGTCCACTACCCATCTCTGCTAAGCTCTCCATTGGCTTCTGCTCACGCAACAAAACAAAATTCAAAATACTAACAACAACCTACAAAGCCATTACCAACTCTGCCCCAGCTACATCACCAACCTCATGTTAAGATAACAACCAAACTGTTCTCTTTGCTCCTCCCAAGACCTCCTGCTCTCTAGTTCCCTTGTCATCTCCTCCCACGCTTGCTTCAAAGGCTTCTCCAGAGCCCCAACCTGTCCATCTATCTCCTATTCTTTCCACCTTTAGAAGACCCCTGAAAATGTATTACTTCAGAGAGGTCTATCCTGCCCCTAATAAACTGTATTGTTACTTTATCCATCAGCTCGTCCCTAACAGTTATTTCCTTTTCTATCACTTGACCCTCCCTTCTAGATTGTAAGCTCTGACACAGGCCCTCTGATACCCTCTTGCATGGAATTGTATTGTAACTGTAGTGTCTCCTTCCATTTTGCAAAGAAACTGTTGCCACTATATAAATACAGTACTGTATAATAATAAATTGGCCCCACCTAACATTAAAGCACTATATAAGTGCAGTTCAATTGCTTCTCAATATGGATCCCAAAGTTTAAAAAAAAACAAAAAACACAGACTATAAAGATTGTGTGCATTATATGCACTAATGCAGGACCAAGATGCAAAATGTTCATAGTTGACTTACAATCATATAGGTTTGTACTCTTAATAAGCTTGTGAACCTCAACTTCCTCAACCCCCTCCCACAAAGTCAAGGGATGCATATAGTGGATAAACTTCCTCTTTCTCAACCTCTCAGGTGGGAGGCAAAGGATAATGTGAGTCTTCATAATCCAGATAGCTCTCTGTGAACTTCTTTAGAGCCTGTACTCTGACAGCAGGCAGAAGCTGAGACCAAAACCTAGATTCTAGCCAAAACTACGACTTTGTAACTCTAACTTAGTTTAATAAGTCACTGCAAACTCCTCTTTTATGGATACGTTTATTCTATGATTTTCCCCCAAAAAAGCACTACACTATAAATGTTTTGAACCTTGTACTATGAAGTTATTTTGGAGTATGACCTCACATAAAAAGAACTTAACTAAACATAAAAAAGTACCATCATCCAAATTAGCATAGAGAAAGATTCTTAGATAAAATTAATTATTTATTACTGTACATATAAAAATGACATACAAAATTCATGAGTAAAAAATTGAATAATCGATATACAAATACTCAGGGTTCCCCCAATGGATATCTGTTAATGGAGTGTGTCTCATAAATTGATCTTTCCTCTTAGTTTCGTGGTACAAACACCGCTTCCTCAGGAGTAAAAAAAAACATTTTTTAATTACTGTCTGCTTATGTTTGGTTTCTTTTGCTGAATTATAATTGTCTAAATCTTTCAATGGTAATTTATTTGTCCTGCTTTATTCAATATTTGTCTTTTAGATTATTGCTCCTGAGGAAGCAATGTTTGTACCGCAAAACTAGTAAAGGAAAAATCTATTTATGAGACACACTCCATCAACAGATATCTCTTGGGGGAACCCTGAGTATTTGTATATCGGTTATTCAATTTTTTCTCATGAATTTTGTAAGTCATTTTTATATGCAATAAATAATGAATTTTATTTAAGAATTACGCTTTTGTCAATCAGTACCGAGATAGTCCACCACAATTTAAGGTAGGAATATTTTTTGGGAACCTTGTACTATGTTTTTGTTTTGAATCTAACGATAATAACTGACACCCTACTAACATAATTACATTCCAGCTACAAAATTGCGAGGGCATGGAAATGGTTTCCATTGTGGGCTGGGGCAGTTCCAAATTCTGGAAGCTCAAGCTTTCTCAAACCCAAATTGAACATACACATCTAGCAGAGTATATTCAAGCTGTGTAATACAGATGTCCTGAATGTTAATGTTGTACATTTGAATATAAATATATTGATCAATTACTATAGATCTTCATAAAAAAACAAGAATCACTTTAATAATATCTACCAACCTCTTGGGATTGACTGTTCACAAGAGTGTGGATGTTATACTATGTTTTGACTGCAGGTGGCACTGTACTCAAAATCTCTAGCTGGCTACAAGTTCAACTTGACAAGTGCAAGAGTAAGATGTAAAATTCACTCCATGTAACCACCCATGCTATCATCTGAATAGATCAAATCTTTTTAAAGTAATCTTTAGACTAGAAAAACCTAATTTCTGTCTGGAAATAGTCAATATACTGTATGTTGGCAACAAAACAGCTATGGCAATTAGACTATTGCAAATACCCAATATCATAACAGCTGTCAGTTTATTTTTTGCCAACTATGTCCCATTGGGCAGATTTTCTTTCACTTCCTGTCCCATAGCCAAAACAGGAAGTGAGAAGAAATCCCTGCAAATTAAGGAAATCCCTTGGGGACCCCCAGGTCACCAAAACTAGTGTCCCAATTGGAAGATTTCCCCTCTATTACCTTACTGGAGACAACCCAAAATTTTGTGATTTTCTTTTACTTTCACTGTCAATGATAATGGTAAACAGGACAAATAGAGAGGATGAATCTCCCCCATTGGGGTCACAGGCAGAATTTAAAACTGACAGGTGTTCAAATCCATCTCCACTCTGTTCAAAACGAAAAAAATTTTTTTACCTTTAGTTGTACTTTAATAATTCAAAATATGACTTTCTCGGAAGCCATTAGCCAAGTCCTTATCTCTGCCTTTAACCACTCCTGAAGCACTGATACCTTACTTCCTGTCCTAGGGAAGACACGTGTCTTTAATGTGCTGGCCATGGTTACCACCAGTCTGGCTTCACCTTTGAGCCGGAGGTAATATGGCAGGTCTCTAGGAGCAGAATGTATGTTAACTGTCTATACATTACTACTCTGAATAGTTTATACTTGGTGGTGGTTTCTGCAAACAGTGGCAAGTAAAGAGTTGCTTTAAAATATTTTTAATAAAGTTTGTTTCATTCTACTCACCTTTCGGTTGCTGTGGTGGTGTTAATTCCCCAGTACTGCCTGCTGACATGGTGTCACCACTCATTCTCCGAGGGCCAGAACAGGAAGGGACAATGGGAGACACAGAGCTTGGAGGAGACGGACTTCCAGGTTGGTTGTAGGAAGACATACATGTGGGAAAGGAATGGGCACCATAACCATTTGGTGGACAGTGTGTCGGAAGATAAGGAGGGTGCAAGAAATGTGAATAAGCATGGGCATATCCCACATCTGCGAAATGGTTATAATGCATAGAATCTTCATTATGAGGAATGGGGAACCCATAGTGCATCTTAGACGAAGGAACCTGAAAGGGAGGTAGAATATCATGGTTGGGCTGTCCATAAGGCTGTGATAGGTGTAATGGCAGTTGTTCTCGATGAAAATGCTGAACTGGTGGCATCTTCCCTCCATCCAAGGGCCACAAGTTTGGCATAGGGTAGCAAGGTGAACTCTGGCAGTGGGAACAGGGGCACATAGGTGGCAAAACAGGTTCATGAGCAGGAGGCTGGCACATGTACTGCCGATTTTCTCTGAGACTACCTCTCTTTGGTGGACTTTGTGTCTGATTTGGATAATGTTGAGGTCCTTCAGACAAGGAGCGATACAGCCTCCTTCTCTCTTGTTCTCCATATATGCCTGGATAGTGAACACCTTGCAGTACGGCACTTGTTCCTGGTGGACCACGGGAATCAAAGATGCCATCTGATCTGAAGTAGGGCCTGTTAGGAGGCCCCTCAATACTGGGACCTGCATATCCCGATCTACAGGAGCAGTGTCTAGATAATAAAGACCTTCTTCCTGGGTACATAGCTAAGCCACCAATCTGTCCCATCTCTTCTTCCAGAATGGCTGTCTCACGATCTGCCTGGCCCTCCCAAGGATTTTCACAAGGTGATTCCCTATGTTCTTCCCAGGATGGGGGCGTTAAGGGTAAACTTTGAGATGCTCCTTCATCAGACATTGCAGACCACGGAGGGGAATACTGAAGTTTTGATTCTCCGTTTATTTTTGGCTGAATGTTCTGGCTTGGCACTCCGTGATTAACCTGATATTGTACATCTTGAAGTCTTCCTTCTAAATTCTGCTTCTGGTGTGCATTTGTAGTTACCCCTTCCTCACGTCTGAGAACCTGAGAGTACTGGGGCTCAGCCTCCTGCTTTACACTGACTCCAAAACCACCCAGAAGTTTCTCCAAGTCTTGTCTCTCAGCAGCTGTTGGTAATATTTTTTGTGGAGTCTCCTCGAACCTTTCTGTAGCAGCTGAAGAATGGCCAGAGTCACTGCTGACAGATAAAAGACGTCCATGTTGCTCAGGACTTCCATTTGTAGATGTCAATGGTGTTGTCTTCTTCTTCACTCGGGCATACAGACTTCCATCCAATGGGCCACGAGTATGACTAAGATCTATGCAAATAAAATGATAGAAAAAGATGAACAAAAGACAGAAAAACAACTGAAGAAACTTATGAAGTCATAGACATAATTGATAATACAATGAAAGTAAATAAGAGTGTTTCATGTTGTTATGAAATATAATAGACAAACTTTAAGGCTTGGTTCACACTGGGGCATCTTCAAAGTCGCTCGACTCTGAAGCGGCCCCGCAATTCGCAACTTCAGTGCGGCTTGCAAAGGACTTCTTTAATAGAAGTCAATGCAAGCTGATCCGAATTCACCCCCAAGTAGTGCAGTAACCTTTTTCTAAGTCGGAGCGACTTAAGTCGCTCGGATTTGAACAGGTCCATTGCACTGAATTGAGCGTGACTTGTCAGTAGTGATGAGCCGAACACCCCCGGGTTCGGTTCGCACCAGAACCCGCGAACGGACCGAAAGTTCGTACGAACATTAGAACCCTATTAAATACAATGGATGCGAACGTTCGAATTCTAAAGTGCTAATTATAACAACTATTATGCATGTTATTGTCCTAAAAAGGGTTTGGGAACCCGGGTTCTGCACCAGGGGACATGTATCAATGCAAAAAGAAGTTTTAAAAACGGTCGTTTTTCGGGAGCAGTCATTTTAATGATGCATAAAGTGAAAAAAAAAAAGTCAAATATTCCTTTAAATATCGTACCTGGGGGGTGTCTAAAGTATGCCTGTGAAGTGCCACGTGTTTCCCGTGTTTAGAACTGTCCCTGCACAAAATGACACTTCTAAAGGAAAAAAAAGCCATTTAAAACTGCTTGCGGCTTTAATGTAATGTCTGGTCCCGGTAATATGGATGAAAATCTTTAAGAAAAATGGCATAGCTACCCCATGACCCCCCCCCCTACCCCAGCCCATTACCAGCCCCTTTGGGTCTTGTATGGATATTAAGGGGAACCCCGCACATAAAATAAAAAAGGCCCTATATACTCTGAACAGCCGTATACAGGCGGTGCATACAAGACAGGGACTGTAGGTTTGTTCTTATGTAGAATCTGTTTGTAATTTTGAACAGGTACATTGTTGAAGTGTAGCTCCAGCCCAAAAATCTATTTTTAAACTTTTTGGAAAACATAGGTAAGGGTTATCACCCCTGTAACATTTGTTTTGCTGTCTGTGCCCCTGTTCAGAATATTTCACCTCACTTTCCGTCCCAATGACAACTGTTTTTGAAATGTGGTGTTTTTCTTGAAACAAGGATTGCTGATAAAGCATCAGTACAGAGGAGACACCTTTCTCCCATATTTATTCTTACAGGAGAGAATTTTCCTTCCTAGTGGTAGATTTCCTCTCACTTCCTGTTGTCTTCTTGCGTTTGCAAGTAGGAGTCGTTTGTAAGTTGGATGTTTGAAAGTAGGGACCTGCCGTATATACTCTGCAGAAATAGGCCCCTTAGTTGTTGGTGTTGGCACAACACTGTAAGCACTCACAGTTACTCTTGGTTGGTGCTGGAACGCCCTGCTGTCAACTATTATATCAGGAATTTTAATTACATATAATTGTTGAACAGTGGTAGTAAAAATTGGGCCTTTGATGGTGGTGCTGGTGCCACAACACTGTAAGCCCTGACAGTTACTCTTGGTGGGTGCAGCAATGGGCCCTGCTGTGAATTATTAGATCAAGAATTGTAATTGCATGCCCCTGTTGAACAGGGGCTGAAAAATTGGGCCTTTCGTGGTGGTGGTGGTGGTGGTGGTGTTGCCACAACACTGTAAGCCCTCAGAGTTACTCTTGGTGGGTGCAGGAATGGGCCCTGCTGTGAATTATTAGATCAAGAATTGTAATTACATGCCCCTTTTGAACAGGGGCTGAAAAATTGGGCCTTTCGTGGTGGTGGTGGTGGTGGTGGTGGTGGTGGTGGTGGCGTTGCCACAACACTGTAAGCCCTCAGAGTTACTCTTGGTGGGTGCAGCAATGGGCCCTGCTGTGAATTATTAGATCAAGAATTGTAATTGCATGCCCCTGTTGAACAGGGGCTGAAAAATTGGGCCTTAGGCACTGGTGGCACAACACTACAACCCCTCACAGATACGTTACTTGGAGCACAGCAATGAGCCCTGTTGCAAAGTATTGCTTCAAAAATTGTAATGACACGCCCCTGTTAAACAGGGGCTGAAAAATTGGGCCTTAGGCACTGGTGCCACAACACTCCAACCCCTCACAGATACTGTACTTGGAGCACAGCAATGAGCCCTATGGCAAATTATTGCTAAAAAAATTGTAATTACACGCCCCTGTAAAACAGGGGCTGAAAAATTGGGCCTTAGCCACTGGTGGCGGCACCCATAAACAAAAATGATCTTCCAAGCTATCATCATCAATCGTATCATTGAGGACTCGGAGGAGGAGGATAGCCAGTCAACATAACAGCACAGGCACTCAGCATCAGCATCAGTCTTGAAGGGATGTGACATGTTAAAATCAATTAGTCTGTTATATCAGCATCAGGTGTGTGGTAGCTGGTGGTGATCCAAGACTGGTTCATCTTGATGAAAGTCAGTCGATCAACCGGACAGGCGCACCCTGTGATCCGTGACAAATCCTCCAGCAGCACTGAATGTGCGTTCCGAAAGAACGCTGGATGCAGGACAGGCCAGTAGCTCAATTGCATACTGTGCAAGCTCTGGCCAGTGATCCATCCTCAAGACCCAGTAAGCCAGAGGATTTTCGGTGGGGAAGGTGTCCAAGTCTGACCTTGCCCCTAGATATTCCTGCACCATGTTTATCAGACGCTGGCGATGGTTGCTGGAACCGATCATACTTTGGGGCTGCGGACTAAAGAATTGTCTGAACGCATCGGTCAGACGGCCACCTTCCCCACCGCTCCTTCTTTGACTGGCCGAAGCCTCAGCAACTCGTTGTCCAGGACCAGGAGTTTGTAACCTCCCAGTCTCTGGGAACGCGTTGCACAGACCTTTCTGCAAGGCCTCCCGGAGTTGTCTCATCCTCTGCTCCCTCTGCGAAGGTAACATAAGGTCCGCAACCTTACCCTTGTACCGTGGATCAAGGAGAGTGGCCAGCCAGTAATGGTCCCTCTCCTTGATCCGAAGAATACGAGGATCCTTCCGCAGACTTTGCAGGATCAGGGAGGCCATGCAGCGTAGGTTTGCTGAGGCATTCGCTCCGGAGTCCTCTGGGTCACTAAGGACGACATGATCCGCAGCCACCTCCTCCCAGCCACGTACAAGTCCACTGGTTTCTTGGGACTGTAAATCATCCCTAAAAGACTGCTGCTGATGATGCTGAGTGCCAGCCTCCACCTCCATGCTGACACAATCCTCCTCCTCCTCCTCCTCCTCTTCCTCTTCCTGTGCGATGGGTGGGACAGAAGGAACACTGTCTGGGTAAAGGGGGCCTTGAGAGGCAAGGAAGTCCTCCTCTTCCTGCCTCTGTTCTGCCTCAAGTGCCCTGTCCATTATTCCACGCAGCGTGTGCTCCAACAGGTGGACAAGAGGTACAGTGTCACTGATGCATGCACTGTCACTGCTCACCATCCTCGTGGCCTCCTCAAATGGTGCCAGGACAGTGCATGCATCCCTGATCATGCCCCACTGGCGTGGAGAAAAAAAAACAAGCTCCCCTGACCCTGTCCTGGTGCCGTAGTCGCACAGGTACTCATTGATGGCCCTCTGCTGCGTGTGCAGCCGCTGCAGCATGGCCAACGTTGAGTTCCACCTGGTGGGCATGTCACATATAAGGCGGTTCTTGGGCAGGTTCAACTCCTTTTGCAGCTCAGCCAGGCGAGCACTGGCATTATAAGATCTGCGGAAATGCACACAGACTTTCCTGGCCTGCCTCAGGACATCCTGTAAACCCGGGTACCTGCCCAAGAACCGCTGCACCACCAGGTTAAGGACGTGAGCCACACAGGGCACATGGGTCAGTTGTCCCTGTCGGAGGGCGGAGAGGAGGTTGGTGCCATTGTCGCAAACCACCATTCCTGGCTTAAGCTGGCGTGGCGTCAACCACCTCTCGGCCTGGCCCTGCAGAGCAGACAGGACCTCTGCCCCAGTGTGGCTTCTGTCCCCCAAACACACCAGTGCAAGCACGGCATGGCATCTTTTTGCCTGCGTACTTGCGTAGCCCCGTGAACGGCTACGGAGCACCGCTGGTTCATAGGACAAACCACAGGAAGAGGCCATGGAGGAAGAAGAAGAGGAGGGGGTGGAGGAGAGAGGTGTGTCACAACCAGTAGTAGCATTTTGGAGGCGTGGCAGTGGAACAACCTCCAACACTACTGCACCTTGTCCTGCATCCTTCCCAGCTGCCAAAAGAGTGACCCAATGGGCCGTGAAAGAAAGGTAACGTCCCTGTCCATGCCTGCTGGACCATGAGTCAGCGGTAATATGCACCTTACCGCTGACCGCCCTGTCCAGCGAGGCCAAGACATTGCCTTCCACATGCCGGTAGAGAGCCGGAATAGCCTTCCGTGAGAAAAAGTGGCGTTTGGGAACCTGCCACTGAGGAACCGCACATTGCACGAACTCACGGAAGGGGGCCGAGTCTACCAACTGAAAAGGCAGCAGTTGAAGCGCTAGCAATTTAGCCAAGCTAGCATTCAACCGCTGGGCATGTGGATGGCTGGGAGTGAACTTCTTTCGACGGTCCAGCAGCTGGGGCAGGGAAATTTGACTGCTAGAATCGGACGTCGGTGTACTGCTAGCAGAGTGGCCGCAAGTACTTGGCTGTGACACACCTAATTCTACACCTTCATTCCTCTCAGTGCATGTTTCAGAGAGGACTGAAGTTATAGTGGGGTTGGAGATCCCAGCTGATGCGGTGCAAGGAGAGGTCCGCTTTGTTCTTTGGTGTGGGTCTTTGAGGTAGGCTTGCCAACGAGCTGCATGGCAGGTCAACATATGTCTGGTCAGGCATGTGGTACCCAAGCGGCTGATGTTTTGGCCACGCGATATACGCTTGAGACATATGTTGCAAACAGCAGCTGTGCGATCTGATGCACTAGCCTCAAAAAAGGCCCACACCAAGGAACTTTTTGAATGACGGGCAGAGGCTGCGCCCTGCACAGGCGGAGCTCTGCGGTGTGATTCCGTCGGTGTACTGCCCTTACGCTGGCCACCAAAGGGCATCCTGCCTCGTTGGAGATGTGCCTCCTCCTCATCCTCCTCCTCCTCCTCTCTCCTATTAGGCACCCACGTGGAGTCAGTGACCTCATCATCCCCTCCCTCCTCATCACTGGAGCCAATCTGGCAGTATGCTGCAGCTGCTGGAACATGACTGCCAGATTGGTGTCCTTCTTGAGCATCCCCTCTGTCTGCTCTCACGCTACTGCCTTCCTGTAGCTGGGTTTCATCATCAGACCCTTCGAAACGCTGGGCATCCTCCTGGAGCATGTAGCCAACACTGTGCTCAAACAGTTCGGGGGACTCCTCAGGAGGAGGACATGGTGGGTCTAGGGAAGGAGTGACTGATGATGAGTCTGACATTGATACCAGGGAAGAGGACGCTTTGGCAGCTGCTTTGCCAGTACCCTGAGCCTGGGTGAGAGAGGATGAGGAGGAGGAGGAGGGCTTGGTCATCCACTCTACCAAGTCTGTGGCTCAACATGTCCAGCTGCCGAAAAGAAGGACAAGCGTGTCCCATGGCCATGTGCTGATGACAATGCACCGCGTCCACGACCAGCACTGTTGCCCCCAGACACAGAGCCTGCTTGCCCTCTTTTATTGCCTCCTGACTGTCTGCCTCTCCTTGTTTGCCTTCCAGACATTCTAATAGATGGCCTGCAGGGAGATGGGAAAAAAGCAATAAGGGCTACCTTCAGGTGTCCTTCTCTGTCCTTTTACTTAAGGATTTCTAAATATGGTTGAGGATTATTGCTTTTGCACAGAATAGCACAACGACAATTTCCCTGACTGTCCAAAAAACAAGGATTTCAAAGATGGTTGATGAGGAATGCTTTGGCACACTATAGCACAAGGAGAATTCCCCTCACTTTCCTTCTTTGTCCCTAGAAACAAGGACTGGCACAGTGAAAGAAACTGACACTCTCCCTACCTACAGTTTTCTGTCCCTAGAAAAAATGTTTTTTTAAAGCACACTATAGCACAAGGAGAATTCCCCTCACTTTCCTTCTTTGTCCCTAGAAACAAGGACTGGCACAGTGAAAGAAACTGACACTCTCCCTACCTAGAGTTTTCTGTCCCTAGAAAAAATGTTTTTTTAAAGCACACTATAGCACAAGGAGAATTCCCCTCACTTTCCTTCTTTGTCCCTAGAAACAAGGACTGGCACAGTGAAAGAAACTGACACTCTCCCTACCTACAGTTTTCTGTCCCTAGAAAAAATGTTTTTTTAAAGCACACTATAGCACAAGGAGAATTCCCCTCACTTTCCTTCTTTGTCCCTAGAAACAAGGACTGGCACAGTGAAAGAAACTGACACTCTCCCTACCTACAGTTTTCTGTCCCTAGAAAAAATGTTTTTTTAAAGCACACTATAGCACAAGGAGAATTCCCCTCACTTTCCTTCTTTGTCCCTAGAAACAAGGACTGGCACAGTGAAAGAAACTGACACTCTCCCTACCTACAGTTTTCTGTCCCTAGAAAAAAATGTTTTTTTAAAGCACACTATAGCACAAGGAGAATTCCCCTCACTTTCCTTCTTTGTCCCTAGAAACAAGGACTGGCACAGTGAAAGAAACTGACACTCTCCCTACCTACAGTTTTCTGTCCCTAGAAAAAAATTTTTTTAAAGCACACTATAGCACAAGGAGAATTCCCCTCACTTTCCTTCTTTGTCCCTAGAAACAAGGACTGGCACAGTGAAAGAAACTGACACTCTCCCTACCTACAGTTTTCTGTCCCTAGAAAAAATGTTTTTTTAAAGCACACTATAGCACAAGGAGAATTCCCCTCACTTTCCTTCTTTGTCCCTAGAAACAAGGACTGGCACAGTGAAAGAAACTGACAATCTCCCTACCTACAGTTTTCTGTCCCTAGAAAAAATGTTTTTTTAAAGCACACTATAGCACAAGGAGAAATCCCCTCACTTTCCTTCTTTGTCCCTAGAAACCAGGACTGGCACAGTGAAAGAAACTGACACTCTCCCTACCTAGAGTTTTCTGTCCCTAGAAAAAATGTTTTTTTAAAGCACACTATAGCACAAGGAGAATTCCCCTCACTTTCCTTCTTTGTCCCTAGAAACAAGGACTGGCACAGTGAAAGAAACTGACACTCTCCCTACCTACAGTTTTCTGTCCCTAGAAAAAATGTTTTTTTAAAGCACACTATAGCACAAGGAGAATTCCCCTCACTTTCCTTCTTTGTCCCTAGAAACAAGGACTGGCACAGTGAAAGAAACTGACACTCTCCCTACCTAGAGTTTTCTGTCCCTAGAAAAAATGTTTTTTTAAAGCACACTATAGCACAAGGAGAATTCCCCTCACTTTCCTTCTTTGTCCCTAGAAACAAGGACTGGCACAGTGAAAGAAACTGACACTCTCCCTACCTACAGTTTTCTGTCCCTAGAAAAAATGTTTTTTTAAAGCTTACTATAGCACAAGGAGAATTCCCCTCACTTTCCTTCTTTGTCCCTAGAAACAAGGACTGGCACAGTGAAAGAAACTGACACTCTCCCTACCTACAGTTTTCTGTCCCTAGAAAAAATGTTTTTTTAAAGCACACTATAGCACAAGGAGAATTCCCCTCACTTTCCTTCTTTGTCCCTAGAAACAAGGACTGGCACAGTGAAAGAAACTGACACTCTCCCTACCTAGAGTTTTCTGTCCCTAGAAAAAATGTTTTTTTAAAGCACACTATAGCACAAGGAGAATTCCCCTCACTTTCCTTCTTTGTCCCTAGAAACAAGGACTGGCACAGTGAAAGAAACTGACACTCTCCCTACCTACAGTTTTCTGTCCCTAGAAAAAATGTTTTTTTAAAGCACACTATAGCACAAGGAGAATTCCCCTCACTTTCCTTCTTTGTCCCTAGAAACAAGGACTGGCACAGTGAAAGAAACTGACACTCTCCCTACCTACAGTTTTCTGTCCCTAGAAAAAATGTTTTTTTAAAGCACACTATAGCACAAGGAGAATTCCCCTCACTTTCCTTCTTTGTCCCTAGAAACAAGGACTGGCACAGTGAAAGAAACTGACACTCTCCCTACCTAGAGTTTTCTGTCCCTAGAAAAAATGTTTTTTTAAAGCACACTATAGCACAAGGAGAATTCCCCTCACTTTCCTTCTTTGTCCCTAGAAACAAGGACTGGCACAGTGAAAGAAACTGACACTCTCCCTACCTACAGTTTTCTGTCCCTAGAAAAAATGTTTTTTTAAAGCACACTATAGCACAAGGAGAATTCCCCTCACTTTCCTTCTTTGTCCCTAGAAACAAGGACTGGCACAGTGAAAGAAACTGACACTCTCCCTACCTAGTTTTCTGTCCCTAGAAAAAATGTTTTTTTAAAGCACACTATAGCACAAGGAGAATTCCCCTCACTTTCCTTCTTTGTCCCTAGAAACAAGGACTGGCACAGTGAAAGAAACTGACACTCTCCCTACCTACAGTTTTCTGTCCCTAGAAAAAATGTTTTTTTAAAGCACACTATAGCACAAGGAGAATTCCCCTCACTTTCCTTCTTTGTCCCTAGAAACAAGGACTGGCACAGTGAAAGAAACTGACACTCTCCCTACCTACAGTTTTCTGTCCCTAGAAAAAATGTTTTTTTAAAGCACACTATAGCACAAGGAGAATTCCCCTCACTTTCCTTCTTTGTCCCTAGAAACAAGGACTGGCACAGTGAAAGAAACTGACACTCTCCCTACCTACAGTTTTCTGTCCCTAGAAAAAATGTTTTTTTAAAGCACACTATAGCACAAGGAGAATTCCCCTCACTTTCCTTCTTTGTCCCTAGAAACAAGGACTGGCACAGTGAAAGAAACTGACACTCTCCCTACCTAGAGTTTTCTGTCCCTAGAAAAAATGTTTTTTTAAAGCACACTATAGCACAAGGAGAATTCCCCTCACTTTCCTTCTTTGTCCCTAGAAACAAGGACTGGCACAGTGAAAGAAACTGACACTCTCCCTACCTACAGTTTTCTGTCCCTAGAAAAAATGTTTTTTTAAAGCACACTATAGCACAAGGAGAAATCCCCTCACTTTCCTTCTTTGTCCCTAGAAACAAGGACTGGCACAGTGAAAGAAACTGACACTCTCCTTACCTAGAGTTTTCTGTCCCTAGAAAAAATGTTTTTTTAAAGCACACTATAGCACAAGGAGAATTCCCCTCACTTTCCTTCTTTGTCCCTAGAAACAAGGACTGGCACAGTGAAAGAAACTGACACTCTCCCTACCTACAGTTTTCTGTCCCTAGAAAAAATGTTTTTTTAAAGCACACTATAGCACAAGGAGAATTCCCCTCACTTTCCTTCTTTGTCCCTAGAAACAAGGACTGGCACAGTGAAAGAAACTGACACTCTCCCTACCTAGAGTTTTCTGTCCCTAGAAAAAATGTTTTTTTAAAGCACACTATAGCACAAGGAGAATTCCCCTCACTTTCCTTCTTTGTCCCTAGAAACAAGGACTGGCACAGTGAAAGAAACTGACACTCTCCCTACCTACAGTTTTCTGTCCCTAGAAAAAATGTTTTTTTAAAGCACACTATAGCACAAGGAGAATTCCCCTCACTTTCCTTCTTTGTCCCTAGAAACAAGGACTGGCACAGTGAAAGAAACTGACACTCTCCCTACCTACAGTTTTCTGTCCCTAGAAAAAATGTTTTTTTTAAAGCACACTATAGCACAAGGAGAAATCCCCTCACTTTCCTTCTTTGTCCCTAGAAACAAGGACTCGCACAGTAAAACACACTGACACTCTCCCTACCTATCCTTCTCTTTCCCTAAACTAAAGGAATCCAGGTTAAGCAAGAAAGAAATAAATGTCACTGTCCCTGCCTATGCTTGTCTTTCCCTGCTCCAGAACACACTACACTAGGCCGCCGTGCTGGCGGCCTTTTATAGTGTGGGGCGTGTACTAAACACCCTCAGCAATAATTGGCCACAGGCATCCTGCCTGTGGCCAATCATTGCTCTCCTCGCTGCCGGCGCTGTGATTGGCCAAGCATGCGGGGTCACAGTGCATGCTTGGCCAATCACAGCGCCTGGATGACACTGCGATGGCGTAGTGCATTGTGGGCCGTTCGCGTCACTCGAATTTGGCGCGAACGGCCCAAATCGTTCGATCTTCGTCGAACGATCGAACAGCCGATGTTCGAGTCGAACGTATGTTCGACTCGAACACGAAGCTCATCCCTACTTGTCAGGCGACTAAATCACCTGACAAATCGCCCCAGTGTGAACCGACACTAAAGCATAACTAAAGGCAAAACATTTTCTTTTGTTTTGGATACAGTGGAGAGGGATTAGAACACCTGTCAGTTTTTAATGCTGTCGATGCCCCCATTATGGAGATTCCACCTCTCTATTTGTCCTGTTTACCATTAACATTGAAAGTAAATGAAATTCACAAATTTTGGGTTGTCCCCAGAAAAGTAATAGAGGGGAAATCTTCCAATAGGAACACTAGTTCTGGTGACCTGGGGGTCCCCAAGGGATATCCCTAATTTGCAGGGATTTCTTCTCACGCCCTGTTTTGGCTATGGGATAGGAAGTGAAAGTAAATCTCCCCAATGGGGAACAGATGGAAAAAAACAAAAAAAAACAAACCCTCTCTTACTCTATCCAAAAAAAAATGAAAAAATTTGCCTACAGTTCTGCTTTAACCACTTTGCAACCCCCTGCCGACAAATAACGTCGACAAGGTGGTTGCTTAACTCTGGGAGGACGTCATATAACGTCCTCCCAGAATCGCGCTCCCGCGCGCCCCCTGGGGCGCGCACACGGGAAACTCCGTGACCGCCGGGTCCAGAGGACCCGGCGCATCACGAATCACGGTAAATCACCGCTGATAGCGGCCGTTTACCATGTGATCGCTCCGTGAAATGACGGAGCAATCACTTGTAAACAGACCGGCGTCATGTGATGACGCCGGTTCCTCTCTCCCCTCTCTGTACCGATCGGTACAGTGTGAGAGGAGAGGGGAGGGAGCAGATCAAGGCAGCAGCGCTGTGGGCTGGATCTGTGACAATTGCAGTCACAGATCCAGCCATCCATCCATCCCTGCTCAGCCATCCCTGGTGCAATACCCTGCCAATACTCTGCAAAATACCCTGCGCAATACTCTGCAAAATACCCTGGTGCAATACTCTGCAATACCCTGGTGCAATACTCTGCAATACCCTGGTGCAATACTCTGCAATACCCTGCGCAATACTCTGCAATACCCTGCAATACCCTGCGCAATACTCTGCAATGCCCTGCGCAATACTCTGCAAAATACTTTGCAATGCCCTGCGCAATACTCTGCAATACCCTGCACAATACTCTGCAATACCCTGCGCAATACCCTGCAATACCCTGCGCAATACCCTGCAATACCCTGCGCAATACTCTGCAATACCCTGCGCAATACCCTGCAAAATACTCTGCAATACTCTGCAATACCCTGCGCAATACCCTGCAAAATACTCTGCAATACCCTGCGCAATACCCTGTGCAATACTCTGCAATACCCTGCGCAATACTCTGCAATACTCTGCAATACCCTGCGCAATACTCTGCAAAATACTCTGCAATACCCTGCGCAATACTCTGCAATACCCTGCACAATACTCTGCAATACCCTGCGCAATACTCTGCAATACCCTGCGCAATACTCTGCAATACCCTGCGCAATACTCTGCAATACTCTGCAATACCCTGTGCAATACCCCCTGTGCAATACCCTGCCATACTCCGCAATACCCTGCCATACTCCGCAATGCCCTGCAATACTCCGCAATACCCAGCAATGCCTGGCAATACTCCGCAATACTCCGCAATGCCCGGCAATACTCCGCAATGCCCGGCAATACTCTGCAATAACCACTTCCCGCCCGCCGGCCGTCTTATGACGTCCTTGACTTTGTGCGGGGATATCTGAATAATGGGAGCTACAGGCATCGTTCAGATATTAGCTTTTTCAGCCGGCGATTCCCTACACCATAACAACAATCATAGCGGCTGTTCCACCGCTTGATCATTCTTACGGGAGGCGAGAGTGGATGTCCCCCCCCCCCCGCTGCCGTCCGGTGCTTCTACCGACTCACCGCTACGATCAAAGCCAGGATTGTTTTTTTTTTTTTTTTTTCAGGCTTCCCAGCCTAGAGGTGAGATGTGGGGTCTTATTGACCCCATATCTCACTGTAAAGAGGACCTGTCATGCCATATTCCTATTACAAGGGATGTTTACGTTCCTTGTAATAGGTATAAAAGTGATCAAAAAAAATTTTGGGGCGGAAAAACATGTCAAACTAAAATAAATTAAGTAAAATGAACAATAAAAAAATATATATTTTTTTAAAGCGCCCCTGTCCCCGTGAGCTCGCATACAGAAGCGAACGCATACGTAAGTCCCGCCCACATATGAAAACGGTTTTCAAACCACACATGTGAGGTATCGCCGCGAACGTTAGAGCAAGAGCAATAATTTTGGCCCTAGACCTCCTCTGTAACTCAAAACATGTAACCAGTAAAAATATTTAAAGCGTCGCCTATGGGGATTTTTAAGTAGCGAAGTTTGGCGCCATTCCACGAGTGTGTGCAATTTTTAAGGGTGACATGTTAGGTATCTATTTACTCGGCGTAACTTCATATTTCACATTATGCAAAAACATTGGGCTAACTTTACTGTTTTTTTTTTTAAGCACAACACATTTTTTTCCTGTAAAAAACGCGTTAAAAAAATTGCTGCGCAAATATCGTACGAGATAAAAAGTTGCAACAACCACCATTATATTCTCTAAGGTCTTTGCTAAAAAAACATATATAATGTTTTGGGGTTCTATGTAATTTTCTAGCAAACAAATGATGATTTTTACATGTAGGAGACAAATGTCAGAATTGGCCTGGGTGCTCCAGAATGCCTGATGGTGCTCCCTGCATGTTGGGCCTCTGTATGTGGCCACGCCGTGTAAAAGTCTCACACATGTGGTATCGCCATACTCGGGAGTAATAGCAGAATGTGTTTTGGGGTGTAATTTGTGGAATGCATATGCTGTGTGTGAGAAATAACCTGCTAATATGACAATTTTGTGGAAAAAAAAAAAAGAGAAAAAAAAATCTTGATTTTGCAAAGAATTGTGGGAAAAAATGACAACTTCAAAAAACTCACAATGCCTCTTTCTGAATACCTTGGAATGTCTTCTTTCCAAAAAGGGGTCATTTAGGGGGTATTTGTACTTTTCTGGCATGTTAGGGTCTCAAGAAATGAGATCGGCCGTCAGTACTTCAGGTGTGATCAATTTTCAGATATTGGCACCATAGCTTGTGGACTCTATAACTTTCACAAAGACCAAATAATATGCACCAATTTGTACTTATTTTTACCAAAGATATGTAGCAGTATAAATTTTGGCCAAAATTTATGAAGAAAAAATAGTAATTTGCAAAATTTTATAACAGAAACGAAAAAAAAAATTTTTTTTTACAGAATTTTCAGTCTTTTTTTTCTTATAGCGCAAAAAATAAAAAACCCAACAGTGATTAAATACCACCAAAAGAAAGCTCTATTTGTGTGAAAAAAAGGACAAAAAATTCATATGGGTACAGTGTTGTATGACTGAGTAATTGTCATTCAAAATGTGAGAGCACCGAAAGCTGAAAATTGGTCTGGTTATTAAGGGGGTTTAAGTGCCCAGTGGTCAAGTGGTTAAAGGAGTTAACAAACTAAGCAAAATTGGTACAGCATGATAGCCAACACATGAAATTAGAAATGAGTGCCTATACCAATTGGGACAGATGGATTTGTTTTTGTCCTGTATTCAATGAATTCTTAATTTTAAAGCAGTGTTTTTAAGAAGCAATAGGAAGATCCTTCAACACGTGCTGTATAGTGAGTGTGCATAATGGATGAAAAGGAAGCTATGCCTAGGGTCTGTAAGTTCTCTGCCAAAGGATCAGATGATTCTGTCACCTTAGCACGAGCTCCAGTGTTGGGATGCAACTAACGATTATTTTCACAATCGATTTGTTGGACGATTATTGTTTTGATTAATCGATTACCTGATTGTCGCCCACCCACCGTCAAATGACGGCGGAGCGGTGCGGCTCTCATTTTGGCTCGACGTCATATGACAGCGTTCCAGAACGGCCGCTCTCGCGTGCCCGCGGGGGCGCGCACCGATTGCGGCTGCGCCATGCTGCTAGGACACGCCGCGACCCCGATCTCTGTAAAGAGCCGCATCCGCAGCCCTTTAATCATGTGAAAGGCTGTGTCCAATCACAGCCAGTCACATGTAAAAACAGAGATGCCAGTAATCGGCTCTCCTCTGTAAGTATGTGAAGAGTAAAAATAGATGCACAACCAATTATATTGCAAACACAGTGCAAAATGTAAAGAGAATGTAAAAATAGTATTCAATGTATACTAAATTAAAAATAAATATGAAGAAAAAATCTATAGGAAACAACAAATTAGAAAGGGAAAGAAGTCCAATTCTAAACAGCCCCTAAGGCTTGGTGGTGATCCAGGAAGCAAAGATACAAATCTTCCTCCTTTATTTCCACGCTGCAGGCACAGGATAATAAAGTGCAAAGTGACCGCTTACCAGATAGGTTGGATCTCTATAACAGAGATCATATGGGCTCAATACCAAACAAAATCCTCCTAGTAACAGTGCAATCAGATCATCCCTTCGTCGCAAACACCACCGGTCTGCTGGGTATATGATAACAGATCTCCTTTACCGTCTCAGTGCAAGTAAGGTTGTTCATACAGCAATGTAGGGGACCATATTGGGAAGAGGAAAAAAGACACTTCTTGGTGCAGTAATTTTGGTAAAAAAGTACCCTTTAATGGAATGACTGGGTAACTGACATCAAAGTGGTTTTAAAACAGCAAAAGTTCCACCACGCCCCCAGCTGGCTGGCTTGAGCCACGGCTATGTGAATGTTCGTTTTGTAAACTTTTGCTGTTTTAAAACCACTTTTTTGATGTCAGTTACCCAGTCATTTAATTAAAGGGTATTTTTTTACCAAAATTACTGCACCAAGAAGTGCCTTTTTTCCTCTTCCCAGTATGGTCCCCTACATCGCTGTATGAACAACCTTACTTGCACTAAGATGGTGAAGGAGATCTGTTATCATATACCCAGCTGACCGGTGGTGTTTGTGATGAAGGGATGATCTGATTGCCACTGTTACTAGGAGGATATCGTTTGGTATTGAGCCCATAAGATCTCCGTTATAGAGATCCAACCTATCTGGTAAGCGGTCACTTTGCACTTTATTATCCTGTGCCTGTAGCGTGGAAATAAAGGAGGAAGATTTGTATCTTTGCTTCCTGGATCACCACCAAGCCTTAGGGGCTGTTTAGAATTGGACTTCTTTCCCTTTCTAATTGGACTTTGTTGTTTCCTATGGATTTTTTCTTCATATTTATTTTTAATTTAGTATAAATTGAATACTATTTTTAATTTTTTTTTACATTTTGCACTGTTTGCAATATAATTGGCTGCGCATCTATTTTTACTCTTCACATACTTACATAGCTGATTATTCCAGTAATTTTCTTATTTGCAGCACCTGTCACTTTATAATATTAAGTATCACTGTAGATAAAATATTTACTTTTTTTGCACCATTGCTTACTGCACCATCCTTTTGCACTCACGCAAATTTGTTGCTCCATTTGCACTTTTTATGTACATGGGTGTAGCGCGGATTTTCCACGCTTAACAATCGGCTCTCCTCGCCTCACACTGACAGATGCACTATATGCTTTTCTGCAGCTTTTCTGCAGCTTCTCCATTGAAGTCTATTGAACCAAAAAAGCACCGTTTTGCATTGAAAAAAGTCCTTGACCCTTTCAAAATACGCAGCGGCTGAAAAAAGCATAGATGTGAACGTGTCCCATAGGATAGCATGTTAAATGAACTGTAGTGTGTTCTGCAAAAAGCACCAAAAAACACATAGGTGTGAACCAGGCATAAGACGTTTAATAGCAGCAGCATGCTTTTTTTTGTATCACCTGTCATAATGGGGTTTAAAAATGAAAATGAGCCTTTTACGGTACAAAAAGAGCAGATAATCACTACTATAAGGGGTTCATTTATACTGTGAAACAGTGAAAGTAATAATATATATACCCAGAAGTTAGGGTGATCAGACGTCCCCAGTTTCCGGGGACAGTCCCTGGACTGAGGACACTGTCCCGGACCAAGTCTGTGCCCAGTTTTGTCCCCGGATTCAAGGCCGGATTAACATAGACAGGGCATCCCATGCTGACTGAGAAACAGCCTGGTGGCTAGGATGCTGATGCCCCCTGCTGGGCGTTCTCGCTGCCACTCCTGCTGTTGTTCAGTTTACTGTGTGGAGGGCTAAGACTGGGAGGGGATCAGATGGGGTGGGGGTTCTGTTTGTACACAGGTGAGGGCAGTGGGGGAGCAGGGGTCAGAGCTAATGCATTAGGAGATGAAGAGTTTAGCTGTTGTGGGGGATAGGCTGGGGGAAGGGCTAAGAGGTGGCTGCAGAGATAATCTTTGAGAGAAGGGTGCAAAGGTGAGCTATGGACTACATAATACACAGAGCGCATCTATGGATGTGGGGTCAGAAGTGTCCTCTGTGCATAGCAAACCTCTGAACCCTGCACTAACACCCACCTGTGTATTATGCAGTCCTGAGCCCAGCGCTCTGTGTATTATGTAGTCCTGTGCCCAGCGCTCTGTGTATTATGCAGTCCCATGCCCAACACTCTATGTATTACGTAGTTCTGTGCCCAGCGCTCTATTTATTCTGCAGTCCTGTGCCCAGCGCTCTGTGTATTCTGCAGTCCTGTGCCCAGCGCTCTGTGTATTATGCAGTCCTGTGCCCAGCACTCTGTGTATTACGTAGTCCTGTGCCCAGCGCTCTGTGTATTATGCAGTCCTGTGCCCAGCGCTCTGTGTATTATGTAGTCCTGTGCCCAGCGCTCTGTGTATTATGTAGTCCTGTGCCCAGCGCTCTGTGTATTGTGTAGTCCTGTGCCCAGCACTCTGTGTATTTTGTAGTCCTGTGCCCAGCGCTCTGTGTATTGTGTAGTCCTGTGCCCAGCACTCTGTGTATTATGTAGTCCTGTGCCATTTGCCAATGAGAAAAAAAATATGTCCCCGGATTTAATTTAAAAAATCTGGTCACCTTACCAGAAGTAGGATATATGGGCATTTTAACTAGGAGTTAGACATGAAGCTACATGAAGGGTGGAAGGGAGATATAAATCTTATATATAAAAGTGGTACTAAAAGCTGAGACTTATTTTTCATTGATATAATAATTTTGAATATATAGCACAATACTGGTAAAGGTTACTTTACATGTAATTGTAAAGCCTCCTATTACCTCCAGTCTATCAGCCTCCACCTTCTCTGGGTTCAGATGCTGATCTTCCCTGCACACAGTCTTTAAAGTGACTTTTTTTTAAAACAACAAACATGTTATACTTACCTGCTCTGTGTAATGGTTTTGCACAGAGCAGCCCTGATTCTCTTTTTCTATGGTCCCCCACCGATGCTTCTGGCTCCTCCCGTCCTCAGAGTGCCCCAATAGCAAGCTGCAAAGTGTAATATAGAGTGCCCCTATAGCAAGGTAAAGAAAACTTCTGCCTTTAGAACCACACACTTCCTGCCCAGGACTACTTGTCCCACGAGGCATTGCTCCTCACACATTCACATTCACAAGTTCTCAGGCACTTACTGACATGTATGGACAGTGTACTGAGCTGTATGTGTGCTGCACTGTATTTTCTGATATGTAAACAAATAATGCATTCTGTATGCGGGCCAACTAATCAGCTGACAAACAAATCAATTATGACAATAGTTGATAACTATTGTCATAATCGATTAATTGTCGATTCATCGATTAGTTATTCATGAGCTTATCATTAACGACAACTGGCAGTAGTATGCAGGAGATGTCAGCAGAAGCTTGGATATACCGGACCCAAATCATATGTAAACACAACCAAGGGATCCCAATGATCCCCAATCAACATTTGAACAATTATAAAGTATTCCACTAACAATCCTTGTAGCAAACAGGAATTACTATAGATGATTTCAAAGAGATAATTTGAAAATGTATATTCTATATGCAACATGTACAGATCCAAATACACCACAACACTGCTACAGTATAAATAGTCGTATAAATGACACCCAAGTAACATTTCCATATGTTGTAATTTCTGGAATTTCCTAAAATACTTGTATTTTACTGTATGCATGGAGACATTTGCAGCCTTGAGCCAATGTACCCACAGTAAATAGGTTCCAGAATGTTTTCTACTCATGGCCCTTACACACCTCAAAGAAAAGGAGGTGCCAGTATGGGGTAGGATTTATGTGCAATCATATATGCCCATGTGCAGTATCTCACAAAAGTGAGTACACCCCTCACATTTTTGTAAATATTTTATTATATCTTTTCATGTGACAACACTGAAGAAATGACACTTTGCTACAATGTAAAGTAGTGAGTATACAGCTTGTATAACAGTGTAAATTTGCTGTCCCCTCAAAATAACTCAACACACAGCCATTAATGTCTAAACCGCTGGCAACAAAAGTGAGTACACCACTATCTATTAGATTGTAAGCTCTTCTGAGCAGGGCCCTCTTAATCCTCTTGTATTTTATTGTATTATAACTGTATTGTCTCCCTTTTGTATTGTAAAGCGCTGCGTAAACTATTGGCACTATATAAATCCTGAATAATAATAATAATAAATGAAAATGTCCAAATTGGGCCCAATTAGCCATTTTCCCTTACCGGTGTCATGTGACTTGTTAGTGTTACAAGGTCTCAGGTGTGAATGGGGAGCAGGTGTGTTAAATTTGGTGTTATCGCTTTCACTCTCACATACTGGTCACTGGAAGTTCAACATGGCACCTCATGGCAAAGAACTCTCTGAAAAAAAGAATTGTTGCTCTACATAAAGATGGCCTAGGCTATAGGAAGATTACCAAGACCCTGAAACTGAGCTGCAGCACGGTGGTCAAGACCATACAGCAGTTTAACAGGACAGGTTCCACTCAGAACAGGCCTCTCTATGGTCGACCAAAGAAGTTGAGTGCATGTGCTCAGCGTCATATCCAGAGGTTGTCATTGGGAAATAGACGTATGAGTGCTGACAGCATTGCTGCAGAGGTTGAAGGGGTGGGGGGTCAGCCTGTCAGTGCTCAGACCATACGCCACACACTGCATCAAATTGGTCTGCATGGCTGTTGTCCCAGAAGGAAGCCTATTCTAAATATGATGCACAAGAAAGCCCACAAACTGTTTGCTGAAGACAAGCAGACTAAGGACATGGATTACTGGAACCATGTCCTGTGGTCTGATGAGACCAAGATAAAAGTTTTTGGTACCAGATGGTGTCAAGCGTGTGTGGAGTATAAAGACAAGTGTGTCTTGCCTACAGTCAAGCATGGTGGTGGGAGTGTCATGGTCTGGGGCTGCATGAGTGCTGCCGGCACTGGGGAGCTACAGTTCAGGTGACCACTGCCTTGCTAAAGAAGCTGAGGGTAAAAGTGATGGACTGGCCAAGCATGTCTCCAGACCTAAACCCTATTGAGCAAAGTGTCATTTCTTCAGTGTTGTCACATGAAAAGATATAACAAAATATTTACAAAAATGTCAGAGGTGTACTCACTTTTGTGAGATACTGTATATGTTCAAAACAAGAGCATATTTGTCCAACAGTTAAATTACTAAACTCATAGAAACATAGAAGAGTGACGGGAGTGAAAAACCAAGTGGTCCATTGAGTAGTCTACACCCAAAAAACTCATGTCTATGGCCAACTAAACAGATACAAATACCTTGTTTGGGGCCAATTGCTATGACCCATGATTGGTCATCATTATTTGATGATAAAGAAAGTGTAAAGTAAAACTGACTATATATAAACGTATATGACTGTTTGGAAACCAAAATTGCAACCAGTGTCCCACATCCATGATGTCATTAGAGCCAGGCACCCAGGACACATACCCTGCCAAGATCACCCTCCACTGCAGCAGCTGGCATCTCTCCCTGCCAGCTACCTGTCAGAATTACAGACTTCAGATCTGGGGAAAGCTGCCCATACTTGGCTTGTGTCACATGACACAACCAGAGGGGGGGGTGGAGCCTGGGAAGAAGGACATCTCCCAGCATTCTGCTGTGCTGCGTCTGAGGTCTGTAATCTCAAGGAGGGAAGTGGAATTGTACTGGAGGGACATGATGACCTGGGGTGAAGGGCGAAGTGGTAAAAAAGATTTGTGCCCTCGTGGGGGCGGGGCATTTGTGAAGGAAGAGAATATTTGGATGAATGATGATTTGTGCAGGGGGGCAATTTGTGTGTGTGGGGGGGGGGGGGCTGATTAGGCCATCTACAGGTCTATCCTCTGTACAGATTATGTGCAGCATAATGTTAATATCACCATTATTTCAAAGTAGTATCCTGGTTTGCTAAGGCATTTTGTGCATATGAGTAAATGTATATTCATTATGGCTATTGAACAATATATTTAAATGAAAGTATTTATGTCTGGTGTTCAGCTTTAGGTATACAAGAGACATATTTTTCCTGTCTCTTCCTTTCCCACTGAATCATCAATGTTACTCACACGAACATGAAAGACTTCAATGTCTTAAAAATGTAATTGTTTTATCTAAAGCCCACAGTAACATAAGGTCACCATAATATTAACCTGAATTCAAACCTCTATGCTTACTTACTAATCATTTCAAAGGAAATGACTAATCGTCTAAATCTAGCCCTCCAGGCTAAAATGCATGACAGACACCGAATTGAAGAGACCCCCATGCTATAGGTTAAACGTTTCCGCTAAAAGCTTATATGACACATGTGGTCAACTCACCCTCCAGGCCGTCCTCATGGTTGACGTTGAGGTTCTCATAGGAGTCATAACGTACTAATGGATCAGTGATGTCATAATCAACCGAAATGCTGGGATCCTTACGGACTACATCTCGCCCTTTAATGACCGGGAAAGATTTTACAACATGTTAGCGGACTGCAGGAAGGCAAGCAGACATAACATTGAAGTGCTGTGTAGGTTTGAGCCAGATGTGCAAGAACTCTCATGTCACAAAGGTCAGTACACAAATGTAAAGGGGACATGATATACAGTATAAGGCAATGGGAGGAAACAGGACAAATATTGAGGATTTACGCAAGATTACCATAATGTGATTCCGTGATTAACCATTTTACCACACTCTGCAGCCAAAACAAATGAAGTGAGACTTTGCTCAAAACCGAAAGAAATGAAAAATGAAATCAGTCCCTGTACAAACCAAGCCAGATGTTTCCTTGGCTCGCTTACACAAGATGCAGACATACACGTTTTTAAACGCAGTATGAACACATATACAAGAAAAATGAATGTATTTCAATGAACCTAGTTTACCTAATTGTGATGCTTTCATGTGCATCTAAAAAAAGTGTACGGCATGCTGCATTTTGTTTGCACGTAAATGTCCTGGAACACATGTACAGTAAATGTACATGAGCTAAAAAAAAAAACATAAATAATGCCTAAAAAATGTACCACAAATGGACTCCAAAAGCAAACAAAAAAAGCCTTATAAATGTGTGTAATGCCGCGTACACACGACCGTTTTTAATGACGAGAAAAATGGCATTTTTTAAAATGGTCATTAAAAATGACCGTGTGGGCTTCCGAGCATTTTTCATGACGTGAAAAATGGGCAAGAAAAAATTGGAACATGCTCTAATTTTTCTCGTAGTTTTTCACATCGTCGTTTTTCTCGTCATGAAAAACGGCCGTGTGTAGGCTTTAACGACGTGAAAAAAAATGCGCATGGTCAGAATCAAGTATGAGACGGGAGTACTCGTTCTGGTAAAACTAGCGTTCGTAATGGAGATAGTCACGCTGTAACGGACTGAAAAGCACGAGGCTGAAAAGCACGAATCGTCTCTCAACAAACTTTACTAACATGAAGGGTGGCGCCATCCGAATGGAACTTCCCCTTTATAGTGCCATCGTACGTGTTGTACGTCACTGCGCTTTACTCGAACATTTTTTTCCACGATAGTGTATAGGCAAGGCAGGCTTGAGAAGAATCACGTCGAGAAAAATGCATTTTTTTTCAATGACATTAAAAACAGTCGTGTGTACGCGGCATAAGTCCACACACAGAACTACACAATGAATGCGGGGATTGTGGTGTAAATGAGCCCTTAAAGAATAACCCCAGCCTAATTACAGGATAACGTTTAACCTTTTCTGAGAGAAACATGAAGGGTGCAATTACTGACATATACTGCAATTGCTAGCCGACTAGCTTTCAGACTGGCCCTCTCGCATCAATACTTTGTGTCAGTAACCCAGAGCAAGTATACGCTGAGTCTGATATGTGTAATTATTCTGGGTTAGAAACTCAAAACGTAATTAACGCTAGAGGGTCAGCATAACAGCCAGGCAACTAGCATTTTCACCAGGAAGGTCAACTTAGCAGCCAGACAGCTAGCATTTTTATTTATTTTTTATCATTTTTTTGTTGTACAAAATGAATAAGGTACAAACATTCAAAGTACAGACTCTATAGGTATCAAAAAGACAATCAGGGATTAGTTTTACTCTACACAAAATATTTTCCTTTCCCTTTTACGTAAAGTCTATACTATTCAACATATACTTTCTGTCTAGTAAAGAGAACAAAGCAAACTAAACAAACTTAAAAGAAAAACAAACTTGTTTCATGTATGCATTCCACTTATAAGCATATATATGAAATGTTGAGAACCTTTTACCCTTCATAAGTGGACACTTCACCGACATTAACATCCAACCTACTACTCGGGCTCACTGCAAGTACCCTCATGAAACTCTTTATATATAAAGCAATCTGGTAAGAACCAATTGCGAAGGAACTACCCCAGGAGTATCCAGCCATTCCTGACAGATTTTGGGGATTTTTTTTTAGGTGTATACCTATGTTAATAGGTGTTTTTTTTAATCGAATTAATATCTTATTAACCTGTTAAATCCACTGGTTGCATGTAGGGGTTTGAGGCGATAACCAAAATCTTGCTATTAATTTCCTGGCTAAATAAAGCAGCTTGACAAATGCAACATATGTGTGACTAGGACAGCAAGCATTTTTAGCCAGTGGGTCAGCTTAACAGCCAGGAAGCTAGCATTTTCAACAAGAGGTTAGCATGACAGCCAGTATATTTAGCAAAGGTGTCAGCTTTACAGCCAGGAAGCTAGAATTTTTAGAAGTTGTTCAGCAATGGCAGTCCCCATATCTCTCTTAGGAAACTTTTACGATTAAAGTGGAACTTTACCCATAACAACTTGATAAAAAATAATGTTCTTTAGCAAGGAACATACATTCTACATTAATAATATGCTACCAAAATAGTGTGTTCTCTAAATTGCCTCCAGCATTGCTCTTGTTTCTTCTTGCTGGAGGCTGCCATTTTGCTGAAGCCCAGAGCCCCAGCTGTAAATCATAAAGTAGAACTAAACCCATCGATTTACAGGTTTCAAAAAACAGTTTGATTTGCTTGTGTTCTCAACCAAACTGTCAAATCATCAAATGGCTGGTGTCATAACTGATCACATGTGTAGCACCATGGCAGTTGCAGTTCAAACAGAAGCAGCTTCAGTGGCAGCCCGTCCATTAGGGGCGCACGGGCGCCGCCCCCCCCATCCACGTGTCCAGCCCTCTAATCTACATGCATGGGGCCAGATGCATGGATTTCAATGTGTGGGGGGGGGTTTAAAGTGGGGTTCCACCCGTGATTTTTTTTTTCTTAAACTCAGCAGCTACAAACACTGTAGCTGCTGACTTTTAATAAGGACACTTACCTGTCCTAGGTGCCTGTGATGTTGGCCCCCTGAGGCAGATCCCTCGATCATTGCAAGTCCCGGCACCGCCATCCTCACTAAGGGAAACAGGCAGTGGAGTCTTGCGGCTTCACTGCCCGTTTCCTACTGCGCATGCGCGAGTCTCGCGGCGCTCTATGATACACACAGTTCCCAGAAGGCAGCGCACCCCATTCCCCAGAAGACAACGCAAGGATGAAGACCAGCCACAGTATAGGAAGAGGCAGATTAGGAAGATCCGCCTAGCAACCGCAATTTCTGGTGAGTAAAATATATATTTATTTTTTTTGTAGCATTTTGGTGTAATTTTATTTTTTAGGGTGGACCTCCACTTTAAGCATGTGATTAGAGCCAGAGGCTCTAATAGGCTTCAAAAAGGGTGAGCTCGGGGAACAGAGCACTGCGCTCCGAGCCTACCCAGTTGTGTGAGAATAGCGAATGAAAATTCGCTATTCTCACACTGATCCTCCTCCCTGTTAATCAAGAAGTGGGTCCTGAGAGCTGTCACCCAATTGGCTCAAAGGACAGGCGTTCCTATTGGATGATGGGGGTGGGTGTGGTTGACCAGACCGAGTTAGAGCGTGGGGGAAGTTGATATGGATCTTGCCACCGGCCTATCGGAGGAGGGGGGGGGGGGTTTAATTCTGCTTTAATGCTGCCAGCAGATCAGAAAATATTTATATTCAATATTAGCAAATGTTCAAATGTGAAGCAATATATTTAAATTGATCTCCGCTACCCTACTACTGGAAGGTCTGCAGATTGCTCACTCACTTCACTACCATCAATGCACCGGGTTGTATGCCCTGATGGTAAAGGGTCATAACCCGCCCCAATTTAGTGGGGTGGTTTAAACAAAGTGGCAAACTTAAAAATCAGGGCATAGATCAGCTGCAGCACATACAGTACAGTGTATTTTTTGGAGGTCATACATCATGGAGTATTGGGTACACACTGGCTTTTATAAAGGTGTACATACGGCAGTGGGTTTAGGAGCATTCTATTCTCACTCACCTTTTGCCTTGTCCTGTGCAGAAGAAAAGATTAACTCAACAGTTGCATCCTCTGGGAATCTTCCATCTAAGAATGAAAAAGAATATAGTTACTATGCTAAAGAACCGCATTATTAGACTTGGGTTAGTTCCAAGACACATGCAACTGGTTTCATTCAATGAGCACTTAAAATATGACCTAAAAAAAATGTCGCTGTGAACAGAATTTTACATTCCTTGTTTTATAACAGCAGAAATAAAAAAAACAGAAAACATAATACAGAGCTGTCCTTTTCTTTACCTAGGACTGAGATAAGTGACTTTATCCTAATACAGTAGACAGATGGAGCCTTAATATGTTTTGCACAGTATGTGGTGAGACGATGAATTGTATAAATGCTGTACTTAAATATATCATTGCCAGAAGTCCCTAATTAGTAATCTGAACATGTACATAAACCCCCAATCATGTACAACCCCCCACCCCCCCATGTGTTTCTTACCCAAATGCCTTTGGCTGAAAGCAATGAATTCCATGTTCTTTCCTATCTTCAAGTCAGTTTGTAGGACTTTACTACAGTTTTCAGCCCTCAAGCATCCCCATGGGGGCATATATTGGCACTGATTTCTCACAAAGTAGATATGCAAATACAGACGTTTTCATGGTCACTATCTGTGCATATACACTAACAAAAAATGCAGCGCTAGTGAAAATTGGACACCCCTAATATCAAAATATAAGAGATGATATGTGCACACAAAAGTGTCCAGCAAAGGCAAGTAAACTGTTAAATAGCACACTGGGAAGGCACCAGTAGGGTGCTAATTGCACGTGCAATGATCATAAACAAAAGGAATAAACCATAAGTACTTGGACATGGTGAACAAGTAATGGGTAATCAAAGAAAATATAAATAAATGAAACTGTCACTAATGTCATAAATCACACATATGAAATGATGAATATAAGTTCATAATGTGGTCAAATGATGAGTTCTCTTGAGTGAAGTAGCGAAGTATCTGGACCTCTGCTAGACAGCTACGGTAAGCATACTGCATACAATGCATCACCCATAGAACTTTCACTGATGTAAATCCAACATCTAAGGAGGGGGTAAGAAATTAATACTCTTACCATGAGTAGAGGACACACACGCCAGCGGCGGTGTGTCAATCAAGCATAAACAAAATCTCCTGGGCTCGACCTCCAAAGGATCACCCTATTGAGGTGTAGTTTAAGATTCTGCCATGAGGTTGCCATGTCATGTGTCTGTCTTTTATATTGTATACATCTGGCCAAGACATGCATTTTGTTGCATTTATTCACTCACTTATGATATATGCACATATCTTGATTGGGTTCCATCATGTAACTATTTATGGTTTTGCAACATTTTTTGTTCACTTATATTGTTACATCAATATTTGGTCCTTTCTCTCTTTTTTTGTATTTCTGTGCATATTAGATAAGGGGCCATAGATACTTCACATTTTTTATTTGTACATTGTTGCCATTTAGTTGGCTTTAAACAATGAGGTCTGTTCGCCGTGCAGTCTCCTTATGCCTGTGTCTGTGTTTTTGTTTTTTATTTGATTGGTGCAATCTTGTTATATTGTTGATGCTGGCTGCTTTATTGTTTCACTAGTAGCGCAATTTTTTACCCACATTCACATATACACTAACGCACAGATAATCTGAAAGATTAGGAATAGAATCAAGCTGGCAACTCGGTGTAAACCAAATTTCGTAGATCTTATTAGCTACATAATCAATAAAGTGTAAACACGCTAATATGTTTTGGCCGTCAGGCCTTAATCATTGCTATGATTAAGGCCCGACAGCTGAAATGTATTAGCGAGTTTGCACTGTATTGACTATGTAGCTAATAAAGTCTACCACATTTTTATGACACAGAGGTACTGGTTTAGGCTGCATTCACACCTGAGCGTTTTGTAGCCTGAAGCCTGAAGCTACAAAACGCTAGAGGGGAAAAAATCCATTATTCTCTATGGAGATGGTTCACATCTCCACTCCATGTCGCCTGAAGCCGAACGCCTGAAGCTCAAACAAGTTCCGGACCCTTTTTTGTCGCGCGAATCGGGCAGATTGGGCGTTTTAGGATTCATATAATGTAATGGAAACGCCCGATTCAAGCGTCTAGCGCGACAACGAGCGTTCCGACGGGCGCAAATTCGTGCGACAAAACAATGGTAAAAACGACGGTAAAAACGCCAGATTCGCTACGCTCAGGTGTGAATGCAGCCTTAATTCTATTCCTGGATTTTGGATGCTGTAGAAGAGTGCTGTCAGTGAAGCAAAGTCACTGGTTTCTCTAGTCTCTGAATGGGCCACAGTTGAGCGATGGAAACTTGTCATTGTGCACCTGAAAGATCATCCAGACCATAGGCGTGCACAGCCTATTGCATTAGGGTGTGCACCCCAAAGCTCAACATATACTACCGATCACTCACGATGAAAGGGAAGGGGCCGGTAAGTTACATATTTACCTGCCCCTTCACCCACTCATCCTAAAACATCCCCAGAAGCAACAGCCGGTGGGAGAGGAGAGTAGGGAAGCTGGAAGCGCTGCGAGGGGAAGGAGGGGGGAGCCAGGGCAGTAGGGGGAATCTGTGCTGCACAGTGTGATTAGGGTGTGCCTGGGCACACCTGGCACACACTGTGCGCACGCCTATGATCCAGACCCAAAGCTCTGCACTATGGGATGGGAAGCAGTGAGTTTTGGGGGTGCTTGCCACTAGGACATGTTGGGCGGTTGCTTAAGGCAGTCCTGGAGCCACAAATATTAAGGTAACAGGTGTGTGCTGACAGGTACTGCTAACTACTTGGTCTTGTTGGTGGAGGCCCAAGAAGTTGGTGGAGGCCCAGAAGTTTTAGATCTTGTGGTGGAGGCCCAACAGTGGATTTATGCTATCATTATTTAAGGTACATTTACATATTCTCATATATCTTTTGATAGATGACCTGAGGTGGCTGTACAAGCAGCATACAACTGTTTTGAGAAAAAAATTGATGCACCTGCAGGTTAATGAGCATACAAGTGCTCATTGTCATAACGATGGAAAATTCTTGTGATTGATTAGTGATAGTTCCCTTTTCTGCACAGAACAGAGAACTGCCCTCCACCCTATTCAGTCAATGCTGGCCAAGAAATTGAGTCAAGGAAGGAAGACAGAGAGGATCATGGCAATGATCCAAAATAGGAGATCTCACGCTACCCACTGTTCCCTGCAAAGATTAGCTCTTTTACAGTCATTCTTGCAGAGATCTGTAGATAATTTGTAGCTGCACTTCATATGATGCTCCTCTCCTTACCTGTGCAAGCGCAGTCCAGCTGGTCCTTACTGAAGCACAGATGTGTGTTGTGAATGGTGCATGTATGGAACTGAAGTCTGAAGAGCACTTCTCTCTCATGGGGCTTGCAAAGCTTGTGATAACATTTCACCTGAGGAACACACAAAGATTAATGCTGCTTAATAATTCTAACTACAGAATAAGCTGTAAAGACATCAGAAAGCAATCAAAAAATAAAGTAAAAGTGTTTGTTAAACCCCTCCCCCCCCCAAAAAAAAAAAAATTGAGATCCTGTTCTTTTAAAGCAGATTAAACAGCAAGGTGCTTGTGCTGTGTAATCTGCCACTCTCTAAACTGTAAAAAACCTGGCTGATCCTGCCACTTCCCCTGAGTGTCCCTCTCTGTGCTGACCACGATAATCATGGCTACTGAGCCCCGACCACGTGGTCAGCGTACGTCCCTTCTGTCATCTGCAGCCCTGCTCTGCTCTCCTCTCTCCCCCTCACCCCCTCCTCCCTGCCTGTCAGCTCCGTGTTCTGTGTCAGTCTCAAACCCCACCCCTTCCCCCCGCAGGTATTAGTAAAAATAAAATATTATAGATTGTCACTCTCCAGACCCTCTATTGTAGGCAGGCATAGCACAGTCTATAAGTGTTATATTAAAACGAGGCATGTAAATAACTTTTTGGTGCTATGTTCCGGCCGGTCACGTGACTGGCGGCCGCTTTACAGCTCCGATGCATGGCTTCTGCAGGAAGGGCTGAGCGGCCATGTGACCTCCCCGGCTGCCTTTAGAGGGAGATATCAGCCCCTCCTGCAGAAGCCATGTATCAAACCTGTAAAGCGGCTGCGTGACCAGATCGCTCTAAAAAGGTATTTATATGCCTCGTTTTAATATAGCACGTATACAGTGTGCTATGCCTGCCTATAATAGAGGGGCTGGCAGTGATTTAAAATTTTGGCTTAACAAACACTTTAACTACAGACATGAGATTTTCCCACCCTGACTGCAAAATTATTGCAGTTTTTTGGGCTTTTACAGTAGAGCTAAACCCAATCACAAATGAACACGTTAATGTGGATGTAAACCCGATTTCTTTTTTTTTTTTTTGCTGTCACAATGTAGAGTATAAGATTTCCTATATTTGTGCCAGGTCTTGCCACAAAGAGTTAATCCAGCTCTGAGCAATCCTCTTTTATTGTTCAGTGAGATAAAACTGACAAACAGAGTTACCTTTGTCTGTTCCGCCCCCTTGCTTTGAGTGACAGGTTATTTACATATCTCGTGCACTAGCTTTTAATTCCCACCCCCACTCCTTTTCTGAAGTCATGTGGTTACTTTTCTGGATTTTGACTGGATGTTAGTGATCATAGCAGAAGGAACACACATGAGAAAATGCATGTTGACAAGGGGAGTGTAGAGGTGGGCGGGGATTCTACTGACATCACGACTCCACCCACCGAGCTCCAGACAACAGATCCACCCACAGAATCTGCAGTTTTTAAGTTCTTATAACAGACAGAGGGGAGACATTTGACAGGTAAGGATACATGCAGGAGGCATCTATATCCTTATAGATCAGCACTATGGCAGTAGTTTAGAAAGGATGAGAATGGGTTTACATCCACTTTAATGTAATTTCAAAAGTTGTTTTCAATCTTTTTGTATTATGTACCCTTTACTAAAGGAATATCTGGTGATCCTGCCATGACGTTCCTTTTTCAACCACTTCTGGTTATGGGTTTCTCACTAGTGCTCCTGCTTTGTCACCCTGACACATGTGCCTCCAGCACACAAAAAGGGGCTGTGTTGACACACATTGGTCTGCCGTATAGCTGCTCCACAGCAATGATGTGCTATTAACATTAATCCAAATTGAGGGTGGTATAAAAGGTGCCACATCCTACTACTAGTTACAATCACAAAACGCCTAAGCACTTGGGTTTTTAAGGCATCAGATTCAAATAAATCACAATCATATATCAACATATATATGAAAAAAATTTATATAATATGCACCAGATTTTGCACTCTCCAGTTTTAGTAAATAAACCCCTATTTGTCCACAGAACTATATATGGCCCATTTGTGGGACAGAACAGTTGGTTATATCAATATCAATGATTATCACAATCATTATTAAAGTGTAGTAGGTGTTGTTTTATGTACAATTATCATTTTTATATTATGCAAAAAAAAATGATGTTTGTTGATATATGGTTATGATCTGTTTGATATCCGATGCCTTAAAAACCCAAGTGCTTAGGTGTTTTGTGATGTCCTGCTAACACTGGAGCGAGTGCATGTAGACAGGAAATGACTGAAGGGATTAACAGCACTAAGATACAAAAGTATAAAAATAAAAAAAAAGGTGAAAAGAGTATGATGGAAACAATATAGCAGTTGTTCATGCTTAAACAGACAAAATGTCTTCCAGCTTCAGTTTCAATCTACTTTTATTAAGTAAGTGGTATTAGTATTACCACTGGGAATCTTCCTTAATCTTCCGTAACTGACAGTTTTATAAAAACCAGCAGTGAATTTGACTTCCTACATAGCATAAAGGTACCCAAGAGCTACAACTGGTTGCACAATTCTAAAGTAAACTTCAAGAAAGCATTTGCGACATAACAGGTTAAGTTCAGCAAGTAAAGTTTACTTAGAGTGTATATTTATTACATAGATTGATATCAGCCATGGGACATAACAGGTTAAGTTCAGCAAGTAAAGTTTACTTAGAGTGTATATTTATTACATAGATTGATATCAGCCATGGGACATAACAGGTTAAGTTCAGCAAGTAAAGTTTACTTAGAGTTTTATATTTATTACATAGATTGATATCAGCCATGGGACATAACAGGTTAAGTTCAGCAAGTAAAGTTTACTTAGAGTGTATATGTATTACATAGATTGATATCAGCCATGGGACATAACAGGTTAAGTTCAGCAAGTAAAGTTTACTTAGAGTGTATATTTATTACATAGATTGATATCAGCCATGGGACATAACAGGTTAAGTTCAGCAAGTAAAGTTTACTTAGAGTGTATATTTATTGCATAGATTGATATCAGCCATGGGACATAACAGGTTAAGTTCAGCAAGTAAAGTTTACTTAGAGTGTATATTTATTACATAGATTGATATCAGCCATGGGACATAACAGGTTAAGTTCAGCAAGTAAAGTTTACTTAGAGTTTTATATTTATTACATAGATTGATATCAGCCATGGGACATAACAGGTTAAGTTCAGCAAGTAAAGTTTACTTAGAGTGTATATGTATTACATAGATTGATATCAGCCATGGGACATAACAGGTTAAGTTCAGCAAGTAAAGTTTACTTAGAGTGTATATTTATTACATAGATTGATATCAGCCATGGGACATAACAGGTTAAGTTCAGCAAGTAAAGTTTACTTAGAGTGTATATGTATTACATAGATTGATATCAGCCATGGGACAGGCTGCAGATTCAACTTGTGTAAATCAAACCCCAACTTCTATTTTTCAAAAACATGTTTATTACTTAAAGAGTATGTAAATTCTAACAATAAACTTCTCTTATTTACTCCTAATTGATCCGTTAAACATAACATTGAAAGTGTTTGTTATATCTGTTGGATAAGTGTACAAAATACCTGCTGTTCTGTCAGAAAGGCTGCCAGTTTATAACTTCCTATGATTTTTGCCTGTGATGCATTCTTATCAGTTAAAGGATAAGTTCACTTTTTTATTTTAATTTTATTATTCTAAAAAATAATAAAAAATGCAGGTAAAAAAATTTGCATTTATTTATTTAATTTTTCCCTAGGAGCCTGTAAAGCATTGCACCCGCCATCAGTAGATCTTGGGTGCAATCTCAGGCTTCTGCAGACTGTCTGTGTAGCGGTGGAAGCCATTCCCGCCGAGAGAACACAGTGATTATTGCCAAATGCTAAAACCGTCGCTAGCAATAATCGCATTTAAAATCCAGCAGGCTGGTTGTACTCAAGTTGATCGATCAATCAACTTGGGTACATTCAGCCTGCCCATACATGGTTCGAATCTCATCTGGTTCCTGCAGATTCGATTTGATCCGTCTATGCCCAGCTTAAGAACCAAAATGATGGTGACTACTTTTCCAGAACCAGAACCTATCTCTATAATCTATGCATGTCAAGATTTATATACCATGATGAAAAGAGTGTTGTGAATTGTTCAATCCACATTCAACCACACATAAAACAGTCAAGTCTAGTGATGCTAATATTTGTTCAGTTTGGCTTAATAAACATCATTATTAAGTGCTTGGTGCCTCATACCTTTCCTTAAACTCCAGCAGACATTAACATCACATCTCTGAAGAGCAGACAGGATATTACAGTATATCTCTGCCTGAGAAAAGTGTGCTTATTTCAATTTTACCCGCAGATTTTACAGCTGTTACTGAACAGTGTGCAAATATTAAGCTGGATACCAAAGATCATTTGATTTTCCCAGAAACTTCAGAATCAGGTCTGTGGTTGCTGCAACTTTAATATTTCTCTGTCCCAGTGGGATGAGAAAATAACTACAATTACAGGTGCAATTGGCTTGCTCCCCAGACCAACACAGATGGACAGAGTTCGAAATACAGGAAGAAATTAAAGTAGTAACCATATCACAGGTTACAGCTTCTGAAAGCATGTCTGTGAGTAAAAGCCAAAACCTGATTGGTTACTATGAGCAGCGCCCCTATCCTTCCCTTGTGCAGCAGATTCATAGGCGTGCGCAGGGGGCGTGCTGGGTGTGCCTGGGCACATCCTAATTACACTGATCACAAGAGCCGATAATAAGGCAGTACAGCCTGCCTTCCTGTACCGGGCCTGTGTCCTTGTGTTCAAAGGGGGGGCCCGGGCACCTGATGAGCAGGAGGACTGGCTTTTCTGCATTATTGAATATACCGATCCTCCTGTTCCTCCCCCTGCAGCGCTGATGGCCTCTCCTCCTCTGCCTCCCTCCGGCTGCGCGGCAGGGGGATAAGTTCTAGCATCTGCTCCCCCATCTTGTCTTTAGTCCCTTTCTCAGTCTTAAATGTAAGACATCAGGGGTCTGTTTAGAACCCTGATATTTCATCAAACACCCCCCAAAAGGGCAGTTAAAAAATGTAAAAAATAAATAAAAATTTCAAAAAAATAACATTAAAAAAAAGAATGAAAAAAATTAAGGACTCATTCACATGTTCTTTGCACTCTGTAATTTCTGCCATGGCTGCACACCCCTAGCCACTGCCTCTGTTACGCTGTGTTTGAGCTTTGGGGTGCGCACCCTAATACAATAGGCTGCACACACCTATGAGCAGATTACTGTTCTTCTCTGGTACATACCATGATATCACCTTTAAGCAGCAAGGCTGGCTCCAGACTTATGCACAGCTGTCGTCTCTGACTTGTGCCATCTGCAAGGCTTAAGAAAAAGAAGAGAAGATGAGCTCCAAGAATAACAATAAAGTAGAGATATACTGCTTCTCCCACGTGACTGCTTCATCATTGACTTCTTATAATTTTGTACAATTATTATGTGGTCAATAAACAGGGTTTATTAAAAACAAAATGAGGAAGGACACTGAAACTGATAGGCTGAACTTACTAGATTCCAGAGGTGTAGACCAGCTGCATGGACTGGTAGATCTTCAGAAAGGGGCAGAATACTGTGAAAGAAAGTCAATGAATTACCGGTAAATAATGCTAAAGTAATAGAGGAGTTAGATCGAGGTATACAGGTGGAAAAAATCACAACAGGCATTCCTGGTATTTTATGTGGCATGAACTGGAATGTGAAAAATATAACAGAAGAAAGGAATTATGATGACACGCGTTAAATAGCACTGGTTTATTGCTGCAGATGGTAAACATATGGGCATTGGGCACATTATGTTACATACATTTGCATCCCACTAGGGATGAGTGAGGTTCAAATAAGGCTAGGTCTTTGGAACAAGTAGCTAAAATGTATTTAGCTTTGACCTCCCAAAAGCCCTGAAGGATCCAAGTTCAGACATCCAGAAATTATTGCTTCCTATGCTTATACATCCAAAGTAAAAAGTCTCAGACTGGAAATAGGCTATCAATGGATTCAGTCTATCTGCCTGACTGTTCCATGACCAGTCAACAGAATGATTCAGGTATCCTACAGTGGATATAAAAAGTCTACACACCCGTTAAAATTTCAGGTTTCTGTGATGTAAAAAAATGAGACAACAATCATTTCAGAGCTTTTTCCACCTTTAATGTGGCCTATAAACTGTACAACTCAATTAAACAACTAACTGAAGTCTTTTAGGTGGAGGGAAGTAAAAATAAAAAAATTAAATAATATGGTTGCATAAGTGTGCACACCCTTAAACTAATACAGTACTTTGAAGGGAAAAAATTGGGGAATTGAGCACCGAGGTGCTCTGGGATTTTTAAACGGTGTTCCAAAATGATAGCTCAACAAGGAGATATGGATAAAATTTAACAAGGTTTATTTAATAATTGTAAAAAGGAAAAGACAGACATGCATATGATAAAAAAACATCCACATAGATAAATGACGAAGCAATCACAACATATGATAACTTGGCATCGAGAGTCACTCTACTAGTTTCGCTCACTAGGAGCTTCCTCAGGAGTTTATTGACAATGGACGCTGATCATACTAGAAGATAAAATTAGCATAAGTCAAATAGTGGATGTGAGAGCACGTCCGTTATACAAAAGGCATAAAGAACAATAGTTGTGAAAGAAAGAAAATTTGATTGTCAAGAGATAATCTAGATATCTGGTCAGACAATCAAATTTTCTTTTTGCTATACCTTATTTTCAGGTTATACTCTGTTCTATTATCTTTGCTCTCTATGGCTTTGATGCCTGGGATGGTTTGTCTGCCCACAGTGGTTGGTCCTGTTTATTCTTGGGAATTTTAGTACTCGTCTGTGACCCTCTGCATATATGCGACTTTGAGTCTCGTGGTGAGTTATACTCTGTTATCCAGATCAGTGTTTCTCAACTCCAGTCCTCAAGGCGCCCCAACAGGTCATGTTTTCAGGATTTCCCTCAGATGAAACAGCTGTGGTAATTACAAGGCAGTAAAAACTGATCAAATCACCTGTGCAAAATAATGGAAAGCCTGAAAACATGACCTGTTGGGGCGCCCTGAGGACTGGAGTTGAGAAACCCTGATCCAGATCATGATCATTATTATATATCAATCTTTCTTTATATCAGTATATATTTCATTAACCATGATTTGCTTCTTATTTGATTATGTTGTATCACAACTATTGTTCTTTATGCCTTTTGTATAACGGACGTGCTCTCACATCCACTATTTGACTTATGCTAATTTTATCTTCTAGTATGATCAGCGTCCATTGTCAATAAACTCATCATATGTTGTGATTGCTTCGTCATTTATCTATGTGGATGTTTTTTTTTTATCATATGCATGTCTGTCTTTTCCTTTTTACAATTATTAAATAAACCTTGTTAAATTTTATCCATATCTCCTTGTTGAGCTATCCTTTTGGAACACCGTTTAAAAATCCCAGAGCACCTCGGTGCTCAATTCCCCAATTTTTTCCCTTCATAAATTAAACGGGATGAGGTGTTCTGTATATCTGTGTGAGTTGGGCCTCAGTCTAAAATAATACAGTACTTTGTTGAAGCACCTTTTGATTTTATTACAGCACTCAGTCTTTTGGGTATGAGTCTATCAGCATGGCACATCTTGACTTGGCAATATCTGCCCACTCTTCTTTGCAAAAACACCAAATCTGTCAGATTGGGAGGGCATCTCCTTTGCACAGCCTTCTTCAGATCACCCCACAGATTTACAATTGGATTCAGGTCTGGGCTCTGGCTGGGCCATTCCAAAACTTTAATCTTCTTCTGGTGAAGCCATTCCTTTGTTGATTTGGATGTATGCTTTGGGTCGTTGTCATGCTGAAAGATGAAGTTCCTCTTCATGTTCAGCTTTCTAGCAGAAGCCTGAAGGTTTTGTGACAATATTGACTGGTATTTGGAACTATTCATAATTCCCTCTACCTTGACTAAGGCCCCTGTTCCAGCTGAAGAAAAACAGCCCCAAAGCATGATGCTGCCATACCATGCTTCACTGTGTGTATGGTGTTCTTTTGGTGATGTGCAATGTTGTTTTTGCGCCAAACATATCTTCTGGAATTATGGCCAAAAAGTTCAACCTTGGTTTCATCAGACCAGGACACATTTTCCCACATGCTTTTGGGAGACTTCAGATGTGTTTTTGTAAAATTTAGCCAGGCTTTGATGTTTTTCTTCGAAAGAAAAGGCTTCCATCTTACCACTTTACCCCATAGCCCAGACATATGAAAAATATGGGAGATTGTTGTCACATGTACCACACAGCCAGTACTTGCCAGATATTCCTGCAGCTCCTTTAATGTTGCTCTAGGCCTCTTGGCAGATTCCCTGATCAGTTTTCTTCTCTTCTTTTCATCAATTTTGGAGGGACGTCCAGTTCTTGGTAATGTCACTGTTGTGCCATATTTTCTCCACTTGATGATGACTGTCTTCACTGTGTTCCATGGTATATCTAATGCCTTGGAAATTCTTTTGTACCCTTCTCCTGACTGATACATTTTAACAATGAGATCCCTCTGATGCTTTGGAAGCTCTCTGCGGACCATTACTTTTGCTGTAGGATGCGACTTACAAAATGTCAGGAAAGACCTACTAGAACAGCTGAACTTTATTTGGAGTTAATCAGAGGCACTTTAAATGATGGCAGGTGTGTACTGACTTCTATTTAACATTGAGTTTGAATGTGATTGCTTAATTCTAAACACAGCTACATCCCCAACCACTATTTTATTTTCTATTTTTACTCCCCCCCCCCCAAAAATATTTCATTTTGTTTTTCAGTTCAGTTGTACATTTTCTAGGTCACATTAAAGGTGGAAAAAGTTCTGAAATGATTTATCTTTGTCAAATTTTTTTACATCACAGAAACCTGACATTTTAACATGCCTCTCTCCTCCTCGTGACGTCACTGGTTGTTAGACGCCAGGCGGGCCGTGGCTAGCAACCAGTTTGGGCAGTGAGCCAGGGGACAGTGGTGAATGACCTGAAGCAGTCTCCGCCGGCCAGGATCCCATCCCAGGTTGACACTTGGAATGGTTCCTTTGGAAAACAAAAACAAGTTGCCATAGTAAGCTCAGTTTCAGGAACCGTTGGGCTATTTTTGTCTGGTATACCATTTGTATATTTATTAAGTTACGTTCGTAAAAAAGAAAAAAAGAAAAAGAAAATTCCCATATCCTGAAAACAAACAACAAAAGTGCAGGATTTCGATTCATACCCGAGTGTGGGTTCACTGCTTTGTGACCTGTTATAAGTCGAGTGGTTGAGGTGAGAGGCCAATCTGTGTGTGGTGGAGGGATCCTTGTCACCTGTCAATATGTCTTCACTGCATTTAAGGATTTGTGCTTTTTTTCACATGCACTAATGGACTTCTTATGATTCTATTTATTATTATATGGACATTCTATTTTCATTTAATATATGGACATTTAGTATTGCGCTGCACTGATTTGCTTTATATAGACTTTTTATATCCACTATATATCAATTCCAAGCTTGTTATTTACTAAGAGTTCATGTACAAATGACAGAGCACCTTTAAGTACAGGTGTTTTCAAATATACAATAGGCTCACCTCAGAAAAACGTGATAGTCCACCATATGGAAATAGTTTGGGGCAGTTTCTGGACAAGAGATCCCCAGATATACAGAAATTGCAAAGAGATAAGTGTTTAGTGGCTGGGAGTGGCCTGGCTTTGTGAGGGTAGGTTGTCCCACAAGAGCTATATCCGTATAGTAAATAGTATCCAGTAAATGAGTTTGTTATTAGAGTGCATGAGAAAAAAAAGGGGAGGCACGGCTGTCAAAATTAAAGGGATCTGTGAAGTAAAGCTGGCCATTTGTGGACCAAGACTTGATCCATATATGGTCAGACTGGTTGTACTGAAGCTGATCCATCAATCAATCTCAGTACAACCAGCCAGTTGGATTTTTGGCATGCGATTACTGTCTGCAGCTATAGCTGCTAGCAGTAATCATTGTGTTCTGACAGCTGGGAAGGCTCCCCACGCCCCCCCCCACCAGCAGAACCCAATAGCGCTGCAGGAGGCATTCCCCTATCAACACTTAAGCTGGCCATAAACAAAGCGATTTTCTTCAACTGTGCGTTGCAGGAAAGAAAACAGGCAGTGTTGTTGGGAGAATCCCTCCCGCAAAGCCTTTGTGTTCTACCAGGACACAGTGAGCTGCTAGCGATAATCACATTTAAAATCTGGCAGGCTGGTTGTACCCAAGTTAATTGATCGATCAACCTGATTATATTCAGCCTGCCCATACATGGTTTGAATCCCGGACGTTCCTGCTGAATCGGCCGAGATTCAAACAGTCTATGGATGGCTTTACTTTTCTGTTGATGGGGGAGAATAAAGCAATTTTCTTTCCTGCTACCCATGGTTGCAGGAAAGAAAATGGTTGCAGGGAAGAAAATCCAATAGTTTATGGCTTGCCAAACTCAGAAATTTCTAAAGCCAATAGATCAGAATTACAGACAAGCAACTAGCAATTACAGAAGGAGCGACGAGTGAGACCAGCCTACTTATTTCTCTGAGTATGGGTATTCTGTAAGTTGATCAACATCCCCCACCCCGCTCTTCCCCACTGACAGTTATCATTTGCTAAATTGGAAAAGTGCCAACATATATAGGTCCTGATGTTTCCTTTTTATTATTCCACCATATGACAGAAAGATGCATGAGATTACATAAACCATGTTTTTACAAATCTGCATTTAGAATACACTATGCCAGTGGTTCTCAACTCCTGTCCTCAGGACCCACTAACAGGCCAGATTTTAAGTATTACCTTGGTGAGATGCAGACTAGAATACTGCAATCACTGAGCAGCAAATTATATCACCTGTGATGCATTTCAGTTATCTTGGAAACCTGGCCTGTTGGTGGGCCCTGAGGACTGGAGTTGAGAACCACTGCACTATGCGGTTAGCAGAGTTCCTCTTTATATGCATGCTTTGGTTACTTGTAGTATTCCAGAACCCATAGATTATGGTTTCTTATTGAAAGTTGGATGCTGTTAGGTTTCCAAATAACAGTGAGCAATAAAAAGTCAATGCAGTTTTTCAGAAACATCAGTGGGATTAACACACACAGTCTATGGCTGTGCCTGGGAAACAGATGTCAGGGGGAGACGGGAGTTATAAGAAGCACATGTGCTTGAGACAACTGTATAATGAGCACCATATAGAAGAAATGAATTGTACAACAATGACACAGAAAGTCAGGACCGCAAGATCGATGGAACGCCATTGCTGAAATATTTACTGTAATAGATGTGTAGAACAGGCATCTCTGGAGATGTGTCACTGACTAAGTCCTGGGTCTGACTGATCTGTATTATTATCTATTGTTAAGCCTGTTTTTTTACACATTGCATGAAAATGTAGAAATATCGTTGCTCTGAATATGATAATCTGTTACAGAAATAGTTACACAGTACACACATTTGTGTTCTGAAAATTACACATTTGAATAGAGTGTGGGGTTAATTGTAGGGATGAGCCGAACACCCCCCCGTTCGGTTCGCACCAGAACCTGCGAACAATAGACCTAATGTGTGCGTAAACTTTAGAACCCTATTAAATACAATGGACTCGAACGTTCAAAATCAAAAGTGCTAATTATCTAGCCTTATATGCAAGTTATTGTCATAAAAAGTGTTTGGGGACCCGGGTCCTGCCCCATGGGACATGTATCAATGCAAAATAAAGTTTTAAAAACTGTAGTTTTTTCGGGAGCAGTGATTTTAATAATGCTTAAAGTGAAACAATAAAAGTGAAATATTCCTTTAAATTTCGTACCTGGGGGGGTGTATAGTATGCCTTTAAAGCGGCACTTGTTTCCCGTGCTTAGAACTGTCCCTGCACAAAGTGTCATTTCTGAAGGAAAAAAAGTTATTTAAATGCACTCGCGGCTATAATGAATTGTCAGCTCCCGGCAATACAGAGAAAAGTCATTGATTAAAAAAAAAATGCGTGGGGGTCCCCCCTAATTCCATTAGTACCCTGCATCAAATGTTTAAAAAAAAATTACGTGGGGTTCCATCCAAATATCCATACCAGACCCTTCAGGTCTGGTATGTATTTTAAGGGGAATTCCACGCCAAATTTAAAAAAAAATCGCGTGGAGTTCCCCCCAAAAATCCATACCAGACCCTTTAAGCATTCTTAAAATCACTGCTCCTGAAAAAACTGCCATTTTTAAAACTTTTTTTTGCATTGATACATGTCCCCTGGGGCAGGAACCGGGTCCCCAAACACTTTTTATGACAATAACTTGCATATAAGCCTTTAAAATAATTTCTCCCATAGACTTTTACCGGGTGTTCCGCGGCTTTTCGAATTTGCCGCGAACACCCCAAATTGTTCGCTGTTCGGCGAACGGGCGAACAGGCAATGTTTCGAGTCGAACATGAGTTCGACTCGAACTCGAAGCTCATCCCTAGTTAATTGTCTAATTGACCTAATCACCAATGTCCACCATGAATGAAAGGGACGGTATATCCAAAATTCTGAGTTGCCTTCAAAACAAGAGAGGAAATCTTCCAATGGGGACACTTGTTCCTGTGACAACCCTCCAAGAGGGGCTTTTCCCTCACATTGGAAAGATATCTCCTCACTTCCTGTTTACAGGACAGGAAAAGAAGGAAAATCTCCCGATTGAAACACAGATGGCAAAAAATGGCGGTTTAAGCCTTCCCTACGCTGAAATGAAAAAAAAATATATACTATAAACTGCCCCACATGAAGTATGACCAGTAGTGTTGAGCGAACCGAACTGTAAAGTTCGGGTCCGTACCGAACTTTAGCTTTTTCCCGAACCCGGACTTTGCCCAAAAGTCTGGGTTCGGGTTCGGCAATCTAATAACGCATTTAGAAATGCTTCAGGGGCCAGCCAATCACCTTTTGATTAGCTGGTGTGCCCTTAGAGGCCATCATAGCCATGCCTACTAATGGCATGGCTGTGATTGGTCAGTGCAACATGTGACCCAGCTTCTATATAAGCTAGAGGCACACAGCACACATGACACTCTGCTTCAGAATAGATAGGGAGAGGATCTAGTCTGCTGCTGCTGCTTTTAGGGAGTGATAGAAAGATAGATGAGGTAGTCCTGATTCTACAATCTGAGGGAAAAGATAGAGAGATAGTGTAGTGTAGGGCCAGGTTCCTGTGTTGGTGCTTTCAGGGAGAGAGAATATTATATAGGAGTCCAGATTCAGAGATTAAAATCAGCGATCTGCATAGGTCTACCTATTTGTGTTGCAGTGCAGTCTTTTTACACTGCCATGAGCCCAGTGTCAGAGAAAATCTAACTTTTAGGGGAAAAAAAAAAGGCACTTTATTGTTCTCTTTTCCAAAAGACCCATAGGGCAAAAAAAAAAAAGAAAAAGAAAAGCATTTTATCTTGCTCGTGCAAAAAAAGACCCGTTTAGGGCAAAAAAAAAAAAATTTGCACTTTAATGTACGCTTGCAAAAAACGCCGTTTAGGGGCACAAAAAAAAGTTTGCAGTGTGTTATACATATTTTGAGGTGTTTGAAATAAACAATTTCTTTATAGTTTTCTCCTACGTTGCTATACTAAAAAAACTAAATTTTTTTTGAATAGCATCTTCTGCAGTTCTGTAGCTGTGCGATTCAGCGGTTACGTACTGTGGGTGTGTTCTGCGCTTCCAAAAACACCCATTTAGGGCAAGATCCTAAATTTTGAAAATATGAGGAGAAGGTCAAAGGGACGTGGTGGCCCCGGTCGTGGTGCTGCTGGTGGAGCTCCTGTTGCAGGGAGAGGATGTGGTGGATCTGTGTCAGATACAAGCACAAGTGAAACACCTTCCTCAGGTGTGAGTAGGCGACCGAGCTTGCGGCGGTATTTTGTCGCTCCTAATGAGGCTGTACGAATGTTTAGGCCAGGACAAGTACAGGCGATAGTAGATTGGGTTGCTGACAGTGCCTCGGGTTCCTTCACATTGTCTCCCACCCACTCTTCTGATGAAAGAACAGAGTTGGCACCTGAAACCCATGTCCATCAGTCTTTCACCTCACCCCCTTGCAAATCAGCCAAGCAGTCTGAGCCCCAAATCATGCAGCAGTCTCTTCTGCTTTTCGATGACTCTGTTAGCAGGGTTTCCCAGGGCCATCCACCTAGCCCTGCCCCAGAAGTGGAAGAGATTGAGTGCACCGATGCCCAACCACTTATGTTTCATGATGAGTACATGGGAGGACCATCGCAGTACGTCTCGGATGATGACGAAACACAGGTGCCAACTGCTGCTGCTTTCGCAATTGTGCAGACAGACAAGGAGGGCAGGGGTGAAGACTGGGTGGAAGATGATGTGGAGGACGATGAGGTCCTCGACCCCATATGGATTCAACGTTATGCAGGTGACTAGTGTAGTTTGGAGGAAGAGGCGGTGGTCGCACAGAGCCACCAGCACAGCAGAAGAGGGAGCAGGGTGCAAAAGCGGAGCGTCCGTCCCCTAGACAGTATGTCTGCTACTGCCCAACGCAGCAAGGGACCGAGCACACCAAAGCCAGGTCCAAGGAGTTCCCCAGCGTGGCAGTTCTTCACACAATGTGCTGATGACAAGACACGAGTGGTTTGCACGCTGTGCAATCAGAGCCTGAAGCGAGGCATAAACGTTCTCAACCTGAGCACAACCTGCATGACCAGGCATCTAAGTGCAAAGCACGAGCTGCAGTGGAGTAGACACCTCAAAAACCAAGAAAGGTCTCTGGCTCCTCCTGCTTCCTCTTCTGCTGCAGGCTCGGCCTCTTCATCCACCTCTGTAGTGACAGTGGCACCTGCCACCCCGCAAACAGAGCATCTGCCAGCAACACTACCACCTGGGTCACCAACCATCTCCACAATGTCCCATGGAAGCGTTCAGCTCTCTATCTCCCAAACATTGGAGCGGAAGAGGAAGTACCCCCCTAGCCACCCGCGATCCCTGGCCCTGAATGCCAGCATTTCAAAACTCCTGGCCTTTGAAATGCTGTCATTCCGTCTGGTGGAGACGCAGAGTTTTAAAAGCCTGATGGCATTGGCTGTCCCACAGTACGTCGTGCCCAGCCGCCACTATTTTTCCAGGCGAGCCATCCCTTCCCTGCACAACCAAGTGGGGGACAAAATCAGGTCTGCACTGCGCAACGCCATCTGTGGCAAGGTCCACCTAACTACGGATGCGTGGACCAGTAAGCACGGTCAGGGACGTTATATCTCCCTAACAGCACACTGGGTAAATGCAGTGGCGGCTGGGCCTGAGGCAGATAGCAGTTTGGCGCATGTCCTTCCACCACCGAGGATTGCAGGGCGCTTCAGTTTGCCTCCTGTTGCTAACTCCTCCTACTCCGCTTCCTCATCCTCTACCGCCTCCTCATCCGGTCAGCGTAACACCTTCACCACCAACTTCAGCACAGCCAGGGGTAAACGACAGCAGGCAGTTTTAAAACTTTCCTGTTTGGGGGAAAAAACCCACACCGCGCAGGAGTTGTGGAGGGACATGGAACAACAGACCAATGAGTGGTTGCTGTCAGTGAGCCTCAAGCCCGGCCTGGTGGTGTGCGATAATGGGCGAAATCTCGTAGCAGCTCTGGGCCTAGCCGGTTTGACGCACATCCCTTGCCTGGCGCATGTGCTGAACTTGGTGGTCCAGAGGTTCCTTAAAAATTACCCCAATATGCCAGAGCTGCTGCAGAAAGTGCGGGCTGTGTGTGCGCACTTTCGGCGTTCTCACCCTGCTGCTGCTCGCCTGTCAGCGCTGCAGCGTAACTTCGGCCTTCCCGCTCACCGCCTCATATGTGACGTGCCCACAAGGTGGAACTCCACCTTGCACATGCTGGCCAGACTGTGCGAGCAGCAGCAGGCGATAGTGGAGTTTCAGCTGCAGCAATCACGCGTGAGTCGCTCTGCGGAACAGCACCACTTCACCACCAATAACTGGGCCTCCATGCGAGACCTGTGTGCCTTGTTGCGCTGTTTCGAGTACTCCACCAACATGTCCAGTGCCAATGACGCCGTTCTTAGCGTTACTATCCCAGTTCTATGCCTCCTTGAAAAAACGCTTCGGGCGATGATGGAAGAGGATGTGGCACAGAAGGATGAGGAGGAGGAGGAGGAAGCGGGATCATTTCAAAGGCTTTCAGGGCAGTCTTTCACAAGTGGCTACGAGGGTGGGTTCCTGCACCAACAAACGCCAGGTACACAATTGTCCGGCAGAAAGGGCACAGTTCTGGAGGATGACGAGGTGGAGGAGGAGATGGAGGAGGAGGAGGAGGAGGAGCCATTTTCACAGCAGGGTGGCACCCAGACCAGCTCGTGGCCATCACTGGTGCGTGGCTGGGGGGATACAGAGGACACAGACGATACACCTCCCACAGAGGACAGCTTTTCTTTGCCTCTGGGCAGCCTGGCACACATGAGCGATTACATGCTGCAGTGTTTCCACAATGACCGCCGAGTTGCCCACATTTTAACTGGTGCTGATTACTGGGTGGCCACCCTGCTGGATCCCCGTTACAAGGACAACGTACCGTCCTTAATTCCCTCACTGGAGCGGGATCGTAAGATGCGCGAGTACAAGCGCACGCTGGTAGACGCGCTGCTGGTGGCATTCCCACCTGACAGCGGGTGTACGGTGGAAGCACAAGGCGAAGGCAGAGGAGGAGGAAGAGGTCGCCAATGCAGCCGGGGCACCGGTGATGTAAAAAAAGTCTCGACCTATGCAGGGTCTCGACCGCGTCACTTCCGGTGCAGCTACGTCAAAAACACAGCTGATGGCGGGCTCGACTGCGCATGCGCGGCTTCACCGCACCTATACCGCGCATGCGCAGACGCCCATTTCGGTCCATGAAAATTCTGGACTCGAGTGGGCGGACTCCAGTCCCGCCCCCAACACGCCCTAGCCTGCTCTGTAGAAGGGGGGCGGACAAGCTAGCCACCGAGGTCGAAATAAAATATAGTGCTGCACCGCCTCCAGCCCCTAACACGCCCCTAGCCTGCTCTGCTGAAGTGGGGCGGGCCCCGTGTATAGCACTGTGTATATCACAATGGCAGGTCCATGAAAAATATAGAACTTTGCCTGTGGGAGACATTAAGACATAGAAGACATTACTCATCAAACTGAACCCCCCCCACTTAATTGCAGCCTCACTGTGCCCGTCAAATGCAGCCGCTGTGCCCGTCAAACGCAGCCGCTGCACCCAGCAAACGCATCCGCTGTGCCCGTCAAATGTAGCCGCTGTGCCTGTCAAACGCAGCCGCTGCACCCAGCAAACGCATCCGCTGTGCCCGTCAAATGTAGCCGCTGTGCCTGTCAAACGCAGCCGCTGCGCCCAGCAAACGCATCCGCTGTACCCGTCAAATGCAGCCGCTGTGCCCGTCAAATGCAGCCGCTGTGCCCGTCAAACGCATCCGCTGTGCCCGTCAAATGTAGCCGCTGTGCCCGTCAAATGCAGCCGCTGTGCCCGTCAAATGTAGCCGCTGTGCCTGTCAAATGCAGCCGCTGCGCCCGTCAAATGCAGCCACTGCACCCAGCAAACGCAGCCACTGTACCCGTCAAATGCAGCCGCTGTGCCCGTCAAATGCAGCCGCTGTGCCCGTCAAACGCAGCCACTGCACCCAGCAAACGCAGCCGCTGTGCCCGTCAAATGCAGCCGCTGTGCCCGTCAAATGCAGCCGCTGTGCCCGTCAAACGCAGCCGCTGTGCCCGTCAAACGCAGCCGCTGTGCCCGTCAAATGCAGCCACTGCACCAAGTAAACGCAGCCACTGTGCCCGTCAAATGTAGCCACTGTGCCCGTCAAACACAGCCACTGTGCCCGTCAAACGCAGTCGCTGTGCCCGTCAAATGCAGCCGCTGTGCCTGTCAAATGCAGCCGCTGTGCCCGTCAAACGCAGCCGCTGTGCCCGTCAAACGGAGCCACTGCACCCAGCAAACGCAGCCACTGTGCCCGTCAAATGTAGCCACTGTGCCCGTCAAACGCAGCCGCTGTGCCCGTCAAACTGTGCCCGTCAAACGCAGCCACTGCGCCCAGCAAACGCAGCCACTGTGCCCGTCAAATGTAGCCACTGTGCCCGTCAAACGCAGCCGCTGTGCCCGTCAAACTGTGCCCGTCAAATGCAGCCACTGCACCCAGCAAACGCAGCCACTGTGCCCGTCAAACGCAGCCACTGTGCCCGTCAAACGCAGCCACTGTGCCCGTCAAATGCAGCCACTGCACCCAGCAAACGCAGCCACTGTGCCCGTCAAACGCAGCCACTGTGCCCGTCAAACGCAGCCGCTGTGCCCGTCAAACGCAGCCGCTGTGCCCGTCAAACGCAGCCACTGCGCCCGTCAAATGCAGCCACTGCACCCAGAAAATGCAGCCACTGTGCCCGTCAAACACAGCCACTGCACCCAGCAAACGCAGCCATTGTACCCGTCAAATGCAGCCGCTGTGCCCATCAAATGCAGCCGCTGTGCCTGTCAAACGCAGCCACTGCACCCAGCAAACGCAGCCACTGTGCCCGTCAAATGTAGCCACTGTGCCCGTCAAACGCAGCCACTGTGCCCGTCAAAAGCCGCTGTGCCCGTCAAACGCAGCCACTGTGCCCGTCAAATGCAGCCGCTGTGCCCGTCTAATGCAGCCCCTGTGCCCGTCAAATGCAGCCACTGTGCCCGTCAAATACAGCCACTGCACCCAGCAAACGCAATGACTGTGCCCGTCAAACGCAGCCACTGTGCCCATCAATTGCTGCCAGATTGTCAAGCCATAGCTGTGCTCCCTGGGGATAAGCTGATCGCCCATCCGTGCTGCTGGAGGGAGCCCAGACGAGCATAAATGAAGGACCTGCAGACTTGGTCATGGTAAGTGAGACCATCCCATATCCCACTCCATATTCCCCGAGGACAGGGACCACCCCCGAGGACAGGGACCCCCTTCCCCCCAAGACAGAGACCCCCTTCTCCCCCCTGAGGACAGGGACCCCTTCTCTCCTGGGGACAGGGACTCCCTTCTCTCCTGGGGACAGGGACTCCCTTCTCCTCTGGGTACAGGGACACCTTCTCTCCTGGGGACAGGGACTCCCTTCTCTCCTGAGGACAGGGACCCCCTCCCCCCCAAGACAGGGACCCCTTCTCTCCTGGGGACAGGGACTCCCTTCTCTCCTGGGGACAGGGACTCCCTTCTCCTCTGGGTACAGGGACACCTTCTCTCCTGTGGACAGGGACTCCCTTCTCTCCTGTGGACAGGGACTCCTTCTCTCCTGGGGACAGGGACTCCCTTCTCTCCTGGGGACGGGGACTCCCTTCTCTCCTGGGGACAGGGACTCCCTTCTCCTCTGGGTACAGGGACACCTTCTCTCCTTTGGACAGGGACCCCCTTCTCCCCTGGAAACAGGGACCCTCTGGGCCACTCACCTGGGAACAGGAACTCCTCCTCTCCTGGGGACAGGGACCCCCTTCTCACTCTGGGGCAGGGATCCTATCTCACCTGGGGGCAGGGATCCTATCTCACCTGGAGGCAGGGACTCCGTCTCACCTGGGGGCAGGAACTCCATCTCCCCTGGCAACAGGGACTTCATCTCACCTAGGGACCCCATCTTCCCTAGGGATCAGGACCCCACCTCCCCTAAGAACAGGAACCTGATCACCCTGTGTGTGCCAACCTCACTGCCCTGCCTGCCATGTGTCCTGTGTGAGGGCCCTTCTGTGACAGCTCTTATCAGTACTTCATCCCACTGTGTGATCCCCCTACATGACTGATCCCTCTGTGTGCACCCCTTACACGGGGAACCCCTCTGTTTTCTCCCTCTACATGTCTGCATTCTCTGACCACCACCTGTACCATTTCCACATCCTCTGACTGCCTTCTGTATCCTATCCGCCATCCTCTGACCACCTCCTCTATCCTGTGCACATGTTCTGACCACCTATTGTCTGCAGCCTCTAACCACCTCCTGTATCCTGTCTGCAGCCTCTAACCTGTCTGCAATCTCTGACTATCTCTTGTCTTTTATCGTGTTTGCAGTCTCTTAGGGGGAGTCTGGAGAGGAATCAAGAGTAAGAGCGTCGCCGGGATTGGGATTACGGGAGGAGTCAGATGTGTACGGACTGTGGAGAACAGACTATAGAATAAAACCAGAGCCACCAACCTGGAGCCATCTAACTGAGCCCTGCACGCTGCACTGGAGAGGAGGTCAGTGACAGCGCCGTCAGGTCAGTCTGAGGGGGGGTCACTGATGTAAGGGGGGAGTGAATACAATTATGTAAGGATACATGGGTTAGATTAGAAGGGATGGAGGCCTCCTCTGTTTTCCCTGGACATCTATCCCTTCTAATCTAACCCATGTATCCTCTGTGTACTCTGAACATGTCTCTGGGCCTCCATCCCTTCTAATCTTACAGGGGAAACTCTGCTGACCCTGATGTAAGTGGGAACTCTGATGTAAATGGGAATGCAGTGGACTCTGATATAAGGTGGTCTCTGGTGACCAGAGCACTCCTTACATCAGAGTTCCTCCTTAGATTATGCTCTGCAGCATTTTCCTTTACATCTGAGTTCCCTTGCACTGTAAGGGGGAATCATGCCGACTCTGATGTACAGGGGAATGCCGGGAAATGTGATGGGGGGGGGGGAGACTCTGGTGACCGGAGACCACCTTTCGCAGAGTGAATACACTAAGGTAAGAGGGGGGGTGTTACTGAGATAAGGGGAAACCTTTATATCAGTGCCCCCTTACATAATTGTATTCACTCCCCCCTTACATCAGTGACCCCCCCTCAGACTGACCTGACGGCGCTGTCACTGACCTCCTCTCCGGTGCAGCGTGCAGGTCTCAGTTAGATGGCTCCAGGTTGGTGGCTCTGGTTTTATTCTATAGTCTGTTCTCCACAGTCCATACACGTCTGACTCCTCCCGTAATCCCAATCCCGGCGACGCTCTGAGGCCTCGTACACACGACCGAGTTTCTCGAAAGAAACTTGCTGGCAGAGATGTCTTGCCGAGAAATTTGTTCGTGTGTATGGTTTCTCGTCAAGAAAACCGACAAGTAATCTCGACGAGAAAATAGAGAACCTGCTCTCTATTTTCTCGTCGAGATTCTCGTCGGCATGTTTCTCGACGAGAAAAGTGAGTGTGTGTACACTAACCTGTCCTCCGGGAAGCCCGCGCATGTTCGAAATGAATTTGACGCATGCGCGGTAGCTTCCTAGGCATAGGTAGGGTATACCAAGATGGCGGCGACGTTATCGAATGTGACGAGCGCATGCTCGTCGTAGTCGATGACGTCACCGCGTACGCTCCATTCAAAGAACCGCAGGTTCTTTGAATCGAGCGTGTGTACACTCGGCCGGGACAAGTTTCTTGTCCAAGAATCTCGTCGAAAAAAACGACATGTTTTTTCCGACGAGAATCTCGGCCGTGTGTACGAGGCTTTACTCTTGATTCCTCTCCAGACTCCCCCTAAGAGACTGCAGACACGATAAAAGACAAGAGATAGTCAGAGATTGCAGACAGGTTAGAGGCTGCAGACAGGATACAGGAGGTGGTTAGAGGCTGCAGACAATAGGTGGTCAGAACATGTGCACAGGATAGAGGAGGTGGTCAGAGGATGGTGGATAGGATACAGGAGGCAGTCAGAGGATGTGGAAATGGTACAGGTGGTGGTCAGAGAATGCAGACATGTAGGGGGAGAAAACAGAGGGGTTCCCCGTGTAAGGGGTGCACACAGAGGGATCAGTCATGTAGGGGGATCACACAGTGGGATGAAGTACTGATAAGAGCTGTCACAGAAGGGCCCTCACACAGGACACATGGCAGGCAGGGCAGTGAGGTTGGCACACACAGGGTGATCAGGTTCCTGTTCTTAGGGGAGGTGGCGTCCTGATCCCTAGGGAAGATGGGGTCCCTAGGTGAGATGAAGTCCCTGTTGCCAGGGGAGATGGAGTTCCTGCCCCCAGGTGAGACGGAGTCCCTGCCCCCAGGTGAGATAGGATCCCTGCCCCCAGGTGAGATAGGATCCCTGCCCCCAGGTGAGATAGGGTCCCTGTCCCCAGGAGAGGAGGAGTTCCTGTTCCCAGGTGAGTGGCCCAGATGGTCCCTGTTTCCAGGGGAGAAGGGGGTCCCTGTCCAAAGGAGAGAAGGTGTCCCTATTCCCAGAGAAGGGAGTCCCTGTCCACAGGAGAGAAGGGAGTCCCTGTCCCCAGGAGAGAAGGGGGTCCCTGTCCACAGGAGAGAAGAGGGTCCCTGTCCACAGGAGAGAAGGGGGTCCCTGTCCACAGGAGAGAAGGGAGTCCCTGTCCACAGGAGAGAAGGGAGTCCCTGTCCACAGGAGAGAAGGTGTCCCTGTACCCAGAGGAGAAGGGAGTCCCTGTCCCCAGGAGAGAAGGGAGTCCCTGTCACCAGGAGAGAAGGGGTCCCTGTCCACAGGAGAGAAGGGGGTCCCTGTCCACAGGAGAGAAGGGGGTCCCTGTCCACAGGAGAGAAGGGGGTCCCTGTCCACAGAAGAGAAGGGGGTCCCTGTCCACAGGAGAGAAGGGAGTCCCTGTCCACAGGAGAGAAGGGAGTCCCTGTCCACAGGAGAGAAGGGAGTCCCTGTCCACAGGAGAGAAGGGAGTCCCTGTCCACAGGAGAGAGGGAGTCCCTGTCCCCAGGAGAGAAGGGAGTCCCTGTCCCCAGGAGAGAAGGGAGTCCCTGTCCCCAGGAGAGAAGGGGTCCCTGTCCACAGGAGAGAAGGGGGTCCCTGTCCACAGGAGAGAAGGGGGTCCCTGTCCACAGGAGAGAAGGGAGTCCCTGTCCACAGGAGAGAAGGTGTCCCTGTACCCAGAGGAGAAGAGAGTCCCTGTCCCCAGGAGAGAAGGGAGTCCCTGTCCCCAGGAGAGAAGGGAGTCCCTGTCCCCAGGAGAGAAGGGAGTCCCTGTCCCCAGGAGAGAAGGGGTCCCTGTCCTCAGGGGGGAGAAGGGGGTCTCTGTCTTGGGGGGGAGGGGGTCCCTGTCCCCAGGAGAGAAGGGAGTCCCTGTCCCCAGGAGAGAAGGTGTCCCTGTACCCAGAGGAGAAGGGAGTCCCTGTCCCCAGTAGAGAAGGGAGTCCCTGTCCCCAGGAGAGAAGGGAGTCCCTGTCCCCAGGAGAGAAGGGAGTCCCTGTCCCCAGGAGAGAAGGGAGTCCCTGTCCCCAGGAGAGAAGGGGTCCCTGTCCTCAGGGGGTAGAAGGGGGTCTCTGTCTTGGGGGGGAGGGGGTCCCTGTCCCCAGGAGAGAAGGGAGTCCCTGTCCCCAGGAGAGAAGGTGTCCCTGTACCCAGAGGAGAAGGGAGTCCCTGTCCCCAGTAGAGAAGGGAGTCCCTGTCCCCAGGAGAGAAGGGAGTCCCTGTCCCCAGGAGAGAAGGGAGTCCCTGTTCCCAGGAGAGAAGGGGTCCCTGTCCTCAGGGGGTAGAAGGGGGTCTCTGTCTTGGGGGGAGGGGGTCCCTTGGGGGGAGGGGATCCCTGTCCTCGGGGGTGGTCCCTGTCCTCGGGGAATATGGAGTGGGATATAGGATGGTCTCACTTACCATGACCAAGTCTGCAGGTCCTTCATTTATGCTCGTCTGGGCTCCCTCCAGCAGCACGGATGGGCGATCAGCTTATCCCCAGGGAGCACAGCTATGGCTTGACAATCTGGCAGCAATTAAAAGGCACAGTGGCTGCGTTTGACGGGCACAGTCATTGCATTTGCTGGGAGCAGTGGCTGCATTTGACGGGCACAGTGGCTGCGTTTGACGGGCACAGCGGCTGCGTTTGACGGGCACAGCCGCTGCATTTGACGGGCACAGCTGCTGCATTTGACGGGCACAGCGGATGCGTTTGCTGGGTGCAGCGGCTGCGTTTGACAGGCACAGCGGCTACATTTGACGGGCACAGCGGATGCGTTTGCTGGGTGCAGCGGCTGCATTTGACGGGCACAGTTTGACGGGCACAGCGGCTGCTGGGTGCAGTGGCTGCGTTTGACGGGCACAGTGGCTACATTTGACGGGCACAGTGGCTGCGTTTGCTGGGTGCAGTGGCTGCGGCTGCGTTTGACGGGCACAGCGGCTGCGTTTGACGGGCACAGCGGCTGCATTTGACGGGCACAGAGGCTGCATTTGACAGTGGCTGCGTTTGCTGGGTGCAGTGGCTGCATTTGACGGGCTCAGCGGCTGCGTTTGACGGGCACAGCGGCTGCGTTTGACGGGCACAGTGGCTGCGTTTGACGGGCACAGTGGTTACATTTGACGGGCACAGTGGCTGCGTTTGCTGGGTGCAGTGGCTGCATTTGATGGGCACAGTGGCTGCGTTTGACGGGCACAGCGGCTGCGTTTGACGGGCACAGTGGCTGCGTTTGAGTGGCTGCGGCTGCGTTTGACGGGCACAGTGGCTGCGTTTGCTGGCTGCAGTGGCTGCGTTTGACGGGCACAGCGGCTGCATTTGACGGGCACAGCGGCTGCATTTGACGGGCATAGAGGCTGCATTTGACAGTGGCTGCGTTTGCTGGGTGCAGTGGCTGCGTTTGACGGGCTCAGCGGCTGCGTTTGACGGGCACAGCGGCTGCGTTTGACGGGCACAGTGGCTGCGTTTGACGGGCACAGTGGTTACATTTGACGGGCACAGTGGCTGCGTTTGCTGGGTGCAGTGGCTGCATTTGACGGGCACAGCGGCTGCGTTTGACGGGCACAGTGGCTGCGTTTGAGTGGCTGCGGCTGCAGTGGCTGCGTTTGACGGGCACAGTGGCTGCGTTTGCTGGGTGCAGTGGCTGCGTTTGACGGGCACAGCGGCTGCATTTGACGGGCACAGCGGCTGCGTTTGACGGGCACAGCGGCTGCATTTGACGGGCACAGTGAGGCTGCAATTGAGTGGGGGGGGGGGGGTTCAGTTTGATGAGTAATGTCTTCTATGTCTTAATGTCTCCCACAGGCAAAGTTCTATATTTTTCATGGACCTGCCATTGTGATATACACAGTGCTATACACGGGGCCCGCCCCACTTCAGCAGAGCAGGCTAGGGGCGTGTTAGGGGCTGGAGGCGGTGCAGCACTATATTTTATGTCAACCTCGGTGGCTAGCTTGTCCGCCCCCCTTCTACAGAGCAGGCTAGGGCGTGTTGGGGGCGGGACTGGAGGCGGTGCTTGTCGACAATGTTGAGCAATTCGCAACGCCTCCGCCCGCCCGCTCGAGTCTAGAATTTTCATGGACCGAAATGGGCGTCTGCGCATGCGCGGTATAGGTGCGGTGAAGCCGCGCATGCGCAGTCGAGCCCGCCATCAGCTGTGTTTTTGACGTAGCTGCACCGGAAGTGACGCGGTCGAGACCCTGCATAGGTCGAGACTTTTTTTACATCACCGGCAGCACCTCAGAAGGCAGGGTTAGCATGGCTGAAATGTGGAAAAGCTTTGTCAGCACGCCACAACAACCAGCACCACCAGCTGAGATGGAACGTCTTAGCAGGAGGCAGCATTTCACCAACATGGTTGATCAGTATGTGTCCACAGGCCTACACGTACTGGATGACGGGTCTGCCCCCTTTAACTTCTGGGTCTCCAAATTGGGCACATGGCCTGAGCTTGCCCTTTATGCCTTGGAGGTGCTGGCCTGCCCTGCAGCCAGTGTATTATCTGAACGTGTATTTAGCATGGCAGGGGGCGTTATCACAGACAAGCGCAGCCGCCTGTCCAGAGCCAATGTGGACAAGCTCACGTTCATTAAAATGAACCAGGCATGGATCCCACAGGCCTTGTCCGTACCTTGTGCAGAATAGACATGTATACCGGTGTTGTGACAAAAACTGTCCGGCCATCGGATTGTGTCCGGCCCATACTGCGAAGGCGCAGTGCTTGCGCAGTACAGAGGACAAGGCGATTCACAAAATCTCCGAAGATGAACGGCGCCTGCGCTGTGAGTGCAGGTTCAAGCCCCACCATCCAAGTGGACATACGGTAGCACATAGTAACAGGGCCCCTCACGGGCTCGGTTCGATCGCCACGCTTCGGGCACGGCCTCACTTGGCTCGTCTTGAACCACGGATGGTGTGGCCTTCACCTGAACTCACCACGCAGGCGCCGTTCGTCTTGGGAGATTTTAGAAATCCCCTTGTCCTACATACTGAGCAAGCGCAGTACAGGGTGGACACTATTTGACGGGGGACAGAATTCGACACATCACCGGCATTACACAGCCATTGTTGTATTTTTGAATCAGTGTTGGCTACCTCGTCCTCCTCCACCGCCGCTTCCACCTACACAGCCACATCCACCGCCACTTCAACCTCCTACTCCATATGGACCTCGTCCTCCTAGGTCAAGATTATTATTTTTTATTTTTATTTTTTTTATGTTATTTTAAGTTATTTCCCTATCCACATTTGTTTGCAGAGCACTTGCCATGCTCTTAACAACATTTTGCTGCCATTTGCAGCCCTCTAGCCCTTTCCATTACCTTTTCAGAGCCTTTTTAGTCCTTAGAAGTCCGGGTCCCCATTGACTTCAATGGGGTTCGGGTTCGGGTCCGGGTTCGGGTTAAAGTTCGGTCCCGAACCCGAACTTTTTTCCGAAGTTCGGCCGAACCCGTCGAACCCGAACATCCAGGTGTCCGCTCAACTCTAATGACCAGTCCTTTACAGCAAATTGAGAAAATACTGAAATCCCCTTTACTTGTTGAATTCATGCTGCTACTGAATGATTAGCTTTGGAAAAGCACTGATTTCCCTTTCATTTCATTTTTCCAATGCTCTCAAGAACCTACAAGACACAGAAGCTCTCTACACTGCTCAGCGTCTGAATCATTCAGAATGGCAATGACAGCCAACAGTTTTATATTTTACCGCAGTATCAATCCAGAGACTGGATTTTTAACATCAATCCTGTAAGTTACATGGAGGTTTGTGTAATTTAAATGCTGAACTGCCACATTTTTTTTTTTATTTGTCTAGTGCAGGGGTTGGCAACCTACGGCCCACCGGCCGCACCTGGCCTGCCGCCGCTAAATGTCCGGACCATCAGTGCACGTGCACCCGACCCGCGGGCATTTTAACCCCTTCACGCCGACTGCACGCAAATATGCGGCCTCGGTTTGAAGGGGTTGTACTGGGGAGATGCCTGAAGCTGCACATATCACCCTGGTATTGTTTTTTTAGAGCCAGCGGTTGGCTTTCTTGAGATAACAGGCGTTGCGCGTAAGAAGACGCTCAGTTGTTATCACAAGTAGCAGGGGGGGTGTCCCCCCCTCCCGCTGCATTCCGCAGCTCGGCTGGGCTCTCCCGCTCCACCAGGAGGCCCGGGCGACCAGCCGGCATGTCCGCCCGCTGACTGGAGACCTGAAGAAAGCCAGAATAGGCTTTGATCGGGTCTCGGATCTAGTAACCCGGAAGCGATGTCATGACATCATTTCCGGTTTACAGAAGACTTAAAGGCACCAAATTGAAAAAAGTTACTCTATTCAAAACAGCCAAACTTGGTGTTTTGAATGCTTTTAAGTGCAAATGTGGTGCATAAAGAGTACCTGTCACTGCCTATTACTGTCACGGTATGTTTACATTCCTTCTGACAGCAATAAAAGTAATCAGATCCCCCCTCCCCCCAGTGCATACACAGCTTGGGGGGCTGTGTAATATACAGGGGGGCTGTGTAATATGCAGGGAGGGCTCGGTAGGGGGGGGCTGTGTAACATGCAGGGAGGGCTGTGTAATATGCAGGGGGGGGCAGTTTAATGTAAAATGATCCAGAGGTACAGGGGTTGTGTAATGTAAAGGGATCCAGAGGTGTGGGGCTGTTTAATGCAAAGGAGTCCAGAGGTGCAGGGGCTGTGTAATGTAAAGGGGTCCGTGTAATGTTATATTCATTTAATAGCATGTGACTGCGGCCCTCCATGCATTCACATACATTGAATCTGGCCCTTAAGTTGAAAAAGGTTGCTGACCCCTGCTGTATAAGTCCATTTTGAGGGAAGATGCCGAACTAAATGCTAATTGAATGCTTACCTCCATCTGTTTGCAGTGCAGGAATGACTGGCAGTAACACACACTGCAGGGACAACATATCACTGCTGATCTTTATGGTACTAGACAGCAAACCTCCAAAATAATTGATATATCTGTGAACAAAGATAACATTTAGTTAGTAAATCCTACATTAGCTGACAAGAAAACACTAGTCTGAACTACTGTAAATAGGCAACACAAAATTTCTATTATCACACAAGCAGGGTTTTACCTCCCCCCCAACTTTACATGTAAGCCCTAAGGGTGCCGGATGCTCAATGCAACTAAGGGCACTGCTGCTCCTCTGAAAAGTGATCCAAGTGTGTTTGACAGGTGGTGAGGAGGCGATATGTTGCCTCTTCACCACTTGATTTAAATACGGTACATGTTTGCCATGCAATGCACGTGATTGCAACATGGTAGTACAGCAATCAAATCAAATCAAGTGTAAGGAGGAGAGGACAGTCTGTGCCCAGTGATCTTTGACCTCTCCCATGTTGTTCAGGTAGATCTCCATCTCTTTAAGGTTATATCATATAGCAGTTTTGCTCTTTGCACCTAGATTATATAGTATATACGGTATGGAAGCAATACTTCTTATATGATGAAAAAAAACAATCTTGCTACTTAAATCTTTAAGACAGTGTGCACAGAAAAAAGCCAAGGCAATAAAGAAATATTATTCTGTAAAGAGCATAAGCTGATAGTCAGACGTCAGCTTTCATCAGAGTAAATAAAACAGTTGTTACCTGTTTACGATAGGTTACATGTCTTTGCACACTGTCCTAAGCCATATTAAACAAAGGCAGATTGTGTATGTGTCCTATGAAAGTTATGTGGGTTTTTGAACTATTAATCAGCTATGTGCAATCTATGTTCCTGCAGCTGCTAAGGGACTAAAAAGCCTAGGATGGCTGGACATCTTGGTCTAGTAGTCCCTCTGCAGCAAGGTTCTCAGCTCCATTCCACATACTGGTTTAACAAGAATTTTCCCTGTCGTGCCTGCTGGGAAACAAGTGTTTCTGCCAAACCCTGTCACAGGAAACAAGATCAGTAAAAAACTTTCTGCAGTTCATGATAACAGGATACAGGGCAATGAAGTATTTCTATGCTGCAGCAGGATAAGCTCCTGATTTCCCAGCTATAGGCTAACAAAACATCAATGTAGGGCTAAGGCCTTGCCTATGAGCTAGGAATAATGACAGAGGTTATGGGTGCAGTACGGTTACCAGCTTCCCTTCACTGACCTGCGCTGGGATGGATGAAGTGATGAAGAGACCTTATCTTCACAAAACTTTCTCATGGCCAGAGTGCTAAGAGCCTGATCCACACTACAGAAAAGGAATGGAAACCAAGCATGTGATTTAACATTCAGGGTAAAAAGGGAGAGATACGATCACAAAACACAGCATGGCAGGTGAAAAATTTTCACAAACTAAAGAGATGATAATGTGCCTGTAGACAGAATACTGCATACTGCAAATGTAGCGGTACCCCCGTAGGCTGCTGAGTGATTGTGGCCCACCTGTCACCCTGCACAGCCCGGCATTCACTTCCAGTCACTCCAAGACAATGAAGTCCATCGGCTTTGTTTTTGTCTTTTTATTGAGGGATTAGAACTTGGATGGGGTTAAGGAATTCATGGGATGCCCAGGAAAAAATTTCTTGCATGGTTTGGGACAATTTAGACACTCTCCTCCTGCACAACACTATCTCTTCTTTTCCCTCCAGGACAGTTCTTCAGGCACAACTAACACATGACTAGGCCTGACTTCTAGTTTCAGCCAGACCTTAGCAAAAGTACCTTATTACAGGCAGGGACCGCAGGCCCCTATGATGTAGCAAAGAAAGTCCTAGTGCTATAGAAAAAATTGAAGCTGCGCCAAACGTAAATATTGAATTAAAAGTCCTCAGATGACACAAGGATGAACACAATCAATATACTCCAATAGCGTGGAACATCAGGTAACAGTCTATAAGCGTATCATGGTTCTTAATGTTGATAAAAACGACACCACAGTGACTCCATAGACATATGTGAAGCCCACCACCGAATGAAAAAGCCGCTTACCAGAGGGCAAGCACAATTGAGCAATCGGCTATAGCCCAGCCGCGGCCTTTAAATTCCAGGAAGAGATGTAACATCATACAGGGTGAAGGCTCCCAGACATAGATTTCTCCACACTCATGCAGTCAGCATCATCATATATACAGGTGATACTCGAAATTTTTTAAATATCGTGCAAAAGTTAATTTCACTAATGCAACTTATAAGGTGAAACTAATATATGAGATAGACTCATTACATGCAAAGCAAGATAGTTCAAGCCGTGATTTGTCATAATTGTGATGATTATGGCTTACAGCTCACGAAAACCCCAAATCCACAACCCCAGAAAATTAGAATATTACATGAAATCGATAAAACAAGGATTGTACATAGAACAATATCGGACCTCTGAAAAGTAGAAGCATGCATATGTACTCAGTACTTGGTTTGGGCCCCTTTTGCAGCAATTACTGCCTAATGCGGCGTGGCATGGAAGCTATCAGCCTGTGGCACTGCTCAGGTGTTATGGAAGACCAGGATGCTTCAATAGCGGCCTTCAGCTCTTCTGCATTTTTAGGTCTCATGTCTCTCATCTTTCTCTTGGTAATGCCCCATAGATTCTCTATGGGGTTCAGGTCAGCGAGTTTGCGGGTCAATCAAGCACAGTAATCCCACGGTCATGTGACCAGGTTCTGGTGCTTTTGGCAGTGTGGGCAGGTGCCAAGACCTGCTGGAAAATTAAGTCAGCATCCCCATAGAGCTTGCCTGTGGAAGGAAGCATGAAGTGCTCCAAAATCTCCTGGTAGACGGCTGCGTTGACCCTGGACTTAATGAAGCACAGTGGACCATCACCAGCAGATGACATGGCTCCCCAAATCAACACAGACTGTGGAAACTTCACACTGGACTTCAAGCATCTTGCAGTGTGTGCCTCTCCATTCTTCCTCCATACTCTGGGTCCTTGGTTTCCAAATGAGATGCACAATTTTCTCTCATCAGGAAAAAGGACTTTGGACCACTGAGCAACAGACCAGGTCTGTTTTTCTTTAGCCCAGGTAAGACGCTTCTGACGTTGTTTGTTGTTCAGGAGTGGCTTGACCAGAGGAATACGACATTTGAAGCCCATGTCCAGGATCCATCTGTGTGTGGTGGCTCTTGATGCACTGACTCCAGCCTCAGTCCACTCCTTGTGAAAGTCCCCAACACTTTTGAATGGCCTTTTCCAGACAATCCTCTCCAGGCTGCGGTCATCCCTGCTGCTTGTGCACCTTTTTCTTCCACACTTTTCCCTTCCACATAACTTTCTATTAATGTGCTTTGAGACAGCACTTTGGGAATATCCAACTTCTTTTGTAATTACCTTTTGAGGTTTTCCCTCCTTATAGAGGGTGTCAATGATGGGTTTCTGCACAACTGTCACGTCAGCAGTCTTTCCCATGATTGTGATTCCTACTGAACCAGACTGAGAGACCATTTAAAGGCTCAGGAACCCTTTGCAGGTGTTATGGCTTAATTAGCTGATTAGAGTGGGACACTTTGAGCCTAGAATATTGCACCTTTTCACAATATTCTATTTTTCTGAGATTGTGGATTTGGGGTTTTCATGAGCTGTAAGCCATAATCATCACAATTATGACAAATCACGGATTGAACTATATTGCTTTGCATGTAATGAGTGTATCTCATATATTAGTTTCACCTTTTAAGTTGTATTAATGAAATAAATTAACTTTTGCACGATATTCAAATTTTTCGAGTATCACCTGTATATATGGAAGAGAGGGAGGACCATAGTGTAACTCCGTTATAAGTTGTGTTTTATTAAAAATTAGGTTATACTTACAACAATGTAAATTAAAAACAGCATGTATACAATGCCGGCTGGCATAGCAAGGAGCCTTTCCTCCTCAGATCAACGTGGTGACGTCACGTTCCTGTCCAGCTCCGAGCCCCCTGGCCCAAGATCACCCCCCCAGACTGGGGGGCTCCCTCCAAGGCACCGACAGCCTCCATCTCCAGTTCTTCCACCCAAACAACTCCCCAGCTGCGCTGACTCTAGGTATTTAAGGAGGTCTCCCCCTCTGCCAATCCAGGTTGGGGATTGGTCCATGGCTCATTAGAACACCCCAGACAGCTCCACCTCTCTTCCCCTCCTTCCTTCTAGAATCTTCTAGAAGCAGAAGGGAGGTAACAGAAAGATGATGCTATCTGTGAGTCACCAGCCTACTCTAAGCCACTGCCAGCTCACATATCAAAACAAACAGGGCTAGCTTTCAGCTAGGCCTGCCTAAATGTACCTGTACTGACAAAAATCTCAACTCTAGCACACTACCTAAGTAGAGGGTGCTATACAACCAAAAATACATTAGCATGTAAATAACATAATGACTCTATAGTATTGATTTATTTGCTTTGTTGTTCCTATACGGTGGCCATAGACTGGGAGATATTTCACCAAAAGTAACAGGGGAGATATTTGCTTTCCCTGAAACTGGGAAACCCAGTGCTGGTACCCACGTATGGTAATTTGAGCTTTTCCTCTGATCTATAGCATTGTAAAAGGATGAGGTCCACTCACTGGGGGATGTTACTAGTTGGGAAATTAAAGAAACAATATGTACACATAACCATAAGCAAATGCTAAGAGTCGGGAACATCACTTTTTTGTATGGGACATAATTAAAGAGTAACTTTACTTTTGTTGAGAAAAAAACATTCCCCTCTGGGTGATCTATGTACATTGCAGGTATTTTAACAAATTTTGTAGAAGATTCCTACTTTTTGTTTTTCTGAAGGAATAGCTGTTTGTATGTCTGTGTCCAAGTTCTAAACTAGTTAGGCCAGCCATACATGGAGTGAATTTCTTCAGGAAAGAAACTCGCTTGATTCCCCCATCAACACAGACAGGACAGGGGACATTGTCTTCTCCCAGAAGGGGGGGGGGGGCATGGGGGCAGACTAAGATGCCCTGCCAGGAAAAGACAATGATTATTGCTAGTGGCTATAGCAGCTCTGATAACCGTATGTGAATCCAGCAGGCTGGTTGTACCCAAGTTGATCGATCGATCAACTTGGTACATTCAGCCTGCCCATTAATGGTTTAAATCAGAAGGAATCGGCCGAGATTCGAACTGTGTATGGCCGGCCCTAATCTGTATGGAAGTGGTTTTATAAATATCAATTAGCCACTGCACCTGCAGGTCTGTAATGAGGAAAGTGGCAGGGTCTGCATCCCTTTAGACGTGATTGCCCTCCAGAGTATCACACCAAAAATTACATTTTTGTTGCAGGGGATGTTCAAAATCTGATTGGTATCTTAGAGCAGACTTCTTGGAAAATCTGTGAGCCAATCACACAAGCAGGAAATGACATTTCTGGGGGAATGTTCCTTTCATCATCTGTGTACAGAACACCCCCAGGTAGCCATATTGCATTTTACAGAAAATGACAACGCTGAAAATTGAAAAGGAAAGGTAGTTTTTAATAGCATTCAATTACAATATGACTTGTGTCACAATTGTATATACTATATTTTTTCATATGCTAATTTTTTATTTTTTTTCCACGAAACTGGAGTTTCCCTTTGACTCAACGATTTATATACAAAGATCAAATAGAAGAGCAGACAAGAATACACTTATGGGATACCATTCCTCCCACGAAATTACACTCAATAATATATTTTCATACTGGATAAAGGAGTAATGCACATTTTTGATACTTGCCAGTTGTCTCTCTGAATACAAGCCACAAATTGCCCCAACAGCACAAATATCTTTTGCAAATGTGGGGATGAGTTTGGCTGTACCAAAGCTGCCCAAAGGGTTTAGGAAACATGCATGATATAAGCACCTTGAGGACAAACTACCTCTAATGCCCTGTACACACGATCGGATTTCCGATGGAATTTTCCGTCGGAATTCCGATGAAGCTGACTTCCATTAGACTTGCATACACACCATCAGACAAAATTCCGACCGTCCCAAACGCCGTGACGTAAAACAGTCTGACGAGCCGAGAAAAATGAAGTTCAATGCTTCTGAGCATGCGTCGACTTGATTCTGAGCATGCATGGGTTTTTTCTCCGTTGGAGTTCCACACAAACGATTGGAATTTCCTATCGTTTTTTTTACATCGGAAAAATTTAAAACATGTTCTATTTTTTTACACCGATGGAAAAAAGTCCGATGGGGCCCACACACGATCGTTTTTTCCGATGAAAAAAGTTCATCAGACTTTTTTCATCGGAAAAAACGATCGTGTGTACAGGGCATAAGGTTTTCCATACATTTTTATCTGCTGACCTTACAATATTATATCAATGTACAGTTGAGTTGAGATGGGAGGAGATCTGGGACCAGGAGGCTGCCATTAGCTTATCAAGGGGACAAATGGTGTCACGGTTCTCCTATAGATATGACATATCTAACCTGTGGGTATCATGAAGGACCTGGGACAAATGCCCTTCTCTGCCACTCTATTAAGAGTCCTGCATATGAGGCAAAACTCTTTCCATTATCTGAAACAGGCCACACAAAACTTCCAAACCACAGGACACATTATAAGAAACAGTGTATTAGGGGGGCGCATGCGCGGCGCGATGCTGGACAGACGCTGCTGAGCTGAGCTCCGTCTGACCAGGCCTACCAGGCAGGATTCCCGGGGCCATCCACGCAGCAAATCTACCCAAAACTACTCTAACACCCCTGGGAGACATTCGGGTACATGCCAGCAGGAAAAAAAGAACGGAAAACTCGTTCCAAAGGCTCTCTGACCACTTTTCTTCTCGGGATTGAGCGATCCTGTACTACAAAGATGTCCCAAAATGGCGCCGGCTCACACGCGGCCCCCAGCAGCTCCATGCAAGCTCAGACACCTACCGCCTCAAATAGTGAGTACAATCTCCCCTTAACTAAGGCTGATCTTGATGCCAGCCTCACAGCCATATATGAGAAGCTGGCAGAAAAGCTGGAGTGTGAATTATCTAAATCTACCAGCGCTCTATCACAGGAGATAGCCAGCATAGGTGGGAGAACTGATATTTTAGAGACCAAGCATGATGAGCTCTCCTTGGCCCACAATGATCTCAGAAAAGATTATGAGACACTTGCAGACAGCTTTTCCATAATGCAAGCCCACGTAGAGGATTTAGATAACAGGAACAGGAGACATAATATTAGACTGCGTGGCGTCCCTGAAACAGTCACTGATTTGAATCAGGCCATCACCAATCTATTTCATAACCTTGTCCCAGACAAGCCTCTCACTGCCTTTGCTTGGGACAGATTACATAGAGCTCTGAGACCCAAACCAACTCCTGACAAACCTCCTAGGGACATAATCATGTGTATGAAGGATTTTATCACCAAGGAAGACATCATGAGAGCGTCTAGAAATTCTCAGAACATAGTAATGGACGGAGTCAGGATCCAGATCTACCCAGACATTTCTCCTGCGACTCTGGATAGACGCCGCAGAATGAAGGAGGTCACTAGCATCTTACAATCTGCTAGAATAAAATACAGATGGGGATTTCCCTTCAAGTTATCAATTATGCACAATGGCACAATGTATTCTGTATACAATGTCATTGAAGGGAAAGATCTGCTGGTCAAAATGGGCCTTTTGGATCAGGCCCCCCAACGCCGATTCCCTTCTACACCTAGATCATCTCCCATCTGGTCCACCCCCAGACGCTCACAAAGAGATCACAGAGACCATAATGACCAGAGAAGATGGAACCCACCCTCCCCAAACCAGCCTGCATGATTCTACAAGTTCATGGTCTATAAACTGACCACACTGAGCATTTGTGATTCCAAATGTTGCTCAATCTCTACATTGAAATCCTAATTCTTTTTTATAGCTAATGCACATCCTCCTGACACAAGGGGCATTCAATGTTTTATTATTAAGCCCTATTTCTAGTTGGCTGTTCTCGTCCACACTGAACTCGTCCTATATGTCATTTGTTTGTGAGCACATTTTTTGTATGCCTCTAAATGACTCCCCCCATGAAGAGCAAGTGGTTACCTAAAATTGGCTGTGAGTATGATCAAGATGTCCCTTGAATAGAACTCTCCTCATCCTAGACAACGTGATACCTAAGGAAAAAACTACCTACAAAGACCCTTAACATGAACCCATATCCTCAAATGATTAAATACCCATTTGATCTAACCCAGTGATTTTACGATCGGATCGGTAACTCTACGTGTGGAGACTCAACCTTCCTCAAACTACTCGGAAAGACCATACCCTATAAGCTGACCACACTAGCCCCTCACAACTGCATTTTTGTTACCTGGTTATGTTTATTTCTATTTTTTATTTCTCTTCAAGGGCTACACTATATACGTCCTTCTAATACCCAATACTTTTTGGACCCTTTCAAAATTCACTCTTTTTTACAGGTTTATTCACAATATGGAGCGAAGGATCCCAAATGAGCCGATACTCATGAGAGTTTCATTTTCCACGTATGACTCTCCATCCCTCCCTCTTTATTAGGACCCTTCATGGGTTACCACCACCTCTTAATCTTTTATATATTGTTCATTACACTGCAGTTTTCATTATTACTATGTACCTTTGAATGTTATATTTTTATGCTTTCAATTGCCTGGTTGTCCGCCGTCGCTGGATTGTTCCCCAATCTGCCCCCGCGGTTTGCCCCTCATCCCTTTGAGATGATGTGGCCGACCTCGTTGGCAGATCCAGGACTTTTTTGTCCTCAACACACTATTTCTGGTCAGGGTGACTCCCGGTCCCCTGACCCCCTGTTTTTTCTTGTCTATTTTTTAGTTGCTTTCGCCCTTTTGGCCCTAAAAAAATTTAAAAATGTTTATGGAAGACCACAGATGACCTCTCTCTGTATGTTCACTAAGATGATTACCTTATTAATCGCCTTAAATTATATAATGACATATATACTTCTACATACCACTAAAATACATACCTGGCACCACACAACTTTTCTACAAAATGTACCTTTCACAACGTTGTTTGGACACTTTCGGAATCATTACTGGTTGTTGATTCCCGGGTTATCTTTTCACTACACCCATATCTCACATAACAGGACCCTCCCCCTCCTAAAACAATGGGTATCAGAATAATTTCCCACAACGTTCAAGGTTTCAACTCTCCAAATAAACGTAAGAAAGCATTTAAACATTACAAAAGACTAGGTGCCGACATTATTTTACTACAAGAAACACACTTCGCCCAAAACAATCACCCACAATATTTTGACAAATCATTCAATCAATTCCATTATACCACCTTTACAAACAAAACCAGAGGGGTCGCCATCTTTGTCAAAAACTCAACAATCTTCGAAATCCAGAATATTTACAAAGACATAGATAGCCGCTTCATTATTCTTAAGGGTACTATAAACAGACGTTCTATCACTATAGCATCAGTTTACGCCCCTAATGATTTACACTCAACTTTTTTTAACAATTTTTTCTCTATATTAGATCAATACACTTCGCCCCACATGATAGTGGGAGGCGATTTTAATCTAGCTGCTCACCCCTCATTAGACAGAAGTAACACGACCCCCTCCTCTAAAGCCTTCTCCAAAACCATTAACCAATCTCTAAACAAATCCCAGTTAATTGACACATGGAGATCCCATAATATAGGAGTTAAAGCATTTACACACTACTCCCATCCACATGATTGTTATGCCCGCCTCGACTATATCTTTAGTACCCCAATACTCTTAGCAAACTCCTCCTCAGCTCAAATCCACCCCTGCCCTTGGTCAGATCACGACATGGTTGCCTTTGACACCTCACACATAGGAATGGCCCCAACTACCTTTAACTGGCGCCTAAATGATTCATTACTTACAGACCCTGCCATTATTCAACAAATACATTCCCACATAGACAATTTCTTCAAAGAAAATATAAATAATGAGACTCCTCCCACGTCCATATGGGCCGCTCACAAGGCGGTTCTTAGAGGTCACCTCATCAACATTGCCGTGGCAAAGAGTAAGGCTAGAATTGCAGACATTAAATGCCTTACTAAAGAATTGAATGATTTATATATTAAATTGAGTCACTCAGTCTCCCCGGAATTAACTAACTTAATTCAATCCAAACGTCAAGCATTGAACACACTCTTATCCGGTGACACTGAAAAATCATTACGCTTTTCTAAAGCCAGATTCTTGCTATTCAGCAATACTGCCTCAGCGATGTTTGCAAAGAAACTCAAACAAAACTCAAATCCTACACATGTCTACAAATTACGAAACCAAAAAGGCAACCTTGTGACCCACCCCCAGGATGTACTCCAAATTTTCACAAACTTCTATAAAAACTTACTCTCAGGCCCCCAAACAACTCCTAATTCCTCCTCTTTATTGTGGCTAGACAACCTCTCAATCCCTAAACTTAATGACCAACAGACCTCTTCCCTTAACATACCCTGCACAGATGATGAAATCCTGAACATAATCAAGTCTCTTAAAACATCCACAGCCCCAGGTCCGGACGGGTTTTCGTCCTCTTACTATAAAAAATTTGCCCCTCTATTAGTACCTAATCTCACTAGACTGTTTAATCACATCCTAAATGAAGGTCAATTCCCGGATGAAATGCTGCTGGCTAACCTCTCCCTAATTCCAAAGCCCCATAAAGATCACTCCCTTCCACAAAACTATCGTCCCATATCTGTCCTCAATAATGACATTAAGCTTTTTGGTAAATTGCTAGCCAATAGACTTGCTTCGGTAGTTACCTCCCTTGTACACACTGACCAGTCTGGCTTTATCCCAGGACATCAGATTACAGACAATATTAGACTGGTCTCCAATATTATTCAAGATGCTAACCTCCATTCCCGCCCAGTCTGTCTTTTAAGCCTTGATATACACAAGGCATTCGATAGTGTTAGCTGGTCATACCTTAATCACCTCCTCCCCAAATTCGGTATCTCAGAAAAATTTATTCACGGCTTTAATGCCCTTTACCACTCTCCACAGACTAGGATCAAAATTCCTGGCACTAACTCTGAATTCTTCCCTTTAAGTAATGGCACTAGACAGGGCTGCCCACTTTCCCCCCTATTGTTTGCCCTTGCAATAGAGCCCCTCGCCATTGCTATTAGGCATAATACCAACATTAAAGGTTATCAAAAAAATGCCTCACAATTTAAAATTAGCCTATACGCTGACGACACTCTATTATTCCTGACAGACCCAATCATCTCCATTCCCATCCTTTATTCCGAACTCAACTCCTTCCATGCACTCTCAGGCCTATACATAAATACCAACAAAAGCTCCGCCCTACCAATAAATTATCCCCCAAACATGCAGACTACCCTGCAAAATAATTTCAGTTTTATCTGGCCTCCTAGCTCAATCAAATATTTAGGTGTCAATATTACCCCAACCCACGTATCTATGTATAAAGCAAACTATATCCCCCTATTCTCCCTCATAAGCTCATTACTTAAATCATGGTCCGATCATCACATTTCCTTTTTAGGCAGAATCTGTGCTTTCAAAATGTCTATCCTTCCCAAACTCCTTTATTATTTCAGAGCTCTCCCCATTAACATACCCAAGACTAGAATAATGGCCCTACAAAGGGAAATCAACAAATTTATCTGGGACAATAAAAAACCCAGATGTAGCTATATTCTTATGCATGGCTCACAAAATAAAGGAGGTTTGGGCCTTCCACACCTTTGGCACTACTATTTAGCAGCTAGACTCTCACACATGGCCCAATGGCATTCCTTCAATGCACAAATCCCATGGCTGATTTTTGAATCTTCATCCATATCCCCTTTATCTTTAAAGAGCATATTATGGTCGGCTATAACACCACACCGCTCTCTTCTTAAAAAAAACATAATAGTTGCTCACTCTTTACAACTATGGAACAAAATTAAAGAATATTATATCTTGTCCTCTCCCACCCCTCCCTTGGCAAACTTCCATGGCGACCCCAGATTTACCCCAGCGTTCCCAAACTATACACTATTCCAAAATTGGATTCAACTCAATCTGACCACCCTTAAATCATTGGTGATTAACCTAAAATTTCCACCTTTCACATCCCTCCAATCCCGTCACAAACTCCCTGACTCAGAACTCCCCCAATATCAACTAATTAAAACATTTTTTGCCTCTTACTTTTCCCTCTCCATTGACTCCCCAGGGACCATTTTTGAGCGTATATGCACATCCTCTTGTAGAGATAAAGGAATTATCTCTGAACTTTACAACTATTTAAACAACTTATACCAACCTGAAAAAACGAGCTCTATGATACGTTGGGAAACGGACCTGAATTGCACCTTTCCTATCGAAACTTGGTTAAAGAGGATAGACAACCTTCGCAAGAGCAACCGAGCAGCAGCTTTTAGGGAATCTCCTCTTAAACTGTTAGTTAGATGGTATATGACCCCCGCTAAAATTCATTCCTTCTATCCCTCAGTCTCTCACACCTGCTTTAGAGGTTGCCCCGTAGAGGGAAATTATCTCCACATCTTCTGGAGCTGCAAACTCCTGGAACCCATATGGCAGGCAGTAATAATGACTCTAGAACCCTCACTCAAAAAAAAACCTCCCTCTCCCCACTAATCTGCATCCTTTATGCAGACATCCCAGATATCCCCTTACCATGTAACAGACTGCTCCACTCACTCATAAGCTCCGTCCAATGGATGATTGCCCTAAACTGGAAATCAAACAACCTACCCTGGTCCCAGGTCTTATCCAGAATGGAGGCCCTCAGATTATCTGAGAGAATTCACCATACCCTCTTTGACAGTATGCACACCTTTAATGGAAAATGGATGTTTTGGCCTCCAAATCAATAAGAAAAACACCTATAAATCAACTCAAATAGAAGTTCACCTCCCACTTCTCTATTAAAACATAGACTCATACTATTTAAACCTATCACTGAGATTTCCCCGATAACATACATATCCACACTACTTTTCTTCACTGCCCAACGGTTATCTTACTTTCTCTATTGGTACTGTAAACCTTTGCTTCTACTTATATTGCCATTTTCATGTATACACTCTATGGATTCTAGCATTACTGTATTTTACACATTGCTTTAAAACGAAGTATGTCATATTTTCTTGTCTTCCAAATAAAAATTTTGTAAACAAAAAAAAGAAACAGTGTATTAAGTCTCATCTAAAATGATTGTGTGAATAGGTCATGTATATAGTTCTGAATACCATTAGCTGTACCCTGATACTTAACCACAGAAAAAGCATAACGTTGAAGCATATGAAGCATACCTGGCAGATATCTTGCTGTAGTGCATGTAGGATGCTATGACTACTCCTATCTTCCCCTGATTTCCCTGACACAGATAGAAACAAGAGTTATACATTTGAAGTATCAAGCACCCATTCATATCTACACATTTCAGTGCAATCTTATGTGAGCTAAACCTCGTGTGTAATCGGCTCAGTCCATACCTTGCAGTGAAGAACCACAACATGTTGAGGATCTGAGTTCAGCCAAGCCTCTATGGCTTTACAGATAGAACAGATGACATCTAGTGGAGGTGCATGACAGTCTGGCCAGAAGAAATCCTGAACCTTGGACATAAAGATGGAAAGTGTTAAACTATTCTCATGGATGAGGCTACTATAAGACACCAAGAAGCAGAGTTTGCTTTAAATGAAATATTAGAGATCAATAAAATGTAAAAAGGAACACTAGATTTTATAAAGCATGGTATAACAATACAGTAACAATTCTTTGTAGGCCAAGTGCTTTGCAGTCGCTAGTATGGTCCTACTAACTTGTGACAATCATCTCCTAGAACACTCACCTTTTTTTTTATAACAGGAGACACTATAAAGACCCTTTTGAAACTGGGACAGTTTTTAGGCGCTTTAGCGCTGGAAAAAAACTCTGCTAAGCGCCTGAAAACCGCCTCTCATTCATTCCAGTGTATCTTTTCACACTGGGTGGTGCGCTTACGGGACGTTCCAAGAAGTCCTGCAAGCAGCATCTTTGGGGCGGGTTGGGAGCGCTGTATTTAGTGCTCCCAAAATGCCCTGCCCGTTGGAATGAATGGGCAACGCTTCCGAAGCACCAAAACACGGGAGTTTCTAACCCCTAGCCCCGCTAGCATCCGAAAAAAGCGCTGCGGCCCAAGTGTGAAAGGGTACTAAAAGAAGCAATAACTTATATAAGGGCCAACCCGAACTCTGAAGACAGGCAGTTACCAGGTTAGATACAGAATGCCTAGGAACGAATGGGGGGGGGGGGGCTTGGGTGCTGAATGCCTATATGTGACATCTGCTATGCACATGGATTCAGTGGGCCTGATATGGATCGTTCGTTTTAAAGGTATAGCATATATGTTTACCTTTGGGTTGAGCTTGCGGATATCATGTCTTTTCTTTGATAAGTTAAAAAGCTGTAAAAGAAATAAAGCTAGTTACAATCCAAACACACACAATGCAGATACTTTGACTTTGCATGTGAAACAGTGATGTTCTTATTTATGCTCCCATACAAAAATGCAGCCTCATCATAAGCAGCGGTTTTGTATAATCCTTTCTGACAGCAAGGGAATTTATAGTAGCTAATGGGCACTCATAATGTAAATGTATATAAGACAATACAGGCATGTTATTAAGAGAAACATAATAAGTACTACTAAAAAAGAAATAAGGATCATCAAGTTCAATCTATGCTAAATCCTGTGCAATCAACACTAGATATACCAGGACTTAAAGTTACATTGCCCCTTCTATTTCTGTATATGGATGATGGCACTTTAATTATTTTAATAAAACACATCTAAGTACCTTTTTTCCTAATCAATATACAGCTGACAAATGACCCCGCTCTTACCTAGCCTGTCTACAGGAAAACATAAGCAGGAGGAGCTTCTAGTCCTCTGCTACTGGCCACATGTTAAAAAAAAAAAAAAAAAAACAGCCTTTGGAATACAGAGTAAAAATAAAGAATTAACGTCAATAAACTGTTTTAAATTGTCATACAAAAATATATATATATGAAATCAAATCTTTATTATTTTTTGAAAATAACAAGGTGTGGGTGGATTTCAGCCTCACAGGCTGTGTCATGCCCCTCCAGTCTGTGTCTTCACCTTCCTCTTAGAATAAGAGGAAGGTGAAGCTTCCATTAATCTACATGTAATATCTCGCCCCCTATTGTGTTTAGCTGGTTAGTGGGCATGGAGGAGGAGGGGAGGAGTGGGCTGTCATTTACCACTGTGTATACACCCACTTGTGTGACTCTATAGTCACTTGGGCTTCTCAGATGTAATAGGGAGGAAATTCTCAGCATAGAAACTCACTGAAAACTGAGCATGTGCAGATTTGCCACCAAACAGCAGCAGGCTCAACTAGGTTTTTATTTTTGCAGAATACAGAAAACAAATCTCATAGTGACTGAGTGAGTATGGACAGCATGTAATATCACATTTATTGATAGTTTTTTTATGATGTGGGTTTAGTGGCACTTTAACTGAACAATCTGATCCATATATTTCAGACAGGTCCTTGCACTAGCTAGGTTACTGATAAATCTGTTACATTGTACAACTGGATTGTAACATGTGTGGTTATCTTAATTTTAGACAAACCCAACCCCTTTCACTGCTCAAAGGCCAGCCTGTATCCTCCTTGATGCCCTGCAATCATCAAGGTGCCAAGGCCCTGGAGTCCACCATCTAAATAACGGGCTGTGCACCGAAAATGGTCAACTCCAGACAAGATTTATTGCAATGACAACACACTGCTCACTCCCACTAAAAGCCATGCTCCCAACATGTTTCATCTACAGCAGGGCTTAATCATGGGGATGGAAAAACAAAACTACAGTAAGATGCTGTCAAATTATTTTATGTAAAAGGGGAAAAAAATCTGTATTCCATCTATGGTATCAATATCCAACCTAGGTCAATTTGTGCCCTTCTAATTTACAGCTGATTACACAATTTTTTGTCAGAAAGACATTCAAAGCACATGTAAATCCATTCATGCTGGTTTCCACCATCGTCTCCTGTGGGAGAGAATTCCAGAATGCAAAACCCCCCCACTTGTTGAATTAACTTTTTCTGTTCATGTCATCATGAACATTCCTTTGTCACTGCAGTTTTATAGTGTTTTCCAACATCATTTTAAGATTCTAGGTTAAATTAAGTCCTTAGATGCCTGAAGAGCAATGTGCCTTAGAAAGCTTTGTATTGAAATCAGCTAAAGCCTAACTAGTCTTAAAAATGCTTTGTCACCTCATAACATCTACACTAACTAGCCTGTGTAAGAAAGATGTATGTACTGGCCTATTTGCAGCCCTTCTGGCCTGGCAGTGGCGTAGCGTGGGTTGTCAGCGCCTGGGGCAAGGCAAGAAATTTGCGCCCCCTAACCTGCAGAGTTGTCGCACTTCCTGAGTCCCTTCCCTTCCTACAATAGTACTGACCAGCCTGATTCCTATACTGACCACTACACTAAACTCTACACAGATCTACATGATTCCTATACTGACCATTACACTTACCTACCTGTCCACTGCACTGACCTACCCGATTCCTACAATGACCACTACACTGCACACCAGACTACACACGACACTGACCACCAGGGCTGGTGCAAGGATCTTTGACATCCTAGGCGATACCTAATTTTGTTGCGCCCCTGACTCCACTTTACCCTGCCCCTGCAACACATGTGACCTATGTGACCCTTACACTGACCCCCTGACACACCTACCTGACACATGCACTGATCCACCTGAATCCTACCTCCTGCACTACTCACATTACACTGACCTACCTGACACCTACACTGACCCACCTGATCATTACACTGGCCTACCTCACACCTACACTGGCCTACCTGACACCCACACTGACCTAACTGACATCCACACTGACCTAACTGACACCCACACTGACCCACCCGATCATTACACTGGCCTACCTGACACCTTCACTGGCCTACCTGACACCTACACTGGCCTACCTGACACCTACACTGACCTGACACCTACACTGGCCTACCTGACACCTACACTGGCCTACCTGACACCTACACTGACACCTACACTGACCTACCTGACACCTACACTGACCTAACTGACACCTACACTGACTGACACATACACTGACCCCCCTTCCTGACACCTACCTGACACATCCACAGACCCACCTGACTCCTATTTCCTGCACTACTCACACACACCCCCCTCCACACAGCTCGGTGCAGAACCATCCTCCTTCTTACCTCTGCTCTTCGTGGCTTCCCCGCCAGTGCCATCCACCCTCTCCATGGTGTCCCCGCTGGGGCCAGGCCAGCGCCATCCACCCGCTCCATGATGTCCACGCCAGGGCCAGGCCAGAGCCAACCACCCGCTCCATGGTGTCCACACCGGGGACAGGCCAGCGCCATCCACCCGCTCCATGGTGTCCCCGCCGGGCGGGAGGTCAGCTAACAGACGCTGCACCCCCATGCTCAGTCCCATCTCCACCGAGCCCCTTCCCGCCCCTTCCGCCGTACACACAGCGCTGCACCAGAGGGACAGGCAGAGGAGAAACCCCGGTGGCTCACACTTTCCAGTGCTTGTCTCCCGCCGCCATGTTCAGTGTTTCCCGGCGCACTGTGATTGGGCGTATAGGGGTCATGTCCGGAGGCGGGACTTCAAGACCAACCGGGATCGCGGACAGGCCAGCCCCACGCTGCACATGACCCCCATCGCCCAATCACAGGGCGGCGGACACTAAACATGGCGGCCGGAGATCGGGGGACACAGAAAATTAAAATTAGGAGGAGGCAGCCAGTATTTACACTACTGGCACAAAATTGTGCTCCCCTAAATGTCGCGTCCCGGGCCACGGCACCCCCTGCACCCCCTACGCTACGCCACTGTGGCCTGATCACGTGATCTGGCTCCCCTGCGTCTGCCGGTGAAAAGAGGGACTGCCAACAGCCGCCACACCACGGGAGCCTATGGGTGATGTCACCGCTCACAGCTTTGTCAGGCGCTATCTCCTCTCCCCAGCAGCCCCCGCTGGGCTGACAAAGGGGATCATGTGACTGGACCGGAGCGGCCTGAAAATAGGTAAATATATAGATCTTTTTAACAGATTCATTGTTAGGAGAGAGAAGGGAACATGTTTAAGACTAGCTAGACTTTACCTGGAATTCTATGTTAAAGTGGTTGTAAACCCTTGTATACAGTACACCCAGTGAAGTGACTGGCCTCAGGTGATATACAGAGATGAAAAAAATCCTTCTACATAAGTTGTACCTGTCTATCTGCAGTCTTCTCTTCTCAACATCCTTTCAAAGTGCAGAATTATAAAGCTTGTCTGAGAATTCAGAAAAAAGGGGGTGGAGGGCTGAATTTACACTTTGCAGAGCTCAGTAAAAAAAGCTATGAGAGCTGATTGGAGGGGAGATAAGGTAAGGGAAGGGACACCCCCCCCCCTCCACACATAGAGCTGAGGATGTCAATCTGCTGGAGGTCCCTCCCCTGTCACCTTTTTTCTGTTGATGTCAGGAAAACTTGTAAGAAGTCATTCATGCTGATAGAAGAGGAAAGAAGCAGCAGACAGAAATGACACTTAGTGCTCTTAATTGAGACAAGTACACATAATAGAGGGATATGATTTGTTCATATTTCATGTCTGAGGCTTACAACCACTTTAAATGTAATTGCTGTAAATTACCATCATGCTGTACAATACTGAAGTGTCAGTAATTACCAAGTATTTGTCTTCATGTTTGGATCTTAGCATGCTAGCCACTTCTCGCAGGTTGCTTTGGTATCGCTGTTCCTCCAGGTTGATGGGGAAGAAGACACTAATGATACGCTCCGTTATATATGTTAGATCTAGGTCATAATTGCGCTGCATTACGTGGTCCAGGCTGAAACTCCTGTATCAAAAAAATAAATAATTCAGATGCAGTAATAGACGATCGGTCAAAATAGAATGCACTCAGGTCCTGTGCAAGGATTTTTTACACCCTAGGCGAAACCTCATTTTGCCGCCCCCCTGGCTCCACTCCTGACTCCATCCCCTTTTCCCTGCCCATGTATACTCCACCTTTTTAATGAAGCACCCATCAAATCTAGCCTCACCAGCGCCCATCAAATGCAGCCTACCAGTGCCCATCAATGAATGTTTACTTGCTTCCATTCATTCGGGAGTCGGGACACAGCCATAATCCTCCGCCGCCTGGGGTGCTTTCAGGTTTCTTCAGGGTTGCCTTGGCAAAATGCCTAAGAATTGCCCAAAAATTGTATACAAGCTAAGCCTTCCTTTTAGGTACACAAAGCCACACATTGTGCTTTGTTGCCTGCTAGCTGCCGGCATCCAAACAACCATCATCAGTGGATAAGGGACGAGTGACTGCGCAGCATCCTTGTTTGCCCCTCCCATCATTCCCTATCAGCACTGGGGTCACATTAGGTGAATGAGGGAGAAGAGAAACATTGGAATACTAGTCAGTACCAATGTGATAAGGTGTGTTTTTCTTTTGGAAGAATAAATCACCTCTAAAATTGGGTGTCCTACATGTGTAAATGTTGCTGCGATGTGTAAAACTTTTTGTTTATTACATTTAGAATCGGTTGCCTTGAGACTGTGCAGAATTTTAAAGGGTGCCTTGACTAAAAAAAAGGTTGCGAAACACTGACCTAGAACATATTTAGCTGACTTAAATGCTCATTATAATACATGGTTATAGGGTATCATCACAGGGTGGTGCTGTGGATACAAAAATAATATATAAATGTGCCACGTCCCATTAACCACTTCAGCCCCGGAAGAATTTACCCCCTTCCTGCCCAGAGCACTTTTTGCGATAAGGCACTGCGTTGCTTTAAATGACAATTGCGTGGTCATGCGACGTTGCATCCAAACAAAATTGACGTCCTTTTTGCCCACAAATAGAGCTTTCTTTTGGTGGTATTTGATCACCTCTGCGGTGTTAATTTTTTGCGCTATTAACAAAAAAAGAGCGACAACTTTGAAAAAAAGCAATTTTTTTTTACTTTTTGCTATAATAAATATCCCCAAAAAACATATAAAAAAATAATAATTTATTTCTCAGTTTAGGCCGATATGTATTCTTCTACATATTTTTGGTAAAAAAAATCACAATAAGCGTATATTGATTGGTTTGCGCAAAATTTATAGCGTCTACAAAATAGGGGATAGATTTATGGCATTTTTTTATAAAAAATTTTTTGTTAGTAATGGCAGCGATCTGCAATTTTTATCGTGACTGCCACATTATGGCAGACACATTGGATACTTTTGACACTATTTTGGGACCATTGTCATTTATACAGCGATCAGTGTTATAAAAATGCACTGATTACTGTGTAAATGACACTGGCAGGGAAGGAGTTAAACACTAGGGGGCGATCAAGGGGTTAAGTGTGTCCTAGGGAGTGATTCTAACTGTGGGGGGGGTATCACTACAACATGACAAAGATCACTGCTCCCGATGACAGGGAGCAGTAGATCCCTGTTGTTTACATAGGCATCTCCCCGCTCTGCTGCTCCGTGACACGATCGCGGGCCCCTGGCGGACATCGAGTCCGCAGTACCCGCGGGCACGGTCACGAAGTACGTGGCGGGAGCGCAGGCCCCCCGCTGGCGGCGCGCACGTGTCCACTAAGCCGCGATTTAAAGGGGTCGTACCTGTACGCCCATTTGCGCAGCCGTTCCATTGTGCCGACGTACATCGTCGTGTGCTGGTCGACAAGCGGTTAACTGAAGATACTAGTAAAGGATTGGTACTGGACTTTATAGGCACTGAGATACACAAAAACTTTAAAAATATATATATTTTATTAAACAAGGACAACCAGACAAAGACAAGACAATTTTTAAAACTTTGCAAAGTAAGAATCACCTAAATGCTTTTACAACACACAACCCAAACACCAACAAGTATACTCCTGAATAATCATGACAGTGTCCTTGTTGAAACAACAATTAATGTTCTATCAGGCTTGGTGTGAGTTGATCATAGTGTGCAGTAGCTCGGTTCTACATGTTACACATGTAAATGCTTCTTCAGGAGCTTAGGCATGCATTAATGTACACATCACCCAGGACTCCAGGAGTAGATAATAAGATAGGAAAATGTCCAAGATACGGCAGATGTTGCAGGCAAATGATCCCTATCATCCTTCTGCTGAAGGATCCTTGGAGCGGCGGTTGCCTTAATGCAGTTTTACACTTATGATCAGGATATACTGACTACAGGCATACCCCACTTTTAAGTACACAATGGGGTTTATTTACTAAAGCTGGAAAGCGCAAAAACAGCCTCACTTCTGCACAGAAACCAATGAGCTTCCAGGTTTTATTACCAGGCTTAATTGAACAAGCTGGAGTTAGAAGCTTGTTGGTTTCTATGCAGAAGTGAGCCTGATTTCGCGCTTTCCAGCTTTAGTAAATAACCCCCATTGTGTACTTAAAAGTGGGGTATGTCTGTACTCCTTTGCTGCAGCTATCGAGAAATGACTCCCCCTAGACGCTTTGATGCGCTGATTGTTGTATAGGATTTTATAGGCTCCTTATATGCCTTTCCTTTACTCAATATGCTACACTATGCTATTTGTATAATCATTGCTGAACCAGGACTAAACACTGTTTCCATCATTATGGACTAGTCATACATGTGATGACATTTGCCTGCAACATCTGCCGTATCTTGGACATTTATCGACCTTATTATCTACTCCTGGGTGATGTGTACATTAATGCATGCCTAAGCTCCTGAAAAAGCATTTACACGCCAAATGCCGCGTACACACTACCGTTTCTAACGTCATTGAAAAAAAACACGTTTTTCTCTACGTGATTCTTCTCAAGCCTGCCTTGCCTACACACTATCGTGAAAAAAAATGTTCGAGCAAAGCGCGGTGACGTACAACACGTATGACGGCACTATAAAGGGGAAGTTCCATTCGGATGGCGCCACCCTTTGGGCTGCTTTTGCTGATCCTCATGTTAGTAAAGTTTTGAGAGAGACGATTCGCGCTTTTTAGCCTTGTGCTCTTCAGTCCGTTACAGCGTGACGAATGTGCTATCTCCATTATGAACGCTAGTTTTACCAGAACGAGCGCTCCCGTCTCATAACTTGCTTCTGAGCATGCGTGTTTTGTTCACGTCGTTAAAGCCTACACACGGCCGTTTTTCACGACGAGAAAAACGACGACGTGAAAAACGGCGAGAAAAAATAGAGCATGTTCCAAATTTTTAATGCCCATTTTTCACGTCGCGAAAAATGCTCTGGAGCCTACACACGATCGTTTTTAATGACCAAATAAAAAAATGGCATTTTTCTCGTCTTGAAAAACGGTCGTTTGTACGCGGCATTACTTGTAGAGCCAAGCTACTGCACACTATGATCAACTCACACCAAGCCTAATAGAACATTAATTGTTGTTTCAACAAGGACACCATCATGATCATACAGGAGTATACGTATACTTCTTGGTGTTTGGGTTGTGTGTTGTAAAAGCATTTAGGTGATTCTTACTTTGCAAAGTTTTTAAAATAGTCTTTGTCTGGTTGTGCTTGTTGTATTCAATCTGTAATAAAACATTTGAATTTTTGTGTATCTCAGTTCTCTATAAAGTCCAGTACCAAAACTTTGCCCTTGTATTGGTGGTAGGGTAGTAAATATTACTGCATTTCTCTGATCAGCAGACAGTTAAGTTCTCTTACCTTGGCAGGGAGCTCCGTTGTTTCACACTGACAGATTTTGTGGACCCCTGAAAGTAAGCCATCAAATTAGTATTACATAAAGCATTATTAGTTCTATATATACAATATATGTATACAATGCTTATTGTGGTTAAGGAATGATCGTTTTTCTATTAGCCTGGAAACATACAGCAATGTAACTTCCTGTATTTCCTGTTTATTGTCTGCTTACATAATCAACCCATAAAACAATATAATGTTCTTTAGTCTTCAGATACAGATACATGTGAAGCCAATGAAGAGCTAAATCGATCCCAGCAATGGATTTAGTTCACTTTTAGTTTCCAAATTGTTCATACAGTATTGCAAAACTGATGTGAAATGTGGTTCATAATGTTTACCCAGGAACAGTGACAGCAAAGATCATGATAAAGTCAAAATGTGTTAATAATAACTTGTAGCAGTTTCCCGCTAGGAAAACTGTATGGCATTAGTTGGGAAGGTTGCATAACAGACATGTTGTTATGCACTGAAAATTCAGCCACCAAAATGAGTAGAAGCTGAAACTCAGCACATAGATCATATCAGATATCTTTCTTGAGAGATGGCAGCAATCAAGCAACCCTCTTCCTTCCTTCTTCTTATTAAAAATCCCAAAGACATTTTCAAAATGTGCTACTGGGGATATGGGGAGGTCTGTGAAAAGATTGCGATGGGAATAAAGGAAACCTGTCATGAGATAATTATGTAGGTTGGCAAGCTAGTTTTATGGCTGCTGCTGATGCATTGTCCTGAGCTGCTGACCCCCCAAAAAATATAGAAAATCTTTGACTTTTCTGTTGTTTTTATTCATCGCATGCTTGCTCTAGGTCTATGAATTACACATACTGAAACTATGAACAGAATATGGACATTGTGTGGACATATAGAACAGAAACCGAGTACCATAAGAACAACTTTATTATTATGTACCATTAAAAATTGATTACACAAGATTAAAGGTTGGATTGATGTAAACTGAGTTTGTTTCTAAGATACTTATCAATAGCCCCCCTCTTTGGAATATACTATATGTCACGTGCCTTGACTACTTTGATTACCATGATGTCTTTATGGCGACATACTCACATTGGGTCTGGATAATTCCCTATTGGGAAGTTGGTCCTTTTATTTTAAGATTGTGTGTACAAGACAATTGGCTATTTACTGAATGTACCTGTGCAGTGGCTTCACCTTGGCTTACTCATTTGCACCTGAGTTCCAGTGTACTGAATCTGTCACATGTGCTCCTGAAAAAGGATTCCTAAAACACATTGAGTCCACACTGTAATCTAAATCTTTGCATGTTGTGAACCCCTATGTGGAGAGTAATTTTTAATGTTGTGTAATAGATTTAGAACTAGTATTTCCATTACTAAGCCAGTAATGGCAGCCTCCATATTTGACATTGACTAATTGAAAATAAGAATGCATAAAAATATTGGAACTACAGGCATACCCCACTTTTAAGTACCCAATGGGGTTTATTTACTAAAGCTGGAAAGCGCAAAAACAGCCTCACTTCTGCATAGAAACCAATGAGCTTCCAGGTTTTATTACCAGACTTAATTGAACAAGCTGGAGTTAGAAGCTCGTTGGTTTCTATGCAGAAGTGAGCCTGATTTCGCGCTTTCCAGCTTTAGTAAATAACCCCCATTGTGTACTTAAAAGTGGGGTATGTCTGTAACTTATTTTTGGAGGTAGATCATTCTCAGCCTAGCTTTACTACCTAGTTTTACTAAACTGGAATATGCATGTAGCCAGTAAAGTCTGATTATGGGGTCTTGTGCCATTCAATAACCAACACTGCAAGTTTATGCCTGCCACCCTAATGTACTGGAACCTAGGCAATCTATTATGCAGCTAGCTAGACTGTGCTGAGCTGATATGCTTAGGGGTCCCATAACAGTGGAACAATCTGCAAAGACATGGCTCCCAACTGCCCCTCATTTGGAGGGGCTCTTCCCCTGCAGGTCTTTATGATGGTTGCATGGTTGTCCCATAGATTTACCTGTACTGTATGAGCAAAATTCCATTCAGGTCTTTTGAATGCTGGTGCACAGGAGTGAGCAACCTGGCACTAGATTTTCACTGGAAACTGCACAGTTTAGTGCAGTCTTTCTCAAACTTTTTAACATGGTTGAACCCCTGAAATAACATTCCAGGCTCAGGGAATCCCTGATATTAATTACTATATCTACAGTTCACAGTACATGGTTAGTGGGAATAATGCTCCTTAAAAGTGCAATCATTGGAAAAATACTTCCCTTATTCCTAAAAAGATAATTGATCTCAGCGGTTACTCATCTGAGAAGCATAAGTTGCTCATTGCTCAAGGAACCCCTAGCAGCCTCTGAACTAACCCTGGTGGAGAAGGACTGGTTTAATAAATTAGGGGTCTAGGGAAGGGGGGGCTGTGGGGGATTTTGAAAATGTCCTAAACTTGTCCCAGTCAGAGCACTATCTGCAGCAGAGTCGCATGAAGACCTGGCATCCCTGCTATTATTTTACATGACAATGCATATCAATTAAATGCACACTGGCGCATGGCCGTGAACGCTCCTGGTCCAGACTGGCGCCAAACGGCTTTTATAAGGGAGTCAGCCACCCCCCATGATTGCTGATTGATTCCCAGCTTTCCAGTGCGTTTGTTCCTGTGTTAACCTTTGCATCTGTGAATACCTGTTACCAACTCGGCTTACCCATAGACTTGTCTTCTGCCTCCTGATCTGACCTCGGCTTGTTAAATGGACTGTCTTATCCTGCTCTCCTGTGTATGACCCTGACTATCCTCCTGACTACACTTGCTCTTGTCCACAAATGGTACCTGACCTGGCTACCTGAACTGGCTACTTTCCACGGGCGACAATTGTCTGCAGATACTATCCTGGTGTCTCATCATACATGGACATTTCGTCAAAAAACACTGCAGTCAGAACATCTCTGCAAGAAGTTCCAGCAGGCGACCCATGCTTCTTTGAGTCTGACTCCTCCTGTTCCACCTTCAGGGAAATCTGGAGTTTAGCCACAAGGGATGCCCTCTCACTACTGACCTCCAGCACCAGATACACAATAGTCCCTTAATGAACAAAAGCATTATACTGCAATAAACCTTTCATCCAAACTCTATATATTATTGTATTTATTTTGAAAAGTCAGAGAAAGTGGAGGTAAACCGGGACTTGTGGGTTCAACAAATCTCTTTTTTTTTTATATAAATTTTTCTTGGCCCATGCAACCTAGGGTGCTGCAGGGATGTGTCTTTTACGTACATACATTGTATATAAAGGTGAACCTCCTTCTCATTTCAGAAAGTTTGGAGGTAAGGGATGCTCTCACTGCTCTTGCCCAGCACATGCCTAAACTGCTTATTTAATATACGTGCAAAAGTTACAGTGCTTTGAAAAAATATTCATACCCCTTGAAATTTTCCACATTTTGTCATGTTACAACCAAAAATATAAATGTATTTTATTGGGACTGTATGTGATAGACTAACACAAAGTGGCACATAATTGTGAAGTGGAAGGAAAGTGATAAATGGTTCTCAAAATTTCTTACAAATAAATATGTGAAAATGTAGCGTGCATTTGCATTCAGCCCCCCTGAGTCAATACTTTGTAGAACCACCTTTCACTACAATTACAGCTGCAAGTCTTTTTGGGGATGTCTCTACCAGCTTTGCACATCTAGAGAGCTTTTAACTTCTCCACAACTTTATCCCTGACCTGTCTGGTGTGTTTCTTGGCCTTCATGATGCTGTTTGTTCACTAAGGTTCTCTAACAAACCTCTGAGGGCTTCAGAGAACAGCTGTATTTATACTGAGATGAAATTACACACAGGTGGACTCTATTTGTTAATTAGGTGACTTCTGAAGGCAATTGGTTCCACTATATTTTAGTTAGGGGTATCAGAGTAAAGGGGGCTGAATACAAATGCACACCACACTTTATAGGTATTTATTTGTAAAAAATTTATCATTTTCCTTTTACTTCACAATTATGTGCCACTTTGTGTTGGTCTATCACATAAAATCCCAATAAAATACATTTACATGACAAAATATGGAAAATTTTCATATGAATAGGAGGTATGAGGGGTATGAATCGTTTTTCAAGGCACTGTACAACAGCTGTTAGTGTACTGAATGATTATTAACATGGTGCAGAAGTTAAATACCCTGTACAACGCCCTAAACTTTCCCCAATGAATTTATAACTGAAGCCTAATGACAGCAACATATAGCTGCTTGCCATACATTATTCACTGCTGTATCTTTTTGGCTTCTGGGACCTGTTAAACCTTTCCTCTTTGTATAAAAGCAGCTGGCCAGCTATATTATATGTCAGAGATATTCCACTCACTGGTGAGTCAATCAAGCAAGCTGAAACAGACATAATAAAATGCTAATAAAGCTAGCACCTCCCTTGACTGTAACTGCATTATGGTGTTTTAACCTACTGGCAATGAATCCTATATAGCGCTTATGGATTACACAAATGCCTTCTGGCATATATTCTGCTTTCCTATACAGATCAATGATTTCTGCGGAGACAAAAATTCCAATGTTGTTTTCTGGGCTGTATGCATGGCAAGTATGCCAGACAGCTTATTATCTAGGGGAATGCAACAACTTATGAGTATAGCGATTTCTGGATCAAAGGCCCAAGTCATAATTAAAAAAAAATGCATTCAAACCCAACTCTAAAGGCTAAAATTTCTAATGTTTTGGGTTTTGGAAAAAGTAAGGAAGGGTTAGAACTGCGGTCAACTGCTAATTGTCATTCATGTCCTCAAAGGAAAGTTCTCCTTACTTCTGTTCTATATGTCAGGTGCCAAATACAAAAGTAAATACAGGAAAGTCTCCCCACTTTCTATATATTTCAATGGTGTTAGACTGAGTTAGAGGAAATCCCTCCAAAGGGAACACAGGCAGCAATAAAGAAAATTCATGTATTTCTGGCCAGGGTTATGCAGAAGCATACAAGCTAATGTGTTGGTTGCTTATGCTACAGGTGTGGAAGAGGGAGGGGGCAGGTCTGACACTGGCTAATTTTAGGGAGAATAACAGTAACCCTCTTACTATCTTCCCCACCAAGAAATATTGGCCAGAGGTGTGTCCTGCTGCCACAGACATACCCTTGTAGCCAGCTCCAGATCCAAGTATACTGTTAAACTGGCCATGCATGGATACAATTTGCTGACACCACCTGGCTTGGCAAACACTTGCAGTCACTATTTGGGTATTCTGATAGCTGCTGGTGCTTTCTGAAGTAGTCAAATTTGCGAGCACGTTCTAAGGCACATGCAAGTCAAATTGCCATAAAGTTTTACAGACATATGGACAACTGGTCATTTTGTCATGAACATCAACAAGATATTAGGGGGTACAAATATTGTTAGCAGGGCACAATGTGAGTTTAGTAACCTTAGTTCAAGGGGCAGTTTTTGGGTCCAGACAAAGCCGTCTGTAGCTTGGAAAGCAAAGGTAATATAACAATAAGGTGTTCCCAACAGCCAGGCCATAAGTCTCGAATCCCCTCCTGAACAGACAACTTTCCAGTACCATCAGGCCATTGATCTTGCATGAACCATAACAGTAAATTTAAGCAACTGGCTCCGAAAGAGATTTTTTGTAGGGAAAGTAAAAGAAAGAGGGGGAAAAGTGAAAGGAAGGAAAGACGCTCCTTTTGGATCAAGATTTTAACTCACCCCCACCCCATCTGATCCCTTCAACTTTAAGGGGAGAGTGTAGATATTATCTTCATGGGTTCCATAAGTTTGTGAACTTGTCTTGTTTGTCATGTAGGATGCTCACTAGTTTTTCATAGAGCATGATCCAGAGATCCTGTTTTTTTTTAGTCGCTGAAATATTGACCACAGGTGATTTCCCTGATTTGGCTATGGACATTTTTGCTGCTAAGAAGATGCTGAAGATGAAAGTCTGGGTATGTTTGGGAATGTCTATGACCAGTTTATTTAGGAGGGCTGTTTGGGCATTTCGGAAACATTGATACTGATAACAGAGTGGATCATTGTATATATTCTTTGTCACGTCCACCAGCTATGAAACATTTGTCCCCGTCTGAAACAAGTAGGGGAACCACCAGGGTAGATCTTAGCGATCCTAGCCTGTCATGGCAAGGAGAGGACATTGTAATTAGCTTCAGTTAGAGTCATGTTAGCTATCCCCTTTGTGTATTCTGTAGTCGAAGAGAACAAGTCCTCTTCACTTCTGTATCCCACACAAAGGTGTCCGTTTATGAAACAGTGAAAAAATGTCACTGCTTCATTCTCCGGCATTCTCAGAGGAGATCGTTCTCTGGATGCCAGTATATGAAGCTTTGTAGATCGCTTCTGCTTTGGAGGAACGATGTCGCGTCAACATTGGAAGAAGAACAGAGGGAGAAGACCCGGCAAAAGAGCAAGAAGATAGCGGAGAAGACCCAGCAGAGGCAGAAGCCAGTGGACAGAGGGAGAAGAACCGGAGAGGGCTAGAAGACCCGCCAGAGGCAGAAGATGTCGCCAGAAAAGGGAGAAGAGCCGGAGAGGGGAGAGGAAGTCGGAAGAGACACTGGAGCTTTCTTAATAAATTACCTGTGTACTGCGTTTTTTTTTTTTTTTTTTTTTTTAGGTGAATGGGTAGGCGTACATTGTACCCAATACTCATTCACATAGGGTGGGGGGCCGGGGTCTGGGGGCCCCCTTGTTAAAGGGGGCTTTCAGATTCCGATGAGCTCCCGCCCGCAGACGCCGACAACCAACGGCCAGGGTTGTCGGGAAGAGGCCCTTGTCCTCATCAACATGTGGACAAGGTGCTTTGGGGTGGGGGCGCAGGGCCCCCCTGCCCCAAAGCACCCACCCCGCATGCTGAGGGCATGCGGCCTGGTACGGTTCAGGAGGGGGGCGCTCGCTCGTCCCCACCCCCTTTCCTGACCCGCCGGACTGTGTGCTCGGATAAGGGTCTGGTATGGATTTTGGGGGGGACCCCCACGCGATTTTTCCAGCGCGGGAGTTCCCCTTAAAATCCATACCAGACCGAAGGGCCTGGTATGCTCTTGGAGGGGGAACCCATGCCGTTTTTCTTTTACATTTTGCGTGGAGTTCCCCCTAAAGATTCATACCAGACACAGTGCCTGGTATTGTCGGGGATCAAAGTCGGATGCCTGTTCATTGAAGTCGGACGCATGTTGGACTTCAAGTCGCAGGGCAAAGTCGGATCCACAGTTGTACGACTGTCGTGTCGTACCAGTGTAAAAAGGGGCCTTATTGACTAAAGTCAGAGTTTTTTTAACAAATTTAATTGAATAAAGGAAATATTAAACTTCAGATAGATTTACCTACAGCCCATTTTTCTGAAGGACTTAAAAGTAATACTGTGATTTTTTGTGAAAGGAATGTTAGTCATGGTACCAACTTCCACACTCAGCATTTATTTTTTTATAAGTAATGAAGTTACAAGATATTCACAGCTTTATGATTAAGACATTTTAGCATGTATAGAAATTTATGTACATTGGCAAGAGAAAATGTTTTGTGAGAAATATGTTATACTCTATTAAACAACATCTGTGCCAGAAATGCTTAGCATGATTGTGGAAGACACCCAAGCAAAAGTTTCTGAAGAGCGCTTCAAGGGAAAGAAAAACAAAATGTAATGCATTAAAAGAGGAACTCTGCTGACATTATGCAGTTATTATTATGTAAATGTTAGTCTGAATAGCAGTGGGTTCAGAATGCGTGTAGAACGCATAAGGCTGGGTTCACACTTTTGCCTTGTGGGAATGTAGTGCACACATTGGGTTTGACTTACTCAAGGCAAATAGACTGTGTACTTAGCAGTTGCTCCAGAGCTTATTAAATGAGCAGAAGCTCTGCTGACAAAATCAACCAATCATGTGCTTCGAAAAAATAAATAATTATTTTTTCTTTGCATGTGATTGGGTAATCTTTGCAAAGTGAACCTTTACCTCATTTACTAAGCTTTGGAGAAGCTTAATGGCAAACCAATGCATGTGAGTTGCAGTGCATCAGAATACACAATAACATGCTACTGTCCATTGTGGTGCACTGTGTTGTAGAAAATAGTGCAAACATCTTTTTTTGGTGCATTAGCCAGCCCATTTTAATGAGGGGGCTGTTAGATAGAGGTTTGTGGGCACCTGAGTTGCCTGTCACTGCATCCAAAAATTCTGACGTGCTGGAAAATCTATGACCCTCACAGGTGATTTTTTTTTCCAAACCATACTTTTGGATTGGGAGGGGGGGGGGGTGCAGTGAGTTTTAGCAGATGGGCAGATCTCACCATCATAGTTCTTGAAGTTTCTGCCTATTCTTGGCCACTCTTAGAGCTGTGGTCAGTTCCTAAATCCATGACATTGTGCAAGCAAGTGCTTCTTTTGAAGGTTGAAAAACAAACTGCAGAACGGATCATCAGATTTACCTAATGTAGACAAGTTTCTATATACAACAGTGTCTGCCCTGATGGTTTTCTTTTTTTCTTACCCCTCCTTCTCATCATCTACTCTAGAACTGGCTGTGTCACTTTCTCCTTAATCGCAGCCAACAAAAACTTCACACAGACATCCAGCCACGTCCTGCTCATTTCCATCACCCTTTCCTTGCCAGCCCTTCCACTCCTCCCTGCATACCCTTAACCCCATCTCTTCCTCACCATGTGCTGTATGCTGGGCCCCGGAGCAGTTCTTCTCCTCTGCAAGAGAACACACAGGTCGGTTATTATAACTGTGCACAGGTAACTGCTGAATAAGACCACTAAAAACAAATGTAACTAAAAATATTTTGTTCATATATAAGTCCTTCCAATGAACTGCACCTGATTTTTATTTACACATATATATTTATATGCTATCTTATGTTAATTAAAATAGCTTCTCTATGGCAGCTGATAAATCACGTAGTGTGAAGGGATAGAGTATGTCATAGATCTCATATAGGGTTGCCACCTGTCCAAGTTTTGAATCATGTGTTAGGGTTTCAGTCCCCCAGAAACCCGGACACATTTTTCAGACATGAATGTGGCTCGGAACAGGGCCTAGCAGGAGGGTGAGGGGGCACTATGCGTGCTGCATTGCTATTTTCTTTGGAGCACCCAATAGTGTCCCTGGTCTGTTACCAAAACAAACAAAAAAATGCTGCACGCTGCAAAAGTGTTTGGGTTTGGCTTGAAGAAAAAGTGGCAACCCTAACCTCATACCTGCAGTCTATGCAGTTCAGTAGGGTTATATTATATTCTCTGGTATTGGATAAGCAGGTATTTACACACAAGAGTCTTTTGATCCTGACCATCACCAAGGATCTGAGCATGTGTATGGATTAAAGGATATGGAATTTGGCACCTAGAGATGAGTTCCCTGCAGTTTTTAAATTTGGCTTTAAAGTCCCCATTCCCGTAAATACTGGCTGTTGTCTTAAGGCCAATGCAAACCATCCTTAGTTCTCAGTAAATAGGGATAAATCCATTTATAAACTATATTTTCTCAGTTCACAGTGATCAGAGGAAAAAGACACTTATAGAACAAGTGTGATGTTCTCAGGACTGAGTTTAAGTATTGCTTGACAACTTGGAACCTTTATTAACTGACTAGCAGTTTTTAAAAGGTATAAATAATAGTTGGCTATGTAAACGTTTCTATAGCTCATTGGTCTCCAAACTTTCTAAGCAGAGGGCCAGTTTACTGCCCTTCAGGCTTTGGGGGGGCAGACTGGCCAGTGGGAGTAGAAAATTACATCAGTGCTCCATCTTTGGTTTTAATGGGAGAAATAGTGCCCTATTGTTGGTTTCAATGGGAAGAATAGTCAGTGTTAGTGAGTGGAATAGTGCTTTAAGGGCCAGATAAAGGCAAGCAAAAGGCCACATCCGGCCCCCGGGCAGCTGTTTGGAGACCACTGCTATAGCTGAACAAATTTTGGAATATATAAAGTTACCTTATGGCAAGAGGCTCACTTTTACCCAAAAGCTCACCCTTAAAGAAAATGTGGATATACTTTATAGATAGACCTTTATGGCAGTATGTGAATTCAAAAGCCACTGTGTGTCCCTTTCCTCACTCACAGCAAGTATTGGACCAGTCTGATGGCTTAAATATTTTCTCCTTCTGCTGGCTGATGTAGTTTCTGTCGGTGGTGATATACGAACCAGCAGAAGGAACCATAGTGGCCGACAGGAAAGCAAGTATCCTACACATCCGGAAGTGCAGAATACATGCTTTGGCCTTTCAATACAGGGGCCACGCAAAGGTAATATATGCACACTTCTTTAACAGGTGTACTATTAAGTTAAAGTGTTACTAAACCGAGGACCCTGCATTCACTATTATTGGTCTCCCACAAAAAATGGAAATGCATTTATTTTAGTAAATATAAACTGCTGAATACCTTTTCTCATCAGCAGTATATAGCAGTCTTTTGACTTCTATCAGTGTTTGGTTAAAGCTTGTAGGAGGAGTTTTTATTTTCCTCTGACTGTCCTATGAGCCTGCATGACCCTTGACCATCTGCCTGGACAGTGCTGATTGGCCCTGTGCTGATTACATGCACCCTCGCAAAAATAAAAACCAAAAGCTCTCTAGCAATACACACCAAACTGAGCATGTGCAGAGTGCCTCCTATGACTCTGTTCTATCAGCAGATGGATTGGGGACAGTAAAAAAAGAGGAGGACCAGAGAAGACAGGATCAAAAACACAATGCAGGGGATTAACCTCTTCCACATTGAGTATAACAAGCATGCTTTACTGCATATACATACTTCTTTTACTGTTGTGGGTTTAGTAACACCTTAGGTTGACCCTGCGGTGACAGGTCAACTTTAAAGTGAAGATGAGATAGACACTAGATCAGCTAACTTCCAATGAAGATAACTTGATTTGGCATCAAACACCAACCAGATGGGGAACATTGTTACTCCTACTATGTAAGAAATATTACAAAATGCTCAGATAAATGATTCTGGAAATAATCTGTAGCCTCCCCTGCCCATAATTCCGCTGTGCCATGTTTCTAAGGAGCTTCAACCAGTGTGCAGATTAAAGTATACCTAAAAACTAATTTGAGGGGTTTTGGACAGAGTGCAACACCTGTCAGTTTTTATTGCTTTCTGTTCCCCCATTAGGGAGGTTCACCCTCGCTATTTGTCCTGTTTACTATTATCATTGAAAGGAAAATCAAAAATTTGGTGTTTTCCCAGAAAAGTAATAGAGGGGGAATCTTCCAATGGGGATACTAGATCTGATGTCCTGGGAGTGCCAAGAGATCCCCTTAATTTTCAGGGATTTCCTCTCACTTCCTGTTTTGGTTATGGGACAGGAAGTGAGGGGAAATCTCCGCAATGGTACACAGAGGGTAAAAAATAAACTGACAGAGGTTATAACCGTTACTCTATCCAAAATGGAAAAAAAAAAAAAGTTTTGCCTTTAGTTCTATTTTAAAGCGGAGTCCACCCTAAAGTGGAACTTCCGCTCATCTGATTCCTCCCCCCCCCCTCCGGTGCCACAATTGGCACCTTTCGGGGGGACAGGATATCTGTCTTTGACAGGTATCCTTTCCCACTTCCAGGAGTCCGGCCCGTGGCCCGTGACTTCAACGTGGGGCTCCTTCCTCCTCCCCACCCGCTGGGCCAATAGGAGAGAGGAGCGGGGCCTCGCGCATGCGCAGTAGGGTTCCCGGCGTGAAGCTGAAAGGCTACACTGCCAGGTTCCCTTACCCGCAATGGTGGCGGCAGCACCCGACAGCTGATGGAAACATCAGCTGCGGTGCCAACATGGCTGGACTTTAGAACAGGTAAGTGTCCTATTATTAAAAGCCAGCAGCTGCAGTATGTGTAGCTGCTGGCTTTTAATTCTTTTTTTTTGCCCGGAACACCGCTTTAAGAAAAGCAAGGTCCCAATGTTGAATGAAAAGATTCACATTCTCCCCTGGAACAGAACACTGTTTTCTTATCAATAAAGCATTGTATGTAAATACGAGATGTGTTTATATACTTACCATGTCAGGTGGGGGAGGATTGGAGCAACATGGAGGAACCTGTAAGATTCATATAAAAATAAAGTCACTTGACAAAGGATCGAAAAAGGGGTTCAAAGCTTAGACATTCTGTAAAATACACATATCCTATATACTATTCACACAGAAAACAAGTAAACACAATATTACTTATTTTAAATAAAAACACCTAACTTTACTACTGAAAATGAAGACAGTGGCAGGTTTGCTTGGCCACTAATCATGTAAATCTACCAGTAAAGCGAGTCATGTTTCTAGGAAAATAATCATTGTGAGGTAAAAATATTTCCAGTGCCATGCGGGAGTCCTGTAAACAAGGCACAAGGGAGCTTTATCCACATATGAAGCCTCTCTAATAGTAGGTGTTCACCTTCACAGGTCTTTGGTCTATATTTAGCTGAGAACCCTCCACCCATGACATGGACAGAGGGCCTATTCATAATGACCCTGTAAAATTATGACTGACGTCCAAGGGACTAAAAAGGCTTCATAGTTCTTCGCTCACATAGTACAGGGATATTTCAAACAGCCATGTGTGTATAATGAGACCAAAACCATAAGTTAGGCTTTAAATCCCCCACCCCATATGCTGTAATTAGGATACCTTTGCAGACGATGGTCAGGTACCACAGCCAGCATAAATTGGGGAGCCTGGGGTGCATGTGGTCCCCTTATTTCCTCCTTGTGGACCATGGTTAGTTTATTGATGTTAAATTATATATAAAGTCAAAACAGATTTTTCTTGTTCTAGATACTGTGGGGAAGGGTTGGAACTCCTGCCATGTTTTTCTTGCTGTGTCCCCACTGTGGAGAAATTTTTTTTTTTTGTGAATTTGTTTCTACAATGGCAATAAAATCTTAATTATCTTATCTGGAGAATCAAAAACCAATATATCCCTCGCGCGCATTGAGGTACAGTCAGTGTAACACATAGTCTCCAAAGTCCGCAATAAAGACATGCAGCTGTCCCTTGAAACTGTCCAACGAGGGCTTCCAAACAATCTATACCAAAAACACGTGGCCACCTTTCTCAAATGTCATCTCAAAGTTTCTCATTTGAGAAACTAGGCCATGCCTCCGAAACGCATCAAATGATCACGCAATTTGCACGCTCTTCTCATTCCCTCCACCACAGGGAGACCATCCCGGGCCTTCCTCCCCTGAATTTGGCGCTTGTCTCTTGTTGGCTGCCGGAGAGATTGTAAGCGGAGCCAGTGAAATGTGTGTCTCTCCCTCCCTGGACCCCTATCTCCTTCGGATCATCTGCAGGTGAGGCTGGCAGGTTGTTACAGTTCCCCCACTGGGTTCTGACAGTGACAGCTAGATCCCACACTACACGTTGGTGTCTCCTTTCGATGCTTGCGTGAAGTCATCTATAGATGGGTTGCCATAGATTCAGAGTTTGTGGTGGACATATTCAGGATGCATTTTTCATTTTAACCCGTGTGAATGCAATCTTATTGTGCGTGTTTATGTCTGCTTAAAGTGGATGTAAACCCGATTCATGAAATTTGAGCTGGGCACATGTATCTGCAGTATTTTGTTATCTCTCTTCAATGAGCTTAGTCCCTTAGCTCTCTCCTGAACTGTTCCTCTGTTAGCAGCCTAATAACTCCTGACTAGTGATGAGCCGAACACCCCCGGGTTCGGTTCGCACCAGAACCCGCGAACGGACCGAAAGTTCGTACGAACATTAGAACCCTATTAAATACAATGGATGCGAACGTTCGAATTCTAAAGTGCTAATTATAACAACTATTATGCATGTTATTGTCCTAAAAAGGGTTTGGGAACCCGGGTTCTGCACCAGGGGACATGTATCAATGCAAAAAGAAGTTTTAAAAACGGTCGTTTTTCGGGAGCAGTCATTTTAATGATGCATAAAGTGAAAAAAAAAAAGTCAAATATTCCTTTAAATATCGTACCTGGGGGGTGTCTAAAGTATGCCTGTGAAGTGCCACGTGTTTCCCGTGTTTAGAACTGTCCCTGCACAAAATGACACTTCTAAAGGAAAAAAAAGCCATTTAAAACTGCTTGCGGCTTTAATGTAATGTCTGGTCCCGGTAATATGGATGAAAATCTTTAAGAAAAATGGCATAGCTACCCCATGACCTCCCCCCCCCCCCTACCCCAGCCCATTACCAGCCCCTTTGGGTCTTGTATGGATATTAAGGGGAACCCCGCACATAAAATAAAAAAGGCCCTATATACTCTGAACAGCCGTATACAGGCGGTGCATACAAGACAGGGACTGTAGGTTTGTTCTTATGTAGAATCTGTTTGTAATTTTTAACAGGTACATTGTTTAAGTGTAGCTCCAGCCCAAAAATCTATTTTTAAACTTTTTGGAAAACATAGGTAAGGGTTATCACCCCTGTAACATTTGTTTTGCTGTCTGTGCCCCTGTTCAGAACATTTCACCTCACTTTCCGTCCCAATGACAACTGTTTTTGAAATGTGGTGTTTTTCTTGAAACAAGGATTGCTGATAAAGCATCAGTACAGAGGAGACACCTTTCTCCCATATTAATTCTTACAGGAGAGAATTTTCCTTCCTAGGGGTAGATTTCCTCTCACTTCCTGTTGTCTTCTTGCGTTTGCAAGTAGGAGTCGTTTGTAAGTTGGATGTTTGAAAGTAGGGACCTGCCGTAGATACTCTGCAGAAATAGGCCCCTTAGTTGTTGGTGTTGGCACAACACTGTAAGCACTCACAGTTACTCTTGGTTGGTGCTGGAACGCCCTGCTGTCAACTATTATATCAGGAATTGTAATTACATATAATTGTTGAACAGTGGTAGTAAAAATTGGGCCTTTGATGGTGGTGCTGGTGCCACAACACTGTAAGCCCTGACAGTTACTCTTGGTGGGTGCAGCAATGGGCCCTGCTGTGAATTATTAGATCAAGAATTGTAATTGCATGCCCCTGTTGAACAGGGGCTGAAAAATTGGGCCTTTGGTGGTGGTGGTGGTGTTGACACAACACTGTAAGCCCTCAGAGTTACTCTTGGTGGGTGCAGGAATGGGCCCTGCTGTGAATTATTAGATCAAGAATTGTAATTACATGCCCCTGTTGAACAGGGGCTGAAAAATTGGGCCTTAGGCACTGGTGGCACAACACTACAACCCCTCACAGATACTGTACTTGGAGCACAGCAATGAGCCCTGTTGCAAAGTATTGCTTCAAAAATTGTAATGACACGCCCCTGTTAAACAGGGGCTGAAAAATTGGGCCTTAGGCACTGGTGCCACAACACTCCAACCCCTCACAGATACTGTACTTGGAGCACAGCAATGAGCCCTATGGCAAATTATTGCTAAAAAAATTGTAATTACACGCCCCTGTAAAACAGGGGCTGAAAAATTGGGCCTTAGCCACTGGTGGCGGCACCCATAAACAAAAATGATCTTCCAAGCTATCATCATCAATCGTATCATTGAGGACTCGGAGGAGGAGGATAGCCAGTCAACATAACAGCACAGACACTCAGCATCAGCATCAGTCTTGAAGGGATGTGACATGTTAAAATCAATTAGTCTGTTATATCAGCATCAGGTGTGTGGTAGCTGGTGGTGATCCAAGACTGGTTCATCTTGATGAAAGTCAGTCGATCAACCGAGTCGGTGGACAGGTGCACCCTGTGATCCGTGACAAATCCTCCAGCAGCACTGAATGTGCGTTCCGAAAGAACGCTGGATGCAGGACAGGCCAGTAGCTCAATTGCATACTGTGCAAGCTCTGGCCAGTGATCCATCCTCAAGACCCAGTAAGCCAGAGGATTTTCGGTGGGGAAGGTGTCCAAGTCTGACCTTGCCCCTAGATATTCCTGCACCATGTTTATCAGACGCTGGCGATGGTTGCTGGAACCAATCATACTTTGGGGCTGCGGACTAAAGAATTGTCTGAACGCATCGGTCAGACGGCCACCTTCCCCACCGCTCCTTCTTTGACTGGCCGAAGCCTCAGCAACTCGTTGTCCTGGACCAGGAGTTTGTAACCTCCCAGTCTCTGGGAACGCGTTGCACAGACCTTTCTGCAAGGCCTCCCGGAGTTGTCTCATCCTCTGCTCCCTCTGCGACGGTAACATAAGGTCCGCAACCTTACCCTTGTACCGTGGATCAAGGAGAGTGGCCAGCCAGTAATGGTCCCTCTCCTTGATCCGAAGAATACGAGGATCCTTCCGCAGACTTTGCAGGATCAGGGAGGCCATGCAGCGTAGGTTTGCTGAGGCATTCGCTCCGGAGTCCTCTGGGTCACTAAGGACGACATGATCCGCAGTCACCTCCTCCCAGCCACGTACAAGTCCACTGGTTTCTTGGGACTGTAAATCATCCCTAAAAGACTGCTGCTGATGATGCTGAGTGCCAGCCTCCACCTCCATGCTGACACAATCCTCCTCCTCCTCCTCCTCCTCTTCCTCTTCCTGTGCGATGGGTGGGACAGAAGGAACACTGTCTGGGTAAAGGGGGCCTTGAGAGGCAAGGAAGTCCTCCTCTTCCTGCCTCTGTTCTGCCTCAAGTGCCCTGTCCATTATTCCACGCAGCGTGTGCTCCAACAGGTGGACAAGAGGTACAGTGTCACTGATGCATGCACTGTCACTGCTCACCATCCTCGTGGCCTCCTCAAATGGTGCCAGGACAGTGCATGCATCCCTGATCATGCCCCACTGGCGTGGAGAAAAAAAACCAAGCTCCCCTGACCCTGTCCTGGTGCCGTAGTCGCACAGGTACTCATTGATGGCCCTCTGCTGCGTGTGCAGCCGCTGCAGCATGGCCAACGTTGAGTTCCACCTGGTGGGCATGTCACATATAAGGCGGTTCTTGGGCAGGTTCAACTCCTTTTGCAGCTCAGCCAGGCGAGCACTGGCATTATAAGATCTGCGGAAATGCACACAGACTTTCCTGGCCTGCCTCAGGACATCCTGTAAGCCCGGGTACCTGCCCAAGAACCGCTGCACCACCAGGTTAAGGACGTGAGCCACACAGGGCACATGGGTCAGTTGTCCCTGTCGGAGGGCGGAGAGGAGGTTGGTGCCATTGTCGCAAACCACCATTCCTGGCTTAAGCTGGCGTGGCGTCAACCACCTCTCGGCCTGGCCCTGCAGAGCAGACAGGACCTCTGCCCCAGTGTGGCTTCTGTCCCCCAAACACACCAGCGCAAGCACGGCATGGCATCTTTTTGCCTGCGTACTTGCGTAGCCCCGTGAACGGCTACGGAGCACCGCTGGTTCATAGGACAAACCACAGGAAGAGGCCATGGAGAAAGAAGAAGAGGAGGGGGTGGAGGAGAGAGGTGTGTCACAACCAGTAGTAGCATTTTGGAGGCGTGGCGGTGGGACAACCTCCAACACTACTGCACCTTGTCCTGCATCCTTCCCAGCTGCCAAAAGAGTGACCCAATGGGCCGTGAAAGAAAGGTAACGTCCCTGTCCATGCCTGCTGGACCATGAGTCAGCGGTAATATGCACCTTACCGCTGACCGCCCTGTCCAGCGAGGCCAAGACATTGCCTTCCACATGCCGGTAGAGAGCCGGAATAGCCTTCCGTGAGAAAAAGTGGCGTTTGGGAACCTGCCACTGAGGAACCGCACATTGCACAAACTCACGGAAGGGGGCCGAGTCTACCAACTGAAAAGGCAGCAGTTGAAGCGCTAGCAATTTAGCCAAGCTAGCATTCAACCGCTGGGCATGTGGATGGCTGGGAGTGAACTTCTTTCGACGGTCCAGCAGCTGGGGCAGGGAAATTTGCCTGCTAGAATCGGACGTCGGTGTACTGCTAGCAGAGTGGCCGCAAGTACTTGGCTGTGACACACCTAATTCTACACCTTCATTCCTCTCAGTGCATGTTTCAGAGAGGACTGAAGTTATAGTGGGGTTGGAAATCCCAGCTGATGCGGTGCAAGGAGAGGTCCGCTTTGTTCTTTGGTGTGGGTCTTTGAGGTAGGCTTGCCAACGAGCTGCATGGCAGGTCAACATATGTCTGGTCAGGCATGTGGTACCCAAGCGGCTGATGTTTTGGCCACGCGATATACGCTTGAGACATATGTTGCAAACAGCAGCTGTGCGATCTGATGCACTAGCCTCAAAAAAGGCCCACACCAAGGAACTTTTTGAATGACGGGCAGAGGCAGCGCCCTGCACAGGCGGAGCTCTGCGGTGTGATTCCGTCGGTGTACTGCCCTTACGCTGGCCACCAAAGGGCATCCTGTCTCGTTGGAGATGTGCCTCCTCCTCACCCTCCTCCTCCTCTCTCCTATTAGGCACCCACGTGGAGTCAGTGACCTCATCATCCCCTCCCTCCTCATCACTGGAGCCAATCTGGCAGTATGCTGCAGCTGCTGGAACATGACTGCCAGATTGGTGTCCTTCTTGAGCATCCCCTCTGTCTGCTCTCACCCTACTGCCTTCCTGTAGCTGGGTTTCATCATCAGACCCTTCGAAACGCTGGGCATCCTCCTGGAGCATGTACCCAACACTGTGCTCAAACAGTTCCGGGGACTCCTCAGGAGGAGGACATGGTGGGTCTAGGGAAGGAGTGACTGATGATGAGTCTGACATTGATACCAGGGAAGAGGACGCTTTGGCAGCTGCTTTGCCAGTACCCTGAGCCTGGGTGAGAGAGGAGGAGGAGGAGGAGGAGGGCTTGGTCATCCACTCTACCAAGTCTTCGGCATGATGTGGCTCAACATGTCCAGCTGCGGAAAAGAAGGACAAGCGTGTCCCATGGCCATGTGCTGATGACAATGCACCGCGTCCACGACCAGCACTGTTGCCCCCAGACACAGAGCCTGCTTGCCCTCTTTTATTGCCTCCTGACTGTCTGCCTCTCCTTGTTTGCCTTCCAGACATTCTAATAGATGGCCTGCAGGGAGATGGGAAAAAAGCAATAAGGGCTACCTTCAGGTGTCCTTCTCTGTCCCTTGAAACAAGGACTTGCACAGTGAAAGAAACTGACACTCTCCCTACCTACAGTTTTCTGTCCCTAGAAAAAATGTTTTTTTTAAGCACAATATAGCACAAGGAGAATTCACTCACTGTCCTTCCAGGTCCCTGGAAACAAGGACTTGCACAGTGAAAGAAACTGACACTCTCCCTACCTACAGTTTTCTGTCCCTAGAAAAAATGATTTTTTTAAGCACACTATAGCACAAGGAGAATTCACTCACTGTCCTTCCCAGTCCCTAGAAACAAGGACTTGCACAGTGAAAGAAACTGACACTCTCCCTACCTACAGTTTTCTGTCCCTAGAAAAAATGTTTTTTTTAAGCACAATATAGCACAAGGAGAATTCACTCACTGTCCTTCCAGGTCCCTGGAAACAAGGACTTGCACCGTGAAAGAAACTGACACTCTCCCTACCTACAGTTTTCTGTCCCTAGAAAAAATGTTTTTTTTAAGCACAATATAGCACAAGGAGAATTCACTCACTGTCCTTCCAGGTCCCTAGAAACAAGGACTTGCACAGTGAAAGAAACTGACACTCTCCCTACCTACAGTTTTCTGTCCCTAGAAAAAATGTTTTTTTTAAGCACAATAAAGCACAAGGAGAATTCACTCACTGTCCTTCCAGGTCCCTAGAAACAAGGACTTACACAGTGAAAGAAACTGACACTCTCCCTACCTACAGTTTTCTGTCCCTAGAAAAAATGTTTTTTTTAAGCACAATATAGCACAAGGAGAATTCACTCACTGTCCTTCCAGGTCCCTAGAAACAAGGACTTACACAGTGAAAGAAACTGACACTCTCCCTACCTACAGTTTTCTGTCCCTAGAAAAAATGTTTTTTTTAAGCACAATATAGCACAAGGAGAATTCACTCACTGTCCTTCCAGGTCCCTGGAAACAAGGACTTGCACAGTGAAAGAAACTGACACTCTCCCTACCTACAGTTTTCTGTCCCTAGAAAAAATGTTTTTTTTAAGCACACTATAGCACAAGGAGAATTCACTCACTGTCCTTCCCAGTCCCTAGAAACAAGGACTTGCACAGTGAAAGAAACTGACACTCTCCCTACCTACAGTTTTCTGTCTCTAGAAAAAATGTGTTTTTTAAGCACAATATAGCACAAGGAGAATTCACTCACTGTCCTTCCAGGTCCCTGGAAACAAGGACTTGCACAGTGAAAGAAACTGACACTCTCCCTACCTACAGTTTTCTGTCCCTAGAAAAAATGTTTTTTTTAAGCACAATAAAGCACAAGGAGAATTCACTCACTGTCCTTCCAGGTCCCTAGAAACAAGGACTTACACAGTGAAAGAAACTGACACTCTCCCTACCTACAGTTTTCTGTCCCTAGAAAAAATGTTTTTTTAAGCACAATATAGCACAAGGAGAATTCACTCACTGTCCTTCCAGGTCCCTAGAAACAAGGACTTACACAGTGAAAGAAACTGACACTCTCCCTACCTACAGTTTTCTGTCCCTAGAAAAAATGTTTTTTTAAGCACAATATAGCACAAGGAGAATTCACTCACTGTCCTTCCAGGTCCCTGGAAACAAGGACTTGCACAGTGAAAGAAACTGACACTCTCCCTACCTACAGTTTTCTGTCCCTAGAAAAAATGTTTTTTTTTTTTAAGCACAATAAAGCACAAGGAGAATTCACTCACTGTCCTTCCAGGTCCCTAGAAACAAGGACTTACACAGTGAAAGAAACTGACACTCTCCCTACCTACAGTTTTCTGTCCCTAGAAAAAATGTTTTTTTTAAGCACAATATAGCACAAGGAGAATTCACTCACTGTCCTTCCAGGTCCCTAGAAACAAGGACTTACACAGTGAAAGAAACTGACACTCTCCCTACCTACAGTTTTCTGTCCCTAGAAAAAATGTTTTTTTTAAGCACAATATAGCACAAGGAGAATTCACTCACTGTCCTTCCAGGTCCCTAGAAACAAGGACTTACACAGTGAAAGAAACTGACACTCTCCCTACCTACAGTTTTCTGTCCCTAGAAAAAATGTTTTTTTTAAGCACAATATAGCACAAGGAGAATTCACTCACTGTCCTTCCAGGTCCCTAGAAACAAGGACTTACACAGTGAAAGAAACTGACACTCTCCCTACCTACAGTTTTCTGTCCCTAGAAAAAATGTTTTTTTTAAGCACACTATAGCACAAGCACAAAACACACTGACACTCTCCCTACCTATCCTTCTCTTTCCCTAAACTAAAGGAATCCAGGTTAAGCAAGAAAGAAATAAAAGTCACTGTCCCTGCCTATGCTGCTCTATCCCTGCTCCGGAACACACTACACTAGGCCGCCGTGCTGGCGGCCTTTTATAGTGTGGGGCGTGTACTAAACACCCTCAGCAATAATTGGCCACAGGCATCCTGCCTGTGGCCAATCATTGCTCTCCTCGCTGCCGGCGCTGTGATTGGCCAAGCATGCGGGGTCACAGTGCATGCTTGGCCAATCACAGCGCCTGGATGACACTGCGATGGCGTAGTGCATTGTGGGCCGTTCGCGTCACTCGAATTTGGCGCGAACGGCCCAAATCGTTCGATCTTCGTCGAACGATCGAACAGCCGATGTTCGAGTCGAACGTATGTTCGATTCGAACACGAAGCTCATCCCTACTCCTGACAAATTCTCGGACACTTTAGACAAAAGCAGCCTGAATATTCAGTCCAGGGAGGTTGCTAAAATAGATTAGCAGGGAGCAGGACCTATTACAAAACACCTCTGAGAGTCTCTGCCTATGATGAGAGAGGGTGTGTGCCTTTCCTCCAATCAGCAATGTTAGCTATCTTGGCTGCATGCCCAGACATCACACTCTGTGTTAAACAGGAAGATAAAATCTCCTAACACTCTCAACTTTCTAAACAGTATATAAATGTGAAGACAGCAGATATACATGTAAAATCTATGTAGGGAGATTTGGTTCATCCCTGTGTATCATCTGAGGCTGTTCAATTCACTGGGTGTATGGAGGGTTTACATCCACTTTAATTAAATATTTATTGCGCTATTGTGGATAATCCTTTGTGCCACTGTGGATAATAACCTTTTTTATTTGTCTTAGTGATCATTGTTACTGGGGCAGTAATAAGGGTAAATAAAACAGAATTTAACAGATGTATGCTTGGTGGGCTATTGTCCTACTATGCAGGTATAAATATAACACACTTACCAACTAGAGTGCTTTCTCCATCAATGTGATTTCTGCAATGTCCCTCTATGGTTTGGATGCTGCAGAAATCTTCTGCCAGCCTTTTTCAGGTCCAATGTCTCCCATGTCACTATTAAGCCACCACTGATGATGCTACTCCTAAGCACATGCACAGGAGTTACATCGTTCCCAGTACTTGACGCAATTCCTGGTATTTTACAGATCCCAGGAATAAGCCATGGCGTACACTACCCTGCGAATGCACTGCAGCCAATGACCACTAAGAAAAAAAAACAGCTAGAACCTAGAAGTAGCAGTTTTTTGGGCAGAAAGACTTTGCATGTCTGTTCTGCCAAAACTAAAAACTCTACTTTCTAGCATTTTTTTTATTTTCTTTTAGCTTAGTTCCACTTAAAGTTTGTCACTGGAACAGATGATGATGGGAAATCTACTAGAGAGGAAACTGGTTTCAGAAAAAACTGTCTAAGAGGGGATTTTTTTCTCATTTTGTAGAGATTTACTTAAACTTCCTGTTGTGTTTCTAGAATAGGCGGTGAAGGGAATCTCCTGCCAAGACACACAAAAATGGCAGGTGTTTTACCTATTCCCTACTCTACGCAAACTGGCACATAGGGTCATATTTTCTAATTGGCAGAAAGTAGGAACTATATGGGCCCTGAACAATCAGGCTGTAAATAACACTGAATGCAACATAATGGGAGTATAAAGTAAACTTGTCAAACTAAAAACAAATGCTCAGCCAAGTACACAAATCTGGCAAGTACTGGCCTACATTGATGGATAGCCACAGACAGGGAATGACTTGGATGTTGGTCTCACCTTTCCTTCACATCTTTTGTGACTTATAATCTTGCATACTGAAATACAAAAGAAACATATAGGATATTAGATAAGGCTCACAGAAGATTAGAAATTCATTGCCAATCACCAACACACAACTCTGATGCCTGCTGTGACAGGCCCTCTCTCCAACCGCTGTCTGCAAAGAGCCTCACCAAACCAGCACTGTTGCCACCATTTTCAGGAGCATGGGTACAAAAAAACAGTAATGCCGCGTTCACACGATCGGAAATTCCGTCAAGAAAAGTCCGATGTGAGATTTTAGTCGGAAATTCCGACTGTGTGTATCGGACTTTTGCTGTCGGAATTTCCGCCAACAAAAGAATGAGAGCTGGTTCTCAAATTTTCCAACGGAAAAAATTCCAATCGGAAATTCTGATCGTCTGTAGCAATTCCGACGCGTAAAATTCTGATGCATGCTCAGAAACAATTCGACGCATGCTCAGAAGCATTGAACTTAATTTTCTTGGCTCGTCGTAGTGTTGTACGTCACCGCGTTCTTGACGGTCGAAAGTTCCGAGAACTTTTGTGTGACCGTGTGTATGCAAGCCAAGCTTGAGCGGAATTCCGTCGGAAAAACCATCCAAGGTTTTTCCAACGGAAAATCCGATCGTGTGTAGGCGGCATAATTCTGTCATACAGAAAAACTGTAACAACAACATAGGATTGTGGACGTGATGTGGGAGTGAAACACTTCATGATTCCATCTTTTAATTGCTACCCTTCTACACAAGACACAGTGCAAGTTGGCTTCAAGCAGTGATAGTCAACCAAGTGAATGGCTGTGCATGTTAGGTGAACAGGCTACCATGTGGGGATCCTATTGTTTAGTTCTGAATGATCAGATTCGTAAAACTTGCAATATTACTTCTCCTTTAATGTCAGACTTGGAAAGCTTCAGCAAACAGACGTAAAGTCCCATGGGTGAGTGACTGTACAAATATTTTTATTGAACTGTTTGTCTTTTCAAAACCGCTATGTACTATATGTGATATGAGCTGGAGATCCCCTATTCTGAAATAAACAATTGCATTGGATCCAGACATAGCATGAACAAAAAAAGTATTTGAATCTACAAAATGAGTTTATGTGAGCCACTGCAGGAAGTACTTGGATATAAAATAAAGTTGGGAAAGCCAACACCATGGGCACCCTTTGTATCATCATCCATGATTAGCCGCAGGCAATTTTCAATAGGACAGTCAGGAACCTAATAATCACTTATTCTGCTCTACCTGACCATTAAAGGGATTGTAAAGGTTTGTTTTTCATTTTCTAAATAGGTTCCTTTAAGCTAGTGCATTGTTGGTTCACTTACCTTTTCCTTCGATTTCCCTTCTAAATGATTTTTTTCTTTGTCTGAATTTCTCACTTCCTGTTTCTCCTCAGTAAGCTTGCCCCCATCATCCGAGTGGTGTGGAGTCAGCCAGAACAGCTTACTGAACAGCTTACTGAGGAGGAACAGGAAGTGAGAAATTCAGACAAAGAAAACAAAGAAAAACATTTTTAGAAGGGGAATCGAAGGAAAAGGTAAGTGAACCAACAATGCACGAGCTTAAAGGAACCTATTTAGAAAATAAAAAACAAACCTTTACAACCCCTTTAAATACTCAGGCATATAAAGAATAGTTTGAATACTTAATTAAGACATGTCATATATGAGCAGGTCTGATTTAGCTCCACCCTCATAATGCAATAGAAGCCTCTTGTATCTTGCTCTATTTAAAGTGTATCTAAACAAAACAAAAAAAATACATTGCAGCCTATCAGTCCTTAAATAAAGTATCTGCATTCTTTTTATCATTATTTTCACCTGATAATCCCAAGAAAAGAAAACTTCCTATCCCTGGGTGTCTACGATCGATCCTCCAGTGTATCTATGGAGGTAGCCATGGTTGCCACCCAGGATGGACTTCAAACCAGGGGCGGATCCAGGGGGGGGGGCAACAGGGCAATTGCCCCCCCTGAGACCATCTGTCACACTCACTTGCTTGCTCTGTTTTTTTTGTTTGTTTTTTTTTGTGCCTGATCTCCCGGAGTTTGGGGACCAGGTACCGGCCGGCCGTAGGTCCCTTGGACACCAAACGTGGCACACATATAGCTCCATGTCTCCTCTACAAGTGTGCAAGGTTTGGTGTCTGGGGGACCTACGACCGAGGAGCACAGATTTTTTAAAGCCGAGCACCCCTTCCATAGACTCCAATGTTAAACGGTAATTTCTCTGGTGACTTTGCAGACCCGGTACCGGCCGGTCGTAGGTCCCCTGGACCCCAAACATGGCACACATATAGCCCCATGTCTCCTCTACAAGTGTGCAAAGTTTGGTGTCTGGGAGACATACGGCCGGGGAGACCTGATTTTTCAAACCCAGGCACCCCTTCCATAGACTCCCATGTTAAACATCAGTCTAGTCATGGGCACAGTGAGGCATGGGCACAGTGAGGCAAAGTGAGGCATAGTGAGGCATAGTGAGGCATGCAGATGGACACCCTAGGCTTATACTCGAGTCAATACGTTTTCCCAGTTTTTTGGGGTAAAATTAGGTGCCTCGGCTTATATTCGGATCGGCTTATACTCGAGTATATATATACAGTACTTGTTCTGCGGCTGCCGCTGCCTCTCTGAGTCTCTCTCTCAGTTTCTCACATCAGCCGATCAGCGGCGCCGAGAGAGAGACTCGTCTAATGTAGTTACGCGGCGCACTGACACAATACCAGGAGCGGAGGAGGAGGTGGGTAGAGCCTCTTCCCTGCACTCGTTGCTAACGCCTGGGCCGCTTGGCGTCTAGCAACGAGTGACGTCAGTGAGTCACGTCGGGCCGCTCTGCGGGCAGGTGCGATAGCGTGCGGCTCCACAGACGGGTAAGAAAGTGGGCGGCTCCGCTTGCGGCACTGTTTGTGGGCGGGCGGCGCGGTTCGTGGGCAGACCGTGCTGCTCAGTGTGTTGGCAGCGCAGGTGAGAGTGAGAGAGCAGGCTCAGTGTGGCAGCTGGCCAATCAGCTAGCCGGGAGCGGGGGAGCAGAGAGATGAGATCATCTCTCACCGCCCGTGCCTGCCCTGCATTCCTGCAGTGACTTCCGCCCTCACAGTGCAGGCAGCAGAGATATTACATTATCTCTCTGCTGCCTGACTCTGGGAGTCTGGGACACAGCAAGAGACAACCAAAACTACACCTTAGCAGGCAAGTTAGTGACAATCCGCAAGGTGTGGCAGGCGACATGGCAAATGACAATCCGCAAATTGTGGCAGGTGACGTGGCAAATGACAATCTGCATCTGGTGGCAGGCAAGTGACAATCAGCAAGGTGTGGCAGGTGACGTGGCAAGTGACAATCCGCAAGGTGTGGCAGGTGATGTGGCAAGTGACAATCCACAAGGTGTGGGAGGTGACGTGGCAAGTGACAATCCACAAGATGGGGGAGGTGACGTGGCAAGTGACAATCCGCAACGTGTGGCAAGTGACACGCTCAGGGCTCCCACTAATTGCAGGCGACGGTGGCAAGTGACACACTCGGGGCTCCCACTGATTCTGCATTGAACTATTTAATTTTATATTACAATGTAATAATAGAAATAATGCCAGGATGATTGAAGCGCCGACACCAGCCATTTCCCCGATAAATTTCCCACAAAAAAAACATATTTTTTGGCAGTGCCCCTCCCGAGAAAAGACTCTGGATCCGCCCCTGCTTCAAACATGTCTGCTATTGTTCACCTCCATCACATGAGAGGTGATGGGGTTAGTTGTTTAGAGAAGGAAACGGATAGGTTTTTTTTTCTTCCAGTGCAGGCAGTGACAAGGATACTGCATTTCTAGCAAGATCAACATGTATTTTCTGTATTTGCTAATTATGTTCTGAAAAATGAAAACTAATACAGCCACCACATCTAAGGATTGGTAGGCTGCAATGTATTAGATGTTTGATCTTGGGGTAAGAAAACTGTGCTCATAATAGACATGATGAAGGGAAGGTGTTGGACAACACATATGATGTTCTACCACTGGAAGAAAAGATGACAGAAGTTTTCATTTGCAGAATTTAGGAACTTCAGAAGGTCATCACTGGACATTGTTTGCTTTTGTCTTTTTTGGGCATTAGAAAGGGCTGATACCACATCAAAATGGGTACTTACACATGTTACATTCATAAATGCATGTATGCTCATAATACACATGACGAGATAACATTGGTTTTATTTTTATCTACCTGGAGTTTAACTTTAAACTGGAATTCCAGCTTAACACTAACAACTCTTAAGGCCCCTTTCACATTGGGGTGGGGGCGGCGGCGGCGGTGGTGGCGGTAAATCGGCGCTATTTTTAGCGGCGCTTTATTGCCAATTTCGTGGCACTATTTGGCCGCTAGCTGTGCGGTTTAACCCCCGCTAGCGGCCGAGAAAGGGTTAAAAACCACCGCAAAGCACTTCTGTAGAGGCGCTTTGCCGGCGGTATAGCCGCGGTGCCCCATTGATTTCAATTGGCAGGAACGGTGGAGGAATGGTATACACACCGCTCCTTCACCGCTCCAAAGATGCTGCTAGCAGGACTTTTTTTACCGTCCTGCTAGCGCACCGCTCCAGTGTGAAAGCCCTTGGGCTTTCACACAGGAGACACAGCAGCGGCTGTTTCAGGTCGGTTTGCAGGCGCTATTTTTAGCACAATAGCGCCTGCAAAGCGACCCAGTGTGAAAGAGGTCTAAAACTACCCCCCCCAACACTTATGCTTACTAACCTGTGTATGAAAGATGTATATACTTACCTATTTTCAGCCTGCTCCGGTCCAGCCCCCCCTCCAGTTTTAGGGGAGAGAAGGGAGTGCCAACAATGGATGGGACATTGAAGCTTATAGGTGACGTCACCGTTCCATGCGTTACTAGCTCTTTTTAAAGCACTTTCTCCTCCTCCCTGCAGCGCTGTTGGCTGTCACAGGAGATTACATGACTGGACAGGAGTGGTCTGAAAATACGGTAGGTATCTTTCTTAGGCCCCTTTCACACAAGCTAGATTCCACTTAACTCTGATTTTCTCAGCAGGGGATCTGTCCGCTGATCCCCTGTTGAGCAGAACAAAGCACAGCAGGCGGATGACAGGTCCACGTCCACTCAATTTGTTCAGAGCGGACACGGACACAACCTGCTCTGCTCTATGGGCAGTCAGATGTAAATAGACTGGCTGTTTGTTTACACCCGACTGCCCTCCGATCCGATCTGCCCAAATGGAGGGGAACGGATCCCTCTTCCATTTGTTTTTGCCAGATCGGATCGGAAGTAGGCAGGTGTAAATGGAATAAAGGTTGTATCATATCTTAAGTGTCCACACACACTCAGAGTGCTGCTTACCTGAGTGGTCAATGAGCCTACCCAAGTACTGTCATGTAGGGGAGTGCCTATATCCATGCGACCATTACCTTTTAGAAAGCTGATATGTTTGTAGGGTTTACAGGAGACTACAGTTGAGAAGAAGGCAGGTGAAAAAAGGTATAAAGGTAGAAGCAGCAACTTGGTGGCCGCTGTACTGTTCTCGTGTTACCATATCTCAAATGGAAATAGTATTTGGTTTCTTTCGTTCGGTATAAGAAAAATATAATTGTAGCCAGTCACAGTAAGTTTACAATTGTCAACTGTTAGTACGTGAAAGCCAGTCAACAGGCTACAAATAATCTTGCTTTATTCAAAGCCTAGTATTAAGCCACCCTCAACTAGGCGTCCCAGCTAAATGCAGTTTAATGAGGATTCTGAAAGCTCCTCTTTTTATGGTTTACAGGAAAAGTCATCACATCACTGTGACTCACAGCTCTATGTGACATTGTGACATTCACTGTAATTTGAACACCCTAGTCACATCACCGACCACTGAGGTTTTGCGTTCACAGACAACTTAATTGTGACCTCATGGGCTAAACTGTGAGCCAAAAAAACTACAAAATCTTTCAATGACCTGCAGTTTAAGGGTTGACGCAGGGAAAGCTGATAATTCACAAGACCACATTGGGATATCAGATATTTTTTTGCCCAATTTTCTATAGATTAGCTAACAGATAATATTATTTATAGACATAATGCCTCGGGTCCATCAGTATTCAGATAATAGTTGCCTTCATACATGTACATGCTAACAGGCATGTTCTGGTTTAACTCCTGGGAGTATAGTGAAGAAACTGCAAAGTGATAGCCTGCCATCATGTACTATTGTACTATAAAGTCCCTATCTACCCTTATATTGGATAAAGCTAAGATGGAAAGCAGGCAACTTTGTAGTAGATATTGTAAAAAGAAGAGGGAAAATTGTAACTAACTGAAACTAAGATTTATTTTAAATTTTTTACTTTCAGCTTACCTGGTGGAAATGCCCTATTGTGGTTGCAAATGTGTGACATTCTGGATAGTGCCCTTTCTTCCCAATAAGCCTCTGGTAACTGCAGTAGTAACAGAACCTGGCCTCGGAAACCCACTGATTTTCAGGCAGTGTTGCATCAATGCAGCCAAGCCTTGAAATTCTATAGAAAAATGCAGTCTTTCCAAGACTAGGTGAACATGACCGTGACACTGGTAAAGCCAGATGTGCCTCACAAATCTGAAGGGGTATCTGTGCTGCAGTTTCCACTTAATCTCTTATGTGCCAACTGTTAAAGGAGGCCATCACTAAGTGGACTGGATTTTGGATAGAGTAATGGAGGGTTATAACCCCCACCAGTTTATTTTTTTCTGCCATCTGTGTCCCATTGGGGAGATTTCCCTTCACTTCCTGTCTCATAGCCAAAAGTGAGAGAAAATCCCATTAAAGTGAGGGAATCCAAGTGTGTCACCAAGGTCACCAGAACTAGTGGTGTCCTCATTGGCAGATTTCCCCTCTATTAGAGTTCTGATGTCAACCCAATGTTGGGGATTTTCTTTAACTTTAATTTTTGATTATAACTGTAAACAGGACAAATTAAGAGGGTGAATCTCCCTAACTGATGCACAGACAGCAATAAGAACTGACAGGTGTTCTAATCTCTCTCTACTCTATCCAAAACAAAAAAAAAAAATTATATTTTAACAATAGACAGAAGCTTAAAGTATATGTAGCGGATGCCCGCGACCCTGCCAAGCTGGCTGGAGCAATGTACACAGGCTTTCAAGCTTGAGTTAGGGCCCTTTCACACATGCGGACCGTATGTCAGTTTTTTCATCCATCCGTTTATGGATGAAAAAGGGACATACATGTATCCCTATGGGATAGCGGGTGTCAGCGGATGAACATCCGCTGACATCCGATCTCATCAGGCTCCGCTATGCTCCGTTTCTGCAGACGGAGGAAAATCCTATTTTTCCATCCGTCTGCAGAGCGGATCGGATGAACACAGACAGACGGTCCGTGTTCATCCGATCCCCCCATAGAGGAGAGCGGAGATCTGACAGGGCGGTCCCTGCACAGTGTCCGCCCTGTCATCTGCCGGCTCAGCGGGGATCAACGGAGCGATCCCTGCTGAGCAAGCGGATATTTAAGGAACGGGTCATCACGGGATCCGCCCGTGTGAAAGGGCCCTTAGGGAGAAAGCACCTGTCAGTGTCTGCATGGGCTTTTTCACCCCCCCTCCTTCTCCCTGTTTTGCTGATGAAGTGTCAGGTGACCAGAATGGAAGTGGCTGCGGGTACCTGTCAAAATCGGGTACCCGCTCCCTCCTCCTCCCCAAAAGCTATGTTTCACCATCAGGAACTGGGGAGGAGGAGCGGAAGTTTCACTTTTGGGTGGAACTCTAATTTAACTTGCTCAGAAATGCTTGCAGTCAGCCATGACACCTACTTTTAGGAAACATCAAAAAGGTAAAAAAATATTTAAAATAATAAAACTGTTTAAGTATGCTGTGTGAATGGAAACACATAACAAACAATTGGTAGGGTTTTCTAATTGGCTGCAAAAGTGAACTCCAGTCAACAAACACCTCCCAAAAAGCATAAACAGCAGAAAAAGTTTGACCACGTGGCAAAACCTAAAAGTTAAGTGTTATTGTGAATTAAAAGCATCCATAGCAGTAGCTAGAAAAGCTTTGCTGTGTGGACAAACTAGCCAATACAAGCAGACCTGACTTTAATTCGAACTTGCTTCAAAAAAGAAAAGAATAACAAATTAAACAAGTATACACACCCTACATTTGTTTTTGAACCCCAACCCCCCCCCCCCCCACAAAAAAAAAGGGGGTTCCTCTGAATTATCTTTGGTGGTTAGTTCACACAATTACAATGCTTTGTAATGTACACTGACCACTAGCACTACATTCTGGCTAAGAAGAAATGTGACTCCTATCGACAAAATTATGTAAAGCCCCAGAGACTAGAACTGTTCTCATTTACTGTACACCGAGTTCCAAACAATACAGATAAATAAAAACATGTGGTGCAATATATGGTTTTCCAATTCAGCCTTGCATTCTACATGGTTTTTGACCTTGAGTGACCACCCCATATGCCAGACATTAGCATGTGTCTTGGCTAGAAAATTATCCAAAGTGAATGCATACACAAATAAAATGAAATCACATTGAAGCAGAAACAAAACAATATGTATTTTATTTGCACTTCAACGTACAGTAATCGGATTAAAGCAATTTTGACAAGGACCAATCACAAGAAATAAAAAAAAAAAACAGATTAGATGAGTATGTCGTTCCCTAGATTTAAAACATGTTAGCACTAAAATTAAGCTTCTGTTTGGAGATTTTATACATATACTGTACCACTGACCGATACATATTAGATAGGTTAAAGTGTAATTCCAGTCAAAACCAAATTAAAATCTACTCCTAATCCCATTCTAAACCTATTCTATCTACCCTGTAAAAGGAAAGAAGTCTATACTTAAACAGGAGGTCCAGCCTGGGTGAAAAAAATTAAAAGTCAGCAGCTACAAATACTGTAGCTGCTGACTTTTAATATTAGGCCACTTACCTGTCCAGGGAGCCCACGATGTCGGCACCGGTGGCGGGGGAAGCAGAAGGGGGCCAAAACTTACGGGAGATCAGGCTGCGGCCCGTCCCTGGAAGTGGGGAAGAGGACCTGTCAAAAACAGGTTCGCCCCCCCCCCCCATGAAAGGTGCCAAATGTGGCACCGGAGGGGGGGAGGAAGCATATAAAAGGAGAGTTTCACTTTTGAGTGGAACTCCGCTTTAACTATTCTGAAGTGACTCTGGTCTGGTCACATGACCGAGTTCCAGCATCGGCTTCAGTGTAGAGGAAGGACAGCCGACAACGACTACGGGTGACGTCATCGCTGAGGCTCTGCAGTCATTGTCAGTGATCTGTCCTCTACACTGAAGCTACCGCTGGAGAGATCATGTGACCGGACCAGAGCGACTTCAGAATAGGGAAGTAAACACATCTTTCTTTTTACAGGGTAGATGGAATAGGTTTATAATGGGGGTGGGAGTAGATTTAAAGTGTTACTCAACCCAGGACCCTGCATCTGACTTACAAACGACTCCTACTTACAAACGGAGGGAGACAACAGGATGTGAGAGGAAATCTACCTCTAGGAAGGGAAATTCACTCCTGTAAGACCCCTTTCACACTGGGGTGGGCAGGTGCGGTGGCGGTATAGCAGCGCGATTTTCAGCGCTGCTATACTGTCGTTCTTACCGCGGTATGCGGTCGCTAGGGGGGTTAATTTAACCCCCGCTAGTGGCCGAAAAAGGGATAATACCGCATTACCGCGCTGTCCCATTGATTTCAATGGGAGACCGCGGTAAAGGAGCGGTGAACACACCGCTCCTTTACCGCTGTAAAGAAGCGGCTAGCAGGACTTTTGGAGCGGTCCTGCTAGCGCACCGCTTCAGTGTGAAAGCTATTATTAGCGCTAAACCGCATGAAAAACGCCCCAGTGTGAAAGGGGCCTAAGAGTGAGTATAACAAGCATGCTTTACTGCATATACAGACTGATTTTACTGTTGTGGGATTAGTAACACTTTAAGCTTAGTTAGGTTTTGACTGGAATTACACTTTAATTCTATCTTATAAATAATTAAATAAAATATTTCCGGCTGAAGAATTACAGGTGAAGAATCTCCAATCATGAGGATCTTAACAAATATCAACACCACATATATTGACATCCAGCTGCAACTCGTCCTTTCACTCCTGGGTAACCAAATAACAATGTACATTTTCTAAAAGGCATGCTTTCATTTACGATCACATACCCATCAGATTCAGCATTCACTGGAAACATCAGCACTCGATTTCTGAAGGTCTAGAAATGCTTTTGTTACAGCCCTCCAACCATAAATTCTCTACTCTTTCTAGCTCTTTGGTCACTTCCAAGGTGCACACAGCACAGAGATACGGGATTACAGCTTCAATTAACCTGGGACTTTCTACCTACTTCTCATCCCTCTTAGGAATGACTTCACCAGTATATTGGGCAGGAACTTCTCACATCAGAGTCCTTAAGAACCCCCATCAGAGTCCCCCACCACCCCTTTCACATCAAGGTCCTCAGCCCCTCCCCATCTTTCCACACCATAATCCTCTGCCCCCCTTGCACTTTAAAGTCCTTAGTTTCTCCCCTTTCTTTTGCATCAGAGTCCTTAGTTCTCCTCTCCACCTTTTCACAAGAGAGTCCTACCTTACGACCTTCACCAGAGCATGGCTGTGGCAACACAGAAGTGGGCAGGAGGCAGAGAAGATCTAATCAGTGGCAGTCTACTGTACTCTTTTGAATGCTGGGACTGCCCTGAATGTTACTGGGTGGCTGGCCTATCTACAGCATGGAAATGCATGATGATGTGCAAAAATATTGCATGTATCATGGTCCAACTGTTAACCCCAGACGGCACACCAAGTTGCCGTTCTACATAACAGAGCCATAGTTCAAATGCCCAGCCTGTAATCCTAGTAGGAAAACAACATATAAAAGGGGAGAGTAGTAATTCCCCCATATACTTCCTGGTAAGGTTACAGTAGACTCTGCAAGAAAATGCTGTACACTCACGACTGTACATCTTTAGACACAGGACAGGGAGAACATCTCTATACCTGAAAACTCAGCAAGGAATACCCAAAAGTACTGGCCTGACCTGAGAGTCCTGAGCTAATGGAACAAACAGGAGATCACTGCCAACATAGGGAACATCGCAAAGAGGTCACCAGCATAATAAATGAAGTGGAAACTACATTTACTGGCTAAATGGAGAGATTTCCAGAGTTTATAAAATCCAGTGTAGCACTACCCCCGTAGGATCTGCTGGTTAGTTTTGGGTTTTGCACGTTACCTCTTCAGCTTCGTTGTCCGGTTAGGAAAGTCTGTAGTAATGCAATGTCCACACAGATGTAAAACCTTCAACAGTCAGGCTTTATTTTCTTATGCAGTAAATGTTGAGAAAGTAGAAGGTATAGAAGAGTAGGGAAAGGTTCAGGCACTCGCCACAAAATACAAAGGTGTCAGTTCAAAGTCACTCACCACTCTCAGTGTTAGAGTGGGTATAGGTCACCCGGATAGTCCCCTCTCACGTGGCCTAGCAGCCGGAGTAACACACAAACCAGAAACAGGGCAGTCTCTGCCACAGACTGCCCAAGATGAAATGGGTCTCTGCCTCAGACCTTTTGAAGTGAACAAAGTCTCTGCCGCAGACCTTTTGAAGTTGAGCAAATGGATAGTCCGGGAATCCTCTGCCACAGGATTTCAAAGTCCCAAACTTCCAGCCGTGCAGTGAAAAGAGCCTTTAATCCAATCCGGCGAACTGCAGGGCTTGTGATCTGATGGATCCCTCCTCAATAAAGTTGCCAGGCCTCACATAAGACGTCAGCACTTTGCCGGTCTCCTCCAGGGCAGGTCCTCCCCTGGTCTCCTTCATTAAGACAGCTTCCTCCCCATTTGGACGGACAGCTTGGGATCCCCTATCCGTATGCAGGCCCCAGCCAGACTAGCTGGGCCTACTAGATAGTGATGCAGCCTCGGGCCAACTTGGCCCGAGACCAGAACCACAAACACATACCTCGCGTCGGAGGGCCACGAGGCGAAAACGAACCCCCAACAATGGCGTCTGCCCCTTAAGTATCCCCTCCTAGCAGGCACAGCGGGGCGACCACTTCCACTGTACTATTGCTGAGAAGGGTCGCTCAATGCACCATGGTTTGCCCGTGTTCCAACAGGTGCCTGAGGTGATAACGCCACCCACAGGCAATAAGGGAAATTACTATCAGGAAAACCACAACTAGAACAGAGGCAAATCTCAATGTAATTCAACAGTCTGAGCCCAACTACTGGCTCAGACATCCCTCTAAATTTGAGATAGCGTCCCAACCTTTTGTGGAGGGCGCTACGCCAGCATTAATCCACCAATTGATATTGATAGAAAATCTATTCTCCTGAGGAAACTAAGGCCGACCATAGACGGTTAAAATCTCGGCTGGTTCAGCAGGAACCAGCCAAGATTTAAACCATGTATGGGCAGGCTGAATGTACCAAGTTGATCAATCACATGTATGTTTTTTACATATTAAAATCATAAAACATTAAAAGAAAGGTTATTTGTGCAGAAAAAATTATACATGGATTACTTTGTTACCCTAAAGTGGAACTTTACCCATAACAACTTGATACAAATAATTTTCTTTCGCAAAGAACATACATTCCACATTAATAATTATGCTACCAAAATTAGTGTGTGCTGTAAATTGCCTCCAGCATTGTTACTGCTTCTTCTTGCTGGAGGCTGCCATTTTGCTGAAGCCCAGAGCCCCTGAACAGCAGTAAATCTTTAGGCTGTCAGCAGATCAGCTTCTACAAATTTGGCACAGTGCCTAAAAATGGAGAGCAACTGAACATGTGCAGAGCAGTGTGAGTCAGTATATTATTTTAATTTAAAATAATATAGGCACTTATTTTTAATGTTTTACAGCTATACCTGCAAAAGGGGCCAGCCTGAAGTAATCTAGCAGGAATTCATTTTCTGACTAAAGTTCCACTTGAAGTAATGACAAAGTTATTGCCAAAGGAATTGGCCCATAGCAGAAATGTAGGGATAAAAAGGAGTGAGGGCCAAACTGGTAAATAAAGACCCCTGGCAAGTCATAGGTCTGCTTTAATTTTCTAACTTCCACAAAAAAAAATAAAAAACATCCATTGCTTTAGGTGTGCTAATAATGTGACATATAAGACCATCAGAGATCACCTCTGAGGCTGAATAAAGGCATGCAAAGGACTTGTCACCATTTACCTTTGCAGACGCTGCCTTGGGACACGACAGGCTCACTGCAGGCGGCACACAGTCGCTTCTTTCTCAGACCTTTCTCTTGAAAGATGTGACGCTCACCCCCTGCAGGCTGTAACGGAAACAAAACTGAGATTAAACAAGACCACAGACCAAGAGTCTAAAAGAGTCAGCACAGAATAGTTACAGCTTGTTTGTCCTTAAAAAAAAAAGTTACAACTTGTATGGAGTCTAAATACCAAATCACCACTAAAATTGTGGGCTCAGAAAATATGCAGCACATGCCCACAACAAATCAACAACATGTTAGAGTAACAGCAATTTAGTGCCAAACACAGGAAGAGACAACTTTAACCACCTCGCGCCCGCCGTACGAGAATATACGGCCGCAAGGTGGTTGTCAAATGCCGGGAGGCCGTTATTATACGTGCCCGGCGCTTCACTGCAATGCCGATGCGCGTGCCTGGCGGCCGCGATGTCCGCCAGGCACCCGCGATCGGCGGTTACAGAGACAAGGACATGGATCTCTGTGTGTAAACACAGAGATCCATGTCCTGTCAGGGAGAGGGGACCGATGCTGTGTCCCTTGTACATAGGGACACAGATCGGTCACCTCCCCCAGTCAGTCCCCTCCCCTCACAGTAAAAATCACTAATAGGGAACACATTTAACCCCTTCCTCGCCCCCTAGTGTTAACCCCTTCCCTGCCAGTCACATTTATACAGTAATCAGTGCATATTTATAGCACTGTTCGCTGTATAAATGTGAATGGTCCCAAATTAGTGTCAAAAGTGTCCGATGTGTCCGCCATAATGTCGCAGTCACAAAAAAAATCACTGATCGCCGCCATTACTAATAAAAAAAAAAAATTATAAAAATGCCATAAAACTACCCCCTATTTTGTAAACGCTATAACTTTTGCGCAAACCAATCAATAAACGCTGATTGCGATTTTTTTTACCAAAAATATGTAGAAGAATACGTATCGGCCTAAACTGAGGAAAAAAATATTAAAAAAAAAAAAAAAATTGGGATATTTATTATAGCAAAGTGTAAGAAATATTGCTTTTTTTTCAAAATTGACGCTCTATTTTTGTTTATAGCGCAAAAAATAAAAACCGCCGAGGTGATCAAATACCACCAAAAGAAAGCTCTATTTGTGCGAAAAAAAGGACGTCAATTTTGTTTGGGAGCCACGTCGCACGACCGCGCAATTGTCATTCAAAGCGTGACAGTGCTGAAAGCTGAAATTTTGCCTGGGCAGGAAGGGGGTATATGTGCCCAGTAAGGAAGTGGTTAACTCAAAGCAATATTTTTCTTTTAAAGTCAATATACACTTTCTATTGTTAATTACCGTATATACTCGAGTATAAGCCGAGTTTTTCAGCACATTTTTTTGTGCTGAATATGCCCCCTCGGCTTATACTCGAGTCACCTTTTTGCGCCTAATCTCCGGACTTTGGGGAACCGGTACTGGCCGACCGTAGGTCGCCTGGACCCCAAACTGGGGCACACATGTAGCCCCACTCTTCCTCTACAAGTGTGCAAAGCTTGTTGTCCTGGGGACTTACGGCTGGGGAGCACCGATTTTTCAAAGCCGGGCACCCCTTCCATAGACTCCCATGTTAAACGGTAATTTCTCTGGTGATTTTGGGGACCCGGTACTGGTCAGTCTTAGATCCTCTGGTCCCCAATCTTGGCACACATGTAGCCCCATTTCTCCTCTACAAGTGTGCAAAGTTTTTTGTCTAGGGGATCTATGTCTGGGGAGCACCGATTTTTCAAAGCCAGGCACTTCTTCCATAGACTCCCATGTTAAACGTCAGCCTAGTCATGGACACAGTGAGGCATGGACACAGTGAGGTATGCAGATGGACACCCTAGGCTTATACTCGAGTCAATACGTTTTCCCATTTTTTGTGGTAAAATTAGGTGCCTCGGCTTATATTCGGGTCGGCTTATACTCGAGTATATACGGTAGGTTACGTAATATAGGATGACCAGACATTCCCAGTTTTTGGGGACAGTCCCTTGATTTAAAGTGTTTGGCAACAGTCAAGCTCATCACTAGTTGACACAAAGCTGCCCTTTATTGCGGCACTTCCCTGCATAGCTGTGTGGTATAGTTGTGTGCACCAAAGCACCAAATTTTTATCCCCACCACTATTTACTATTAATCAAAAAACAAGGTCATGAAGGATGAGGAAGAAGAAGAATGAGCGGCACAAGGTAGTCAATGTAATGCAACCTGGGTACTACCTTAAAAAGGTGTCTCTTTTCAAGATAGGGCTACCAGCTCAGACACTGACCTTGCGTGGTGGTGGTGATGGCTACATGGAGTCGGCTTGGCGTTATGTGCACATGGTTCTTTGCTGTGAAACAGCTTTTTGATTTGGCCTCAAACTGAATCCCTGGGTCTTCTGACAATGTGAAGAAGGGTATTGATAATGTATGGGAAAAGATGGACACTGGGCTCCATTCACAGAACCAGATCATATGCGGTATTTAGGTGTTTTCCAAAATACCAAATGCGATCCTGAAAATGTAAATTCACTACTACTTTATGCGGTATTTACTGCATGAAGGAAAAACGCTTGGTAAATACCACATAAAACAGGAGTGAAAGTCAATTCACGAAAAAAAAAAAAATGAAATGCATGCGGGTAAATAAGTAGTGGTCCCAGCATGTAAGTTTTAGGAAACTAGCAACAGCCAGCATCCTTACCAACCAATAAACAGCCTGGTTGTTAAGGGACGGGAGCCTGCCAGGCCCTTAACAACCGATGAGTTATCCGCTGTCAGTGGGGTTCCCCGCTGACAGCTAAAAAGTAAAAACAACAATTGGCAGCAAATAAAAAAAAAGGAGTAAGGAGAAAAACGGCGTGGGGTCCTCCCAACTCCATACCAGGCCCTTATCTGAGCATGCAGCCTGGCAGGTCAGAAAAACACATTAGACAGTTTTTGATAAGTTCTTATTCACATGGGGGGGGGGGCGGGATCTGGGGGCCCCCTTGTTAAAGGGGGCTTCTAGATTCCGATAAGCCCCCCCAATCGCAGACTCCCACAACCACCGGCCAGGGTTGTGGGGAAGAGGCAATTGTCCTTATCAACATGTGGACAAGCTGCCCCAAAGCACCCTCCCACGTTGAAGGCACGTGGCCTGGTATGGTTGAGTAGGGGGCGCATGCTCGTCCTTTTTTTCTTTCCTGACTTGCCAGGCTGCATGCTCAGATAAGGGTCTGGTATAGATTTTGGGGGGGCACACTTTTTTTTTATTTTGGCACGGGGGTTCCCTTCAAAATCCATACCAGGCCCGAAGGGGGTGTGTGTGTGTGGGGGGGGGGGGCACACCGTTTTTTCCTGATTTTTTTAATTGCCTGCAATTTTTTTTTTACTTTCAGCTGACAGCTGATGACTCATCAGTTAAAAAAGGATGCGGCGCTGCCTCCCACACCATGACAGTTTCTGGTTGTTAATGAAGTTGATGGTTGCCTGCTCCTTAACAACCAGCTAGTGACAGCCTGTGATAAGGGTGCCAGTTACCCGTGGCAGTTACTTCATAAAATAACTCATGTGGTATTTTTTTTTTCACAAGAAGACTCATGTGGTATTTTAGTAGTGTTTTTAGTGAATGCTAAAAACTTTTTGAAAAATGCTATGCGGTATCTTACTACATGCTTGGATGAGGTAAGATACTGTTTGGTGAATGGAGCCCACTGACATTTTAAAAGGAGTTAGAAATCTCACTCAAGGAACCAACAGGAAATAATATTTAACACCTACAACAGAGTTGTAAAGCAGATCATTGAAATTAAAAGTATTTATCAAATGTTGAATTCAAACTTGGATGAACAGATGTGAAGGTTTCTTGCATTTTCTTGTTTTCATTGCATGGAGATCAGCAGGTGCAACTCTGAAACTTGAAAACATTGTATAAACTGACTGTAATGACACCCCAAATACGAAAGGGGGGAACGCCGTTTAGATATCTTCCCTCTCCTGGACAAAAATTCACTGCCGATCCTCCACAGCCAGACGACCACTTCCCATAGGAATTAGTCCTTCTGAAAGGACTTTAATGTTACCCAATTAGGTAACCAGTGCATAACACTTGTCAAAGCTCAGATTCTTAGTGCTGAGCACAGCTGGTTAAAATTTAATGATTTAATAATAACTGAGCATTCTTCACTGAAGACATGTTTTCAGCAGAAGAGATAAACAGACAGTAAAAAACGGGATGATAAATATGCAGTAGTTAGATTTTTTTGCACAACTGCTCAGCTCCAGTATTTGACGTCAGTAAGAAAACAATGTTGAAGAGGAGGTGACAGGAAGATGTATGTAGACCACTCATTAAGCTGATGGGTGTAGCCGTGGGCCAAGCTGTAAGGATATAATGGGACAAACTAAGGCTGTCTTAACTGCTCTTCGGAAATTGGCGTTTATTCAAAGAGCAGCTAAAAATACAGAGGAGAGGAAAGGATCAGTAAAATCCAAGGAAATTCAGCCCAGAAACAATCCGGTAGGATTTACCAGTCTAACAAAATATATAGTAAATAAGTGTTCACACAGTAATAAAAAAACATTTACAAGTCCTTGCTATGAAGCCATACCCAAGCTACTGATATCCATCTACACACTGTCTGGATTTTGTCAGGAGGTAGGACAAGACTGCAGCCAACTATGGCTGGGCCAAAACACATTCAGGAACCCATTTGTAAGCTTCTGTTTACTACTTCTGTGCATGTAATCTCTTCTACCTCCATTAATATCCAGGGAGGTATCTGAATAAAGAAGGTAAACTGAAAAGATGTTAGATGGTGATACTTGCTAACCATTGAACACTATTTTCCCACCGATGAACCACCATTGTGAAGACTTCTATTATGATCGGTTATTGCTTACAGTTCCGTCACTGAATTCCCTGACACTTAGCAAATGCAGCAAGTATGAGATGCTATGTTGTCTAAGTGCTTACACATGATAAAGTTGAATGTTTGGTCTGGTAAATTGAATGAAATTCACAAACTTCTTGTAAAAAGAACATTAAGTGCAAACAAGAGGAAACCCCAACTTATGTTTCTTTCCTTACCCATCATAGCTGAATTAGAGAGAACCTGCCAATATCTAAATTTTGGAACACCCATTGCTGACTTGTTTACGAAGAAAAACAGTAATGCCGTGTACACACGATCGGTTTTACCGATGAAAACAGTCCGATGGACTTTTCTCATCGGACAAACCGATCGTGTATGGGCCCCATCGGTCTTTTTTCCATCAGAGAGAAAAAAATAGAACATGTTTTAAATTTATCCGATGGGAAAAAAAAAGATAGCAAATTCCGATCGTCTGTGTGGAACTCCATCGGACAAAAAACACACGCATGCTCAGAATCAAGTCGACGCATGCTCAGAAGCATTGAACTTAATTTTTCTTGGCTTGTCGGAGTGTTTTACGTCACCGCGTTTGGGACGGTCGGATTTTTGACTGATGGTGTGTAGGCAAGACTGATGGAAGTCAGCTTCATCGGATTTCCGATAGAAAAATCCATAGGAAATCCGATCGTGTGTACAGGGCTTTACAGTCACAGTTATCCTTTATTAACTACCAAAGAATTATTAATCTGGAACATGCATGCGTATCTCTGATTTCACATGCATTGCACATGTATGTTTCAAGTCATTGTTTCACCAAAAAGAGAATATGCCAGCCTCTGAGCTTGTTATAGTAAAACAATAAGTAATGGGAGATCGCTTTAAAGCCCAATCCTAAACACACCTGAAGAAGGACCTTGCCACCTATAAACAGAAGAAGAGAGAAAACTTAGGACAGTAATAGAATGTAATTGTGGATTTTTATAAGTATAAAGGGGTATTCAGATGCCAGCGATTTGTTAGAGAAAGGTTAGGGGGAGAGGTGGTGGAGGGGGAGCCCGGAGTTCAACTTCAAGGCAAAACTCCTGACAGAACTGATAATGCCATTGCTATCTTCCTTCTGAAAATGCTAGTTGCCTGGCTAGAAATCTGACTCACTGCCTTCAAAACTCTGTGAGGTATAGACCCCCAAGTGTACAGATTAAGAAAGTCAGAAGTCCTTATCTCCTATATTTTTTGCAGGTCAATATTGCAGCAAAAAGGTCAGCGTGGTAGCTAGGCAACTAGCATTTTCAAAAGAAGCAACCAGCAATGGCATCCACCACTTGTTTTCTCAGCAAAGGATCCTTTAAGGACCAGTCACTTATATTAGTCCAAGTTCACAGTTAACAGATCATTACTGAACCCATTGTATTACATACACTATGCATACCATCTCACTTAGACTTTTCCATACATTTGTAATGTTAAAACGAAAATAAAAAATAGTAAATTGGGAATTTATGTCATTGGTATACACCAGGGATCTCTAAACTTTCTAAGCAAAGGGCCAATTTACTGTCCTTCAGGCTTTAGGGGGGCCGGACTGTGGCTATTGGGTGCAGAAAATCCCCCCAGCATCAGTGCCCCTTCATCGGTTTTAATGGGAGAAATAGTGATGCTGTCAGTAGGGAGAATGGATCCCCATCATTGGTGTTAGTTGGTGAAATAGTGCCCCTGGGGGCCAGATAAAGGCAAGCAAAGGGCCACATCCAGTCCCCGGTCCGCAGTTTGGAGACCACTAGTCTACACAAAAGAAGAGTAAGTATTCACCGTCTTTTCCGTAAAACCCCTAAATAAGCTCAGGTGCAAACAACCGTTTTTAGAAGCATGATCTCAGATATGTCAGAATTTGTTTCAGAACATATCTAAACAGCATCATGAAAACTAGCATAAGGTATGGAGAAGCACCACTCACTGTTGGGTTATAAAAAAGATTTCCCAAGCTATAAATATCTCCTGAAATTGTATTAAACCTTTTAAAGAAATGTAGTGCAACTGTGACCATGTCTGGCAAAGACCACCCACCAAACTTAGTGACCTGGTAAAGGGGCTATTAATTAGAGAGGCAACTAAGAGGCAAATGGCAACTGTGACGGAGCTGCAGGGGTGCACATCAGAGCCAATAGGATTCATAAAACAACTAGAACCTGGGCACTCTACAATTGTGTGCAAGCAAAAATCCTGTTTTTCTTTTCCAATAATTGTTATTGAAAATTGTACATATCAAATTTTCAAGGCAAAATATTGTGTATGAGATAAGAATTTCAGTTTACAAAATGCCTCAGGACACTAAAGGTGTGAGCAATATGTATACCCTAACAAGGGTGCTCGTTGTATCTCTCATCTCCTTATACTTCAACTTAATGAACTACATGAGAAACCTGTTACAAGTAAAAAAAAAAAAAACAGACAAAAAAAAAACAGAAAGGAAAAAAAAAAAAGAGGGGGAGGACAGGATTAGCGTTTCTTGGATCCCTGTCATCCCTTCAGGCTTCATGAAGATGAAGAGGAGGAATCCATACCATGTGACCATGTGGCCTAAGTCCACTCACTGGTCACTCAAACAGGATGTAGGGGAAGAAAAGAAAAACCTGTATGAGGAAGGAAGAAAGAGGAGAGGAGAAGGGTAGAGGAAAGTAAAGGGGGGAATGTGCACCCCTGTCGTTCTCCGCTAAACTGTACTAGTGTCTCATAATCCTTCGGACAGGTATTTTATCCATGGTTCCCAGACCCTATCAAAGAATGGCTGTTTATCGAGTAATATCCCTGGGAGGCGTTCATTGATCATGATCCAGGACAACTTAGTTTTCACCAAGTCGAAGGGGATCATGGGCGCCCTCCAGGATCTAGCTACCACTATCCTGGATGCAGTAAAGATGAATGATATAAGTTTCTTCGTGTGTCCTGGTACTCCCTTTACTGGGCTTCCTAGTAGAGCCTGCTGCTGTGATTTGATCAGGTTCACCTGGGTTAGTGAATAGACATAATTATAGATGCGCATCCAAAATCGCCTGACTTTGGGACATGCCCACCATATACGGTATACTGTGCCTTCTATGCCACATCAACTGAAACATAGAGGGGAAGCACCTGGAACATATGTCGTCACTCTCGCTGGTACCATGTACTATCGCAGCAAAACTTTGTAATTCGCCTCGATCAGTGAATCCTGTTTTTCTTATTATCTTTGCACATGATGGTGTATTCAAAGTGAGCGGAGCTTTTCCTTAGCTTCCTTTTATTACATTTTCAAAAGTGAAGCCTCGTACACACGGCCGAGATTCTCGTCGAAAAAAACATGTCGTTTTTTTCAACGAGATTCTTGGACAAGAAACTTGTCCCGGCCGAGTGTACACACGCTTGATTCAAAGAACCCGCGGTTCTTTGAATGGAGCGTACGCAGTGACGTCATCGACTACGACGAGCATGCGCTCGTCACATTCGATGCCGTCGCCGCCATCTTGGTATACCCTACCTATGCCTAGGAAGCTACCGCGCATGCGTCGATTTCATTTCGAACATGCGTGGGCTTCCCGGAGGACAGGTAAGTGTACACACACTCACTTTTCTCGTCGAGAAACAGGCTGACGAGAATCTCGACGAGAAAATAGAGAGCAAGTTCTCTATTTTCCCGTCGAGATTCTTGTCGCTTTTCTTGACGAGAAACCATACACACGAACGAATTTCTCGGCAAGAAATCTCTGCCAGCAAGTTTCTTGCTGGTTTTTGCCGAGAAACTCGTTCGTGTGTACGAGGCTTGAATCTCTGCTCAATCCAAGTGAAAATTTGTGGCAAGACTTGAAACTTGTCAAAATCCCCATCTAAAGTATAGTTTTTCTTTTGCAATATGTATTACAGAAAGATTACTCCAGTGCTTGGTATCAGCTCTACATTTGACTCTTCCCCAACACTGGAAGCTGCTGAGATCCAACTCCCACAGCTAATGCTAGATGTGGGGAAAAGTGCACCAATGCAGCTTCATTTACATTAGTGTGCAACAATTGTATACGGTAGGGTGTGCAGTATGACGGCATGCATTATGTTGTTTATGTTTATGTACTGCGTTGTAGTGTGTTTTCCCTGCCCATTATTCATGGAGCAGAGAAAATACAAGAACAGGTCTAATGTGCTAAGAAACTACACCAAATGCATTGTGCAGCATTTTCAGATGCTGTGTTGTGTTTTTCACTGACTTGAATGGACTAAAAAGCTGGAACATCCAGGCTTGCCAATTTCAAGGTGGTTAAAACCAGCACCATGAAAAGGGTCTTGTTGTTCCATCTACCCAGGTTTCCCAGGCCAATTAGCTGGAACCTGGCCCTGGTTGGATGGACGTTGCTCCTGACATTCCAGATATTGACAATTTGTAGATTATAGTTGATATCCTATTGTTTCATCTTAGACATGATCTTTATCCCTCCCCAATTCTGTAGTCAATTCAGATTACTAATACTATTATTTACAGTAGATTTTACAGAAATCTGGTAAACTAATGTTATGCATTTTTTTTTTATGTGACTTACTGTTCAGACATGAACTGTGCTCTAATTTAATTATTTGTGTGAGAAGTTTTTCTCGCTTTACTCTGCATTATCTATCTTTATTGTAAAAAAAGTACTAATATATGTACTGTACAACTTTCAATAAAATATTTGAACCGAGAAAAGCGTCTTGTTTCCATTCTTTCTGTGTTTTGGTGCAGGCCTAATGTAAAAAGGGGGCGCACCATTGTAGCCCACTTTCTTGGGACGGCGGCCACCCGGCCTGGTAATAGCATAGGAAAGGGTTAAGGATATATATTACTTTATGTTTTGAGCTAATGGTGTACTGTCTCTTTAAGATGTGCATTCAGTTTCAGATGATCCAATAGGAAACCATGGAAGTTTCCAGTATCCCTGAGGAGATGATAAAAGGGGCTGCTGAGGGTCTCTACTTCCTCTTTTAGCAGCAGCTGACCTACACGTGAAGAAGCTGCAGCTGTCCCCTCACAGAAGATTCACTCAGGTTTCCTGCAGCATGGAGGACTTAGTGCGGGCTTTTGTGGAGAAGGCAGAGAGCCAAGGAGAAGAATGGATGCGCCGCTGTCTGGAATTACCTGACCTGGAGCCCCATAGCGCAGTCGGAGCAGGGGAGATGCAGCCACAGCCAGCTCAGCCCTCCCCTCTGAGAAGGTCCAGGAGGAGCGTGCCTCCGGAGCGTCCGGCGGTGGGGGGAGGTGAAGAAGGAGACGCCAGGCGGACGGGAGAAGCAGGGAAGAGCGGAATGTCGGAGGTGTCGGCAAGGCGGTCGGGACAGAAAAGGCGGACCTGTTCTCAGTCGCCTGCCAGGAGAAGAGGAAAAGGTCCATCAGCGCCGCGGGAGGAGCGGCCAGTGCGGTCGGCACTGCCAGCATCTGCAAGCAGCCTGCAAGCGATGGCTGTTCCACAGCGGTCGGCTCCACAGAGTGCCATGGTTCCTGGTGGGCTGTTTAACAGCCCTCTTTCAAGCGTCAGCGTGCCAGCTGCGGGGGCATCACCAGCTGGACAGGGTGAGTTAAATAATGCGGCTTTCCTGCACAGGCTTTTTCTGCACCTGTTGTCACAACCCCTGTGTCCTCTAGTCAGCTGGGTGGTACACATGCTGCAAGGCACAGTCAACATATTCCTGTCAGTGAAGCTGTTACTAGACAAATGTCGGTGCCTGAATCTTGTTTAAAAGGAGCCATGCCATGTGAGATTTCTCCTTTGGGGTACCACCTCCCTATGGCGGTGAAGGACAAGATATGGCGGGGGGAATACGTGGATTTATTGTCACTTCTTCCCGCGCCAAAAGATTTTGTTTTAAAATCTGATAGGAAGGATCAGGAGGAGGAAAGGCGCAGGGCAGTGCCCCGCTCTTTTAATAACTGGCTGCAAGCCTTTTTTGTATTTGCCAGTGTATTGGTGGAAAAACGCCCTGAGGTAAGCGGAGGCCTGTTTCAGCATTTAGATCATGTGCTGGAGGCCTATAAGAGCTTTGGCGGATTGGGCTGGTATGCCTACGATGAGTCATTTTGCCAGAAGCTGGCGGTTCACTCATCCTTGCAATGGGGGATGAAAGACGTGGGCCTATGGCTTAATCTGATTACGCCACAGAGAGCGCCTACTACGCGTCAAGCCCCTGTTAGCACGGTCAATTCTGTGTATCGCAGGGGGTGTTGTTTTTCGTTTAATGAAAGTCAGTGTCGTTTCAACACCTCTTGCAAATACAGGCATGAGTGCTCTTTTTGTGCGGGCCCCCATCCTGTGCTGCGCTGTTTTAAGAAAACAGCTGGTTCTGTCCCGCCCCAGCGTGATATTTTTCCTAAGAGCCTGCACGCCAGTGAGGCTGGAAAACATGCGCCCTTGGCTGGATCTTTACCCAAGCAGGGAGAAAGCACATTTACTAATTGAGGGATTTTCTGTGGGTTTTCCATTGCCTCCGTTTTCAGGTTCAGGGTGTAATATCGTGGCCAACCTTAAGTCAGTTGACCGGTTTCCAGAGGTGGTAAGGGAAAAAGTTTCCAAAGAAATTGCAGAGGGTCGCATGGCAGGTCCATTCCAATCTCCTCCGTTTAGGGATTTCCGCATTTCTCCGCTCGGGGTAGTACCTAAGCGCGAGCCTAACTCGTTCCGTCTAATACAGCATCTTTCATTTCCTAAAGGTGGATCGTTAAATGACGAAATTGCCGAGTCTATGTGTTCTGTGGCTTATGCGTCTTTTGAGGAAGCGATTGTGAAAATAAAAACCTGCGGCCGGGGAGCTTTACTGGCCAAAGCGGATGTGAAGTCGGCCTTCAGACTTTTGCCGATCTCCCCGGCAGCTTTCAGTTCCTTGGGATTTTATTTTGAGGGTTTTTATTTTTTTGACAAATGTCTTCCTATGGGGTGTTCGTTGTCCTGTAACTACTTTGAAACCTTTTCCACGTTTATTCATTGGGTTATGTGTTTTGAGTCCGGTCAGGATTCGATAGCACATTACTTGGATGATTTTTTGTTTATCGGTCCAGCGAACTCTGATCTTTGTTCCCGGCTACTGCGTTTGTTTAGCGTGGTGGCAGGGCATTTTGGTGTTCCGCTGGCAGTCGAGAAGACGTGTCATCCGGCAACTTCCATGGAGTTTCTTGGTATTTTGATTGATACGGAGGCTCAGGAGTTCCGCTTGCCCCAGGCAAAAATTGACAAGATGCGGAGTCTTATTGCGGTTTTTTTGAGGAGACGCAAGGTTATGTTGAAGGAGATGCAGTCCTTGTTGGGCCTCTTGGCTTTTGCCTGTAAAATCATGCCGGTATTTAGCAACCTCAGGTTTGAAATCTCCGTTCGCCCATGTCCATTTGATGGCATCACTAAAGGATGACTTAGTGGTTTGGGCAGAGTTTCTGGATTCTTTTAACGGGCGTTCCTTTTTCCAGTCGGATTTTATGTTTGCCCCTGATTTCAGGTTGTTCACAGACGCGGCTGGCTCCAAAGGTTTCGCAGCAATCTGGGGATCGCACTGAAGTTGCGGGGTTTGGCCAGAGGCCTGGGTTCGACAGAAGGCCACTAGGAATATAGTATTGTTGGAGCTTTTCCCGGTTTTAGTAGCAGTGGCGCTCTGGGGAGAATCCTTTGCCAATCGACGGATTCTAGTAGAAACTGACAATAAAGGGGTGCTTTTTGCGATCAATTGTCTGTCTGCTAGCTCTCCTTTGGTGATCAAGATTCTGCGTCACCTCGTTTTCTTGTGTCTAAAATTTAATATCTGGATTAAGGCTAAGTACACACCCGGAGTCTTGAATATAATAGCTGACTCTCTTTCCCGTTTCCAGATGCAGCGTTTTCGGCAATTGCTTCCGGGAGCGGACGCAGAGGGAACACGGTGCCCGGCATATCTTTGGGAGCTGATTTAACGCGGGTGGGTGAAGCCATTAAATCTTCAGTTGCTCCCCGTACCTGGGCAGATTACTCCGCCGCGTGGAGGAAGTGGATTCTGTTTGCCGGGATATCTGGTTTTGCTTGGGAGGCTCCCGAAGAGGAGGCGGTGCTGGCCTTCCTGGCCTTTTTGATGGAGGGACGGCCTTCTTATGGGTTTTTGGTAAAAACCTTAGCAGGAGTCTCCTTTTTCTTCAGGGTGAGGGGTCTCCCGCCCTGCTCAAATTTTTTTACAGTCTGCCGCTTCTCAAGCGCCTTTGTGAAGCCACGCTTGGGGTTTGTTTTACAGAATACGAAGCGTTACTATTCCGGCTGGCTTTTGTGTTGTTTTATTTCGGAGCCTTCAGGATTTCTGACCTGCTTCCTGGGTCCAAGAAGAGCTCTTCTGGTATGCTGTCAGAGCATGTGCTAGTTGAACATGGTTTGTTACGCCTTTTTTTAAGGCGCTCGAAAACCGATCAACTGGGACGTGGGGAGTGGGTAATGTTGCAGGCGGAGGATGATGCTTCAGTGTGCCCAGTGGCACTGGTGACCGGTTTCCTCACGCCGCGTCCGGTGGGATCGAGGCATTTTCTTGCTCATATGGATCGGTCACCCTTAAGTATCAGTTTTCATACGTTTTTAAACGTTGTCTGGACCAATTGGGTTTACATGATTTTAAGTTTTCCTCCCACTCCTTTAGAATAGGGGCGGCATCTGACGCTGCAGTTAGGGGTTTGTCGGCCAAAGCCATTATGGGTTTGGGGAGGTGGAGGTCCAATTGTTTTAAGCGTTATGTTAGGCCTAACCTGTCACTTTAATTTCTTAGGTTTTCAGCATTGCGTTTGGATTCTGGGCCACTCATATATACACTGGGCACGGAAGCGGGCGGCTCAACGCAAGTACTCTGTCAGCCTATCTTTACAGCCGGAATCATTCGCTCTGTATTGGAAAGGTATAAGAGGTCTGAAGTGGCAGCATTTATTTTTTCATTTATCTCAATTGCATCAGTTTTGGCCCCCGCCTTCAATCCTAATAGTTCATTTAGGGGGCAATGATTTGGGTTCAGTTCGTACTCTGGACCTGTTATTCATGATAAAACGGGACCTATATAGGTTCCATCTGTCTTCCCCGGGTACAATCATTGTCTTTTCGGAAATTGTTCCCCGTTTCGCTTGGCTGTCTTCCCCGTTTCACCGGGTACTGGAGAGGATGAGGAAGAGGGTCAATCGGGCGATGGCTAAATACATGCCACTGTTGGGAGGTTTTGCTTATCGGCACGTGGATCTCGAGGGGGGCATCCCGGTTTTGTTTAGGCAGGACGGGGTCCACCTTTCGGATGTAGGTGCCGATATTTTTAATCTCGGTTTGCAGAACAGTATCGAAAGGGCCGCGTATTTGGGGTAGGCCGGTCTAGTTTCACTAGTCCGGCTGGTGGGGACATGTTTTTCTGGTTTAAAAAAGGTTGATTAGCCCGAGTTCTGAAAACTGGGCAAAGGTTTTGCTGAATATTTGTTTTATTCTGAATGTTGAATTATTATTTTGAATATATATTTTAAAACCAATAAATTACCGCGGCCAATTTTTGCCAAAACTTATGGTGTATGTGTGTTTTATTAAAGGTTAATAAGGTTGTATCCGGGGAAATTAGGTATTGGGCAAAGTGTGGCCTGCGGTCCCATGTAAAAAGGGGGCGCACCATTGTAGCCCACTTTCTTGGGACGGCGGCCACCCGGCCTGGTAATAGCATAGGAAAGGGTTAAGGATATATGTTACTTTATGTTTTGAGCTAATGGTGTACTGTCTCTTTAAGATGTGCATTCAGTTTCAGATGATCCAATAGGAAACCATGGAAGTTTCCAGTATCCCTGAGGAGATGATAAAAGGGGCTGCTGAGGGTCTCTACTTCCTCTTTTAGCAGCAGCTGACCTACACGTGAAGAAGCTCCCTCCCTCCCTCCCTGTCGCGGTATATTTATGTGGTCGGGTCACCCCGGAATCCGGGGGGGGACATGTTTTTCTGGTTTAAAAAAGGTTGATTAGCCCGAGTTCTGAAAACTGGGCAAAGGTTTTGCTGAATATTTGTTTTATTCTGAATGTTGAATTATTATTTTGAATATATATTTTAAAACCAATAAATTACTGCGGCCAATTTTTGCCAAAACTTATGGTGTATGTGTGTTTTATTAAAGGTTAATAAGGTTGTATCCGGGGAAATTAGGTATTGGGCAAAGTGTGGCCTGCGGTCCCAAAAGCAGGAAACTACATTACAAGGCTGTTGCTGGGAAGAAGCCATAAGGCACTTGAAGGAGCTTGAAGCACCACTTGTTTGTCAGAGGTATTTTATCTGCAAGACTAATAAAGGGTTTGTCAAGCTAAAAACTTTTTTCTAGTCTTGGAGGAGATTGATTAGAACTCTTTCAGTCTATAATGCTATCCAGGGCTCCAAAAGTTTTACCCTCACTTCCTGTCCTGCTGACAACAGTTTCACCAGTCTTCCATAATTCTCCCAAAACGTATCAGGTTCTGTGAATACCGATTAAGGCTGGATTCATGCCTATGCATTTTTAATGCTTTTTGCATTTTGCAGATTTGCACTACAGTCCATTTAACGTAGTTTCCTATCGAACACGTTCTGTAGTGCAAATCTGCAAAATGCAAAAAGCACTAAAATGCATAGGTGTGAATCCAGCCTTAGGCCTGGTTTATATTTATGCATTTTTGGTTTATTGGTCCCTATGGGTCACGTTCACATCCGTGCATTTTATGGAATGGGCCAGGGACTTTTTTTTTGTTTTTGGTTCCATAGACTTCAATGGATCAAAAACGTGTATTGAAAAATGCAAAATGCACCTGGAATATGCAAACCGCAACCTGCATAGGTGTGAACCAGGCCTTAATGACAGGATCTTGACATAATACAATGCATTGTGGGAAAATAGTAATATGAGCAATATGAATGGCCGAGAGGGCAGAAGAGGGTGCAACTTTTCTCAGTAGCAGCGCAGGCTCTTAACTCTCAGGCTAGGTTCACACTGGTGCAATGCGGGAACCACAGCGCTTCCTGTGCAGGTTCCTACATCGCATCTGAATCACAGGCAGTTCACACTGCTCTTGGCAAACCACTGCAGGTGTTAATATAAAGTTAATGGCACCCCCAAATTGATTCGCAGAATGCAGTACGAACTGTGAAATCGGATAGAATCGGATCATATGGGTCCGAACACCTATGCGATGCAATTCCAGTGCGAGCAAAAAAAAGGGTCCTACACCATTTTGGTGCGGTTGCGATGCAATTTCAGCCATACAAACTGTATGGCTGAATTCGCATCGCACAGACATCGCATGTGATGTGCACAGCAATGCGGTGTAAATCACATGCGATGTCTGGCATCGCATTAGTGTGAACTCAGCCTCAGAGCACCTGAAGACAGCCACTAAGGAGAGTATCCAGCATCTCTGAGCAGGCACAGCAGGCAAGGTTTTACAAGAAGCAGCAGCTTGTGGGTGATGGGGGCACAAACCATTACACATACAGTAACTAAACTGGTATTCAAGTTAGAGATGGATGGTTTCAAACCCTTGCGGACTTGGTTTTGCAAATGGATGGTGCAAACTAAGCCCATTTCATTATCGCCTATGCAAGGATTGAGGAGGTGGGAACAGGTACCTGTCAAAAAAAGCCCCCCCCCCCAAACAAAAGCTGACAATATAATAGAGGCTGGGGGAGAAAAGGTATGAGTGATACTTTACTTATAGCACACATGTATATATATTTATTTTTAGATTAGTGTGTACGCGAACTGTCCCTGTATTCCATTATTCCATGGACTTTTCTGCTGTTTTCTGACCTGCCCCTCTGGCTGTTTCTTTGGTATGGATGGGTCATTCCTGCCTCAGCCCAGATCAGACATTGCTGTCACCCCTTTCTCTCCCTCCCTTTGAAAACCGGGCTAATTTCCAGCTGACTAGTAAGTACCAGACTGCTTGTTTCTCCTAGATCATGTCTTTCACTCCTGTTATAGGAAAGTGTTTAATAATTTTGACCGTATATTGTTATATTATATATTTTTTACTTTTTCACTATTATAGACATTCCTTAAACTGTACTCCTGATGAGTGGACATGTTCCACGAAACGCGTCGTGTTCCATTGTGATTTTTCAAGGATGCCAAGACAGTCTGGTTCTTGCAATTTATACCTATTTTTGTTTGTGTCACTATTGTGCATATACCATCATGCATCAATACAATTTTTTTTTGTGTGTTTTAATATGTGCTTTTTTTATGACTTTTTTTGTGATTCATTACCATGTACTGTGTTTTTCTGCGATTATGTAGATTTATTCTTGGATTGTAATAAACTTTCTATACCATTTACTTAATGTTATTTTGACTCTGGGTAGTGACATGCCTCATTTAAAGTCCCATGACCACTGTTTCCTTTTCATATAAAGTGATACTTTACTTTGTTTTGGGGTGAAGGCCCCCTCTTTAAAACTCCTGTATCTGATAGGAGAGAGAGGAGTGTCAGCTATTTATGTCTATTTTTTTAATGTGAATGGGAGTGACTTCTTCATTACTGATCAGCTGCTGCACTTGCAGGGTTCTAATGAGGAAAGCGTCAGAGTTTGAATTCCCTTACACGTAATTAACCCTTTAGGAGTATCTCACCACAACTCAAATTTTTGTTGCAGAGGATGCAAGTTTTCCCAAAATCTGATTTGAATCTTAGTACAAACTTAAAAAAAAAATAATCAGTGAGCCAATCACACAAGCAGGAAATTACATTTCTGGGGGGGGGGGTCTGTACACCATGTGTGTACAAAATGACTCTAGGTTGCCATATTGCATTGTATTTTACAGACAATTACAGTGCTGTATATTAAAAAGGAAAGGTCATTTTTAATAATGTAATAGTACATAGAAACATGGAAAAGTGCTCTTGGATGGGCCGCATCCACGCGATCAAGATGACCAGTCTCCCAAAACTCCTGTATGCTTCTAGTGGTCTAGCGATTTCAATCCCCCCACATATATTGCGTTCTTTGCAATGTCAGATTCCTAAATTTGTCTGGGGATCGACCCACCAAGATTGAATCAGGCAGTGTTATACAAAAAGAAGCGTGTAGATGGTTTGGGAGTTCCAAACCTGATGCACTATTATAAAGCTGCGCAAATTGCACCCTTGATACAGCTATATGCTGGAAATTTGGGATGTGGACCCTGTCCCGTTATCGTCACTTTTATAGCTGCCCGCTCAATTTGGTCCTAAGCCTCTAAACCTTATTTTGTCTCATTCACTTGCGATATGGGATTCTGTAAAATATTCCGCAGGGCTTCTTTCACCTCAGCTACCTCTTCTGGAGGTCTTCAACTGCCCATGCTTTCCTCCAGGGTTGAATTACCCCCATAGCTTTCATTGGTGGCGCTCCAAAAGCCTGACACAATGGTCTGTTATTTTCTCACGACCAGAGGGGTATACACTTTTCAGCAGCTTCAGGAAACATATGAAGTTCCTGACCGAGAGAGATACTGCTATTTCCAAATTCGCAATTTCTTATACACCCTGGTTAGAAATTATGATAGCTCTTGACCTTCGACTACATTCAGATGCCGTACTCATCCGACTACTCAGGGCTTAGTTTCATTTCTTTATTCCTCTCTTTTTGGAGCCTCTAACGCTCCTACTGTGCATGATGGGAGGCAGATTTCCCTTCAATCCACTGAAGACTGCACTGTGCATGGTACGGGGACAAACAAGAAGCTTACGGCCATACTCGTGGACACTAGGGACACATTTCTTACGATTTGGCAGCCCTGGTTGGACCAGTTTCCAGGGAGGAGCCCCTCTTCATGCTTTCTGGGCCTAGAGGAAATTCTGTCAAGCCTACCGGTGATGGCCTTGGATTCCCTGGGGCGGGGCTTACCTTCTTACTTTCTTCTTCGTGACTCCTCTTTCTTTGGTTTACTTCTCTAACTCTCCCCCTTGTTGTTTTATTTTTTTTCTTTTTTTTTCTTTTCTCTTTCTCTCTTCTTATTTTTGGTTATTTACTGCCAGACACCAGTATGCTGAATCTGTTAATCTGCTTCCTGGCCACACTTTTGGGGTAACTTTTATTTTCCTTTATTTGATGGTATAGCTTATTGGCCTTTGGGTGGGGGTACAGTCCTCTTATACATCAGGAGGCCTACAGGATAGTTTTCTTACCCCCTGTTTTTTTTTTTTTTTATGTTTTGGTCCCTGAGAGGCTCTTGGACTTTATCTTTATAAACGAATATAGATCAATCTCAGGTACTGCATGGTATTTTTTACATTTCTGAAATACATTTCTGAAATACTGTTTGCTTAGTGTATTCTCTAGGCTTTACCATTATTAGCTGCATGGTTCACTACTACCCTAAGCATAGGCTCACACTGACAATCGTGCGAGTTCAGCTGACTCCAGCATCACTTCTGATGTTTAGAGGGTAAAGCACTATTCGATTTTTTGAAGATTTTTGTCTTCAGATTTACCAAAACCATATAATATGAGGTCAAACCTTAATGCCGCGTACACACAACCGTTTTTCATGACGAGAAAAATGCAATTTTTTAGATTGGTCATGAAAAACGGTCGTATGTATGCTCCATAACATTTTTCTTGACGAGAAAACTGCCCGAAAAAAAAAAAATTGCTCTATTTTTTCTCGTCGTTCTTTTTCACGTCATGAAAAATGGTCGTGTGGAGGCTTTTACGAGGGGAAAAAAAACGCGCATGCTCAGAATCAAGTATGAGACGGGAGTGCTCGTTCTGGTAAAACTAGCGTGACATTCGTCACGCTGTAACGGACTGAAGAGCACAAGGCTGAAAAGCGCGAACCGTCTCTCACCAAACTTTACTAACACGGGGATCAGCAAATGCAGCCCAAAGGGTGGCGCCATTCGAATGTAACTTCCCCTTTATAGTGCCAGCGTACGTGTTGTACGTTACTGCGCTTTGCTCGAGCGTTTTTTTCATGAACGTGTGTATGCAAGGCAGGCTTGAGAGGAATCACGACGAGAAAAACATATTTTTTTTGCATGACATGAATATCGGTCGTGTGTATGCGGCATAAGAGTTCCAGTTTGTATGCAATCAGGCAGGCCCTTGCACTAAATGGTTTTGGTAAATCTAAAGACAAAATTCTGCAGAAAATCTAATAGTGTGCATTGGGTCTTACAGAACATGAGAAGTCCTTGTTATGCTACAGAATATTTCAGCCAGGGATAGACAATTGCGCTCTTTCCTCCATAAATCTAACCAAACTTTTCACTTCTCCAGTCCATATCCATTGATTGGCCCAAGAGAAAGACTGCGGTGGTCCAGACATGGAAACATTGAAGTGAAAACTAGCACTGCCTGACAGTGAGAGTGATGCCCACGTATAGCCAGCCTGGGATTAAACCGTCCCTTTTCAGGAAATGTTCTGTAGACTTTTCTACCCATTCACATCACAATTTTACTTTGAAGGTTTAACTTTGACACATACTGTTGTTTCAATAAGGTCTGCAAATAGCGCATGGAAATTCTGAACCTGAAAAATCCTGTAAAAGACCCAAAACAAATAGAGGAAATTCTTAGCATAATGCGCCTTTCATCATAGCCCTTTACATGGGTGAAATTTTGGGATCAGATTTAGACAGAATCATATCTAAGAAAGAAAAAAAAATAACCCCAAAACCTCTGAAATGTTTCCAGTGCTTTGCTTTTCAGGATCTGGTTACTTAAGCCCGTGTGAGCATACTTTATGAAATTTTGGTGGGGAATGCAAGCCCAGGAACACTATAAAACTGCCAGGCGTATTTTAATTTCTTGGACTGACCTCCCTACTGGTATTAACTCTTTCCATATGGTGACATTCACCAAAGAAAATGAAAGCGCCAGCAGTTTCACATGAATAACTAACATCAGCAACACATTCAAAAGAACATTTTGTTTATTAGTCAAATATTTTTTGTAGTTAAAAGTCTGGAGTTATAACAACATTGGTTCTTGTAAGGATTCAGTTCACACCTGAACTTTACTGGCACCTATGGCATGATTAAAGGGTTCACTTTGATCTAAGATCAAATGTTGCGCACACACACAGTTTACTGGCTGAATGGCTTTCATTTCCATCCTAGCATTCATCTTCAGCAACTTCTGAACTCCTTGGGTAAAGCAGCACTCACAGAGCACGTAGGGGCATAAACAAGGTTGCACAGGTCAGACTTACAGAATCATGTGATAAGAGGTTGTAGTCCCATTAGAAGCCTTGGGAGAAGTCTCCTAAGTGCTCATTTACACTTTCTTCGGCTTCAACACAAATTAACGGCTAGTTTACACTTGCTTCAAAACAAGGCTTTGGACAGGCTTTGTTAAAGCTTTCTGAACACTAGTCAAAGCTCCTGTCACGAATATAACGGTTAGCTTACAGTCCTGTATACTCCTTGCTTTTGCTTTGCTTCGGCTTCGCTTCAAAAATTATACCCCATGTAGCTTTAGTGGTGCTTCAAAGGGTCTTCAAAGCCTCCATAGAATTCTATGGCAAAGCTCGCTTGAAACCCCACTGAATCCCCACAAAGCCTCACCAAAGCCCCACTGTGACAGGAGGGCCTATGGAACCCAGAATCCCTTGGAAAGGATGGGAAACCCTTGTTTCAGCTCCCCAGGCACCTCTTATGTCTAAGTCACCCTGTGCCATCCTTGCACAGGGTGACTGAAAAAATATATATTGGATTACTTAAAATGGGACAATAGTATTTATCCACAATATCTCCAAGGATATATGTAAAGACTATTCTTGGTTTGTTTGATTCTGAACAATACATGATCATTGAAAGAGCTGATCACATTAACCTCCGGAGACGGACTGTCTGGTCACCTGGGCTGCCGTAAGTGCTGTGTTAATTAACATGCTAATTATATAGTTGTCTGCTAAGCTGTTGCTAGAGGGGAGGGGGGAGTACCCAGGAGCCAGCCCTACCTCGTTATCTAACCCCTTGTGTTAAAAGTGTATAAAAAGACTTGTATTCTGGTTCTAATAAACAGTCCATGTTCAACAACTAAACAAGTATCGTCTTGCTTTGTGCTTGTGAGCGGTTGGAATATCTGATATCTATATTCGGACTGGAAGAAAGTGGTATATGATGAAAGCACTCAAGCTGAGTGTGGGACGTTTTGTTACACCCACCAAAGCCTCATCAAAGCCCCATCCAAACCTCATCAAAGCACCAAGCAAAAGCAAGGTGTAAACAGGACTGTAAGCTAATCATTTTATTTAGTGACAGGGGCTTTGACCGGTGTTCAGAGAGCTTTAACAAAGCGTGTCCGAAGCCATGTTTTGAAGCAAGCGTAAAGTAGCCCTAAATGTATCTACACTGGATTTGATGAAAGGTTTAAGGCTAGCCATACACATTAAGTGGTTCTAAAGGCTGAAGTTTTTTTTTTACCTTCATGAATTCTGTGCATGAAGGTAAAAAAATCTTCTGTGTGCAGCAGCCCCCCCCCCCAGCCCCCCAATACTTACCATAGATCCCTCTAGATCCAGTGATGTGCACAAGAGCATAGGCTCCCCAAGGACTCTCCCTCCTCATTGGCTAAGACAGCAAACAGCCAATAAGGAGAGAGGGGGGGCGCACCATCTTGGGTGCCCCCATTGCAAGCTGTTTGCTCTGGGGGCACTCGACAGGAGGGAGGGGCCAGGAGCGCTGGCCGAGGACCTGAGAATAGAAGGATCAGGACTGGGTAAAATCACTGCACAGAGCAGGTATGACATGTTGGTGGTAAATATGTCATTTTTTTTGCCCTTAATATCACTCATGCCTTTTACACACAACCATTTTTCCCGGCAGGAAAAAAAACAAAGTTTTTCCTGACGGGATTCCTGTCAAGCCTGCCTTGCATACACACAGTCATACAAAAGAATGCTGAACTTTTGAATGTCAAGAACGTGGTGACGTCAAAGACTACGATGAGCCGACAAAATGACGTTCTATGCTTCCGCGCATGCGTTGAATTGTTTACAAGCATGCACGTTTTTGTTTTTTTTCCCCATACAGACGACCAGTTTTCTCTGCAGGATTTTTGCCTGATGGGAAAATAGAGAACAAGTTCTCTTTTTTTTTTCCCGCAGTTTTCCTGCCGGGAGAACTGCGATTGAGCATACACACGGCTGTTTTTCCTGGCGAAAAACTGTCATGGCAATTTTCCTGCCGGGAAAACCGTGCGTGTGTACGAGGCATAAGACTTCTCTCATTTCCTCTTTAATGTTGAACAGCAGAGCTGATGGAATCTTCTCTTCAGGCTATTTTAGGGTCCATGTACACTGGGCTTAAAAAACGCCAGTTATTTTGACAGAAAAAACCGCTCATATAGCGTTTAGCCTTTTTGTTTCTGTCAGAAAAGTCCTCTAAAAAACGCAATATAGAAGGTTTTTTTTCTGCCTCTAAACACTGAGCTTAAAATGTGCCTCTAAAGGTCCTAATGTACATAGAATAATATTGAGCTGCTTCTACAGACAAAACACAAAACTCCTATAGAAGCAGAGTTTTTAAAGCCCAGTGTGCATGATGGGCCCTTATTCTGGCAACTACTACTTTGAGCCATGCATGGCAGAATATGCAAAAATGCAACCGAGCCTTAAACTCTTCATGTCCAGGGAGTTCATCGGGTTATTTGTAACAAAATTTAATCAATAATCTGCAAATGAGAGGACGGACAACCAGTAGTTAATTGGCTAATAAGGAGACTGAAAACCAGTAGTTAGACAGCTCAGCAGAATGAGATTTTTTTTAAGGTTCTTACTATGTCACGCACAGGAAAGAGAGAAGGGGAAAAAATAGGCACTATTATTGTCATTACTCCTTTGGGGACATGGTTCCTGTTTAAGAATATTTAGTTATTCAATATGATTCGGGCCATATCCTTTTTCTAGTGTATAGAAAATTCCATGATTTGCACATCTAATATCAGACTGAATGGTTATAAGTGGGATCAAAGTTGTTGCAAACAAAAACGTTCTTTTAGGATGTTATTATGGTAGATGGTAAGCGTAAACCTTCCCTTCCATCTCCCTTTCTCTTCAATCTCTGCAATTAAGATCAGCTTTGAGTGAAACGCACCAAGTGGTTGTAAAGCCCATTCAGCGCTTTGTCGGCATTATAGCCGCGCTGCCCCATTGATTTCAATGGGCAGGAGCGGTATACACACCGCTCCTTCACCGCTCCAAAGATGTGGCTAGCAGGACTTTTTTTAGCGTCCTGCCAGGGCACCGCTCCAGTGTGAAAGCTCTCACACTGGAGAGACAGGAGCGGCTCTTTCAGGGCGCTTTGCAGGCGCTATTTTTAGTGCTGTAGCGCCTGCAAAGCACCCCAATGTGAAAGGGGTCTAAGTGCTGTGTCTATCTGCTACTCCATTCCTCTGTTATCAGTAGTCACTCCTGACAAGTGAAATTTTGTGTCAGGGAGGAAGCTTAGGCCACTTTCACACTGAGGCGCTTGAAAAACTGCCAGTAAAACACTGAGCGCTTTTGAAGCGCTTTTCAGGCGCTTTTGAAGTGCTTTCAATTCATTTCAATGGAGAGGGGCGTTTTTTCAGCGCACTGCCCCAGTGTGAAAGGATTCATTGCTTTTAATGGAAATACGTTTTCGGGCGCTTTTTTTAGCGTGAAATCGCCTGAAAAGCGCCTCAGTGTGAAAGTGGTCTTAGAGGAAGATAAGCAGAGAGCTTGCCTATTCAGCATGCAGCTCTGCATGTTCATTCCTTCCTCCGCCTATGTGGAGGGGCGGGGGGTGTCCCTTTCTTCCAATCAGCTCTCACATAGTGTAAGCCCAGACTCCACACCCACTGCTGGAAGAGGAAAAAAGATTTCTAATGGATCTGCACTTTCCAAAGAATGTAGAAAGGGAAAGACAGCAGTAAATATATACATGTAAAACTTATGTAGGGAGATTTGTTTCATCCCTGTGTATCATCTGAGACTGTTCACTTCACTGGGTATAGGAGAGGGTTTACAAGCACTTTAAGCAGCAATCTGCTTGCTTTAAGTTTCTTGATGGGAGATATCGTGAAGTTTGGCCTCTATCTTTGGATACACTTGATGGCATCTGTGTCTACCACAGGAGTGTATGGCAGGGTTCTGTCAGATGTTTGGATACATAAGACTTGCTGTAACCAAATGTGTAGCTGTACTGACATAGGAAACATAGTTTAGGACAGTATCGGAGATCTATAGTCACAGCATACACTTTTTTTTTTCCTTATAACATCATTTATAACATCAGCATTGTAATAGCAATTCAAACAATAGTTAACACTGACAATCCATTATAAACTACGGTAATTTGAAAAATCTCCTTTCATGTTGTAAGTGCGGCCTCCCAAAGCCCATCTTTCCACAACTTCCTGGATTCCCTGCATGCTTTGCTTTTGCTGCTGTTTATTTTCACTTTCTAAGGACTACATATCCCATGGTACCTTGCTGCCTACAAGCTGTGATTCCAGTACTGACTCGGCCTCCTGAAACTCTTCCTCTCATCACCTCTGTAGATCAGTAGGCAAGCTCTGTGAAATGTGTGACACAGCAGTGCCTACTCACAGGGCATAGTGAATGGGTGACACAGAATTCAAGGAAGTAAATGTGTGGGCATCTTCACAAAGTTTACAAATTCCAAGATCATTCAGAATAAGAGGAAACAGTTTACAAATAATAAAACCCAATGTGGAAATGAATATATAATTATAAGTAGCTTTGGCCATAGATATGCATTAGATCAGTACATTTCAACAACATGGGATATACTTCCATGGTGAAGCTTTATATTAAAAACAAAGCAGTAAAGCATGATCACACAAAATGCACTCAGAAAATCAAACTTTTACTCATAAAAACCAAAGCAGGGAGGTTCATATTTAACTTCCATACTGGGCACTTAAACACCTTCCTGCCCAGACCAATTTTCAGCTTTCGGCGCTGTTGCACTTTGAATGACAATTGTGCGGTCATGGTACACTGTACCCAAACTAAATTTTTATCATTTTGTTCCCACAAATAGAGCTTTCTTTTGGTGGTATTTGATCACCTCTGCGATTTTTATTTTCTGCTAAAAAATAAAAAAAAGACCGAAAATTTTGAAAAAAAAAAAGTTTTTTTTATGGTTTCAGTTACAAAACTTTGTAAATAAGTTAGTTTTATCCTTCACTGATGGGCACTGATGGGGCTGCACTGACGGGCACGGATAAGGCGGCACGGATGGGCACGATGAGGTGGCACGGATGGGCAACGATCGGCGGCACGGGTGGGCAACGATCGGCGGCATGGGTGGGCACAGATAGGCGGCACGGGTGGGCACAGATAGGCGGCACGGGTGGGCACAGATAGGCGGCACGGGTGGGCACAGATGGGCGGCACGGGTGGGCACAGATGGGCACGGATAGGCGGCATGGATGGGCACTGATAGGTGGCACGGGTGGGCATGGGTGGGCACTGATAGGTGGCATGGGTGGGCACTGATAGGTGGCACTGTACTGTACTAATGGATGCCAATCAGTGCCAAACAATAATGCCTGCCAATCAGTGGTGCCCATTGTGGGCACTGATTGGCATCCATTGTGGCACTGATTGGCATCCATTATCCCTGGTGGTCTAGGGTGGCATACCTTACATGGTGTGCTTCCCTGGTGGTCCAGTGGCATCCCTGGTGGTCTAGTGGCATCCCTGGTGGTCCAGTGGGCATCCTCGGGGGGGCTGTGCTGATAATCGATCAGCACAAACCCCCCCCTGTCAGAGGAGCAGCCGATTGGCTCTCCTCTACTCGCGTCTGACAGACGCGAGTGAGGAAAAGCCGATGACCGGCTTTTCCTGTTTACACTGTGATCAGCCGTGATTGGACACGGCTGATCACGTGGTAAAGAGTCTCCGTCGGAGACTCTTTACCTAGATCGGTGTTGCGGGGTGTCAGACTGACACCCCGCAGCAACGATCGCCGCGATGCGCGCCCCCGTCATATGACGTCCTGTCAGGATTCTGCAACCACTTTGCTGCCGTCAATCCTCTATAGGGCGGGCGGCAAGTGGTTAACAAGTTATGTGGAAAGGTTTTCTTGAGGCTCTCTTGGGAGTTTATCTAAAAAATATGTACGCTATAATCCCCCTCCTGTTGGTTTTCACAATTCATAATAACAATTCATAATAATAATTAAAAAAAAAGAACCCCACAAGAGTTACATAAAAGGGTAATATAAAAAATATGAAAGTGTAGAAAAAGCAGTGCATATTGAGTGGAAAAGCAAGACAATCGTAATGCTTTGCCAGTAACTTATATGATGTCTGTTAATAACCTAAATACAACGCTTGATACACATTCCCCACTAAAAACATATTCTCAGCAACATGTACTGCAATGGGCAGTTAACGGGTAACTTTGCTATGATGTTGCCTAGTAAACCTTAGTTAATAAGTCAACAGCAAACACAAGCAATTGGAAACATGACAGCAATGTGTGGTTTTTCATTTTATGAGGTTATGTACAGAAGCACATCCAATGTCTGTTTGTGATTTCACACATGAGGCCCAATCTGGGAATCAATAGATATGAATGAAGATTGTAGAGCTAAAGCCCAATTGCAGCCAAGACCTCTTATTTTTTACATAGTGTGGAAAGGTTAGAACCCAGCGTTCTCTTTGCTGTGTGCTCCCATTGAGGAGATTTCTACTTTCTTCCTGCTCTGTTGACCATCTATCACTTAGACAGGAAGTGAGGGGAAATCTCCCTCATGGGGCACAGAAAACAATGAAAAATATTTGACCAGCACAGAAAATAGCCAAATAACATACATTTTTTGCCCCATTCGCACGGAACGAATTGTACATGCACTTTCACTGGGGAATTGCTATGCATTATTTTAAAATAAATATATCAATTTAAAGTATAACTATAGGCAAAACTTTTTTTTTCATTTTGTATAGAGCAAGGAAGAGTTATAACCCCTGTCAGATTTTTTTTCACCGTCTGTGTGTCCAATTTTGGATATTTTTATTCACTTCCTGACCCATAGCAAACAAGAAGTGAGAGGAAATCCCTGCAAATTAAGAGAATTCCTTGGGGACCCCCAGGTGATCTAATGTCCCCATTGGAAAATGTCCCCTCTATTACTTTCTGGGGACAACCAAAAATTTGGGTAATTTATTTTACTTTCACTTTTAATGATAATGGTAAACAGGACAAATAGAGAGAGTGAATCTCCTTAACCGGGTACAGACAGCAATAAAACCTGACAAGCCTTCAAATCTTTCTCCACTCTATCAAGAACTAAAAAAAAAGTTTTGCCTTTAGTTATTCTTTAATTTTAGTTCTTAACCACTTAACGACCGCTCACTGTATATATACGTCGGCAGAATGGCACCGACAGGCACAATCACGTAGAGTGTACGTGATCGCCTTTGTACAGTTGGGGGGTCCAATCGGACCCCCCTTCTGTACAGTGAGCGGTCGGAATTCGTCTGGGAGCGATCCGAGATGGGGGGGGCGGCCGTTCGATTCCGGCCACCTCCCCGCGATCGCTCCCGGCGAATGAGAATGCCCCCTCTGCCTGTGTAATGTAAACACAGGCAGAGGAAGCAGGAGGAAGTGATGTCATCTCTTGTGCGGCGCTCACATATACCGAGCGCCGTACAAGAGAAGACATCAAGGTTAGTGCACAAACACTACACTAACACCAGCACACATAGGCACATAAATCGCCCCCCCCAGGCCCCCCCAGATCACCCCCCAGCCCCCAGTCACAGTGTCACTGATTGCAGTGACCATTTATTTACTGATCACTGCAATCAGTGACATTTGTGACTGTAAAAGTGTCACTACATTTAGTTTTAGGTCCAGTGTAGCCCCCTAACCCCCCCTAATAAAGGTTTAACCCCTTGATCACCCCCCAGATAACCCTTTCACCCCCTAGCACCGCCGTCGCTAAGTGATCATTTTTCTGATCGCTGTCTTAGCGTCGGTGATGCAGATCGGTAGCCAGTAATTTTTTTTAGGTTCGCCGCAGGTTTTTATAGCGTCAGGTACCCCCATAAATTATCTAATAAAGGTTTAACCCCCTTGATCGCCCCCCAGGTAACCCTTTCACCCCCTATCACCACTGTCGCTAAGCGATCATTTTTCTGATCGCTGTCTTAGCGTCGGTGATGCAGATCGGTAGCCAGTAATTTTTTTTAGGTTCGCCGCAGGTTTTTATAGCGTCAGGTACCCCCATAAATTATCTAATAAAGGTTTAACCCCCTTGATCGCCCCCCAGGTAACCCTTTCACCCCCTATCACCACTGTCGCTAAGCGATCATTTTTCTGATCGCTGTCTTAGCGTCGGTGATGCAGATCGGTAGCCAGTAATTTTTTTTAGGTTCGCCGCAGGTTTTTATAGCGTCAGGTACCCCCATAAATGATCTAATAAAGGTTTAACCCCCTTGATCGCCCCCCAGGTAACCCTTTCACCCCCTATCACCACTGTCGCTAAGCGATCATTTTTCTGATCGCTGTCTTAGCGTCGGTGATGCAGATCGGTAGCCAGTATTTTTTTTTAGGTTCGCCAAAGGTTTTTATAGCGTCATGTACCCCCATAAATTATCTAATAAAGGTTTAACCCCCTTGATCGCCCCCCAGGTAACCCTTTCACCCCCTATCACCACTGTCGCTAAGCGATCATTTTTCTGATCGCTGTCTTAGCGTCGGTGATGCAGATCGGTAGCCAGTAATTTTTTTTAGGTTCGCCGCAGGTTTTTATAGCGTCAGGTACCCCCATAAATTATCTAATAAAGGTTTAACCCCCTTGATCGCCCCCCAGGTAACCCTTTCACCCCCTATCACCACTGTCGCTAAGCAATCATTTTTCTGATCGCTGTCTTAGCGTCGGTGATGCAGATCGGTAGCCAGTAATTTTTTTTAGGTTTGCCGCAGGTTTTTATAGCGTCAGGTACCCCCATATATTATCTAATAAAGGTTTAACCCCCTTGATCGCCCCCCAGGTAACCCTTTCACCCCCTATCACCACTGTCGCTAAGCGATCATTTTTCTGATCGCTGTCTTAGCGTCGGTGATGCAGATCGGTAGCCAGTAATTTTTTTTAGGTTCGCCGCAGGTTTTTATAGCGTCAGGTACCCCCATAAATGATCTAATAAAGGTTTAACCCCCTTGATCGCCCCCCAGGTAACCCTTTCACCCCCTATCACCACTGTCGCTAAGCGATCATTTTTCTGATCGCTGTCTTAGCGTCGGTGATGCAGATCGGTAGCCAGTATTTTTTTTTAGGTTCGCCAAAGGTTTTTATAGCGTCATGTACCCCCATAAATTATCTAATAAAGGTTTAACCCCCTTGATCGCCCCCCAGGTAACCCTTTCACCCCCTATCACCACTGTCGCTAAGCGATCATTTTTCTGATCGCTGTCTTAGCGTCGGTGATGCAGATCGGTAGCCAGTAATTTTTTTTAGGTTCGCCGCAGGTTTTTATAGCGTCAGGTACCCCCATAAATTATCTAATAAAGGTTTAACCCCCTTGATCGCCCCCCAGGTAACCCTTTCACCCCCTATCACCACTGTCGCTAAGCAATCATTTTTCTGATCGCTGTCTTAGCGTCGGTGATGCAGATCGGTAGCCAGTAATTTTTTTTAGGTTTGCCGCAGGTTTTTATAGCGTCAGGTACCCCCATATATTATCTAATAAAGGTTTTAACCCCCTAATTGCCCCTAGTTAACCCTTTCACCAGTGATCATCATATAAGTGTTACGGGTGACGCTGGTTAGTTAGTTTGCTTTTTATAGTGTCAGGGCACCCGCCGTATATATAACCCAATAAAGGTTTAACCCCCTGATCGCCCGGCGGGTGATATCAATTAGGTTTTAGCGTCAGAGAGGGTCTGCGTCACACCCCAGGCAGCGTCAGGTTAGTGCCAGTAACGCTAACACCCACGCGTGAAGCATACACCTCCCTTAGTGGTATAGTATCTGAACAGATCAATATCTGATCTGATCAGATCTATACTAGCGTCCCCAGCAGTTTAGGGTTCCCAAAAACGCAGTGTTAGCGGGATCAGCCCAGATACCTGCTAGCACCTGCGTTTTGCCCCTCCGTCCAGCCCAGGCCACCCAAGTGCAGTATCGATCGATCACTGTCACTTGCAAAACACAACACACATAACTGCAGCGTTCACAGAGACAGGCCTGATCCCTGCGACTCCAGTGCTGTAGGAGGTGATTTCACCACCACAGTTAAAAAAAAAAGCAAATATGCCGAAGCATTGGGGCAGCAGGGGCGGAGGAGTGATTTTGCTCCTAATGCCGCGTACATACGGTCGAAATTCCGACGGAGGCTTGCCCGTGGAAAAGTCCGACCATGTGTGTGCGGCATAACTTTTTTGCGGGAGGATGCCCCCATGCTTCGACATATATAAATGGTGCATGTATGCCCATCATTAGAAGTGGGTGGATGAAGGGCGGTATTCTAATGGTGGGCATACCCACCGATCAATCTCTTTTTTCGTTCAGCCACCTGGCTGCATGAAAAAAAAAGATTACAATACATGTCCAACAAGGACCAGCAACGTACTGGTATGTTGCTGGACTTTGAATGGTTATACCAGATTGATCCCTGCGGGTTTAGGTATCATCTTGGTATCATTCTTTTCAGCCAGCGGCCGGCTTTCATGTAAAAGCAATCCTAGTGGCTAATTAGCCTCTGGACTGCTTTTACAAGCAGTGGGAGGGAATGTCCCCCCCCGGATATAAAAAGCGCCATTGGGAAATTGGTAAAGCATTTTATCACACCGATCTTGGTGTGGTCAGATGCTTTGAGGGCAGAGGAAAGATCTAGGGTCTAGACCCCAGTTTTTTCAAAAAAAGTGTACCTGTCACTACCGATTGCTATCATAGGGGATATTTACATTCCCTGAGATAACAATAAAATTGATAAAAAATAAATAAATATGGAAGGAACAATTTAAAAATAAAATAAAAAAGCAAAATTAATAATAAAAAAAAAAAAAAGCACCCCTGTCCTGCCCTGCTCTTGCCCAATGGTGAACGCAAGCGTCGGTCTGGCGTCATATGTAAACAGCAATTGCACCATGCATGTGAGGTATCACCACGAAGGTCAGATCGAGAGCAGTAATTTTATCAGTAGACCTCCTCTGTAAATCTAACGGGGTAACCTGTAAAGGCTTTTAAAAATGTATGTAGTTTGTCGCCAATGCGCGTTTGTGCAAAATTTTAAAGAATGTCGTGTTTGGTATCTATGTACTTGGCCTAAGATCATCTTTTTTATTTCATCAAACATTTGGGCAATATAGTGTGTTTTAGTGCATTAAAATTAAAAAAAGTGTATTTTTTCCCCCAAAAATGTGTTTGAAAAATCGCTGCGCAAATACTGTGTAGAAAAAAAAAATGCAACACCCACCATTTTATTCTGTAGGGCCTTTGCTTTAAAAATATATATAATGTTTGAGGGTTCAACATAATTTTCTTGCAAAAAAAAATATGTTTTCATGTAAACAAAAAGTGTCAAAAAGGGCTTTGTCTTCAAGTGGTTAGAAGAGTGGATGTAAGCTTCCTAATGTTGTGTATAAAATGCCAGAACAGTTCAAAACCCCCCCAAATGACCCCATTTTGGAAAGTAGACACCCCAAGCTATATACTGAGAGGCATGTCGAGTCCATGGAATATTTTATATGTTGACACAAGTTGCGGAAAAAATAATTTTTTTTTTTTTTTTGCACAAAGTTGTTACTAAATGATATATTGCTCAAACATGCCATGGGCATATGTGGAATTACACCCCAAAATACATTCTGTTGCTTCTCCTGAGTACGGGGATACCACATGTGTGAGACTATTTGGGAGCCTAGCCGCGTACGGGACCCCAAAAACCAATCACCGCCTTCAGGCTTTCTAAGGGTGTAAATTTTTGATTTCACTTCTCACTGTCTATCAGTTTCGGAGGCCATGGAATGCCCAGATGGCACAAACCCCCCCCAAATGACCCCATTTTGGAAAGTAGACACCCCAAGCTATTTGCTGAGAGGTATTGTGAGTATTTTGCAGATCTCGCTTTTTGTCACAAAGTTTTGAAAATTGAAAAAAAATAAAATAATTGTTTCTTTCTTCATTTTCAAAAACAAATGAGAGCTGTAAAATACTCACCATGCCTCTCAGCAAACAGCTTGGGGTGTCTACTTTCCAAAATGGGGTCATTTGGGGGGGTTTGTGCTATTTTGGCATTTTATGGCCTTCGAAACTGTGATAGGTAGTGAGGAGTCAAATCAAAAATTTGTGCCTAGAAATCCTGAAGGCGGTGCTTGGTTTTCGGGGTCCCGTACGCGGCTAGGCTCCTAAAAAGTCCCACACTTGTGGTATCTCCGTACTCAGGAGAAGCAGCAAAATGTATTTTGGGGTGCAATTCCACATATAACCATGGCATGTGTGAGCAATATATCATTTAGTGACAACTTTTTGTAATTTTAATTTTTTTTTGTCATTATTCAATCACTTGGGACAAAAAAAAAAATATTCAATGGGCTCAACAGGCCTCTCAGCAATTTCCTTGGGGTGTCTACTTTCTAAAATGGGGTCATTTGGGGGGGTTTTGTGCTATTTTGGCATTTTATGGCCTTCAAAACTGTGATAGGTAGTGAGGAGTGAAATCAAAAATTTGCGCCCTTAGAAATCCTGAAGGCGGTGCTTGGATTCCGGGGTCCCGTACGTGGCTAGGCTCCTAAAAAGTCCCACACATGTGGTATCCCCGTACTCAGGAGAAGCAGCAGAATGCATTTTGGGGTACAATTCCACATATAACCATGGCATGTGTGAGCAATATATCATTTAGTGACAACTTTTTGTAATTTTTTATTTTTTTTTGTCATTATTCAATCACTTGCGACAAAAAAGAAAATATTCAATGGGCTCAACATACCTCTCAGCAATTTCCTTGGGGTGTCTACTTTCCAAAATGGGGTCATTTGGGGGGGGTTTTGTACTGCCCTGCCATTTTAGCACCTCAAGAAATGAGATAGGCAGTCATAAATTAAAAGCTGTGTAAATTCCAGAAAATGTACCCTAGTTTGTAGACGCTATAACTTTTGCGCAAACCAATAAATATACGCTTATTGACATTTTTTTTACTAAAGACATGTGGCTGAATACATTTTGGCCTAAATGTATGACTACAATTGAGTTTATTCGATTTTTCTTATAACAAAAAGTAGAAAATATCATTTTTTTTCAAAATTTTCGGTCTTTTTCCGTTTATATCGCAAAAAATAAAAATCGCAGAGGCAATCAAATACCATTAAAAGAAAGCTCTATTTGTGGGAAGAAAAGTACGCAAATTTCGTTTGGGTACAACATTGCATGTCCGCACAATTTACAGTTAAAGCAGCGCAGTGCAAAATTCTGAATTCACCTCTGGTCCTTTAGCTACCAAATGGTCCGGGGCTTAAGTGGTTAAGTGCCCAACAACAAGTTGCATATTTGTGGGCATTTTTCTCAGAGTATAGCTGACCTGACCACTGTGCCGGTAATATACACACTGCTCCCCCTATACAAATTGCTCCCATATACACATTGCTCCCCCAATAAACATTGCACCCATATACACATTGCTCCCCCTATAGACACGGCTTACCCTATCAGTGGCGGCTGGTGCTCAAAATTTTTGGGGGGGCGCAAACAAACTGAAAAAAAAATAATCAATTGCCGCCACTCTGCCCAAACGCCACCAGTTTGCCCCCTCAAATACAGCCAGTTTGTTTCCATATACAGCCAGTTTGTCCCCATATATATATAACCAGTGTGCCCCCATATATACAGCCAGTGTGCCCCCATATATACAGCCAGTGTGCCCCCCATATACAGCCAGTGTGCCCCCCATATACAGCCAGTGTGCCCCCATATATACAGCCAGTGTGCCCCCATATATACAGCCAGTGTGCCCCCAATATACAGCCAGTGTGCTCCCATAAACAACCAGTTTGTCCCCATATATAGCCAGTTTGTCCCCATATATAGCCAGTGTGTCCCCATATATAACCAGTTTGTCCCCATATACAGCCAGCTTGTCCCCATATATAGGCAGTGTGCCCCCCTTATACAGCCAGTGTGCCCCCATATACAGCCAGTGTGCCCCCATATACAGCCAGTGTGTCCCCATATACAACCAGTTTGTCCCCATATACAACCAGTTTGTCCCCATATATAGCCAGTGTGCCCCCATATACAGCCAGTGTGCCCCCATATACAGCCAGTGTGCCCCCATATACAGCCAGTTTGTGCCCCATATACAGCCAGTTTGTCCCATATGCAGCCAGTGTGCCCCCATATACAGCCAGTTCCCCCCAAATGCAGCCAGTGTGCCCCCATATACAGCCAGTTCCCCCCAAATGTAGCCAGTGTGCCCCCATATACAGCCAGTTCCCCCCATATGCAGCCAGTTCCCCCCAAATGCAGCCAGTTTGTCCCCCATATACAGCCAGTTCCCCCCAAATGCAGCCAGTGTGCCCCCATATACAACCAGTTTGTCCCCATATACAACCAGTTTGTCCCCATATATAGCCAGTGTGCCCCCATATACAGCCAGTGTGCCCCCATATACAGCCAGTGTGCCCCCATATACAGCCAGTTTGTCCCCCATATACAGCCAGTTTGTCCCATATGCAGCCAGTGTGCCCCCATATACAGCCAGTTCCCCCCAAATGCAGCCAGTGTGCCCCCATATACAGCCAGTTCCCCCCAAATGTAGCCAGTGTGCCCCCATATACAGCCAGTTCCCCCCATATGCAGCCAGTTCCCCCCAAATGCAGCCAGTTTGTCCCCCATATACAGCCAGTTCCCCCCAAATGCAGCCAGTGTGCCCCCATATACAGCCAGTTCCCCCAAAATGCAGCCAGTTTGTCCCCCATAATACAGCCAGTGTGCCCCCATATTCAGCCAGTGTGCCCCCATATACAGCCAGTTTGTCCCCCATATACAGCCAGTTCCCCCCATATGCAGCCAGTGTGCCCCCATATACAGCCAGTTCCCCCCATATACAGCCAGTGTGCCCCCATATACAGCCAGTTTGTCCCCCATATACAGCCAGTTCCCCCCATATGCAGCCAGTGTGCCCCCATATACAGCCAGTTCCCCCCAAATGCAGCCAGTGTGCCCCCATATACAGCCAGTTCCCCCCAAATGCAGCCAGTGTGCCCACATATACAGCCAGTTCCCCCCAAATGCAGCCAGTTTGTCCCCCATAATACAGCCAGTGTGCCCCCATATGCAGCCAGCATGTCCCCCATATACAGCCAGTTCCCCCGAAATGCAGCCAGTTTGTCCCCCATATACAGTCAGTTCCCCCCCAAATGCAGCCTGTCCCCCTCCCCCCAGCCCTGCACTTACCTTCCTCGGTCCGCGCTGTCCTGGGAGGAGTTTTTGGAAGCCGAATACAGCGTGAGAGCTGTATTCGGAAAGCCTATCAGAGCCGCTGGCTCTGATAGGCACTTCCAAGCCACACCCACCGCCGGCCACCGCTCTAATTCATATGGCCGGCGCACACCAGGAGGCCGGCCATATGAATAGTGGGCCGCGCGGCAGCGGTGACAATACACAGATTCATGCAATGCATGAATCTATGTATTGTCTTTCAGTGGCGGTGCGGGAGCGAGAGGGGGCGGCGCTCCGGCGCCCTCTATGGACACACCGCCACTGCACCCTATACATTTGCACCCATATACACATTGCTCCCCCTATAGACACGGCTCACCCTATACATTTTCACCCATATACACATTGCTTCCCCTATAGGCACTGCTCCTCCTATACACATTGCTCCACCTTAAGAAACTGCTTCCCCTACCCAAACTGCTCCGCCTATACACATTGCTCCCCCAACACACACTACTCCCATATACACATTCTCCCCATTTAGACACTGCTCCCCCTAAACACAGCTCCTATACAGTGGGAAAAAATGTATTTGTATCCCTGTAGATTTTGTAAGTTTGCCCACTTACAATGAAATGAAGGGTCTATAGATTTTATCATAGGTGTATTTTAAATGATAGAGACAGAATGTCAACCAAAAATCCAAAAAAACACACGATACAAATGTTATAAATTGAGTTGCAGTTCAGTGAGTAAAATAGTATTTGATCCCCAAGCAAAACACGACTTAGTACTTGGTGGAGAAACCCTTGTTGGCAAGTACAGAGGAAGGACATTCCTTGTAGTTGGTTACCAAGTTTGCACACATCTCAGGAGGGATTTTGGTCCACTCTTCTTTACAGATCTTCTCTAAATCCTTAAGGTTTCTTGGCTGTCGCTTGGAAACTCGAAATTTCAGCTCCCTCCATACATTTTCTATAGAATTAAGGTCTGGAGACTGGCTAGGCTTCTTCATGGGCCACTCCTTTGTTGCATTGGCAGCAGGGGTCAAGTCCTGGGGAAAAAAGTGTGGGAACTCCCACCCAAGATCCACTCCCCCACTAAAAAAAATCTTCAATCAAACGCAGTCACTGTGCCCATCAAACGCAGTCACTGTGCCCATCAAACGCAGCCAGCGTGCCCCATAAAACGCAGCCACCGTGCCCCAAAAAACGCAGCCACCGTGTCCATCAAACGCAGCCACCGTGCCCATCAAACGCAGCCACCGCGCTCATTAAACGCAGCCACCGTGCCCATTAAACGCAGCCACACTGTCCATTAAACGCAGCCACCCTGTCCATTAAACGCAGCCACCCTGTCCATTAAAGGCAGCCACCGTGTCCATTAAACGCAGCCACCGTGTCCATTAAACGCAGCCACCGTGTCCATTAAACGCAGCCACCGTGTCCATTAAACGCAGCCACCGTGTCCATTAAACGCAGCCACCGTGCCCATTAAACGCAGCCACCGTGCCCATTAAACGCAGCCACCGTGTCCATTAAACGCAGCCACCGTGCCCATTAAACGCAGCCACCGTGCCCATTAAATGCAGCCACCGTGCCCATCAAACACAGCCACCGTGCCCATCAAACACAGCCACTGTGTCCATCAAATGCAGCTTTACTGTGCTCATCAAATGCAGCCTCACTGTGCCCATCAAATGCAGCTTTACGGTGCTCATCAAATGCAGCCTCACCGTGCCCATCAAATACTGCCACTGTGCCTCATCAAATGCTGCAACTGTGCCCCATCAAATGCTGCCACTGTGCCACATCAAATGCTGCCACTGTGCCCCATCAAACGCTGCCACTGTACCCCATCAAACGCTGCCACTGTGCCCCATCAAATACTGCCACTGTGCCTCATCAAATGCTGCCACTGTGCCCAAACGCAGCCACTGTGCCTATCAAATACCGCCACTGTGCCCCATCAAATGCTGCCACATCAAATGCCACCACTGTGCCCATCAAAAGTTGCCACTGTGACAGGGTACAGACAATGATGATGAGACCAATAGACAGAGATTGGGTACAGTACAGACAGACAGCATGTAGTAAATGTACCTACCTGTTCCTTGCCTCGGTGACTTGGTCCTCCTACTAAAGGCAGCAGGAGAAGCAACACGTGATTTTCTCTCTCTCTCTCTGAGTGCCCTGCAGTGCAATCTAGGAGTTGTAGTCTCTGCAGAGCACAGGCACCAGAGGGCCAAGTTGAAGTCTGTGTGCCTGTGCTCTGTGGGAGAACTACAACTCCCGCCATGCGCTGGGGCCGCCATCGCCGACTGGAGCCTGCTATTGGACGCAGGCAGCCTGAGCTATGCCCACCATGAAGTGTTGTCCCTCGTTCCGCCACCGCGGACCGGACTCTTTGGCTGTGTAAAGCGCGCCCGCCGCCCGCTCACCCCGCTGCTTGCTGCTGCCTGCTCGAGTCCTGCAAAGGGAACAGCGTTCCTGTTGTGAAAAAAGTGCAGGGACGCCGTATCCACGCGTTCCCGCAGGACTCGAGCCCTGATTGGCAGTATGTTTTGGGTCATTGTCATGCTGGAAGACCCATCCACGACTCACCTTCAGTGTTCTGGCTGAGGGAAGAAGGTTCTAATGCAAGATTTTACAATATATGGCCCCTTAATGCAGCAAAGTCGGCCTGTACCAATAGCAGAGAAACAGCCCCAAAGCGGAGAAAGAAGATATCAGAACGTTGACAGGAAGGGGTGATCAGTGCGGCGGGTGGGCAATTACTGGAACTGATTCCCCCTTCTGGTTCTTCCTGCATCAGGTAAAAAGATGGCTTCTCTGCCTCTCCCTCCTGCCAGTTTCAGCTGCTGAAGGGAGCGCCACACAGGGGATGAGTTCCAGTAACTGCCCTCCCCGCCGCACTGATCACCCCCTCCTGCCCACAATCCTATTGCCTCTGGAGCCCAGGCCCCTTCCTGAACTGATATGACCTGGGACCCTGTCCAGCTGTACCCCCTTATCAGTGGCCTTGGTTATAGCATATGGCATAACCAATCACAAGGGATCTTTGATTGTGCTCTTTGCTGGAGTTAAAAGAAAATAATAATTTATTTGCACAGTGTCCAATAATACATTTTGCAACACTCATAATTGACAACCACAGTATTGCCTGTTGATAGTCATACACAGCTAAGTAAAACCAGGTGATGCCACTGTTCGAGCGCTGGTTACAGCAATCAATTAAGTTGTGAACAAGATTAAGGGAGATCCTCATACTGCCACTGATGTCTGTACGATTTTAAGGTGTGACTTTCTGCATACACAACCACTGTGCTGTTTATGAATTGGTGAATATGTGTTCTATATTTAAAACACATTCTCTTCATAGCAATAAATGTCTCTGACATTCACACAATACCTGACATACAGCACAAAGCTCTCTTTTTGTACACTACATCATTGTCATCTGAATCAACTTACACCAGTGTGCATGGCTGCAAGCCAAACCTAACATACTCAGAGACACATTCCCATGTAAAACTTAGACTGTGATCAATGATCAACTCTTACTATTACCATTATTTTGGCCTCCTGTCATGGCACATGTCACATATTACACAGTTCTTCGCATTGCTCACCCTATGGGGCAGAGATGCCCTTGCGAACATTACCAACTCACTTCAATGTATCTCTTGTTCTTTAAGACCACTATGAGGAAGGAAGCACAAACTATACAACCTTGTGTACTTTTTATCCTTCTGTTTACACATCCATGACTGCTCAACCATAAAGGGAAGCTGGATCCTTAACAGATTTGGATAGTGAACTGCATAACTCTTGAATCTCATGAACTTAATCTGCCATTTAATTAGCCACATATTAAGTAAGACACTGCTGCAGGGACAAAACAAATCACAGAGCCCCAAAGCAACATTTTGACCCCCCACCATCCTGCTACTCAGCTCCATTCTTTAAAGTGAAATCTCTACCTTACCTTTTTTCCATTTTCATTTTCATTTTCCACCCCTAATAACAGCAGCCTATACTGCATACTCATTTAAACCTTACTTACAGGTGTTCTGTGGCAGCCTAAGCACCCCTTATTTTTATTAAGCCAGTAGACTGCACCCCAGTTAAGGCCTTATGTGCACTGGTGGCCAGTGTAACTTCCCTTATTAAATTGGTGATCAGCACAGTATCCCTCTACATTGGTGGCCAGAAGAAACATGTCCCTTACATATTGAAGATTGTCAGTAGGATTAAAACTATTGTCTAAGCAAGATAAAAAATTACCTGAATCTGCAAATCTGGAACCCAGGGAAGAGGAGTGAAAATAAGTATACCCAGGAAAATCAATCAGCCCACAAATTAGCGTGTTATTTGAAAAGTGCAGACGTCGGAAAGATTGCAAATGCCCCCCGGCTCCCATAAAAACAGTCTGGGTCGACATGGTTGTAGTTCAGCTCTTGGTGATTTGGAGATTTACTCCTTTAGTGAAAGCTGCTTCATTTGCTGAACAGTTTCAGTTGAGGCAGTTATCAATAAGGGGCTAAAAATCTTTCCAGCAAGTTACTGAACGGGAACTACATTCAAAGGATAACTGGGGAAAATGCTGATACAGGCTTCCTGCAGTGCTTTTCACACAAATGATAACCAAAGCATTTGGTCGCCATATCTCTGCTGTGGAGGAAAAGCAGCTAGTGTGGACACAGAACCACCCAGTTAGTAGATCACATTACCAGGTATATAGACTTATTGCTAGGTGTGCAGCACTAGAAAAAGTCTGGTACAGTATTTTCTCCAGAGAAGGCATCTCAGTCTTTCTTTTGCATTTTACTTATTTGCACCACCATAGTTGTTAATATAGCTTTATATTAAAGTGCAACTTCACTCCTGGGAATTACCTTTCCCCCTTGCATTCTTCCTCCCTCCGTAATGTCAACATTGTGTCTCTGCTCCTGCAACCTCCTGGAATATCCCCTTCACATATCCCAAGAGGCCACAGGAGTCATCTTTAAGACATTTGACATCACTGAGGGCTGGCTGTCTGAACTCAGAGGAGGACCCAGTGATGTCAGAAAAGAAGGTGGCATTGAAGGACTGTTGCACCTGAGCAGCAGATCGCAGCAGGTCAGCACTGGATGTGTTGGGCAGATGAGTATGTGAATCAAGGACAAGCCTTGATAACAGGTAAGATGGGGAAAAACGAGGGGGTGGAATTGAGTGAAGTTCATCTTTAAACTTTGAATATTGATCCTCTTGCACCAGGGCTGGACAGATCTGAGCAGCCGGGTAGCCAATGCTCCCTAAAAATTACAGCTGGTGTCTAACTTTTGAGGTTTTCTCTAGTTATTGTTAATGTGGCTGCCTTATATAAAAAAAATGCTGCAGGCTCTTGGATTGGGATTGGTAATACACTGTATAAAATGATCTACTATTCAAAAAATAAAAATTATATGATAAAATAACTAATGCCACATCTTTACACTTTTATACAATCCATGAATACAGTTTAAAGTGGTTGTAAAGGCAGAAAGTAGTTGTATCCCCCCTCACTGCACTTATACTTACCTGAGTCCTAGAAAAGAAAAGCTTGACCCAACTCTGTGCCGAGTGCTGCTCTCTCTTCCTCTTCTAACAGGACTCAGTGACAGCAACGGGAGCCAATGGCTTCTGCAGATGTCAATCAAATCCTGTGAGGTGGGAGTGGGGGGCACACAGCCCAGTTCAGAAGTGAACCTACATGTGCCCCCCCCCCAAAGGAAGCGACTTTCTATATTGGCGCACGGAGAAGAGAAGGAGCCCAATGTGCTGTCGGGGGTCTACAAAAGACGAGGTCGGTGCAATAGTATTGCACAGAGCAGGTAAGTATACTATGGGGGAGATATACTAAAACTCAGAATGTGGTACAGCTGTGCATGGTAGCCAATCAGCTTCTAACTTCAGCTTGTTCAGTTGAGTTTTGAGAATTAAGCCTGAAAGCTGATTGGTTTGTGGCTGCACAAGATTTTTTATGCTCCAGTTTTAGTAAATCCCCCCCCATGTTTGTTATTTTAGAAAATAAAAAGGATAGTCTTTACAAACACTTTAAGCCTAAAGGTTATGTAGACAGAAACTGAAGTTAAAATGAATAAAATCTACTTTTCCACTATTCCTCTATTTCTGGATAGTATACTATATGGCTGGATATAGACAGACTGCAACTCTGCTAAAGCCACATGCACACAATGAGAATATCGAACAAATGATTATTTGCTTTTTTTGTCAGTCTCATATCGAAAACCAATAGGTTACTAAAGTTACGAAAAATCTCATATGACAGAATACAACTTCTGAAGTGATGTATTGTATTGTATTGAAATGTGTTCTTTCGTTTCTGAGCATGCGTGGTCTTGGTCTTCCGATTTTTTTTGGACACATACTGTACTGATTAAAAGAAAATCGTTCATTCTGGTATCGTACGAAACAAATGTTTGTGTTTGTCCCTTCATATAATTTCAGATGAACTGTCGTAAGCGGCTTTTGAAAGCTGTGTACTAACAATCAGATTATCGTATAATCGTTTCGAAAGCGGTATTTTTTGTCTGATCTTCTAGGGATAAGACTTAAAATTATTAGATCAAACAGAAAGCTAGACTTTCACTACAGAGAGTTTCCTCTAATATTCAGCCAGGTAGTGTGAAGGTAAACCACTATCTTTAAAGTGGAGCTCAGCTTGTTTGCCTTCTCCCTCCACTGTCACATTTGGCACCTTTGGGGAGGGGGAGGGGGGATTGGGTACCGTGTTTTGACAGGTGCCCACTCCCACTTCTGGCTGACTTCACCACGGCAAAGTCAGCCAGAAGTTCAGGCCCCCCTCCTCCTTCCCCTGCCACCGGGCCATTCACAAAGCACAGCGTGCTTCACCCATGTGCAGTAGGAACCCGGCTGTGAAGCCACAAGGCTTCACTGCCAGTTTTCCTTAACCCGAGATGGCGGCAGCAGCACTAGGGTTGCCACCTCATCCCTTTGAAACTGAACACATATTAATTACAATGGTTCTGTCGCTGATTACTGTGCTAATTAAATTCACTTAGTACCCTACATGCATTAAATTAGCCCCAGAACCTTTGTAATTAATATGTGTTTGGTTTTAAAGGGATGAGATGGCAACCCTAGGCAGCACCCAAGAGCTGACTGAAAATATTGGTTTGGGTGAAGACACCGCTTCCTGGACCGGTAAGTGTCGTAATATTAAAAGTCAGCAGCTACAATATTTGTAGCTGCTGACTTTTAATTTTTTTTTTGAAGGAGCCTGGAGCTCAGCTTTAATGTAATGCATAGGCGTGAGCACAGGGTATGCCAAGAGTGCCCAGGCACACCCTAATCACCCTGTGCAGATCAAATTCCCCCTACTGCCCTGGCTCCCTCCCTTTCCCCCACATAGCTTCTAGCTTCCCTCCTCTCCTCTCCTGTCCTGCCTACTGTTGCTGCGGGGACAGTGGCGGCCCGTTCATAGGGGGCCCCCGGGCGCCGCCCCCCCACCCTCCTGTGGTCACCAAAAAAAAAAAAAACGGGCCCTTTAAGAGTTTTTTTTTTTTAATGTCTTTTTTTTACACATGGCGGCGCGACCATAGAGGGCGCAGAAGCGCCGCTACCGCTCGCTTCTGCGCCCGGCCGTCACTCACCACAACAATACATAGGTTCATGCATTGCATGAACCTATGTATTGCTGCCGCCCACTATTCAGATGGCCGGCCCCTTGAGCGCCGGCCATCTGAGTCACAGCGTCTGATTGGCCTTTAGAAGTGCCTATCAGAGCCAGCAGGCTCTGATAGGCTTCCCGACTACAGCCTGAGGGCTGTAATCGGCTTCTAAATACCTAATGAGAGGACGCACAGGGGTGCGTTCCCTGGCCAATCAGGTTCACCGGGTCTGGTTACCGGTAACCTGATTGGCTGAAGTGACATCGAGGGCGGGAGAAGACATCGAGGACGGAAGAAGGACGGCGCTGACTCGAGGAAGGTAAGTGCAGGGCTGGGGGGGGGGGGGACAAGCTGGCTGTATTATGAGGACAAACTGGCTGCATTATGGGGGAGAAACTGGCTGTATTATGAGGACAAACTGGCTGCATTATGGGGGAGAAACTGGCTGTATTATGAGGACAAACTGGCTGTATATTGGGGGAGAAACTGGCTGTATTATGAGGACAAACTGGCTGTATATTGGGGGAGAAACTGGCTGTATTATGAGGACAAACTGGCTGCATTATGGGGGAGAAACTGGCTGCATTATGGGGGAGAAACTGGCTGCATTATGGGGGAGAAACTGGCTGTATATTGGGGGAGAAACTGGCTGCATATGGGGGAGAAACTGGCTGCATTATGGGGGAGAAACTGGCTGCATTATGGGGGAGAAACTGGCTGCATTATGGGGGAGAAACTGGCTGTATATTGGGGGAGAAACTGGCTGCATTATGGGGGAGAAACTGGCTGCATATAGGGGAGAAACTGGCTGCATTTGGGGGACAAACTGGCTGCATATAGGGGAGAAACTGGCTGCATTTGGGGGACAAACTGGCTGCATATAGGGGAGAAACTGGCTGTATATTGGGGGAGAAACTGGCTGTATATTGGGGGAGAAACTGGCTGCATATAGGGGAGAAACTGGCTGTATATTGGGGGAGAACCTGGCTGCATTATGGGGGAGAAACTGGCTGCATTATGGGGGAGAAACTGGCTGCATATAGGGGAGAAACTGGCTGCATTTGGGGGACAAACTGGCTGCATATAGAGGAGAAACTGGCTGCATTTGGGGGAGAAACTGGCTGTATTATGAGGACAAACTGGCTGCATTATGGGCGAGAAACTGGCTGCATTATGGGGGAGAAACTGGCTGCATTATGGGGGACAAACTGGCTGCATATGGGGGAGAAATTGGCTGCATTATGGGGGACAAACTGGCTGCATTATGGGGGACAAACTGGCTGCATATGGGGGACAAACTGGTTGCATATGGGGGAGAAACTGGCTGCATTATGGGGGAGAAACTGGCTGCATTATGGGGGAGAAACTGGCTGTATTATGGGGGAGAAACTGGCTGCATTATGGGGGAGAAACTGGCTGCATTTGGGGGAGAAACTGGCTGCATATAGGGGACAAACTGGCAGTATTATGAGGACAAACTGGCTGCATTATGGGGGAGAAACTGGCTGCATTATGGGGGATTAACTGGCTGCATTATGGGGGAGAAACTGGCTGCATTATGGGGGAGAAACTGGCTGCATATGGGGGGGAAACTGGCTGCATTTGGGGACAAACTAGTGGCGTTTGGGCACAGTGGCTGCGTTTAATGGGCACAGTGGCGGCAATTGATGATTTTTTTTTTTTCAGTTTGTTTGCGCCCCCCCAAAAAATTTGAGCACCAGCCGCCACTGTGCGGGGATGTTTTAGGATGAGTGGGGGAAGTGGCCAGAAAACAATGCAATGCAATTTACTGGCCCCTTCTCTTTCTGAGTGAACATTGTAAGTGATAGATAGTGTGTGTTTGAGCATTAGGTTGCACACCCTAATGCAATAGGGTGTGCACACCTATGATGTAATGTCAAAATAGACATAACATGCTTCCATAGGAGGTGCAGAGCCAGGCATCTGACCCATGCTTACTTTTACAATGTCAAGCAGCAAATGTAGACATAGATATGGTGTAGGAGAAATAAGTGAGGTTCCACCAACATCTGGGAGCAATTTCCATTCCTACGTGGACCTCAAATATTGCACCTGTACACAGAAGGGAGGTTATTGCTGTAGAAAAAGAAGAAGGGACATCACAGGAATGGAGAAAGGCTTTATGACACGGGAACACTGGAACCACACAAGTGGCCTGACATGGTATGTCTACTGTGCAAACCCTTGGCTACTGCTATGGATCAGTCAAAGGACTGTGACATGTAGGGAATGTCGTATGACACATCATGCCTACTATCTGAATGTCATAGAGGCTTCTCTGTAGTGAACTCGTGACTCAGAAGACCCAACATTCCCATTGATCATGTGTGACTGGTTTTAAAACAAAATAGACTAGTTAAGTAGATCAGTGTTTTTTCTAAGCTGTAATAAGAAAATGACATGTGGAATCTGATTGGCTGTTATGGACACTTTTTTTTTTTTTTTTTAAATAGCATTGACGTCATCCAGTCTACAATGGAAAACAACTAGTAACTTCTTATCACGATACTACATTATTGGCTGGTTGATTTATGAAAACTGGAGCATAAAATATCTGTGTTGGCCATAGTAACCATTTATATATCTAATTTTCCACTTCCATGTAGAGGGCGAAAGATTAAACCAACCTTCTTGCTAAGGGCAACTGTTTTCTTTCCCCCAGTTTTTATTATTATTATACAAGATTTATATAGCACCAACAGTTTGCGCAACGCTTTACAACGTTAGGGCAGACAGTACAGTTACAATACAATTCAATACAGGAGGAATCAGAGGGCCCTGCTTGTTAGAGCTTACAATCTAGAATAATTCAGGCTCTTGTCCTAGAGATACATACTTATCAGAACCGTCCTGATGATACAAGTTATTCTTAAACTTAGCTTCCTCCAAGAGGAGAATTACTATAAGCTACTGTCCTGTCATTCACAGATCCTTCCTTCACTTTGCACACTGAGCATCCCATTGGAACCTGCAGAAGTAGGAGGACCACCATCGCTCTACAGGATCCCTCCTGGGTAACACATTGATGTCTTCTTGACTACACAGCTTCACGCAGCTTACCACGTTCCTCAACACTGTTACACACTCACACAGGTCACACAATCTTAGATTACACCACATCCTTGCAATGTATATATAAAGAACAGCAGCCCCCATCTCCATACCGTGGCACAGTTGAAACTCCTGCTCAGCCCTCTCAGCACATCCTGAAAAGTCCTCCTAGGCTTCATGATTACTTGGAGAAGCCCTGAGTTGCAGCTTCCCAGGCTGCACGCTGTATTAGCTGTGTGTAACCAGGCTGGGGGGCTGCACAGGGAGTGGTGGCTGATCAGGGCGGACAGAGGATGTGATGTTTGGGGGGGGGGAGGACATGATGGGGGGAACTAGCCTTTCCTGAAAGACAAAGCTCACATTTCCTCCCCACCTTATATTAAGCTTACAACTTAACCTCTGCACTGCCAGCTCCTTGTAGTAACAATGCGGGGGTTAATTTGTTTCGATTTGTGACCAGAGTGGCGGCTTGAAAGCATTCTATCAAAAATATAGTCACAGGACATCACATTATTGTTCTATACAAATCACTAACTAAAACTTGATCATTTTAGGAACTGAAAAGAGGAACAATGACATGTAAAAGTACATTAGCCTAAAGCAATCAGACTTTACTTTACAGGAGTGATCATTTAATGATGTACTCCAGTTAGCTATGAGTAACTGCACTATGCACGCTACTCTTGTTATTTAAAGCTGGCCATAAGCAGATCAAAATTTGGCCAATCCCTGCTGAACTGTCTGAAATCAATTCCATTGGTGGCCCCAGATTGACATAAGTACATTTTTTAAATCAACTTTTGTCAAATGATCTGGATGAAAAATGTCTCCATCCAATCAGATGCAGTCACTGTTCAGGTATTCCTACAGCTGTGTGCCAGCTGTCAGAATACAATAGCCGGCGTTGCAGATTAGTCCATTCACACTGTTAAGCAGGGAGAGATTTTTCTCATTCAGATCGCAAGGCTGAATGGCCATTTTATGACTGAGGCTGGGTTCACACTAAAAACGGATGCGGCTGACAGCAGATGGTCAGATGCGTCCCTGTTCTCCGTTTCAGGGACAAATCAGGCCCTAAATTGTGCTTGAATTCAGACCTGAAAGGGAGCCAAAGATGCACAGGACCCTTGTGCAATTCGCTCCGCAGCCGCACCGGAGATGTGTGAACCGGCTCCATGGAGAGCCGGGCACACTCTCCTATCATGCTAATTTTTTGCCGGTATTCTGTCAAAATAGTGTGTATACGGTTGCCGGTATTGTGTCAAAACAGCAATTCATCGAAATTTCCAATTGATGTTATTGAGATCTCAATAAATTGGCTATTTTGACAAAACACTGGATCGAATCGGACTTGGAGGTAGCTGTGTGTAAATGGACACAAGTCTGTTTACATCTGGTGTCCCATAGAGGAAAATGGTTCTCGGCCTTTTGGCTAAGATCAAGTGTAGTATCTGTTCTTATCAGTTGCCAGAGGATGCGCTGAAGCACCTCCTACATGGGGAGGGTGGATGCAAATCCAATGGCGTCATTGCACCTGGAAGGACGGTTTCGGTAGTGATTATGCCGGTTGCCTGACAGTAAACTGGGGACCGGCCCATGGTTGAGTCTGAGCCGTCTGGAAGGGTGCTCCTGGTAAGGATGGAATGCTGCATTTGGTCTGGTCTTTTTGCTGAGTCTTATTCTGGCCTTCTGGGCAGATGGGGTAAGTGCTGTCCTTGTTGGCGACCTGGAGGGAGGAGCTGGCTAATCCCTGTATCTGAGGCGGGGTGCGGCCATGCAAATTCCCCGGGTTGATGGGAGTCTGGAAGGGCTAGTATCGGCGGAGGCTGTAAAAGGTGCAGCTCTCCCTGAGAAAACCTTGAAGGGCTCTCTATCAGCAGGACAGAGGGCTGCGCTGAACGGTCGGGGGTCGGATAGGAACCGAAAAGCCCATGGTGTATGTGCCCTTGGAGTGGCAGTCCAAGGGTGCCAGACATTCACTGTGAGTGAGGGTCACATTGATATATGGCACCACGGTCACTGCACCATGAACACGCTTTTTTAGCACCTGCCTCCTGGGCCGGGCCTTTTGGCTGGGACCGGAGGAATTTTTTATTCCTGGCCGGAGGGCCTGGCCATTCTGTTGCACAATGGCCACTTTTCACTCTCCCACCTTCCTTCTCCCCACTTTCTTTTAATTTAACCCCCGTGTTTGTCACTTTTTTTTTTTTTTGTTGGTTGTCTACACGTTTGTCACAGTGTGTTTAGTAGGGTGTAGGTCCTCGGGCCTGCCCTGAACGACTTGGGAGTCGGTGGACATGGCCTTCTGGCTTAGTTCACCTGCTCTCATGGGGTCTCCCTTCGGGGGAGCCCCACCTAGTACTTGGGTGGGTCTGTTTCGGCAGACCCTCCAGAGAAAGGGGTCCGTCTGGTTTCGGCCAGATGGACCTCAGTCCCCGTCAGGAGCCTAACGCCCCAGGGGATCAGGGTAAGGTCCTTCCATGTGGAGGACAAGTGTAACACCCGTTGCACGTTTTGTGTCACTCTTTATGTGTGTGCACTTTTTTTGGCACCGGGTGGAGTTTTTGGGTGTGTTTCACACACCATGGGCTTTTCAAAAAAAAATAAAAAAATAGAGGAAAATGGAGCGTCTGATCGGTTCAGGCTGAAAAACAGACAGTTGGCCCGAACGGATCCCTTGTGTGAAAGGCGCCTTAATCTGTTTGTTACAAAGTATTCAGATTTCAGGTTCTTTTTTCAGAGAATACCCTTTGAAATCTGCTTTTACAATTGCTTCACATTCAACCTCAGACTTATAAATGATGCCATCTGATGACCTACCTAAAAAAATTTGCATCCAGTTAGGACGACCCTTAGCCCCAGTTCACACTGCCGCGACTTTGCTGCATGACAAGTCGGGCCCATTAACGCCAATGGAACCGTTCTAATCGGTGTGACTCAAGTCGCTCTGATCTAGAAAAAGGTTCCTGCACTACTTTGGGGCGACTTCAACACGACTGGCATTGACTTCTGTTAAAGCAGATGTATGCATGCCGGGATGACGTCGTGCTGGGATGTCGGCTTCAAAGTCACGTGACTCTAAAGCTGCACTGCCTAGTACTGTACACAGTATATTTTTTATCAACCTGGTGAGCTGAACAGAAAAAAAAACTGAGGAGCTCGAGAGGAGAATGCTAAACTAACAATTCGATGTTAGTGTCAGCGATCTTCTCGCAGAACTATTGTGTTCTGACAGGGGGGCGCCCCGAGGGATGACCCCCCCCCCGCCGCCAGAACACACAGGTCACTGCTCTCAGCCATGGGCCAAGAGAGCTGATCGGATGCAAATCGGCAGACCTTTTTCATTCATGCCCCTGCGACACATGGGCCGAATGATATTCAGCCCGTGTGTATGGGGCTTTACGCTATAGTTGTTAGTAGATCTGACACATTTTATCCAGTTATACAATCTTATTTAGATCCATCAACAACTACAGGTCCTTCTCAAAAAATTAGCATATTGTGATAAAGTTTATTATTTTCTGTAATGTACTGATAAACATTAGACTTTCATATATTTTAGATTCATTACACACAACTGAAGTAGTTCAAGCCTTTTCTTGTTTTAATATTGATGATTTTGGCATACAGCTCATGACAACCCAAAATTCCTATCTCAAAAAATTAGCATATCATGAAAAGGTTCTCTAAACGAGCTATTAACCTAATCATCTGAATCAACTAATTAACTCTAAACACCTGCAAAAGATTCCTGAGGCTTTTAAAAACTCCCAGCCTGGTTCATTACTCAAAACCGGAATCATGGGTAAGACTGCCGACCTGACTGCTGTCCAGAAGGCCATCATTGACACCCTCAAGCAAGAGGGTAAGACACAGAAAGAAATTTCTGAACGAATAGGCTGTTGCCAGAGTGCTGTATCAAGGCACCTCAGTGGGAAGTCTGTGGGAAGGAAAAAGTGTGGCAGAAAACGCTGCACAACGAGAAGAGGTGACCGGACCCTGAAGAAGATTGTGGAGAAGGACCGATTCCAGACCTTGGAGGACCTGCGGAAGCAGTGGACTGAGTCTGGAGTAGAAACATCCAGAGCCACCGTGAACAGGCGTGTGCAGGAAATGGGCTACAGGTGCCGCATTCCCCAGGTCAAGCCACTTTTGAACCAGAAACAGCGGCAGAAGCGCCTGACCTGGGCTACAGAGAAGCAGCACTGGACTGTTGCTCAGTGGTCCAAAGTACTTTTTTCGGATGAAAGCAAATTTTGCATGTCATTCGGAAATCAAGGTGCCAGAGTCTGGAGGAAGACTGGGGAGAGGGAAATGCCAAAATGCCTGAAGTCCAGTGTCAAGTACCCACAGTCAGTGATTGTCTGGGGTGCCATGTCAGCTGCTGGTGTTGGTCCACTGTGTTTTATCAAGGGCAGGGTCAATGCAGCTAGCTATCAGGAGATTTTGGAGCACTTCATGCTTCCATCTGCTGAAAAGCTTTATGGAGATGAAGATTTCATTTTTCAGCACGACCTGGCACCTGCTCACAGTGCCAAAACCACTGGTAAATGGTTTACTGACCATGGTATTACTGTGCTCAATTGGCCTGCCAACTCTCCTGACCTGAACCCCATAGAGAATCTGTGGGATATTGGGAAGAGAAAGTTGAGAGACGCAAGACCCAACACTCTGGATGAGCTTAAGGCCACTATCGAAGCATCCTGGGCCTCCATAACACCTCAGCAGTGCCACAGGCTGGTTGCCTCCATGCCACGCCGCATTGAAGCAGTCATTTCTGCAAAAGGATTCCCGACCAAGTATTGAGTGCATAACTGAACATAATTATTTGAAGGTTTACTTTTTTTGTATTAAAACCACTTTTCTTTTATTGGTCGGATGAAATATGCTAATTTTTTGAGATAGGATTTTTGGGTTGTCATGAGCTGTATGCCAAAATCATCAATATTAAAACAAGAAAAGGCTTGAACTACTTCAGTTGTGTGTAATGAATCTAAAATATATGAAAGTCTAATGTTTATCAATACATTACAGAAAATAATGAACTTTATCACAATATGCTAATTTTTTGAGAAGGACCTGTATGTTGTGAAAAGCCCTTTCTGATTAGATACAATACAAATCAAATAGTTTTGGATAATTGAAGAAATTTACAGCGATTGTACAATCAGACTGTAAAATGTTTTCCAACTCAACTCAGACTGCAGGTTACATGGTAAGCGTGATTTTAATGTTTGCATAGCTCAGTGAATTGACAACTGCCCTTTATTAGTGATTCTGGTGATTCAAGACACCCAACAAAACTTCCAGTAAGCTGAAAGATTTTTAAGCAGATTTATTTGGCTCAGAAACACTTGTCTTTAGAATCTGACACTGTACCTTACCGGTGTTAACATGGGGATTGTTATAAAGTTTGGGTAAAAAAAAGACCTGTGTGCATCAAGTTCAGCCAATAGAAAAATAAATAAATTATTGAAAACCTGAATCTACAGAAACTTAAAATTGCAGTTGATCCCAAAAAAGGTGAGAAAAAATATTTGGATTCATGCAAACTACTCATTATCTGCTTAGATATCATTCCCAGGGTATGGCGCAATGAATCTTGCACTATCTGTATGCAGTTAGCTCGCAAGCTTGTTAGTCCAAATAATAATCTTAATCTTGTTCTTGAACAACCCAATCATACATATTTGGCGATATATCTGTCTGTCCACATCTCTTAAGCTGGTCATACACTAAGATTTCTCTTGTTCGTGCTGAAAACTCACTTGATTCTCCCATTTTCAATAAACAGGGTAGATGGATGAATCTCTCCTGGGGCTATCAGAATACTCAAACAGGGACTGCATCTGATTGTATGCAGTTGCGGTTCAGCCAACGATTTTCCACCAGGATCCTTTGATTTTCAGATCGAAAAATGTAGGGTGGGAAGGTGCCAACAGGGCCAGCCATTGCTTGAATTTCATCCAGTTCACCAGGAGTCGAACAAAATTAAATTCATGGATCATGCCATTCATGATCAAGCTTAAGCTCAGACAGCCTTTTCTCTGTATTACTAGTGTAACGCTATCGGTAACCAGTCCTGGCACATTTGGCTCTACTGATGCCCAATAGGTACATGTGAATGTCCAAGACCCACTTACTTGGTGATACATGTCCCAGGCGAATTCCTTCTCAGGGTGAAAGTCCTTTTTCCGGGTGGTGGTGGATTAATTAAGGGCTCCAGTCACTTTGAATACGTTTTAGATATTTAATAATGAACATGCATGAAGAGTGGGAAGGAGGGTGGAGGTAACACAGGATACCTGAGGGTTCCATTAAAAATACACAGTTTCTGATCTCATACATGGTACTCTCACCAATATCAATCCTTCTGTAACAGAACTCTGCTGGATGGAATACATCTCATAAATGTTGCACCTTGTCAACTGAGGTTCCTGTGTATTCTCAGTCTTAGGATACAAGGCAGGACAGCAGTGGGAAGGTTCATGTGGTGCTTCCCAGCTCAGTCGGTCACTCACCATCCCTGTGGTAGGACAACTGCAGCTTTGCTTCCCCAAACGACCAGTAGCACTTCATCTCAGCCAGCAGTGGGACACCTCCCATGAAAGGAGATCCCTCAACACTCCATACCTCTAGGCCCTAAGGCCTGAAGCCTAGATAAGTGGATCACACAGACATCCTCTCAAGGGAAATCCCTGGAGGCAAAGAGAAAGAGCAGGAAATGACTCAGATATTTAATAGTTCTCCCAGCATGCACAGCAAGCTCCCCAGGCCTGCTGATTGGCAAGGTATTAAATATCTATAATGTGCAGTAATATCTCTAGCACACCCTGCTGGAGAACACTCACACATAGGGTTGCCACCTTTTCATTAAGCCAAACCCGAACACTTTAGCGGCGCACAGCAATTTTTTCATTTTTTTTCCAGTATACACTATAGGATTGTAAAAGACTTGGGACACCTTTTGGTGCCCCGAGAAGAGCAGTAATGTGGTGCCGTGATGAACAGTAGGTGTGGCCAGATGGTTGGTCTGCCCCCAGTATAATCCCCCCAAGGTCAGTCTGTCCCCCAGTACCCCCCCAAAGGTCAGTCTGTGCCCCAGTGTAATCCCCCCCAAAGGTCAGTCTGTGCCCCAGTGTAATCCCCCCCAGGTCAGTCTGTGCCCCAGTGTAATCCCCCCCAAGGTCAGTCTGTGCCCCAGTGTAATCACCCCCCCCCCCCCAAGCTCAGCTAATGCTGACAGAGGTTGGCGTGAAAGGGGCAGGAAGGACTCTGTACAACTTCCCAGGGGCGATAATCTGAGATCTGAGTATAGGGAGCCACATGCAGAAGTGCAAGAAGTAATATGAGAACCCCAAATGGAGTCAGGGACCCCCCCCCCCATTCACACATACTTCCAGGCATACTGACCCCTCTCCAGGAGAAGGAGACCCCTTAACAGGAGGAGTGCATGGGGGTGATTAGAAGGAACTCCCTCCCACCCATACAGGAATACTGACAAATACTCTCCCCTCCAGATAAACAAGACCCCCAGCTAGGAGGACTGCAGGGGGTGATAAGAGGGGACCCTCATCCAGCAACTCCCTTCTCACTCCAGTTAAAGAAGACCCCCAGGTGGGGAGAACTGCAGGAGGGTGATGGGAGGAGACCCCAATGCAGGAAAATAGGAAATCCCCCTCCATCCCCCCTCCAGTTAAAGTAGACCTCCAGCTAGGAGGACTGCGAGGAGGTGATAAGGGGGCAGTGGCGGTGCGTCCATAAAGGACGCCGCCCCCTCTCTCCTGCCACCTCTCTATCACCATAGATAGATTCATGCACAGTAGCGGCAATTGATGGGCACACTGACTGCGTTTGATGGGCACACTGGCTGCGTTTGATGGGCACAGTGGCTGTGTTTGAGGGCACAGTGGCTGCGTTTCATGGGCACAGTGGCTGTGTTTGATGGCACAGTGGCTGCGTTTGATGGCACAGTGGCTGCGTTTCATGGGCACAGTGGCTATGTTTGATGGCACAGTGGCTGCGTTTGATGGCACACTGACTGCGTTTGATGGCACAGTGGTGGCAATTGATGGGCACAGTAGCTGCATTTGATGGGCACAGTGGCAGTGTTTGATGGGCACAGTGGCAGCATTTGATGGGCACAGTGGCTGTGTTTCATTGGCACAGTAGCTGCGTTTGATGGGCACAGTGGCAGCGTTTGATGGGCACAGTGGCAGCGTTTTATTGGCACAGTGGCAGCGTTTGATGGGCACAGTGGGTAAGTTTGAGGGTACAGTGGCTGCAATTGATTTTTTTCTTCGTTTGTTTGCATGCCCCCCCCCCCCAAAAAAAAATTTGAGCACCAGCCGCCACTGTAAGAGGGGATCCCAATCCAGGAACATAGGACCCCCCCTCCAGTAAAGAAGATCCCCAGCTGAGGGGGAGTGATAAGAGGGGACCCCCATCCAGATATACAGGAATTTGCCTCCCTGCCCCCTCCAGTTATAGAAGACCCCCAGCCAGTAGGACTGCAGGGGGGGGTGATAAGGGGGACCGTCATCCAGGAATAGGTGAGGGGTGATAGGAGGGGACATTGCTAGCCCCCCTCTGGTAGAAAAGGACCACCTGTCAGGAAGAATACAGACATCTGCCCCCTCCTCCCTCTTAAAAAGGTGAATGACAGTTTAGTGAGTGATATTCAGAGTTACAGACACAGCAGATCAGGTCACAGTGCAGAGGGGGAGAGGGGAGACTCACCATAGCAGATAAGGAGGAAATCCCTGTACAGCTCCGATGTCTATCAAAGAGCTCTGGCGCAGTGCGCGGGCTGAATGTCACTGCTGCTTTTACTCCTCTCTCTGTCCCCCGCGCTGCTGAAACTCTCACTCTCAGCAGTGGCGGCGAGGATTCACAGGCTAGCCAAATGGCAGGGGGGAGGAGGATGGACAGCAGGCACCTTGCGGGGGAGAAAGCAAAGTGAGGGAGACTTTTGGGACTGCAGGTATACTGCTGTGTCTGGGTTAGATGAGAACAGAAACCCGGACACAAGTGTCAAAAACCGGACTGTCCGGGTCATTCCCGTGCGGGTGGCAACCCTACTCACACAGCATGTGACTGAGAATAATCACTGGACACTTAGAGTGCACAGCCAGCACACAACTAAGCTGACTAATACTACACTAACAGATCAAAATACACAGCAAAAAGAATTTAGGAAATCACTACATCCCTACACTAGCTTGGGAGATGCTCAAGTTATTTTTACATTAGACCACAAAAAAATCTGTTCATGGCCAGCATACACTTGATAAACTGTTCCTTCAGATAATGATCATCATTAGTTGGAAAAAGAGAAAAAAGATAATGATCATCATTGTACATGAATGCCATGCTTTACTGAGCTCTGTATAAAAATAGAAAAAAGAAATCTAAAGCTACTTATATCTCTGCCATTTATCATACAATTTAGTGCCAATTAGAAGCACTTTACATGTTTATGCGTTTAAAGTAGTCATGTAGAGACATAATCGTTGAAAAAATAAACCATGAATCGACTTCTCTGTGAACAATCTTGTCCTCCTCATGGAAGCTACATTCTGTAGAAACAACTGTCCTCTGATATAAACAACTCGATTGTAAAGGTCAATGGACTAGAGGGCCTATTTATTTCTGGAGGTATTTGTGGCGTCCATAGCAATCAGTCACATTCCAGATGTCATATAATCTAGTCGTTTAGGCCCGGAGAGCTACAAGCTAAGAGGTTGCTGTGAGCAACAACCCATTCTTCTTATCCCCAAAAATGATATAGATGAGACTCGCTAAGTACATTAAAACCAACCTACTGTTACAATTTACTAACCAGATTAACCAACGAGTTGTAATGATTGACAGAATGATTGCAGGTGGTCATTTGTGGGATACTTATCTAAAGCCAAACCTTTATATTTGTAGTTTTCGCTAGAGTGGGGAAGTGTTAGAACCCCCGTTTGGTTTTTATTGCTGTCTCCTGTTGACCATTGCCATCGAGTCTGGAAGTGGGGTAAAACTCACTGAGAACCGAATGAAAGTTTTGGGTCCCCACTCCAGATTATACAGCCATGTCTGGTGGATTCAGGGTGCAGGCTGGGTGAGAAGTCCGTCCAAACTATTTACAATGTATGAGAGCAAGAGTAAGGAACCAGGAGCTGCACACCAAGCAATTCCATACATCAAAGAGGTAATAGCAGCCTCAGTCTATCTCAATCCCAGCCATCCAGCCCCCCCCCCCCAACATGTTTCACCCAGCTAACGGGCTTATTCATTGAGATCCATGACGAAGTCCTGTGGGCGAGTAGTATTAGGATGGGGTGGCTGGGGCGGAGATAGGCTGAGACTACTATTACCTCTTTGATGTACGGGATTGCTTGATGTGCAGCTGGTGGTTCATTACTCTTGCTCTCATATAAGAGCTAATTCATTCTTGCTGGAAATTTTCCAGTTGGGATACTTGTTTCAGTGACAACTGTCTAGGAGAATTTTCTGCTTGGCTGCCATTCTCACCTAGATGAGAATGAGAAATCCTCTGCTCTGAATGCTCCTGGGAGACGCAAGTCACATATACCAGGATACTACAGGTTTTTTACTGTGGCGGTAAGAGGACAGTGCGTCATCAGGGGGCCAGGCTGTCTGAACTGGGAAAAGGCAACCAGCTCCTGATGATGTCAGAATAATAATAGCAGTGCGAGACCCAACATGTGACATCAGTGCAGCACACAGCAGGATAATGCTGGTTTCGGCGACAAAGTGAGTTTGTGAATACTCCATAACACCAGAGAAGAAGGTAAGAGGCAAAAAAAAAAAGACATAAGCAGGGGAAGCAAAATTAATTTTTAAATTAAGTCACTTACATCAGCTAAAACCTTAAAGACACCCTGTTCATAAAACAAAAAAAACAAAAAAAGATCAACCCAACAGAACGTGTAAAAAAGGCAGGAAATATGCCCCCTTCCCAGCTGCCCAGGCTAATGAACTTCTCTCTGAAGCTACGAAAAATTATACTAAAACCAACACTTTCCGTTCACTTTCGTCAATTTCAGTCTCCGTGTTCTACCGTAGCTCTCACTGGTTTCTCCCTCTGACCCTCACCCATCATAGGATGGAGTAGTGATGTGTAAAGCCTAGTACACATCACTATTTTTTTTTTTTCGTTCAACCCAGCAAAAAACTGACTCCAGATGGAGTCGTTGTACTAACAATCCAATGTTAGTACAGCGATCTCCCCTGCTGTTCAATTGTGTTCTTACAGGGGGATGCCCCCCGAGATGCGCCCCCCCCCCGAAAGGGAGCCAGTCGCCTGCTGGTTTTCCAGCATGCAGAAATTGAAGAAAGTTTGGACAACCGCACTCCAAAAATAGTTCCTTTTATTTTAAAATCAAATCACAAAAATACATGCCACAGCAAAAAAACAGATGTAAGCTGACGTGTTTCACACTGTAGCTCAGTGCTTATTCATCTATGAATAAGCACTGAGCTACAGTGTGAAACGCGTCAGTTTACATCTGTTTTTTTGCTGTGGCATGTATTTTTGTGATTTGATTTTACAATAAAAGGAACTATTTTTGGAGTGCGGTTGTCCAAACTTTCTTCAATTTCTGCATTTTTATTTGCATTGCCAGCACCAGTGGCTTTGGATTCAGTGAAGAGGTTCATCAGTCACATCTGAGCGGTAACTCCCTTTCTCCACTTGGTTTTCCAGCATGCTCGTTGGACAAAAGCTGGCCAAATGTCTGGCTTCTGTCAGACTGACTGCCATACACACTGGCCAAATGTCGGACAGTTTTTATTGAACCACCTCGTGTCGTGTGTATTAGGCTTAGAGGGTTTGTAAAGTCAGAAGTTTTTTTATCTTAATGCGTTCTATGTATTTAGATAAAAAGCCTTCTGTGTGCAGCAGCCACCCTCAGCCATCGTAATACTCACTTGAGCCCCTTCTCGATCTAGCAATGTCCACGAGTGTCTCAGCTGTATGAGACTCTCCCTCCTGGTTGGCTGAGACACAGCAGCGGCTGCTGTCAATAAAAATCAGTTAGCCAATCGAGAGAGAGAGAGGGGGTAGGGCTGGGCCGCAGCTCCGTGTCTGAATGGACACAGGCAGCTGTAACTCAGCTCGGGTGCCCTCATAGCAAACTGCTTGCTGTGGGAAAATAGACAGGAGGGAGGGGCCAGGAGCACCGAAGAGGGACCCGAGAAGAGGAGGATCCGGGCTGCTCTGTGCAAATCCACTGCACAGAGCATGTAAGTATAACATGTTTGTTATTTTTATAGAAGAAAAAATTTACAATCACTTTAAGTCAGCAGGAGGAATCAGTTAGAGCTGTGACATAGTCCTTATACTGTATGTTTCCTTATATAAACATTACAAATAAATCATATGTAGGCAGAAGGCATTTTAACAACTTGAAAACATCCTTTTACTGGAATGAATAAGTGGTTTGGGCAAGATTATGTGAAGAACAAGACTCCCACTAAAGATTAGACTCTGGCAGAGCTTTGAGCTGTCAAAACACCTGTCTAATATTTTTAATCCAAAGTACATTCTCCATTAACAAGCCTGAATTTATAGTAGAGTGTCTTTTGCTATGCAGAACAGAGGTTGTACATGAAGAATATCCAGCATTGCTTTTATAGAAATCTCTGATAACAGAGGTGATATAGTACAGGCTTTTAGCCAAGAAGTCAACACTACAGAGCAGTGAAACTCAAGTTCCCATGCAATCCTGTTTTTTCCAGCTAAATCTGTACAAGTGGATATGTTCCTCTTCAGAGTCTTCAGCTTATTGGCACAAAACGCAAACATATTTTTAAAATGCTTTCACTTCATTTGGCGCACAAAAAGTTACATGGCAATACCTTATGTACACAAGTATCTCACAATTTAATTCTAAACCTTCATAAAACATATAAAATAAAGAGATTTAAAGGGGGTTATTTACTAAAGGCAACTCCACTTTGCACTACAAGTGCAAACTATAAATGGAAAGTGCACTTGGAAGTGCAGTCGCTGTAGATCCGAGGGGGACATGCAAGGAAAATAAAAACAGCATTTTAGCTTGCGCATGATTGGATAATAAAATCAGCAGAGCTTCCCCTCATTTCAGATCTACCCCTCAGATTTACAGCGACTGTACTTCCAAGTGCACTTTGCACTTGTATTTTGCACTTGTATTTTGCACTTGTAGTTTGCACTTGTAGTGCAAAGTGGATTTGCCTTTCGTAACTAACCTTCTGTGTCCCTTATGCCCCGTACACACGATCGTTTTTAATGTCATTTTTTAAACCGACGTTTTTCTCCTCGTTTTTTTTCATGTTTCCTCTCAAGCCTGCCTTGCGTACACACCATCATTAAAAAAAACGATCAAGCAAAGCGCAGTGACGTTCAACACGTACGACGGCACTATAAAGGGGAAGTTCCGTTCGAATGGCGCCACCCTTCATGTTAGTAAAGTTTGTTGAGCGACGATTCGCGCTTTTCAGTACGTTACTGTGTAATGAATGTGCTATCTCCATTACGAACGCTAGTTTTACCAGAACGAGCGCTCCCGTCTCATACTTGATTCTGAGCATGCACGTTTTTTTTCACGTCGTTAAAGCATACACACTATCGTTTTTCACGTCGTTAAAAAAAACGACATGAAAAACGACGTGAAAAAAGAGAGCATGTCCGGAATTTTTAAAGGCCGTTTTTCACGTCGTTAAAAATGCTCTGGAGCATACACACGATCATTTTTCAGGGCCATTTTTTAAAATGGCAGTTTTAACGGCATGAAAAACGATCGTGTGTACGGGGCATTAGGCCTGGTACACATTATGAGTTTTTTCCATTCAACCCAGCGGCTTAAACGGAAAAAAACTGTCAGTTCTGGTTGGAGGTGCTGTACTAACGATCCAATGTTAGTACAGCGATTTCCCCTGTCGAGCTGTTGTGTTCTGACAGGGAACGCCCCCCCATTGGCTGAGATCGCTTTATCGGGAGTCGGTCGGCTGCTGGTTCTCCAGCATGCACGTCTGACAGAAGCCTGCTTTTCACACAGGCCCGAATGCCGGCTGTTTTTTTCTGAATAGGAAAAGGGGAAATAAACTGCGCTAACTAAAAGAAGAAAGAAAACAGCAGCAACTGTACTTATGTGATAACATAAAAATAACAGAAGAAACAATAAACAGCTGTGCTAAAACATTAGGAGACCAGTACAAAAACCAGTCATAAAAAATGCATGTGAATACATACAGGTCCTTCTCAAAAAATTAGCATATTGTGATAAAGTTCATTATTTTCTGTAATGTACTGATAAACATTAGACTTTCATATATTTTAGATTCATTACACACAACTGAAGTAGTTCAAGCCTTTTCTTGTTTTAATATTGATGATTTTGGCATACAGCTCATGAAAACCCAAAAATCCTATCTCAAAAAATTAGCATATCATGAAAAGGTTCTCTAAACGAGCTATTAACCTAATCATCTGAATCAACTAATTAACTCTAAACACCTGCAAAAGATTCCTGAGGCTTTTAAAAACTCCCAGCCTGGTTCATTACTCAAAACCGCAATCATGGGTAAGACTGCCGACCTGACTGCTGTCCAGAAGGCCATCATTGACACCCTCAAGCAAGAGGGTAAGACACAGAAATAAATTTCTGAACGAATAGGCTGTTCCCAGAGTGCTGTATCAAGGCACCTCAGTGGGAAGTCTGTGGGAAGGAAAAAGTGTGGCAGAAAACGCTGCACAACGAGAAGAGGTGACCGGACCCTGAAGAAGATTGTGGAGAAGGACCGATTCCAGACCTTGGAGGACCTGCGGAAGCAGTGGACTGAGTCTGGAGTAGAAACATCCAGGGCCACCGTGAACAGGCGTGTGCAGGAAATGGGCTACAGGTTCCGCATTCCCCAGGTCAAGCCACTTTTGAACCAGAAACAGCGGCAGAAGCGCCTGACCTGGGCTACAGAGAAGCAGCACTGGACTGTTGCTCAGTGGTCCAAAGTACTTTTTTCGGATGAAAGCAAATTTTGCATGTCATTCGGAAATCAAGGTGCCAGAGTCTGGAGGAAGACTGGGGAGAGGGAAATGCCAAAATGCCTGAAGTCCAGTGTCAAGTACCCACAGTCAGTGATGGTCTGGGGTGCCATGTCAGCTGCTGGTGTTGGTCCACTGTGTTTTATCAAGGGCAGGGTCAATGCAGCTAGCTATCAGGAGATTTTGGAGCACTTCATGCTTCCATCTGCTGAAAAGCTTTACGGAGATGAAGATTTCATTTTTCAGCACGACCTGGCACCTGCTCACAGTGCCAAAACCACTGGTAAATGGTTTACTGACCATGGTATTACTGTGCTCAATTGGCCTGCCAACTCTCCTGACCTGAACCCCATAGAGAATCTGTGGGATATTGGGAAGAGAAAGTTGAGAGACGCAAGACCCAACACTCTGGATGAGCTTAAGGCCGCTATCGAAGCATCCTGGGCCTCCATAACACCTCACCAGTGCCACAGGCTGGTTGCCTCCATGCCACGCCGCATTGAAGCAGTCATTTCTGCAAAAGGATTCCCGACCAAGTATTGAGTGCATAACTGAACATAATTATTTGAAGGTTGACTTTTTTTGTATTAAAAACACTTTTCTTTTATTGGTCGGATGAAATATGCTAATTTTTTGAGATAGGATTTTTGGGTTTTCATGAGCTGTATGCCAAAATCATCAATATTAAAACAAGAAAAGGCTTGAACTACTTCAGTTGTGTGTAATGAATCTAAAATATATGAAAGTCTAATGTTTATCAGTACATTACAGAAAATAATGAACTTTATCACAATATGCTAATTTTTTGAGAAGGACCTGTATATCATGTGCCCAATAGTGAAGGCATGTGAACCAAATAACAACCAAACTGATGGTAAATGATCCTAATAAAAATAAAAACTATAAGTAAAGTCCCAAAAAGACTGAAGGAATCCAAGATGGAGATTGACCGTGGAAGGGACAGAAGAAATTGAGGATTGATGCTTAAATTGTTCATGCAGCACCCGTGATTAGGGCTGGGAAAAAAATCGATTTTAATCTTGAATCGAGTTTTGAGTTCAAATCGATTCAGATTTCAAGAAAATCGATTTTTTTAGATTTTTTTTTTTTTTTTAAAGATTTTTTTTTAAATGTATTTATTTATTTATTTATTTTCCTTCAAAGTTTCCGTAGCAGGGCTGCAGGGGGCGTATCCAGAATGGCACTGGGCGGCGTTACCCCAATAACATCTACTCGCCGCAGCCGCCGCGAGTAGATGTAATGTAAAACTAACTAACCGCAAGCCGCCGCCTGCCTACCTGATCAGCGTGTCATGCAGACAGACGGCGGCCATTGCAGTGTTCAAAAGCCACGCCTCCCGAGTCCTCGTCGTCTGCGATAGGCGGAACACTCAATTTCACAGCAGGCAGTGTTCAGCCTATCACAGACATCCTCTCATCCTCGTCTGTGTTATGAGGATGAGCGGATGTCCATGATAGGCGGAACACTGAATGCTGGGAAATTGAGTGTTCCGCCTATCACAGACGAGGAGGAGGCGCGGCTTTTGAATACTGGAATGGCCGCCGGTGTAGCAGTAAAATCCGTATCCCGTGAAAATCTGCATCAGGTACGGGCACAGTGAGTGAGGCATTGGGCACAGTGAGGCATTGGGCACAGTGAGGCATGGGCACAGTTCAATTCAACTAAGAGTAACCAAGATTTTTTGTTGTTTTATTAGCTAAATCCAAATCCAGTATTAATAATTTGGATGTTTAACAATCTTTGTTGCACACTGCACACTGACTTTGCAGTTAGAGAAAGGGTTTGCCTTTGCAATTTTGTTTGTTGATGCACTTTAATTAATATAATTTAAAAAAAATCGAATCGTAAATCGAGTTTTTTATAAAAAAATCGCAGATTTTTTTGAGGGGAAAATCGCCCAGCCCTACCCGTGATCCACCAGCATTTGAATACACTGCTTACCAGAGGTAAGAGATTAACAGGCCCATCAGCAGTCTATTTTCTCAGTTGGAAATAAACCGAATCCAATACGGTACAGCCAGGAGATGACATCCACCCATGGATGGTCCCAAAAGTAAAAATGCTCAATAGTGTATTACCATTAAAAATATTTATTTTAAAATAGGCAGAAACACTTACAAGAAAGACGTTTAAAATAACGCAGAACAACCGGACGGTCTGTCGTCACCTGTCCCTTGGTGATGACGTCAGCGCGTTCACCTCCCGACGCACGTTTCGTGTCAAAACACGTCGTCAATTCCCCATTGTTATTTGGTTCACATGCCTTCACTATTGGGCACATGATATATGGTTTTTATTGAAGCAGCCAATGTCACCCAGCATTCAGCCCATGTGCACCTGGTACACACTATTAGGTTTTTTTCCTTCAACCCAGCAGGGTTGAATGGAAAAAAAACTGACAGCTCAGGTCGAATCCACTGTACCAACAATCCAACATTAGTACAGCGATCTCCCCTGTTGTGCTGTTGTGTTCTGACAGGTGGGACGGCCCCCCGCAAGAACACTCCGGTCAACGCTCTCAGCCAGGGAGCCAGTCATCTGCTGGTTTTCCAGCATGCTCGTCCAACAGAAGTGGGCCAAATTTTTGGCTTCTGTCAGACCGGCTGCCATACCCACTGGCCGAATGTCGGACGGTTTTATTGAACCAGTTTTTGTCACCCGACATTCAGCTTGTTTGTACTAGGCTTAAAGGGGTTGTAAAGTCAGAAGTTTTTTTTATCTTAATGCATTCTACAGTATGTGAGTGCTGGTCGGTTGCTGGTTTTCCAACATGCTCGTCCAACAAAACCTTCTGTCGGACCGGCTGCAATGCACAAGGGCTGAATGTTGCCCGTTTTTTATTGAACTGGCAATGTCGCCCAACATTTGGCCTGTGTGTACTGTACTAGGCTTTAAGCCGGCCAAATGGAGCGTTTTTCTTTCCTGCAACCGGAAAATTTATTGATTCCCCATCAACACAGTTTTTCCCCGTACACACGATCAGTTTTCCCGTCTGAAAAAAAGTTGGATGGTTTTTCCGACGGAATTCCTCTCAAGCCTGCCTTGCATACACACGGTCCCACAAATGTTCGGTGAACTTTTGACTGCCAAGAACGTGACGTAAAAGACTACGACGAGCCGAGAAAATTAAGTTCTATGCTTCCGAGCATGCGTTGATTTGTTTCCAAGCATGCGTCGGAATTTAGCGCGTCGGGATTTGTACACACGATTGGAAATTCCGATCAGTTTTTTTCCTGATGGGAAAATAGAGAACCTGCTCTCTTTCTTTTTCCAGCAGTTTTTCCATTGGAAAAAGTCTGATGGAGCATACACACGGTCGGGATTCCCGACCAAAAGCTCTCATCAGACTTTTTCCAAAAGGAAAACTGATCGTGTGTACGGGGCATTAATCTTAATTGGAGGAATCCATCCCATGGAGTCATTGTGTTCTTCCGGCGGAGGTAAGCGGAAACCATCCTTGCCAGGAAAACACAGTGATTATTGCTAGCGGCCACAATAGCCATTAGTAATAATCACATGTAAAATTTGACAAGCTGGTTGTACCCAAGTTGATCGATCAATCAACTTGGGTACATTCAGCCTGCCCTTACATGGTCCATGCTGAACCGGACGAGATTCGCACCATCTTTGGCTGGCTTTACAATTCAATTTGTTTAGAAAAAAACATTGTATTAATTGGATCACACAGCAGGAACACAAAACACAAGCAGTGTGACAAATCATAAGGCAGATCTACTACAAGATCAGACTTGAGTCATACATTCCCAATTGTGTTACTCAAAGGTAGTATACTGCGCCAATAAAAAACATACCCCTGACCACTTCCTTGAGTGGGCCCAAACCCTAACAAGTACCCAGTAGTTTCACAACAATTTTTAATCTGCAGCTAAAAAGTTTTGTATACAAACAACTGACAACTAAACAAATTTGGAAGTAGCCATAGCTACATTCGGAACCCGCTGTCAGACCACACACGCAGGGCCGCCATCAGGGGGGTACAGGCAGTACACCTGTAAGGGGCCCGGATGGCAACCCCCCTTTTTTTTTGTGCAAGGGGCCCAGAGGTCTCCAGGGCCCCGGAGGTCCCCAGGGCCCCGGATGGTAACCCCCCTTTTTTATGTAAAAAAAATAAATAAAATAATAATAATTTATTTTTATTTATTTATTTTTATTTATTTTTTGTAAGGGGCCCAGAGGTCCCCAGCACCCCCCCCCCCCCCTTCTGCTCCAGGGGGCCCATGTCTGAAGCTGTGTAAGGGGCCCCAAAATTCCTGATGGTGGCCCTGCGCACACGTGTTGCGTTGGAGCAGCCTATTCATTTCTTATAGACCTTTAATATAGCTTCAAGCCTAAAAAAACACGTCACCCATATTTTGCCAATGCAATTTATCACAATTCCACCTCGAAGTTTGATGAAGGATCAGGTGTGTGGTTTACTGTACTGACATGCATTGGGAACTGTAATGCCGCGTACAGATGATCGCCCATTCCGACAACAAAACTGTGGATTTTTTTCCAACGGATGTTGGCTCAAACTTGTCTTGCATACACACAGTCACACAAATGTTGTCGGAAATTGAGAACGTCAAGAACGCGGTGACGTACAACACGTACGACGAGCCGAGAAAAATTAAGTTCAATAGCCAGTGCGGCTCTTCTGCTTGATTCCGAGCATGCGTGGAATTTTGTGCGTCGGAATTGTGTACACACACTCGGAATTTCCGACAACAAGTTTTGTTGTCGGAAAATTTGAGAACCAGCTCTCAAGCATTTGTTGTCGGAAATTCCGACAACAAATGTCCGATGGAGCATACACACGGTCGGATTTTCCAACAACAAGCTCCCATCGAACATTTGTTGTTGGAAATTCCGACCGTGTGTACGCGGCATTAGAATTGAATGGGGTGCCTCTCAAATGTACAAAGCATATTATCAATACATGTCAATGTGCATGCATAGGTAGGTGCACAGTAGGGGAATGGGGTAGTAAGCGATGTGTGTGTTTGTAAAATAATTGGCAGGGCTTAGGTCCTCATTAACTAGGCATGTGTTTGGATGAAAATTTGTTTCAGATCTTTTTCAAAACTATCTCAGTTGGCTTCCTATGATTATAGGCACATGGACTGCTTATGCTTTGCTGAGGCAGAGGCAGCCTGATTTCCAATAGATTTGCAAACTAGCTTTATAAATCTGCCACACTGTATAATTCCTAAAATAAATAATATACCATATGTCTTACCTCATGGCCAATGGGAGTAAATCGTAATACCCAGAACGTTATTTGGATGACATATACAGTACATTATTATTAGTTCATTCTTTATTACTACTTTCAAACAAAAAAAAATCTTAAGTATTTAAAAATAGTTACAGTATATGATTAGAATAGAGGTGATACAAAGCCTGGCTAACTCAATCAAATAAAATGCAAGCTTTGGAAAGAGGTTACAATGTTCCGTTATATTTAATATAGATGTATCTGACAGACATTCAATATGTGGCAGTCATTTTTCTCAAATTTACATCACTGATTTAATACCATTAGTGCGTGACCTATTGCAGAGTTGTGTGGCCCTAACATGTGATCAAGTCATCTAATTGAAGGGATGAAGGGCTGGGAAACATAATACAACATGTAGTATGATATATTTTGTACAAAGAATGTACTTACATTCTTAAAGTGATCCTGTAATTTTGGAAATATAGAAGCCTGTGTGAGACCAACTCCAGCATTTTATTATCATGAGGTTTAACCTCCCTGGCGTTATTCCCGAGTGTGGCTCGGGGTGAATTTTCAGTACCAAAAGCGGTAACCCCGAGCCAGACTCGGGATTGCCTCGCAGGATCCATATACAGGTTACTTACCTTGTTCCCTGGATCCTGCGATGTCTCCCCGCTGTGATCTGTGAGCCGCCGTGTCTCGCTCGATTCACAGTGCCGAGCACCGTTCCCTGCGAGCGTTGCGACGCACGGGGACGGAGTTCGTCGCCAAATTCAAAAAGTAAAAAACACAGTATAATTACAGTACTGTATCAAATAATTACACATCCCCTTTGTCCCTAGTGGTTTGTCCAGTGCCCTGCATGCACTTTTACATTATAAATACTTTTCTTTCTGCCTGGAAACTGGAGATTGTCCATAGCAACCAAAAAGTGTCCCTTTACATCAAAAGTGGTTTTAGACCAGCTATAAAACAGCGATAATAAATTAGAATCACTTGCAGAATTGAGCGATAGTGATTTGTGGGGAAATTCGTCATCAAACACTGAAAAACACTTTTATTATTATTATATTATTATTTCTTATAATTATTTATTATATTATAATTTATGATTTTGTGTTTCAAACTTTATCATACCCGTGATGTCTACTAGACTCCTGTTTGGACAGATTTAAGTTAGTTATTCCTAAGAATTACAGGCCTACAATATAAAACGCCAAATTTCCATGCAGAATAATGGTACCGCTTTCAGCACCTAAAATCTGAAATAATCATACTGCCAGGGAGGTTAACATGCCAGCCAGGGAACCTTCATTTTCAAAAGCAACCACCAAAGGCCTTGTTTCTTTATCACAAGTATACTTTAAAGTGGTAATAACCCAAAAGCAAACATTTCTTATATTGCAGCTTCCAATTCTTTGATGTGATGGCTGCATTCGATTTCTTTTTTAGACTCTTTCCTTTATTTGTATTTGGTGATTCAGCGAGTAAAGCCTCGTACACACGGTTCGATTGTTGGAAGGGGATTGTCTGTTGACAGACTGTTGTCCTAAATTCATACCGTTACTACACTCCTTTAGACAATTGTTTTCCAATTTTGGCCAACAAATGTTGGATGGCAGACTAGTAAATTTTCGGCGGACAACGGCTCCACGTCTGATTTTCGTATGATCAGTACACAAATCAGTCACACAAAAGTCAAAAGTACAAACACGCATGCTTGGAATCAATGCTCACCAAACATGAAATTAGTAGAAGGGACCCAAAGGGTGGCGCTCAAGAGCTGAAATTCCTCGTAGTATGTCACTACATTTGTGTTGTCGAACAACAATTTGCGTACCATTAGTATGCAAGACAAGATCCCGGTACACGTCCTTTTGACAAAAATCAGACGCTCGGTTGTCCAACAATCGTACCGTGTGTATGAGGCTTAAGTCTATTGTTTTTCAACAGAACCAAATGTTCCTCAACAGCTGGAGGACTGTAGTTTGGAGACCCCTAAGTTAGAGAGTTGAGACAAACCATTTACCACTGACAGGGGTGTTTACAGTGATCTTTTTTTTTTTTTATGTAAAAAAATAAAAAACTGTTGCTGTAACTGCTTGTGTAACTGTAGTGTGAGCTTTATTTTGTTAGTAAATCTGTTAGTACATCTAATGCTGCGTACACACAACCATTTTTCTCATCGGGAAAATTTACATTTTTTCTCTTTGACGAGAAAAACGCCCGTGTGTGGGCTTTTGGTCATTTTTCCCGACGAGAAAAACGGCAAGAATCACGACGAGAAAAATTAGAACATGCTCTAATTTTTCTCATCGTGATTCACGGCATTTTTTTCCGCGGCAATTTTCCCATTGGGAAACACTGCCAGGGAGCCTACACACGGTCGGTTTTCTCGACCAAGAGAAAAAATGTCATGAAAACTGGCCGTGTGAAGGGGACCAAGCTGGTCCTCGTTTTTTCATGTCGAATTTCTCGGCGGTGTTTTCACCGTCGAGAAAATCGATCGTGTGTACACGGCATTACACTTCACCCCTTTTTTTCATTTTGGATAAATGGATAAGTGAAGGTCATAATTATGTCAGTTTATTTTTTGCAATCTGTGTTTCCCTTCACTTCCTGTCCCATACCCAAAACAGGAAGTGAGAGGAAAGCCCTTCAAATTAGGAAAATCCTATAAGGCCCCCCAGGTCACCAAAACTAGTGTCCTCATTGGAAGATTTCCCCTCTTATTACTTTCCCAGGGACAACAAAAAATTTGGGATTTTTACTTTCAATGATAATGGTAAACAGGACAAATAGAGTGTGACTCTTCCTAACAGGGGGCACAGACAGCAATAAAAACTGACAGGTGTTCTAATCCCTCTCAACTCTATCCAAATCTAAAAAGTTTTGCCTTTAGGTGTACTTTAAGGAAAGAACATATACTTTACCTACGGTCTTTGTCGTGCTAGACTAATCTGTCATTAAAATTGAAAATTTTGAGAAAAAAAAAAGCTTTTCTTAGTTTCGGTCTGTAAATGTTGTAAAAAAGTCATTTTTCTCCTTCACTGATGTGCGCTGATGAGGCAGCACTGATGGGCACTGGTAGGCTGCACTTATGGGCACTGCTGAGGCGGCACTTATGGGCACTGATGAGGTGGCACTGAAGGGCACTGATTAGGTGGCACTGATGAGGAGGCACTAATGTGCCGCACTGATGGGCACTGATATGTGGCACTGATAAGCACTGATAGGCAGCACTGATGGGCACTAATGGGTGACACTGATGGGCACTGATAGGTGTCAATTATGGGCAATGATAGGTGGCACGGATAGACGGCACTGATAAGCAGGCACTGATGGGTACTGAAGGGCAGCACTGACTGGCATCACTTATGGGCACTGATTGGTGTCACTGATGGGGTCTGCTGGGACTGCACTGATGATCAGTGCCCTGATTACCTGTACAGTCTCCCCTGCAAGGAGATGCCGCTGATCGGCTCTCCTTGCCTCACACTCTGTCAATGTGAGGCAAGGAGAGCCGATAAACGGCACTTCCATGTTTACATGTGATCGGCTGTGATTGGACACAGCAGAACACATGGGTAGAGAGCACGGGACACGGCAAGACGTGTCATTGGCTCTTTACCAAAAGCATGGCGTGACTGCCGCGAGGAGGTTATACCGGGGCTCAGAACGGGTGATTACCGCCATTCAGGTCAGCGGGACTGTTGGAGTGAGGTGGGGGTCCTGTGTAAGTTCACCTTACACATTTATTTAACCACTTGACAACTGGGCACATAACCCCCTTCCTGCCCAGGCGAAATTTCAGGTTTCAGCGCCGTCACGCTTTGAATGACAATTGCGCGGTCGTGCGACGTGGCTCCCAAACAAAATTGACGTCCTTTTTTTCCCACAAATAGAGCTTTCTTTTGGTGGTCTTTGATCATTTCTGCGGTTTTTATTTTTTGCGCTATAAACAAAAATAGAGCAACAATTTTGAAAAAAACACAATATTTTTTATTTTTTGCTATAATTAATATCCCATTTTTTTTTTTTTTTAAAAACTATTTTTTTCCTCAGTTTAGGCCGATACGTATTCTATATATTTTAGGTAAAAAAAAAAATCGCAATAAGCGTATAGTGATTGGTTTGCGCAAAAGTTATAGCGCCTACAAAATAGGGAATAGAATTATGATTTTTTTTTTTATTCTTTTTTTATTTATTTTTTTACTAGTAATGGCGTCGATCTGTGTTTTTTTTTTTTGTGACTGTGACATTACGGCGGACACATCGGACACTTTTGACACATTTTTGGGACCATTCACATTTATACAGCGAACAGTGCTAAAAATATGCACTGATTACTGTATAAATGTGACTGGCAGGGAAGGGGTTAACCACTAGGGGGCGATCAAGGGGTTAATATGTTCCCTGCTAGATGTTCTTACTGTGGGGGGGAGGGGACTGACTGGGGGAGGTGACTGATGGTTGTCCCTATGTACAAGGGACACACCATCCGTCTCCTCTCCCCGACAGGACGTGGATCTCTGTGTTTACACGGATCTCTGTGTTTACACACAGAGATCCACGTCCCTGGCTCTGTGACAGCCGATCGCTCGTACCTGGCGGACATCGCGGCTGCCAGGAACGCGCATCGGCACTCGCCTGACACGGCGGGCACAGTTTTTCCCCGACGCGCGCCCGCGGTGGCGCGCATCGCGGAAGTAAATAAGAGGACGTCCATAGACGTCCTATCAGCAATTGACGACCGCTTTGCGGAAGTCTTTTGCTTATAGCCCGGGCGCGAAGTGGTTAATGAGGCTGGCGTTTTTGCATTGAAGTCAATGGGACACGATTTTGCATTGAAGTCAATAGGGGACATTTTTGCATTGAAGTCATAAGGACACAGCATGCCATTATCGGCACCTTTTCTTTTTCTATCAGTAAAAAGCTGATAACCCTATTTTCGTCAGATTTCTTTGGCGGCCAATATAATGGTGTATCCCTAGCCTTTAGGATACAACTCACTGTACACAGAAGGTGTTGAAGGCTAAAGCCTCGTACACACGGTCAGACTTCCATCTGACTTTTCCGTGGATTTTTGTCCGAACGGAGTTGGTCGGGAACACCCATAGCATATACACGCTCGGACTTTTCTGCAAACTTTCCCAAAACTTTTGGCAACATCACGTGGTTTTTCTGCTCTTTACCGCCACCCTTTGGTCAACTTCTGCTATTGTTGGTTGATTTTAACATTAGTTGTTTAGTCCATCGGACAAAAGTCCGATGGTTTTCTGTACACACGGTCAGACTTTGCTCCATCTGACTTTTGTTGGGCAAAAGTTTGTCCGTTTGCAGACCCAACTTTTGTCAGATGAAAACCAAAAAAATCCGAAACAAGTTTGTCCGATGGAGCGTACACACGGTCGGATTGTTGGTCCAACTTGCTTAAAACTAAGTTTGTTGGGCAAAAGTCCGACCGTGTGTACGAGGCTAAAGAAAGAGAATATGTTCTTGAACTGGAAACCAGGTCTCAATATACTTCAAATATCCCAATAATCTGATAAGTGGATATGCATGCTGGGTTCAAAAGTATCTGATCCTGTGTATATAAATTATCAGAAGGTATTTTGTATGAGCTAAATTGCAGTCATGCAGCTCAACTTCCATTAACCTTTAACAAAATCCTTCTCTTCCAGAATTACTGATAGGCACAAACACATTTGCTCCCTATTTTTCTGCTTCATAAAGCAATTATGGCTGGTGCTGAGATGACACAATTTCTTGGGAAACATCTCTAAGCAAAACAATTAAGTAAACATCCATTTGTAAAATTCAACATTAGAGAAAACTTGGCTTGGGTACAAGGTAAGAAAACGAATATCATCCAAGAATTTTTCTCACTTATTGATTAGATATTCTACAAGGAAAATAATGCAATAAATAGCTTATCGTAGATTAGAATGTGAATAATAGATTCCATTCATGTTACACATAACAAGGAATACAGATTTATGAAAGATGCTAAATATGTTTAAGTACGTATCTATGATATGTCAGTTACTCATTTAATTTGTCTAAAAATAGATCTTGTAATGATACGGTATCACGGTATCACAAAAAAACAGGAATATTTAACAACGCACGCAATAAGCAATGTTTTAGTGGTCGATGGTTGTTGGTTCTGTCTGTTGTCTCTGAAGTTGGTCATACAAAGCTCCATAATGCAAGCAATGTGACATATCAGAGTATTGTAGGAGGGTTCATGGGAAGAGATGTCAATCTATGGACAACCTAAGATGTTAAAAGGCAAGAAAAAAATAATTACTGCACACTTTTAGCTTTCCTAAGGCTCCATTCAAAACTGAGCGTAGCAATTTACTGGCATGTTTTTGGAGCTTTTTAAAATACATTTTCAAAGAGTTTTAGAAGCGTATTACAAAAGTTTAACAGCTTTAGTCATTTTTGTTTATCCAATAGAAAGCACTAGGGGGGGAGAGGGAGAGGAAATTAGGGGTGGAGAGCTGCTGTTTGAGCAGAAAACACTTGTAAAACGCTCAAGTCAGGCATTTCTATTGAAGTCTATGGGGCCAAAAGCACTTGTAATCTGCCAAAAAGAAGCTCATGTACTTTTTTCAGTGACAGGCGTAGGGATGAGCTCGGTGTTCGAGTCGAACATACGTTCGACTCGAACATCGGCTGTTCGACCGTTCGGCGAACATCGAACGATTTGGGCTGTTCGCGCCAAATTCGAGTGACGCGAATGGCCCACAATACACTGCGCCATCGCAGTGCAATCCCGGCGCTGTGATTGGCCAAGCATGCACTGTGACCCCACATGCTTGGCCAATCACAGCGCCGGCAGCTAGGAGAGCCATAATTGGCCACAGACACATGCTAGCTAGGCTAAATTGCTAGCGCTTCAACTGCTGCCTTTTCAGTTGGTAGACTCGGCCCCCTTCCATGAGTTTGTGCAATGTGCGGTTCCTCAGTGGCAGGTTCCCAAACGCCACTTTTTCTCACGGAAGGCGATTCCGGCTCTCTACCGGCATGTGGAAGGCAATGTCTTGGCCTCGCTGGACAGGGTGGTCAGCGGTAAGGTGCATATTACCGCTGACTCATGGTCCAGCAGGCATGGACAGGGATGTTACCTTTCTTTCACGGCCCATTGGGTCACTCTTTTGGCATCTGGGAAGGATGCAGGACAAGGTGCAGTAGTGTTGGAGGTTGTTCCGCCGAAACGCCTCCAAAATGCTACTACTGGTTGTGACACACCTCTCTCCTCCACTCCCTCCTCTTCTTCTTCCTCCATGGCCTCTTCCTGTGCTTTGTCCTCGGAACCAGCGGTGCTCCGTAGGCGTTCAAGGGGCTACGCAAGTACGCAGGCAAAAAGATGCCATGCCGTGCTTGCGCTGGTGTGTTTGGGGGACAGGAGCCACACTGGGGCAGAGGTTCTGTCTGCTCTGCAGGGGCAGGCCGAGAGGTGGTTGACGCCACGCCAGCTTAAGCCAGGAATGGTGGTTTGCGACAATGGCACCAACCTCCTCTCCACCCTCCGACAGGGACAACTGACCCATGTGCCCTGTGTGGCTCACGTCCTTAACCTGGTGGTGCAGCGGTTCTTGGGCAGGTACCCGGGCTTACAGGATGTCCTGAGGCAGGCCAGGAAAGTCTGTGTGCATTTCCGCAGATCTTATAATGCCAGTGCTCGCCTGGCTGAGCTGCAAAAGGAGTTGAACCTGCCCAAGAACCGCCTTATATGTGACATGCCCACCAGGTGGAACTCAACGTTGGCCATGCTGCAGCGGCTACACATGCAGCAGAGGGCCATCAATGAGTACCTGTGCGACTACGGCACCAGGACAGGGTCAGGGGAGCTCGGTTTTTTTTCACCACGCCAGTGGGGCATGATCAGGGATGCATGCACTGTCCTGGCACCATTTGAGGAGGCCACGAGGATGGTGAGCAGTGACAGTGCATGCATCAGTGACACTGTACCTCTTGTCCACCTGTTGGAACATACGCTGCGTGGAATAATGGACAGGGCACTTGAGGCAGAACAGAGGCAGGAAGAGGAGGACTTCCTTGCCTCTCAAGGCCCCCTTTACCCAGACAGTGTTCCTTCTGTCCCACCCATCGCGCAGGAAGAGGAGGAGGAGGAGGAGGAGGATTGTGTCAGCATGGAGGTGGAGCCTGGCACTCAGCATCATCAGCAGCAGTCTTTTAGGGATGATTTACAGTCCCAAGAAACCAGTGGACTTGTACGTGGCTGGGAGGAGGTGGCTGCGGATCATGTCGTCCTTAGTGACCCAGAGGACTCCGGACCGAATGCCTCAGCTAACCTACGCTGCATGGCCTCCCTGATCCTGCAAAGTCTGCGGAAGGATCCTCGTATTCTTCGGATCAAGGAGAGGGACCATTACTGGCTGGCCACTCTCCTTGATCCACGGTAGAAGGGTAAGGTTGCGGACCTTATCTTACCGTCGCAGAGGGAGCAGAGGATGAGACAACTCCGGGAGGCCTTGCAGAAAGGTCTGTGCAACGCGTTCCCAGAGACTGGGAGGTTACAAACTCCTGGTCCTGGACAACGAGTTGCTGAGGCTTCCGTCAGTCAAAGAAGGAGCGGTGGGGAAGGTGGCCGTCTGACCGATGCGTTCAGACAATTCTTTAGTCCGCAGCCCCAAGGTATGATCGGTTCCAGCAACCATTGCCAGCGTCTGATATACATGGTGCAGGAATACCTAGGGGCAAGGTCAGACTTGGACACCTTCCCCACCGAAAATCCTCTGGCTTACTGGGTCTTGAGGATGGATCACTGGCCAGAGCTTGCACAGTATGCAATTGAGCTACTGGCCTGTCCTGCATCCAGCGTTCTTTCAGAACGCACATTCAGTGCTGCTGGAGGATTTGTCACGGATCACAGGGTGCGCCTGTCCACCGACTCGGTTGATCGACTGACCTTCATAAAGATGAACCAGTCTTGGATCACCACCAGCTACCAAACACCTGAAGCTGATATAACAGACTCATTTATTTTCAAATGTCATATCCCTTCAAGACTGATGCTGATGCTGAGAGACTGTCCTGTTATGTTGACTGACTATCCTCCTCCTCCTCAATGATCCGATTGATGATGATAGCTTGGAAGAACATTTTTGTTTCTGGGTGCTGCCACCAGTGGCTAAGGCCCAATTTTTCAGCCCTTGTTTAACAGGGGCATGTAATTACAATTTTTTTATGCAATGCTTTGCAGCAGGGTTCATTCCTGCACTCCAACTAGAGTATCTGGGAGAGGTTGCAGTGTCGTGGCACCAGCACCAGTGCCTAAGGCCCAATTTTTCAGCCCCTGTTTAACAGGGGCGTGTAATTACAATTTTTGATGCAATACTTTGCAACAGGGCTCATTGCTGTGCTCCAAGTACAGTATCTGTGAGGGGTTGCAGTGTTGTGGCACCAGTGCCTAAGGCCCAATTTTTCTGCCCCTGTTTAACAGGGGCATGTAATTACAATTCTTGATCTAATAATTCACAGCAGGGCCCATTCCTGCGCCCACCAAGAGTAACTGTGAGGCCTTACAGTGTTGTGTCAACACCACCACCACCACCACCAAAGGCCCAATTTTTCAGCCCCTGTTCAACAGGGGCATGCAATTACAATTCTTGATCTAATAATTCACAGCAGGGCCCATTCATGCGCCCACCAAGAGTAACTGTGAGGGCTCACAGTGTTGTGGCAACACCAACATGTAAGGGGCAAATTTCAGCTGAGTATATACGGCAGGCCCCTACTTTCAAACATCCAACTTACAAACGACCCCTCCTTGCAAACGGAAGGATACAACAGGAAGTGAGAGGAAATCTACCCCTAGGAAGGGAAATTCTCTCCTGTAAGAGTTAATATGGGAAAAAAAGGGTCTCCTCTCCACTGATGCTTTATCACCAATTCTTGTTTCAATAAAAACCCAAAATTTTCAAAAAACATTTGTCATTAGGACGGAAAGTGAGGTGAACTGTTCTGAACAGGTGCACACTTGCACAGACAGCAAAACAAATGTTACAGGGGTGATAACCCTTCCCTATGTTTTCCAAAAAGCTTAAAAATAGATTTTTGGGCTGGAGCTACACTTAAACAATGTACCTGTTCAAAATTACGAACAGATTCTACATAAGAACAAACCTACAGTCCCTGTCTTGTATGCACCGCCTGTATACGGCTGTTCAGAGTATATAGGGCCTTTTTTATTTTGTGTGCGGGGTTCCCCTTAATATCCATACAAGACCCAAAGGGGCTGGTAATGGGCTGGGGTGGGGGGGGGGGGTGTGATGGGGTAGCTATGCCATTTTTCTTAAAGATTTTCATCCATATTACCGGGACCAGACATTACATTAAAGCCGCAAGCAGTTTTAAATGGCTTTTTTTTCCTTTAGAAGTGTCATTTTGTGCAGGGACAGTTCTAAACACGGGAAACACGTGGCACTTCACAGGCATACTTTAGACACCCCCCAGGTACGATATTTAAAGGAATATTTGACTTTTTTTTTTTCACTTTACGCATCATTAAAATTACTGCTCCCGAAAAACGGACGTTTTTAAAACTTATTTTTGCATTGATACATGTCCCCTGGTGCAGAACCCGGGTTCCCAAACCCTTTTTAGGACAATAACATGCATAATAGTTGTTATAATTACCACTTTAGAATTCGAACGTTCGCATCCATTGTATTTAATAGGGTTCTAACGTTCGTGCAAACTTTCGGTCCGTTCGCGGGTTCTGGTGCGAACCGAACCCGGGGGTGTTCGGCTCATCACTAGACAGGCGTTTTGCTTCAGGTGACAGAGCATTCAGATGTGAACAGGGGCCATCGAAATGAATGGGATTTGGCTTTTTGAGGGTTTTAGAGCTAGCTTTAAGCAGAAAATCGCACAGGTGTGAATGGGGCCAAATGGGCAACTAAACTAAGTTTTGCAAAATAATTTAACAGGTAGGCTTTTTAGAAACAGAAAAGACTCCTAAATGCTGCTCCCTGTGTGTCAGCAATTTTCCCCTAACTGTACACTAAGCTACATATGTGCAGCTACGTGTAGATTTTTGGCATTGTTTTATTATGTGGTGAGAGCAAACTCCAGCATTATTGTTCAGGAGTTAAGCCGTGTACACACGATAGGTTTTACCGATGAAAACAGTCCGATGGACTCTTTTCATCGGACAAACCGATCGTGTATGGGCCCCATCGGTCTTTTTTCCATCAGTGAGAAAAAAAACGATAGCAAATTAATATTGTCTGTGGGGAACTCCATCGGATAAAAAACCCACGCATGCTCGGAATCAAGTTGACGCATGCTCAGAAGCATTGAACTTAATTTTTCTCGGCTCATCGGAGTGTTTTACGTCACCGCGTTTGAAACGGTCCGTTTTTTGACTGATGGTGTGTGGGCAAGACTGATGGAAGTCAGCTTCATCGGATTTCCGATGGAAAAAAACATCGGATTAGAATCCATAGGATATCCGATCGTGTGTATAGGGCTTTAGGTTATCCCAGCCCTGGCAGTCAGGATGGCCAAAGACTCTGAACCTGGAAGAGGACTTTGAGAATATGGAAGTTCCAGCACAGAGGGATGCGCAAATATCAATGCGCTGGAGGGGTAAGCTTTTCAAGGTAAATATGCCCTTATATGCAAATATGCAGAGCATACTTAAAATTATGGCAAAAGCTCCTGGGGACTCCAAATTGTTTTGATGGGTTTGAGCTGCTTTAAAACTGATCATCAGGAAAATAAAAGATTGATCAATCTACCATTCGACTTCTATACAACCACCCTATTGGCTTTTCCTCGCTCGATCAGCACTGCAGGCTGTAGCCTGCAGTGCTGATCAGTGTAATTTGATGTCGGAGAAGTCTGTCCGCTGTCAGAATACATTAGCTCAGCGGGGAGGATTCCCCCATCCAACTCGAATCTGTGGTGTGGATGGGGGAATTGGGTTCATTTTTTTTCTGTTCAACCCACTGTTTAAAATAAAATAAAAAACTCTATCTAACTGCCTAAGGCCCCTTTCACACTGAGGCGCTTTGCAGGCGCTATTGCGCTCTAAATAGTGCCTGCAATGCGCCCCAAAAAAGCCTCTCAATACTATCCAATGTCAAAGCCCGAGGGCTTTCACACTGGAGCGTTGCGCTTGCAGGAGGCTCCAAAAACTCCAGCAAGCCGCATCTTTGAGGCGCAATAGGAGCGCTAAAAATAGCGCTCCTATAGCGCCCCTGCCCATTGAAATCAATGGGGTAGCGCCTCTAATACGCACGCAAAATGCCTCAAAGAGGCGTTATTGCGGGCGTTTTTAACCCTTTTTCGGCCGCTAGCGGGGGTTAAAATACCCCCGCTAGCGCCCGCAAATCGCGGCAAAAAAACGGTATAGCGGCGCATCCAGCGCCTCAGTGTGAAAGTAGCCTTAGTGATGATGTAACTAGTCACCATTTGGTGGATTACATCAACAAAGTCAACTTAGGCAAATCATGGCAAAACTAATGTGAAAAAAGTCTAGCATTTATATTGCTGATTTATTAAATATTCAAGGCTCATTACAATATTAATTTATAAGACAAAGGTGCAGTTGTCCTTTAAAGATCAAATATTGTTAATTTAAATTTCTAGTGCTAAATGGTTGCTTAAGCTGGTGTGAGGGGGTTAGCTCGGCAGCGGGTGTGTGTGATCCCCTGGATGGGCTCCCCACAAAAAAACAGGCCCAGCAGACGGAGGTTGTGGTTTTCAAGATCAAAAAGGTGCGGTTTATTTCTCTATTTACAGTGACAAAAAACACAGCAAAGCAAAAAGAAACATAAACAAAATAAACCCTGGTCAGCTTGACCTCTGACTAAACATGCAGGTTTCCTAACTAACAACTGGGATCAGCCTGGTGCTGTCCTAGTCCCTAAGTCCCTGGTTTAGTAAATGTCCAAACAAATAGCCACACAGGCTTTGTCTCACCGCACAGGGGTTCACTCTCCCTAGACAGTCCACACAGGTCTGGTTCCAGGCATGAGCAAACACCTAATGAAGCTGGGAGTTTTTATAGAGGCCTTAAACGAGCTGACAAGCTTCAGCTGGTCTCATCAACTCCCTGCCTGCACGACGCCCAGCACTCTCCCTAGAGGTATGAATCATCCATGAGCCCACTAGCCTCAGCTGGGCTTCATCAACTCTCTCCCTAGTTGTATAAGTCGGCATAAAGCCTGAATCTGGGAGAAATATACCTACCCCCCTGGATGCAACCAGGTGACTTTACCTTCCTGCTGTCACATACCCCCCCTCTTGTTTTAACCTTGGGGTTGGAACACCAGCAATCAGGCATTCATGTACTCGAGACAAAGCATCCACATTCCCCATTTGAACGCCAGGGCGATGCTTTACTGTGAAGTTGAATTCCTGTAGGGCCAGGAACCACCTATTTACTCTTCTATTTGTCTCCTTGTTTTGAGCCATCCACTTTAACGGAGCGTGATCCGTAACCATGTCAAAGTGCCTACCTAGCAGATAGTACCGAAGGGAATCTAGAGCCCACTTCACCGCTAAACACTCCTTTTCAACCGTGGCGTAATTTACCTCATGGGACTTCAACTTCCTGCTGAGGTAAATGACTGGGTGCTCTTCCCCGTTCCAGACCTGGGACAATACTGCTCCTAACCCCACATCTGACGCATCACTTTGTACGACAAAGTCTTTAGAGAAGTCGGGTGAGTACAACACTGGCTGGCTACATAAGGCTTGTTTCAAGAATTGGAACGCTGCCTCAGCCTCGGGGGTCCATTTAATCATGACCGACCCTTTCCCTTTCGTCAGGTTGGTTAGGGGCACAGCCTTAGAAGCAAAGTGGGGAATGAAGCGCCGATAATAACCCGCGATTCCCAGAAAGGCTCGTACCTGCTTCTTGCTGTTGGGACGTGGCCAACTCTGGATGGCCTCGACTTTGTTGAGTTGGGGTTTTATTACTCCCCTGCCAATGGTGTACCCAAGATATTTGGCCTCCTCCTGCCCAATGGTACACTTCTTGGGGTTAGCCGTAAACCCCGCTTCCCGGATAGAGTCTAGGACTGCTTGCACTTTTGGCAGATGTGAGGCCCAATCTGTGCTATGGACAATTACGTCATCCAGGTAAGCCGCAGCATACTTCCGATGGGGCCTCAGTATCTGGTCCATTTTCCGCTGGAATGTGGCCGGCGCATTCTGTAACCCGAACGGCATTCTCTTATATTGGAACGCCCCGTCTGGGGTTACAAATGCGGTTTTCTCTTTGGCCGACTTGGCCAGGGGAATTTGCCAATACCCTTTTGTGAGGTCAAGAGTCGTCATGTATCGGGCTGTTCCCAGCCGGTCGATCAACTCATCTATACGTGGCATGGGGTAGGTGTCAATTTTTGTAACTTTGTTCAACTGACGAAAATCGTTACAAAATCGCCAGCTCCCATCCGGTTTAGGCACCAACACAATGGGACTAGACCAATCACTTTGGGACTCCTCTATCACCCCTAAGTTCAGCATTTTCTGTACTTCCTCCCGTATTGCCTCCCGTCGGGCCTCTGGGATCCGATAGGGTTTTAACTTCACCCTTTCACCGGGCGGGGTAATAATATCATGCTCTACCCCAGATGTTTGTCCCGGCAGCTCAGAGAACACCTCCTTGTTGCGAAGCACAAACTCCTTAACCTCCTGTTGTTGGGGTTGTGACAAGGTGGCTGCTATTCCAACCTCCGGAATCACGCAACCAGTTTGAGCTGGTGACCAAGTTTCTGCGACTAGGGACTCTCTATCCCTCCAGGCTTTCAACAGATTAACGTGATAGATCTGTTCGGGCTTTCGCCTTCCTGGTTGTCTGACCTTGTAATTCACTTCGCTCACTTTTTCCATTATCTCGTAGGGGCCTTGCCATTTGGCAAGGAATTTACTTTCAACCGTAGGGACAAGTACCAATATCCTATCCCCCGGGGAAAAGGTACGGGTCTTGGCTCCACGGTTGTACACTCTCTGCTGTGCCAACTGCGCTTGGGCCAAATGTTCCTTCACGATGGGCATTACCTGTGCAATTCGATCTTGCATCAGGGCGACATGCTCAATCACACTCCTGTGGGGAGAACTCTCACTTTCCCAAGTTTCCTTGGCAATATCCAACAGCCCTCTTGGGTGTCTCCCATACAGTAACTCAAAGGGGGAGAATCCCGTAGAGGATTGGGGCACCTCCCTAATAGCAAACATCAAATAAGGAAGTAGACAGTCCCAATCCTTTCCATCTCTATCCACCACTTTCTTCAACATTTGTTTTAGGGTTTTGTTGAATCTTTCAACCAGCCCATCGGTTTGGGGGTGATACACAGACGTACGCAATTGCGTCACTTTGAACAATTTACACAGCTCTTTCATAACCCGGGACATAAAGGGTGTACCTTGGTCCGTAAGCAGTTCTTTACAAATACCCACCCGGCTAAAAACAAGAGATAGCTCTTTGGCTATGGTTTTGGCCGAGGTATTTCGGAGAGGGATCGCTTCTGGATAACGGGTGGCATAGTCCATTATAACTAATATGTACTGGTGCCCCCTAGCGGACTTGATTATAGGACCTACCAAATCCATTGCGATCCTCTCAAACGGGACCTCAATGATGGGTAGAGGGACCAGCGGGCTACGGAAATGTGGCATCGGGGCCGACCTCTGACACACAGGGCAGGAGGAACAATAATTTTCTATGTCCTTCATCACCCCAGGCCAATAGAATCTCTGTAATACCCTCTCTCGGGTTTTCTCTGTCCCCAGATGACCTCCAAGAATGTGCCCATGGGCCAACTCCAACACCAACTTCCTGTAAGGTTTGGGCACCACAAGCTGCTCAACGGTTTCTTCTGCCCTTTTTGCCACCTGATACAGTAGGTCCTTCTCTACGCTGAAGTATGGGTAAGTGCAGGTATTATCTGGGTTCACTAACTCGCCATCTATTTCCACTACGTTTTCCCGTGCCTTTATCAGGGTCACAAGGCTACCTGAATCCAGTAATATCACAACATTTCTACCATTAATACACATTTTGCATAAATGTTTCTCAGTTCCCCGAATGGCAGTGCATGCGACTGTCGCACACAGCGACTGACGTCTGTCCGTCAGAAAGTCACATTGCATGGGTTCCTCCACAACCGGGCAATTTGCTGCAATATGTCCCGCTTGCCGGCAGCGGTAGCAAACAATCCTTTTGGCTGCCTCTTGAGCCCCTGACTTCCCAGGCTGTTCTCGCCAAACTTTGGGTAGAGCTCCCACCCTCTCACTCTCTCCACCCTCACCCCTTGGAATCCTCTTATCCGCCCCTGGGGATGGTCTGGTCTTAGGGTGGAAAGTCCGAGAGTCTCTGGAAGAGGCCGTCAGGTTCTCTGTAGCCAAGTATTTCTCTACATGATCCACAAGACCACCGGCCGTCTCTGGGTCTCCATGGCTTACCCACTTTTGGATGGCAGTAGGAAGAGCTCTCAAAAACCGATCCATTACAACACGTTCCACAATCTCTGGTGCGGACAAAGTCTCTGGCTGTAGCCACTTCCTGCTCAGGTGAATGAGATCATACATTTGAGACCTGGGGGGTTTTCCAAGCTGGAAAGTCCAGTTATGCACACGCTGAGCCCGGACAGCCAGGGTGACACCCAGCCTTGCCAATATTTCAGCTTTTAGCATCACATAGTCTTTTGCTTGGTCAGGCTCTAGGTCATAGTAAGCCTTCTGCGATTCACCAGTTAACAGAGGAGCCACCAGTCCAGCCCACTGCTCCTCAGGCCACTTTTCTCTTTCAGCAGTCCTTTCAAATGTGGTCAAAAATACCTCTGGATCATCCTCTCCAGTCATTTTTGTCAATAAACGACTCACCCCAAAGGACGCGGTATTAGTGGGACGGCTTTCCTCACTGGTCTGCGGACGTTGCTGCATTACTGCTTCCATTTGTTGTAGTCTCTGCTCTTGCTTCTGTAACAGGTCTATGAAGCGGGCCTCAGATTGCTGCTGGGCTGCAAGGCTCTGTTGATGAGCTTGCTGCTGGGCTGCGAAGCTCTGTTGTTGAGCTGCAAGGCTCTTTTGCAAACCTGCATTTGTCTGCTGTTGATTGGCATTTGCTAGAGCCAGCTGTTTCAGTATCTCCTCCATGCTGGCTTAAAAAAAAACTGCCTGCATTCTCCACCAACTGTGAGGGGGTTAGCTCGGCAGCGGGTGTGTGTGATCCCCTGGATGGGCTCCCCACAAAAAAACAGGCCCAGCAGACGGAGGTTGTGGTTTTCAAGATCAAAAAGGTGCGGTTTATTTCTCTATTTACAGTGACAAAAAACACAGCAAAGCAAAAAGAAACATAAACAAAATAAACCCTGGTCAGCTTGACCTCTGACTAAACATGCAGGTTTCCTAACTAACAACTGGGATCAGCCTGGTGCTGTCCTAGTCCCTAAGTCCCTGGTTTAGTAAATGTCCAAACAAATAGCCACACAGGCTTTGTCTCACCGCACAGGGGTTCACTCTCCCTAGACAGTCCACACAGGTCTGGTTCCAGGCATGAGCAAACACCTAATGAAGCTGGGAGTTTTTATAGAGGCCTTAAACGAGCTGACAAGCTTCAGCTGGTCTCATCAACTCCCTGCCTGCACGACGCCCAGCACTCTCCCTAGAGGTATGAATCATCCATGAGCCCACTAGCCTCAGCTGGGCTTCATCAACTCTCTCCCTAGTTGTATAAGTCGGCATAAAGCCTGAATCTGGGAGAAATATACCTACCCCCCTGGATGCAACCAGGTGACTTTACCTTCCTGCTGTCACACTGGCAATACATTATTCTGTTTTTCTTGACCAGCCAGCGAGCTGAGCGAAAAAAAAACTGAATGTATTGCTCCATCCACACATTTGGGGTGGATGGGGAAATCTTTTCCGGTGTGCTATTGTATTCTGATAGCGGAACTCTTCCTCTGCCCAAATACACTGATCAGTGCTACATCCGATTGGCTGCATGTGCTGATCAAACACAAATTTACTAAATCAACTCCTCTCCAACAGGAATGGCCATAGATGGATAAAAATTCAGCCGGTCCTTGCTAAACCGGCCATCTATGGCCGGCCTTAGTCTTATAACACTGAATTCTTTATTGAAATAAACAAGATACTCTTACCACAGGGACCTGAAGAAGCGGCCAATGTGTGCATTGATACACCAACATCAATTAAGCTTCGGGTGGATTTAGCCCATAAATTCCACTTCTCACATAGAGCTGTCTGTAAAAAATGGCTTTTAAAAGGACTGAATATGCCTATCAAGTTTCTTGCCAAAACCCTAGAACAAAGTCCTAAACCAGTGATGGCGAACCTTGGCACTGCAGATGTTTTGGAACTACATTTCCCATGATGCTCAATTACACTGCAGAGTGCATGACCATCATGGGAAATGTAGTTCCAAAACATCTGGGGTGCCAAGGTTCGCCTTCACAGTAAATGAAACCCCTCTTGTGATTTGCCCAAAACACATCCAGATCTGCCATAGCCATGCCCAGACTGAACAGCCATGGTTATTTTAGAGCTGTTGTACAATCTGCCAAGGACTTGCTGCATTGACAAACATTTTGTGCTCTATGACAGAAAAATGGCTCTTTCATTCCTGTCCATTTCATATAGAAAACACTTCATATTACACTTCATATGAAAGGACAACATACAAAGTGAGAGCTCATGTGCTTTAGCAGTTTATAGAAACTAAAGCAGAATTTTTAATTAATTTATTTGTAAAAGATCAGGCCTTTGGCAGAACCACAGGGTTCTTGAAATTCCTGGAAATGTATATTTGCCTCAGCAGCCAGTCATAATTCTGAAAACGACTCCAATATGCAGTGCCAGTGGACTGACAGAACTCATCAAAGAGCTCAACCTTTTTTCTGTCGGACTTATAAGCTTTTTATAGTTACAGTATTGTAAAATATTTTTCTAGGAGTTCAATGAGTGACTCTGGAATAGGGATGAGCTTTATGTTCGTGTCGAACATGAGTTCGACTCAAACATTGGCTGTTCGCCCCTTCGGTGAAGAGCGAACAATTTGGGGTGTTCGCGCCAAATTCGGAAAGCCGCGGAACAACCTTTAAAAGTCTATGGGAGAAATCTAAAGTACTAATTTTAAAGGTTTATATGCAAGTTATTGTCATAAAAAGTGTTTGGGGACCCGGGTCCTGCCCCAGGGGACATGTATCAATGCAAAAAAAAGTTTTAAAAACGTCAGTTTTTTCGGGAGCAGTGATTTTAATAATGCTTAAAGTCAAACAATAAAAGTGAAATATTCCTTTAAATTTCGTACCTGAGAGGTGTATATAGTATGCCTGTAAAGTAGCGCATGTTTCCTGTGTTTATAACAGTCTCTGCACAAAATGTAATTTCTGAAGGAAAAAAAGTAATTTAAAACTACTCGCAGCTGTAATGAATTGTCGGTCCCGGCAATACAGAGAAAAGTTATTGAAAGTTATTGAAAAATTAAAAAAATGCGTGGAGGTCCCCCAAAATTCCATTAACAGGCCCTTCAGGTCTGATATGGATTTTAAGGGGAACCCGCACCAGAATTAAAAAAAAAATGCCGTGGGGTCCCCCCAAAAATCCATACTAGACCTTTATCCGAGCACGTAACCTGGCAGGCCGCAGGAAAAGAGGGGGGACGAGAGAGCGCCCCCCCTCCTGAACCGTACCAGGCCACATGCCCTCAACATGGGGCGGTGTCCCCATGTTGATGGGGACAAGGGCTTCATCCCCACAACCCTTGCCCGGTGGTTGTGGGGGTCTGTGGGCGGGGGAGCTTATCGGAATCTGGAAGCCCCCTTTAACAAAGGGGGCCGCCAGATTGCGCCCCCCCTATGTGAATTGGTAACGGGGTACATTGTACCCCTACCATTTCACAAAATAAAGTGTCAAAAATTTTAAAAACCACACAGACACCGTTGTGAAAAGTCCTTTATTAAAAAAAAAACAAGGTGTCCGGGAGCCGACTGAGGAAGACGTGCAGACATTGAGCTCTGCAACCATACCTTCCATCCATAGCCATCCTCGCTACATATTACTTGGATGATACTCCAAATCTACCCCCATTGCTCCTGAGGGTCTCCTACCTGCAATCCGGTGTACATTTTTGACTTTGGGCCGGCCGTCCAGAACTTGCCAGGCCAGTTCCATGCAGCTCGGGCCCAACGCCATCTTGGGGCCCACAAAGCCTCCAACACCTCCCAGGGGGTCTACGGATACCCACAGGACACCCTGCGTCTCCATCCAGGCTTGGATGGGGGTGTCTGTACAGTAAGGAGCCCCCTCGGTCTTCTTCCTGGCCCGTGGTCGGCTCCGGAGCCTGACAGCCATCTTGCGGCCTACAATAACATCTGCATCCTCCGGCCTGGAGTGCCGCGGTCGGCGGGGTTTACGGCGAGAGGCTCGGCCACACCTGTGCCTGCACTGGATGGAGCTAGCTGCCTGAGAGATCCCGGAACGTTCGGCCTCACACACCCGCGGCGGCCAGCCTTAGGAAAGTCCGCGGCTCCGGCCTACCTCTGGAAGTCGGCGGCCATCTTGCTGCTCCCACTACACCCAACGCAGCATCCAGCAGGAAGGACCATCCCACACAGGGTAAGCGGGGCAGGGGTGAAATACAGGACATTAGACCTAGGCTAATCCCCCCCCTGGCTGGCAGACGGGAGTACCTGGTGGGAGCCCTGATCCCATAGGCTTAAGGGGCGGCCATCTTGCTACACCCGACCATAGTGCTGCTGGGTCCCCCCCCTGCCCACTTCAACCTGCTTCACCCTATACATCAAATCCTGGCTATTCTGGCCTACGGGGCAGCTGAGCCTATACCTCATCCATCTCGCCCTCCCCGCACTCCTCCAGTCACACACTGCCAAGAAGTGTAGCGGCCATCTTGCTCCACCCGGACTCAGTGCTAACTCTTAACTCTTACCACTGACCTCCATCCACTCCCTCCTCGGCCACCGGTACTGCCTAAACTGCCGTGTCGCTGTGCTGCAGCACATGCACAGGCACTCCAAAAGGACAGTAACATCACAGTAAGCACTGATCCCCATTTGCAACACGGGTCGCATCCTCTGCTCATCCGTTCCACCTTTGATGATGCGTGGCTGAGGATGGAGGGCTGAAGACATGCACCGCTGAGCTCTGTGCTCTCCCGACGACCGCAGGCTACGTTCCCAACCAATCACGCCCAACCGGCTGATGGCGGCTTCCAGCTCTACCTCTGCTGACTCCGCTGAACTGCAACAAGGTACTATTCAACGGTACCTGCTACGCACAACATCGCAGGACTCCCGTACAGGGAAGGATAAACCTTCGTCAACCCGAGCCTCAGGCAGATCACAACCTCCTCCCCCGACTGCAGCAGCTTCCTCTGCCAGTGGGACCGGCCCGGGTACACACCCGACTCCTCTGATGGATCCCACTGCCCTTGGCGAGGGCACTGTCTCAGCGGAGACGCTTTCCCCAGGCGCCACATCCACTGCCATACTGTCTGCCTTCCGAGCTGACTTTGATTCCTGGGCTTCCAAAATGGAAACTTCTCTCCATGTTGAACTAAATGCCCTCAAACAACGGGTCTCCGCGTCTGAGGTCACGGTTTCTGCTATGGTCACCACCCAAGAAGACCACTCAGCCCGCATAACGGCGCTTGAAAATGCATCTACGGCTCATCTCTCCCGTCTAAGGCAACACCAGCTCCGGATAGAAGATAGTGAGAACCGGAGTCGCAGGAACAACATCCGGCTGCAGGGGGTCCCGGAGGCGACCTCAGGTACTGATCTCAAACCCACTGTCATTGCTATCCTTAACCAGGTCCTGGGCAGGGAAGTTACATCTCCCATTGAATTGGACAGAGTACATAGAGTGGGAGGCATAGGAGGGGATCGCAGGGACCGCCCTCGTGACGTCCTCTGCCGGGTGCACTACTATACCCTAAAGGAGGAGATTTTGCGCAAGGCCTGGCGCCTGGGGCCACTAGACTTTCACGGATCATCTATACACCTCTATCCGGACCTTTCCCGCAACACGCTGTACATGCGGCGAATGGTCCGCCCTCTGCTGGACTTGCTTCTCCAAGTAGGCGCCACGTACACTTGGGGTCACCCATTCAGCATCAAAGTGACCCGGGAAGATAACCACAAATTTGTCCTCTCAGACCCGGACCAGCTTCCTGCCTTCTTCCTGTTCCTGAGCCGGGACCCTGTTGTCGTCCCGAACTGGTTGGACCCCCCAGATGACCGTCAGCGGCTACCGGGCCCTCCTCTGCAACGTCGAGGACGCCCTCAGTCTAGATCGGTACCTTCTGGTCCTAGAGAGCGGCGAGCCACGTCACCAGAGGACTGATCCGGACTCTGTCGTCTGAGACCTGAAATGGTTCTTTCTGCTATGTCCTTTTACTTACTAGGTGGATACAGCTCTTTTATGAGACTCCGGCCAGGTCCACCTTCTGTTTTCCCTGTTTTGTTATGTCTTCACAGTGTACTTGCACTCTCAGCCCACTGACTCTTGCTAACGTTGCTATTTAAATGCTGCTGACGGTTTAGTTGTCTCACATGGCTCGAAAAGCACTTCGCTGCCCTCGGCTGGTGCGGTTGTACTTGATGGGGTTCTGGAAAAGCGGCCAGTGATGTTGATATGTTCTCTCACGGCTCTGGCTCTGCGGGTTGGCTTGGGGTTTCCCGGACATAGCCCTTTGGCTCGTCCGGGGACCTCCGGGTCTTCCCTTGGGCTCTGGGCATTTATGTCCTGGGGGCTTGAAACTGGCTGACCTTGGCACTGACACCTTCTGTGCGTTTACACAGATATCTGAGCTGAGCCGTGATGACAATCATAGTTAATGCTGCTATAAATGTAGCAATTGATGTTTCCTACCCCCGCATGATTACGCGGGAATACCTGTGCCTTTATCTTGCCACCAGTTTGTATACACCTTGTTCTTCACTGATGTTCTTTTTTCTTTTTTATGTCATTTTTGATTGTTTATTGTACTCAAGCGTACCAATGGTATTTAATCTGACATTGCTCTTTAGTGACTAGACAGGTAAGCTTTAAATACCACGGTCATTGGGTGTGTTACTTTACAGTTATGTTATTTATGCCTGCTAGGTTGTCGGGAACACAACTCAGCTGTTCTAATCCCGTTCTCTCCCCCTAAATAGGATTGGCACAGTTCGTGCCTACTACGTGATATTTCACGAAGTGTTAAGTTTTTGCGCACACTTTAGTATTTTTGAGCCACCTTCCCCAGGTGCTCTCTCTGTTCAATCTCTTCCCCACATCGCTCTACCTCCTCTCTTCCTCCCCTGCTGTGTTTTCCCCCTTTTCTGTTTCTTTCCTTATTTCTCTCTCACCTCCCCTCACCCTCCCCCCCTGTCGCTCCGTCATGGCTCACACGGTGATCTCTCGCCCTAGGCTACAATTCTGTTCCTACAATGTCAATGGGCTTAATATTGCCACCAAAAGAGGACAAATCCTGTATCAAATGCACAAACGCCAGGTCAATGTGCTTCTTCTCCAGGAGACACATTTTCACTCTGCCTCCACCCCTTCCTGCTCCAGCAGATATTTCAACAGGTGGTTCCACAGCACTAGCCCAACCCAGAAAGCCAGGGGAGTGTCTGTGGCTTTTCATAAGACGCTCCCTATAGAGGTACTTGATCATCTCTCGGACCCACAGGGGAGGTATGTTTTTGTGAAATTCATGTTATGGGGTACCAAATTTACGGTAGCCAACATTTACCTCCCTAATATTAACCAAGTATCGGCCGCGTTACAATACTTGAGGGTTCTGTCGGGATTCATGGAGGGTAAGCTCGTACTGGGGGGAGATTTTAACACCCCTCTTGAACCACTTTTAGATTCCTCCACCTCGCGATCGTGTATCTCCTTCCCCAAACTGAGGGCTCTAAAACGGGCATTTTACGATTTGCGTCTAGTGGATGTTTGGAGGGTGTTGCACCCCACGGCCCGCAACTATACCCACTTCTCCCATGTCCATCAAACCTATAGTCGCATAGACTACCTAATGAGTGACCATAGCTGTCTAGACTGGTCCCCGGACTGCACCATAGACCCAATGGTCTGGTCTGACCACTCTCCTATACATATGACGTTCTCGCTCCCCTCCACTCCGAATAGGGAGTGGTCATGGCGCTTGAACGATTCGTTGCTTACGAATCCAGAATGTGTGAAAAGGGTTTCGGATACAATATCTAATTTTTTTGCGGACCACGCTTCAGATACGACATCGTTGCCCTTTCAGTGGGAGGCACTGAAGGCGGTTCTACGAGGTGCCTTTATCCAAATGGGTACGCGTCTTAAAAAGGAGCGCTCAGCCGCCATTGAGGCAGCAAACCAAAAGCTTAGGAACTTAGAAACTGAACACAAGCGATCCCCGACAGTGACAACACTGGCGGACGTTTCTAAGGCGCGATCACAACTCAGAGAGCTTTATGAAGCCTCTGCACGCACATATGCAGATAAGCTCGCTTTCCATCAATATAAGTTTCGAGATAAATGTGGTAGGCCATTGGCTCGCGCCCTGCACCCAAAAGCGACTTCCACCTTTGTGCCTCATATTCGGGGGGCACAGGGAGAATTGGTCTCCTCACCCACTAAGATGGCAGAGGAATTCAGAGACTTCTACCAGTCCCTGTACAATATATCTAAGACTCACGGGACTGGTTCCCCTTCTTCCAGGGTGGAAGACCAGGTGTCATATATCTCAGAAACCGCGCTCCCCACATTAGATGATGACATCATCGCTGATCTGGAAGTCTCAATCACAGAAGAGGAGGTTGCCAAAGCCATAGCGGGTACGCCGAGTGGAAAGAGCCCGGGCCCAGACGGCTTCACTCCTAAGTTTTACAAACTTTTTGCCGCCCTCCTCACACCTTTTCTAACTAAGATGTTCAACTCTTTGTCGGAGGGCTCCTTATTCCCCTCACAAACACTTGAGGCCCACATATCCCTCATCCCAAAGCCAGGCAAAGACCCTACTCTATGTGCAAGCTACAGGCCGATCTCTTTGATTGGGGTCGATCTGAAAGTCTTTGCTAAAATTCTAGCCAATAGAATACAACCGTTGTTGCCTGGGATAATACACTTAGACCAGGTCGGCTTTGTGAGTGGCCGTGAGGCTAGAGATAACACCCTGAAAACCCTTCTTCTAACCAACTATGCCCGGTCCCACGATATCCCACTATGCCTCTTAACAGTCGATGCCGAGAAGGCATTCGACCGAGTCGACTGGCAGTTCCTTCGATTATCCCTGCAACAAATAGGTGTGGGAACTAATATGATGGCGAGAATAATGTCCCTTTACTCCTCTCCGTATGCTAGGATTAGACTGAATGGCTCGCTTTCTCCAGCCTTTTCTGTATCCAACGGGACACGACAGGGATGCCCACTATCCCCCCTCCTGTATGTTCTCAATATGGAACATTTGGCTACTGCTCTACGTAACAATCCCTCTATCCACGGCATAACAGTCGGGCCCACACATACGAAACTCTCTCTTTTTGCAGATGATCTGCTCTTGTTCGTGACACATCCACACACATCTTTGCCCTCGGTATTGCAGGAGTTTCAGAAATTTGGAGAAGTTAGCAACTTCAAGGTTAACTACAATAAATCGGAAATCCTTAACATATCTCTGCCCACATCGGCCCTACGACGACTAGCGTCTACTTTCTCCTTCAAAACTGGTTCCCCCTCCATAAGGTATCTCGGAATTCAAATACCGGCGGATGCTTCCCAACTTTTTTCCCTGAATTTTGCCCCCCTACTCCTTAGGACCCAAGCAGATTTAACCAACTATGCGTCCAAACAGCTCTCTTGGCTGGGTAGAGTGAATGCCCTGAAAATGGACGTTCTCCCTAGGTTCTTATATTTGTTTCAGACCATCCCTATTCACATACCCAACTCGTACTTCAAGAAAATACGCCAGCTGTTTTCCAAATTTATTTGGAATGCGGCCCGTCCAAGGATACGGTATGAAACACTGTCTCTCCCAAAGGCTCGGGGGGGGGGCGGAGCCCCAATTGCCTCCCTATACCATAAAGCAGCGGTGCTTACCCGCATATTAGACTGGTTTCACCACTCTTCCACCAAACTTTGGGTCCAATTAGAAGGCCACATGAACCCAATTGAACTCTCCACTCTCCCGTGGACCTTGCCCACGGTCCGGGGGGGTTCAGGCCCTCTCAATGACCTTACCCGTCAAACGATTCGGATCTGGGACCGCATGTTGTCCAGAAGGGGCTTGTCAAACCACATGGGGCCTATGACTCCCTTCTTTGGGACACCGGCCTTTCCACCAGCTATGTCTGTAACAAGATTCGGACCATGGCGAAAGGAGGATCATAGACGACTTGCCCAGGTCCTTCGTGCAGACCCCACTTTACGGTCAGATATCCCTGCCGGTCCGACCCCCCGTCACCCCATGCAGTGGCTTCAGAGGCAACAGACTATCTCCTACATCCGGACTTTCCCGTCTATTACAGACATTCTTGCTGAACTGACGAGATTCGAGGAACTGCTCATGCAGGTGGAGCCTCCAACACATGTTGTATCTCAACTGTACTCCATTCTGCTCGATATCCACTCCCCTGACCTTCCACCGTACACGGTGGCCTGGGAGACAGATCTGCATCACCCTATCTCCCCTATCGACTGGCAAAAATGTTTCATCCTCACTCACAAATTATCCCTAGCCACTAAGACCCAGGAGAAGGGGTTTAAACTAATAACGAGATGGTACAGATGTCCATCATCTATTCATCACTTCAATCCAGAAGTGTCGGATGCCTGCTGGCGGTGTCTCGACTCCCGGGGAACCATGCTCCACATCTGGTGGGAGTGCCCTCCTGTGCGGAGGTTCTGGTAGCGAATTTTCACACTTTACTGCAAACTGATGGCGACCTCTATCCAGCCTTCACCTGAGGTGGCCCTCCTGTCTATAATCCCGGGGTCATTTAAATCCATCAGAAATGATGTATTGCGACACTTCTTGGCGGCGGCCAGAATAGTGATTCCCCGTCATTGGAGATCGACAACCATGCCTTCCCTGGGAGATTGGGCTGTTGAGGTGGACCACATTAGAGACCTGGAACGCTTGCTGGCGGAGGAAAGTGGTAAAAGTGAACAGTTCTCTCTCACATGGACTTCGTGGTCCGTGTTTCGATACTCCTCTGAGTTTGTGTCCTGGGCGGGACGTGACCTGGACGGGTCCGCCGTGGGACCGTGATGGAGTGATTGGGATTCTGATTCCTGTCCCCTACCTAATTGTCCCCTTCTATCTGCCCCTGACCCTGATTCTTTTTTTCTTTTCTCTATATCTAATTACACCTCTAGGAATACAGTGAGAAAACGTACCAGGGCTTCGATCTACTTAATGCCAATAACCCAATGAGTGACCCTACGTCATATTCTCCAAACAGATTTGTGTATAATCTCATCTGATAAGTTGCATACGGAGGAACTAGGATCCCCTTCGCAGAAATACAGATAAAGGTTTCCTTACCTCATTTATTCTTGTACAGGGACTGATATTACAAAAATCCCACGGAGGTCCTCCTACACAGGTGCTCAATCCTTATATGTGTAACTTAGCCCTGCTTTGTTTTGCCATACATGATGCCTGTCGATGGTGTATCCTATCACTGTTTGTAATGTTTAAGACGAAGTGTGTCTTTTTCTGTCTTTCTCTTGCATATAATATAATAAAATAAGATTGAATTAAAAAAAAAACAAAAAAAAACGTTGTAATGCAGTCTGTCCAGCGACGATCCATGAATCTCCAGCGATGCGGCGAGTCTCCAGCGATGAACGACGCACATCTTCCCTGCACCGGAGCCTCCCGGCTAATGACATGCAAGCAGTGTTGACAGTTCTTTTAGAAGCATTTAAGCATTATTAAAATCACTGCTCCCGAAAAAACGTCAGTTTTAAAGAAAAAATTTGCATTGATACATGTCCCCTGGGGCAGGACCCAAACACTTTTTATGACAATAACTTGCATATTAACCTTTAGGCCTCATGCCTACGGACGTTTTTACAGCCGCGTTTTTTACAGCTTAAAAACGCCTGTCCATGTTATTGTATACATTTTTTGACCTTTTTTTTTTTCGAAATAAAAAAAAAAGTCGGAGCTCAAAAACGCAATTGCGGCATTTCTGCAAGTTTTCGCGTGTTTTTTAGCGTTTTTTAACGCTTCGCGTTTTTTTATGCCTAACGCCGACGCCGAGGAACGCACTGGTCCTGGGTTTTTTTTACAGCTTAAAAACGCCTATGCTATTTGCAGCTCAAAAACGTCTAGGTGGGCATGAAACTATAGACTAACATGGACAGGCATTTTTAAGCTGTAAAAAACACGGCTGTAAAAACGTCCGTGGGCATGAGGCCTTAAAATTAGCACTTGATTTTTCATGTTCGTGTCCCATAGACTTTAACAGTGTTCGCGTGTTCGAACAAATTTTTTGCCTGTTCGCATGTTCTGGTGCGAACCGAACCGGGGGTGTTCGGCTCATCCCTACTCTGGAATTCAGAAAGTTTATACTGCTGCCTACAGGAGGTTAGGGCCCTATTAAACCAAAATTGAAAGCCAACTGTTTCTGAATTCCAGTGTCCCTTAATAGACGATAAATATATACTTTTGTCTGATGGAATAATATCATTCAATGCAGAAACCCACAGTGACCAATTAAAGTCTGTACAGGAAAAAAACAGTTGGCAATCCAAAATTTGAACAGAATATTTGCTATAAACAAATCTTCCCTTGGGCTGACTATACAATGCGGGCTGAACGAAAAAAAAACTCACAGATTCATTCAACCAAGCTTTTCTGTTTGGCCAACAATCTCCACCGGACTCTTGATTTCAGTTAAGGAATGTCAGTCCCTAGGGATACAGTAATGCCAATAGGACCATCAACGATGCAAATTTTGTACAGTTCATAATGAACTGGCCAAAATTCGCTCACTGTATGGTCAGCTTTAGTTTTATACATCAGGCCCATTAGGGCAATTCCAGAGTTTATGTGATTGCTCAAGCAGGTGCACCTGAAAACTGTGTCAGTGCTGAAGTTGAGTCAAATGCAGGCCATCGAATTCCCCAAAAAATTATTTTGAAAATCAGAAATGTTGTTAATTTTGTAATCCGATGGTGCCACCATTGACTTTGAAATTGGACCAATCAAGCTTTTTTTTCACCTCATGTTGGAAAATGAATATTGTGGCCAGGAGTCTTCTTTTGTTTCCAGGTTATGCACATTTCCTTTTCGATTATATTTCTCTCACGATTCTCCCTTCATTGATTAGAAATTTTTCAATTTTTCTTAAAATTTCCAACATGAACGATCATTTAAATTCGATGGCCGTATGAAAATTGGTTGTTGCTGAGGCACAGTAATGGTACGATTTTCAAAAGAAAATTTGTTTGGAAATCGACAAAGGGCTGATCGAAAAAAACTGAATGGGGTGGATAAAGGAATCCTCCTTACTGTGTTATTGTATTCTGACAGCGGGGACTCCTCCTCGGTCATGATACACTGATCAGAACTGCAGCCAATTGACTGTAGCGCTAATCAAGTAATACTTTTCCAACAAGCCTGTTTGTGAGAAGTAGATCATTGACTAGTTGTGTCCTATTCAGGGACTGGCTGAATTCTAATCCATCAGTGGCTGTTCCTGTTCATGAGAAGTCAATCTAATGATCACAAAAGGGGGTTGTTGGAAAATGTTTAATTGATCAGCGCTGCTGATTTACTGGGAGTTTCACGCACAACCATCGCTGGGGTTTACAGGAAACTGAGGCTACAATTCACACAGGCTCACCAAAATTGGACAATAGAAGATTGGAAAAACATTGCCTGGTCTGATGAATCTCGATTTCAGCTGCAACATTCAGATGGTAGGGTCAGAATTTACATAAACAACATGAAAGCATGGATCCATCCTGCCTTGTATCAATGGTTCAGAATTGTGGTGTAATGGTGTGAGGGATATTTTCTTGCCACACTATGGGGCCCCTTAGTACCTATTGAGCATCATTTAAACTCCACAGCCTGAGTATTGTTTCTGACCATGTCCATCCCTTTATGACTACAGTGTACTCATCTTCTGATGGCTACTTCCAGCAGGATAATGCACCATGTCACAAAGTTTAAATTATCTCAAACTGGTGGTTTCTTGAACATGACAATGAGTTCACTGTACTCCAATGGCCTCCACAGACACCAGATCTCAATCCAATAGAGCACCTTTGGGACACAGCCAACAAATCTGCAGCAACTGCATGATGCTATTATATCAATATGGATCGAAATATCTGAAGAATGTTTCTAACACCTTGTTTAATCTATGCCACGAAGAATTAAGAAAGTTCTGAAGGCAAAAGTGGGTCCAAACCGGGACTGGCATGGTGTACCCAATAAAGTTGCCGGTGAGTGTATATAGTTACATAGTTACATAGTTACCATAGTGAAAAAAATATATATATTTTACAATCCAATATACCCAGTTCTATACCCACAGTTGATCCAGAGGAAGGCAAAAAACCCCAGCAGAGCATGCTCTAATTTGCTACAGCAGGGGAAAAAATTCCTTCCTGATCCCCCGAGAGGCAATCCGATTTTCCCTGAATCAACTTTACCTATAAATGTCAGTACCCAGTTATATTATGTACATTTAGGAAAGAATCCAGGCCTTTCTTAAAGCAATCTACTGAGCTGGCCAGAACCACCTCTGGAGGGAGTCTATTCCACATTTTCACAGCTCCTACTGTGAAGAAACCTTTCCGCATTTGGAGATGAAATCTCTTTTCCTCTAGACGTAAAGAGTGCCCCCTTGTCCTCAGTGTTGCCCGTAAAGTGAATAACTCAACACCAAGTTCACTATATGGACCCCTTATATATTTTTACATGTTGATCATATCCCCCCTTAATCTCCTCTTCTCAAGAGTGAATAAATTCAGTTCCTCTAATCTTTCCTCATAGCTGAGCTCCTCCATGCTTCTTATCAGTTTGGTTGCCCTTCTCTACACTTTCTCCAGTTCTCCGATATCCTTTTTGAGAACTGGTGCACAAAACTGAACTGCATATTCCAGATGAGGTCTTACTAATAATTTGTACAGGGGCAAAATTATATGTCTCTGTCTCTATCTTGCCTCATCTCAGCAGACCCACTACCTACTGGTTAAGAAGGCCACCCATCAAAGTGATGTGTCATTAGTAAAGGCCTATTTGAAGACTTTTTGGTAAAAATAGGCAAACACTCCTCTCAAACTGGAACAAAACTGACCTATACCTATAGAGGGAGAGGCTATAATTTCCCCACTATCATGTCACCAACCATACTAGTTTTTTGTTCTTAAAGTCCACTTACACCCATTTACAAATGTGGTATGCTACAATAAAATATGATAAAATGATAGAAAATGTTCAATAAATTGAGAGGGGGAGGCTAAAAACTCTCTGATGATAAGAACAATCGACCATGTTTCTATGAATGGAAAAAAATAGAACAGGACATAAAAAATTGATAACTCTCTGATCCTCTATCATAACTCCCAATAGCCCTAGCTATTCTAAACCCAGGGACGGAATTATCCCTAAACATTATGGAGAGCTGGCAATCATCTGTGTAATCATATGATTTATATAAGCTTGTAATCCAGCCATGTTTGGTTACATGACTGACTGATGGTTCTCAGCAGGGCTCCAACAGGAAGAGATAAGTTGAGGAATACTCCAAACTTTCCAAACAGGAAGTCATTCACAGACATATTATCAGATTCTGATAGGAAGTTGTTAATTGGACGGCACTTGTGTAGGAGCGAAAGCAAAACATTCATTATTTGTTCAATACATATACATCACTGATGTTTTACATTGATAAGACAATTTGTTATTTTTTGATGTATAAACAGGATGCTGATGGCGAAAGTTACTAAAAAAAATAAAAATGATGAAGAAGTGCCCCTTAAGGCATATCAATAAGTTATTAAATTATTAACATTTTAGCTGTTTTTTTATTTTATTTATTCTTTGCCCTTCATGGTATTGAGCATACAAGTGCAATGTCAGGGACTCAAAATCAAAAAAATGTCCTTTCTCTTCTGTTGTGACACAACAATGATTCCTGGACCCGATCAGACCACCCATAGTTCTCCATGGGGTAGCAGATGTGTATCTATTGCCCATCTATCTGGCAGATCGGATCTGCCGGGTGCCCTTTCCATTAGGCGGCCCCATAGAGAATAGTGGGTTGTATCTGTGGACGGATTCCGCTCCATCAGAAAGGGGCCTTTAAATTTCTTTTTTTTGTTTAATAAAGGGTAATTATTTTCCTCCAACTCCAACTGCCCTTAAAATTCTTACATATATTAATAGATGGTATCATATTTCACATAATGACTTTTTTTTTGGGGCAGGGGGGGTATAAAAGTAGTACTACATCACAGTGGGCAGAGTTAAGCCTCGCACACACTAGTAACTTTTTTTTTATCCAGCCCAGCTCAAGAGGAGCCGCGGTACTAACGATGCAATGTTAGTACAGCGAGTGAGTGAGTGAATAACTTGTATAGCGCTACAAATGCGAACTCAATCGTCTCAAGGTACTTATTTTCATCCAGTGTCATCCTGATCCTTCAGAAGAGGTGGGTCTTAAGTTTTTTCCTGAAGGCCCGATGGTTTTCTTCCATGCGGATGTTTGTGGGTAGAGCGTTCCATAGCCGTGGTCTTTGGCCTGCAAATCTTCATTCTCCCTTCGATTTGTAGCAGGACTTGGGGATGTGGAGTAGGTTTTGGTTGGTTGATCGGAGAATGCGATTGGGGGTGTAGTGTTTTATTTTCTCGCACAAGTATTGAGAAGCGTTTCCCTGTGTGCACTTGTGGGTGAGACAGAGGGTCTTGAATGTGACCCGATCCTTTACTGTTAGCCAATGAAGGGTCCTCAGCGATCTCTCCTGTTGTTCTATTGTGTTCTGACAGGGGGACACTCCCCACATTCCCTGCCCGAACACTCCTGTCAGCGCTCTCAGCCATTGGCTGAGAGTGCTGATTCGGAGCCGATCGGCAGACCTTTTTCAGCCACGCCCCTCGACAGAAGCCGACCAAATGGCCAGCTTCTATCAGACTGACTGCAGTACACATGGGCCGAATGTCAGCCAGTTTCTATTGAACCCAGTTTCTATTGACGCCCAACATTTGGCCCGCGTGTACTAGGCTTTTGACTAATGTTTATTTCTCTTACTTTTCAGCCCCATTTTTGTGTCAAAAACCTTACAACGCTTTAGCATAACGCCATATATCCCCTTCAATTGTGGATCAATAACTGTTAAGCCCTGTACACACGATCGGTTTTACCGGTGAAAACAGTCCGACTTTTTTCATCGGACAAACCGATCGTGTATGGGCCCCATCGTTTTTTTTTCCATCGGTGTAAAAAAATAAAACATGTTTTAAATTTATCCGATGGAAAAAAAAACCGATAGCAAATTACTATCGTCTGTGGGGAACTCCATCGGATAAAAAAACCCACGCATGCTCAGAAGCATTGAACTTAAATTTTCTCGCCTTTTCGGAGTGTTTTACGTCACAGCATTTGGAACGGTCGTTTTTTTGACTGATGGTGTGTAGGCAAGACTGATGGAAGTCAGCTTCATCGGATTTCCGATGGAAAAATCCATCGGTTAAAAATCCATCGGAAATCCGATCGTGTGTACAGGGCTTTACAGTTTCTTAGTAACTTTATTCGGGGGAATCTTCTGGCACCCAGTTATCTTCATACTTTGGCGTCTTGCTTGACATTTGATAATAACCATGTTAACGGTGCAGATCTGATTAAAAGCAAAGAAATATGATTTTGTTTTCCAGTGGTTACAAGAATTATGGGAGAGCAATGACCTCAGTTAGACGTCCAAAGAAAAACAAATCTGAAAATAAAGTTCTAGGAGGTAATGTTCTCAGTGACTGGAAGACAATGTTTCAGTGTACTATGTTCACCACACACTGCTATTACCAGCAATTTGTGGCAATGTAACAAGCACTTTGGGTATTGGAATGGTGTCACTGCTACATTGGTAAATGATGAGGTTTAAAATGCTTTATTATTGGAGTTAGGGCTTCCAGAATGGACCACTCCTTACAGTAAAAGTGTGGTTTAGCTAAGAAAAAAACCTTCAGGTTTTAAGCTACCTAAGCTATGTGTATGGTGTATATGGGCTGTGCAACATAGCATAGAAAATGGCTGTGAAGGTACTCCTCCTGGGCAAGCATAACAGGGCATAAACAACTAGCAGCCGCTAGTATTTTTACTGTCAAAAGATAGCTGTTTCTTAAAGCTAATAAATTATTTATTAATTAAACCCCCCTGATCTGTGCTTATCAATGTGACCAAGAATGCAGACCACATCAATGGTCAGCATCTGCATTGTGGTCTACAGTCCTAACCGGATGAATGAGGAGAGTTATTTAAATCCCCTTTAACAAACAACAGGCTATGACCCCCTTAGTTGGTCTGGGAAGATATGCAGACACATTGACCTAAATGGAAATGGATCAATAAAACCCGGACACCAGCAAAATTTCAGTTACGTTAGCTACCAGGTTGCTGGAATTTGGAAAGTGCTACTGATCAAAGAAATTAACCCTATGTTTACACATATGTGCTCTCCTGTTATATTACATGCTTTTTATCGGTCAGGCATGAAGTCACCATCTTCTAGTCTGCAGATATTTACCAGAATTGGGAACTAGGAATAATTACATTACAACTTAATCAAAAGAGTCTAAAGGAAGAACTATTCTTATTGATCGCCAAATCAGTTGCTTCTCTTTGTTTTTAGTAGAGCATTGGAGGATGAAAAGGATCACTTGGTATTGGTAGGATTAGTTGCTAAAGATGGCAAGAATAATTCCTACTGCTTGCACCCTCGATAACGGAGTCTATTGAGTTACTAATAATGATAATCAGTTATGTTATAATGAAAGAAGGACAAACATTTATAAATCACATTTCCAATAAAAAGTGTTCATCGTATTAAATGTGCAATGCAGTTTGGATTTGGTACAGACAGTAACTGTAGACTTTTCATTGTATCATATAAAATACCTGACCTATTCAATCAAACAATGCTGAGCACAAATCACAATGAAAAAAGTGCAATAAAGAAAAGCAATACATCAGAATTCATATTTTTACTGTAGAAAGGATTTATTTTGATTGGCTAAAATGTTTTATTGCACCATGTGTATTTTCATTGTGTTTGTAGTGCCCAAATGCATAGAAGGAGCTTTATTTGGTCGAGATGGGATAGCACATTGCACTACCCAAACCCATAAAGTCTTGTATGGAAAGTTCTGATTTTAGGTAACAAATCGTTTTGGTTCCTGGAGTTCTTTCATTTAAGTGGTGTATGCTTTTGACTATGCAAGTACGGAAACAAAAGACTATAAAACCTGAAAATTGCAGAGCAAACTCAATCATCCAGTTTGGCAGATGCTTCAAGTAGCACCGACTGTAAAAAATTAAATGACATTTCTTATGTCTAGAGTTGGTAAATTATGGGTAGGGGATCTTTAAAAGTCTGTTTGTGCTCCTTACATCTTAAAATATGTGCCTGTAAAATTGTTGATTAACTAGGGATATTTATGGCAACTGGCTGCAGGCATCAGGAAGGGATTTTCCGCTTACTATGAATACAATCTACTTTTCCTGAAAGGGGGGGAACGACAAGAAGGAGTCAAGGAGGGAGCAGAAATTGTCCCATGGATTAGGAGAGAAGTATCTCACTCCCTGTCCTTATTCCCAGATGTCAGTTGAATGATAAGACAGAAACTTGTCCCATGATATTACAGGAATGTGCTGGGATCGTCCAGCTGCTGGACAGAGAGAGGAGAAGACAGGATGACATGGAGAAGAGGAAGAATGTAAAGGAGAAGGAAGTAGAATCAGAGGTCGTAATAACCAGCTCATACCAGAGATGTTGACTCAAGGACAGACAATAAGCAATCTCCATGGCACAATAGCGCCTTATCAATCATACTTCCTGGAATAAAAACGGGATTTCCTAAAGCAACCAATCAAACTCCATTCTACACTAGAAAATGGCAGCTAGGGAAGTAACCTTAGAACATGATTGGCTTCTCTGGGCTGTAGGTCAATATGCCAGATAGTAAATATATATTCATGTAAAAATGATCTTCATTTGTGCATTGCTACTTTAACATAAAGAGCTATAACCAAATCTTGAAACTGCATTTTTGTGGCTGGGCGCTTCTAGTTCACCTATTGGTTGCATCATATTATACTAATTTCAACATCTCATCAAACCATATATCCTACTTTTAAAGTGAATGCATGGTCCTCCCCTTTTTTCTAACCTGAGCCCAATCCAGCTATGTGCATGAGTGCAGCGGCTCCAGCCACCGTCACTCTCCTCATTGGACCGATTGATAGCAGCAGTAAAGCTAAACATGGAAGCAGGGGGCAGGTCAGGGCCGAGAACCACTTTCTGTGTCAATGGACGCATGGGTGCCCCCATGGAAAGCGGCTTTCCATGGGGGCACCCGATGAAGGGGAGGGGTCTGGAGTCCCAGCGGGGGACCCCAGAAATGGAGGATTGGGGTTGCTCTGTGCAAAACTATTGCACAGAGCAGGTAAGTACAGGCAGTCCCCTACTTACAAACATCCAACTTACAAATGACTCCTACTTACAAACGGAGGGGGACAACAGGAAGTCAGAGGAAATCTACCCCTAGGAAGGGAAATTCTCTCCTGTAAGAGTTAATATGGGAAAAAGGTGTCTCCACTGATGCTTTATCACCAATCCTTGTTTCCCTAATAACCCAAAATTTTCAAAATCCATTTGTCATTGGGACAGGAAGTGATGTGAAATCTTCTGAACAGGTGCACAGACAGCAAAACAAATGTTACAGGGGTGATGACCCTTCCCTATGTTTTCCAAAAAGCTTAAAAATATATTTTTTGGCTGGAACTACACTTAAAAAATGTACCTGTTCCAACTTACAAACAGATTCAACTTAAGAACAAGCCTACAGTCCCTATCTTGTTTGTAACCTGGGGACCGCCTGTATAGGCTTTTTGTTATTTTTATTTTTTAAAAAGCGAGGGTTTACAATTACTTTAAGTACAGATAATCTTTAAAGCTGAACTACAGGCACAAAAAAATTCTTTCAAATATATTTCTCACTAGCCACAGAGGATATAAAATCAATTTGTGTCTACCAAACACCTTTGCAAACCCAGATATTACCATATACAAATAGCAGTGACATCATCACTGTGCTGCACAAAACCTGTGCAGAGAACAGAGCTGTGGGAGGGAACCCAGCAGACCCCACCCACTACAGGCTGCTCCCAGAAAACTATAGGAGGGGGCGGATACAAGGCCAATCACCTTGCACAAAAATAAGGTGAAGAAGTGACCAGTCTTCATTAGAGCAAGCTCCTGCACAGAAGTAAAGTTTCACACTGGATTACTGCACAGATCTGGAAGGAATACACATAATACACAAAGCACACCAATACAGTGGCGGCTGGTGCTCAAAATTGTTTTGGGGGAGCAAACAAACTGAAAAATTAGAAAAAAAAAAACATCAATTGTAGCCTCACTGTGCCCATCAAACGCAGCCACTGTGCCATCAAATGCAGCCACTATGCCATCAAACGCAGCCACTGTGCCCATCAAACGCAGCCACTGTGCCCATCAAATGCAGCCACTGTGCCCATCAAACGCTAGCACTGTGCCCATCAAACGCTAGCACTGTGCCCATCAAAGGCTGCCACTGTGCTCATCAAAGGCTGCCACTGTGCTATCAAATGCAGCCACTGTGCCATCAAACGCAGCCACTGTGCCATCAAACGCAGCCACTGTGCCCTCAAACGCAGCCACTGTGCCCTCAAACGCAGCCACTGTGCCCATCAAATGCTGCCACTGTTCCATAAAATGCTGCCACTTTCCTTATCAAATGCCGCCACTGTGCCCATCAAATGCTGCCAGTGTGCCCATCAAATGCTGCCACTCTGCCATCAAATGCTGCCACTGTGACCCCCCGCCTGCTCGCCGTCTGCCCGGCACTAACCCTGTGTTGGTGGAGCAGCGGGTGACAGTGATGAGCGGGGTCCTCCATGCATCTCCTGCTGTCCTCTCCTCCTGATAGGCGTCCAATGGCAGCGCCTGTCGTTTCAGCCAATCAGGTGACGGGTAACAGACCTGAGTACCTGATTGGTGGAGAGGCGGTTCAATGTTAGGAAAGCGAATATTCTTTCACTTTTCTAACACACCTGGGTGAACTGAGAGCGCCAAGCATGACGCTCGCAGTTTACCTATTTTGAAGCCTATTAGAGCCTAAGGCTCTAATCAGGTGCCTTTAAAAAACACCTCCCGTCGCCGCCCCTATGGACGCATCGCCACTGCACCAGGATTTAAATAAGAATACACATGACTCTTGTATTTAAACAATTCCTGGATTTCAGCTTTAAATAAGTTAACTTAAGGCATAAAGTGAGTATTTTCAAAAAAAATAATTCAGATGTTTTATTCTTTTTATGCTTTTTATTTTTTATTTTGGGATGGGGAGCTTCAGACCTTCTATTTTCATGCAAAGCCCATTTTGGGGATTTTTTCCAAGGAGGAATCACCTCTGAGTTAGAGTTCAACTTTAACAAAAATAATTCAGCATGAGCACTGATAAAATATTTTCCTTATAAATGTGGTGAGATGCTAGCTATAGCCCATCCAATTGCAAACAGTTTGTTAGTGACCCAAACAAAATATCCGCTAAACAATATGCTCATTCCCTGGTGAACAAAACCACATACAGAGTGCACAGAGACCTCATGGATTGGCTGAACTTGCAGCAGATGTCTGAGTCATGTTTAGCCATAAGAGGTAGCGCCTCAGATTTATGAACCATGACTTTTGGGAAGATTGACTCAATGCAGATGGGCACAAATCCAACAGGATGGGGAGGCATCTTGACTACAAAAAGTGTTCAGAGAATTAAAAAAAAGCAGTGGGAAAATCTAAACTCATAACTAAGCCCAATTCATCATGTCCAGCACTGATAAACATTGACACATGCGACTACAGAAAAAGCGCAGTGATAAACACACACAGTGCTATATCTAAACTTGTCATGGCCTTGATATCAAATAGGAACCAGAGCTCCACATCATCTCTTTACTGAAGGGGAATTTTACATTACAGAATATTCTTTTCCAACACTGCCAAAGTCACCATATTGCAATATACTGTACATGTTGTTAATTAAATGAAGCTGGAAGGAGATAAACAATGAAGTACACACCCAGGATCCCTTATTGTCATGTGTAGCTCTGGGACCTGACTTGGTCAACTTTTCTTAAAGTGGAAGCTAACTTCCATGCATGACTTTTACCTATAGGTAAGCCTATAATAAGGCTTACCTATAGGTAATGTAAATATCTCCTAAACGTGCACCATCTAGGAGATATTTACTGCACATGCAGCCAGTGATATCAATGGCACATGCGCTCTGAAGGAACAGCCGCCCGTGCCATTTTTTCAGAGCCCCGTGCCGTGACCAAAGGCTCCCACGTGCATGCACGGGAGTGACGTCAATCGTGGCTCCGGCCAGTCACAGAGCCAGAGTCCACAAACCTGAAAGCAAGACAGGTGAAGATGGAAGCGGCCCCCAGATCTGACATCTTGGCGTGGGAGGGCTTTGCTTTACGGTAAGTTTAACATATTGTGCTAGTATGTGATGCATACTATCACATTATGCCTTTACCTTGCAGGGTAAAAAAAGAAATAAACATTTTCAACTATACTAAGGCAGCATTTTGAGTCGGTGGTCAAAGTTCTTTATTTATACCTAATGCCATTTATGTGAATTTAGTACTCCTTTGGCCCTAAGGACCAAATAGGAGAAGTTAATTGTTAAGGTTAACATACTCTTTAAGATGACACCAGCATTGAGCAATGAGGCATACACATAAGCTCAGCATAAAGTTGTTTTTTGGGTAATGTTTTTAGCTGAATAAAAAAATGTTCCTGAAGAAAGTAGAGTCTTGAAGGAAAACAGGCACTGGCACCCACATCAAATGAGATGGCCAGATATCAGCCTATACATAAAAGCCAGTCACTATATGTATACACTTTCCTAATGGAAACAAGCAACATGTAAATAACGACAGCTGAACATAATAGACATTTCAAAAACCCTTTACAAGCACAGGGAAACAAGGCAGGTAATAATTGCTATAAAAAAAATGATAATATCACTTTCTAGCCTAATATTTCTCAAAAAGTTGGTCTTTATAAAAAATAAATAAATTGCGAGTACAAAGCCGGCAGCGCTTTATAGACAACATACAATACACACCTTCAAATGCTGATTGAAGAAAAAGTCCAGATTTCATAACACACAACACAATCCTTTCATGAGTTCCTTTAATTATTTCCTTCTAGATTTTCCTTGACATTTTCCTTCCCACGTTCTCTTCGTACTCCCTGTCCTGCAGACTTTCTCGTCATCGTCAGCCTCTGGTTCTGGCACTCAACTGAATCCAGTGCTGTGTTATAACATCAGATAATAGCGTGTCTGTGCTGGGTCCCCACGCTCCAAATCGGAGGAGGGGGGGGGGGTAATTAAATATCTGGAGAGGGTCACTGGCCTGCCGTTCTACACCTCCCACTCTTCATTTTTATATTAAGCTTTTACATAGTACAACACTCCCATGCTGCACTTTGGTTGGGTTCCAAAAGTCACCAAACATTAGCTGCATTGAATGTCCTACACAAGAACGCACCTGCGATGTATCAGTGATATGCAGAAATCCTGGCCAGCGTCTATAAACACAGCTGATCACTGGGAAGACACAGAAATGTTTCATACTTCAGAATATGGCAGGGGGAAGAGTACAGTGGAATTCTGTGATGAGGACGACTACTCAACAAGACAAAAATCTACTAACTCTCCTATGACTGTAAATAGAAGAGCTGTTCAGATCACGTTAAAGATAAACTTTAGACAGACCTTTATTGAAATACTGTAAATATATCAGTATCCATGAATATATATATATATATATAGTTATTATTATACAAGTTTATATAGTGCCAACAATTTAAGTAGTATATATAAATATATACAGTATATACACACTCACCGGCCACTTTATTAGGTACACCTGTTCAATTGCTTGGTAACACAAATTGCTAATCAGCCAATCACATGGCAGCAACTCAATGCATTTAGGCATCTAGACGTGGCGAAGACAACTTGCTGAAGTTTAAACCGAGCATCACAATGGAGAAGAAAGGGGATTTAAGTGACTTTGAACAGGCATGGTTCTTGGTGCCAGATGGGCTGATCTGAGTTTTTCAAAAACTGCTGATCTACTGGGATTTTCACACACAACCATCTCTGGGGTTTACAGAGAATGGTCCAAAAAAAGAGAAAATATCCAGTGAGCATTAGTTGTACGGAGAAAAATATCTTGTTGATATAAGAGGAAAATGGGAAGACTGGTTCAAGATAATAGAAAGAAAGGTAAGCTGAAATAACCACTCTTTACAACCAAGGTATGCAGAATACCATCTCTGAACGCACACATCGAACCTTGAAAAAATATGGGCTACAGCAGCCACTCCTGTCAGCTAAGAACAGGAAACTGAAGCTATATTTCGCACAGGCTCACCAAAATTAGACAATACAAGATTGGAAAAACGTTGCCTGGTCTGTTGAGTCTCGATTTCAGCTGCAACATTCACATGATAGTTTTAGAATTTGACATAAACAACATGAAAGCGTGGATCCATCCTGCCTTGTATCCACGGTTCAGGCTGGTGGTGGTGGTGTAATGTGTGAGGGATATTTTCTTGGCACACTTTGTGTCCCTTAGTGCCAACTGAGCATTGTTTAAACGCCATGACCTACCTGAGTATTGTTGCCGACCATGTCATTCCTCTATGATGATCCCATCTTCTGATGGCTACTTCCAGCAGGATAATGCACCATGTCACAAAGCTCAAATTACCTTACCACTGGTTTCTTGAACATGACAATGAGGTCACTGTACTCCAATGGTCTCCACACTCACCAGATCTCATCCAATAGAGCACCTTTGGGATGTGGTGGAACGTGAGATTGGCATCATGGATGTGCAGCCAACAAATCTGCAGCAACTGCGTGATGTTATCATGTCAATATGGACCAAAATCTCTGAGGAATGTTTCCAAAACCTTGTTGAATCCATGCCACAAAGAATAAAGGCAATTCTGAAGGCAAAAGGGGGGCCAACCGGGTACTAGCAAGGTGTACCTAATAAAGTGGTCGGTAAGTGTATATTTATATATACATAGGTGCATCTCATAAAATTAGAATTTCATCAAAATGTTCATTTATTTCACTAATTCAATTCAAAAAGTGAAACTCATATATTTTTATATAGATGCGTTACACACGGAGTGATATATTTCATTTTTTTTCTGTATTAAAAATCCTTTTTTTTTTAAATTATTGGTCTTATGTAATATTCAAATTTTCTGAGATACAGAATTTTGGGTTTTCACTAGCTGTAAGCCATAATCATCAAAATGAAATGAAATACTTGAAATATATCACTCCGTGTGTAACGCATCTATATAAAAGATATGAGTTTCACTTTTTGAATTGAATTACTGAAATAAATTAACTTTTTAATGATATTCTAATTTTATGAGATGCACCTGTGTATATATACAGTGGAACCTCAGATTGCGAGTAACGCGGTTATCGAGCGTTTCGCAATACGAGCACTGTATTTTTAAACATCGTAATTAGGTTTGCGAGTGTTGTCTCACGAAACTAGCACGGTTCAGGCCAAAGTGGTGTGCAGTACCGCGTTTGGCCTGAGGCGGGGGGGCGCCGGAGCCGAGCAGAGCCGAACGTCGCCGATCACAGCGATCGGCACCCTTTCGGAAATGCACGGAAAGGCCCGAGGACAGCACGGCTGACCTCGGCAAATCTCGGGAACAACGTTTTTCTGAGTTTTGCCTAGGTCAGCCGCGGTGTCCTCGGCCCTTTTCGGCCGTTTACGAGGCTCTCCGGCGCCCCCTGCCTCTGGCCGCATGCAGTATTGCATGCCATTGAAGTCAAAGCGGAACAAATTATTTTCGTTTCCATTGACTTCAATGGGGAAACTCGCTTTGATATGCGAGTACTTTGGATTACGAGCATTCTCCTGGAACGGATTATGCTCGTAATCCGATCTTCCACTGTGTATATATATATATATATATATATATATATATATATATATATATATATATATATTCATTTATTTATTTTTCTTTAACACTGGATGCCTTTACAAACCCAGATATTATCTTGTACAAATAATGGTGATATCATGATTTTGCCCATAGCCTGTGCCGAGAGCAGAGCTGGGGGATGGCAGGAATTCAGCAGGTCCTCCTGCTACAGGCTGCCTGTAGAAAACTGTAGGGGGCAGATATAGAACCAGCTCATGTGTACAAATTACTAGTGACTAGTTTGTAGTCTCTGCACAGAGGCAAAGGGTAGGAGCTTTTTTCATGCTGGATTACTGCACAGATCTGCAGGAAATACACAAAGGGCACTAAGGTTCAAGTAAGAATATACATGGCTCTAGTATTTAGATTACATGTTTAACCCAGAGTTTAGCTTTAAAGATATAGTCCAGACAAACAGCTAATAACAGTTAAAAAAATATGCAGCAACTGTTTTATCTGCCAGAGGGATTGCTGCTCTGTGGAACCAGTTTTGTGATCAAGGCACCCCTACCACACAGTACAGTCAGATCCTTGTCCTCTACTGCCACACAAAGATGTGCCCTACCTTCCAGACATGGGAGTAAGTCACACATGTGCAAGTCACAAGTAGTGATGAGCCGAACACCCCCCTGTTCGGTTCGCACCAGAACCCGCGAACGGACCGAAAGTTCGAACGAACATTAGAACCCTATTAAATAGAATGGATGCGAACGTTCGAATTCTAAAGTGCTAATTATAACAACTATTATGCATGTTATTGTCCTAAAAAGGGTTTGGGAACCCGGGTTCTGCACCAGGGGACATGTATCAATGCAAAAAGAAGTTTTAAAAACGGTCGTTTTTCGGGAGCAGTCATTTTAATGATGCATAAAGTGAAAAAAAAAAAAGTCAAATATTCCTTTAAATATCGTACCTGGGGGGTGTCTAAAGTATGCCTGTGAAGTGCCACGTGTTTCCCGTGTTTAGAACTGTCCCTGCACAAAATGACACTTCTAAAGGAAAAAAAAGCCATTTAAAACTGCTTGCGGCTTTAATGTAATGTCTGGTCCCGGTAATATGGATGAAATTCTTTAAGAAAAATGGCATAGCTACCCCATGACCCCCCCCCCCCCCTACCCCAGCCCATTACCAGCCCCTTTGGGTCTTGTATGGATATTAAGGGGAACCCCGCACATAAAATAAAAAAGGCCCTATATACTCTGAACAGCCCTATACAGGCGGTGCATACAAGACAGGGACTGTAGGTTTGTTCTTATGTAGAATCTGTTTGTAATTTTGAACAGGTACATTGTTGAAGTGTAGCTCCAGACCAAAAATCTATTTTTAAACTTTTTGGAAAACATAGGTAAGGGTTATCACCCCTGTAACATTTGTTTTGCTGTCTGTGCCCCTGTTCAGAACATTTCACCTCACTTTCCGTCCCAATGACAACTGTTTTTGAAATGTGGTGTTTTTCTTGAAACAAGGATTGCTGATAAAGCATCAGTACAGAGGAGACACCTTTCTCCCATATTTATTCTTACAGGAGAGAATTTTCCTTCCTAGTGGTAGATTTCCTCTCACTTCCTCTTGTCTTCTTGCGTTTGCAAGTAGGAGTCGTTTGTAAGTTGGATGTTTGAAAGTAGGGACCTGCCGTATATACTCTGCAGAAATAGGCCCCTTAGTTGTTGGTGTTGGCACAACACTGTAAGCACTCACAGTTACTCTTGGTTGGTGCTGGAACGCCCTGCTGTCAACTATTATATCAGGAATTTTAATTACATATAATTGTTGAACAGTGGTAGTAAAAATTGGGCCTTTGATGGTGGTGCTGGTGCCACAACACTGTAAGCCCTGACAGTTACTCTTGGTGGGTGCAGCAATGGGCCCTGCTGTGAATTATTAGATCAAGAATTGTAATTACATGCCCCTGTTGAACAGGGGCTGAAAAATTGGGCCTTAGGCACTGGTGGCACAACACTGCAACCCCTCACAGATACTGTACTTGGAGCACAGCAATGAGCCCTGTTGCAAAGTATTGCTTCAAAAATTGTAATGACACGCCCCTGTTAAACAGGGGCTGAAAAATTGGGCCTTAGGCACTGGTGGCACAACACTGCAACTCCTCACAGATACTGTACTTGGAGTACAGCAATGAGCCCTGTTGCAAAGTATTGCTTCAAAAATTGTAATTACACGCCCCTGTTAAACAGGGGCTGAAAAATTGGGCGTTAGGCACTGGTGGCGGCACCCATAAACAAAAATGATCTTCCAAGCTATCATCATCAATCGTATCATTGAGGACTCGGAGGAGGAGGATAGCCAGTAAACATAACAGCACAGGCACTCAGCATCAGCATCAGTCTTGAAGGGATGTGACATGTTAAAATCAATTAGTCTGTTATATCAGCATCAGGTGTGTGGTAGCTGGTGGTGATCCAAGACTGGTTCATCTTGATGAAAGTCAGTCGATCAACCGAGTCGGTGGACAGGCGCACCCTGTGATCCGTGACAAATCCTCCAGCAGCACTGAATGTGCGTTCCGAAAGAACGCTGGATGCAGGACAGGCCAGTAGCTCAATTGCATACTGTGCAAGCTCTGGCCAGTGATCCATCCTCAAGACCCAGTAAGCCAGAGGATTTTCGGTGGGGAAGGTGTCCAAGTCTGACCTTGCCCCTAGATATTCCTGCACCATGTTTATCAGACGCTGGCGATGGTTGCTGGAACCGATCATACTTTGGGGCTGCGGACTAAAGAATTGTCTGAACGCATCGGTCAGACGGCCACCTTCCCCACCGCTCCTTCTTTGACTGGCCGAAGCCTCAGCAACTCGTTGTCCAGGACCAGGAGTTTGCAACCTCCCAGTCTCTGGGAACGCGTTGCACAGACCTTTCTGCAAGGCCTCCCGGAGTTGTCTCATCCTCTGCTCCCTCTGCGACGGTAACATAAGGTCCGCAACCTTACCCTTGTACCGTGGATCAAGGAGAGTGGCCAGCCAGTAATGGTCCCTCTCCTTGATCCGAAGAATACGAGGATCCTTCCGCAGACTTTGCAGGATCAGGGAGGCCATGCAGCGTAGGTTTGCTGAGGCATTCGCTCCGGAGTCCTCTGGGTCACTAAGGACGACATGATCCGCAGCCACCTCCTCCCAGCCACGTACAAGTCCACTGGTTTCTTGGGACTGTAAATCATCCCTAAAAGACTGCTGCTGATGATGCTGAGTGCCAGCCTCCACCTCCATGCTGACACAATCCTCCTCCTCCTCCTCCTCCTCCTCCTCCTCTTCCTGTGCGATGGGTGGGACAGAAGTAACACTGTCTGGGTAAAGGGGGCCTTGAGAGGCAAGGAAGTCCTCCTCTTCCTGCCTCTGTTCTGCCTCAAGTGCCCTGTCCATTATTCCACGCAGCGTGTGCTCCAACAGGTGGACAAGAGGTACAGTGTCACTGATGCATGCACTGTCACTGCTCACCATCCTCGTGGCCTCCTCAAATGGTGCCAGGACAGTGCATGCATCCCTGATCATGCCCCACTGGCGTGGAGAAAAAAAACCAAGCTCCCCTGACCCTGTCCTGGTGCCGTAGTCGCACAGGTACTCATTGATGGCCCTCTGCTGCGTGTGCAGCCGCTGCAGCATGGCCAACGTTGAGTTCCACCTGGTGGGCATGTCACATATAAGGCGGTTCTTGGGCAGGTTCAACTCCTTTTGCAGCTCAGCCAGGCGAGCACTGGCATTATAAGATCTGCGGAAATGCACACAGACTTTCCTGGCCTGCCTCAGGACATCCTGTAAGCCCGGGTACCTGCCCAAGAACCGCTGCACCACCAGGTTAAGGACGTGAGCCACACAGGGCACATGGGTCAGTTGTCCCTGTCGGAGGGCGGAGAGGAGGTTGGTGCCATTGTCGCAAACCACCATTCCTGGCTTAAGCTGGCGTGGCGTCAACCACCTCTCGGCCTGGCCCTGCAGAGCAGACAGGACCTCTGCCCCAGTGTGGCTTCTGTCCCCCAAACACACCAGCGCAAGCACGGCATGGCATCTTTTTTTGCCTGCGTACTTGCGTAGCCCCGTGAACGGCTACGGAGCACCGCTGGTTCATAGGACAAACCACAGGAAGAGGCCATGGAGGAAGAAGAAGAGGAGGGGGTGGAGGAGAGAGGTGTGTCACAACCAGTAGTAGCATTTTGGAGGCGTGGCGGTGGGACAACCTCCAACACTACTGCACCTTGTCCTGAATCCTTCCCAGCTGCCAAAAGAGTGACCCAATGGGCCGTGAAAGAAAGGTAACGTCCCTGTCCATGCCTGCTGGACCATGAGTCAGCGGTAATATGCACCTTACCGCTGACCGCCCTGTCCAGCGAGGCCAAGACATTGCCTTCCACATGCCGGTAGAGAGCCGGAATAGCCTTCCGTGCGAAAAAGTGGCGTTTGGGAACCTGCCACTGAGGAACCGCACATTGCACAAACTCACGGAAGGGGGCCGAGTCTACCAACTGAAAAGGCAGCAGTTGAAGCGCTAGCAATTTAGCCAAGCTAGCATTCAACCGCTGGGCATGTGGATGGCTGGGAGTGAACTTCTTTCGACGGTCCAGCAGCTGGGGCAGGGAAATTTGCCTGCTAGAATCGGACGTCGGTGTACTGCTAGCAGAGTGGGCGCAAGTACTTGGCTGTGACACACCTAATTCTACACCTTCATTCCTCTCAGTGCATGTTTCAGAGAGGACTGAAGTTATAGTGGGGTTGGAGATCCCAGCTGATGCGGTGCAAGGAGAGGTCCGCTTTGTTCTTTGGTGTGGGTCTTTGAGGTAGGCTTGCCAACGAGCTGCATGGCAGGTCAACATATGTCTGGTCAGGCATGTGGTACCCAAGCGGCTGATGTTTTGGCCACGCGATATACGCTTGAGACATATGTTGCAAACAGCAGCTGTGCGATCTGATGCACTAGCCTCAAAAAAGGCCCACACCAAAGAACTTTTTGAATGACGGGCAGAGGCAGCGCCCTGCACAGGCGGAGCTCTGCGGTGTGATTCCGTCGGTGTACTGCCCTTACGCTGGCCACCAAAGGGCATCCTGCCTCGTTGGAGATGTGCCTCCTCCTCATCCTCCTCCTCCTCCTCTCTCCTATTAGGCACCCACGTGGAGTCAGTGACCTCATCATCCCCTCCCTCCTCATCACTGGAGCCAATCTGGCAGTATGCTGCAGCTGCTGGAACATGACTGCCAGATTGGTGTCCTTCTTGAGCATCCCCTCTGTCTGCTCTCACGCTACTGCCTTCCTCTAGCTGGGTTTCATCATCAGACCCTTCGAAACGCTGGGCATCCTCCTGGAGCATGTACCCAACACTGTGCTGAAACAGTTCGGGGGACTCCTCAGGAGGAGGACATGGTGGGTCTAGGGAAGGAGTGACTGATGATTTGTCTGACATTGATACCAGGGAAGACGACGCTTTGGCAGCTGCTTTTCCAGTACCCTGAGCCTGGGTGAGAGAGGATGAGGAGGAGGAGGAGGGCTTGGTCATGCACTCTACCAAGTCTTCGGCATGATGTGGCTCAACATGTCCAGCTGCCGAAAAGAAGGACAAGCGTGTCCCATGGCCATGTGCTGATGACAATGCACCGCGTCCACGACCAGCACTGTTGCCCCCAGACACAGAGCCTGCTTGCCCTCTTTTATTGCCTCCTGACTGTCTGCCTCTCCTTGTTTGCCTTCCAGACATTCTAATAGATGGCCTGCACGGAGATGGGAAAAAAGCAATAAGGGCTACCTTCAGGTGTCCTTCTCTGTCCCTTGAAACAAGGACTTTCACAGTGAAAGAAACTGACACTCTCCCTACCTACAGTTTTCTGTCCCTAGAAAAAATGTTTTTTTTTAATCACAATATAGCACAAGAAAAATTCACTCACTGTCCTTACAGGTCCCTGGAAACAAGGACTTGCAGAGTGAAAGAAAAAAAACACTCTCCCTACCTACAGTTTTCTGTCCCTAGAAAAAATGTTTTTTTTAATCACAATATAGCACAAGAAAAATTCACTCACTGTCCTTACAGGTCCCTGGGAACAAGGACTTGCAGAGTGAAAGAAAAAAAACACTCTCCCTACCTACAGTTTTCTGTCCCTAGAAAAAATGTTTTTTTTAATCACAATATAGCACAAGAACAATTCACTCACTGTCCTTACAGGTCCCTGGAAACAAGGACTTGCAGAGTGAAAGAAAAAAAACACTCTCCCTACCTACAGTTTTCTGTCCCTAGAAAAAATGTTTTTTTTAATCACAATATAGCACAAGAACAATTCACTCACTGTCCTTACAGGTCCCTGGAAACAAGGACTTGCAGAGTGAAAGAAAAAAAACACTCTCCCTACCTACAGTTTTCTGTCCCTAGAAAAAATGTTTTTTTTAATCACAATATAGCACAAGAAAAATTCACTCACTGTCCTTACAGGTCCCTGGAAACAAGGACTTGCAGAGTGAAAGAAAAAAAAACACTCTCCCTACCTACAGTTTTCTGTCCCTAGAAAAAATGTTTTTTTTAATCACAATATAGCACAAGAAAAATTCACTCACTGTCCTTACAGGTCCCTGGAAACAAGGACTTGCAGAGTGAAAGAAAAAAAACACTCTCCCTACCTACAGTTTTCTGTCCCTAGAAAAAATGTTTTTTTTAATCACAATATAGCACAAGAAAAATTCACTCACTGTCCTTACAGGTCCCTGGAAACAAGGACTTGCAGAGTGAAAGAAAAAAAACACTCTCCCTACCTACAGTTTTCTGTCCCTAGAAAAAATGTTTTTTTTAATCACAATATAGCACAAGAAAAATTCACTCACTGTCCTTACAGGTCCCTGGAAACAAGGACTTGCAGAGTGAAAGAAAAAAAACACTCTCCCTACCTACAGTTTTCTGTCCCTAGAAAAAATGTTTTTTTTAATCACAATATAGCACAAGAAAAATTCACTCACTGTCCTTACAGGTCCCTGGAAACAAGGACTTGCAGAGTGAAAGAAAAAAAACACTCTCCCTACCTACAGTTTTCTGTCCCTAGAAAAAATGTTTTTTTTAATCACAATATAGCACAAGAAAAATTCACTCACTGTCCTTACAGGTCCCTGGAAACAAGGACTTGCAGAGTGAAAGAAAAACAAAACACTCTCCCTACCTACAGTTTTCTGTCCCTAGAAAAAATGTTTTTTTTAATCACAATATAGCACAAGAAAAATTCACTCACTGTCCTTACAGGTCCCTGGAAACAAGGACTTGCAGAGTGAAAGAAAAAAAACACTCTCCCTACCTACAGTTTTCTGTCCCTAGAAAAAATGTTTTTTTTAATCACAATATAGCACAAGAACAATTCACTCACTGTCCTTACAGGTCCCTGGAAACAAGGACTTGCAGAGTGAAAGAAAAAAAACACTCTCCCTACCTACAGTTTTCTGTCCCTAGAAAAAATGTTTTTTTTAATCACAATATAGCACAAGAACAATTCACTCACTGTCCTTACAGGTCCCTGGAAACAAGGACTTGCAGAGTGAAAGAAAAAAAACACTCTCCCTACCTACAGTTTTCTGTCCCTAGAAAAAATGTTTTTTTTAATCACAATATAGCACAAGAAAAATTCACTCACTGTCCTTACAGGTCCCTGGAAACAAGGACTTGCAGAGTGAAAGAAAAAAAACACTCTCCCTACCTACAGTTTTCTGTCCCTAGAAAAAATGTTTTTTTTAATCACAATATAGCACAAGGACAATTCACTCACTGTCCTTACAGGTCCCTGGAAACAAGGACTTGCAGAGTGAAAGAAAAAAAAACACTCTCCCTACCTACAGTTTTCTGTCCCTAGAAAAAATGTTTTTTTTAATCACAATATAGCACAAGGACAATTCACTCACTGTCCTTACAGGTCCCTGGAAACAAGGACTTGCAGAGTGAAATAAACTGACACTCTCCCTACCTACAGTTTTCTGTCCCTAGAATAAATGTTTTTTTAAGCACAATATAGCACAAGGACAATTCACTCACTGTCCTTCCAGGTCCCTGGAAACAAGGACTTGCAGAGTGAAAGAAAAAAAACACTCTCCCTACCTACAGTTTTCTGTCCCTAGAAAAAATGTTTTTTTTAATCACAATATAGCACAAGAACAATTCACTCACTGTCCTTACAGGTCCCTGGAAACAAGGACTTGCAGAGTGAAAGAAAAAAACCACTCTCCCTACCTACAGTTTTCTGTCCCTAGAAAAAATGTTTTTTTTAATCACAATATAGCACAAGGACAATTCACTCACTGTCCTTCCAGGTCCCTGGAAACAAGGACTTGCAGAGTGAAAGAAACTGACACTCTCCCTACCTACAGTTTTCTGTCCCTAGAATAAATGTTTTTTTAAGCACAATATAGCACAAGGACAATTCACTCACTGTCCTTCCAGGTCCCTGGAAACAAGGACTTGCAGAGTGAAAGAAACTGACACTGTCCCTACCTACAGTTTTCTGTCCCTAGAATAAATGTTTTTTTTAAGCACACTATAGCACAAGCACAAAACACACTGACACTCTCCCTACCTATCCTTCTCTTTCCCTAAACTAAAGGAATCCAGGTTAAGCAAGAAAGAAATAACAGTCACTGTCCCTGCCTATGCTGCTCTATCCCTGCTCCGGAACACACTACACTAGGCCGCCGTGCTGGCGGCCTTTTATAGTGTGGGGCGTGTACTAAACACCCTCAGCAATAATTGGCCACAGGCATCCTGCCTGTGGCCAATCATTGCTCTCCTCGCTGCCGGCGCTGTGATTGGCCAAGCATGCGGGGTCACAGTGCATGCTTGGCCAATCACAGCGCCTGGATGACACTGCGATGGCGTAGTGCATTGTGGGCCGTTCGCGTCACTCGAATTTGGCGCGAACGGCCCAAATCGTTCGATCTTCGTCGAACGATCGAACAGCCGATGTTCGAGTCGAACGTATGTTCGACTCGAACACGAAGCTCATCCCTAGTCACAAGCAAGTCTCAAGTCTTAACCTTCAAGTCTCAAGCATGTCCCAAGTTACTGTGACGAAAAGCAAGCAAGTCAAGTCGAGTCCCTGCTAGAAGTCAAGCAAGTCATTTATTTTGGTCAAGTCACAAATCAAGTCAAAATACTGATCTACCCATACTGTATAAAAATAATAGTAGGGATAACAATAAATAATATTTGGTTATGTGCCCATGCCTCACTGTGCCTCACTGTGTCCATGCCTCACTGTGCCCATGCCTCACTGTGCCCATGCTTCACTGTGTCCATGCTTCACTGTGCCCGTGTCTCACTGTGCCCGTGCCTCACTGTGCCCGTGTCTCACTGTGCCTGTGCTTCACTGTGCCCAATGCCTCACTGTGCCCAATGTCTCACTGTGCCCGTGTCTTACTGTGCCCATGCTTCACTGTGCCCAATGCCTCACTGTGCCCGTGTCTCACTGTGCCCAATGCCTCACTGTGCCCAATGCCTCACTGTGCCTGTGTCTCACTGTGCCCGTGCCTCACTGTGCCCATGCTTCACTGTGCCCGTCAGCCGTGTACCTGATCGGCGGCATCCCGGCGGCCATTCCAGTATTCAAAAGCCGCGCCTCCTCCTCGTCTGTGATAGGCGGAACACTCAATTTCCCAGCATTCAGTGTTCCGCCTATCACGGACATCCACTCATCCTCATAACACAGACGTGGATAAGAGGATGTCCGTGATAGGCTGAACACTGTCTGCTGTGAAATTGAGTGTTCCACCTATCTCAGACAAGGAGGCGCGGCTTTTGAACACTGCAATGGCCGCCGTCTGTCTGTATGACACGCTGATCAGGTAGGCAGACGGCGGCTTGTGTTAGTGGTGCCAAGTCATTGCAAGTCATATAGCCCAAGTCAAAGTCAAGTCGCAAGTCATTAGTGACAAGTCAAAGTCAAGTCAAGTCATTTATTGAATTCTGTCAAGCAAGTCGCAAGTCCTCAAACAGGTGACTCAAGTCTGACTTAAGTCAAGTCATGTGACTCAAGTCCCCCACCTCTGCTACCTTCTGATTGGATAGAGAATAAACAGCAACACACTGGTGAGCTCTTTACTTGAAAAAGAAAAAGGCTCTCTATAAAGTGTACTCATCCCCCCCAGTCCCGTCGTCCCCTCCTCTGATCACTCTATCTCCTCTCCTGTCCCACACTGCTTGACTCTCTCAGTCCCGTTACATTCAAGTCTCCTTCAGCCACCCTTCACCACATGGAATTATGTTCTATGTTTCAATTATCACTTCCATGGCTTTTATTCATCTGCTGGATACATGACTGATACAATGTATGTCTCCTCTGTATCATCCCACCACTCTGCACCATGCCATAGTCACTTGCACTACATTTATCACCCGCTCACCACATCCCTGTGATACATTGTATCTTTCCACAGTCCTATTATCATCGCAGTGCTTTGGACTAATTCATACCTCTCCTCTGTCTTGCTCTGAACAGTCCCTGCAGCCTTTTTTGATTCCACATGAAGCTCATGTTTAGGTGAACCTCCCTTAGGTCACTTTCGCACTGAGGCACTTGAAAAACTGCCAGTAAAACACTGAGCGCTTTTGAAGCGCTTTTCAGGTGCTTTTGAAGCGCTTTCAATTCATTTCAATGGAGAGGGGCATTTTTTCAGCGCACTGCCCCAGTGTGAAAGCATTCATTGATTTTAATGGAAATACATTTAGAGGCGCTTTTTTTAGCGTGAAAGCGCCTGAAAAACGCCTCAGTGTGAAAGTGGTCTTATGCCGCGTACACACGATCATTTTTCCCGTCGGGAAAAATTAAATTTTTTCTTTTGGACGAGAAAAACGACCGTGTGTGGGCTTTTTGTCATTTTGGGAAAAACGGCATTAATCACGACGAGAAAAATTAGAACATGATCTAATTTTTCTCGTCGTGATTCCCGTCATTTTTTTCCGTGGCAGTTTTCCCATAGGGAAACACTGCCGGGGGGCCTACACACGGTCGTTTTTTTCGACCAAGAAAAAAAATGTCATTTAAAACGGCCGTGTGTAGGGGAACAAGCTGTTCCTCGTTTTTCACGTCAAATTTCTCGACGAAAAAATCGATCGTGTGTACGCGGCATTAGTATTCAATTTCTATCATATAGTGTCGCACATTCTCTGCAGCCCTTCATCCCCTCCTCAGGAAACCATTTTCCGCCAATTCATAGTCTCCGTCTTTTATTTTAACATCCAATTTTATATTTAACAGCCTTGATCCCGCCTTAAAGTATAACTACAGGCAGAACTTATTTTGGATAGAGTGGAGAGGGATCACGAGGTGGTATCAAAAAGTTTTGAGACTAGTTTTGTAACACGCCAACAGATGGCAGCACAAGGGTGCATGCATAATCTCAGGGAGCACCGACCTTCATAAGTCAGTGTGCCAAAAGACATCATTCTGTGTATATTGGGAGATGTGCAACTGGTGCTATTGCAGTACCTCAAACATCGCTGTAAACTTTCTGCATCATGTTAAACATCTCTGTGGCAGAATTTCATGTTTGTCCTTTGTTCTAACTTGCTGTCCATGATGAAATAGCAGACACGGTAACACACGTGGTCAGAATAGCACCAGTTGCACATCTCCCGATGTACATAGAATGATGTCTTTTGGCACACTGACTAATGAAGGTCGGTGTTCTCTGTGACTGTGCATGCAGCCTTGTGCTGCCATCTGTTGGCGTGTTATAAAACTAGACTCTAAACTTTTTGATACCACCTCGTAGAACACCTGTCAGTTTTTATTGCTTTCTGAGGCCCCCTTTTTCCTTCACCTTTTCTGTTTGTCCTGTGTAGGGATGAGCTTCGTGTTCGAGTCGAACATACGTTCGACTCGAACATCGGCTGTTCGATCGTTCGACGAAGATCGAACGATTTGGGCCGTTCGCGCCAAATTCGAGTGACGCGAACGGCCCACAATGCACTACGCCATCGCAGTGTCATCCAGGCGCTGTGATTGGCCAAGCATGCACTGTGACCCCGCATGCTTGGCCAATCACAGCGTCGGCAGCGAGGAGAGCAATGATTGGCCACAGGCAGGATGCCTGTGGCCAATTATTGCTGAGGGTGTTTAGTACACGCCCCACACTATAAAAGGCCGCCAGCACGGCGGCCTAGTGTAGTGTGTTCCGGAGCAGGGAAAGACAAGCATAGGCAGGGACAGTGACATTTATTTCTTTCTTGCTTAACCTGGATTCCTTTAGTTTAGGGAAAGAGAAGGATAGGTAGGGAGAGTGTCAGTGTGTTTTACTGTGCGAGTCCTTGTTTCTAGGGACAAAGAAGGAAAGTGAGGGGAATTCTCCTTGTGCTATAGTGTGCTTTAAAAAAACATTTTTTCTAGGGACAGAAAACTCTAGGTAGGGAGAGTGTCAGTTTCTTTCACTGTGCGAGTCCTTGTTTCTAGGGACAAAGAAGGAAAGTGAGGGGAATTCTCCTTGTGCTATAGTGTGCTTTAAAAAAACATTTTTTCTAGGGACAGAAAACTCTAGGTAGGGAGAGTGTCAGTTTCTTTCACTGTGCGAGTCCTTGTTTCTAGGGACAAAGAAGGAAAGTGAGGGGAATTCTCCTTGTGCTATAGTGTGCTTTAAAAAAACATTTTTTCTAGGGACAGAAAACTCTAGGTAGGGAGAGTGTCAGTTTCTTTCACTGTGCGAGTCCTTGTTTCTAGGGACAAAGAAGGAAAGTGAGGGGAATTCTCCTTGTGCTATAGTGTGCTTTAAAAAAACATTTTTTCTAGGGACAGAAAACTCTAGGTAGGGAGAGTGTCAGTTTATTTCACTGTGCGAGTCCTTGTTTCTAGGGACAAAGAAGGAAAGTGAGGGGAATTCTCCTTGTGCTATAGTGTGCTTTAAAAAAACATTTTTTCTAGGGACAGAAAACTCTAGGTAGGGAGAGTGTCAGTTTCTTTCACTGTGCGAGGCCTTGTTTCTAGGGACAAAGAAGGAAAGTGAGGGGAATTCTCCTTGTGCTATAGTGTGCTTTAAAAAAACATTTTTTCTAGGGACAGAAAACTCTAGGTAGGGAGAGTGTCAGTTTCTTTCACTGTGCGAGTCCTTGTTTCTAGGGTCAAAGAAGGAAAGTGAGGGGAATTCTCCTTGTGCTATAGTGTGCTTTAAAAAAACATTTTTTCTAGGGACAGAAAACTCTAGGTAGGGAGAGTGTCAGTTTCTTTCACTGTGCGAGTCCTTGTTTCTAGGGACAAAGAAGGAAAGTCAGGGGAATTCTCCTTGTGCTATAGTGTGCTTTAAAAAAAAAAATTTCTAGGGACAGAAAACTCTAGGTAGGGAGAGTGTCAGTTTCTTTCACTGTGCGAGTCCTTGTTTCTAGGGGCAAAGAAGGAAAGTGAGGGGAATTCTCCTTGTGCTATAGTGTGCTTTAAAAAAACATTTTTTCTAGGGACAGAAAACTCTAGGTAGGGAGAGTGTCAGTTTCTTTCACTGTGCGAGTCCTTGTTTCTAGGGACAAAGAAGGAAAGTGAGGGGAATTCTCCTTGTGCTATAGTGTGCTTTAAAAAAACATTTTTTCTAGGGACAGAAAACTCTAGGTAGGGAGAGTGTCAGTTTCTTTCACTGTGCGAGTCCTTGTTTCTAGGGACAAAGAAGGAAAGTGAGGGGAATTCTCCTTGTGCTATAGTGTGCTTTAAAAAAACATTTTTTCTAGGGACAGAAAACTCTAGGTAGGGAGAGTGTCAGTTTCTTTCACTGTGCGAGTCCTTGTTTCTAGGGACAAAGAAGGAAAGTGAGGGGAATTCTCCTTGTGCTATAGTGTGCTTTAAAAAAAAAATTTTTCTAGGGACAGAAAACTCTAGGTAGGGAGAGTGTCAGTTTCTTTCACTGTGCGAGTCCTTGTTTCTAGGGACAAAGAAGGAAAGTGAGGGGAATTCTCCTTGTGCTATAGTGTGCTTTAAAAAAACATTTTTTCTAGGGACAGAAAACTCTAGGTAGGGAGTGTCAGTTTCTTTCACTGTGCGAGTCCTTGTTTCTAGGGACAAAGAAGGAAAGTGAGGGGAATTCTCCTTGTGCTATAGTGTGCTTTAAAAAAACATTTTTTCTAGGGACAGAAAACTCTAGGTAGGGAGAGTGTCAGTTTATTTCACTGTGCGAGTCCTTGTTTCTAGGGACAAAGAAGGAAAGTGAGGGGAATTCTCCTTGTGCTATAGTGTGCTTTAAAAAAACATTTTTTCTAGGGACAGAAAACTCTAGGTAGGGAGAGTGTCAGTTTCTTTCACTGTGCGAGTCCTTGTTTCTAGGGACAAAGAAGGAAAGTGAGGGGAATTCTCCTTGTGCTATAGTGTGCTTTAAAAAAAAAAAATTTCTAGGGACAGAAAACTCTAGGTAGGGAGAGTGTCAGTTTCTTTCACTGTGCGAGTCCTTGTTTCTAGGGACAAAGAAGGAAAGTGAGGGGAATTCTCCTTGTGCTATAGTGTGCTTTAAAAAAACATTTTTTCTAGGGACAGAAAACTCTAGGTAGGGAGAGTGTCAGTTTCTTTCACTGTGCGAGTCCTTGTTTCTAGGGACAAAGAAGGAAAGTGAGGGGAATTCTCCTTGTGCTATAGTGTGCTTTAAAAAAACATTTTTTCTAGGGACAGAAAACTCTAGGTAGGGAGAGTGTCAGTTTCTTTCACTGTGCGAGTCCTTGTTTCTAGGGACAAAGAAGGAAAGTGAGGGGAATTCTCCTTGTGCTATAGTGTGCTTTAAAAAAACATTTTTTCTAGGGACAGAAAACTCTAGGTAGGGAGAGTGTCAGTTTCTTTCACTGTGCGAGTCCTTGTTTCTAGGGACAAAGAAGGAAAGTGAGGGGAATTCTCCTTGTGCTATAGTGTGCTTTAAAAAAAAAAAATTTCTAGGGACAGAAAACTCTAGGTAGGGAGAGTGTCAGTTTCTTTCACTGTGCGAGTCCTTGTTTCTAGGGACAAAGAAGGAAAGTGAGGGGAATTCTCCTTGTGCTATAGTGTGCTTTAAAAAAACATTTTTTCTAGGGACAGAAAACTCTAGGTAGGGAGAGTGTCAGTTTCTTTCACTGTGCGAGTCCTTGTTTCTAGGGACAAAGAAGGAAAGTGAGGGGAATTCTCCTTGTGCTATAGTGTGCTTTAAAAAAACATTTTTTCTAGGGACAGAAAACTCTAGGTAGGGAGAGTGTCAGTTTCTTTCACTGTGCGAGTCCTTGTTTCTAGGGACAAAGAAGGAAAGTGAGGGGAATTCTCCTTGTGCTATAGTGTGCTTTAAAAAAACATTTTTTCTAGGGACAGAAAACTCTAGGTAGGGAGAGTGTCAGTTTCTTTCACTGTGCGAGTCCTTGTTTCTAGGGACAAAGAAGGAAAGTGAGGGGAATTCTCCTTGTGCTATAGTGTGCTTTAAAAAAACATTTTTTCTAGGGACAGAAAACTCTAGGTAGGGAGAGTGTCAGTTTCTTTCACTGTGCGAGTCCTTGTTTCTAGGGACAAAGAAGGAAAGTGAGGGGAATTCTCCTTGTGCTATAGTGTGCTTTAAAAAAACATTTTTTCTAGGGACAGAAAACTCTAGTTAGGGAGAGTGTCAGTTTCTTTCACTGTGCGAGTCCTTGTTTCTAGGGACAAAGAAGGAAAGTGAGGGGAATTCTCCTTGTGCTATAGTGTGCTTTAAAAAAACATTTTTTCTAGGGACAGAAAACTCTAGGTAGGGAGAGTGTCAGTTTCTTTCACTGTGCGAGTCCTTGTTTCTAGGGACAAAGAAGGAAAGTGAGGGGAATTCTCCTTGTGCTATAGTGTGCTTTAAAAAAACATTTTTTCTAGGGACAGAAAACTCTAGGTAGGGAGAGTGTCAGTTTCTTTCACTGTGCGAGTCCTTGTTTCTAGGGACAAAGAAGGAAAGTGAGGGGAATTCTCCTTGTGCTATAGTGTGCTTTAAAAAAAAAATAATTCTAGGGACAGAAAACTCTAGGTAGGGAGAGTGTCAGTTTCTTTCACTGTGCGAGTCCTTGTTTCTAGGGACAAAGAAGGAAAGTGAGGGGAATTCTCCTTGTGCTATAGTGTGCTTTAAAAAAAAAAAATTTCTAGGGACAGAAAACTCTAGGTAGGGAGAGTGTCAGTTTCTTTCACTGTGCGAGTCCTTGTTTCTAGGGACAAAGAAGGAAAGTGAGGGGAATTCTCCTTGTGCTATAGTGTGCTTTAAAAAAACATTTATTTCTAGGGACAGAAAACTCTAGGTAGGGAGAGTGTCAGTTTCTTTCACTGTGCGAGTCCTTGTTTCTAGGGACAAAGAAAGAAAGTGAGGGGAATTCTCCTTGTGCTATAGTGTGCTTTAAAAAAACATTTTTTCTAGGGACAGAAAATTCTAGGTAGGGAGAGTGTCAGTTTCTTTCACTGTGCGAGTCCTTGTTTCTAGGGACAAAGAAGGAAAGTGAGGGGAATTCTCCTTGTGCTATAGTGTGCTTTAAAAAAACATTTTTTCTAGGGACAGAAAACTCTAGGTAGGGAGAGTGTCAGTTTCTTTCACTGTGCGAGTCCTTGTTTCTAGGGACAAAGAAGGAAAGTGAGGGGAATTCTCCTTGTGCTATAGTGTGCTTTAAAAAAACATTTTTTCTAGGGACAGAAAACTCTAGGTAGGGAGAGTGTCAGTTTCTTTCACTGTGCGAGTCCTTGTTTCTAGGGACAAAGAAGGAAAGTGAGGGGAATTCTCCTTGTGCTATAGTGTGCTTTAAAAAAACATTTTTTCTAGGGACAGAAAACTCTAGGTAGGGAGAGTGTCAGTTTCTTTCACTGTGCGAGTCCTTGTTTCTAGGGACAAAGAAGGAAAGTGAGGGGAATTCTCCTTGTGCTATAGTGTGCTAAAGCATTCCTCATCAACCATCTTTGAAATCCTTGTTTTTTGGACAGTCAGGGAAATTGTCGTTGTGCTATTCTGTGCAAAAGCAATCATCCTCAACCATATTTAGAAATCCTTAAGTAAAGGGACAGAGAAGGACACCTGAAGGTAGCCCTTATTGCTTTTTTCCCATCTCCCTGCAGGCCATCTATTAGAATGTCTGGAAGGCAAACAAGGAGAGGCAGACAGTCAGGAGGCAATAAAAGAGGGCAAGCAGGCTCTGTGTCTGGGGGCAACAGTGCTGGTCGTGGACGCGGTGCATTGTCATCAGCACATGGCCATGGGACACGCTTGTCCTTCTTTTCGGCAGCTGGACATGTTGAGCCACATCATGCCGAAGACTTGGTAGAGTGGATGACCAAGCCCTCCTCCTCCTCCTCATCCTCTCTCACCCAGGCTCAGGGTACTGGCAAAGCAGCTGCCAAAGCGTCCTCTTCCCTGGTATCAATGTCAGACTCATCATCAGTCACTCCTTCCCTAGACCCACCATGTCCTCCTCCTGAGGAGTCCCCCGAACTGTTTGAGCACAGTGTTGGGTACATGCTCCAGGAGGATGCCCAGCGTTTCGAAGGGTCTGATGATGAAACCCAGCTACAGGAAGGCAGTAGCGTGAGAGCAGACAGAGGGGATGCTCAAGAAGGACACCAATCTGGCAGTCATGTTCCAGCAGCTGCAGCATACTGCCAGATTGGCTCCAGTGATGAGGAGGGAGGGGATGATGAGGTCACTGACTCCACGTGGGTGCCTAATAGGAGAGAGGAGGAGGAGGAGGATGAGGAGGAGGCACATCTCCAACGAGGCAGGATGCCCTTTGGTGGCCAGCGTAAGGGCAGTACACCGACGGAATCACACCGCAGAGCTCCGCCTGTGCAGGGCGCTGCCTCTGCCCGTCATTCAAAAAGTTCCTTGGTGTGGGCCTTTTTTGAGGCTAGTGCATCAGATCGCACAGCTGCTGTTTGCAACATATGTCTCAAGCGTATATCGCGTGGCCAAAACATCAGCCGCTTGGGTACCACATGCCTGACCAGACATATGTTGACCTGCCATGCAGCTCGTTGGCAAGCCTACCTCAAAGACCCACACCAAAGAACAAAGCGGACCTCTCCTTGCACCGCATCAGCTGGGATCTCCAACCCCACTATAACTTCAGTCCTCTCTGAAACATGCACTGAGAGGAATGAAGGTGTAGAATTAGGTGTGTCACAGCCAAGTACTTGCGGCCACTCTGCTAGCAGTACACCGACGTCCGATTCTAGCAGGCAAATTTCCCTGCTCCAGCTGCTGGACCGTCGAAAGAAGTTCACTCCCAGCCATCCACATGCCCAGCGGTTGAATGCTAGCTTGGCTAAATTGCTAGCGCTTCAACTGCTGCCTTTTCAGTTGGTAGACTCGGCCCCCTTCCGTGAGTTTGTGCAATGTGCGGTTCCTCAGTGGCAGGTTCCCAAACGCCACTTTTTCTCACGGAAGGCTATTCCGGCTCTCTACCGGCATGTGGAAGGCAATGTCTTGGCCTCGCTGGACAGGGCGGTCAGCGGTAAGGTGCATATTACCGCTGACTCATGGTCCAGCAGGCATGGACAGGGACGTTACCTTTCTTTCACGGCCCATTGGGTCACTCTTTTGGCAGCTGGGAAGGATGCAGGACAAGGTGCAGTAGTGTTGGAGGTTGTTCCACCGCCACGCCTCCAAAATGCTACTACTGGTTGTGACACACCTCTCTCCTCCACCCCCTCCTCTTCTTCTTCCTCCATGGCCTCTTCCTGTGGTTTGTCCTATGAACCAGCGGTGCTCCGTAGCCGTTCACGGGGTTACGCAAGTACGCAGGCAAAAAGATGCCATGCCGTGCTTGCGCTGGTGTGTTTGGGGGACAGAAGCCACATTGGGGCAGAGGTCCTGTCTGCTCTGCAGGGCCAGGCCGAGAGGTGGTTGACGCCACGCCAGCTTAAGCCAGGAATGGTGGTTTGCGACAATGGCACCAACCTCCTCTCCGCCCTCCGACAGGGACAACTGACCCATGTGCCCTGTGTGGCTCACGTCCTTAACCTGGTGGTGCAGCGGTTCTTGGGCAGGTACCCGGGCTTACAGGATGTCCTGAGGCAGGCCAGGAAAGTCTGTGTGCATTTCCGCAGATCTTATAATGCCAGTGCTCGCCTGGCTGAGCTGCAAAAGGAGTTGAACCTGCCCAAGAACCGCCTTATATGTGACATGCCCACCAGGTGGAACTCAACGTTGGCCATGCTGCAGCGGCTGCACACGCAGCAGAGGGCCATCAATGAGTACCTGTGCGACTACGGCACCAGGACAGGGTCAGGGGAGCTTGGTTTTTTTCTCCACGCCAGTGGGGCATGATCAGGGATGCATGCACTGTCCTGGCACCATTTGAGGAGGCCACGAGGATGGTGAGCAGTGACAGTGCATGCATCAGTGACACTGTACCTCTTGTCCACCTGTTGGAGCACACGCTGCGTGGAATAATGGACAGGGCACTTGAGGCAAAACAGAGGCAGGAAGAGGAGGACTTCCTTGCCTCTCAAGGCCCCCTTTACCCAGACAGTGTTCCTTCTGTCCCACCCATCGCACAGGAAGAGGAGGAGGAGGAGGAGGAGGAGGATTGTGTCAGCATGGAGGTGGAGGCTGGCACTCAGCATCATCAGCAGCAGTCTTTTAGGGATGATTTACAGTCCCAAGAAACCAGTGGACTTGTACGTGGCTGGGAGGAGGTGGCTGCGGATCATGTCGTCCTTAGTGACCCAGAGGACTCCGGAGCGAATGCCTCAGCAAACCTACGCTGCATGGCCTCCCTGATCCTGCAAAGTCTGCGGAAGGATCCTCGTATTCTTCGGATCAAGGAGAGGGACCATTACTGGCTGGCCACTCTCCTTGATCCATGGTACAAGGGTAAGGTTGCGGACCTTATGTTACCGTCGCAGAGGGAGCAGAGGATGAGACAACTCCGGGAGGCCTTGCAGAAAGGTCTGTGCAACGCGTTCCCAGAGACTGGGAGGTTACAAACTCCTGGTCCTGGACAACGAGTTGCTGAGGCTTCGGCCAGTCAAAGAAGGAGCGGTGGGGAAGGTGGCCGTCTGACCGATGCGTTCAGACAATTCTTTAGTCCGCAGCCCCAAAGTATGATCGGTTCCAGCAACCATCGCCAGCGTCTGATAAACATGGTGCAGGAATATCTAGGGGCAAGGTCAGACTTGGACACCTTCCCCACCGAAAATCCTCTGGCTTACTGGGTCTTGAGGATGGATCACTGGCCAGAGCTTGCACAGTATGCAATTGAGCTACTGGCCTGTCCTGCATCCAGCGTTCTTTCGGAACGCACATTCAGTGCTGCTGGAGGATTTGTCACGGATCACAGGGTGCGCCTGTCCACCGACTCGGTTGATCGACTGACTTTCATCAAGATGAACCAGTCTTGGATCACCACCAGCTACCACACACCTGATGCTGATATAACAGACTAATTGATTTTAACATGTCACATCCCTTCAAGACTGATGCTGATGCTGAGTGCCTGTGCTGTTATGTTGACTGGCTATCCTCCTCCTCCGAGTCCTCAATGATACGATTGATGATGATAGCTTGGAAGATCATTTTTGTTTATGGGTGCCGCCACCAGTGGCTAAGGCCCAATTTTTCAGCCCCTGTTTTACAGGGGCGTGTAATTACAATTTTTTTAGCAATAATTTGCCATAGGGCTCATTGCTGTGCTCCAAGTACAGTATCTGTGAGGGGTTGGAGTGTTGTGGCACCAGTGCCTAAGGCCCAATTTTTCAGCCCCTGTTTAAAAGGGGCGTGTCATTACAATTTTTGAAGCAATACTTTGCAACAGGGCTCATTGCTGTGCTCCAAGTACAGTATCTGTGAGGGGTTGTAGTGTTGTGCCACCAGTGCCTAAGGCCCAATTTTTCAGCCCCTGTTTAACAGGGGCGTGTCATTACAATTTTTGAAGCAATACTTTGCAACAGGGCTCATTGCTGTGCTCCAAGTACAGTATCTGTGAGGGGTTGTAGTGTTGTGCCACCAGTGCCTAAGGCCCAATTTTTCAGCCCCTGTTTAACAGGGGCGTGTCATTACAATTTTTGAAGCAATACTTTGCAACAGGGCTCATTGCTGTGCTCCAAGTACAGTATCTGTGAGGGGTTGTAGTGTTGTGCCACCAGTGCCTAAGGCCCAATTTTTCAGCCCCTGTTCAACAGGGGCATGCAATTACAATTCTTGATCTAATAATTCACAGCAGGGCCCATTGCTGCACCCACCAAGAGTAACTGTCAGGGCTTACAGTGTTGTGGCACCAGCACCACCATCAAAGGCCCAATTTTTACTACCACTGTTCAACAATGGCATGTAATTAAAATTCCTGATATAATAGTTGACAGCAGGGCGTTCCAGCACCAACCAAGAGTAACTGTGAGTGCTTACAGTGTTGTGCCAACACCAACAACTAAGGGGCCTATTTCTGCAGAGTATATACGGCAGGTCCCTACTTTCAAACATCCAACTTACAAACGACTCCTACTTGCAAACGCAAGAAGACAACAGGAAGTGAGAGGAAATCTACCACTAGGAAGGAAAATTCTCTCCTGTAAGAATAAATATGGGAGAAAGGTGTCTCCTCTGTACTGATGCTTTATCAGCAATCCTTGTTTCAAGAAAAACACCACATTTCAAAAACAGTTGTCATTGGGACGGAAAGTGAGGTGAAATGTTCTGAACAGGGGCACAGACAGCAAAACAAATGTTACAGGGGTGATAACCCTTACCTATGTTTTCCAAAAAGTTTAAAAATAGATTTTTGGGCTGGAGCTACACTTAAACAATGTACCTGTTCAAAATTACAAACACATTCTACATAAGAACAAACCTACAGTCCCTGTCTTGTATGCACCGCCTGTATACGGCTGTTCAGAGTATATAGGGCCTTTTTTATTTTATGTGCGGGGTTCCCCTTAATATCCATACAAGACCCAAAGGGGCTGGTAATGGGCTGGGGTAGGGGGGGGGGGGGGGGTCATGGGGTAGCTATGCCATTTTTCTTAAAGATTTTCATCCATATTACCGGGACCAGACATTACATTAAAGCCGCAAGCAGTTTTAAATGGCTTTTTTTTCCTTTAGAAGTGTCATTTTGTGCAGGGACAGTTCTAAACACGGGAAACACGTGGCACTTCACAGGCATACTTTAGACACCCCCCAGGTACGATATTTAAAGGAATATTTGACTTTTTTTTTTTCACTTTATGCATCATTAAAATGACTGCTCCCGAAAAACGACCGTTTTTAAAACTTCTTTTTGCATTGATACATGTCCCCTGGTGCAGAACCCGGGTTCCCAAACCCTTTTTAGGACAATAACATGCATAATAGTTGTTATAATTAGCACTTTAGAATTCGAACGTTCGCATCCATTGTATTTAATAGGGTTCTAATGTTCGTACAAACTTTCGGTCCGTTCGCGGGTTCTGGTGCGAACCGAACCCGGGGGTGTTCGGCTCATCACTAGTCCTGTGTACTGTTATCACTGAGAGTTATGCCGCGTACACACGACCGTTTTTAATGTCATTGAAAAAACACGTTTTTATCGACGTGATTCTTCTCAAGCCTGCCTTGCCTACACACTATCGTGAAAAAAAATGCTCGAGCAAAGCAACACGTACGACGGCACTATAAAGGGGAAGTTCCATTCGGATGGTGCCACCCTTTGGGCTGCTTTTGCTGATCCTCGTGTTAGTAAAGTTTGGTGAGAGACGATTTGCGCTTTTCAGCCTCGTGCTCTTCAGTCCGTTACAGCGTGACGAATGTGCTATCTCCATTCTGAACGCTAGTTTTACCAGAACGAGCGCTCCCGTCTCATAACTTGCTTCTGAGCATGCGCGTTTTTTTCACGTCGTTAAAGCCTACACACGGCCGTTTTTCACGACGACGTGAAAAACGAGGAGAAAAAATTGTTTCAAAATTTTAATGCCCATTTTTCACGTCACAGAAAATGCTCTGGAGCCCACACACGATCGTTTTTAATGACCAAATCGTCATGAAAAATGGTCATGTGTACGCGGCATCAAAGTATTTCCCGCACTTTGGACTTCCTGTTATAGCTATGGGACAGGAAGCAAAGGGAAATTTCCCCAATGGGACACAAATGAAGGAAAAAAGAACTTCCCATACGCTATCCAAAATGAAAACTAAAGTAAGGTTAGTATTTTTCTACTTGCATTTTATTTTATTTGACTATAGACCATATTTACAATTTGCCTGTTTATTCTACATCTACAGTTTGATTGCACAATGTTTTGTTTTGCTATTTTTGTGAAATATAACCGACTACAGGATCATCATTTCTAGGCAGTTGAGTTTAGAAGCATTTTTTGGAAAGCCACCAGGGATTACTATCTACCGGAGAGTAATAACAGTGTCATTTTATATGAATTGTTGTATTATTGTTTTTTTGTTGTTTTTTTTTTGTCACATGTACACCTTGTTAAACGTTTGACGTTTTTTAACATTGATCATTCTGTTTGATCTGGAATCTCTTTTATGTATTAATAAAATCATTTTTCTATACATATCAGTGTTTGTGGCCTTCAAAGTCCCATCCAAGGGGGATTTTTCCTTTTGTTCCATATATCCCAGGGATGTGGCTACTTCACTGTACAAGCCTGACATGGTGAAAACCTCTTTCTTCCTTCTAAACGCAAACTCGGCTAAACGCAACATGTAAGCGCGGCACAACGGACGTTTTTAAACATCGGTTACAATCTGTCAAGTTAAGTAGTTCAGGAGAGGTTTTAAAACGTCCCGTTTACATAAAGCCTTATTAACCCTTTCATGACTAAGCCTATTTCTGACATTTGGTGTTTACAAGTTAAAATCCGTATTTTTTGCTAGAAAATTTCTTAGAACCCCCAAACATTTTATACATATATATATATATATATATATATTAGCAGATTTTATAGAATAAAATGGTGATTTTTCAATATTTTATGTCACACGGTATTTGTGCAGCGGTGTTTTAAACGCAACTTTTTTGGAAAAAATAACTTTCATGAATTTTAAAAAAATGTAAAAGTAAAGTTAGCCCAATTGTTTTGAATAATGTGAAAGATGATGTTACGCTGAGTAAATAGATACCAAACATGTCATGCTTTATAATTGCACGCACTCGTGGAATGGCGACAAACTACGGTACCTAAAAATCTCCATAGGCGACGCTTTAATTTTTTTTCACGGTTACCAGGTTAGAGTTACAGAGGAGGTCTATGGCTAGAATTATTGCTCTCGCTCTGACGATCGCGGCGATAGCTCACATGTGTGATTTGAACACCGTTTACATATGCGGGCGCGACTTCCATATGCATTTTCTTTGCTGCGTGAGCTCACGGGGAAAGGAGCGTTTTAAAAATTTTTTTCTTATTTATTTTTATAATATAAAATTGTGTTTTAAAAAAAAAATATTTTGATCACTTTTATTGCTGTCACAAGGAATGTAAACATCCCTTCTGACAGTAATAAGTGGTGACAGGTACTCTTTATGGAGGGATCTGGGGTCTAAAAGACCCCCAATCCCTCCTTTGCACTTCAAAGTATTAAGATCGCCGAAAACGGCTATTCTGAATACTGTGTATTTTTTTAATCCGGCGCCATTGGCAGCCGAGTAACCCGGACGTGACGTCATGACGTCGCTTCCGTGGTTACATTGAAGAGACTGAATCAAAGCCGTTCGCAGCTTCGTTTCAGTCTCTCTCTAGGCGCCGGAGTTGGCGCATCTTGAATCGGGCCTCCCGGTGGGACGGAAGGCCCGGTAAGAGCGGCGGAGGAGGCGGGAGGGGGGATGTCCCCTCCAGCTCCTCCGGGATAACAACCGAGTGGCTTTTAGCCGCATCGGTTGTTATCCCTGGAAAGCCATCGCCGGCTCTAAAAAATGATACCGGGATGATGCCTGCAGCTGCGGGCATCATCCCGGTATAACCCCCGAAAGCCGAGGCCGCATATCTGCGTGCGCTCGGCGGGAAAGGGTTTTAAAAAGTGTGTTTATAAAAGCATATTAAAGTATAACTAGTTTTGGTGAGGGATTAGAACATCTGTCAGGTTTTTACTGCTGTCTGTGCCACCCTTAGCCTAGGTTAGCACTTCTGTGGGTAGGGGAGCCCATTCATTTCAAAGGGCTGCCCTTCCTGCAAATATGTGGGGAAAAAAGTCCTTGACCCTGCGTCCAGAGCTGATCACTCACATGTGATCAGCATATGAGAAATGACATGCGAGTGCCCATGATTAGCTGAGGGAGCCGGCACCCTACCACTGCTTTCATTGGGGCTCCCTCTTACAGCTAATTGTGAGAACCCCACATTGGGGGCAGGTGTGATCGCACCCTAAGGTCATATTTTTTACAATATACACCAACATGATCAATCCCAATGACTATAAAATGATTTTCTTGTAAGAGAACAAAATGACAATTGATTGGACATTAAGAAACGTCAGCACTGCTGGTACTGAATACCTGACCTGTGAAATCAAGATTTAAATTTCCAGACATAAAACTGTGGTTTTAACAGTTACATTTACCATGCAAGCTATTCAACAGGATCAGGCTTTTTCTATAAGGGCTTAAATAGGATTATGCACAGGAAGTCTGCTGCGTATAGAAAATGCACCCCCCCAGCCCAATACTCACACAGAATCACAGCATTTCTCTGTTCCAGAAATCCCTGAAAGATTTTCACATATGAATGTCACGGTTGTTCGGACCCTTTTACTCCAAGCTATCTTATCAGACCCATTTTTCTTCACATAAAATACCGTATATGAATGTACAGCCAAGTACATTCAAGTTTTAATGCTGTCTGTGTCCCTGCTGGGGAGAACCCCCTCTCTTTTTATCCTGGTCACCATTATCACCAAGACAGAATGTAATGGCAATGGCCAGATCAAGTGACTGAGATCGAAAATGTTAAGCCCTGTACACACAATCGGATTTCCTATGGATTCAAATCCGATGGATTTTTCCATCGGAAATCCGATGAAGCTGACTTTCATCAGTCTTGCCTACACACCATCAGTCAAAAATCCAACCGTCCCAAACGGCGTGACGTAAAACACTGCGATAAGCCGAGAAAAATTAAGTTCAATGCTTCTGAGCATGCATCGACTTGATCCTGAGCATGCGTGGGATTTTTCTCCGATGGAATTCCACACAGACGATCGGAATTTGCTATCGTTTTTTTTTCCATCGGATAAATTTAAAACATGTTCTATTTTTAATCACCGATGGAAAAAAGACCGATGGGGCCCATACACGATTGGTTTGTCTGATGAAAAAAGTCCATCGGACTGTTTTCATCGGTAAAACCGATTGTGTGTACAGGGCATTAGAGTTGTCATCAGAACAAGAGGAAAGAGTAAAGCCGCGTACACACGATCGGTTTTACCAATGAAAACAGTCTGATGGACTTTTTTCATCGGACAAACCGATCGTGTATGGGCCCCATCGGTCTTTTTTCCATCGGTGATTAAAAATAGAACATGTTTTAAATTTATCCGATGGGGAAAAAAAACTATAGCAAATTCTGATCGTCTGTGTGGAACTCCACCGGAGAAAAAACCCACGCATGCTCAGAATCAAGTCGACGCATGTTTAGAAGCATTGAACTTAATTTTTCTCGGCTCGTCGGAGTGTTTTACGTCACCGCGTTTGGGACGGTCGGTTTTTTGACTGATGGTGTGTAGGCAAGACTGATGGAAGTCAGCTTCATCGGATTTCCGGTGGAAAAATCCATCGGATTAGAATCCATAGGAAATCCGATCGTGTGTACAGGGCTTTAGTCTTTTAAAGGGAACATCTATCCCAAATGTCTAAGGGCTCATGCACACAGGATGTTTTAAAAACGCCAGCACTACAGAATGCAATTTTCGCGTTTAGCCGCGTTTTCACATTTGCATTTTTCTGCATTAGCGTTTTTTTATCGAAAACACTTTCTATAATGTAAAAACGCCTAAAAAGTCAAACGCGGCTAAACACAGCTTGACGCGTTTAGTCGCGTTTTTACAGCTCGTTTTAACTGCTCCTGGAAGCTCAGGCTGGCTGTTTTTTTTTACTACCACTAAACGCTTATGTCTCCAAATGCCTCTCACAGTTTATGTGTGCATGGACACATAGGCTAAGATAGAGGGGCTTTTAGAGGCAGTAAAAAAAAACTCATGTGCCCCTAACAGCAGCTGTAAAAATATCCTATGTGCATGAGCCCTAAGGGAAAATGCCTATCACAATCAGAAGATTTATATCTGTTATAATTACAGGAAGTTAAAGGAGAACTTCACCCTAAAGAGGAAGTTCCGCTTTATGTCCTCCCCCTCCCTCCTGTACCACATCTGGCACTTTAAAGTGATTGTAGACCTCAGGCATTAAATATGAACAAAGCATACCCCTCTATGGTGTGTACGTGTCTCAATCCAAAGTATTAAGTGCCATTTTTGTCTGCTGCTTTGTTCCGCAGTTATAAGCATGAGTCACTTCTGACAAGTTTTCCTGACACCAAGAGAAAATTGGTGACAGACCTCCAGCTGATTGACAGCCTCAGATCTGTTCCTGTGTGCTGTGTGAAGGGGGTGTGTACCTTGCCTCCAATTAGCTCTCGAAGCTCTCCTTACTGAGCTCTTCTCAGCTCTCTGCCCCCTTTTATCTGAACTCTCAAGCCTCATACACACGGCCGAGAATCTTGACAAGAAACTTGTCCCGGCCGAGTGTACACACGTACGATTCAAAAGAACCGCAGTTCTTTTGAATGGCACGAACGCGGTGACGTCATCGACTACGACGAGCGTGCGCTCGTCACATTCGATGCCATCGCCGCCATCTTGCTACACCCTATGCCTATGCCTAGGAAGCTACGGGTTTCCACGGCGACAGGTAAGTGTACACACGCTCGGGTTTCTCGTCGAGAAACAGGCCGACGAGATTCTCGACGAGAAAAAAGACCGCAGGTCGTCTTTTTTCTCGTTGGGGAATCTGGGCAGTTTTCTTGACGAGAAAACTGAAACCCGCGTACATACAGACGGTTTTCTCGGCAAGAAAGCTCTCCCGGCAGTTTTCTTGTAGTTTTTTGCCGAGAAAACCGGTCCTGTGTACGCGGCCTGAGACAAGCTTTATAATTCAGCACTATGAACTGAACAGCTGTAGCGAAGAGCAGACTGCAGATAGACGGGTACAACTGAGAGGAGGTTAAACCCTCCCCCATATAACCCCCACTGGCCGGCAGCATTTGAAGGATTTCCTATTTCTATACCGCAAAGAATGAAATACATTTCAGTGGGATTAGCTTATACTTGGACAGGGTCATTTACTCTTTAATCAACTACCAATTATAACTGAAATATAACAGAAATTTTAGATTTCAGCATACAACCACTTAATTCCTGGCACAGACACAAACTAAAATATAGTTGTAACTTATTTTGTAGGAAACTGAAAAAAGGGAGTTAAGCATAAAGGTTGATAGAGCCAACTGAGTGCCCGTAGGCAACTGGAATCTGCATGTAGCTCTGACCTCCAATTTAAGTACAGTACCTCACAAAAGTGAGAACACCCCTCACATTTTTGTAAATATTTTATTCTATCTTTTCATGTGACAACACTGAAGAAATGACACTTTGCTACAATGTAAAGTAGTGAATGTACAGCTTGTATAACAGTGTCAATTTGCTGTCCCCTCAAAATAATGCAACACACAGCCATTAATGTCTAAACCGCTGGCAACAAAAGTGAGAACACCCCTAAGTGAAAATGTCCAAATTGGGCCCAAAGTGTCAATAATTTGAGTGGCCATCATTATTTTCCAGCACTGCCTTAACCCTCTTGGGCATGGAGTTCACCAGAGCTTCACAGGTTGCCACTGGAGTCCTCTTCCACTCCTCCATGACGACATCACGGAGTTGGTGGATGTTACAGACCTTGCGCTCCTCCACCTTTCTTTTGAGGATGCCTCACAGATACTCAATAGGGTTTAGATCTGGAGACATGCTTGGCCAGTCCATCACCTTTACCCCCAGCTTCTTTAGCAAGGCAGTGGTCATCTTGGAGGTGTGTTTGGGGTCGTTATCATGTTAGACTATTGCCCTGCGGCCCAGTCTCCGAAGGGAGGGGATCATTCTCTGCTTCAGTATGTCACAGTACATGTTGGCATTCATGGTTCCCTCAATGAACTGTAGCTCCCCAGTGTCGGCAGCACTCATGCAGCCCCAGATCATGACACGACCACCACCATGCTTGACTGTAGGCAAGACACGCTTGTCTTTGTACTCCTCACCTGGTTGCCGCCACACACGCTTGACACCATCTGAACCAAATAAGTTTATCTTGGTCTCATCAGACCACAGGACATGGTTCTAGTAATTCATGTCCTTAGTCTGCTTGTCTTCAGCAAACAATTTCCGTCTATTTCCCAAAGAAAACCTCTGGATATGACGCTGAGCACGTGCACTCAACTTCTTTGGTTGACCCTGTTCTGAGTGGAACCTGTCCTGTTAAACCGCTGTATGGTCTTGGCCACCGTGCTGCAGCTCAGTTTCAGGGTCTTGGCAATCTTCTTATAGCCTAGGCCATCTTTATGAAGAGCAACAATTCTTTCTTTGCCATGAGGTGCCATGTTGAACTTCCAATGACCAGTATGAGAGAGTGGGAGCGATAACACCAAAATTAACTCACATGCTGAACATGTTGCATGTTACACCCTAAATAAGGTCGTAACATGTATGTGTATGTTTAGAAGGTGAACTTAGCATTTAAAGCATGATCACCACTATGTTCTAGGCAAGTTCTAGAAAACATAATCATCATGAATCATTTATTGTTTGATGATATAATATGAAATTCTGTTGCAGCTAAACAGTTTCACAGTTTTGGGTACATTCTAGTGGGCCATGATAATATAATTACTCTGTAGACATATTTTATTTGATCTATATTGGGATAAATGACTCATATATGGGGATAAATGACTCATTTGAAAGAGTTAATTGATTCATGAACAAAAGTCCACTTGTCTTCCTACACACCAAGGAGCCTTGAAAATAAGTTATTTTAGGCCATCATTTGTACAATCCGAATTACTGGTGGAGCTTGTCAAAAACTCGGGGTTGCAGAAGTCTAGTATAAAAGCTAAAATGTAATTGTCTAGGCATATGTTAGTATACAGTACATATAGGTTTAGGGGCTAGGTTGACGTTAAAATAATCTCCAGGCAATCAGCTAAATGCACAGATGAGACACATACATGTGAACTGCTTTACCTGCAAAGGAAATTAGTAGGGCTGCACCGATACCGATACCGATACTAAGAATTTGCACGAGTATCAGTACTCGTGCAAATGATCCGATACCTGAAACCGATACTATCAGGCTCAATTCTTTTAGCTGAGAGTGGGATTCCCCCACTAACAGCTGAAAAAAAGCTGGCAATTTATCAGTTGTTAAGAAGTGGGGCCGCTGCGTCCTTAACAACCGATGACTTATTCAGCTGTCAGTGGGGTTCCCCTGTTGACAGCTGAAGTGTAATATGAAGTCCCGGCAATTGGAGCTGTCAAAAAATGAAGCAGCAGGGCAATGCTTATCAACACAAATCATGGTGATATGTGCCATATAAAATCAAAATGCAACAAAATTATATATATTATGCACAAATCTGTAAAGTGCTTAGTGCTTATATAATAATGGAAAAAAGTGCAATGGTGCTCCAAACTTGCAAAGTGTGAGGTGCCACACTATCCCTTTGGTGACCCCAGTCACCAGAAACGATGGACGCTCAGCTTCGCAGTCTGGGGTCAAAAAGACAGTGATCTATTGATCTGGGATGTGTAGGATGGTTCCTCAAAAACCTCTTCCAAGAGGATACTTTATAACAAAAGGATATGCCACACTCCATAGATGGGGAAATAAAGATAAATCTCATAGTGAAATACCCCTAAAATAAGTTGTAGAGCGCAATCTAGGCGCCACTTACAGGATATCTGGCAAAAACAGGCATCACTCGGATATTTTTCACAACAAAATATTATCAAGCGGAACTCCAGAAAACAAAAGTCAATTAAGTTACCTCTAATATAGATGACCTTAGGTCTGGATTGCTGCTGTAAACTGTAAAAATCCAGTGCTCTCCCACTGTCCATTCACAAAACACCTTGTATTTTGTAGGGCAGATGTTCATCATCTTCTTACTCTGGCTACAATGCGGTGCTTTGTAACTGAGCAGCCAATTGCCAACCCTGAGCAAGGTCACGAGAGGTGGTTGCACATTCACAGGATTTTCAGAAGACTCCATAGGTGTTACTGAAAAACCACCATGCAACATCATTCTTGCCTAGCGTGGTTTCTCTTTCCCTTGATTTCCGGGTAGTATTCCCTTTAAGGTTTAATTTTAGGAGTTACATTGAGGGTAAAGCAAACCCGAAGTGAGTTTGGTAAAGCACAGCTGTCATGGAACAGCAAGCACCATTGCGATATTCTTGAATTCTGGACCACTCTGGTATGCCAATTTTCAACCGGATCTCCTGGCTGACAGCATATCCCCTCCTCCACCCCCTTTCACTTAATTTCTCCATTATCTTCCCTTATCCATCAGAGGTATACTATTGTTTCTAGCTCCAAAGGTGAAGTTTATATTCTGGGAGGCCTGGAGAAACGCGGCTGTTATTTCCCAGTGATGACTAAACATGTGTTGAATTGTTTCTCCTGAGGGAAGTTTGGTAGAGCAGCTGCACAATGTGGCCCAGTTCTGAATAAACCGCGGGGAGCAGTGTGTAGGGAACACAGCTGTGCAACATCAGAGCACAGGTTCCAGGACACTCATTTATTTTACTATTACATGACTGATCCCAGCATGCTCCATTTGGCAAATAGAAACATGAGGAGATGATAATGGATTTCAGCAGGTTGATACTACTGAAAAAGAGAAAACAGCGGTGTTTGTTTTTTTAATGGCTTGTAGATCAGCAACCTTAAAAATGTATTTTTGTACTATGAAAACCAAGAAAACGTTCTACAGCTTTCTATTAACAGGGGGGCATTTTGAAAGTATATATGTTATAGAGCTGGGCAATTTTTTTTTTTTAAATCTGTGATTTTTTGATGGACACCGCTCCAATCATGTGGAGTTTTTAGGCGAGGCCGTGGCTTCGGCCTAGTCCGCGGCGTCCGGCCTCGCGGCCTTTTTCCAGGATCGCGGCGAGCTGCAGGCAGGATTTTTTAGGCGAGGCCGCGGCTTCGGTCTAGTCCGCGGCGTCCGGCCTCGCGGCCTTTTCCCAGGATCGCGGCGAGCAGGATTTTTTAGGCGAGGCCGCGGCTTCTTAGCACCGGTCCTGGGGGAAAAAAATTTAAAAAATTGATTTTTGGATAATATGAATCGATTTGACCTAACAACTCGATTTTTAAATCAAATCGATTTTTTACCCGGCCTTAATATGTTATACCTGGCATAACACCTTAACCTCTGTTCTAGTGCCAATCCAGTGGCAGTGGTGGCAAAAAAAATTATGCTTAGTGGGTCAAAGGAGCCTGCCTTGTCCTTGTACAATGGCCCACACATACATCGATCTGCCATAACTTTGTGACCACAAGCCCAACATTGAGTAGGTCCCCCTTTTGCCACCAAAACAGCCCTGACCCTTGAAGGCATTGACTCCACTAGACCTCAGATGGTATGCTGTGGTATCTAGCACCAAGCTGTCAGTAGCAGATCCTAGAAGACCTGCAAGTTGTGAGGTGAGCCTCTATAGATATGACTTATTTTTCCAGCACAGGTGCTTGATTGGATTTAGATCTGGAGAATTTGACAAATCCAAATTAGCACCTCAAACTCGTGTTCCTCAAACTATTCTTGAACTGTTTTTGCAGTGTGGCAGGGGGCATTATCCTGCTGAAAGAGGCCACTGCCATCAGGGAATACCATTTCCATGAAGGTGTATACTTGGTCAGCAACAATGTTTAGGTAGGTGGTGCGTGTCAAGAAACATCCACATGAATGGTAGCACCCAAGGTTTCCCAAACAGAACATTGCCCAATGCATCATACTTACTCCATTAGTGCATCCTAGTGACATGTCTTCCCCAGGTAAGCAACATACGCGCACCAGGCCATTCACATGATGTAAAAGAAAACATTATTAACGAGACAAGGCCACTACCATCTTCCATTGCCCCGTGGTCCAGTTTTAATGTCCATTGTAGCCACTTTTGGCTGTGGACACGGGTCAGCATGGGCACCCTGACCAGTCTGCAGCTACCCAGCCCCATACACAACAAACTGTGATGCCGTTTTTCTGCTTTTAACATATCAACTTCAGGGACAACATGTTTACTTGCTGCCTTATATATCCCACCTACTTTCAGATGCATTGTAACAAGATAATTAATGTTATTTATTTAACTTGTCAGTGGTCATTAAGGTATCCCTGATCGGTGTATTCTTGCCTTTCTAAAAAAAAAGCTTTTACTCTTTGCAGCTATTCTTTTGAAACTATAAAGAGCATCCTGCTAAAACAGCCTCCATAATTAGTGACTGACAGGATAATAGAAGAATGCACTGGTGCAGAAGGGTTGGGCTCTTCCACAAGATGTGCATCAGGACATGGGGTCCATATAGTCTGCTGCTGCACCCAACTACTGTCATTACACTTTTTACCACTTTCACTCCATCACCCCCTGCATTGTACAAATAGGGCTGGCTCCAATTCCAATTATTCAAACCCTGCACTGCAACTCATGGCAAATATCCATTCAGGACTGGTAATGTTTTTTTTTACACTGGTCATATAGTTAGCGTGACCCCTAAGACGAGTGCAGTTTACTTCTTGTGTAAAATCTATGTCCATTCGAGGAATTCTTTTCAGTGGCTCAAGTCCTTACCTTGCAAGTACTGTGATTGATTAATTCCATAGACATGTCGAGTGACAGTGGTAGACCGTGCCCTAAGGATCTCTAACGTCTTGACTCCCACCTTTGCTGTGCCCGTATTGGTCTACATGCACCTTTTCCCGGTGTGCCTACTGTATATTCTACTGTATATTCTTTGTATTGATATCTCTTTATTTGTCTGAACATATTGCCTACCCTTTGGGACCAGTCTATCTGGTACAGTAATTGTGTTTTTTTTCTGTGTGTGTATTGTTTTTTTTCTGTTTGTTAGTTTGTTGAAAAACTTCAAAAAAAATATCTTTAAAAAAAAGACATGTCGAGTGAAGACAGCAACCTCAAAGATGAAGTTTGTACATAACAGCTGAATAATTCGCACTTGGTTTTGGGCAGGGGACACTGCAAGAGCGACCAGTGTAAAGACATGTAAATATAATGACTGGCCACGAACATATTCATGCTTACTTTATTATTGATTTCAAATACAAATTAATGAAAAGATGTTAAACAAAATCTAAAAAAAATACCAAAGAGAGCTTAAGGTCCCTTTCACACGATCGGCCCACTCAGATCCGCCTGTCTGTTTTTCAGGTGGATCTGAGCAGGTCACCCATTGACTTGTATGGGCAAATTTGTCCGTTGACACCCACCTGCCACCTGACTTGACAAGATCCACTCTTATTAGTTAGGCCCTGCATGTTGTGTCCTGGAGACCTTTCTGGCACCGTTCTTATCAAGAGAGGAAGAGCTACAGGCTATAAAGTGTTGTCCTGGTCCAAAGCCTTTTCCACTAGTAGAGGTGGTTTAACATCTTGGATATCTGCACACATGCCAAATATCATTCAATCACATGCAATTGCAGCTTTTTGGCAATAACCAAATAAGACCTTTTGGTAGTTTTAGAGGATCATGCGAAAAATGAAACCACTTCCATCTCTTTATCTGGTAATGAGGGAACGGATAACACCGACCTGACCAAAAATATTTTTTACAAATTATCTTTGTATTGGAGGCATTGTTGCCCATCTATCAATTAAAGGGGTTGTAAAGGTTTGTTTTTTTATTTTCTAAATAGGTTCCTTTAAGCTAGTGCATTGTTGGTTGACTTACCTTTTCCTTCGATTTTCCTTCTAAATATTTTTTTTCTTTGTTTTCTTTGTCTGAATTTCTCACTTCCTGTTCCTCCTCAGTAAGCTGTTCAGTAAGCTGTTCTGGCTGACTCCACACCACTCGGATGATGGTGGGAAGTTTACTGAGGAGAAACAGGAAGTGAGAAATTCAGACAAAGAAAAAAAACATTTAGAAGGGAAATCAAAGGAAAAGGTAAGTGAACCAACAATGCACTAGCTTAAAGGAACCTATTTAGAAAATAAAAAACGAACATTTACAACCCCTTTAAATGATCGATGTAGGCGAATAAATTAATTGCTACGACATTCCCTGACTGACCTCACAAAGATCCTCAACAAAATGGTGGCAATCTGCACACAGACACTGACTTCATGTTGCATGAATGTTAATAAGCTGTGTAAAACATGGCTTCAGTTCCTGCTCTCCTCCTGTAGAGAACTCCTCAGATGCATTTTGCCCTTTTTGGGGCTTAATCATAGTATGATTAAGCCCCAAAAAGGTAGAAACGCATCTGAGGCATTATCTACAGGTGGAGACCAGGAGCTAAAGACACCTTTTACTCAGCTTATTCACATTCATGCAACAAGGAGTCGGGGTCTGTGTGGCCACCAGTTTGTTGAAGTCTACTAGAGCCTGACAAGCCGGTCCTGTCTGTCTTGTCCCAGTCTATTCCAGTGTTTTCAGTCAAACCACCCTTTAACCACTTCAGCCCCGGACCATTTGGCTGGCCAAAGACCAGAGCACTTTTTGCGATTTGGCACTGCGTTGCTTTAACTGACAATTGCGCGGTCGTGCGACGTGACTCCCAAACAAAATTTACATCCTTTTTTCCCACAAATAGAGCTTTCTTTTGGTGGTATTTGATCACCTCTGCGGTTTTTATTTTTTGCGCTATAAACAAAACATTGAGCGACAATTTTGAAAAAAAAGGCAATATTTTTGACATTTTGCTATAATAAATATCCCCAAAAAATATATAAAAAAACATATTTTTTCCTCAGTTTAGGCCGATACGTATTCTTCTACATATTTTTGGTAAAAAAATTGCAATAAGCGTTTATTGATTGGTTTGCGCAAAAGTTATAGTGTCTACAAAATAGGGGATAGTTTTATGCAATTTTTTATCAATAATTTTATTTTTACTAGGAATGGCGGCGATCAGCGATTTTTATCGTGACTGCAACATTATGGCGGACACATCGGACACTTTTTGTGCTATTTTGAGACCATTCACATTTATACAGCGATCAGTGCTATAAAAATGCATTGATTACTGTGTAAATGTGACTGGCAGTGAAGGGATTAACCAGGAGGGGGCGCTGAAGGGGTTAAGTGTGTCCTAGGGATGTTTTCTAACTGTCGGGGGGCTGGGCTACGTGTGTCACGACACTGATCACAGCTCCCGATCACAGGGAGCTGTGATCAGTGTCCTGTCACTAGGAAGAATGGGGAAATGCTTGTTTACATTGGCATTTCCCCGTTCTTCCTCTCTGTGAGGCGATCGCGGATATCCCTGCAGATATCGAGTCCGCAGGACCCGCGATCACACTGACAAAGCTTGCGGCGGCGCACACGCGCCCACAATGCCGCGTCTTAAAGGCGACGTACAGGTACGTTAATATGCCTGTCCGTGCCATTCTGCCAACGTATATCGGCGTGAGCCGGTCGGCAAGTGGTTAAAAATGATGGACAATCTCGAGGCACCTTTTAAAAATATGGACAGTGTCGAGGCACCCCATTCTAAAATGTAAATAATATTCTAATAGTTTTACATAATGCAGCAACATCCACAAGTCCAATGTTAGAGGTGATTTATTCTTCCCAAGCAAATTGACTGACTAGTATTCCAATGTTTCTCCATCACTCAGCTAATGTGACCACACCTCTGATAAAGAGGGGCAGGGGAGGGTCAAACAAGGATGCTATGCAGGCGGCTGACATCCTCAGTTCCGTATCAACTGATGCTGCCACTGGTCGTTAGGACACCAGCAGCTAGAAGGTTGTAATGGTGCACAATGAAAACATGTGACTAAAGCCCCATACACACGATAGGACTTTTTGACAACAAACTTCAAATTGACCAGGTTTTTCAAAAATACCCACCGTGTGTACACTCCATCGGACAAACTTTTTCGGTTTTCATCGGACAAATGTTCGCTCTGCAAACAGACAAACTTTCCGGCAACAAAAGTCCTACGGTGCAAAGTCCTGCCGTGTGGCCGTGTGTACAGAAATCCATCGGACTTAAGTCCAAAGTATGCTGGGCACACTGGTTTCTGGGGCCATTCAAGTGGTACAATTTTCTTTGTTTTGGGCTCACAAAGTTCTCGGTGTATATCGCTTATGAAAAAGGACAATATCTTATGGATGAGTATATATTTCCAGCTTTAATAGTTTGTCACTGAGATTAATGATCCCGTTTTTTTCTCCTGGAAACGGATGTAATACTTAGCTATAAACATCTGTGTACATGCAATGCTAAAGAGAATCATTTTACCAAAACTGCCAAAGTAGGAGGAAGTTGTGTAATGCATAGCTAAGCTAAACTCGTTTTCCCAAGATTGTGCATATATCCCTAGATAACTGAAATAGATTATGCTTACTATTAAACAAAGCAAGGTTTTGTGTGCAGAAAAAAATAGACAAGACAAGCTCTAAATTTAAAATGAACAGAGTGGTAAGGCCACATAAAAACAGGCAGATGTATGAATGTGTTGGGTCATCTGACCCAGATAGCCCCTTTGACACACAAATATATATGACGTGTAATTCAACACTTCACGCATCAGTCCCCCTGCACTGCTCTGCTATGCCATAGTAGAGTTACCTTCCTTAGCATCTCTGACATTTTACAAGACATGTTCTACATTTAATGAGTCTCCGAAACCAGAATCCCCCCTCCTCCACAAAGTCCCACTCCGTTTACAACAATGCTTTGGTAATGGTGCTGCAAAATACTGCACCTCCTTGAAAAAGACAGGGAACATGTGTAGGAACTGCTGCAGCACTAATATACTGTGAAAGGCTTGTGGACACCTGACCATCACACCTACTACATGCAATATTTTAGACAATTGTGCGTTTCCAACCTTGTGGTAACTGTTTGGGAAATGCCCCTTTCTGTTCAAGGATGACTCTGTTCTTATGCACAAACCAACTCCATAAATACACGTGTAGCGGCCTCACCCCATCTCTTACGTCTAGGGGTATTTCACACGACAGGGTGAGATGCGCTATGGCCCATGTCCTCCCCATAGCTGTGGGTGAGGTGAAGGCCAGTACCAGTATCTTTCCTCGGGCCAATGTGTGTTAGATATGAAACTCAGTCCTGTTGTGCTGACACCTCCCTTTGCTCCCATTAACCAGAGTCCCACACACCGATCACAGTCCAACTCTTGTTTTATTGTATAGCTCACAATAAACAGTGCTTCAGTAGCCAACTGGTTGAAACTCTATAACAACCTGATACGGTGGGATGAGCAGGTCGAGGCACTATCCTGATTGTAATCTAAACCACTGTGGTTTCACCAGCGGTTATCATAGCCTTGATTCAAAAGAACTTAGAACATGTGAGTCTCTACCAGCAACTCAAGAGAACGTATATAGGAGTACCTTCGCTGTGCTGTGGCCCCTATCAGGGGAAGATGTCCCTCCAAGGGAGTTACCGGAGGCCCATCCGTCACTGGGTTGATGTTGCTCCGGACTCTCCGGACGGGTGACCTCCCCGGCCTCCTCACCTCAGACATGGGCCCCATCCACCTCAGGGACCCTCGAATCACTTCCCCTTGCAGGACCCAGTCGATAGTCACTGGACCCCAGGCCACCGGTTTAGTACCTCACCCCAGGCTGAAGGTGCCTGGGATGGACTCCAACTCCATTCCGGTCAGGCCTAGGGTGCCTGGGCCGGAACTCGAAACCGCCCGCACCCAGGCCAAAGGTGCCTGGGCGCGTGAACAGAAGATCCTCGAAGACCTCGTGGTGAGGGCGTCTGCCCCTTTTATCTCCTCCCTTCGACACCACGGCAGATTCACCGCCCTCGCCGTACCATCTCCGGGAAGGGACAAAAAGGGTAGCACTGCGGCGGTGATTCTACCTTGAGCCTGTGGGTACCCCGCCACCCACAGGCCAAGGAGAATAATACACCACCTAATCCTCCACGAACACAAATGGTCCAAAATCCTTACAATTTACACACCTGAGTCATACTACCACCCAGGTGTATTCCAACTAAATTTAAAGACCCCGCTACACACGGATTGATGAAATTGCTGTGGAGGAATTCAAATGGTCTACACAGAGCCCTGGCCTCAACCCTATTTAACACCTGGAGGTTGTCAAATTTTAAAGTGGATGTAAACCTGAATGTTTTTTAGTGTATAAGATTACCTATCATCTGTGCCCAGTCTTGCCACAAAGAGTTAATCCAGCTCTGAGCAATCCTCTTTTCTTTTTTCAGTAAGATAAACGGACAAACAGGAGAAAACTTTTGTCCATTCCGCCCCTTGCTGTGAATGACAGGCTATTTACATATCTCATGCACTAAGCCTGAGACAGGCATTATTTTTTAATTCCCACCCCCACTCCTTTTCTGAAGTCATGTGGTTACTTTTCTGGATTTTGACTGGATGTTAGTGATCATAGCAGAAGGAATACACAGGAGAAAATGCATGTTGAAAAGGGGAGTGTAGAGGGGAGCGGGGAGTCTACTGACATCACAACTCCACCCACCAAGCTCCAGACAACAGATCCGCCCACAGAATCTGCAGTTTTTCAGTTCTTATAACAGACAGAGGGGAGACATTTGACAGGTAAGGATACATGCAGGAGGCATCTATATCTTTATAGATCAGCACTATGGCAGTAGTTTAGAAAGGATGAGAGTGGGTTTACATCCACTTTAATGCCAATTGAAAGACAGGTCTTTGTGTCCAACATCAGTACCCATCTTCACAAATGCTCTGTTGGCTAAATGGGCCGCCAGACATATTCCAAAATCCTGTCAGCAGAGATGGCCATATAAAGGGGGATTGGAAAGCAACTACATATAAATGCCCATGGCTTTAGGATACAATCTCTAACAACCTGACATAGCTGTGATGGCAAGGTGTCCACAACTCCAGTTATCTTCTGCAATGTAAGCACCATGAACCCTAGTGCAGGTCCACTGCCAGGCCTATATTCCTCCTGCTTCCTCTAGACTAGTGATCTCCAAACTTTATCCCAGGGCCTGGATGTGGCCCTTTGCTTGCCTTTTTCTGGCTGTTGGGGCACTTTTCCTACCAGTGATACAATACAATATTCCTCCCACTAACAGCAGTGATACAATACAATTTTCCTCCCACTGGGGGTACGGCCAATTATTGCAGGCCGATATCCACAATTTTAGAAGAATCGGTAGCAAACTATACCGATATTACCAATAATGGTCTCCGCGGGCCGCGGCCATCATTTGGGGCCCAGAACCCTGGAAGGTTTACTGGTGCACTGCAGGCCCAGTGCGCAGGGGCACGCGGCACATGACATCATTACGCCTCCACACACTGGGCCTAAACGTTCTGAGTCTGACAGTGAGTCCTGGCCTCCCACTGCAGTGCACGCTACGAGAGAAGTCGGACGGACATGCCAGCCAGCCAGTCATCAGCCAGCCATCCACCTACATCAAGATGCTAGGTGTCAGGCCAGCCAGCCAGCAGCCACCCACCCACAGCAAGGTACTAGACCAGCCAGCCGCCAGCCAACCACCTACAGCAAAGTACCAGGTGCCAGGCCAGCTAGCCAGCAGCCACCCACAGCAAGGTGCCAGCCAGCAAGCCCACCCACAGCAGGGTGGATAAAGGCAACTCCATACATGCTCTTGAATCAGTACGAATTTATAATATCTCCATAAAAAATACAGCAGAGGTAGACATGTTTCAATCGCAAAGGCCTTGTTCACAACCAGTCAGTCAGCAAGCCCATCCACAGCTGTGCGCCAGCTAGCAAGCCACTCACCCACAGCAGGGTGCCAGCCAGCAAGCCACCCACAGCATGGTACCAGCCAGCAACCCACCCACCCACCCACAGCAGGGTGCCAGCCAGCAATCCACCTACAGCATGGTACCAGCCAGCAAGCCACTTACCCACAGCAGGTGATTTTAAAGTATTAGCTGGAGTTCAGCTTCAGTTTGTTAGTGTATTTAAATTTGCTAGTACTTCTAACACTCCCCTCCCGCCAGACTGGCAATGCTGCTGTCCAAATCTGCCTCCTGTGCTCATTCATCCAGAGTGGTATCTGTATAATACAGGAGATGTATTACTGGTCAGATAGCCAGGGGAAAACAGAGGGAAAAAAGCCTAAAGAAGGAAAACTCATTTTTGGTTTTGGGGTTAATACCACTTTAACTTAAAAAACAAAACATTTTTACTTCCGTTTGTGTTACTGTTCTAGAGATTTCTCCTCAATTCCTGCCCTGGGTCCAACTTTTTATCTCTCCAAAGGAGCCTTCAACTATCCTAAAATCTCAATTTTTCTAATTTCTAATGCCCTGTACACACGATCAGAATTTCCGATGGGATAAAATCTGATGGAATTTTCCGCCAGAATTCCGTTCAAGCTGTCTTGCATACACACTGTCAGACCAAATTCTGACCGTCCAAAACGCGGTGACGTAAAACACTACGACGAGCCGAGAAAAATGAAGTTCAATGCTTCCGAGCATGCTTCCACTTGATTCTGAGCATGAAGCCTCGTACACACGAACGAGTTTCTCGGCAAAAACCAGCAAGAAACTTGCTGGCAGAGATTTTTTGCCGAAAAATTCGTTCGTGTGTATGGTTTCTCGTCAAGAAAAGCGACAAGTATCTCGACGAGAAAATAGAGATCCTGCTCTCTATTTTCTCGTCGAGATTCTCGTCGGCATGTTTCTCGACGAGAAAAGTGAGTGTGTGTACACCTACCTGTCCTCCCGGAAGCCCGCGCATATTCGAAATGAATTTGACGCATGCGCGGTAGCTTCCTAGGCATACGTAGGGTATACCAAGATGGCGGCGACGGCATCGAATGTGACGAGCGCATGCTCGTCGTAGTCGATGACGTCACCGCGTACGCTCCATTCAAAGAACCGCGGGTTCTTTGAATCGAGCGTGTGTACACTCGGCCGGGACAAGTTTCTTGTCCAAGAATCTCGTCGAAAAAAACGACATGTTTTTTTCAACGAGAATCTCGGCCGTGTGTACGAGGCCTGAGTGTTTTTTTCTCCATCGGAGTTCCACACAGACGATCGGAATTTCCATAGGAAAAAAATAAAACATGTTCTATTTCTAAACTCCGACGGAAAAAAGTCTGATGGGACCTACACACGGTCGGAATATCCAATGAGAAAATTTCGTCAGACTTTTTTCATCGGAAATTCTGAATGTGTGTACAAGGCATAAGGCCTCTTGCACACTGTACTGATGTTTGAGCCTTTTTTGGACGTAATTTCAGGTGTTTGTTTTGCGTGTATTCACACATATTTATGCTTTATGCTGAAAACATACACTTATAATATTGCTCATATGTGCAGATTTTTCTATTGGTTTTTTTACTCAAGGATACGCAGCGCTTGGTTATGCGCCTGTGTGTACAGGCACATTGTAAACAATGGGCTACATTTTAGATCAGTAAAAAAAATAAAAAATTTGTACTGTGCAAAAGGGCTAAGGGTCCATGCACACTGGGCTTAAAAAAAAGCCAGAAAAAAAATCTGTACAAAAAAAATCTAGTGACCAAGACCATGCATACTTGGAAAATAAAGACTAAATTATAATACAATACAATACATAACTTCCGAAGTAGCATTCTATTGTATGAGAATTTTCGTAACTTTAGTAATTTATTCGTTTTCGATATGAGACTAGCATGCGAAAAAAATAAAAAAAAATAAACGGACGAGCATTTGTCCCATATTCTCATTGTGTGTACGAGGATCAAATATGAAAAAAGTTTAGAGTATAGATGCCCTTTAAAATCCTAATGTGTATATTTGTTATAATTAAGTGACTTAAGTACTAACAGTACTAACAGTAATTGGTCAACATGAGATCAAGGTAAGTAGCACACTGAAAAGGAGAAGTCATTGACAGCCTTCACACCCCCTCAATACAGACTCCTTTTATATTGTGAGGAGTGGTAGCAGGAGATAAGATCACCGCGATGCCCCAATTAAATGCTCAGTTTGGGATAACCCTGGGGCAAATGTTTATGATTATCTTAAAACCTAGTACACACGATGAGGTTATTGGACGAATGATCGTCTGTTTCTTTTTTCATGCTAGTCTCATATCGAAAATGAAGAGGCTACTAAAATACGAAAATTCTCGTACGACAGAATAAAAATTTGGAAGTGATGTAATGTATTGCATGACTGAGCAATTGTCATTCAAAGTGTGATAGCGCTGAAAGCTGAAAATTGGTCTGGGTAGGAAGGGTGTATAAGTGCCCTGTATTCGCCTAGCAGTAAAAAGGGTCGCTGGTTCGAATCCCAACCACGACACTACCTGCCTGGAGTTTGCATGTTCTCCCTGTGGCTGTGTGGGTTTCCTCCGGGTACTCCGGTTTCCTCCCACACTCCAAAGACATGCTGGTAGGTTAATTGGCTTCTGTCTAAAAATTGGCCCTAGTATATGAACGTGAGTTAGGGACCTTAGATTGTAAGCTCCTTGAGGGTAGGGACCGATGTGAATGTACAATGTATATGTAAAGAGCTGCGTAAATTGACGGCGCTATATAAGTACCTAAATAATAATAATATTGAAGTGGTTAATGGCACCCCAAACGCTGGGCGAATTGCAGCAAAACTGCGAACGCACCTGGATCTGTGCCAAGATTTGTTACATGAGCTTCTTTTGGAGTGTTTTTGGAGCGGAGGGAGGCCTATTTAAATGCCGCTCCAAAAACACTAACAAAAATAAAATAAAATAAAAAGCTAAATAAAAACGAGCGTGAATGTTGTTGGGGTACTTTTGTTCTTTAACGGACTGCCAACTTGGTGTCGGTTAAATACTACATGACTTGGTATAGCCATATGCACCTTACACGCCTGTAATATCAGTCCGTCTCTGTTGTTTTTGTGTTGTAAAACCAAAATAAACACCTTAAAAAAAAAAATAATAATAATAAAACGAGCGGCTGCAGTAGATGTGAATGGAGCCTAAGTGCAATGGGGTAGGAGCTCATACTGGTTTATAAAGTGATGTTGGAGAAAACAATTATTTCAGTTATGAAATGAATATGAGCGCCTATTCATCCGCTCAGTGACAGCTATGTATGTTACATGGATGGACTGCAGCTGTCTTGCAGAGCAAATATCATTTAAGTTTGGTTGTGCTTAGATCAACTGAAATATAACGTCAAAGTTATACTTCAGTATTTAATCAAAATTGCACATCACCCTATTTAGTCCTTAGCTGATCTCCAGCTTTTTAGTGAGGTTTAAATAATAATTTATTTATTTTTTTAAACTGTTTAAACTTCACTAAAAGCTTTGCGCCTAATTGTTCCTATACAGTGTTCCAAAAAAGGTGATCCATACTGTATGTGTGCCGTAGTGCGCCTTAAGCCCCGTACACACGGTTGGACTTTTGGGCAACAAACTTCATTTTGAGCAAGTTGGACCAACAATCCAACCGTGTGTACGCTCCATCGGACAAACTTTTTTTGCTTTTTTCTTGTTTTCATCGGACAAAAGTTGGGTCTGCAAATGGACAAACTTTTGCCCAACAAAAGTCCGATGGAGCAAAGTCCGACCGTGTGTACAGAAAACCATCGGACTTTTGTCAACTAATGTTAAAATCAACCAACAATAGTAGAAGTTGACCAAAGGGTGGCGGTAAAGAGCAGAAAAGAGCAGAAAAAACACGTGATGTTGTAAAAAGTTTTGGGAAAGTTTGCAGAAAAGTCCTGTGGTGTGTATGCTATGGGTGTGCCCGGCCAACTCCGTTCGGACAAAAAACCACGGAAAAGTCAGATGGAAGTCCGACCGTGTGTATGGGGCTTTATACTCACACCTGTAGGTTAGCCTTGGATGAATCGAAATATATTACATCCTAAAATAAAGCACTTCTCAGCAAAGAAATAACTTACTAAATGTGAACTCTTCCCTTCCATCAAATCACAAGCTGCAAAAAATAAAAATGAATGCACATACTATGAGCTAGTGCAAAACTTTGCAGGACTCACCGATTTCCTCCTAATCTAGAGACTGTCCCTTGTAGTCCGGCTTCCTCTGTCCACTTTTCTTCTCTGTCCCCTTTTCGGCATCAAAGCAAGACCCCCTACCCAGTGTGCTCCTCCCCCCTTCTCTGTGGATGGTAATGGGATCAGAGAGTGAGGGGGGGCTGTTCAAAGGAATTAGTGCAATGCGGGGGAAGGATTCCACATTATACACACAGTACTTTTATCCTGATCTAAACATTAACATAGTCCATACTGTACATGTGCTACCCACGCTACACATGTGCTACACACAGGTTAATGTATCCATGGACTTAACAGGAACGATGTTGAATGTGGTTATTTTTTGACTTGATTGCTCACTAAAAAGGTCATTTCAGATACCTTGTCACTGTAGAAGAAGCCGTCAGCTGATTGATCCTAAAGAAGAGTCAACGAGGTTGAAAAGGCACCTTTAACCACTTGACCTCTGGAAGGTTTTACCCCCCTTTGTTATCAGGCCATTTTTTGCGAAACAGCATTGCGTTATTTTAACTAACACAGTGTGACGCTGTACCCAAATAAAATGTATGTTCTTCTTTTTTTTTTACTTTTTTTTTTTACTTTCTGATTAAAAACATATCCAATAAAAAATGTAAAAAAATTGAATTTCTTCATCAATTCAGGCCAATAAAAATTCTGCTATATATTTTTGATAAAAAAATCCCAATAAGCATATATTGATTGGTTTGCACAAAAGTTATAGCGTCTACAAACCATGGTATAGATTTATGCAATTAATTTTTTATTTTTTACTAGTAATGGCAACAATCAGCGACTTATAGCGAGACTGCTATATTGTGGCGGACAATTTGGACACTAACTGAAACTTTTTGGGGACCAGTGACACTAATACAGTGATCAGTGCATCAGTGCTAAAAAAAATGTGCACTGTCACTGTACTAATGACACTGGCTTGGAAAGGGTTAACATCAGGGCCGATTAAAGGGATAACTATGTGCCTAGCCAGTGCTTGTGTACTGTGTGGGAGGTGCTTTTACTAGGGGAAGGCATTGATCCATTGATCCCCGCAGATCAGCTCACACAGTGTATAATCACAGTGGGAGGTACATGATGCTGCACAGCAGAGCCGCCTTGCCACTGCATATGTAAGCTATACGGCCGGCAATCGGTTAATAATATTATACCGAATCCATTTTTACCATACCCAAAGCAAAAAGCAAAATGGCTCCTGAGCCATTTACTATCTGCACTGCACTGCTATACACGTGAAATTCAGTTACATAGTATGAAAACCCTAAACTAGAAATCAAAGTATATGTAAACACTCACCTTGTAAAACTTCCCATTCACTTTAAAGAGGTTGTAAACCTCCATTTTCAAGTTGTGCCTATAGGTAAGACTATAATAAGGCTTACCTATAGGTACAGTAAATATCTCCTAAACGTGCACCATTTAGAATATATTTACTTTGTACTGCGCCGATGATGTCATCAGCGCATGCACTCTGCGCCATTTCTTCACTAGCGAGTCCCCGAGCCGGAGTCCGCGGACCCCGAAAGGAAGAGGGGAGAACATGGATGCGGCTTCCAGCAGGGACGATGCAGGCTTTGTTTGCAGGTAAGTGTCACATAATGTGCTAGTATGCGATGCTTTATTTTTACCTAATGTAAACTTCCAATTATAAGCCTCCTGCTATAGGGGCAACTAATGTATATTTATACAGATTCAGCATTGACTCCCTAGAATACGTGATTCTTATTTGCACATTCAATCTGACCCCATAGACCATGGGTGTCCAACCTGTGGCCCTCCAGCTGTTGTGGAACTACAGGACCCATGAGGCATTGCAAGGAATGTCCCATGAAGCTTGTAATGCAAGGCTGACAGTTGCATGCATGACTCCTGAAGACAGAGGTATGATGGAACTTGGCCACCAGAAACAGAGGCATGATGGGACTTGGCCACCAGAAACAGAGGCATGATGGGACTTGTAGTTCCAGAACAGCTGAAAGGCCGCAGGTTGGGCAACCATGCTATAGACTAATGCCCCATACACACGATCATTTTTCATGCCGTTAAAAATGGCATTAAAAAAAATGGCCATTAAAAATGATCGTGTGTATGCTCCAGAGCATTTTTAACGACGTGAAAAACGGGCATTAAAAATTTCGAACATGCTCTCTTTTTTCACGTCGTTTTTCATGTCGTTTTTTTTAACGACGTGAAAAACGATAGTGTGTATGCTTTAACGACGTGAAAAAAAATGCGCATGCTCAGAATCAAGTATGAGACGGGAGCGCTCGTTCTGGTAAAACTAGCGTTCGTAATGGAGATAGCACATTCGTCATGCTGTAACGGACTGAAAAGCACTAGACTGAAAAGAGCGAATCGTCTCTCAACAAACTTTGCTAACATGAAGGGTGGCGCCATTCGAACGGAACTTTCCCTTTATAGTGCCGTCGTACGTGGTGTACGTCACCGCGCTTTGCTTGAACATTTTTTAAAATGATGGTGTGTACGCAAGACAGGCTTGAGAGGAAACAAGAAAAAAAATGACGAGAAAAACGTCAGTTTTAAAAATGACATTAAAAATGATCGTGTGTATGGGGCATTAGCCTAAGCATGAGCATCACTAAGGGATTTGCACCACACGTAATATGGAGTGCATAAACAGAAAGAGACCTGGGAGAAGAAGGTGCACATTTCAAGGGAAGATAAGTAATTATATAAACAGATTAAAATAAAATGGATCATTTGTTTTGAATACAAAGGATACAAACAACTAAAAATAATAAACTAATGTCAAAGCTCGACACCGATGGAATCTACAAGTCTATGTCTGCCAAAGTGCTAATTATTGGCACAAAGTCTCTTTCTTCAACATAACGTTGTGGGAAAAAAATCCACATTCTTGCAACTCTCAACACCAGAGACCAGAGACCTTGACCTGAGAATCTCCAGAAAAACTGTAAATGAAACGAAGTACTCAGGCAGCTTGTAAGATACTCAAAAAATCTTTAATTGGTTAAAATAAATATTTTGTACTCATAAAAGTGTTATAAAGACATGCTTCTCACATCATTTCTATAAGGAACATCTTAAATTGGCTCCGTTGAACAGGTGTCAGTCAGCAGCGGTGCGTCCATAGTGGGCGCAGGAGCGCCGCCCTCTCTCTCCCCTGCGCCGTCACTAAAGTGTACAATACATAGAGATTCATGCATTGCATGAATCTCTATGTATTGTCGCCGCTGCCACCCACTATTCAGATGGCCGGCCCCCTGGTGAGCGCCGGCCATCTGAATGACAGCAGTTTGTTGGTGTTTGGATGTGCCTATCAGAGCCAGCGGCTCTGATAGGCTTTCCGATTACAGCCTGTGGGCTCTAATCGTCTTCCAAATAGTTAACCAGGGGGACGCAGGGGGTGTGCTTTCCCTGGTTAACACTGACACTCGTCTCAGCCAATTAGGTTCACCGGGTCTGGTTACCGATAACCTGATTGGCTGAAGCGACATTGAGGGCGGGACTTGGTAGAAGACATGGAGGGAGGATGGCTGACCCGAGAAAGGTAAGTGCTGGGGGACGGAACTCTAACTTGTTTTAGACACACATAGATTGGGTGAGAGGGCTGCACATCCCGAAATGTAAAATGGACATGGACAGAAGGTTTCCCGAGGGATTTTTAAGCAGCAAAAAAGTATAATAAGATCCAAATTAGTCAAAATAGATTTTATTGATGAAAAAGGAAGTGCTTAGCACATAATTGAAATAAAAAGGACATCAATTCATGATTGTATGAGCTCCGGTATTTCATAAAAGCCGAACACAGTACATACAAGGGCAAAGATACATCTACAGATATTAGATACAAAATAAATGATCATACATAATTGAACCATGGGATGCAAAGAAAGCCCCGATGCATTTCTACCCGTTCGGGTCTTCCTCAGGGGGCCTTACATTCTGTAAAGTATTAGTAAATAACAGCATGTTAAGGTTTAAAGAAATGTTTGCAAGCGTCTCTCATTGGATAAAACAGGTAATTAGCTTTATAGTTTTATATACAATATTCTTTTTAGAGTAATTTAATATTAATCGACAAAGGGACAGCTAATATGAAGAGAACGATGTTATACATCTATTTCCTTCTAGAGTAGAATAAAATAAATCTGTTTGATATTTACCCTTTTTGCCACATGGTATGGCTTGACCGGAAAAAAAGGTACACTTGGGTTCCTCAATATCCCATCGATGTTCCCAGATGAAAAGAGAGGGGGGGGGGGAAATTGGGGGTGAATTACCGCACTTCTTGGGTGCCCACCCTGTACCCAGCGGCGGGTCCGCTCCACACGAGTGTCTGCTCTCAAGGGGTCACGCATTCAGGTGGGGACTCCACATGCAGACAAGAAAGCAGCTGGGATGGGTCGGTAACTATGTACCAATTGCCGAACACCTACAAGTCTGTAGTAGTAATAAACAATTTTTAGTATAATGCTTGGGTTTCAGTAATTAAGTCTATGTGCATGAGGACTAGATAAGAATACACTATGTTATACTGGGATGTAAAGGGCAGGGCCTGCAAAAGCTGCTGGTATTGTTGGTTAAATGATGTATTAAGGTATATGCCCTAAGGCATCTACATTGATTAAATGGCCAAAATGCTGATAGGCATTATTTGCATATAAGTGTTTAAATTGTTGATGAAAAAATGATTAAATTGCCATTAAATCGTAATGGGTTGCATTATAAGGTGAGTGTGATAAAATATAAGATGGTTCTGGTGAGCGCCGGCCATCTGAATAACAGCAGTTTGTTGGTGTTTGGATGTGCCTATCAGAGCCAGTGTTAACACTGACACTCGTCTCAGCCAATTAGGTTCACCGGGTCTGGTTACCGATAACCTGATTGGCTGAAGCGACATTGAGGGCGGGACTTGGTAGAAGACATGGAGGGAGGATGGCTGACCCGAGAAAGGTAAGTGCTGGGGGACGGGGGGACGCAATCTGATGGTTTTTGAGGGGGCAAACTGGCGGCAATTGATGGGCACAGTGGTGACAATTGCTGGGGCACAGTGGTGACAATTGATGGGCACAGTGGTGACAATTGATGGCACAGTGGCTGCGTTTGATGGCATGGCACAGTGGCTGCGTTTGATGGCATGGCACAGTGGTGACTATTGCTGGCAAAGTGGCAACAATTGATGGCACAGTGGCGACAATTGATGGGCACAGTGGTGACAATTGATGGCACAGTGGCTGCGTTTGATGGCATGGCACAGTGGCTGCGTTTGATGGCATGGCACAGTGGCTGCGTTTGATGGCACAGTGGCGACAATTGATGGCACAGTGGCAACAATTGATGGCAAAGTGGCGACAATTGATGGCAAAGTGGCGACAATTGATGGGCACAGTGGCGACAATTGATGGGCACAGTGGTGACAATTATTGGCACAGTGGCTGCATTTGATGGCATGGCACAGTGACTGCGTTTGATGGCATGGCACAGTGGCTGCGTTTGGTGGCACAGTGGCGACAATTGATGGCACAGTGGTGACAATTGATGGCACAGTGGCAACAATTGTTGGCATGGCACAGTGGCGACACTTGATGGCATGGCACAGTGGCGACAATTGCTGGCACAGTGGCGACAATTGCTGGGCACAGTGGCTGTGTTTGATGGCACAGTGGCGACAATTGATGGGCACAGTGGCGACAATTGATGGGCACAGTGGCTGCGTTTGGGCTCAGTGAGGCTGCAATTGATGTTTTTTTTTTGTTTGTTTGTTTGCGCCCCCCCCAAATTTTTGAGCACCAGCCGCCACTGGTGTCAGTGTTCTGTCCTTGGTGGCATTGTCTCCAATCAGGATCTGTACTTCACACTGCATCCTGTTTGCTCTCGATGATCCATCTTTTTCATACCACTTGTAAAGTCTTGTTTTTTTTTCTATTAAAATAACAAACGTGTTATACTTACCTGCCCTGTCCAGTGGTTTTTCACAGGGCAGCCCAGATCCTCCTTTTCTAAGGCCCCTGGCTAGAGCTCCTGGCCCCTCCCTCCCGTTGAGTGCCCCCACTGCTAGCAGCTTGCCATGGGGACACCCAAGCTGAGCTGAAGCTCTGTGTATCCATTCAGACACGGAGCTGCGGTTCGACCCGCCCCTCTTTTCCCGATTGGCTAACTGAGTTTGACAGCAGCGGGAGCCAATGGCGCCACTGCTTTTTCTCAGCCAATCAGGAAGGAGAGTCCCAGATGACCAAGGCACTTGTGGACATCGCTGGATAGAGATGTAAGTATTAGGGGGCTGAGGGGGGCTGCCGCACACTGAAGGTTTTTTATCTAAATGCCCGGAATGCATTAAGATAAAAAAAAAATTCTACCTTTACAACCACTTTAAAGTGTTACTAAACCCAGGACCCTGCATTCACTATATCTGGTCTCCCACAGTACACAGAACATGGAAATGCAATAGTTTTAGTAAATATAAACTGCAAAATAGTATACCTTTTCTCATCAGCAGTATATAGCAGTCCTGAGCCTTCTATCAGTGTCCGGCCGAGCACTGGTTAAAGCTTTTAGGAGGAGTTTTCATTCTCCTCTGACTGTCCTATGTGGATGCATGATATCTGACCCTCCATCTGGACCGTGCTGATCACATGAACCTTCCCCCAAAAAAAAAAAAAAAAAAACCCTCTAGCAATACACACCAAACTGGGCATTGGTAAAGTGCCCCCAAGGCTCTGTACTATCAGGAGATCAGAAAAGACAGGATCAAACAGCCTATTTACACAGTGCAGAGGGTTAACCCCACAGTGAGTATAACAAGCATGCTTAACTGCATATACAGACTGATTTTACTGTTGTGGGTTTAGTAACACAGACGGATAGAATGGTGCTTTTAGCTGGGGATTTTCTAGTTTTCTACTGCAGCTAAAAGCACACAATTCTTTCCTATGGCCCCATTCACACACAGCGTTTAGCTGCGATTTCGTTACACGTGTTTTGGTTCGAATAGAAAAAATAGAATTGAATGCGTCCAGGTGCGATGTAGCGCAGCTATATGCACATAACCGCAGGTAATCAAAGTCTTTTGTGTCAACTGCGGATAGCAGCGTGAGAAAAAAAAAAGAACAGGAAGCACATCATAATCAGTAGGTATAAAAAGGATTGTTATAGGAATGACTACCGCAGCTAAACGCAGCCGCATGTAACCGCACATAAACGCAGGTAATCGCAATGTACAAATGCAGCTAATCGCAGTGTATGGAGCCTTGAATTTCACAGAACATTTTACATGCTTTTAACTGCGGCAAAACAGCCGTCCGTGTGATAGGCGCCTTAGTCTGGGGTTTCAGACTTTTAGTACTGATGGGTATACTGACAGATGCCAACAGGATAGCTGCTCTTAGCAGTAACACTGACAGGACAGATGAGAAACCCAGTCTCAGTTACAATGTTTCTCCTGTGGAATAAGCACATGCCACAATGGCTACCCAGCATTTAAAGCAGTATTAAAGCCAAAAGCAGAAATGTATTATATTTTAGCTTACCCATTCTTAGATGTGATGGCTGCATTTGTGTTTTTTGGGCTTTCTTCTTTCTTTTTTTTTTTCACCTGTTGATCTGGCCAATAAGCATACTGTTTTTCAAAAGAACAAGCTCTCTCGCTAATGTATTAGTTACAAGCATGAAACAAAGAATCCAACAATGACAGGGGTGCTGCAGTTTTATTAATTTATATAATACCCTTATCCCACACATACCATCCCCCCCCCCCCCGCCTCAGACTAACAATGCTGTTGCCCCCTGTGCTCCTTCATCCAGAGTGAAGGCACTCTAATACAGGAGGTATGTTACTTTTCCTAACTCAGTAAAATCTTGAACCTTTCAACCAAATACTACCTGATGAACAGTAGCACCTTTTACAAATTTCTTCTCTGTGAACATTCTTCTCCTTTCTGTGAACATTCTCCACATCTTCCATCCATGCCCTCTCCTCTGCAAAGATTCCTCCCCTGTCTGTGAACATTCTCCACCTTGCCTTCTCCACTCTCATCTGTAAGTATTCTACTACTCTCTGTGAACATTCTCCATCTCCTCCATCTATGCCCTCTCCCCTGTAAACATTCTTCTTCTGTCTGTATACAATCGCCTCCTCTATCCATGCTCTCTTCGCTCTCCTCTGTAAACATTAATTTCCACTCTGGGAACATTCTTCTCCTCTTCTCTCCGTGCCCGCTTTCCTTTCCTCTGTAACCATTCTTCTCCACTCTGGGACCATTCTCCTCCTCTTATTTCCATGCCCTCTTTCCTCTCCTCTGTAAACAATATTCTCCACTCTGTGAACATACTCCTCCTCGTCTCTCCATGTCCGTATTGCTCTCCTCTATAAACATTGTTCTCCACTCTGAACTTTCTCCTCCTTTTCCATCAATGCCAACTCTTCACCCATCTATGAACATTCCCAACCTCCTGGGAAAATGCCCAATATCTTCCCTCTGTGAACAATTTTTGCCTCTTACATCAAAGTTTTTCCTTGCAGCCCCCAAAATTATCCCTTGGAATCATATCTTCAAAAAGTTTTGAGATAGTTATGTGACTGTCAGAACTGCTCAGTAGTACATCAATACTTATGGTGCAGAGGTACCCGGTGGCAATAAAACCAAACATTGAAATGTTTCCATTTAGATGCTTTTAGTATTTTGTACTGGACTAAACTGAACAACTTGTTAGATAAGGCAAAAAATAAATAAAAATTAGATGGTTCTTACATATTATTTGTGCTTAATATTTTTTGTGTTTTTCATAAATTTCAATATTACATACTATATTTATTGCCCTAAACCACATCCTGGCAAGCTTCTAATCTGATTTGCGCCAGAAGCATAAGGAACATTTCTAACACCTGAAAAAAGGGCTGGGAGATTACATCTCACCCAAAAAATTCTATAAATTTCCCTTTAAAGGCAATATCCATAAGTTGAAGAGCAGAGACTGACACAGGATAAAGCACGGCTGGGGGGGAGAGCAGGACGGTGAGAACATACAGAGCACTGATGTAGGGTCAGTGAAAGTACACAGAACCAAGGAAGAAGAGGGTCACTGACACTATGCAGAGCACTGAAACAAGCAGGCTTGGAAAATATACACAACGCAAGAGGGAGCAGGATTAACAATACACAGAAAGCTGGAGGAAGTTCTGTGACAACATGCTACAAACTACAGGGGGACAGTTAACACTACACAGCGAATCCAGCAACATCAACTGTAAACCATACAGACACTGCCAAATTCTGTTACTGTTGCAGAAGCTGGCACCAACAAAAGACCAAATAAAAATAAAGGCTGAGGTGCAAATGTATGCAACAGTGTGAATTTCTTTTATACCCTATTTTCAGTGTCATCTTAAGAGCATTATAGGCCCCCGGGCAATACGGTGCACTGGGGCCCTGTCTACACAATCACGCACGAGAATTTTTTACTGACAAAAATCATGACATTTACTGGCAGAACCACATTTTTTACTGCCATTGCAAAAAGGTACCTAAAATTACCGTTTTCAGTGCCAAACAGTGCAAACGTGTATTTAAACTATAAACATATAGATCGTGCTATTAGCAATGTGTTTAAGTTAAACAAAAGTAAAAAAAAACATTTCTTCATTGACATGAAGGTTAGGTTACTATAACCCAGCCAGCACAGAGTTTCCTCTTACATCAGAGTCTGCAGGATTCCCCCTTACAGTGAAAGGGAACTCTTATGTAAAGGGGAACGCTGCAGATCATGATGTAAGGGGAAACGCTGATGTAAGGAGGGCTCTGGTGACCAGAGACCACCTTATATCAGAGTCCACTGCTTTCTCTTTACATCAGAGTTCCCACTTACATTAGAGCAACAGACCACCCCCCGATCTCTTTGTGCAAGCTGCACAGTCAGCCAGACAGCCACTCACAGTACGACACCGACCAGGGCACTCCGTGTCTGTACTGGCTGGTGGCTGGGCAGGTTACAGGCTCACGAAAACTGGCACTGCCGACAGGGGTCCGACTCCGCTACACTCTGCTTCAAGCCTGCTGTGCTGTCTGCTCTGACAACTCTACTCTGTCCATTCACCCTCAGCTCCTCCTGCTTTTTTTTTTTTTTAAGTCTGGCGGGTGTGGCTAACGTCATCATCGGCGGACAGACAGAGGCAGCACTCGTGGAGGATCGGATCTTCTCGGCGATATCCGCAAACTGCGCATGCACAGTTCTGACCCGCCGCTTCCCACCATTTTTTTACTGGGGTCGCTGGGCAGCCGGTGGGGCCCCCCAGGCAAGTGTGGCCCCTGGGCAACTGCCCAGCGTGCCCAATGGAAAAGATGGCCCTGCCTATTTTACTTTTAAAGGACATATTTATGCTTGTACAATCACTTTTTTATAAAATCATGTCATCTCTTTCTATGCCTACCATTGCTTAGAGTATCTCAATATAGCTGTGAATGCAAAACAGTCTTGACCAGCATTAGGGTGGCAATACACAGAGCGAATTTCGTTCCTGCAACCACGGGTTGCAGAAAATAAATTTGCTTGATTCCCCAATCAACACAGACAGTGTTGATGCAGGAATCCCTCCTGCCAAGCCCCCGCCGGGAGAAGACAGTGATTATTACTCCAAAGACATGCTGATAAGTTAATTGGCTTCTCTCTAAATTGGCCCTAGTATATGAATGTGAGTTAGGGACCTTAGATTGTAAGCTCCTTGAGGGTAGGGACCGATGTGAATGTACAATGTATATGTAAAGTGCTGCGTAAATTGACGGCGCTATATAAGTACCTAAATAATAATAATAATTATTATTGCTAGCAGCTATAGCAGCTGCTAGGGATAATCGCAGGGAAAATCCGGCATGCTGGTTGTACCCAAGTTGATCGATCGATCAACTTGGTACATTCAGCCTGCCCATACATGGTCAAAACTCCTGTTGAACCGGCCGAGATTTAAACCGTGTATAGGAGGATCTGCTAGCCCTGCATTCGCCTTACAAACGTATAAAATGATCCAGTCATATGGGCGCTGCCATTAGTTGCAAAAAGGGTTTCCAGTTCCAGGCGCAGACAGCAATAACAAACACTAACCATCACTTGGTCAGGGGTCTTCAAACTTTCCAAGTAAAGAGCTAGTTTACTGTCCTTCAGACTTTAGGGAGCCGAACTGTGGCCATTGGGAGTAAAAATAGTCCTGGCGGCAGTGGTAGTAAACAATGCACCTTTAGTATCAGTGGAAGGAATAGTCCCCCATTGTTTGTGTCAATGGGACAAATATTGCCCCAAGGGCCAGATAATGGCAAACAAAAGGCAGTATCTGGCCCCCAGGTCGCAGTTTGGAGACCACTACCTTAAGTGAATATAAAATGTAACTGTCAACATGATTGAATAGTTCTTGGCAGCACACATATATAGAAGGAGCTGAATTCTGCAGATAATAATCTGTGATAAAAGGCTGTGAGGGAAAGGAATAGTACAAATTAGGGGTGTTGAATATAATCGCAGCATCGGTGCATCACGATTCAGACATTCACGATGCTGCACTGATGCTGCGAGTCGGCCCGAATCGATGTCCGGTAACGTCATCTGTCGCTCCGTGCGGAGCTCTGCCCCTCCGGAAGAAACACAGAGGCAGAGCCTGCCTGGTGGATAAAGCCCCCTCCCCTTCACTGAAGCATACAGTCAGCTGATGAGCTGACAGAAAGTACAGTGCAGAGGGGAGGAGCTAAAGGAGACCCGACATCAGGAGAGGCTTCACTGGAGGCACCGGAAGGGGGAAAACACACTGAGCAGCATGGAGGAGGGGGAATCGACTGACACAGAGCTGGTGAGTGCTAGTGTCACTGATCCCATCCCTCCACTACCATCATCCCTCTGCCTGATCCCATCCAACCCTCTGCCTGATCCCATCCATCCCTCTGCCTGATCCCATCCATCCCTCTGTGTCAGGGAAGAAACCAGAATCCATCCTGTCAGTATCACCGTTTCCCTGCGCGCATGCTTCCTGCCTTTGATTACCTGTTGTGACCCAGATTGGCCTTGACCTGCCCTGATCTCCTCCTGGACCTGACCCATGGCTTGCTTTAAGGACTCTGCTTCTTATCTCCTGTGTTTGACCCTCAGCCTGTTCAACGGAATTATCTTCAGTCTCCTGTGCCTTGACCCTCAGCCTGTTCTCGGATTTGCCTCCAGTCTCCTGTGCCTTGACCCTCAGCCTGTCTTGGATTTGCCTCTAGCTTCCTGTGTTTGACCCTCGGCCTGCTTACGGACTTGTCTCTTGTGCTTGACCCTCGGCCTGTGCTGGACACTGTATTCCTGTTACCCGTTGGGTCCCAGTACCTGCCAGCTCCTGTATGGCTAACTAGCCCCTCTGTGACCTTCATGCAAGACCTATCCAACCTGCTGATGGCTTGTGTCTCTTTGTGCGATTTACCCTCTGTACCATCTCCAGGGGCAAGAGTGAACCGCTCTCTGCATCTCAGCCTCGTGAGTACCTCTCTGGCACTCTGCCACTGATCCCACCACCCCTCTGCCTGATCCCATCTATCCCTCTGCCACTGATCCCATCCATTCCTCTGCCTGATACCAGCCATCCCTCGGTCTCTGATCCCACCATCCCTCTGCCTGATCCAAGCCATCCTTCTGCCTCTGATCCCATCCATCCCTCTGCCTCTGATCACATCCATCCATTTAATCCCACCACCCCTCTGCCTGATCCCAGCCATCCCTCTGTCTCTAAACCCAACATCCCTCTGCCTGATCCCAGCCATCCCTCTGCCTCTGATCCCATTCATTCCTATGCCTCTGATCCCTTCCATTCCTCTGCCACTGATCTTACCATCCCTCTGCCACTGATCCCACCATCCCTCTGCCTGATCCCACCATCCCTCTGCCACTGATCCCACTATCCCTCTGCCTTTGATCCCATCCACCCCTCTGCCTCTGAACCCATTCATCCCTTTGCTTCTGATCCCAGACATCCCTCTGCCTCTGATCCCAGCCATCCCTCTGCCTCTGATCCCACTATCCCTCTGCCACTGGAGAACAATTTAGTTTTTCTGGCTGCTTGAATTTTTGGATAAAAGGCTTTTAACTATTTGCACTTGCGCAGTAATCGTGATGCATCGTGGAATCAAATCGAATCGTGGACAGGATAATCGTATCGAAACATGAGACCAGTGAAGATGCGCACCCCTAGTACAAATTTATTGGTAGGGAGACGTAAAGGGGTGACACCTTGTGATCAGTGTGCAAAAATCTCAGGTTAAGTCAGTCCTGAACCTGAGAAGGTCCTTGCGATAGCAACCGCTTTCTAGAAAAACCTCCTTCTTTCTCTCATGTTTCTGCCACATCACTTAACACACTACTTAGGGTCGTTCACACTAGAATACCGTCTTCTGTTTCCCGCACTGCATTCAAATTGCACTGCTCTTGCGATCTGCAGCGGGTATCAGTGCAAAGTTTACAACACCCCAAACCCAGGTCTCAAATGCAGAGCGTTTGCCTGCACTGGATTACATGGTAAAAATGTACTATGCAATCCGGTTGCAGTGCATTTCCAAAATTGGTGCATGCACTACTGTTGGTGTGGTGTGGTGCGATTGATGGGTGTCCAGTGTGCCCCTGCGCCTTTAACCACTTGCCGGAGGCTGGCCCTCATATGTCGTCCTCGGCTTTGTGGGGGTATATCTGAATGATGCCTGCAGCTACAGGCATCATTCAGATATCGTTTTTTTCAGCAGGTGATTTTCTACACCATAAGAATGATCATAGCGGCTGGTTAGCCACTTGATCGTTCTTACGGGCGGCGAGTGGAGACGTCCCCCCTCCCGCTGCCCTTCGGTACTTCTACCGACTCACCGCTGCGATCGATTAGTCGGAGAACGGATCCGCCGGCCCCGGATGTTTACCATAGGGATTTCCGGTGGACCAGATGGTTGCCGGAGTCTCTATGATCGTTGGAGGCCGGACTCTGCATTAAAAAAAAATGGTGCCGCCTCGGCTGGGAGGCTGAGATTGTTTTTTAATTTTTTTATTTCAGGCTTCCCAGCCTAGAGGTAAAGAGGTCCTGTCATGCCATATTCCTATTACAAGGGATGTTTACATTCCTTGTAAAAGAAATAAAAGTGATCAAAATTATTATTATTTTTTTAAAGTGTCAAACAATTTTTTTTTAAAGTGCCCCTGTCCCCGTGTGCTCGCATGCAGAAGCGAAAGCATACGTAAGTCCCGCCCACATATTAAAACGGTGTTCAAACCACACATGGGAGGTGTCACTGTGAACGTTAGAGTGAGAGCAATAATTCTAGCCCTAGATCTTCTCTGTAACTCAAAACATGTAACCAGTAGAGAATTTTAAAGCGTCGCCTATGGGGATTTTTAAGAACCGAATTTTGGTACCATTCCACGAGCGTGTGCACTTTTGAAGCGTGACATGTTAGGTATCTATTTACTAGGCACAACTTCATCTTTAACATTCTGCTAAAAAATTGGGCTAACTTTACTGTTTTGTTTTTTTTATAGCACGGGCGGCGAGTGGGGACGTCCCCCCTCCCGCCGCCCTCCGATGCTTCTAGCGACTCACCGCTGCGATCGATGAGTCAGAGAATGGATCCGCCGGCCCCGGATGTTTACCATAGAGATTTCCGGTCGACCAGATGGTCGCCGGAGTATCTATGATCGTCGGAGGCCGGGTGCGATGTTATGACGTCATGCTCGGCCTCTGCATTCAAAAAAACGGCGCCGCCTCGGCTGGGAGGCTGAGATCGTTTTTTTATTTTTTTATTTCAGGCTTCCCAGTCTAGAGGTGAGATGGTCTTATTGAACCCATATCTCACTGTAAAGAGGTCCTGTCATGCCATATTCCTATTACAAGGGATGTTTACATTCCTTGTAAAAGGAATAAAAGTGATCAAAATTATTATTATTTTTTTAAAGTGTCAAACTAAATTTTTTTAAGTAAAATTAACAATAAAAAAAATGAATATTTTTTAAAGTGCCCCTGTCCCCGTGTGCTCGCATGCAGAAGCGAACGCATACGTAAGTCCCGCCCACATATTAAAACGGTGTTCAAACCACACATGGGAGGTGTCACTGCGAACGTTAGAGTGAGAGCAATAATTCTAGCCCTAGATCTCCTCTGTAACTCAAAACATGTAACCAGTATAACATTTTAAAGCGTCGCCTATGGGGATTTTTAAGTATCGAATTTTGGCACCATTCCACGAGCGTGTGCACTTTTGAAGCGAGACATGTTAGGTATCTATTTACTAGGCGTAACTTCATCTTTCACATTATTATATACAAAAATTGGGCTAACTTTACTGTTTTGTTTTTTTTTATAGCATGAAACTGTTTTTTTCCCCAAAAAACGCAAGTAGTTAAAGGAGTTCCACCCAAAAATGGAACTTCCACTTTTTGGAATCCTCCCCCTCTTCGGTGTCACATTTGGCACCTTTCAGGGGGAGGGGGAGCAGATACCTGTCTAATACAGGTATTTGCTCCCACTTCCAGGCATAGATTACCTCAGTGATCGAGGTGACCTTCACTATTTCCGGCGCCTACTCCAATCCCCCCCGCTGTCTTCTGGGAGACACACAGGTCCAAGAAGACAGCAGGGACCAGTGGGAACGCGCAGCGCCACTCGCACATGCGCAGTAGGGAACCAGGAAGTGAAGCCGTAAGGCTTCACTTTCTGATTCCCTTACCGAAGATGGTGGCGGCAGCAGCCGAGAGGCAACAGAAAGATCGGCTTCGGCTGCCGACATCGCGGGCGCCCTGGACAGGTAAAATGGACAGGTCCATATGTTAAAGTATTTGTAGCTGCTGGCTTTTAATATTATTTTTTTCGGCGGAACTCCGCTTTAAGGAGGTGTGGGCTCCCTCCAGGCAAACCTGCCATCAACCTATCCATTACTATGTACAGTATGTGCTCCTACTTTGGAGGCTCCTAAAATGTATAGAGTTAGGACTGTAGATAATACTGGGGTGCCTTGTCATGGCCTCTGCAGCTTACGCATGTATTTGCAAATGTGTACAAGCTAAACCCTTGTTTTTAACATGAACAGTTAAACAGGACAATTCGGTTTGTTGCAGGTTGGTTGGTAAGTTGAGCTGAGAATTTTTCTTTATTTTTGTTTGTGATGCAATTTCAGCCCATTCAAAATTAATGGGCTCAAACTGTACTGCACAGAACTGCATGTAAATTGCACAGTAACAGTAGCACGATCTTGTGTGATTCACATGCTATTCCTAGTGTGAATGGGCCCTTAGACACACCCATGTATCCTGTGGCTTCATGTCCACTTCACTGCCCAAGATACCACTAACATTATTAGATTGACCTCTGGCCCTCAAAAAGTGAGATGGTCTTTGCTGTTCTTCAGTACTACCATATTGGGTAACCTTTTCTCATGGGGTCTGTGTACATCAGCACAGACTGCAGAAGTATGTTTTTTTCTATAGGAGCACCAGAAATGTTCCTTTATCAACCACTGACAAAAGCTGGTAATGCAATACGACTTGTCAGTTATAGGTATGCTCTCAGAGAGCCATTATATCTGAATGATCAGGCTTCGTGATAAATAATAAAAATAGTGGAATGACAATTGTTGTTGCTGTAATGAGGGACTGTACATGAAGTACCAATTTTAGGCGGTTGCTATATTATGTAAAATTGTATATATAGTATAGGTAGGCTCTCATATTACATAGCTTTGGTAAATCTAAAGGAGACTGTACAAAGAATGTACAATCAGATTGTGTGACGGGAGGGCCCGTGGAACCCAGAATCCCTTGGAAAGTATGGGATACCCTTGTTTCAGCTCCCCATGCACCTCTTATGTCTAAGTCCTGGCCTCACTTGGGGGAGAATCATTCAAATGGGTTTCTTGTTTGGCTGATTGGAGTGTTCGGTAGCTGCCTTTGTGTTCGGGAATGGAATGTCCTAAACGACTTTAACCCCTTTCATACTCGGGGTGTCGTTATAGATTGTAATGCAAAAATTCCCAACCAGGGTTTCCTTCAGAGTCTGATAGGGAGTCATTGAGCTGTGGTTGGTTGATCTTCCATCTGATGGTGCATAAATGTTTCTTAGACCAATGTCACACAGCAGTCAGTGGCATGACACCAGTGACACCAGGGCATTGTTCCCACTGACCACGAAGGTAAGAGGCATTGTTCCCACTGACCATCAATTACAAGGCATTGTTTGCACTGACCACCAAGGTAAGGGACATTGTTCCCACTGACCATCAAGGTAAGAGGCCTTGTTCCCACTGACCATCAATGTACAAGGCATTGTTCCCACTGACCACCAAGGTAAGGGACATTGTTTCCACTGTCCATCAATGTACAAGGCACTGTTCTCACTGACCACCAAGGTAAGGGGCAATGTTCCCTTTGACCATCAATGTACAGGGCATTGTTCCCACTGACTACCAAGGTAAAGGGCATTGTTCCCACTGACCATCAATGTACAAGGCATTGTTCTCACTGACCACAAATGTAAGGGGCATTGTTACCACTGATCATCAATGTACAAGGCATTGTTCTCACTGACCACCAAGGTAAGGGGCATTGTTCCCATTGACCATCAATGTACAGGCCATTGTTCCAACTGACCACCAAGGTAAGGGGCATTGTTTTTTCTGACCCCTGATGAATTAATTGTAGGTTCCTATTTGAGAGAGGCTGCTGTAATATTTACGGCTTCCCCAGTGGATAACATTTACAGTTTGAGACCTTAAGCCAAAATATGTAGTTGTGGTAAAATAAAATATAATAAAATGGTAGTCTGGGCATTTCATATGGTCTGAAAACAACTGGCATTCCCTTAAAACAAATCTATTTTCTGTTCAGTCGTGCCCAGTGAAGCGCTATTCTTTCCACAGGGTTTCCAATTTCCACTAAATATTTAACTCCCTCCTTTCCTAACTATATTTTTATGGCCCACTTTGCCTGGGGACTTGTAATGTGCTTATTTGTTTCTAAAGTAAACAGGACATAATTATGTATGCACCTGTGCAAATGTCCTAAACTCATTGACAAATGCTGGCAAGAATATTCAAATATAAAGAATTATAAACAAGCGGGAAATCCAAGCAGAACATTCAGACAGATGCACTGAAGCCAGCCTATAGTGTTGTGTTACAGTATAGTTACTTTCAGATTTTAGATATTGTTGGGATTGGCGGCAAGTATGCATAATTCTCAAGTAGGTTCATGCAGGGTGGAAATAACATTCAAACTCAACTTTAATGCAGAAAAACTTATGCAGAGACATAGGAATTAAATTCTAGATGCATACTTTTCTAAAAGTCTTGCCACTGATGTACTTTGAACATCCAAAGAATCTTAGAGAAGACCGGTGGGAAAGAATGGTGGGGGTAGGTTGCAGGCACCTTACGGTTTGTGCTGTACAGGGTATATTAGATACAAATTGGTGGGAACTCAATAATCAATCAATATGATTGAGTCCAAAGTCCGAGATCCTAATATCGGTGGTTATTCCGGGTCTTACTGACGTCATGTCCGACTCAGGTGGAACTCACGCCGGCTCATCAAGACGAGCGGTGAGGAGTGTAAATTGATCAGGCGTTATACAGTGGGTACCGCTTCATGGTTTTAAATAGTAATCTCTTTTAAATAATCGTACCACATGATTATTGCGTTATCGCTTTTCTATTCTGGGATACCCTTGCTGATGATACAGGATGCAGGAGAAAAGAAGGTGTACGCCGAGTATATACTAATCTAGAGATCTAAGCTGCAAGGGTCCTGATGGCCCAAACTCTTCTGATGAGTGCCCCCCCCCCTTATATTAGGTGGTGGAGCACATATACAAAGAGGAACACTCTATATTGAGAAGAGCATGTATCACTAAAGTACAAAGGGGGATGGAAATTAATTGGAAGATTATGCAGTTGATTAATCAAAGGACTTTTTGATCATATATCATATGTATGGACTTGTTGATTAATTTAAAATTTTTGCATGTTTTTGGTATTTTGGGTTTAGTAATTTGCACACAAAGTGGTAATACAAAAGCATCACACTGGGAATTATGGCACACAGACAACTGTGACATCATATGGAAAATAAACATGGGCAACACAGTGGCAATTGTGAATGCAGGTGGGCAACAAATACGTGTAACACACTGCCAATCATGTCAAGACTTGGGCAACTAACTGCAACTCTTGAAAACATGTTGGAAAATTTCTGATGATCCCAAAAACACGTAGGCAAATAACTGGTAATTATGACAGCACATGGGAAACAAACCAGCAGTCGTGGAAACATGCAGTCAACAACTGGGTGATAGTGGCAATACATGGGCAACAAATGGACAGTTATCACAACAAACAGCTTATGACAATACATGTGCAATAAACAAGCAATTGTGACAATACATGGGTAAAAAAAAAGGGCAATGGTGATAATACATCATCAACAAACTGGCACACTGTACGATACACAGGCAACAAATGGGCAAGGACAACAATACATATACAAATAAAATCAGAGCCAATACCTAAAGCTTAGCTCCCAACTGTCCCTGATTTTGAGGGACTGTCCCTGATTTAGAACAAAGTCCTCTGTCCCTCTTTCCTCCTCATTTGTCCCTCATTTTGGTCTGATCTAGTTGTATATAAAATTCACTTTTTATCTTTCAAAAAGTGTTTCCCAGTGCTAAACCTTTCATCCAATTTCCAAATTTCTGCATTTGTAAATTTCCAAAGCCAATATAGTAGTAGTGTTAAAAAAAAAAAAAAAAGGATTTGTGGGTTTAACTAATATATATTTTTTAATATAATTCTTCTTTAAGGGACATGGCAGGGGGTGTGTCCTATGCCTACATACTTTTACGAATAGATGTCCCTTGTTCCCATCTCACAAAGTCGGGAGGTATGCCAAAAGGCCTCACATAGGCCCCACTACTCCAGTTAGTCATTCAACAACCAAGCCAGAGGGAGATCCCAGACCCAGAGGCATGTCAATATTGATAATTAGTATAAGTCTCTGGGCCAATTCTGGAAAGTTACCAGGAGTAATCATATTCTTAGGTATTCTAGATGCCCCAACCCAATGCATCTTAGCAGGGGATAACTCATCCATTGGGTTCAGAGATGATAGCCTCTCTTAATATTTTGGCCATACCTCTCTATGGATCACAGGAGTGCAGTTCGTTCTGCAAACCCGCTGTCAGCTGTCAGCACTCAACTGGACCAGGCTCAGGAAAGGTCTCAACCATATGGTTGGTATCCTCCCAGAAGCCTGAACTGGCACCTGGCTTAGCCTCTCAGCGATCCGCTGAGAGCCTGAGATAAACCCTTCCTGTCCCCTCAACAGCTTAGCGCTACAGTAAGTGCTGGAGGGGAGAGCAGAGAGCCGCTGACTGACAGTAACAGCTTTCTGCTCAGAGCTGATGGGGAGAACTGAGTGATCAGCTGTGCTTGATTTCTCAGTTCTCACTACAGAGCCAACAGGGGACAGATGTAGCATTAGATCAATGCTGCATCCTCCTAAGCGAGTATAAATGTTTATTTTTTTTTAATCCTGAACTTCTCTTCTAATACAATTCATTTATTACAGAAATGTATATAGGTTTACATATTGTACATTCACATCAGTCCCTGCTCTAAAATGCATACATACACATACTAAGGTTGGTGTAAAGAGGAGCTAGACTCGAGGAAACACATGCAAGCATAGAGAGGACATGCAAACCCCATGCAGATAGTGTACTGGTCATAACTGGAACCAAGAACCCCAGTGCTGCAGAGAAAAAGCAAAAGGCCTGCTTTATTACAATAATCTAAAAGTGCAAGTATGTGCAAGTATGCAAAAAATATTATTTTAAGGAAAACACTAAAATAAAAAAACAAACACAAAAACTGTAGAGTTTATTTACTAAAACAGGAGGATGCAAAATCTGGTGCAGCTGTGCATGGTAGCCAATCAGCTTCTAACTTCAGCTTGTTCAATTAAAGGGGCTGTAAAAGTTTGCAGGTTATTTATTTTTTTAAAACAAACATGTCATACTTACCTCCGCCGTGCAGTTAGTTTTGCACAGAGTGGCCCCGATCGTCCTCTTCTGGGTCCCACGGCGGCTTTCGCGGCTCCTCCCCGCAAGAGCTAACCCCCTCTGGGAAGCGCTCTCCCAAGAGGGTTAGCTTGCGGGCACGCTCCTGTGCCATACAATCAGCGTCCATAGCCACCAATTGTATGACTCGGCTCCGCCCCCGGTGGCCGCGTCATTGGATGTGATTGACAGCAGCGGGAGCCAATGGCTGCGTTGCTATCAATCATCCAATGAAAAGCCGACAAGAGCTGGGGGAAAGCAACGCGGGATTGCGCCACGGAGATTCAGGGCTCAGGTAAGTAAAACGGAGGCTCGGGGGGGGGTCGGTGACTGCAAGGTGTTTTTTCACCTTAACCACTTAAGCCCCGGACCATTTGGCCGGCCAAAGGCCAGAGCACTTTTTGCGATTCGGCACTGCGTCGCTTTAACTGACAATTGCGCGGTCGTGCGACGTGGCTCCCAAACAAAATTTACGTCCTTTTTTTTCCCACAAATAGAGCTTTCTTTTGATGGTATTTGATCACCTCTGCGGTTTTATTTTTTTTGCGCTATAAACAAAAATAGAGCGACAATTTTTATAAAAAAAGCAATATTTTGTACTTTTTGCTATAATAAATATCCCCAATTTTTTTGAAAAAAAGCTAATTTTTTTCTCAGTTTAGGCCGATATGTATTCTTCTACATATTTTTGGTAAAAAAAAATCGCAATAAGCGTATATTGATTGGTTTGCGCAAAAGTTATAGCATCTACAAAAAAGGGGATAGTTTTATGGCATTTTTATTATGAATTTTCTTTTTACTAGTAATGGCGGCGATCTGCGATTTTTATCGTGACTGCGACTTTATGGCGGACACATCGGACACTTTTGACACATTTTTAGGACCATTGTTATTTTTACAGCGATCAGTGCTATAAAAATGCACTGATTACTGTGAAAATGACAAAGGTAGTGAAGGGGTTAACCACTAGGTGGCGCTGAAGGGGTTAAGTGTGTCCTAGGGGGTGATTCTACCTGTTAGGGGGAGGAGCTACCAGTGACATGTCACTGATCACTATTCCCGATCACAGAGAACAGTAAATCACTGACGTGCCACTAGGCAGAACAGGGGAATGCCTTGTTTACAAAGGCATCCCCCTGTTCTGCTTTGCTGACCGCAATCGCTGGCCGCCCGGGAACCCGCGGGCGCACTCACGAGGCACGCGGCGGGGCACGTGCCCGCTGACCGGTTAATTTAAAGGGACGTACATGTATGCCTATTTGCCTGCCCATGCCATTGTGTCGACGTACATCGTCGTGCGGCGCTCGGCAAGTGGTTAATGCCTAGAATGCATTAAGGTGAAAAAACACAAAGGTTTACAACCACTTTAAGCTTTGCCTAAAAAATGGAAGCTGATTGGTTTCTATGCAGAGCTGCACCAGATTTTGCACTCTCCAGCTTTAGTAAATCAAACCCTTTATTTTCCTTTTATTTATTCTACATTTCCCTTAATCGGTACTCACCCTTAATTTGCTTATTGTTACAGTTATCCGGACAGTTTTCTGTTTTAGAAATGGTAGCCGTTTTTTATTAAAGTGACTTTGCGTTTATGTAGTGGCCACACACAGGAGCAAACATTTGAATTATTCCATCTAATCCTGACATCAATAGCCAGGATGGAAACATAAAACCAAGTTTATTTCGCTGCACGGGTTGTAGATTCTCTGAAATTATAATAGGGGTATGCTACGTGGAAATGTTGGATGCAAGGAGAGCTAAGCGCAGTTTTTTGTTAAAAGTCCATTTTTCACCTGTTTCATACTTCACCAGAAATCTTCCAGGAAAGACAATCCATCATTTAGGAACTGCACGGGACATTTCTCCTGCTACTATCAGCTTTCAATGAAATGTGCTGAATGTTGGAAACAGCTGTACTCATTTAGCCACAATAAACATAACTAACTATAGAACAAGAATGAATCCATCAAGCAAGCATGGGGTCACACATAGGGAGTCACAGGTCTCAGGTCATCTTTCACTTTTAAACCCCGGAGAGAAAAGCACACTTATACCATTATTCAATAAAGGAAAGAGGAATATGCCCGAAGACTAGAATAACCAATCAGAAAACATTCTTCACTCTTCTGACTTTCTTGACTTTGGTGTCCTTTTATGAAAATGCTGTAAAATACCGCTATTGTGTTCTCAGGCATTCTCAGAGGAGATCGCTCTCCTGAGTGCCTGTGTATGAAGCTCTGTAGCTCGCTTCTCATGTTGAGTTGAGAGGCGAGCTATAAACGCCGGGAACGGCTCCTCTCACTGTAATCTCGCGCGATGTAGCGGGATTACAGTATGAGGAAGTGTAAAATACAAAAGTGAACACGAATTATACACCACATATTAATAAAATAATACATTTACATTCCCACCAAACAATATACATTAACCTAATTATTAAAAAACATTGTTTTTATCAATAATTAAAGATTATACATGTGCCTAGTTAAATGTGAATGGTGTATAGTAAATTAATGTAAACCACATATGTAATGCAGCTATACACCATTCATATAAATGTAAAATACATTTATAATCATAATTTTTTTTTTTTTATAAAGTATACAAGCATAAATATTTATTAATAAATTAAAAATATATATATATCAAAATTGATAAACCCCCGTATAACTGTAATAGAACAGTCCATGGGTAAAACCATATTTCAGGGTTTACAAAATGTTATTTAGTAATAAATTAAAAATTATATAAAAATTTCTTTAATAATAGAATTTTAATGCAGGTAGAATAATATATATATATATATATATATATATATATATATATATATATATATATATATATATATATATATATATATATAAGAAAAGTTAAAGAGAAAGTAAAGCCATTTTTTTTTTTTTAAAACCCTGCAAAAGAAAGGCATAATGAGCTAGTATGCATAGCATACTAGCTCATTATGAATGACTTACCTGAGATCGAAGCCCCTGCAGCGGTCCTCGGTCACCTCCGCCCCGCCACCATCTTGCCTCGATGTCCCGTCGCTGCCGTCAGTGTATCGCCGCTCCGGCGCTGTGATTGGCCGGAGCAGCGATGACGTCACACGCATGCGTGCTCGGGCCTGCAAGAACCCATTCAGAAAACCGTCAATGAAGCCGGCCCGTTAGTGCACATGCGTGTGACGTCATCGGCGCATCGGTTTATAGTAAATATCTCCTAGCATGAGAGACTGAGAGCGATAACACCAAATTTAACACACCTGATCCCCATTCACACCTGAGACCTTGTAACACTAACAAGTCACATGACACCGGGGAGGGAAAATGGCTAATTGTGCCCAATTTGGATATTTTTACTTAGGGGTGTACTTTGTTGCCAGCGGTTTTGACATTAAAGCGGAGGTTCACACAAAAAGTGAACCTGCGCTTTTTGGAACCCACCCCCCCCCTCCGGTGTCACATTTGGCACCTTTCAGGGGGGAGGGGGTGCAGATACCTGTCTAATACAGGTATTTGCACCACTTCTGGGTTCTGACTCCCACGGGACGCATTGCTGTGCATATCACATGCAATGTTTGTGCGATATTAATTTAAATCATATTGCATTTGCACCAAAATTATACAAGACCCTTTATGTGGCCCGCACTGAAACGAATCGCATGGGTGTTCACACCCATGCGATCCGATTGCTGCACCATTTCATAGTTCACACTGCGATCTGTGAAATAATCTGGGGGTGTCATTAACTTTACATTGACAGCCGCAGCGGTGCGCAGATGTCAATGCAGGTGCGATGTGGAAACCACACAGGGATCATGCTGGTTGCCGCATCGCACAAGTGTGAACCCAGCCAGAGACGTGAACATGTAAATAAAAATATATATATAATATATCTATATATAGATATATATATCTATATGTATATAGATATATCTCTATATATACATATATACATAGATAGATATATCTATATATAGATATATACCTATATATATATATATATATATATATATATATATTTATATATATATATTATTATTTTTTTTCATATATAGATATATATATATACACACACATACACATTGAAATAAACACACACACACATATATATATGCTATATGCTATATATATATATATATATATATATATATATATATATATATATATATACATGTATATACAGAATAGATTGCTAACCTGCTCGTTTTGGGGTGTGTAATTGTAGGGAAGATGTATGGCTGCTAGTGAATGAAAGAAGGAAGTCAAAAGACTTCCTTCTTCCTCCAGAATACTCAGCCAGATTCGCACTTCTCTCTCTGATTCTCCACCTCTGAGATGGTGAATCAGAAAGTGAGAATTCTGTAAGAGATCATCAGTGAGGTGCGGACATCGCACCTTCATACACTGCCCGTTTCTGTGACAGTCAGTTACAGATTCTCACTGTGCTGAGGTAATCAGTGGAGAACATGTTCTCCGCTGATTACCTCAGTTTCATACACTGCTAATGACCTGAGATCAGCGCTGAGACTCGGGATCGCCTCTGATCTCAGTTTCATAAAAGGACACCATTGTCATAATTGAGCATTTGTGTTTTGCTTCTTACATGGGTTTGTAAAGGAACACGATGTTTCAGTTTTAAATCGGATTATATGGAGCAAAGTTAACTTGTGTTTACTGTTGTTTTTGCCAAGTATTGCAATACATTTTTGTATACACAGCAAGATCTATTCTGCTGTGTGTCAACTGTTTTTATTCCTTTATAAAAAGCCAAAGCATCTCAAAAGGAGAGGAACTGAACTCATTCTCTATTTGACTTCCCTCTGAGTTCAACACATGTAAACTAATCCTTCAAGAGCAGAAGGCCAAAACAGTTTGTTAAGCCCTGTACACACGATCGGTTTGATTGATGAAAACCGTCCGATGGATGGTTTTCATCAGACCAATCGATCGTGTATGGGACCCATCTGTCTTTTTTCCATCGGTTTTAAAAAATAGAACATGTTTTCAATTTTTCCTATGGATTAAAAACCGATCGAAAACTCTGATCATCTATGGGCAAGTCCATCGGATCAAAAACCCACGCATGCTCAGAATCAAGTCGACGCATGCTCAGAAGCATTAAACTTAATTTTTCTCAGCTCATCAGAGTGTTTTACGTCACCGCGTTTGGAACGGTCGGTTTTTTGACTGATGGTGTGTGGGCAAGACTGATGAAAAACAGTTTCATCGGATTTCCGATGGACAAATCCATCGGACGAAAATCCATAGGTTATCCGATCGTGTGTACAGGACTTTAGGGGCCTTCTTCCTTTGTGTAGTCATTTACTGGTCAACCAGATGTGCACATATCAAGTGCTGAGAAGAAAGTCACCGCACACACATTTATTAGGAAGATATCGATGGACATTGACAGCCCTCATCTAGGACTGCCTCTCTAACGTTTCACCAATAGGGCCTTATCATAGTACAAACAAATGGCAACCACCCCAACCTATAACTGGTGTTTGCAGGAAGGAGCACATGGAAGGGCGACACAGGGCGACACATGTCAAAAAACAACAAACAAAAATTCCCAGCTCACTTACCAACCAGCTTGCAACAAAGTTAAAACGGAGGTGCCACGGAAAAAAATGAATATTAAAAGCCAGCAACTGCAAATACAGCAGCTGCTGACTTTTAATATATGGACACTTACCTGTCCTGGAGTCCAGCGACGTCCGCAGCAGAGGACGAGCAATCGCTCGTCACTCTGCTGCCCCCCCCCGCCATCCTCGGTGAGGGAACCAGGAAGTGAATCCTACGAGTTGCGCTGCGCCGTTCTGAATGGTCCCCTGTGTTTTGGGAGCCGAGTGTCTCCCAGAACACAACGGGTAATCTGCGGGAAGTGATGTGCTTCCCGCAGATTTCCCGCAGAGAGGACTCCCGGAAGTGGGTGCAAATACCTGTCTTAGACAGGTATCTGCACCCCCTCCCCCCTGAAAGGTGTCAATTGTGACACCGGAGGGGAGGAGGGTTCCAATCAGTGGAAGTTCCACTTTAGGTTGGAGCTCCACTTTAATTGACCTTGTCTTAAGCCCTGTACACACGATCGTATTTCCTATGGATTTTTCCATCGGAAATCCGATGAAGCTGACTTCCATCAGTCTTGCCTACACACCATCAGTCAAAAATCCAACCGTCCCAAACGCTGTGCCGTAAAAAAATGAAGTTCAATGCTTCTGAGCATGCGTGGCTTGATTCTGAGCATGCGTGGGTTTTTTGCCCGATGGAGTTCCACACAGACGATCGGAATTCGCTATTGTTTTTTTTCCCATCGGATAAATTTAAAACATGTTCTATTTTTTCTCACCGCTGGAAAAAAGACCGATGGGGCCCATACACGATCGGTTTGTCAGATGAGAAAAGTCCATCGGACTGTTTTCATCGGTAAAATCGATCGTGTGTACAGGGCATAACAGTATAACAAGGGGTTTAGTTTGCATATATTTGCAAATACATGCATAAGCTGCAGTGGCCACGTTATGGCACCCCAAAAGTACTGCAGTCCTAACTCTATAATTTTGAGAGTCTCCTAAACTGGAGAACATACACTATATTACCAAAAGTATTGAGACGCCTGCCTTTACACACACATTAACTTTAATGGCATCCCAGTCTTAGTCCGCAGGGTTCAATATTGAGTTGGCCCACCCTTTGCAGCTATAACAGCTTCAACTCTTCTGGGAAGGCTGTCCACAAGGTTTAGGAGTGTGTCTATGGGAATCTTTGACCATTCTTCCAGAAGCGCATTTGTGAGGTCAGGCACTGATGTGAAAGAATGCCTGGTCTACAGTCTCCACAAATTAATCCCAAAGGTGTTCTATCGGATTGAGGTCAGGACTCTGTGCAGGCCAGTCAAGTTCCTCCACCCCAAACTCGCTCATCCATGTCTTTATGGACCTTGGTTTGTGCACTGGTGCGCAGTCATATTGGAACAGGAAAGGGCCATCCCCAAACTGTTCCCACAAAGTTGGAAGCATGAACATGTCCAAAATGTCTTGGTATGCTGACGCATTAAGAGTTCCCTTCACTGGAACTAAGGGGCCAAGCCCAACCCCTGAAAAAAAAAAAAACACACCATATTCCTCCATCCGACCAAATGATTTGGACCAGTGCAAGGTCCATAAAGACATAATGTACTAGCACATTATAACTTTGCCTTGCAGGTTAAAAAAAAAAAATCGCTGGTGGTTTACTACCGCTTTAATTGTAAAACATTCAAAAGAATAGTGCGCTTATTCAACCTGTGCATAAATCCAAAAAAACTAGTGCTTAGCCGAACACATATAAAGCCTACCACTGCTGATATTTCAGCAGCATGAAAATTATTATTGAACGTAAATAATAATAAATGACACACAATGGTGAATATGTGATAAATGGTTCAAGTGAAAACATCCCACTAAATGATAATGAATCTAGGATGCTTCCTTAGACATCTTGCTCCAAAATGTGCCACGTAGCAATAAAAATGCAGTTATATAAATCCCCATATTGATATATTCACATCATGGCCGGAGGACCCGATGATTAACCCCTCACCACGGCAACTTGTAAAGAGTCTAAGGCTCTTAAATCCTGCCGCTCATCACTAGGCTCCATTCCCTTGAAGAAGTCACATGACAAGTGACGCACCACATCGGGCGGAGTCGGCGACATCACTTCTGGTGTCTTGGTAAACCACCGAGATGCATCATGAATTCCTCGGAAACCTGAGGACGCTGGCTTCAGCTGCCTTCAGTTAAAATGGCCGCTGTGACATATACTGTATGGTGAGTATAATTACAGACTGCTTTTTAAAAATGGCAGATTTAGAACAATGATTTGGATAAGTCACATCATTGAGTTTTTTACATGCTGTATGTATTTTTTCTAAAATTTTTAAATTTGTGACTGAAGTTCCTCTTAAATTACATACACAGTATTCACAAAGGAATGTCAGGCTTTGAAAAAGGAGAAGTGTGTGGATCTGGTAGGTCTAAGGGCAGAGTAATGGGAAAATGAAAGGTTCACTAGAGATGTTTTAGTTATAAGTAGAGCCATGGCATCTTATATATCCCAGATTCTCTAACAATGAGATCTACCCACCATAATTTCCTGACTCCCTTCTTATCCAACTGGGAGTTTTGAGTGTCCCTGACAACCTTTGCGTTTTTCAGTTCCTCAATTTTACATTTCCCAGTGAGTGGAAACTCCTCATAATATCCCCAGCAGGTGCGCAGACCGGGGAACTCAAGAACTGAGATCTTAGCTGTCCACAAACTGTCAAGTAGTTCAGTATATACTAAAAACTGCAATAGTTTTGGATGGACTGAACCTTTAATAACCTCAATCTAGATAATTAGAAGTAAGGAGGGGGTATGTAGGCAGCATGGGTCTGTAAGCGTCATGAGTTTCCTTAGTACACCACCTACGGTACATCACTGCCTTATTGCATAATATGTTGACATTTAATTTAGCTGCCATATAACTCGTTGACAAGCTTAAACAATAAAAGGTCACATCCCAGCAGCAAGAATCCACCGCCAATATTTATTTTAATAAAAAAGATGCAGCTGCATTTGTCTACAATTCTTTTCAAGCTATCTTCTGAACAGTGTCCCTTTATCATAACCAGCAGCAAAATGAATACTCGTGTTCAGTAGCTACCACTCTAAAGCATGTAATCCTTCTTCATGCCTGGATCCTAACACTGCATGCTACTGTGGCCCACAAAAACAAAGACAAATAGCTGCATCTTAAAGGCAATTAAATGGCGCGTCAATCTGACCTTGTATGAAGTAACAAACCGGTTTTGGAAATCAGAAATCGGTTTTCAAGTGGCTCATGTAGCTTTCAGAAGCTCGCCAGTGTTTCTCTGGCTTACCGTTTCCACCGGTTCGCCCGAGAAACGATCCATAGTGCCACCGGCTGGTCACACAGGTGATCAAAGAGAACATCCACTTTGATCGCCTCTATGACCTTGGAGGACCGGAGCAACCTCATGACGTCCCTTCCAGTCCAGGCTAGAAGGAAACTTTGTGGGGTTTTTTAAAGCAAAATTTTTTATTTTTTTTTCATCTTTTGCTTTTAAAGGTAATGAACAGATTTGGGGTCTTTTTGACCCCAGATCTTTCCATAAAGAGAACCTGTGATCCTTATTTTTATTACAAGGGATGTTTACATTCCTTGTAATAGGAATAAAAGTCACAACAAATTATATATATATATTAAAGGGATAGTAAATAAAGGGACAGTAAAATAAATAAGAAAAAAAAAATTGAAAGCGCCCCCATCCCTCCGTGCTCCCGTGCAGAAGTGAACACATACGTAAGTTTCGCACGCATATGTAAACAGTATTTACACATGTGAGGCATCGCGATTCGCCACGAATGTTAGAGCGAGATTAATAATTCTAGTGCCAGGTTCCCTCTGTAACCCTAAACAGGTAACCTACAAAGACATTTAAAGCGTCACCTATGGAGTACTGTAGTTTGTCTCCATTCCACGTGCGTGTGCCATTTCAAAGTGTGACATGTTAGGGGTCTATTAACTTGGCGTAACATCAACTTTTAAATTTTACAAACAAATTGGGGTAAATTTTGTGTTTTTTTTTTTTTTTATATTCAATAAAGTGTATTTTTCCCCAAAAAAATTGCATTTGCAAAACCGCTGCACAAATACCGTATGACATAAAAAATTGCAACAATCGCAATTTTATTCCCTAAGGCAGTGATGGCGAACCTACATTTCCCATGATGCTCAACTACACTGCAGAGTTCCGGGGGAATCATGGGAAATGTAGTTCCAAAGCATCTGGGGTGCCAAGGTTCACCATCACTGCCCTAGGATCTCTCCTAAAAAAAAATGTATAATGTCTGGGGGTCATAAATAATTTTCTAGCAAAAAAACACTGATTTAAAAAGCCTGGTCTTAAAGTGCTTAAAACAGTAAAATCAGTAACAGCCCTTGTACAGTATGTGACATATAGCCTAGGGGTTTATTATGCTACTTATAAAGTATGGAAATTCTGAATTTACCTTTTTCTTTAAAAGAGAAGTCTGTTTTTTTTTTCCTATTCATACTTACCTCGGTGGATGCAGCATCAGACTGATGCTGCATCTGTCCCCCGGTGTCTCTGCACCGAGAACCGAGCCACTGAACACCGCCAATGCCTCGGTTCTCACTCCTCCCCGAGCAGAGCGATGCTGGCTGTCAGTCAGCATCGCTTCTGCTCTACGTCTCAGCGCTCATTGGATTGCTGAGCAGTGGAGGGGCGGGGAGCGGCCGTCTCAGCGGCAAGCTGAGACTGCCATCAATCAGGGCAGCTGGTGGATCCAGACTTTGAAGTTGGCATGACGCGCTGTCCTGACTGATGGCAGTGACGTCAGTGGAGAGTGAACTTCAGACCACTCTCCACTGAAAACGGGTCACAGGAGTGCAAAACTAATTGCACTCCTTTGACACATAGGAGAAGCCCAGCTTAAAAAGCTCAGGCTGGACTTCTCTTAATGTTTATCTTCATAATCTAAGGAGCTAGGTTGTGTTGTGTTGTAGAGTTCAATGTTCATCTGTCAAAAAAGATCAGGCAGTACTGTCATGATCAAGCCAATACTGCCAGTTTCAATGCCACACAGTTCCGTCCACTCCCACTTCCTATTGGTTTTGCAAGTCGCCCTAATCCAGAGTACCCAAAGGCCACACCAAAGGAGGTTACTGCTGGTGAGTGATGACATCACAGCTTTTTTTTTTAACCCCCCTGGCGGTATTCCCGAGTCAGGCTCGGGGTGAAATTTCAGCACCAAAAGCGGTAACCCCGAGCCAGACTCGGGATTGCATCGCAGTAATCCAGGCAGGGTTACTTACCTTGTCCCCTGGATCCTGCGATGTCCCCCCGCTGTGTGATCAAGCTGTCTCCTCGCTCGATTCACACAGTGCCGAGTGCTGCCGAGCTCCGTTCCCTGCGACGTTACGACGCACAGGGACGGAGATCGGCGCCAAATTCAAAAAAGTTAAAATACAGTACACATACAGTACACTGTAATCTTACAGATTACAGTACTGTATAAAAAAATTACACATCCCCTTTGTCCCTAGTGGCAGGGCCAGATTAAGAACATCATGGGCCTGGTGCTGAGGATTTTGGTGGGCCTTTTATAAATAATAAATAAATAAATATGCAAACAATTTTTTGTTATAACAAATTAAATTAAAGAGAGAGAGGGAGGATGAGAGAGAGGGAGAGAGAGAGAGAGAGAGAGAGAGAGGATGAGAGAGGAGTGAGGGGTAAGGGAGGGAGGATGAGAGAGAAAGGGGGGATGAGAGAGAGAGGATGCGCATGAGCATGCGTGGGAATGACATCAACGCAGCCCAGCCAAGGCAAGTAACCGAAGGCACAGAACCCAGAAGGAAGATCGGGTGAAAATGGAAGCACCCAGGACCCACCGGATTGATCACAGTGCAGTGATCAGACGGTATAAACCTGGGAAGTATGTGCAGGTAATGGAGAGGAATGTGGAGGGTCTAGCAGTGGGCACTATGTACAGGAGAGGAGTGTGGAGGGTATGGCAGTGGGCAGCATGCACAGCAGAGGAGTGTGGAGGGTATGACAGAGGGTGGTATGTACCAGAGAGGAGTGTGGAGGGTATGAAAGTGGGCAGTATGTACAGAAGAGGAGTGTGGAGAGTATGACAGTGGCCAGTATGTACAGGAAAGGAATGTGGAGGGTATGATGGGGGTGGTATGTACAGGAGAGGAATGTGGAGCGAAAGATAGTTGGCAGTATGTACAGGAGAGGAGTGTGAAGGGTAAGGTTAGGTTACAGTATGTACAGGAGAGGAGTGTGGAGGGTAAGGTTGGGTTACAGTATGTAAAGGAGAGGAGTGTGGATGGTATGATAGTGGGCAGTATGTACAGGAGAGGGGTGTGGAGGGTATAATGGGGCAGTATGTACAGGAGAGGAGTGTGGAGGGTATGACAGTCGGCACTATGTACAATAGAGGAGTTTATGAATGTGGGCAGTATGTACAGGAGAGGAGTGTGGAGGGTATGACAGTGAGCAGTATGTACAGGAGAGGAGTGTAGACAGTATGATACTGAGCAGTATGTACATTAAATGAGTATGGAGGGTAAGACAGTGAGCAGTATGTACAGGAGAAGAGTGTGGAGGGTATGACAGTGGGCAGTATGTACAGGAGAGGAGTGGGGAGGGTATGACAATAGGCAGTATGTACAGGAAAGGAATGTGGAGGGTATGAGAGCGAGCAGTATGTAAAGGAGAGGAGTGTGGAGGGTATGACAGCCGGCACTATGTACAATAGAGGAGTTTATGAAAGTGGGCAGTATGTACAGGAGAGGAGTGTGGAGGGTAAGACAGTGAGCAGTATGTACAGAAGAGAAGTGTAGAGGGTATGACAGTGGGCACTATGTATAGGAGAGAAGTGTGGAGGGTATGACAGTGAAGAGTGGGGAGGATATGACAGTGGGCAGTATGTACAGGATAGAGGTGTGGAGGGTATAACAGTGGGCACTATGTATAGAAGAGAAGTGTAGAGGGTATGACAGTGGGCAGTATATACAGGAAAGGAATGTGGAGGGTATGATTGGGGCAGTATGTACAGGAGAGGAATGTGGAGAGAAAGATAGTTGGCAGTATGTACAGGAGAGGAGTGTGAAGGGTAAGGTTAGGTTACAGTATGTACAGGAGAGGAGTGTGGAGGGTAAGGTTGGGTTACAGTATGTACAGGAGAGGAGTGTGGATGGTATGATAGTGGGCAGTATGTACAGGAGAGGGGTGTGGAGGGTATAATGGGGGCAGTATGTACAGGAGAGGAGTGTGGAGGGTATGACAGTGGGCAGTATGTACAGGAGAGGAGTGGGGAGGGTATGACAATAGGCAGTATGTACAGGAAAGGAATGTGGAGGGTATGAGAGTGAGCAGTATGTAAAGGAGAGGAGTGTGGAGGGTATGACAGCCGGCACTATGTACAATAGAGGAGTTTATGAAAGTGGGCAGTATGTACAGGAGAGGAGTGTGGACGATATGATACTGAGCAGTATGTACATGAGATGAGTGTGAGGGTAAGACAGTGAGCAATATGTACAGAAGAGAAGTGTAGAGGGTATGACAGTGGGCACTATGTATAGAAGAGAAGTGTGGAGGGTATGACAGTGAAGAGTGGGGAGGATATGACAGTGGGCAGTATGTACAGGATAGAGGTGTGGAGGGTATAACAGTGGGCACTATGTATAGAAGAGAAGTGTAGAGGGTATGACAGTGGGCAGTATATACAGGAAAGGAATGTGGAGGGTATGATTGGGGCAGTATGTACAGGAGAGGAATGTGGAGAGAAAGATAGTTGGCAGTATGTACAGGAGAGGAGTGTGAAGGGTAAGGTTAGGTTACAGTATGTACAGGATAGGAGTGTGGAGGGTAAGGTTGGGTTACAGTATGTACAGGAGAGGAGTGTGGATGGTATGATAGTGGGCAGTATGTACAGGAGAGGGGTGTGGAGGGTATAATGGGGGCAGTATGTACAGGAGAGGAGTGTGGAGGGTATGATAGTGGGCAGTATGCACAGGAGAGGAGTGTGGAGGGTATGACAGTCGGCACTATGTACAATAGAGGAGTTTATGAATGTGGGCAGTATGTACAGGAGAGGAGTGTGGAGGGTATGACAGTGAGAATTATGTACAGGAGAGGAGTGTAGACAGTATGATACTGAGCAGTAGGTACATTAAATGAGTGTGGAGGGTAAGACAGTGAGCAGTATGTACAGGAGAAGAGTGTGGAGGGTATGACAGTGGGCACTATGTATAGGAGAGGATTGTGGAGGGTATGACAGTGAGCTGTATGTACAGGAGAGGAGTGTGGAAAGTACGACAGTGGGCACTATGTACAGGAGAGACGTGTATGACAACAAGCACAATGTACAGGAGAGGAGTGTGTAGGGTATGACAGTGGGCGCTATGTATAGGAGAGAAGTGTGGAGGGTATGACAGTGAGCAGTATGTACAGGAGAGAAGTGTGGAGAGTATGTACAGGTGAGGAAGAAGAAGGGAATCTGGGAAGGAAAAATTTAAAGGTTTGTGGAAGGATGTTTAGAGACTGCGTAGTGGTTAAGCGAGCCATACATGGATTGAAAGTACGCCAATTAAGCAGAGACCAGCCATAGTCGATCTATGTATGGGCTAGCTGGTTTTTCACAAGTCAATCTATTATCTGACTTGAGTACAACCAGCCTGTCAGGTTTTTCCCAAAACAATCAGTGCTGCCAGCTATAGTTAGCAACACTGATCATTGTATTCGCAGGCAGAACACAATAACACTGCAGGAGTGATTCCCCCATCCACAGTTCAGCAGGTAAGAGGGTGTGTGGGGACAGGCTGGGGAGAGATACTAGTCAGTGGCTGGGTAGGTACTGGCTAGTATCAGAGCCAGATACACACAGGTTACATACGCCACGATCGTTAGAGCGAGAACAATAATTCTAGCACTAGACATCCTCTGTAACTCTAAACATGTAACCTGTAAAAAAAAATGAAAGCATCGCTTAGTATACAAAAAAAATCGTGCTAACTTTAGTGTTTTTTTTTATGAATGAAACAGTTTCTTTCCAAGAAAAAACACGTTTGAAAAATTGTTGCGCAAATACCGTGTAACATAAAAAGTTGCAAAGACCACCATTTTATTCCATAGGGTGTCTGCTAAAACAATATATATAATATTTGAGGGTTCTGAGTAATTTTCTAGCAAAAAACAAATGATGATTTTTACATGTAGGAGAGAAATGTCAGAATTGGCCTAAGTGGCAAGGGGTTAATTACTATAAGACCCCTTTCACACTGAAGGCGTTTTGCAGGCGATATTAGCGTTAAAAATGGCGCCTGCAATCTGCCCTTAAACAGCTGCTCTATTCACTCCAGTGTGAAAGCCCGAGGGCTTTCACACTAGAGCGGTGCGCTGGCAGGGCGTCAGAAAAAGTCTTGCCAGCAACTTCTTTGGAGCACATTAGGAGCGGTGAAATCAATGGGCAGCACCGCCGTACCGCCGGCAATACGCCGCTGTAGCGGCGCATCTCGGGCGGTTTTTACCCTTTCTCGGTCGCTAGCGGGGGTTAAAAGCGCCCCGCTAGCGGCCACAAATCCGACGGTAAAATAGCAGCGCTTTACCGCTATTTTACCGCCAACGCTCGGAGCGGCATAGTGTGAAAGCAGTCTTAGTAACATACAAATAATTATGATAAGCACTGTGAGCTCATCCTCTCTGCTGCAGAGTGTGTCAGCTTCTATTTAACCACTTAACGACCGCTCACTGTATATATACGTCGGCAGAATGGCACCGACAGGCACAATCACGTAGAGTGTACGTGATTGCCTTTGTACAGTTGGGGGGTCCAATCGGACCCCCCTTCTATACAGTGAGCGGTGGCTAAGTGTCCGGGAGCGTTCCGGGATGAGGGGGCAGCCATTCGTTTCTGGCCACCCCCTCGCGATCGCTCCCGGCGAATGGAAATGCCCCCTCTGTCTGTGTCAGACAGAGGGAGCAGGAGGAAGTGATGTCATCTCTGGTGCGGCGCTCACATATACCGAGCGCCGTACAAGAGAAGACATCAGGTCAGTGCACACAACACTACACTGACACCAGGACACATAGGGACATAAATCGCCCCCCCAGGCCCCCCCAGACACCCCCCAGCCCCCAGTCACAGTGTCACTGATTGCACTGACCATTTATTTAGTGATCACTGCAATCAGTGACATTTGTGACTGTAAAAGTGTCACCAAAGTTTAGTCTTAGGTCCAGTGTAGCCCCCTAACCCCCCATAATAAAGGTTTAACCCCCTGATCACCCCCCAGATAACCCTTTCACCCCTATCACCACTGTCGCTTAGCGATAATTTTTCTGATCGCTGTCTTAGCGTCAGTGATGCCGATCGGCAGCCAGTAATTTTTTTTAGGTTCGCCGCAGGTTTTTATAGCGTCAGGTACCCCAATATATTATCTAATAAAGGTTTAACCCCCTTGATCGCCCCCCAGGTAACCCTTTCACCCCCTATCACCACTATCACTAAGCGATCGTTTTTCTAAACGCTGTCTTAGTGTCTGTGATGCAGATCGGTAGCCGGTAATTTTTTTTAGGTTCGCCGCAGGTTTTTATAGCGTCAGGTACCCCAATATATTATCTAATAAAGGTTTAACCCCCTTGATCGCCCCCCAGGTAACCCTTTCACCCCCTATCACCACTGTCGCTAAGCAATTGTTTTTCTAAACGCTGTCTTAGTGTCGGTGATGCAGATCGTAGCCAGTAATTTTTTTTAGGTTCGCTGCATGTTTTTATAGCGTCAGGTACCCCAATATATTATCTAATAAAGGTTTAACCCCCTTGATCGCCCCCCAGGTAACCCTTTCACCCCCTATCACCACTGTCACTAAGCGATCGTTTTTCTAAACGCTGTCTTAGTGTCTGTGATGCAGATCGGTAGCCGGTCATTTTTTTTAGGTTCGCCGCAGGTTTTTATAGCGTCAGGTACCCCAATATATTATCTAATAAAGGTTTAACCCCCTTGATCGCCCCCCAGGTAACCCTTTCACCCCCTATCACCACTGTCGCTAAGCAATTGTTTTTCTAAACGCTGTCTTAGTGTCGGTGATGCAGATCGTAGCCAGTATTTTTTTTTAGGTTCGCCGCAGGTTTTTATAGCGTCAGGTACCCCAATATATTATCTAATAATGGTTTAACCCCCTTGATCGCCCCCCCAGGTAACCCTTTCACCCCCATCACCACTGTCGCTAAGCAATCGTTTTTCTAAACGCTGTCTTAGTGTCGGTGATGCAGATCGGTAGCTGGTAATTTTTTTTAGGTTCGCCGCAGGTTTTTATAGCGTCAGGTACCCCCATATATTATCTAATAAAGGTTTTAACCCCCTGATTGCCCCTTGTTAACCCTTTCACCAGTGATCACCATATAAGTGTTACGGGTGACGCTGGTTAGTTAGTTTGCTTTTTATAGTGTCAGGGCACCCGCCGTGTATATAACCCAATAAAGGTTTAACCCCCTGATCGCCCGGCGGGTGATATCAATTAGGTTTTAGCGTCAGAGAGGGTCTGAGTCACACCCCAGGCAGCGTCAGGTTAGTGCCAGTAACGCTAACACCCACGCGTGAAGCATACACCCCCCTTAGTGGTATAGTATCTGAACAGATCAATATCTGATCTGATCAGATCTATACTAGCGTCCCCAGCAGTTTAGGGTTCCCAAAAACGCAGTGTTAGCGGGATCAGCCCAGATACCTGCTGGCACCTGCGTTTTGCCCCTCCGTCCAGCCCAGGCCACCCAAGTGCAGTATCGATCGATCACTGTCACTTACAAAACAAAAACACACATAACTGCAGCGTTCGCAGAGACAGGCCTGATCCCTGCGACTCCAGTGCTGTAGGAGTTGATTTCACCACCACAGTTAAAAAAAAAAAGCAAATATGCCGAAGCATTGGGGCAGCAGGGGCGGAGGAGCGATTTTGCTCCTAATGCCGCGTACATACGGTCGAAATTCCGACGGAGGCTTGCCCGTGGAAAAGTCCGACCATGTGTGTGCGGCATAACTTTTTTGCGGGAGGATGCCCCCATGCTTCGGCATATATAAATGGTGCGTGTATGCCCATCATTGGAAGTGGGTGGATGAAGGGCGGTATTCTAATGGTGGGCATACCCACCGATCAATCTCTTTTTTCGTTCAGCCAACTGGCTGCATGAAATAAAAAGATTACAATACATGTCCAACAAGGACCAGCAACGTACTGGTATGTTGCTGGACTTTGAATGTTTATACCAGAATGATGCCTGCGGGTTTAGGTATCATCTTGGTATCATTCTTTTCAGCCTGCGGCCGGCTTTCATGTAAAAGCAATCCTAGCGGCTAATTAGCCTCTGGACTGCTTTTACAAGCAGTGGGAGGGAATGCCCCCCCCCCCGGATATAAAAAGCGCCATTGGGAAATTGGGAAAGCATTTTATCACACCGATCTTGGTGTGGTCAGATGCTTTGAGGGCAGAGGAAAAATCTAGGGTCTAGAAGACCCCAGTTTTTTCAAAAAAAGAGTACCTGTCACTACCTATTGCTATCATAGGGGATATTTACATTCCCTGAGATAACAATAAAAATGATAAAAAAAAATAAATACTTGGAAGGAACAATTTAAAAATAAAATAAAAAAGCAAAATTAATAATAAAAAAAAAAAAAAAAGCACCCCTATCCTGCCCTGCTCTTGCCCAATGGCGAACGCAAGCGTCGGTCTGGCGTCATATGTAAACAGCAATTGCACCATGCATGTGAGGTATCACCGCGAAGGTCAGATCGAGGGCAATCATTTTAGCAGTAGACCTCCTCTGTAAATCTACTGGGGTAACCTGTAAAGGCTTTTAAAAATGTATGTAGTTTGTCGCCAATGCGCGTTTGTGCGAAATTTTAAAGCATGTCGTGTTTGGTATCTATGTACTCGGCCTAAGATCATCTTTTTTATTTCATCAAACATTTGGGCAATATAGTGTGTTTTAGTGCATTAAAATTAAAAAAAGTGTATTTTTTAACACAAAAAATGCGTTTGAAAAATCGCTGCGCAAATACTGTGTAGAAAAAAAAATGCAACACCCACCATTTTAATCTGTAGGGCCTTTGCTTTAAAAATATATATATAATGTTTGGGGGTTCAACATAATTTTCTTGCAAAAAAAAAAATGTTTTCATGTAAACAAAAAGTGTCAAAAAGGGCTTTGTCTTCAAGTGGTTAGAAGAGTGGATGTAAGCTTCCTAATGTTGTGTATAAAATGCCAGAACAGTTCAAAACCCCCCCAAATGACCCCATTTTGGAAAGTAGACACCCCAAGCTATATACTGAGAGGCATGTCGAGTCCATGGAATATTTTATATGTGGACACAAGTTGCGGAAAAACGACAATTTTTTTTTTTTTTTTGCACAAAGTTGTCACTAAATGATATATTGCTCAAACATGCCATGGGCATATGTGGAATTACACCCCAAAATACATTCTGTTGCTTCTCCTGAGTACGGGGATACCACATGTGTGAGACTTTTTGGGAGCCTAGCCACGTACGGGACCCCAAAAACCAAGCACCGCCTTCAGGCTTTCTAAGGGTGTAAATTTTTGATTTCACTTCTCACTGCCTATCACAGTTTCGGAGGCCATGGAATGCCCAGATAGCACAAAACCCCCCCAAATGACCCCATTTTGGAAAGTAGACACCCCAAGCTATTTGCTGAGAGGTATTGTGAGTATTTTGCAGATCTCGCTTTTTGTCACAAAGTTTTGAAAATTGAAAAAAAAAATATATATATATATATATTTTCTTTCTTCATTTTCAAAAACAAATGAGAGCTGTAAAATACTCGCCATTCCTCTCAGCAAATAGCTTGGGGTGTCTATATTCCAAAATGGGGTCATTTGGGGGGGTTTTGTGCGATTTTGGCATTTTATGGCCTTCGAAACTGTGATAGGTAGTGAGGAGTGAAATCAAAAATTTGTGCCTAGAAATCCTGAAGGCGGTGCTTGGTTTTCGGGGTCCCATACGCGGCTAGGCTCCTAAAAAGTCCCACACATGTGATATCCCCGTACTCAGGAGAAGCAGAAAAATGTATTTTGGGGTGAAATTCCACATATAACCATGGCATGTGTGAGCAATATATCATTTAGTGACAACTTTTTGTAATTTTTTTTTTTTTTTTTTTTTTAGTCATTATTCAATCACTTGGGACAAAAAAATAAAAAATTCAATGGGCTCAACATGCCTCTCAGCAATTTCCTTGGGGTGTCTACTTTCCAAAATGGGGTCATTTGGGGGGGTTTTGTACTGCCCTGTAATTTTAGCACCTCAAGAAATGAGATAGGCAGTCATAAATTTAAAGCTGTGTAAATTTCAGAAAATGTACCCTAGTTTGTAAACTCTATAACTTTTGCGCAAACCAATAAATATACGCTTATTGACATTTTTTTTACTAAAAACATGTGGCTGAATACATTTTGGCCTAAATGTATGACTACAATTGAGTTTATTCGATTTTTCTTATAACAAAAAGTAGAAAATATCATTTTTTTTCAAAATTTTCGGTCTTTTTCCGTTTATATCGCAAAAAATAAAAATCGCAGAGGCAATCAAATACCATTAAAAGAAAGCTCTATTTGTGGGAAGAAAAGGACGCAAATTTTGTTTGGGTACAACATTGCATGTCCGCACAATTTACAGTTAAAGCAGCGCAGTGCAAAATTCTGAATTCACCTCTGGTCCTCTAGCTACCAAATGGTCCGGGGCTTAAGTGGTTAAACTGGCCTTTCTGTATATAGCTTCTGACAGGCTGCGCAAGCATCCTCGTATCTCCGGAACCATAAATAATAGCAGCCCCATATTTTGATCAGTGGTGGGGTGGGTCTTCATCTAAATACCCCCCAAATACGGGGTCTCTGTGGGCCCTGGTCGCCGAGCTACAATCCTCGAAGTTTTTTTTTTTTTTGAGATTTTTTTTTTTTGGGCAAATGGGCCTATCTTGGGGAAGGGGCCTGGAGCTGCAGCTCCAATAGCCCCTATGTTAATCCGGCCCTGCCTAGTGGTCTGCCCAGTGTCCTGCATGCACTTTTATATTATAAAAACTGTTCTTTCTGCCTGGAAACTGGAGATTGTCCATAGCAACCAAAAAGTGTCCCTTTATGTCAAAAGTGGTTTTAGACCAGCTAGAAAACAGCGATAATAAATTAGAATCACTTGCAGAATTGAGTGATAGCGATTTGTGGGGAAATTCGTCATCAAACACTAAAAGTAATGACAGCGACAATTCTGCAACTGAGCAAATTTCTGTGTTTTTGATTTGATTACATTAGTGAATAATTTTTATTATTATTATTATATTATTATTTGTTATAATTATTTATAGTTATTTATTATATTATAATTTATGATTTTGTGTTTCAAATTTTATCATACCCGGGATGTCTACTAGACTCTTGTTTGGACAGATTTAAGTGAGTTATTCCTAAGAATTACAGGCCTGCAATATAAAACGCCAAATTTCCATGCAAAATAATGGTACCGCTTTCAGCACCTAAAATCTGAAAGAATCATACCGCCAGGCAGGTTAAAGGAGTTCTAAAGTTCTGGAGCAAGGTATAGCAAAATTACCTCACACCTGCGGCATAGATAAATACCACCAAATACCACCAACAACATAAAAAATATATATATATATATTAAACAAAAGCCAATAGGCAATAGTTGTTAGCAAGCTATAACCAGTAGCTTCTGAGTGGGATACACACAAATTCTCATAAATTTTGGTAACAGATGCCTGTTCCTAAAATTACTAGATTAACCCCCTACCCCCACCCACAACACCCTTGAGCCCAGTGCTACTTGAGAATGCCTATATATATGGTGAGCTGTGAGGTCAACATCCACACTAGTTAACACCTGATCTTTTTTAGTCTACAAACTGCACCAAAGGAGGTTCAACATTGCCTAAAGAAAGCAAAACAAAAGGATTACATGGAGTTGTACTTTAAAGGGCCCACCTACACCACATCCATTGGGCTGCACTGAGCTTCTTTGTGCACCACAAAAAGTAACATCAATGCAACTTGTTAAAAAACTGAATGTCAACTCAGGTGCATTTAATGCACATGAATGTGAACGAAAAGCAGCGTGGTGCATTGACTCTCATAGCATTGCACAAAAGACACATGAAGATGGCACTCTTACAGTACATTACATTTATTTTTTCTATGTGTGATTACTGTTCTACTGTAAAATCGCTACAATGATATCTGCTGTGCAAAAATGCACCAAGTTAATGGAGAGTGTGCCAGACATGCTCTGTCCACTAGATATCCATATTGAGTGAAAACAGGATCTATAATAAAACTGAGCAGATACATGTTTATGGGCCTCTTAAAAGTGTTGGTGCATTTAAAACTGGCATTTCAGTCTAAGGTAGATAATAGCAGGTTGAATCACATACTCTATCTCTCCTAAGATGAGAGTTTTGGCTCCTTAGTATTGTGGTATATGTACCTGCCATGTGTATTAAAAAAGGGTCTTACTCCTACTCCTTTCACTTGAATTCACCTTTTTTTTTTCTTTTAGATTACTTAGAAATGTTATTCTATAATAGGAGGATTGAAAGTTGGTGGTGATAGCACCATTCAAGCAATACCACCGCCCGAGAGGTATACGAAACCTGTTGGGCAATGTAATTAATTTGTGTTGATCTGTATATGATGGACTTGTATAAGTTCAAAATCACTTTAGTCGGAGTTTACATAGGACAGAGGACTCGCTCCCATGTACTAGTGCTGGGCCAAACACCAGCACTGTCACATGTGAAGAATGGGAATGAGTCACATGCCTCCATACCTGGACGTACCATGCATTTTCTACACTCCCAATGGCTGAACAGAGCTGTAGAAACAAAATTGATGAGGACAGCCGCACTCCAATCCAAGCTATGAGTAAACACTGAATAGAGTGAGAAACGCGTCAGCTGTCCTAGGTTCATGCTGATATTTGTAGTGCCTGTTTCCTTTTAATAAAACTATGTTGGATTGGAGTGCGGCTGTCCTCATCAATTTTTTTTTCTACTGCCATGTGCATTGCCGGCACCCTTGGTCTCTGAGAGTAAGACCTTACCAAGCCATACCTGCCTAGAGCAGCAATTTTCGTTTATCGTCTGAACAGAGCTGTGGGGAAATTAAGGAAAGGTAATGTATGTGCTGCTGGAAAGGAGGAAATAAAAGCAATCCTGTTGTTTGAACCCTACATGGGCAAGGCACAGGTTTGATTTAAAGTGTTCCCACTGCAAAGTTTATCTCTGGCCGATCATGCATCTTCTTTCTACTGCCTGCAAGTGTGCAGTAGAACTCTGTAGACTTGTATAGGATAATGTGCTAAAAGGGTAAGGAAAAAGTTTCAGTTGGTTTTAGTTGGTGACTGATTTTTCAGTATCAAGATGAATGGCTTGGGGGAGCTGGCAGGGGATATAAAATGCTCAAAGACATTGCAATCATCATTCAAATCACTGTAACAATCATCTAATGTTTAAATATACTGTTTATAAAGGATGGCACTCAGCTTATTAAAACAGGGGTACTTAAATGTTTCAATCTGAGAACCCAAATAAGAAAATTGTAACCTTACCAGGCCCCAACAAGAGAATTAATTCCATAAAAGTAGCAAAGCTACACAAAGTCAAATAAATGGTTGTATAATAATAAAAAATAAAAAAAAAATGTACAAACAGTAAACACATTTGTTTCCATTCAACTATAGATCTTAATGTTTTCTCATTTGTATGCAGAAAAATGAATTGTTAATAAAACAACAACTATTATATATGTATGTATATAGTTATAATAGCTAGAATAATCGATTCCCAAGACTCATGCCAAATCAAATACTCATACATGTACCAAAACTATTTAAAGGTGGCAGATACATAAGACATAATGCAGTTCTGTATTTATAACACATCAGGAAATCTTTCTAATACAAGTAGTCCAAGCACCTAAATTTGAATTGGTATCAGTCTCTCTCAGTCCGTCAGTGTAATTCGCTTTGGGCCCCGCATTGCACTCAATTTAGTATCTCATATGTCTCTGTACTTTTATTGTGCTAAATCACTTGCCAATGAATTTGAATTTGGACAAACCAGGCTACACTTTCAAGAAGTGACCAATCGTAAATACATCTATGACCCAATATGACCCATCATTTATGAAACACTGTACTAAAGCTTTAGTCCACCCAAGTGTAATAATAAGTTATTAGTGGACACGGCTCGACCTAAAAAGCCCCTGGCTAGTAAATGTGTCTTGGATACTCCAACTGTAATGCCGCGTACACACGACCATTTTTCTCGTCGGGAAAACTGTCATTTTTTCACTTGGACGAGAAAAACGGCCGTGTGTAGGCTCTCCAGCAGTTTTCCCGACGAGAAAACCGCAGAGAATCGCGACGAGAAAAATTAGAACATGCACTAATTTTTCTCGTTGCGAATCGCGGCATTTTTTTCCTCGGCAGTTTTCCCATAGGGAAACACTGCTAGGGATCCTACACACGGCCGGTTTTCTCAACCGAGAGAAAACATGTCGTGAAAAACGGTCGCGTGTAGACTGGGAAAAGGGGACCAAGCCGGTCCTCGTTTTTCCCATCGGGTTTCAAGGCGGTGTTTTCACCACCGAGAAACTCGGTCGTGTATACGCGGCATCAGATCTCAATATCATAAATTTGGCTATGTAACTGTGCACCTAGGGCAAGAGTCTTCAGAAAATAAATTAAAAACCCAACCATGTGAGTGATACCCCCCTTGCACTAACCAAGACAGGTGTCAGACCCGAGTATTGAAGCACAGAGATCTCCCCAAAAGTGTCCCCAAGAGATTTAAGAAGCCTTCTGGTGGAATAACTCTCCGGCAACTACCAAAAACTGAAGGATCTGGCTGAAATATACTGACTCTTTACGGTTACAGCATGAAGATGTTACTAATCCAAACATTAGGAAATATCCATAGATGGAGCAAACCTCCACCAATCTGTCGAAAAGCAGCCCATCGTATTTATGGAGAATCTGAGTCTTCTGAGAGTGTTTACAGAAAAGAGACAGGAAGCTTACACTGTGTTATGTTTTATGTAGGATGATGGAAATTTGTGTCTATACCGGGGCTGCCACTGCACATCACTTCTTCCTGAAGGACCCCTACAATAACGTCACTGACCGCAATGTCTCTCCGAGTATACACAGGACATAGCAGTGGCTGCATTAGTAACAGACCCCCTCAGTTCTAACTCAGCTAAGCGAATACTCAACATAGTTTAATCCGTACACCCACCAGGACAGGCCTTCCCCAACCACACTCTTGCTATTCATATTTATGTGCAGAAAGAGTTATTAAAAGGCCTCTTTGTGTACGCAGATTGTGAAGGCCAAAAAGTCCGATTTATCTACATAAAGGGATGCAAAATACTTCTTCGTCTTTACAGAGGGTAGCCAAATGCAAGCTGACATCTTCGTAAGGATAATGGGTTGGGAGACATAGGGTTCAATTCACTAATGGTTACCGCATGCGATAACACGGTCATGACTTATTTGCATAAATAATCGCATGGGGTAAAAAAAAAAAAAATTCACTTAAAGGAACAATTGTGCAATATTTAACGCTAAATAAAAATGTGCCGGTAAATATTGCAGAAAAACCATGTAGTTGAAGAAAGAAAGAAAAGTCTTCTGGACGCAGCACTCCGGTTAATCGCATGGGGTAAAAAAAAATTGAATTCACTTAAAGGAACAATTGTGCAATATTTAACGCTAAATAAAAATGTGCCGGTAAATATTGCAGAAAAACCATGTAGTTGAAGAAAGAAAGAAAAGTCTTCTGGACGCAGCACTATGAGTAAGCACTTTAATAGTGTGAAACGCGTTAGCCAGATGTGATCAGTTTGCTGTGTTGTGCAGTGTGTTTTTGGTTTCCTGAACCTTTTTTTGGAATAAAGGCTTTTTAACCGGAGTGCTGCGTCCAGAAGACTTTTCTTTCTTTCTTCAATTGCATTTGCATTTGCCTGCACCCTTGGTTGCTGGGAGGAGGTAATTTCAGGGACTTCCACACCTGAGCGGCTTCCTTTCTTCCAGAAAAAACATGTAGTAAGCTTTTAAATCCCAAACGGAACACCAAGGTTTTGCTGCCGGTATCACATGCGGTATTATGTCAGAAACAGCATTGGCGGTCGTCGTCCCCCCAATAGCTGGTTGCTAAGGAGCGGGCCCGGGAAGCTGGACGCCGCGTCCTTAACAAAGGATGACTCAGTAATTCCCGGCATGTTTTCTTTACATTCAGCTGTCGGCGGGGAACCCACTGGCAGATGTTAAGGCATTGTTAAGGACGTGGCGGCTGGCCACAATATGCGATAATTACTGCATTCTCGAAACTTTAACGCAGTAGTTATTTACCACACAATTCTTAGTGAATTCTTAGTGAATTGAACATTTTAACAATTGTTTCTACATGCGTTATTTTACCGCATTTATTTCAGCGTTATTCAACTCTTAGTGAATTGACCCCACATTCCCATACTTAGTCACATCTGGATCTGCCACTGATTACTATGCAACTCAAGTAAGAATGCACAGAAGGGCTGTTTATGTTCAGCCCCCGTTCACATCGGTGTGATTTGACAAGCGATTTGACCTGTCAAATCGGTGCCTATTGCCGGCAATAGGAGCATCCCAATTGGTGCGACACTGACTTTACGGCACTGCACTGATTTCCAAAAGTCGTTTTTGCACTACTTTTGGCGACTTCGGGGGTGATTTCAATAGACATCTGTGCATGAACCCGCACAGATGTCTTTCAAGTCGCCCCCCAAGTCGGACTGAAATCGTATGAGTTCAGGAGAACTTGCACGATTTCAAAGCCGTGTTCAGCGTGAACAAGGGTTTAAAGTGGTTGTAAACCCTTTTAACATTTTTTTTTTTTAAACGACCTGTAAGAGAAAGGCATAATGAGCTAATATGACTAGCATAATAGCTCATTATGCATCACTTACCTTAGATCGGGGCCCCCAAAGCCGTCCTCGTCTCCCTCTTCAGCCGCAGCCATCTCTGCGGCGATAGCCGGAAGGTTACTTCCGGGTATCGCCGCTCCAGCCAATCACAGCGCCGCTCCGGCGCTGTGATTGGCCGGAGCGGCGGAGACGTCACTCTGCGCATGCGCGCATGAGCCGTCACATTCGGCTACGCCCAGCGATTGTGAATGGGATTAACCCCATGAATGCGCCGTTGTCTACGGCGCGCATGCGCCGTAGACAGCGGCGCCTGTCATTTAACTAAATATCTCCTAAACCGTGTAGGTTTAGGAGATATTTCTTGCACCTACAGGTAAGCCTTAATCTAGGCCTACCTGTAGGTGCAAGTTGAAAAAGTGGGTTTACAACCACTTTAAAGTGTTACTAAACGAATTTTTTTTAATTATTATTAAAATAACAAACATGTTTATACTTACCTGCTCTGTGCAGTGGTATTGCTCATAGTGACCCCGATCCTCCTCTTCTGGGGTCCCCGGCGGCGATCTTGGCTCCTCCTCTTCTTCTGCGGGACTACCATAGCCAGCCGCTGGCTATGGGGAGCGGTAGTTCCCGCGCTCCTGAGCTGTGTGTCCACGGAGTCGCACTCCATAGAATATGCAGCGGGACTTAGGCCCGCCCCCCCACTTCCTCTGATTGACAGCAGCAAGAGCCAATGGCTCCTGCTGCTGCTCGAAGGCTGTGTAAAGAGGAAAGAGGGGAGAATAGATGCAGCTGTGCACTGCGCTGATCTCTTCTCCCCTCTATTCCCCTTCACACAGGGAAGTGGGGGCAGAGGGACACTGATTTTTTTTTTACCCTAATGCAAGCAACGCACTTTGTTAAAAAAAATTAAATGCAAGCAACGCATTAAGGTAAAAACGTTTTTAGGTTCAGTAACACTTTAAGCTCAGTTTGTCATTACTTGTCCAGTTTTTCTCCTAGTAAAATATATTTCAGCAGTTACTGTGTTGCCTATGAAAGCCAAGTTCAAAGAAATCATAAACATGCAATCATGAGCTGCTAAAATGTAACAACAGTCACAGATCTTTTATATTACTGTAAAATGTCTGTCACTTTTTTTTTTCCTTGTTTTTACCAGTTGATCACACCAGTAAGGGCCCATTCACACTAGGAACTGCATGTGAATCGCACAGGAACACTGTGCGGTTCTTATGCAATTCACATGCAGTTCTATGCAGTATGATTTCAGCCCTATTCATTTTGAATGGGCTGAAATTGCACCAAAAGTAGTGCATGCACTTTTTTTAAAACGCACAGCAACCACATTGCATGTTATTTTGTACCATGCAATCCAGTGCAGGCCGTTTGCGACCTGCGTTTTAGGGTGTCGTACATTTTGCACTGACCCCTGCAGCAGATCGCAAGGGCAGTGCGATTAGAATGCGGTGCGGAAAGCAACACAGGACCTTTCCCGCACTGTATTCTAGTGTGAATGGGCCCTAAGTCTGTTCACTTTCTACATCCTTTAACAGACCAAGCTATCCCGCAAAAATGGCAGTTAGAAGGTTGAGACAAACCATTTACCACTGACAGGGGTGCTTGTATTTGTCAACGTTTATCCCTAAAAGAACAAAAAAACTATTTGTTGTAACTCCTTATAAAGTAGAGATTACCTTTAATTTGTTAATCAAGTCATCGAAATGTACTAATGCATCTTGCACATCTAAATCAATTACACATCCAAAAAATTTGATGTTAGAATACAGTGTTGCTGACACTGTCTGTGAAAATTGTACAGTTCTGTAAAACAACATACATCTTAAAGGCATCTCCTAAAAATGTACGTTAGAGGGTTGATATTTTTTCCATTCTGCCCCCCGAAATCACATTAAATAGCCTTAAATATAAGAATGTCATATGGAAATTCCCTCACAGACTTCAATAGGGTTTGCAGCTAAATTTAGGTTTCATGGATTTCCAGCAGGATTCAATGATTTCCCACAAATTAAACCAGAGCAGATTGTCTTATGTTTTCTTTTTTTTTTTTATATATATATCCCAATAAGAAAATATGGCCACTTCATGTACATTTAACATTAGAGACTTTACACAAAACATGATTTTATTTTAACATTAACACATACTAAATGATTATGATTCATTTGTTTCTTAGTAAGGTTGAATAAAACAAGTTTGTCTATTTCAAACAATAGTAAAACAAAAAAAAAATCAACTTATCTCTTGTTTAAGTTTAACTAAAAAAAAATACATTAAAGGACTATAAATTTCTTTTAAAGTACCCTTCAGCTCCTCTCCGAGTGCTGTATAACAGTCTTTATAGGATTGCTAATTGTAGCCTTGTTTACATCCTTTGGTACTCCTGATAAGAGCAGTGTATTCCAAGAGACGATAGAATACAGGGCCTGTGCTACCACTAGGCAAACTAGGCAGCCACCTAGGGCACCCTGCGCCCAGCCACTGGTGTTCCTACTCTCTTCTTTCTACAGCAAGCACCTAAGTCTCAGCATCAGCATGCAGCCGCCGCTCCATCCGCACAGGCGGAGGACTGTGTCTGTGTCCCGACTCCTGAATGAATGGAAGCAAGCAAACATTCATTAATGGGCACTGGTAGGCTGCATTGATGGGCGCTGGTAGGCTACATTTGATGGGCGCTGGTGAGGCTGCATTTGATGGGCTCTGGTGAGGCTGCATTTGATAAGCGCTGGTGGGGCTGCATTTGATGGGCGCTGGTGGGCTGCATATGATGGGCTCTGGTGAGGCTACATTTGATGGGCGCTGGTGGGCTGCATATGATGGGCTCTGGTGAGGCTACATTTGATGGGCGCTGGTGGGCTGCATATGATGGGCTCTGGTGAGGCTACATTTGATGGGCGCTGGTGGGCTGCATATGATGGGTGCTGGTTGGGCTGCATTTGATGGGCTCTGATGAGGCTGCATATGATGGGCTCTGGTTGGGCTGCATTTGATGGGCGCTGGTGGGCTGCATATGATGGGCTCTGGTGAGGCTACATTTGATGGGCGCTGGTGGGCTGCATATGATGGGCTCTGGTGAGGCTACATTTGATGGGCGCTGGTGGGCTGCATATGATGGGCTCTGGTGAGGCTACATTTGATGGGCGCTGGTGGGCTGCATATGATGGGTGCTGGTTGGGCTGCATTTGATGGGCTCTGGTGAGGCTGCATATGATGGGCGCTGGTTGGGCTGCATTTGATGGCCGCTGGTGGGCCCATCAAAAAGGTGTGATCTCATGTACAAATTGTTTGTTTTTTCTTCTAAATAAAGAGTACTCTATCTATATCAATATACTATGTGTATGTATGTATGTGGAAAATGGTATTCTATTATTGGGGGGAGGGGGGGCACTAAAGAAATCAAGGGTACAATACAAGAGTATGATCTCTATATCTATCTGCCATCCATGCCTGTATACATGATTCTACTATTGTCCTGGGGGATAGGGGGAGGTACTAAAAAAAATCTAGGGACACTGTCTATATCTACTGTATGTGTCATCCATTTGATTGTGCATGATGGTGCTCTTATCTGAGGAAGGGTGGGCACTAAAGAAACCTGGAGACAATCAGGGTCATCCATACATACTATATGCATTTCTTAGCTTGGGGGAGCATTAAAAAAATCTAGGGGCAAAAATAAAGCACAATCTCTGAATCTGTGTCATCCATATGTATGTGCATGATGCTATTTTTATTTTGAGGGGACACTAAAGAAATCCACCCTGACTGATGGACTTTATATGAGATCCATCATCTGGCGGCATCTGTTGAGATCTTCTCTGAGTTGAGCTGTGATGATCCAAGAGCTCTGCCTTCCCACAATCTCCATCCATCCACCAAACATCATCATCTTCTTCCCATTCCCTCCATACCCCATCTAGCATCCAGACTGAACACAGACCACAAGCAGAGCCTCCTCTCCCACCCGTCATGTACAATAATATAGACCAAAGACTGGGACAAATATTTATAGAATCTTATCCATCTATTATAATAGTAATAGATACTAATATTGTAGTAATAATAATACAAATAGATTTCTCATCACATGTTAAAAAAATAAAATAGCGTCCCAAACTTTTAACAAGTTGTATCTGTGAATGTGTTAAATATTGAGGACAGATGCTGGTGACAGAATCCACAGACTCCGCCCATACACAATCCGGTGGGTTTATAAAAGGACAAATTTCAATTTGCAAGGGAATTTGCTTCCAAAGTTTAGTAAATAAAGTGAAACTTTGCTTTCTAAAGAATATCCATTTACATGTAAAGAAAAAAAAAACTTTTTTATTGCACATGATTGGATGATGAAAGTCAGCAGAGCTTCCCCCCATTTACTAAGCTCTGGAGCAAATGCCCTTACAAAGTGCACAGTAACCACTAAGTGTCCCAGCAATCCTCTCCTATATTGGATATGTCGGGGATCACATCTGTATAATAAATAGGAGAGTGATCTGTCCCAGCAATCCTCTCCTATATTGGATATGTCGGGGATCACATCTGTATAATAAATAGGAGAGTGATCTGTCCCAGCAATCCTCTCCTATATTGGATATGTCGGGGATCACATCTGTATAATAAATAGGAGAGTGATCTGTCCCAGCAATCCTCTCCTATATTGGATATGTCGGGGATCACATCTGTATAATAAATAGGAGAGTGATCTGTCCCAGCAATCCTCTCCTATATTGGATATGTCAGAGATCACATAAGATATGTACAATTAATAGGAGAGGGATCCAGTCCCAGTAATCCTTCCCATACATGCAGTATGACAGGGATGTGACCTCCGTACAATACTATTAGGTTAGGGATTAGCTCCAGTAATCCTTCCAATATGTGCAGTATGGCAGGGTCCTCACCTATATTGGATATATCAGGGATCACATCTGTACAATGAATAGGAGAGGGATCGGTCCCAGCTAACCTCCCCTATGTTGGATACTTCAGGGTCGTCCCCCCCCCCCATATTGGATGTCAGAGTCCCCCCCTATATTGGATATGTCAGGGTCTCCCCCCTATATTGGATATGTCAGGGTCTCCCCCCCTATATTGGATATGTCAGGGTCCCCCCCTATATTGGATATGTCAGGGTCCCCCCCTATATTGGATATGTCAGGGTCTCCCCCCTATATTGGATATGTCAGGGTCTCCCCCCCTATATTGGATATGTCAGGGTCCCCCCCTATATTGGATATGTCAGGGTCCCCCCCTATATTGGATATGTCAGGGTCCCCCCCTATATTGGATATGTCAGGGTCTCCCCCCCTATATTGGATATGTCAGGGTCCCCCCCTATATTGGATATGTCAGGGTCCCCCCCTATATTGGATATGTCAGGGTCTCCCCCCCCTATATTGGATATGTCAGGGTCTCCCCCCTATATTGGATATGTCAGGGTCCCCCCCTATATTGGATATGTCAGGGTCTCCCCCCCTATATTGGATATGTCAGGGTCTCCCCCCTATATTGGATATGTCAGGGTCCCCCCCTATATTGGATATGTCAGGGTCCCCCCCTATATTGGATATGTCAGGGTCTCCCCCCTATATTGGATATGTCAGGGTCCCCCCCTATATTGGATATGTCAGGGTCCCCCCCTATATTGGATATGTCAGGGTCTCCCCCCTATATTGGATATGTCAGGGTCTCCCCCCCCTATATTGGATATGTCAGGGTCCCCCCCTATATTGGATATGTCAGGGTCCCCCCCCCTATATTGGATATGTCACGGTCTCCCCCCCTATATTGGATATATCAGGGTCCCCCCCTATATTGGATATGTCAGGGTCCCCCCCTATATTGGATATGTCAGGGTCCCCCCCTATATTGGATATGTCAGGGTCTCCCCCCCCTATATTGGATATGTCAGGGTCTCCCCCCCTATATTGGATATGTCAGGGTCCCCCCCCCTATATTGGATATGTCAGGGTCTCCCCCCCTATATTGGATATGTCAGGGTCCCCCCCTATATTGGATATGTCAGGGTCTCCCCCCCTATATTGGATATGTCAGGGTCTCCCCCCCTATATTGGATATGTCAGGGTCCCCCCCTATATTGGATATGTCAGGGTCCCCCCCTATATTGGATATGTCAGGGTCTCCCCCCTATATTGGATATGTCAGGGTCCCCCCCTATATTGGATATGTCAGGGTCCCCCCCTATATTGGATATGTCAGGGTCTCCCCCCTATATTGGATATGTCAGGGTCTCCCCCCCTATATTGGATATGTCAGGGTCTCCCCCCCTATATTGGATATGTCAGGGTCCCCCCTATATTGAATATGTCAGCCCACCCTCCCCCTATATTGGATATGTCATGGTCCCCCCCTATATTGGATATGTCAGCCCACCCTCCCCCTATATTGGATATGTCAGGGTCTCCCCCCTATATTGGATATGTCAGGGTCCCCCCCTATATTGGATATGTCAGGGTCCCCCCCTATATTGGATATGTCAGGGTCTCCCCCCCTATATTGGATATGTCAGGGTCTCCCCCCTATATTGGATATGTCAGGGTCCCCCCCTATATTGGATATGTCAGGGTCCCCCCTATATTGAATATGTCAGCCCACCCTCCCCCTATATTGGATATGTCAGGGTCTCCCCCCCCTATATTGGATATGTCAAGGTCTCCCCCCCTATATTGGATATGTCAGGGTCCCCCCCTATATTGGATATGTCAGGGTCCCCCCTATATTGGCTATGTCAGGGCCCCCCCTATATTGGATATGTCAGCCCACCCTCCCCCTATATTAGATATATCAGGGATCACATCTGTACAATTATTAGGAGAGGGATCAGTCCCAGCAATCCAATGCCCCCCTATATTAGATATATCGGGGATCACATCTGTACAATTATTAGGAGAGGGATCAGTCCCAGCAATCCAATGCCCCCCTATATTAGATATATCGGGGATCACATTTGTATAGAAGTTACATGGGGATCAGTCCCACCTCCATCATCTGCTGATCGCAGTGGCTCCATGTGTCCCCCATACACCATACAATCCAATCCTATTATGTCATCATTACACAAAACACATGTCAAGGTCCCTGAAAACTTTCCCAAAGTCCCCCAAGTAGAAGACTTCCAGCCCTGAACAGGTTAATGTGGGGAATTCGGGACTAGGTGACACCGCTGCTGCCCCGGGTTGAAGCAATCACATGTTGTGTGCAGATGTGGAGGGCTGCATGGAGTCAGTAGTACCTCGGTCAGATGCATTGTCCTCTTGGCCCGTCCAGTGTCCGGTCCTCTCACCGCGCTGCTCCCCGCACAGCCCATACAGAACGAATAGCATGACCCGACACCGGGCACTCCGCACCGCACTCCGCTATCCAGTCCGCACTCCGCTATCCAGTCCGCACTCCGCTATCCAGTCCGCTCTCCGCTGGACAGCGAGCACAGCTCCGCCTAGGGGCGGGAGAGGAGGCTGCACCCTTCACCTCTTACTGCCTCACTCTCCATTATATAATGTCAGGTCACTCCGGTGTGCTGCTCTATCCCACTCCTACATTGTCTATATACAGTGATCACTCCATTTATGTATCAATTCAAGTATATATATATATATATCCGACCACTTTATTAGGTACACCTTGCTAGTAACGGGTTGGCCCCCCTTTTGCCTTCAGAACTGCCTTTATTCTTTGTGGCATGGATTCAACAAGGTGTTGGAAACATTCCTCAGAGATTTTGGTCCATATTGAGATGATAACATCACGCAGTTGCTGCAGATTTGTCGGCTGCACATCCATGATGCCAATCTCCCATTCCACCACATCCCAAAGGTGCTCTATTGGATTGAGATCTGGTGACTGTGGAGGCCATTGGAGTACAGTGAGCTTTGTGACATGGTGCATTATCCTGCTGGAAGTAGCCATCTGAAGATGGGTACATAAAGGGATGGACATGGTCAGCACCAGTGGCGGCTGGTGCTAAAAAAAAATGTGGGGGGGGGGGCGCAAACAAACTAAAAAAAATTGATAAAAAAACATCAAACGCTGCCACTGTGCCATCAAATGCTGCCACTGTGCCATCAATTGCTGCAACTGTGCCATCAAATGCTGCCACTGTGCCCAAATTGCCCATCAAATGCTGCGACTGTGCCCATCAATTGCAGCCACTGTGCCATCAAATGCTGTGACTGTGCCATCAAATGCTGCAAAAGTGCCTAAACTGCCCATCAAATGTTGTGACTGTGCCCATCAAATGCTGCGACTGTGCCCATCAAACGCTGCGACTGTGCCCATCAAACGCTGCGACTGTGCCCATCAAACGCTGCCACTGTGACATCAATTGCAGACACTGTGCCATCAAATGCTGCGACTCTGCCATCAAATGCTGCAACTGTGCCCAAACTGCCCATCAAACACTGCCAGTGTGCCCATCAAATGCTGCCACTGTGCCAAATGCTGCCAGTGTGAGTGTGCCCCCCACCCGCTCGCCGTCTGCCCGGCACTTACCCTGTCTTGTGGGGCAGCGGGTGACGGTGACAAGCAGTGTCCTCCATGTCTTCTGCACTTCTCCCGTTCTCTCCTCCCGTCAGGCGTCCAATAGCGGCACCTGTTGTTTTAGCCAATCAGGTGACAGGTAACCAGACCTGAGAAACCTGATTGGCTGACAGGCAGGTCAGAGGCAGGTCAGTGTTACGGAAGCCTAACACACCACCACTGAGTAATCAGCGAACGCACAGCAGTGCGCCCGCTGTTTACCCTTTTGAAAGCCTATTAGAGCCCACAGGCTCTAATCAGGAAGCCTATTAGAGCCTATGGCTCTAATCAGGCGCTTCCAAAACACACCCGTCGCAGTAATTCATATGCCCAGCGCCTGACAAGGGGCCGGGCATATGAATAGGGGGCAGCAGCGGCGACCATAGATACATTCATGCAATGCATGAATCTATCTATGGTGAGAAAGAGAGTGACAGGAGAGGGGGGGGGCGTCACTCCTGCGCCCTTTATGGACGCACCGCCACTGGTCAGCACAGTTGAAACAAGGCAGGATGGATCCATGCTTTCATGTTGTTTACACCAAATTCTGACCCTACTATCTAAATTTCGCAGCTGAAATCGAGACTCATCAGACCAGGCAATGTTTTTCCAATCATCTATTGTCCAATTTTGGGGAGCCTGTGCAAATTGTAGCCTCAGTTTCATGTTCTTAGCTGACAGGAGTGGCCTTTTGCTACTGTAGCAAATCTGCTTCAAGGTTTGATGTGTTGTGCATTCAGAGATGGTATTCTGCATACTTTGGTTGTAACGAGTGGTTATTTGAGTTACTGTTGCCTTTCTATCATCTCAAACCAGTCTGCCCATTCTCCTCTGACCTCTGACATCAACAAGGCATTTTCCTCCACACAACTGCCGCTCACTGGATATTTTCTCTTTTTCGGACTATTCTCTGTAATTCCTAGAGATGGTTGTTGTGTTTGAAAATCCCAGTAGATCAGTAGTTTCTGAAATACTCAGACCAGCCTGCCTGGCACCAACAACCATGCCAAGTTCAAAGTCAATTAAAGCGGAGCTCCACCCGGGATTTTTTTTTTTTTTTAAAGTCAGCAGCTACTTACACTGTAGCTGCTGACTTTTAATAAGGACACTTACCTGTCCTACTCTCCCGCGCTGATGGCCCCCCGATGCTGATCCCTCGATCGGTGCAGGTCCCGCGCCGCCATCCACACTAAGGGAAACAGGCAGTGAAGCCTTACGGCTTCACTGCCCGTTTCCTACTGCGCATGAGTGAGTCTTGCGCCGACTTGTGAATGGGCGGCTGCTCTCTGGGATTACACACAGTTCCCAAAAAGCAGCGCTCCCCATTTACTAGAACAGGATGGGGAAGAAAACAGACCGCGGTTACGGAAGAGGCAAATTACGGACTTCCGCATAGCAACAGGTATTTCGGGTGAGTATAAAAATTCTTTTTTTTCTAATTTATTTTTTTATTTTTTTTAGGATTTTTCGTGTAAAAAAACATTTCTGGGTGGAACTCCACTTTAAATCTCCTTTCTTCCCGATTCTGATGCTCGGTTTGAACTTCAGCAAACTGTCTTCAACATGTCTAGATGCCTAATTGCATTGAGTTGCTGCCATGTGATTGGCTGATTAGCAATTTGTGTTACCAAGCCATTGAACAGGTGCACCTAATAAAGTGACCGGTGAGTGTAATATAAATATATATATGCTGGTGAGAATCTTTGATTTTTGCCAGCTGAGAAAGTAGTGTAGGGATCCGCTGTCCTCTACGGTCAGCTGCTAATATCACAGTGTTACCTATAATTATGACTTCCTGTCTCTGGGGGCTGGCTTTGAAACCCCAGAAGGAGGATGTAGAGAGAGAGACACAGAGAACTGACTGAGTCAAAGGTCCTTATACACACAGGGGCTGCTACTAATGCAATATTTTCAATATTTTCATTCAGACCAGAAGCAGAGACTATTAGGCAAGTATTCCTATGGTCTAATAGGTTAACTGCAGCTGCCCATAGCTACTTGATTATGTTTCTAAATCCTTGTGACAGACTTATCGCTGTCTTTTTTAAATTATCTTACAGTGCCAGATATCTAGCTCTGTGCTACGGTATGTATGTAGCAGTCACCTTACAGTATATTAGTGGGTGAACCTTTTTATTGCAATAGAGTTTTTATGTAGCTCTTGTTATTTTAGCTAACCCAGTCTCTTCTGGTATGGGATTCTACAGCTTGTTTTAGCTTAGCGCTAAACAGTGTTGCCAACCCCCCGAAGTGAAAATTTACTGTCAGAACAACAAAATTTATGACCGACACCACTTTTTTACTGGCAGAAAAACATGAAATTTACTGGCAGATCCACATTTTTTACTGGCACTGCAAAAAAAGTACTGTTTTTACTGCTAAACAGTGCAAATATCAATATTTGAATTATAAACATGTATCGGGGTATTCCCCTATATTGGGAAGAAACTACATTACCCATAACCCCATTCTTGTTGTGACGTTCCACCGCAGAGACTCATGGGAGGGGTTATAAAAGGAGGAGGCGGGGCCGGGCTCGGCCTCTTTGGCGACACGAGACTTCACGGACGGATCCTCCTGTGCGGATGTGTCGGAGGGGCAAGGCCTGAAGCCTGAGGCCTTGCTCTGCACCGAAGAGCCTTCCATCCTCCCCTCTGCGAGCCTGGGTGGCATCTGACTTTGTGAGCTACCGCCTTGTCGGATCGGGGACCCAATCGTTGGAGAGATCGAGAGTGTGTGACACGGCCGGTGAAGGTTTTCCCGGACTGGATCCGTAGTCCGGCGGGTGAGAGGGCATAAGCCCAGCTTAGATACTGTTGCTGTGTATAGGCCTATAGACTGCCGTGGCCTACAAGTTATTTTCATACCCCTTGGATTACAAAGTTATACTCTGTTTAAGTGCACCACCATTACAGACCTGCCGGTGAAGAAAGAAGGACTAAGCTAAATATTAGAACCAGGCCTGGTGGGGATTCTAGCGTGTTTGATTGCTGCGCCATAGGGCACTTAGTTAACGGTCGCCCGTATGGCGCACTTGTAGCGTGTGTTACTATATAGTGTGTTAGAGTGGCAGGACGCTGCCCTTAGGAGTGATTGTTTAGAACTGTGATTATTGTTACCCCCCTTTATTCATATTGAGAATTAATGAGTAAAACACTCTATCTATTGCAATTCATTACTGTGTCCTTGCTTAGTCATTCTATTGCATAGGACATATCATTGATTGTTAGTACTAGCTGTGCCAGAAGGGGGTAGAGCCTATTGCCGGGGGTTGGCGGAGCTGCACTCAGGGCCCAAATCTAATTCTGCGGCCTCCTTAGTTGGAGGTATCGCTACAAACACATAGCTAATGCTATTATCAATGTGTTTAAGTTAAACAAAAGTAAAAAAATGTATTTCTCAATTTTCATGAAGGTTAGGTTACTATAACCCAGCCAGCACAGTGTTTCCTCTTACATCAGAGTCTACAGGATGCCCCCTTACAGTGCAAGGCTGCGGACATACTGCAGGAGGTGGAGAGAGGCTGCGAACATGACACGGGAGGGGGACAGTGGCTGCGGACATGACACAGGAGGGGGACAGAGGCTGCGGACATGATACAGGAGGTGGAGAGAGGCTGCGGACATGACACCGGAGCGGGACAGAGGCTGCGGACATGACACAGGAGGGGGACAGAGGCTGCGGACATGATACAGGAGGTGGAGAGAGGCTGTGGACATGACACTGGAGCGGGACAGAGGCTGCGGACATGACACAGGAGGGGGACAGAGGCTGCAGACATGATACAGGAGGTGGAGAGAGGCTGCGGACATGACACAGGAGCGGGACAGAGGCTGCGGGCATGAAACAGGAGGGGGACAGAGGCTGCGGACATGACACAGGAGGGGGACAGAGGCTGCGGACATGACACAGGAGGGGGACAGAGGCTGCGGACATGACACAGGAGGGGGACAGTGGCTGGGGACATGATACAGGAGGGGGACAGAGGCTGGGGACATGACACAGGAGGGGGACAGTGGCTGCGGACATGACACACTCCCAGGATCTGCTCAGTGATAGAAGTAGGGATGGATGGATCATTGTGGGACGCAGTGTCCCCAGGATCTGCTCAGTGACAGGACTGGGGATGGATGGATGGATCATTGTGGGGGCAGTGTCCCCAGGATCTGCTCAGTGACAGGACTGGGGATGGATGGATGGATCATTGTGGGGGCAGTGTCCCCAGGATCTGCTCAGTGACAGGACTGGGGATGGATGGATGGATGGATCATTGTGGGGGCAGTGTCCCCAGGATCTGCTCAGTGACAGGACTGGGGATGGATGGATGGATCATTGTGGGGGCAGTGTCCCCAGGATCTGCTCAGTGACAGGACTGGGGATGGATGGATGGATGGATCATTGTGGGGGCAGTGTCCCCAGGATCTGCTCAGTGACAGGACTAGGGATGGATGGATGGATCATTGTGGGGGCAGTGTCCCTAGGATCTGCTCAGTGACAGGACTGGGGATGGATGGATGGATCATTGTGGGGGCAGTGTCCCCAGGATCTGCTCAGTGACAGGACTAGGGATGGATGGATGGATCATTGTGGGGGCAGTGTCCCCAGGATCTGCTCAGTGACAGGACTAGGGATGGATGGATGGATGGATCATTGTGGGGGCAGTGTCCCCAGGATCTGCTCAGTGACAGGACTAGGGATGGATGGATGGATCATTGTGGGGGCAGTGTCCCCAGGATCTGCTCAGTGACAGGACTAGGGATGGATGGATCATTGTGGGGGCAGTGTCCCCAGGATCTGCTCAGTGATAGGAGTAGGGATGGATGTCATTCTGGGGAGCTGTGCACCCAGGATCTGCTCAGTGACAAGACTAGGAATGGATGGTGCATTGATTACTGTATGTTGTCAGGGGGCTGCAGTGCAGTGAAGGGGTTAATAGAAGATGCATGGCTGGAGGAGGTGGAGTGGAGGATTTTGTGAATGGATCTGTGACTACACCTGATCCTTTGTCCTTCCTGGGCTCCCAGCGATGTCCTCCTATAGTTGATATCCCCCCCAGTTTTACTCTCCTCCTTACCCTGGCTGGCCTGCTCGGCTCCGAGTCCTCCTATATAGGGCGACCGCCATAGTGTCCCGACGAGTGCCGAGACTCCCAATCTATTCAAAAATGGCGCCGGGCGGCACCATTACATTACTGCGCATGCGCCGCCCGGCCGAGCGCATACAAACTTTCCCGAGCCCGGCCGGCTTCGGAACAGCGCATGCGATGTTGCATGGTCGGCTCGCGGCCATCTTTTTTACGGGCACCCGATGCCCATAACGGACCTTACGGACACCCCAAAAAGGGGGTTAAATTTACGTGCTGTACGTAAATTAACGTACGGTTGGCAACACTGCCGCTAAATAACTAGCATAGGCTAGAGCAAGTTTAGTATATAAACAAAAACACTAGCGCAAAAGTTAAAAGAATAAATAGATTAATAACGCCTGCGAACTTGTGCAAACAATAGAATTTAGGTAGCTGCTGCTCTAATAGTGTGTGATCAACATATACCCTATGACATGTATATAAATAAAAGGAGCTGCTCTTAGCCTGATCATACAATACAATCACAATAATGATAACAATTTTATGTGCACTATACAAAAAAACTGTGTGCAAAAGCTGATCTACAAACACTAACTATATGTAACCATGTCTTAAAAAGTGCCAAAATTCATAAAATGCAACAATTCAAAGTACAATTGTGCAAATAAAGTGTGCAATAAATTTGGGCTGTAACTCTTCTGACTCATGCTCTGCGCAAACTCCAACTCCAGATTTCTCCAGTTTGTGTGACCACCCATGTACCTACCTGGGACCGAACTCACCAATAGCTGTTGACCTCCTGATCTTATACTAAGGAAGGTCAATATGCCCTTGTTATCACAGTCCTGCTGTAAAGATTAGACCATCATCCAGTCTAAGCAACAAAAATTCCCCAGGCAGTGGGATTTTTAGGGCACTTCAGGAGCATAGTAAATAGAGAGTAAAGTCCATAAAAACAAGTTTTTATTAATGTATCAACAGATAAAAGGAAAAATACATGGTAAAATGGCTACTAGTACACCAGCTGTGAAAGATATGATGATGGAGTATGACTTCCTCTACCCGACGCATTTCAAGAAGGCTTGTGAAGGAATGTGATGAGCATAATGTTAAACTAGAAAATGTCTATTCTCTATGCATCTTTACTATACTATAAAGTCTATATTGCTTTTTCATGTACACCACTGCTGTAATCCTTCCTTACTCAAATCAGCCTCTAATACACCCCCTCCCACCGAAAAGACTGAAGAAGAAAATGGCGGATACCCCCTTCTCCCACACATCTTTGGAATGCGGAAGTGAAGACAGATCAGAGGGACAACCAAGCTTGATCATCACATTTTTGTACTCTTCTTGTATTTCAGCCAATCAGATGTGGTTTTCAGTTTTACCTTAACATAATAGTGACGTATCATGCTATGTGTAAAAAGTTTAGTACTACCTGTAATAAAACATTCGATAAGGAAGTAACGGGCCTGAACGGATGTGTCGGAGTCTTACTTTCAGCATGCATGCAATATTATCTAAACTTTACAATTCGGAACAGTAGTAGAATCCATATTAACCCCTTTGTGGTTAAACAACCATTACAGGCTTAGGTTGCTGGGTTCAGCTTAACCACTTAACGACCGCTCACTGTATATATACGTCGGCAGAATGGCACCGACAGGCACAATCACGTAGAGTGTACGTGATTGCCTTTGTATAGTTGGGGGGTCCAATCGGACCCCCCTCCTATACAGTGAGCGGTGGCTAAGTGTCCGGGAGCGTTCCGGGATGAGGGGGCAGCCATTCGTTTCTGGCCACCCCCTCGCGATCGCTCCCGGCGAATGGAAATGCCCCCTCTGTCTGTGTCAGACAGAGGGAGCAGGAGGAAGTGATGTCATCTCTGGTGCGGCGCTCACATATACCGAGCGCCGTACAAGAGAAGACATCAGGTCAGTGCACACAACACTACACTGACACCAGGACACATAGGGACATAAATCGCCCCCCCAGACACCCCAGATCACCCCCCAGATCACCCCCCCAGCCCCCAGTCACAGTGTCACTGATTGCAGTGACCATTTATTTAGTGATCACTGCAATCAGTGACATTTGTGACTGTAAAAGTGTCACCAAAGTTTAGTCTTAGGTCCAGTGTAGCCCCCTAACCCCCCCTAATAAAGGTTTAACCCCCTGATCACCCCCCAGATAACCCTTTCACCCCCTATCACCACTGTCGCTAAGCGATCATTTTTCTGATCGCTGTCTTAGCGTCAGTGATGCCGATCGGCAGCCAGTAATTTTTTTTAGGTTCGCCGCATGTTTTTATAGCGTCAGGTACCCCAATATATTATCTAATAAAGGTTTAACCCCCTTGATCGCCCCCCAGGTAACCCTTTCACCCCCTATCACCACTGTCGCTAAGCGATCGTTTTTCTAAACGCTGTCTTAGTGTCGGTGATGCAGATCGGTAGCTGGTAATTTTTTTTAGGTTCGCCGCAGGTTTTTATAGCGTCAGGTACCCCAATATATTATCTAATAAAGGTTTAACCCCCTTGATCGCCCTCCAGGTAACCGTTTCACCCCCTATCACCACTGTCGCTAAGCGATCGTTTTTCTAAACGCTGTCTTAGTGTCGGTGATGCAGATCGGTAGCCAGTAATTTTTTTTAGGCTCGCCGCATGTTTTTATAGCGTCAGGTACCCCAATATATTATCTATTAAAGGTTTAACCCCCTTGATCGCCCCCCAGGTAACCCTTTCACCCCCATCACCACTGTCGCTAAGCGATCGTTTTTCTAAACGCTGTCTTTGTGTCGGTAATGGAGATCGGTAGCTGGTAATTTTTTTTAGGTTCGCCGCAGGTTTTTATAGCGTCAGGTACCCCCATATATTATCTAATAAAGGTTTTAACCCCCTGATTGCCCCTAGTTAACCCTTTCACCAGTGATCACCATATAAGTGTTACGGGTGACGCTGGTTAGTTAGTTTGCTTTTTATAGTGTCAGGGCACCCGCCGTGTATATAACCCAATAAAGGTTTAACCCCCTGATCGCCCGGCGGGTGATATCAATTAGGTTTTAGCGTCAGAGAGGGTCTGCGTCACACCCCAGGCAGCGTCAGGTTAGTGCCAGTAATGCTAACATCCACGCGTGAAGCATACACCCCCCTTAGTGGTATAGTGGTATAGTATCTGAACAGATCAATATCTGATCTGATCAGATCTATACTAGCGTTTCCAGCAGTTTAGGGTTCCCAAAAACGCAGTGTTAGCGGGATCAGCCCAGATACCTGCTGGCACCTGCGTTTTGCCCCTCCGTCCAGCCCAGGCCACCCAAGTGCAGTATCGATCGATCACTGTCACTTGCAAAACACAACACACATAACTGCAGCGTTCGCAGAGACAGGCCTGATCCCTGCGACTCCAGTGCTGTAGGAGGTGATTTCACCACCACAGTTAAATAAAAAAAGCATATATGCCGAAGCATTGGGGCAGCAGGAGCGGAGAGGAGCTCCTAATGCCGCGTACATACGGTCGAAATTCCGACGGAGGCTTGCCCGTGGAAAAGTCCGACCATGTGTGTGCGGCATAACTTTTTTGCGGGAGGATGCCCCCATGCTTCGGCATATATAAATGGTGCGTGTATGCCCATCATTGGAAGTGGGTGGATGAAGGGCGGTATTCTAATGGTGGGCATACCCACCGATCAATCTCTTTTTTCGTTCAGCCAACTGGCTGCATGAAAAAAAAAGATTACAATACATGTCCAACAAGGACCAGCAACGTACTGGTATGTTGCTGGACTTTGAATGTTTATACCAGAATGATGCCTGTGGGTTTAGGTATCATCTTGGTATCATTCTTTTCAGCCTGCGGCCGGCTTTCATGTAAAAGCAATCCTAGCAGCTAATTAGCCTCTGGACTGCTTTTACAAGCAGTGGGAGGGAATGCCCCCCCCCCGGATATAAAAAGCGCCATTGGGAAATTGGGAAAGCATTTTATCACACCGATCTTGGTGTGGTCAGATGCTTTGAGGGCAGAGGAAAAATCTAGGGTCTGGAAGACCCCAGTTTTTTCAAAAAAGAGTACCTGTCACTACCTATTGCTATCATAGGGGATATTTACATTCCCTGAGATAACAATAAAAATGATAAAAAAAAAAATACTTGGAAGGAACAATTTAAAAATAAAAAAAAAAAGCAAAATTAATAATAAAAAAAAAATAAAAAAAAAAAAGCACCCCTGTCCTGCCCTGCTCTTGCCCAATGGCGAACGCAAGCGTCGGTCTGGCGTCATATGTAAACAGCAATTGCACCATGCATGTGAGGTATCACCGCGAAGGTCAGATCGAGGGCAATCATTTTAGCAGTAGACCTCCTCTGTAAATCTACTGGGGTAACCTGTAAAGGCTTTTAAAGGCTTTTAAAAATGTATGTAGTTTGTCGCCAATGCGCGTTTGTGCGAAATTTTAAAGCATGTCGTGTTTGGTATCTATGTACTCGGCCTAAGATCATCTTTTTTATTTCATCAAACATTTGGGCAATATAGTGTGTTTTAGTGCATTAAAATTAAAAAAAGTGGGGGGCGTGGCCGGAACCTGACCTGAATGGCAGCATAGCTTTGCAGCTCTCTCTCAGCCCGCAGCTAAAGATCAAAAAAAGGGTGCCATACCTCTCCAAAATGGGTGGATCCAGAACGACCCGCTCTACGAAGCCTCGGGGGTCCTCGCAACCCCCCCCAGGTTCGTCATCCGACCTCCGGGACTACTTCAGTCAACCTGACCTCCCACCGAGCAGGATGATCAAGATGGCGCCGGCCGGCGCCATGGAGCAGGCCGCAGCCCTCCATCCGAACTCCATCCCGGCCTCCCAGCAACAACGGGATCCCCTGGGCCCAGGCACCTCACAGCAGATGACCGGGGAGCCACCCCGGGTCCAAGGAGCGGTGAGTCCCCCCCTCGGGCCAACGCTACATTCCGCAGCCAGCCGCCCCTCATCCCCGGCGGCCATCTTGGGACTCCCCACGAGGCCTCAGCCATACACCCAGTGCTCTGGGGCCTTCCCGCAGCTGCTCCGTACCGCCTCAGATCCGGGCCTAACGGACACAGCAGCCAGCTCGCAGCCCTATGCTGGAGGGGGAGAGGACCATCCATCCCTGCCAGGCCTCCCTCACACACCCCCGACCTGCGAGTCACCGGGAACATGTAACCCCACTGAGACCACCGTACCGGACCCCCTATCACCCAGGACACAGAGGCAATCCAGGTCGAGGGCCCCTCTTTTACAGGGCCCACACGCAGCACCAGCCCTCTCCTATGCCCAGGCAGCAAGCCCCCCTCTCCCTCCTCACTCCCCGAAGTCCCCTGCCAGGAATCTCCCACCCTCGCAAAGCCCGGACTGGAGTGACCCGTGGGAATATCAGGGGGCCCATCATACCTCACCAAATCCCCTCTGGGGAGCTAGCCTATACCCCCACTATCCCCATGATCAGCCGGACAACTGCCCCAGGGCACTGGGACAGGAGTACCCCCCCCAGATACCCCCGCCGTGGCAGGCATATCTCCAAGCAATGCCGACTAAGGATGATTTCAGACAACTTGTCGAGGAAGTGAAGTCCACTTGCAGATCGGAGATTCAAGCCCTCCAATCGGGACTCAAACACTTAGCAGACAGGGTGGAGATGGCTGAGGAGGAAATCCAGGAAACCAAAATTGCAATACATAGAACCCAAGTTCAGGGGTCTGAACACCGCACCCTCTTCCGAGACATGCAGCGCCACGTAGAGGACCTGGACAACAGGGGGCGCAGGAACAATATCCGTGTCCGGGGGGTCCCAGAAGCAGAGGGCCCGGAAGATGTCCAGAATACGCTACAAACTCTCTTTAATGACCTTATTGGGGCGGCCCCAAACCACACTATCGAAATGGATAGAGCACACCGAGCATTACGGCCCAAGGGCACCGCGGCCAGACCCCGAGATATTATTTGCAGGCTATCATCGTACCCTCTGAAAGAAGATATCATGAGGCAAGCCCGCCTAGCACGCAAAGTAACCCTAGGAGACCACCACATCCAACTATTCCCGGACTTGTCCTGGATCACTTTGCAAAAAAGACGGCTTCTCCAACCACTGCTGCGAATGCTCCAGGAAGAGAACATTCCTTACCGATGGGGATTCCCCTTCAGCCTCACAGCCAAACGTCAGGGCAAGACGGCGACCCTGAGATACCCGGAGGACCTCGACCCTTTTTGCAACACCCTGGAACTTAGAGTACCCCAGCTTCCTGAGTGGGATCTCATAGCCACCCCGCCCCCACCGCCCACAGTCTGGCAGACGGTCCCTCCACCTAAGCGCTCCAGAGGACCGGAGAGATCCCCGAGGGGCCGGGGATCACACCAGCGAAGATCATGAGCAAGTCACCCCACTACCTCATAGCATGCGTGAAGGACCGTTCCTTCACCCCCTTTTCTTTCTCCTCATTTTTTCTTTTTTGCCCATCCAGGTGGAGCATCCCTGGCATCAGGCTGTTCACTGACCCACCTTTGGCACCCTAGCTATACCCAGATAAACACTATGGGCGAGTCTCGGAAGAGACTTTGGAGAGAGACTGTCCGAGTTACCCCTGCCTCCCCCCCTTTTTTATTTCCTTTTTTGGAATACTGGACTACCAGAGCAAGCGGGTTTACAATGTCTTGCATGTTGGACTTTGGGTTCCCCTGGGGCCCCCTGGCTCACCCTCATGAGGTGGGGGCGGGGGGGCCCACGGGAAGCCTTTTGGACCTGGGCCGGCTGGTCCCCTTAGGTCTGATAATGTTGTTTTTTGTGTTCATAGTATCATACATAGATTTGTTGCACTAACTACTCTTCTCTCTTTCTTAGCTATTCTTAACCCCCTCCCTTCCTTTGTCGTCACCTGGCTCCACCACCGGGACCCCCGGATCTCCTCCAGCGCAAAACCGGCTCCCAGCCATGACGGTCCGGACCATCTCCGCCACCACCAGATGAGTATATACACTCCCCACCCGAACACTCATGGCTAAAATATTATCTTTAAATGTCCACGGCCTGAACTCTAATCGTAAGAGACATCTGGCATTGAGGGAGTTTAGGCAGTCGGGGGCGAGTGTTGTCATGGTACAGGAAACCCACTTTGACAAGGAGGGCACCTTCGCGTTCGCCTCCAGGTATTACCCACAGGTCTATTTATCCTCAGGGCCCCACAAGAGAGCGGGTGTGGCCATCCTGATTAAACAGGGGTCCCCCTTCAAGTACTCGTCCCACTATAGTGATCCTCAGGGCCATTTCCTTATCCTCCGGGGCCTGTGGCTGGACAGGGAAATCACGTTCTGTGTAGTTTATGTCCCAAATGTCAGGCAGACGGGATTCCTTAATAGAGCACTAGCTCGCCTTTTCCGCTCAGACCATGGACTATTAGTGGTGGGGGGGGACTTTAACCTAACCCATTCGGAGCTGGCGGATCGCCAGGGACTGGGCCCCAGGGCGCCTACTGCTCGAGCACTTAGAGACTCGAGGCTCTTCCGCCAAATAACCAGAAGGTACGCCCTCTTTGACGCCTGGCGGGCCCTCCACCCTGGTGACCGACAGTACACTTTCTATTCTGCCCCACACCGAACGCACTCCCGCATAGACTACGTCTTTGTTAATAATGCCACCCTACGCGTGGCCCGAACCGCACAGATTCTGCCAATCTCGTGGTCGGATCACGCCCCGGTGGTGCTGACCCTAGACATAGGCACCCCGACGCGAGGACCATGCACCTGGCGACTAAACACATTCCTGCTGCAACACCTCCCCTCGAAAATGGAACTGTCCTCCACACTACAACATTATCTGGCAGAAAACAATACGGGGGATGTAACCGCATCCACTCTATGGGAAGCCCACAAGGCGGTGATGAGGGGCAGATGTATGGCCCTCTCCTCTGCCATGAAGCGGGACGCGCAGGCCTTGCAGACCCAGACAGAAAAAGAGCTTAGAACCCTTGAAAAACAACTCCAATCCAACCCCACTCTGACTCTCCTAAAAAAAATGACTTCCCTTAGAGCAACCTTAGGTGACCTGGCCCTGGGCCGAGTTGAGAAAGCCCTAATCAAACTAAAACAGAAGTTTTACGACAAGGGTAACAAAGCCCATACACTGCTAGCTCGGAAGCTCCGTGACAGCACCCAGGCTTCGACCCCACATCAGATCCAAAACGGTTCGGGCACCCTGGTTTCCCACCCCACGGACATAGCACAATCCTTTGCGGAATTCTACGAGGCCCTGTACAACAATCCTGATATTCCCGCAAACCCCCCCAAGCCCGAAACGGCCAAACGTATCCAGCAATACCTGGACTGTAGTGGAATATCGCAACTCCGTTCTACAGATCTGGACTCCCTGAACGCCCCGATAACACATGAGGAAATAGAACAGACAGTCAAATCCCTACCCAATTGTAAAGCCCCAGGCCCAGATGGCTTTCCTTATGAGTACTACAAGGAATTCCTCCCACTCCTGCTCCCCTCCATGGGCAGACTCTTTAATGCTTTCCTACATGACACCCCGATCCCGAGGGATATGCAGAGCTCCTTTATCACAGTGATCCCCAAGCCCGGGAAGGACCCCTCCATCTGCGCTAACTATAGGCCAATTGCCCTGCTTAACTCGGACTTAAAAATATTCACTAAACTCTTGTCTATACGCCTGAACACGGTCTTACCCTCCCTGATCCATAAGGATCAGGTGGGCTTCGTCCCCCTTCGCCAGGCAGGAGACAACACCAGGAAGATCATAGACTTGGTGGAGGTGGCGAACAGGGAACGCACACAAGCCCTGTTGCTGAGTTTAGACGCAGAAAAGGCGTTCGACCGCCTGGGGTGGCCCTTCCTGTTCGCCACACTCCGCCACGTGGGATTAAGGGGACCCTTCTATAGAGCCATACAGCACCTATACTTAGACCCTTCCTCCCAGGTCAGGACCCCCTTCACCCTGTCAGCTCCGCTACCGGTGCGAAATGGCACCAGACAGGGGTGTCCGCTTTCACCCCTGCTATTTGCACTGTGTGTGGAACCCCTAGCAGCCACAATCCGTAATAACCCGGACATTAAGGGCATAAAGGTACGAGACAGGGAGTTTAAAATCTCCCTGTTCGCAGACGACATTATTCTCTCATTAACCCAACCTAGAACCTCCCTCCCAAATCTCCACGCAGAACTAGATCGATACGGGGCTCTATCGGGTTATAAAATTAATACATCTAAGTCAGAGGCCCTCCCAATCAACACACCGGGGGAGGAGGTAGCACACCTGAAAGCCAACTTCCCCTATAGCTGGAAAACCACTGCCCTAAAGTACCTGGGAATTAATATCACCCCACAATTCGCTACCCTCTACCAGGAGAATTTCCCTCCTCTTTTCCACAATATCAGAACCCTTCTCCAACAATGGAAAAAACATCACATCTCCTTGCTTGGAAGGATCGCGTCTGTGAAAATGACGATCCTCCCAAAATTACTGTACCTCTTCCAGACCCTACCTATCCCTGTTCCCTACGGCCAACTGAAACACTTACAAGCGGACCTACTGCAATTTACATGGAACTACGGGAGGCACAGAATCCCACGTTCAGTATTACAAGCAGCTAGGTCTGACGGGGGCCTGGCCTTCCCTAACCTGGTAAAATACTACCAGGCGGCACAACTGAGAGCGATAACTTCCTGGTTCACACTCCGCTCTTATAATAAATGGACAGAGATAGAGAAATTATGGTTAGCCCCGATACACCCAAACAGCCTGTTATGGAGCGCGAACGCGGAGGTGGACCCTGCCCGATTGCTAGGCCCGATGGCACAGCTCCGGAGGCTATGGCGTAAACTAACACGACAACACAAACTGTCGTCGGACAGCTCGCTCCTGACCTCCTTTGCCTGTAACCCCGACATGCCAGATAGCTTAACCCACCAAATGTCCTCCCCCTGGACAACGAGAGACCTCTTTCACTTTGGAAACTTGATAGACCCATGCACCCGTAAACTACGCTCTTTTGAGGACTTGCAATCACACTATGACCTCCCTAAACAAGCTTTCTACGGGTATCTCCAAATCCGCCACTATGCCCTAACGTTTGCTCCAAACCTGCATTTCTCCCCACCTACCCCTTTTGAGCGCCTAATTCTGGCAGGCTCAGCTCAGAGAGGCCTGATCTCAGATATATACAAAATACTGAATGAGAGGCCCCTTGATTCAATGGGCAAACACAGATATATGATTAAATGGGAAAAGGCTTTGGGTGAGGAGATACCCGTGGACCAATGGTGGGCCATTTGGACCCAGGCGTCCAAGACATCGCTATGTACGCTCTATAAAGAAAATATTTACAAAATAATGTACTTCTGGTACATGACCCCTGATGTTCTCCATGCCATTCACCCGGCCAGCTCAGATCGCTGCTGGCGATGCATGGGGGCGAAGGGGACTCTATATCATATCTACTGGGAGTGCCCACTGATAGCCCCCTTCTGGGCTTCTGTACACCAACTACTAATTCGACTTCTTGAAACGGAGGTCCCCATGACCCCTAAATTTTTCATACTAGGACTGATGTCTCTGAAGGCCCCACGCCCACATAAGAAGCTAGCTAGTCATGTCCTTACGGCAGCCCGCTGCTTAGTGGCACTAAACTGGAAACGCAGCTCCCCTCCTCCGGAGGGAGCGCTGTATGCCAGGATTAGAGATGTAGAAGTAATGGAGAGGATGACCGCAAGAATTCAGGATCGCCTGGACGCGCATAACATGGTTTGGGAGCTCTGGCACCGAAGGGAGGAACGCAGTGACTTGGAGCCAGGTATAACTTGACGACACCCCCCCCCCCCCACACCCCCTCTACCCCCCACCCTTCTATTGTCTTTTCGCCCCCTCCCCCCCTTTTTTTCATTCTTCTATTTCTTTTCTTTCTTCTCTTGTTATATTATCCTCTTCATGGGAGCCCCTTTGGGATCCTCGCACTAATGTACATAATAACTATATTGGCTCGAAAACTTGGTTGACGACATACCATGTCCCTGTTGTGATAACTAGATAGGATTGGATAATACAGCACATAGCAGAGATACAGTGATTACATGCTCAGGAACTGTTACGACCCTATACCCAGACGTGTTAACGATTATCCTGTTGGTTGTAAAACTATTGCATTTGATCTGTGTCCAATGTGGCTTTCAATAAAAAGAGTTATTGATAAAAAAAAAAAAATTAAAAAAAGTGTATTTTTTAACCCAAAAAATGCGTTTGAAAAATCGCTGCGCAAATACTGTGTAGAAAAAAAAATGCAACACCCACCATTTTATTCTGTAGGGCCTTTGCTTTAAAAATATATATAATGTTTGGGGGTTCAACATAATTTTCTTGCAAAAAAAAAAATGTTTTCATGTAAACAAAAAGTGTCAAAAAGGGCTTTGTCTTCAAGTGGTTAGAAGAGTGGATGTAAGCTTCCTAATGTTGTGTATAAAATGCCAGAACAGTTCAAAACCCCCCCCAAATGACCCCATTTTGGAAAGTAGACACCCCAAGCTATATACTGAGAGGCATGTCGAGTCCATGGAATATTTTATATGTTGACACAAGTTGCGGAAAAAATAATTTTTTTTTTTTTTTTTTGCACAAAGTTGTCACTAATTGATATATTGCTCAAACATGCCATGGGCATATGTGGAATTACACCCCAAAATACATTCTGTTGCTTCTCCTGAGTACGGGGATACCACATGTGTGAGACTTTTTGGGAGCCTAGCCACGTACGGGACCCCAAAAACCAAGCACCGCCTTCAGGCTTTCTAAGGGTGTAAATTTTTGATTTCACTTCTCACTGCCTATCACAGTTTCGGAGGCCATGGAATGCCCAGATAGCACAAAACCCCCCCAAATGACCCCATTTTGGAAAGTAGACACCCCAAGCTATTTGCTGAGAGGTATTGTGAGTATTTTGCAGATCTCGCTTTTTGTCACAAAGTTTTGAAAATTGAAAAAAAAAAAAAATATATATATATATTTTCTTTCTTCATTTTCAAAAACAAATGAGAGCTGTAAAATACTCGCCATTCCTCTCAGCAAATACCTTGGGGTGTCTACTTTCCAAAATGGGGTCATTTGGGGGGTTTTGTGCCATCTGGGTATTCCATGGCCTCCGAAACTGTAATAGGCAGTGAGGAGTGAAATCAAAAATTTACACCCATAGAAATCCTGAAGGCGGTGCTTGGTTTTCGGGGTTCTGTACGCGGCTAGGCTCCCAAAATGTCTCACACATGTGGTATCCCCGTACTCAGGAGAAGCAACAGAATGTATTTTGGGGTGTAATTCCACATATAACCATGGCATGTGTGAGCAATATATCATTTAGTGACAACTTTTTGTAATTTTTTATTTTTTTTGTCATTATTCAATCACTTGGGACAAAAAAAATATATTCAATGGGCTCAACAGGCCTCTCAGCAATTTCCTTGGGGTGTCTACTTTCTAAAATGGGGTCATTTGGGGGGGTTTTGTGCTATTTTGGCATTTTATGGCCTTCGAAACTGTGATAGGTAGTGAGGAGTGAAATCAAAAATTTGCGCCCTTAGAAATCCTGAAGGCGGTGCTTGGTTTCCGGGGTCCCGTACGCGGCTAGGCTCCCAAAAAGTCCCACACATGTGGTATCCCCGTACTCAGGAGAAGCAGCAAAATGTATTTTGGGGTGAAATTCCAAATATAACCATGGCATGTGTGAGCAATATATCATTTAGTGACAACTTTTTGTAATTTTTATTTTTTTTTAGTCATTATTCAATCACTTGGGACAAAAAAAAAAATTCAATGGGCTCAACATGCCTCTCAGCAATTTCCTTGGGGTGTCTACTTTCCAAAATGGGGTCATTTGGGGGGGTTTTGTACTGCCCTGTCATTTTAGCACCTCAAGAAATGAGATAGGCAGTCATAAATTTAAAGCTGTGTAAATTTCAGAAAATGTACCCTAGTTTGTAAACTCTATAACTTTTGCGCAAACCAATAAATATACGCTTATTGACATTTTTTTTACTAAAAACATGTGGCTGAATACATTTTGGCCTAAATGTATGACTAAAATTGAGTTTATTCGATTTTTCTTATAACAAAAAGTAGAAAATATCATTTTTTTTCAAATTTTTCGGTCTTTTTCCGTTTATATCGCAAAAAATAAAAACCGCAGAGGCAATCAAATACCATTAAAAGAAAGCTCTATTTGTGGGAAGAAAAGGACGCAAATTTCGTTTGGGTACAACATTGCATGTCCGCACAATTTACAGTTAAAGCAGCGCAGTGCAAAATTCTGAATTCACCTCTGGTCCTTTAGCTACCAAATGGTCCGGGGCTTAAGTGGTTAAAGGCCCTTTTCCTGTACTGGTGTCTGTTGTTGGAGTCCAGGTCTGCAGGTCTGTAATGGGTGTTTTGAACTCCCTACCCCACTCTCTTTGGCGTTTGAGTCAATATACTCCTTTTTGTTGGCGTATAAAGTGACTAACGCCCACCTGTTCATCTATTTCACTATTGCCGGGGATCTACACCCTGAGGGGAATTGTCAAAATGTAAGTCCTCCCTGTCTTTGGAGGTACAGCACCTAACCGCTACAAAAAAAAGAAAAAAGTTATTTAATTAAATAAAAAAAATCATACAGTTTATATGTGGTCATAGTACTGCGGTGTCCCGATGCAGAGTTAAGCCACGTCTGAATGCTACAGTCTAGCTACCCATATGAATGAGTCCTTAGTGAAGTACCCTGAAAAGTTAAAATTTTGTCTGGAATTTCTTGTAAAATAACTAATATGCTGCGTACACACGACCGTTTTTCATGGAGAGAAAAATGCATTTTTTAAAATTTTGGTCATTAACCACTTAAGCCCCGGACCATTTGGTAGCTAAAGGACCAGAGGTGAATTCAGAATTTTGCACTGCGCTGCTTTAACTGTAAATTGTGCGGACATGCAATGTTGTACCCAAACAAAATTTGCGTCCTTTTCTTCCCACAAATAGAGCTTTCTTTTAATGGTATTTGATTGCCTCTGCGATTTTTATTTTTTGCGATATAAACGGAAAAAGACCGAAAATTTTGAAAAAAAATGATATTTTCTACTTTTTGTTATAAGAAAAATCGAATAAACTCAATTTTAGTCATACATTTAGGCCAAAATTTATTCAGCCACATGTCTTTAGTAAAAACAACGTCAATAAGTGTATATTTATCGGTTTGCGCAAAAGTTATAGCGTTTACAAACTAGGGTACATTTTCTGGAATTTACACAGCTTTAAATTTATGACTGCCTATCTCATTTCTTGAGGTGCTAAAATGGCAGGGCAGTACAAAACCCCCCCAAATGACCCCATTTTGGAAAGTAGACACCCCAAGGAAATTGCTGAGAGGCATGTTGAGCCCATTGAATATTTTTTTTGTCCCAAGTGATTGAATAATGACAAAAAAAAAATTACAAAAAGTTGTCACTAAATGATATATTGCTCACACATGCCATGGTTATATGTGGAATTGCACCCCAAAATACATTCTGCTGCTTCTCCTGAGTACGGGAATACCACATGTGTGGGACTTTTTAGGAGCCTAGCCACGTACGGGACCCCGGAAACCAAGCACCGCCTTCAGGATTTCTAAGGGCGCAAATTTTTGATTTCACTCCTCACTACCTATCACAGTTTTGAAGGCCATAAAATGCCAAAATAGCACAAAACCCCCCCAAATGACCCCATTTTAGAAAGTAGACACCCCAAGGAAATTGCTGAGAGGCCTGTTGAGCCCATTGAATATTTTTTTTTTGTCCCAAGTGATTGAATAATGACAAAAAAAAAAAAATTACAAAAAGTTGTCACTAAATGATATATTGCTCACACATGCCATGGTTATATGTGGAATTGCACCCCAAAATACATTTTGCTGCTTCTCCTGAGTACGGGGATACCACATGTGTGGGACTTTTTAGGAGCCTAGCCGCGTACGGGACCCCGAAAACCAATCACCGCCTTCAGGATTTCTAGGCACAAATTTTTGATTTCACTCCTCACTACCTATCACAGTTTCGAAGGCCATAAAATGCCAAAATAGCACAAAACCCCCCCAAATGACCCCATTTTGGAAAGTAGACACCCCAAGCTGTTTGCTGAGAGGCATGGTGAGTATTTTACAGCTCTCATTTGTTTTTGAAAATGAAGAAAGAATTATTTTTTTTTTCTTTTTTTTTTTTTCAATTTTCAAAACTTTGTGACAAAAAGCGAGATCTGCAAAATACTCACAATACCTCTCAGCAAATAGCTTGGGGTGTCTACTTTCCAAAATGGGGTCATTTGGGGGGGTTTTGTGCCATCTGGGCATTCCATGGCCTCCGAAACTGTGATAGGCAGTGAGAAGTGAAATCAAAAATTTACACCCTTAGAAAGCCTGAAGGCGGTGATTGGATTTTGGGGTCCCGTACGCGGCTAGGCTCCCAAAAAGTCTCACACATGTGGTATCCCCGTACTCAGGAGAAGCAACAGAATGTATTTTGGGGTGTAATTACACATATGCCCATGGCATGTTTGAGCAATATATCATTTAGTGACAACTTTGTGGAAAAAAAAAAAATTTGTCTTTTTTCCGCAACTTGTGTCAACATATAAAATATTCCATGGACTCGACATGCCTCTCAGTATATAGCTTGGGGTGTCTACTTTCCAAAATGGGGTCATTTGGGGGGGTTTTGAACTGTTCTGGCATTTTATACACAACATTAGGAAGCTTACATCCACTCTTCTAACCACTTGAAGACAAAGCCCTTTCTGACACTTTTTGTTTACATGAAAACATATTTTTTTTTGCAGGAAAATTATGTTGAACCCCCAAACATTATATATATTTTTAAAGCAAAGGCCCTACAGAATAAAATGGTGGGTGTTGCATTTTTTTTTTCTACACAGTATTTGCGCAGCGATTTTTCAAACGCATTTTTTGGGGAAAAAATACACTTTTTTTATTTTAATGCACTAAAACACACTATATTGCCCAAATGTTTGATGAAATAAAAAAGATGATCTTAGGCCGAGTACATAGATACCAAACACAACATGCTTTAAAATTTCGCACAAACGCGCATTGGCAACAAACTACATACATTTTTAAAAGCCTTTAAAAGCCTTTACAGGTTACCCCGTTAGATTTACAGAGGAGGTCTACTGCTAAAATTACTGCCCTCGATCTGACCTTCGCGTTGATACCTCACATGCATGGTGCAATTGCTGTTTACATATGACGCCAGACCGACGCTTGCGTTCGCCATTGGGCAAGAGCAGGGCAGGACAGGGGTGCTTTTTTTTTTATTATTATTAATTTTGCTTTTTTATTTTATTTTTAAATTGTTCCTTCCATGTTTTTTTTTTTTTATCATTTTTATTGTTATCTCAGGGAATGTAAATATCCCCTATGATAGTAATAGGTAGTGACAGGTACTCTTTTTTTGAAAAAACTGGGGTCTAGACCCTAGATCTTTCCTCTGCCCTCAAAGCATCTGACCACACCAAGATCGGTGTGATAAAATGCTTTCCCAATTTCCCAATGGCGCTTTTTATATCCGGGGGGGACATTCCCTCCCACTGCTTGTAAAAGCAGTCCAGAGGCTAATTAGCCACTAGGGTTGCTTTTACATTAAAGCCGGCCGCTGGCTGAAAAGAATGATACCAAGATGATACCTAAACCCGCAGGCATCAATCTGGTATAACCATTCAAAGTCCAGCAACATACCAGTACGTTGCTGGTCCTTGTTGGACATGTATTGTAATCTTTTTTTTTCATGCAGCCAGGTGGCTGAACGAAAAAAGAGATTGATCGGTGGGTATGCCCACCATTAGAATACCGCCCTTCATCCACCCACTTCTAATGATGGGCATACATGCACCATTTATATATGCCGAAGCATGGGGGCATCCTCCCGCAAAAAAGTTATGTCGCACACACATGGTCGGACTTTTCCACGGGCAAGCCTCCGTCGGAATTTCGACCGTATGTACGCGGCATTAGGAGCAAAATCGCTCCTCCGCCCCTGCTGCCCCAATGCTTCGGCATATTTGCTTCTTTTTTTTTTTAACTGTGGTGGTGAAATCACCTCCTACAGCACTGGAGTCGCAGGGATCAGGCCTGTCTCTACGAACGCTGCAGTTATGTGTGTTGTGTTTTGTAAGTGACAGTGATCGATCGATACTGCACTTGGGTGGCCTGGGCTGGACGGAGGGGCAAAACGCAGGTGCTAGCAGGTATCTGGGCTGATCCCGCTAACACTGCGTTTTTGGGAACCCTAAACTGCTGGGGACGCTAGTATAGATCTGATCAGATCAGATATTGATCTGTTCAGATACTATACCACTAAGGGAGGTGTATGCTTCACGTGTGGGTGTTAGCGTTACTGGCACTAACCTGACGCTGCCTGGGGTGTGACACAGACCCTCTCTGACGATAAAACCTAATTGATATCACCCGCCGGGCGATCAGGGGGTTAAACCTTTATTGGGTTATATACGGCGGGTGCCCTGACACTATAAAAAGCAAACTAACTAACCAGTGTCACCCGTAACACTTATATGATGATTACTGGTGAAAGGGTTAACTAGGGGCAATTAGGGGGTTAAAACCTTTATTAGATAATATATGGGGGTACCTGACGCTATAAAAACCTGCGGCGAACCTAAAAAAAATTACTGGCTACCGATCTGCATCACCGACGGTAAGACATCGATCAGAAAAATGATCGCTTAGCGACAGTGGTGATAGGGGGTGAAAGGGTTACCTGGGGGGCGATCAAGGGGGTTAAACCTTTATTAGATAATTTATGGGGGGTACCCGACGCTATAAAAACCTGCGGCGAACGTAAAAAAATTACTGGGTACCGATCTGCATCACCGACGCCAAGACAGCGATCAGAAAAATGATCGCTTAGTGACAGTGGTGATAGGGGGTGAAAGGGTTACCTGGGGGGCGATCAAGGGGGTTAAACCTTTATTAGATCATTTATGGGGGTACCCGACGCTATAAAAACCTGCGGCGAACCTAAAAAAAAAAATACTGGCTACCGATCAGCATCACCGACGCTAAGACATCGATCAGAAAAACGATCGCTTAGTGACAGTGGTGATAGGGGGTGAAAGGGTTACCTGGGGGGCGATCAAGGGGGTTAAACCTTTATTAGATAATTTATGGGGGTACCCGACGCTATAAAAACCTGCGGCGAACCTAAAAAAAATTACTGGGTACCGATGTGCATCACCGACGCCAAGACAGCGATCAGAAAAATGATCGCCAAGCGACGGCGGTGCTAGGGGGTGAAGGGGTTATCTGGGGGGTGATCAAGGGGTTAAACCTTTATTAGGGGGGGTTAGGGGGCTACACTGGACCTAAAACTAAATGTAGTGACACTTTTACAGTCACAAATGTCACTGATTGCAGTGATCAGTAAATAAATGGTCACTGCAATCAGTGACACTGTGACTGGGGGCTTGGGGGTGATCTGGGGGGGCTGGGGGGTGATCTGGGGGGGCCTGGGGGGGCGATTTATGTGTCTATGTGTGCTGGTGTTAGTGTAGTGTTAGTGCACTGACCTGTGTGTCTTCTCTTGTACGACGCTCAGTATATGTGAGCGCCGCACAGGAGATGACATCACTTCCTCCTGCTTTCTCTATCTGTGTAAACATTACACAGACAGAGGGGGCATTTCTATTCGCCGGGAGCGATCGCGGGGGGGTGGTCGGAATCGAACGGCCGCCCCCCCCATCTCGGAACGCTCCCAGACGAATTCCGACCGCTCACTGTACAGAAGGGGGGTCCGATCGGACCCCCCAACTGTACAAAGGCAATCACGTATGCTCTACGTGATTGTGCCTGTCGGCGCCATTGTGCCGACGTATATATACAGTGAGCGGTCGTTAAGTGGTTAAAAACGATCATGTGTAGGCTCCAGAGCATTTTTCGCGATGTGAAAAATGGGCATTAAAAATTTGGAACATGCTCTATTTTTTCTCGTCGTTTTTCACGTCGTCGTTTTTCTCGCCGTGAAAAACGGCCGTGTGTAGGCTTTAACGGCGTGAAAAAAACGCGCATGCTCAGAAGCAATTTATGAGACGGGAGCGCTCGTTCTGGTAAAACTAGCGTTCATAATGGAGATAGCACATTCGTCACGCTGTAACAGACTTAAGAGTACAAGGCTGAAAAGCGCGAAACGTCTCTCACCAAACTTTACTAACACGGGGATCAGCAAAAGCAGCCCAAAGGGTGGCGCCATCCGAATGGAACTTTCCCTTTATAGTGCCGTCTTACATTTCGTACGTCACCGCGCTTTGTTCGAGCATTTTTTTCACGATCGTGTGTAGGCAAGTCAGGCTAGAGAAGAATCACGTCGAGAAAAACTTTGTTTTTTTCAATGACATTAAAAACGGTCGTGTGTACGCGGCATTATTCTTAACTCAAAAAAGTACCTTTGTTTTCAGCTGTGATCTGAGTTCCTGTTGGAGGGTGGCTATACGTGCTCTCCATGGTTCCACTGTATGTAGGAATGTAGCCACCCTCTCTTGCTCGTTCTGGAGATGGACTAGGGCAGCCATTCTCAACCAGGGTTCTGCCAGAGGTTGCTGGGGGTTCCTCAAACAATGATCACATTTTGCCTCTCATAAAACATACCATTGACCATCATGTAAGGGGGCACCTTTTTTCTGACCACCAATGTGAGGGAGCAGTACAGTATTTATGGTCTGCAATTAATTTTTGGCCAATGTTAATGTTTGCTTCAACATTTCTTATTCTTTTATTTATTCCTAAATTCACAAGTTATATCTCACCCTTAATTCCAAGGTTTCCCTGAGACCCCAATGTTATTTGAAGGGTTCCTCCATTGTAAAAAGGTTGACAAAAGGCTGGACTATGGGATTTGTAATGTGCATAGAGGAGGGCACATGACTGCAATAACGTGCACTGTTCATTCCAAATTTAAAGGGGTTGTAAAGGTTTGTTTTTTATTTTCTAAATAGGTTCCTTTAAGCTAGTGCATTGTTGGTTCACTTACCTTTTCCTTCCATTTCCCTTCTAAATGTTTTTTTTCTTTGTCTGAATTTCTCACTTCCTGTTTCTCCTCAGTAAGCTTGCCCCCATCATCCGAGCTGTTCTGGCTGGGTGTTAGTCAACCAGAACAGCTTACTGAACAAACAGCTTACTGAGGAGGAACAGGAAGTGAGAAGTTCAGACGAAGAAAACAAAGAAAAAATTAATTTAGAAGGGAAATCGAAGGAAAAGGTAAGTGAACCAACAATGCACTAGCTTAAAGGAACCTATTTAGAAAATAAAAAATGAACCTTTACAGGTGGAAATAGAGAGGACAAGACAAGTAGACATGTGCACTACCAAAAAATTTGCTTAGTTTAATTCGTTTTTTTTGTTTATCGGATAATTTGTTATGATCGGCATTCGTTACTTCGGATAATTCATAACTTCGTTTGCATTCGTATTTGTTACGTTCACTAACAGTTACTTTAGCCACATTTTAAAGGAAATTCCAATAAAAATGTTAATATAATCTACCCCAAATTAGCTGCTACAGAGACCTGGATTGAAGAATTATTGACTTCAGCTATTTTACATATAATTTAAAGGTGTTGTAAAGGTTTAATTTTTATTTTTTTAAATAACAAACCTACCACACTTACCTCCACTGTGCAGTTTGTTTTGCACAGAGTGGCCCCGATCCTCGTCTTCTAGGGGTCCCTCTGCGGCTGTCTCGGCTTCTCCCCGCAGGAGCTAACCCCCCTCTGGGAAGCTTTCTCCCAAGGGGGTTAGCTTGTGGGCGCGCTCCCGTTTGATACACTCGGCGGCTATGGCTATCACTCAGCCCCACCCCCCGGCGCGCCGCATCATTGATTTGATTGACAGCAGCGGGAGCCAATGGCTGCGCTGCTATCAATCATCCAATGAAGAGCTGGGGGAAAGCAATGCAGGATCGCGCCCACGGAGATTCGGGGCTCAGGTAAGTAAAACGGGGGCTCGGGGGGGCCGGAGAGTGCAAGGTGTTTTTTCACCTTAATGCATAGGATGCATTAAGGTGAAAAAACACGAAGCTTTACAACCCCTTTAATAGTTTATATTAATAAATAATAATGATAATAAAAACTATAATAATATTTAATAATTTATTTATAATAGAAAATACGAAAAACGAAATTATCCGAATGTAATCGAATCGTTAAACTCATAGGTTGAATCGTTTTTCGTTCTTTTGTATTTTTGTATTTTAGTTCTTTCGGATTTTCGTTCTGACAATTTGTTTTCGTGTGCATTAGTCAAAAGTGTCTTTCATTCATTCATATGCTTCCGAATGAACGAATATGCAGAATTTCATCCGAAAACGAATTTGTAGTGAAACTAATTGCACATGTCTAATTACAGGGAGCAGGAGGAACACAATAAGAAATTACTTAATGAAACATAGTCTACAGGGCCATTAGAATTTGGATGAGTATGGGTTATATTAGGGTATCGTTTAGTGTCACTTTAGGCCACAATACATTTTTCTGTATAGCAGTTGAGTTAGGTGACCACCAATTTGTGTGTAGGTGCCTTTGCAGCATCTGATATAACTACTGCAGCAAAATGAAGATGATATTGCCCAGGTTGGTCAGCCAATGGCAGAGAGCCCTGATCGGAGTGTACTGGCAGGGGGGCCGTGCCCATGTCAGAACACAATAGCTCAGTGGGGGGAGATCGCTATACTAACTTTGCATAGTTAGTATAGCGGCTCCGATCGCAGCCGACAGGTCTTTTTTTCTGTTCAACCTGCTGGAGATAGGAGACAGATAGGACCTTATCACATGTACAACTTTCATCATCAGCTGAGTAGGGAGCTGTGTCCAGCATTCCAGTAACTCATTAGATATCTCCCTGTCAAATGTTCTCTGATATATCTTTCAGCAGTCTGCGTACATAAACAGACAAGGCGAAATGAAACACACCTTCATTGTAACACCCTAGGAAAAATGCCAAATGGCAGCTGATTAGGAAATCACAAGATAATCTGCAATTATTTAAGTGTTGTGTAAAATTCATGTGATTCAATATTTAAAGTAGAGCTCCCTGCCAGCATCTCTGGGCAATTTTGGAACATACATTTGTAGCGCCCCCCCCCCAATATTTGGGGGCGCTTTATGGAAATTTAGGGGCAGTCTGAGCCAGTAGTTGGGCTCAGACCAATTATAGTTCAAATTGTTTGCTCTGCTCTGGGTGTGATACTGCCTGGCAGGGTTATTCTCCTCTGCCTGCAGGTGACACTGTCACCGCCGGCACAGGCTGGATCATGGGGGTATCACAGCACCATGGGGCGATTCCAGGGGGACCCCAAGGCATTCAGGGGGACCTCTGGTCCAGTGAGCGTGCCTCGTGGTCTACATAGCACGAGGTGCGCAGGTGTGTTTAGGCCTCGGGCACCTTTAGCCCGAGGCTCTGCTACTGCATCGTAGGCCCAGCTCTCTTAACGACCGCTCACTGTACATATACGTCGGCAAAATGGCACGGACAGGCAAATCACATACCTGTACGTGACTGACTTCGTATGGGTGGGGGGTCCGATCGGACCCCCCTCCGGTACAGTGAGCGGGCAGTATCGTCCTGGGAGCGATCCGTGATGAGGGGGCGGCCATTGGTTTCTGGCCACCCCCTTGCGATCGCTCCCAGCGAATCAAATGCTTCCTCTGCCTGTGTAATGTATACACAGGCAGGAGGAAGTGATGTCATCTCTCCTGCGGTGCTCACATATACCGGAGCGCCATGGAGAGAAGACATCAGGTTAGTGCACAAACAGTACACTGACACCAGGACACATAGGCACACAATCGCCCCCCCAGTCACCCCCAGATCACCCCCCAGATCACCCCCCAGCCCCCAGTCACAGTGTCACTGATTGCAGTGATCATTTATTTACTGATCACTGCAAACAGTGACATTTGTTACTGTAAAAGTGTCAGGGAAGTTAGTTTTAGGTCCAGTGTAGCCCCCTAACCCCCCTAATAAAGGTTTAACCCCTTGATCCCCTAGGTAACCCTTTCACCCCCTAGCACCACTGTCACTAAGCGATCGTTTTTCTGATCGCTGCATTCATTTTGCTGGTGCCGCTAGGTAGTCAGTTATTTTTTTAGGTTCGCTGCCAGGTTTTTATAGCGTCAGGTACCCCCATATAATACCTAATAAAGGTTTAACCCCTAGATCGCCCCCCAGGTAACCCTTTCACCCCCTTTTGCCAGTGTCACTAAGCGATCGTTTTTCTGATCGCTGTATTCGTTATGCTGGTGCTATTAGGTAGTCAGTTATTTTTTTAGGTTCGCTGCCAGGTTTTTATAGCGTCAGGTACCCCCATATATTACCTAATAAAGATTTAACCCCTTGATCGCCCCCCAGGTAACCCTTTCGCCCCCTTTTGCCAGTGTCACTAAGCAATCGTTTTCTGATCGCTGTTTTCGTTATGCTGGTGCCGCTAGGTAGTCAGTTATTTTTTTAGGTTCGCCGCCAGGTTTTTATAGTGTCAGGTACCACCATATATTATCTAATAAAGGTTTTAACCCCCTGATTGCCCCTAGAGTTAACCCTTTCACCAGTGATCACCGTATAAGTGTCACTGGTGACACTGGTTAGCCAGTTAGTTATTTCGTTATTTAGGTTCCCTGTCAGGTTTTTATATAGAGTCAGGTACCCCCATATATTACCTAATTAAGGTTTTAACCCCCTGATTGCCCCTAGTTAACCCTTTCACCAGTGATCACCGTATAAGTGTTACGGGTGACTCTGGTTAGTTTGTTTGCTTTTTATAGTGTCAGGGCACCCGCCGTATATAACCCAATAAAGGTTTAACCCCCTGATCGCCCGGCGGGTGATATCAATTAGGTTTTAGCGTCAGAGAGGGTCTGCGTCGCCCCAGGCAGCGTCAGGTTAGTGCCAGTAGCGCTAACACCCACGCGTGAAGCATACACCTCCCTTAGTGGTATAGTATCTGAACAGATCAATATCTGATCTGATCAGATCTATACTAGCGTCCCCAGCAGTTTAGGGTTCCCAAAAACGCAGTGTTAGTGGGATCAGCCCAGATACCTGCTAGCACCTGCGTTTTGCCCCTCCGTCCAGCCCAGGCCACCCAATTGCAGTATCGATCGATCACTGTCACTTACAAAACACAACACACATAACTGCAGCCTTCGCAGAGACAGGCCTGATCCCTGCGACTCCAGTGCTGTAGGAGGTGATTTCACCACCACAGTTAAAAAAAGAGCATATATGCCGAAGCATGGGGGCAGCAGGGGCGGAGGAGCGATTTTGCTCCTAATGCCACGTACATACGGTCGAAATTCCGACGGAGGCTTGCCTGTGGAAAAGTCTGACCGTGTGTACGCGGCATAACTTTTACGAGAGGATGCCCCCATGCTTCGGCATATATAAATGGTGCATGTTTGCCCATCATTAGAAGTGGGTGAATGAAGGTAGGTATTCTAATGATGGGCATACCCACCGATCAATCTCTTTTTTTCGTTTAGCCAACAGGCTGCATGAAAAAAAAGATTACAATACATGTCCAACAAGGACCAGCAACGTACTGGTATGTTGCTGGACTTTGAATGGTTATACCTAGGGTTGTCCCGATACCACTTTTTTAAGACCGAGTACAAGTACCGATACTTTTTTTCAAGTACTCGCCGATACCGAATACCGATACTTTTTTTTTAATGTCATGTGACGCATTGATAGATGGCACTGGCTGATGGGTACTAAAAGGTGGCACTGACTGATGGCTGGCAGTGGCACTGATGGATGGGCACTGATAGGTGGCACTGATGAGTGGCACGCACTGATGGCTGGCACTGAAAGATGACACTGATAGGTGGCATGCACTGAAAGATGGCACTGATAGATGGCACGCACTGATGGATGGGCACTGATAGGTGGCACTGATTATGCAGCACTGATGAGTGGCACGCACTGATGGCTGGCACTGATAGGTGGCACGCACTGAAAGATGGCACTGATGGCTGGCAGTGGCACTGATGGCTGGCAGTGGCACTGATGGATGGGCACTGATAGGTGGCACTGATTATGCAGCACTGATGAGTGGCACGCACTGATGGCTGGCACTGAAAGATGGCACTGATAGGTGGCACGCACTAAAAGATGGCACTGATAGGTGGCACACACTGAAAGATGGCACTGGTAGGTGGCACACACTGAAAGATGGCACTGGTAGGTGGCACACACTGAAAAATGGCACTGATAGATGGCACACACTGATGGCTGGCAGTGGCACTGATGGATAGCTGGTACTGATGGATGGGCACTGACAGATGGCTGGCACTGAAATAAATGACACGAAAGCAACCTAAATAATTTTTTTCTGCCCCCTGCAACGCCCATCTTGCTACACCCTGCACTTGGCTACATAAAAGCAGCAGCGGACATCTTGTTACACCTAGCCCAAACTATATGGGCTGGGTGTAACAAGATGTCCGCTGCTGGCTTAATGTGGCCGAGTGCAGGGTGTACCAAGATGGGCGTCGGGACCCGGGATTGGTTAAAGCACTGACAGTGTACACCGGCAACACGGAGCGTCACTTCAGTTACCCAATGTGACGGCTCCGGTCACCGATGGATGATGCGGCTGCCCCCATTCCCCCCCACCCCGCCAGCTTACCTGCTCGCTTGCTCTGCCCGCTGACTCCGCCCGCTGACTCCACCCACGGACTTCCTGTTGCACGCCGCCTCTCTCTCCCCATCACAGGTATCGGATCAGGCATCGGGAGCATTTGCGCGAGTACAAGTACTCGCGCAAATGCTCGGTATCGGTCCCGATACCGATACTAGTATCGGTATCGGGACAACCCTAGTTATACCAGAATGATGACTGCGGGTTTAGGTACCATCTTGGTATCATTCTTTTCAGCCAGCGGCCGGCTTTCATGTAAAAGCAATCCTAGTGGCTAATTAGCCTCTGGACTGCTTTTACAAGCAGTGGGAGGGAATGTCCCCCCCCCCGGATATAACAAGCGCCATTGGGAAATTGGGAAAGCATTTTATCACACCGATCTTGGTGTGGTCAGATGCTTTGAGGGCAGAGGAAAGATCTAGGGTCTAATAGACCCCAGTTTTTTCAAAAAAAGAGTACCTGTCACTACATATTGCTATCATAGGGGATATTTACATTCCCTGAGATAACAATAAAAATTATTAAAAAAATAAATATGGAAGGAACAGTTTAAAAATAAAATAAAAAAGCAAAATTAATAATAAAAAAAAAAAAGCACCCCTGTCTCGCCCTGCTCTTGCGCAAAGGCGAACGCAAGCGTTGGTCTGGCGTCATATGTAAACAGCGATTGCATCATGCATGTGAGGTATCACCGCGAAGGTCAGATCGAGGGCAGTAATTTTAGCAGTAGACCTCCTCTGTAAATCTAATGTGGTTACCTGTAAAGGCTTTTAAAGGCTTTTAAAAATGTATGTAGTTTGTCGCCACTGCGCGTTTGTGCGAAATTTTAAAGCGTGTCATGTTTGGTATCCATGTACTCGGCCTAAGATCATATTTTTTATTTCATCAAACATTTGGGTAATATAGTGTGTTTTAGTGCATTCAAATTAAAAAAAGTGTATTTTTTCCCCAAAAAATGCGTTTGAAAAATCGCTGCACAAATACTGTGTGGAAAAAAAAAATACAACATCCACCATTTTAATCTGTAGGGCCTTTGCTTTAAAAAAATATATAATGTTTGGGTTTTTTTTTTGTCTTGCAAAAAAAAATTATGTTTTCATGTAAACGAAAAGTGGTTAGAAGAGTGGATGATGTGTGACATAAGCTGAAATGTTGTGTATAAAATGCCAGGACAGTTCAAAACCCCCCCAAATGACCCCATTTTGGAAAGTAGACACCCCAAGCTATTTGCTGAGAGGCATGTCGAGTCCATGGAATATTTTATATGTTGACACAAGTTGCGGAAATAATCATTTTATTTTTTTTATTTTTTTGCACAAAGTTGTCACTAAACTGTGATAGGTAGTGAGGAGTGAAATCAAAAATTTGCGCCCTTAGAAATCCTGAAGGCGGTGCTTGGCTTCCGGGGGCCCGTACGTGGCTAGGCTCCTAAAAAGTCCCACACATGTGGTATCCCCGTACTCAGGAGAAGCAACAGAATGTATTTTGGGGTGCAATTCCACATATAACCATGGCACGTGTGAGCAATATATCATTTAGTGACAACTTTTTGTAATTGTTTTTTTTTTTTGTCATAATTCAATCACTTGGGACAAAAAAAAAATATTCAATGGGCTCAACATGCCTCTCAGCAATTTCCTTGGGGTGTCTACTTTCCAAAATGGGGTCATTTGGGGGGGTTTTGTACTGCCCTGCCATTTTAGCACCTCAAGAAATGAGATAGGCAGTCATAAACTAAAAGCTGTGTAAATTCCAGAAAATGTACCCTAGTTTGTAGACGCTATAACTTTTGCGCAAACCAATAAATATACGCTTATTGACATTTTTTTTACTAAAGACATGTGGCTGAATACATTTTGGCCTAAATGTATGACTAAAATTTAGTTTATTCGATTTTTCTTATAACAAAAAGTAGAAAATATCATTTTTTTTCAAAATTTTCTGTCTTTTTCCATTTATATCGCAAAAAATAAATAATCACAGAGGCAATCAGATACCATTAAAAGAAAGCTATATTTGTGGGAAGAAAAGGACGCAAATTTTGTTTGGGTACAACATTGCATGTCCGCACAATTTCCATTTAAAGCAGCGCAGTGCCAAATTGTAAAATCAGCTCTGGTCTTTATGCTGCGTATTGGTCCGGGTCTTAAGTGGTTAGCAAGGGCCTACGCTTCGGAGAAGGATCCCAGGCTGCCCGGTTGTAAGGGGACCCATCTTTAGGAAAGGAGTTCCAGGGGAAGATCAGTCCCGGCGGAGATAGCGAAGGTACTGCTGTCTCGGGGAGAGGCCTGGAGGCCTACCTAAAGGGGGATCCATCATCTCTGACATCCGTGCTCCATCCCGGCTGCTAGGAATGCTCTTATAGGGACTATCCGGGTGAGCGATGCCCACTCAGGCTTGAGTGGCGATGAGTGTATATATTTGGGATCTAAGTGTTGCGTGCCTGAACCTTCCCCTACATCTTCAACTTTCCTGCCTTCGCTTTCTTCAAGTTAACTCAAAAGTAACAAAAAGAATAAAGCCTTGCTGATTAGGTTTTACTTGTGTGTGGACATTGGCCTTATTCCTGAATACACTTATGTACCTAGACAACAGAGCTGAAGGATCCACTCATGGAAGGTAACTCGCTGCAGACCCAAAGGTAATCAAACAGTGGATTTCATACTTAACAAAGTGTGGATCCGCCGTAGCCGCAGGGGAAGAGTAAAGAGGGAAGTGCAAAAACCCACCCTGGGAGCTACACGTGGGGGCTCGAGTCTGGGATTTGTGGCTATCTTTTGCACGAGTGGATTGAAGTTTATGTGTTTGGAGAGTCGGCCATTGGACTGTGTTAAAGACTTTGAGTGAAGAAGAAGGGGTTAAGGGGCACAGAACTGTTTCTAACTGCGTAGTTCGTGGGCGTGTCTAAAGAAAATTAAAAGCCTGCGAGCTACGTGCAAAAGAAAAGAAAGGGGAGGAGTCCCCGCCACCCGCGAGTTACACGTAGGTGGATTGGCGCCAAAGGACAGAGAGAGTTGGATCTAGTGAGGAGAGAGCAACATGTCTGCTATTCCGCATTCTTCAGTTTTGTCGGGACCCCGGATGTTCTTGATGCCTTCTTCAATGGACATTGCTTCGCTCACTGCCCCACTTATGGATACGGGGATCCGGCTCAAGCCCTCGGGCCACTTTGCCTTGTACACCTGCAAAGATACGGAGGCCCTGGGCATGCTCTGTCCCAAATGCCATGGACTGGCTGTGCAACTGCGCCCCTTCGGGAGATGTTCGGCTTGTGGAGAGTTCCTCTTTGAGGTGGAGCAGCCCACTGAACTACCCTGGACTACCGGGTGAATTGCATCACCGGCGTCGTAACTTCGGAGGAAGACGCCTACACTCCTACAGCCTAGCTCACGCACATCGCCTCCCCTACTGCCAGTGCCTTGGGGAAGGATGCTCCCAAGCCTACGGAACTTTTGGTGGACACCGCAGCGGACGCTGCCTCTGCCACAACGGAAATCCATGTTCCGCCAGCAAAGCGGAAAGTGGGATATGTTAAGGCCTCCCGCGGCCGCGGTCGAAGCCTGCCCCAGCGCCTACCGGAACCGGACATTGAGAGCGGAAGTAAGCCCGAGAAGTCCCCAACAGGTGATGGTAAGGAGGCTGAAAGACAAGTTTTCGAGACTGTCCCGGGTAGTTTACCGGGGAGAGGGAAGAAACTGATGCCCCGTAATAAAGGGAGCGAGGTAGAAACCCAGACCCAGGAACTGTTTTGGGATAAGTGTGCGGTTGTTACTTTTACTTGCCGCTACAAGGAGGTGGAAACTAAGGACTCTGTGGGTGCGACAACACGAGTAAGGGCCCCGGGTGGCATTAGGTGTACTTTGGCAACCAAGACAGGGACTTCCTTTAAACCTGTTAGGTCTGCAACAAGACCGCCACCCGACTCGTGTGTGCTGCCCGGAACGGGAGACCGGAGGACACTGCCAAGACTTGCCCGGTTGCAGAGAATGTTGATGGACCGTGTGAGTAGGAAGTATGGTCTTGAGTTCCCTTATGTGCCTCGGGATGTTATGAAAGAGATTGAGGACATTAGGGAACAGTGGTATGATGAAGCTGTCTGGGATCACTTGGCTAAACCAGACTCTCACTGTGGAAAAGAGACTTTTCTTATATCTGAGGAGTTTCACGTGTTTCGGCGGATCTAGAGTTATGGCCGACACATCTACGCTGACCGGGTGGTTATCCGTAGTGAATGGGAAAAAGATGTTATTCATTCCATCACCACTCAGGATGAGCGTGGGAAGCCCATTACCCTGCCAGATCCAACTTCTACCTCTGATAAACTTCTAGACAGGAACTTGTGTTTTTTTCCTATTATCCTGTCTTTGCACAGACAAACTGTGCCCTGGATACAAGTAACTTTGCCCCGCTGCTAAGGGGATATCTACTCTTAAAGAGGAAGAAAAGTCGAGAGCTTGTTATGTTTTTTTTCTCTTCCTCCTGCTCCGAATAAAGGGACAGTTTTCCTCTAAATTGAACTTTGGGGTAGATTAGTCAGTAGGTCATGGTGAAGGAACGCCGTGGTCAAGATGTAATGTTCAAGTGTGCTGTGCTACAGTCCCATGCGCAGCTATTGTGGAGTACTGAATTTATGTCAGCACTAGGTGGCAGTGTTCTAAAAAAAAAAAGAAACAAACTAACTGCTCTGATAGAAAAGCTTTTAGGCTTATGCCGCGTACACACGATCGTGATTCACGGCGGTGAAAACACCGCCGTGAATCACGACATGAAATTAAATGAAAAACGAGGGAACGGCATTTTCCCCCACACACGACCGTTTTTCCCGTAATTTTTTTTTTTGTCGAGAAAAACGACCGTCTGTGGGCTCCGCGGCAGTGTCTCCCTATGGGAACACTGCCGTGGAAAAAAATGATGGAAAAAACGATGAGAAAATTTAGAACATGTTCTAATTTTTCTCGTCGTTTTTCCTGCCGTTTTTCTCAACGAGAAAAACGGCATAAAGCCCACAGACGATCGTTTTTCTCGGCGAAAAAAAAAAATGTCATTTTTCCCGACGGGAAAAATGATCGTGTGTACGCGGCATTAGATGTTTTTTTTTCTCATTAGCTATTTTATGCTCGGCTTAGCATAATAGGCTTTAGAGAAGGGAATTGCTTCCTTTAGGGGAGGCAGTTTACTTCTAAACTGTATAAAGTTTTAGAGATAGGATGTTTGTATATCTTTCCTGTTTGCATGTGTTTTTTTTTCTTGCAGGTATGAGAACGGCTATCAACACCACCAGAGAATGGGGTGGGATAGATAGCTAGTGATGGGTGGAGTGTATATTATTTTCCTATTTAAAATTATTATTTTTTGTCAGTGTCTGGATGTAATGTTATCTATGTGCTTATTTTCTTTCCTTCTCCCTTTCCAACATTTTTTAGTTCAGGCAGCTGTTTAAATTTTTAGTTCTTAGATGAATCAACAGCCTTCAGGATTAAAGGAGTTTGATTCCTCTAGCCACTGGGGACAGTGTCTTTTTCAGGAGGGGGTGTGTGTAGCGCCCCCCCAATATTTGGGGGCGCTATATGGAAATTTAGGGGCAGTCTGAGCCAGTAGTTGGGCTCAGACCAATTATAGTTCAAATAGTTTGCTCTGCTCTGGGTGTAATACTGCCTGGCAGTGTTATTCTCCTTTGACTGCAGGTGGCACTGTCGCCGCCGGCACAGGCTGGATCACAGGAGTATCACAGCACCTTGGGTGTCCTCTCTCGGCAGCTGTGCAGTGGGCATGGTCTACCTGCTGTGCATGCTGGGAGAGGGTACAAAAGGGGCAGCCGCCATTTGGTGTGAGGCGATTCCAGGGGGACCCCAAGGCGTTCAGGGGGACCTCTGGTCCAGTGAGCGTGCCTCGTGGCCTACATGGCACGAGGTGCGCAGGTGTGTTTAGGCCTCGGGCACCTTGAGCCCGAAGGCTCTGCTGCTGCATCATAGGCCCAGCTCTCTTAACAAGGGCCTACGCTTCGGAGAAGGATCCCAGGCTGCCCGGTTGTAAGGGGGCCCATCTTTAGGAACGTAGTTCCAGGGGAAGATCAGTGAAGATAGCGACGGTACTGCTGTCTCGGGGAGAGGCCTGGAGGCCTACCTAAAGGGGGATCCATCATCTCTGACATCCGTGCTCCATCCCGGCTGCTAGGACTGCTCTTATAGGTACTATCCGGGTGAGCGATGCCCACTCAGGCTTGAGTGGCGACGAGTGTATATATTTGGGATCTAAGTGTTGCGTGCCTGAACCTTCCCCTGCATTTTCAACTTTCCTGAAGTCCACTCTCCGCTGACGTCACTGCAATCAGTCGAGGCACTGCGTCATCCCGAAGTCTGGATCCACCATCTGCCTTGACTGATGGCAGTCTCAGCGAATCGCTGAGATGCTCAGACGGCCGCTCCCTGCCCCTCCAATGCGCATGGAGGAGCAGAGCAGGAGCGATGCTGACTGACAGTCAACATCACTCTGCTCGGGGAGGAGTGAGAACTGAGCCATCGGATGTGTTCGGTGGCTCGGTTCTCAGTGTAGAGACGCCGGGGGACAGATGCAGCATCGGTCTGATGCTCCATCCACCTAGGTAAGTATGAATAGGCAGAAAAAGCCAAACCCATACTTCTCTTTTAAGGAGAAGACAACAAGGAGCCTGCAGTAAGTGTGTTTGGGAATAAAGCTGGCCATGTACAGCCAGTAGGCTGAGCAAAAAAAAAAAACAGGTGGATCCTCATCTGCTGGGACATTGTAATCTGACAGCGGCACTGTCAGAATACACTGATTACCGGTAATGGCAGCATCCACTTGGCTGCAGCCACGATTCAGGGAAAATCTTCTAACATGTCCCTCCAACAAAAGTCTATCAAATGACCGATGTCTGTTGAGCGGGGATGACCACACACACTGTTCAAAGATCATCCGGTTCAGCAGTGTTTTGGTGTATTGCCACCTTTACTCTTTTACATCAGAAAATAAGATTCTCAAATCGCCAGATTGCAGACAAAAAAGAATGGGACAGGAACAACAATGCCTAGGTGAAAAAAATGAAATGAATAACTAGTAGCTATTCACCAGTGTATGCTTCTCTGAGTTTATTATTCAAGACCTGTGCTTGTATGGCCTTTAAATGTTGTTAGGGTTTTACATTTGAGGTAAGCATGGTTTCAAAAACGCTTGCTATAGTATTGTTAAAAAAAAAAACAGGCATTGAACATTGCCGTAATTTTAAACAGGCCACACACTGTAAGATTTTATGGACTGAACAAGAGAAATCTATCAATTTCCCCATCCGTGATAAACAACATAGAATATTATATCTCCTACTGCCAGCTGTTGTATCCTGACAGCCGAACCCCGCAGCTGCCATAATACCTGTAGAGTGACTGCATGGATGCAGTTGAAATTTAGCTGACAATGTTCCACCTAGCTACTTCAATTTTCAGATAAAGAATGTGAGGGAGGAGAATGCCAAGACAGCCATTAATGTCTCCAATTGATGACCCAGACAAATACAGAAGCTAGATACTCAAAGATGACTTCTTTGCTGCCTTGGTCCTTGCATTTCTTCTTATGAACTACAGATGCCAGCAGACTCCTGTCAGACTATTTACACAGAGCACTCTATTCAAGATGCCCCACACTAGCAGGGACAGGGCTGAAAATATTTCACTCCCTATTATACACCCCATTCCCTATTTTGTGATCATCTAGCAGCTATCTGGCCATTTTCACTACAGGCTTCCTAAAGCCCTGTACACACGATCGTATTTCCTATGGATTCTAATCCGATGGTTTTTTCCATCGGAAATCCGATGAAACTGTCTTCCATCAGTCTTGCCTACACACCATCAGTCAAAAAACCGACCGTTTCAAATGTGGTGACGTAAAACACTCCGATGAGCCGAGAAAAATGAAGTTCAATGCTTCTGAGCATGCGTCGACTTGATTCTGACCATGCGTGGGTTTTTTATCCGATGGAGTCCCCCACAGACGATAGTAATTTGCTATCGGTTTTTTAACCATCGGATACATTTAAAACATGTTCTATTTTTAAACACCGATGGAAAAAAGACAGATGGGGCCCACACACGATCGGTTTGTCCGATGAAAACAGTCAATCGGACTGTTTTCATCTGTAAAACCTATCGTGTGTACACGGCTTAACCCTACTATGCGACATCTAGTGGCCAACTTGGGGGACTACATTGGGCACTTTCTTGTCCCTACCCTACAAGTATTACACCTAATTCCTCTACTCCCAAGGCAAAACAAGCTTTTCATTTTTGCAGTGTTAGGACCACTGCAAATGTAATTCTTTCTTTTTGTGCCTGGAGTTGGGCTTTTAATTAATCTGAACATTAAAGCTGCCTGGCTTCAGTAATTTCAAAATCACTGACCCAAGACTAGGGATGAGCTTCGTGTTCGAGTCGAACATACGTTCGACTCGAACATCGGCTGTTCGATCGTTCGACGAAGATTGAACGATTTGGGCCGTTCGCGCCAAATTCGAGTGACGCGAACGGCCCACAATGCACTACGCCATCGCAGTGTCATCCAGGCGCTGTGATTGGCCAAGCATGCACTGTGACCCCGCATGCTTGGCCAATCACAGCGCCGGCAGCGAGGAGAGCAATGATTGGCCACAGGCAGGATGCCTGTGGCCAATTATTGCTGAGGGGGTTTAGTACACGCCCCACACTATAAAAGGCCGCCAGCACGGCGGCCTAGTGTAGTGTGTTCCGGAGCAGGGAAAGAGAAGCATAGGCAGGGACAGTGACTTTTATTTCTTTCTTGCTTAACCTGGATTCCTTTAGTTTAGGGAAAGAGAAGGATAGGTAGGGAGAGTGTCAGTGTGTTTTGTGCTTGTGCTATATTGTGCTTAAAAAAAACATTTTTTCTAGGGACAGAAAACTGTAGGTAGGGAGAGTGTGTCAGTTTCTTTCACTGTCAAAGTCCTTGTTTCCAGGGACCTGGAAGGACAGTGAGGTAATTCTCCTTGTGCTAAATTGTGCTTAAAAAAAACATTTTTTCTAGGGACAGAAAACTGTAGGTAGGGAGAGTGTGTCAGTTTCTTTCACTGTCAAAGTCCTTGTTTCCAGGGACCTGGAAGGACAGTGAGGTAATTCTCCTTGTGCTAAATTGTGCTTAAAAAAAACATTTTTTCTAGGGACAGAAAACTGTAGGTAGGGAGAGTGTGTCAGTTTCTTTCACTGTCAAAGTCCTTGTTTCCAGGGACCTGGAAGGACAGTGAGGTAATTCTCCTTGTGCTAAATTGTGCTTAAAAAAAACATTTTTTCTAGGGACAGAAAACTGTAGGTAGGGAGAGTGTGTCAGTTTCTTTCACTGTCAAAGTCCTTGTTTCCAGGGACCTGGAAGGACAGTGAGTGAATTCTCCTTGTGCTATATTGTGCTTAAAAAAAACATTTTTTCTAGGGACAGAAAACTGTAGGTAGGGAGAGTGTGTCAGTTTCTTTCACTGTCAAAGTCCTTGTTTCCAGGGACCTGGAAGGACAGTGAGGTAATTCTCCTTGTGCTAAATTGTGCTTAAAAAAAACATTTTTTCTAGGGACAGAAAACTGTACGTAGGGAGAGTGTGTCAGTTTCTTTCACTGTCAAAGTCCTTGTTTCCAGGGACCTGGAAGGACAGTGAGGTAATTCTCCTTGTGCTAAATTGTGCTTAAAAAAAACATTTTTTCTAGGGACAGAAAACTGTAGGTAGGGAGAGTGTGTCAGTTTCTTTCACTGTCAAAGTCCTTGTTTCCAGGGACCTGGAAGGACAGTGAGGTAATTCTCCTTGTGCTAAATTGTGCTTAAAAAAAACATTTTTTCTAGGGACAGAAAACTGTAGGTAGGGAGAGTGTGTCAGTTTCTTTCACTGTCAAAGTCCTTGTTTCCAGGGACCTGGAAGGACAGTGAGGTAATTCTCCTTGTGCTAAATTGTGCTTAAAAAAAACATTTTTTCTAGGGACAGAAAACTGTAGGTAGGGAGAGTGTGTCAGTTTCTTTCACTGTCAAAGTCCTTGTTTCCAGGGACCTGGAAGGACAGTGAGGTAATTCTCCTTGTGCTAAATTGTGCTTAAAAAAAACATTTTTTCTAGGGACAGAAAACTGTAGGTAGGGAGAGTGTGTCAGTTTCTTTCACTGTGAAAGTCCTTGTTTCCAGGGACCTGGAAGGACAGTGAGGTAATTCTCCTTGTGCTAAATTGTGCTTAAAAAAAACATTTTTTCTAGGGACAGAAAACTGTAGGTAGGGAGAGTGTGTCAGTTTCTTTCACTGTCAAAGTCCTTGTTTCCAGGGACCTGGAAGGACAGTGAGGTAATTCTCCTTGTGCTAAATTGTGCTTAAAAAAATTTTTTTTATAGGGACAGAAAACTGTAGGTAGGGAGAGTGTGTCAGTTTCTTTCACTGTCAAAGTCCTTGTTTCCAGGGACCTGGAAGGACAGTGAGGTAATTCTCCTTGTGCTAAATTGTGCTTAAAAAAAAACATTTTTTCTAGGGACAGAAAACTGTAGGTAGGGAGAGTGTGTCAGTTTCTTTCACTGTCAAAGTCCTTGTTTCCAGGGACCTGGAAGGACAGTGAGGTAATTCTCCTTGTGCTAAATTGTGCTTAAAAAAAACATTTTTTCTAGGGACAGAAAACTGTAGGTAGGGAGAGTGTGTCAGTTTCTTTCACTGTCAAAGTCCTTGTTTCCAGGGACCTGGAAGGACAGTGAGGTAATTCTCCTTGTGCTAAATTGTGCTTAAAAAAAACATTTTTTCTAGGGACAGAAAACTGTAGGTAGGGAGAGTGTGTCAGTTTCTTTCACTGTCAAAGTCCTTGTTTCCAGGGACCTGGAAGGACAGTGAGTGAATTCTCCTTGTGCTATATTGTGCTTAAAAAAAACATTTTTTCTAGGGACAGAAAACTGTAGGTAGGGAGAGTGTGTCAGTTTCTTTCACTGTCAAAGTCCTTGTTTCCAGGGACCTGGAAGGACAGTGAGGTAATTCTCCTTGTGCTAAATTGTGCTTAAAAAAAACATTTTTTCTAGGGACAGAAAACTGTAGGTAGGGAGAGTGTGTCAGTTTCTTTCACTGTCAAAGTCCTTGTTTCCAGGGACCTGGAAGGACAGTGAGGTAATTCTCCTTGTGCTAAATTGTGCTTAAAAAAAACATTTTTTCTAGGGACAGAAAACTGTAGGTAGGGAGAGTGTGTCAGTTTCTTTCACTGTCAAAGTCCTTGTTTCCAGGGACCTGGAAGGACAGTGAGTGAATTCTCCTTGTGCTATATTGTGCTTAAAAAAAACATTTTTTCTAGGGACAGAAAACTGTAGGTAGGGAGAGTGTGTCAGTTTCTTTCACTGTCAAAGTCCTTGTTTCAAGGGACAGAGAAGGACACCTGAAGGTAGCCCTTATTGCTTTTTTCCCATCTCCCTGCAGGCCATCTATTAGAATGTCTGGAAGGCAAACAAGGAGAGGCAGACAGTCAGGAGGCAATAAAAGAGGGCAAGCAGGCTCTGTGTCTGGGGGCAACAGTGCTGGTCGTGGACGCGGTGCATTGTCATCAGCACATGGCCATGGGACACGCTTGTCCTTCTTTTCGGCAGCTGGACATGTTGAGCCACATCATGCCGAAGACTTGGTAGAGTGGATGACCAAGCCCTCCTCCTCCTCCTCATCCTCTCTCACCCAGGCTCAGGGTACTGGAAAAGCAGCTGCCAAAGCGTCCTCTTCCCTGGTATCAATGTCAGACTCATCATCAGTCACTCCTTCCCTAGACCCACCATGTCCTCCTCCTGAGGAGTCCCCCGAACTGTTTCAGCACAGTGTTGGGTACATGCTCCAGGAGGATGCCCAGCGTTTCAAAGGGTCTGATGATGAAACCCAGCTAGAGGAAGGCAGTAGCGTGAGAGCAGACAGAGGGGATGCTCAAGAAGGACACCAATCTGGCAGTCATGTTCCAGCAGCTGCAGCATACTGCCAGATTGCCTCCAGTGATGAGGGGGGAGGTGATGATGAGGTCACTGACTCCACGTGGGTGCCTAATAGGAGAGAGGAGGAGGAGGAGGATGAGGAGGAGGCACATCTCCAACGAGGCAGGATGCCCTTTGGTGGCCAGCGTAAGGGCAGTACACCGACGGAATCACACCGCAGAGCTCCGCCTGTGCAGGGCGCTGCCTCTGCCCGTCATTCAAAAAGTTCCTTGGTGTGGGCCTTTTTTGAGGCTAGTGCATCAGATCGCACAGCTGCTGTTTGCAACATATGTCTCAAGCGTATATCGCGTGGCCAAAACATCAGCCGCTTGGGTACCACATGCCTGACCAGACATATGTTGACCTGCCATGCAGCTCGTTGGCAAGCCTACCTCAAAGACCCACACCAAAGAACAAAGCGGACCTCTCCTTGCTCCTCATCAGCTGGGATCTCCAACCCCACTATAACTTCAGTCCTCTCTGAAACCTGCACTGAGAGGAATGAAGGTGTAGAATTAGGTGTGTCACAGCCAAGTACTTGCGGCCACTCTGCTAGCAGTACACCGACGTCCGATTCTAGCAGGCAAATTTCCCTGCCCCAGCTGCTGGACCGTCGAAAGAAGTTCACTCCCAGCCATCCACATGCCCAGCGGTTGAATGCTAGCTTGGCTAAATTGCTAGCGCTTCAACTGCTGCCTTTTCAGTTGGTAGACTCGGCCCCCTTCCGTGAGTTTGTGCAATGTGCGGTTCCTCAGTGGCAGGTTCCCAAACGCCACTTTTTCTCACGGAAGGCTATTCCGGCTCTCTACCGGCATGTGGAAGGCAATGTCTTGGCCTCGCTGGACAGGGCGGTCAGCGGTAAGGTGCATATTACCGCTGACTCATGATCCAGCAGGCATGGACAGGGACGTTACCTTTCTTTCACGGCCCATTGGGTCACTCTTTTGGCAGCTGGGAAGGATGCAGGACAAGGTGCAGTAGTGTTGGAGGTTGTCCCACCGCCACGCCTCCAAAATGCTACTACTGGTTGTGACACACCTCTCTCCTCCACCCCCTCCTCTTCTTCTTCCTCCATGGCCTCTTCCTGTGGTTTGTCCTATGAACCAGCGGTGCTCCGTAGCCGTTCACGGGGCTACGCAAGTACGCAGGCAAAAAGATGCCATGCCGTGCTTGCGCTGGTGTGTTTGGGGGACAGAAGCCACACTGGAGCAGAGGTCCTGTCTGCTCTGCAGGGCCAGGCCGAGAGGTGGTTGACGCCACGCCAGCTTAAGCCAGGAATGGTGGTTTGCGACAATGGCACCAACCTCCTCTCCGCCCTCCGACAGGGACAACTGACCCATGTGCCCTGTGTGGCTCACGTCCTTAACCTGGTGGTGCAGCGGTTCTTGGGCAGGTACCCGGGCTTACAGGATGTCCTGAGGCAGGCCAGGAAAGTCTGTGTGCATTTCCGCAGATCTTATAATGCCAGTGCTCGCCTGGCTGAGCTGCAAAAGGAGTTGAACCTGCCCAAGAACCGCCTTATATGTGACATGCCCACCAGGTGGAACTCAACGTTGGCCATGCTGCAGCGGCTGCACACGCAGCAGAGGGCCATCAATGAGTACCTGTGCGACTACGGCACCAGGACAGGGTCAGGGGAGCTTGGTTTTTTTTCTCCACGCCAGTGGGGCATGATCAGGGATGCATGCACTGTCCTGGCACCATTTGAGGAGGCCACGAGGATGGTGAGCAGTGACAGTGCATGCATCAGTGACACTGTACCTCTTGTCCACCTGTTGGAGCACACGCTGCGTGGAATAATGGACAGGGCACTTGAGGCAGAACAGAGGCAGGAAGAGGAGGACTTCCTTGCCTCTCAAGGCCCCCTTTACCCAGACAGTGTTCCTTCTGTCCCACCCATCGCACAGGAAGAGGAGGAGGAGGAGGAGGAGGAGGAGGAGGAGGAGGATTGTGTCAGCATGGAGGTGGAGGCTGGCACTCAGCATCATCAGCAGCAGTCTTTTAGGGATGATTTACAGTCCCAAGAAACCAGTGGACTTGTACGTGGCTGGGAGGAGGTGGCTGCGGATCATGTCGTCCTTAGTGACCCAGAGGACTCCGGAGCGAATGCCTCAGCAAACCTACGCTGCATGGCCTCCCTGATCCTGCAAAGTCTGCGGAAGGATCCTCGTATTCTTCGGATCAAGGAGAGGGACCATTACTGGCTGGCCACTCTCCTTGATCCACGGTACAAGGGTAAGGTTGCGGACCTTATGTTACCGTCGCAGAGGGAGCAGAGGATGAGACAACTCCGGGAGGCCTTGCAGAAAGGTCTGTGCAACGCGTTCCCAGAGACTGGGAGGTTACAAACTCCTGGTCCTGGACAACGAGTTGCTGAGGCTTCGGCCAGTCAAAGAAGGAGCGGTGGGGAAGGTGGCCGTCTGACCGATGCGTTCAGACAATTCTTTAGTCCGCAGCCCCAAAGTATGATCGGTTCCAGCAACCATCGCCAGCGTCTGATAAACATGGTGCAGGAATATCTAGGGGCAAGGTCAGACTTGGACACCTTCCCCACCGAAAATCCTCTGGCTTACTGGGTCTTGAGGATGGATCACTGGCCAGAGCTTGCACAGTATGCAATTGAGCTACTGGCCTGTCCTGCATCCAGCGTTCTTTCGGAACGCACATTCAGTGCTGCTGGAGGATTTGTCACGGATCACAGGGTGCGCCTGTCCACCGACTCGGTTGATCGACTGACTTTCATCAAGATGAACCAGTCTTGGATCACCACCAGCTACCACACACCTGATGCTGATATAACAGACTAATTGATTTTAACATGTCACATCCCTTCAAGACTGATGCTGATGCTGAGTGCCTGTGCTGTTATGTTGACTGGCTATCCTCCTCCTCCGAGTCCTCAATGATACGATTGATGATGATAGCTTGGAAGATCATTTTTGTTTATGGGTGCCGCCACCAGTGGCTAAGGCCCAATTTTTCAGCCCCTGTTTTACAGGGGCGTGTAATTACAATTTTTTTAGCAATAATTTGCCATAGGGCTCATTGCTGTGCTCCAAGTACAGTATCTGTGAGGGGTTGGAGTGTTGTGGCACCAGTGCCTAAGGCCCAATTTTTCAGCCCCTGTTTAACAGGGGCGTGTCATTACAATTTTTGAAGCAATACTTTGCAACAGGGCTCATTGCTGTGCTCCAAGTACAGTATCTGTGAGGGGTTGTAGTGTTGTGCCACCAGTGCCTAAGGCCCAATTTTTCAGCCCCTGTTCAACAGGGGCATGCAATTACAATTCTTGATCTAATAATTCACAGCAGGGTCCATTGCTGCACCCACCAAGAGTAACTCTGAGGGCTTACAGTCTTGTGGCAACGCCACCACCACCACCACCACGAAAGGCCCAATTTTTCAGCCCCTGTTCAAAAGGGGCATGTAATTACAATTCTTGATCTAATAATTCACAGCAGGGCCCATTGCTGCACCCACCAAGAGTAACTGTCAGGGCTTACAGTGTTGTGGCACCAGCACCACCATCAAAGCCCCAATTTTTACTACCACTGTTCAACAATTATATGTAATTAAAATTCCTGATATAATAGTTGACAGCAGGGCGTTCCAGCACCAACCAAGAGTAACTGAGTGCTTACAGTGTTGTGCCAACACCAACAACTAAGGGGCCTATTTCTGCAGAGTATATACGGCAGGTCCCTACTTTCAAACATCCAACTTACAAACGACTCCTACTTGCAAACGAAAGAAGACAACAGGAAGTGAGAGGAAATCTACCCCTAGAAAGGAAAATTCTCTCCTGTAAGAATAAATATGGGAGAAAGGGGTCTCATCTGTACTGATGCTTTATCAGCAATCCTTGTTTCAAGAAAAACACCACATTTCAAAAACAGTTGTCATTGGGACGGAAAGTGAGGTGAAATGTTCTGAACAGGGGCACAGACAGCAAAACAAATGTTACAGGGGTGATAACCCTTACCTATGTTTCCCAAAAAGTTTAAAAATAGATTTTTGGGCTGGAGCTACACTTCAACAATGTACCTGTTCAAAATTACAAACAGATTCTACATAAGAACAAACCTACAGTCCCTGTCTTGTATGCACCGCCTGTATACGGCTGTTCAGAGTATATAGGGCCTTTTTTATTTTATGTGCGGGGTTCCCCTTAATATCCATACAAGACCCAAAGGGGCTGGTAATGGGCTGGGGTAGGGGGGGGGGGGGTCATGGGGTAGCTATGCCATTTTTCTTAAAGAATTTCATCCATATTACCGGGACCAGACATTACATTAAAGCCGCAAGCAGTTTTAAATGGCTTTTTTTTCCTTTAGAAGTGTCATTTTGTGCAGGGACAGTTCTAAACACGGGAAACACGTGGCACTTCACAGGCATACTTTAGACACCCCCCAGGTACGATATTTAAAGGAATATTTGACTTTTTTTTTTTCACTTTATGCATCATTAAAATGACTGCTCCCGAAAAACGACCGTTTTTAAAACTTCTTTTTGCATTGATACATGTCCCCTGGTGCACAACCCGGGTTCCCAAACCCTATTTATGACAATAACATGCATAATAGTTGTTATAATTAGCACTTTAGAATTCGAACGTTCGCATCCATTGTATTTAATAGGGTTCTAATGTTCGTTCGAACTTTCGTTCCGTTCGCGGGTTCTGGTGCGAACCGAACCCGGGGGTGTTCGGCTCATCACTACCCAAGACAAGCATGCAGCAAGTGAAGACAAAATAAAAGCAGGACTGTACAGAGTCAGTGGATCAGCATGACAGCTCCATTTTTTACAGACCAAGACCAGCAATGGAAACCCTTGTGTTCTGTTTTTACAGGTTTTCACTTGATAAACAAAGTGCACTGTAAGCAGCATCAATGTAAAGAGAGAAATCTCTGAAATAAAAAGGATTGATTTACATCTTCGCTAAGGGCCTGCTGTATAGAAGAAAAAGTTTCTATTTTACTTCACTTAAAATGTTTCTTCTGTCTCTTCATCCAGATTTCCAGTGCCCTCCCTCACAGCGTGTATGATTACAGACATCCCTAAATCCCCTTACATTCAGTATTTCATTCCACTCTCTGGCTATTTCATATTTTGGATGAAGGCCAAAATAACTATTTGGTATCTTAGGATAAAAAACATACAGTTATTTTCTGGCTCCTGGGTCCCAGCAGCTGGCAGCACTCAGACACTGCAGGTCAGTTATTTCTCTATCGGGTAAATGTTATCAGAAGGAGCTGACTGCAGCAGCTAGGAAATCTCCCCCTATGATAAGTCAATGGAACGCTACATATTGTTTATTTGGTGTGTGTGTGTGTATATATTAGGGCTGTTATTGATTAAAATTTTCGTGTTCGATTAATCGTTTTTTTTTTTTAAATCGATTAATCAACTAATTTCGATTAATTATAACGCACATATAGATCTAACTACTTTTAGCTGATCTCCTTGCAGGCTGATTCCCAGTGCAGCTCCCAACCACTGGAAAAATGGATAGCAGGATACAAAAAACACACAAAGGCAGCGCTCGATGGGCATTAAAACTTTTATAGTCTTTAAGTAGGTAACAAAATAAATATTGCACTGGAGATAAAATCAATGTAGCTACATAAACTGTAAAAATGGTGCGAGTAATACCAAATGGTAGCAAAAGCAGTCATGAAAACATGTAGCTAAGTATGATACTGGTATAAAAATGTGTACAACGATACCACTGCTGAATCCAGATGAGGAGGGGTTAACATCAGTCCGTCGGCATGTAGATGTCCCGTGAAGGGAACTATCACAACTCCCAGTGGATGGCTGTAGAATCCCAGGTTGATAGAGGGAAGTGATAGAGGGAAGTGTAACAGCCCTTGCGTGTGGCAGATAGTAAGGTCCCGCCGGCATGCAGATATGAAGGCACAGCAAAGGAACCCTTTAGATGGACACGGCAAGCCACGGCAAGCCCCGCCGGTGTCCGTGGCGTCACCGGATCTCCGACAGGAACTCCTTGAAGACCCGGAATTTTGATCGATCAAAAAACTTAATCGAGGAATTAATAGTTAATTTCCACAGCCCTAGTATATATATACCGTATTTTTCGGACTATAAGACGCACTTTTTTCCCCCAGAAATATGGGGGAAAATGTCCCTGCGTCTTATGGACCGAATACATAACAGGGGCCCCGCCCCCCGCCGTCGCTGGCACCGTCCCTGCTATCCGCTCACAGCCTCTGGAATCCCCCGACCGCCGCCACTGGCTCCGCCCCCCCGCCGCAGTGTCAGGGGCTTTGCGAATCGAATTAGAGCCGCTCTCTCTCTCTTTCGCTTACAGAAGGGGAGGGGGGGCGGCGGGGGATATCCGCAGCTCTCCTCTCCCTGTCACAGCGCCGCTGCCGAGTTCTCTGGCAAATAGAGCAGCGGCGCTGTGACAGGGAGAGGAGAGCTGCGGGCTGTCTGTACATCCCCCGCCGCCCCCTTCCCTTTCTGTAAGGAGAAGAGAAAGAGAGAGCGGCTCTAATTGGATTTGCTGGGTCGCCACCCAGCTTCCTGCCCACTGTTCCCCCCCCCATGATTGGCCACAGCAGAGGGCCAATCAGAAGACACTGGGAGCATCATGGGAAATGAAGTCCCTGCAGAGTTTATGGCACCAGTTCCCCCAGCATGCAAGCACTCTGCTGGAGGGGAGGGAGGGGGTGTTAGAACTTGAAGAGGAGCAAAAGAGAATACTCTGCTGGGGGGCACCACCAGAGAGCCACGCTGTACCCCGCACCACCAGAGAGCCACGCTGTACCCCGCACCACCAGAGAGCCACGCTGTACCCTGCACCACCAGGGAGCCACGCTGTACCCGCACCGCCAGAGAGCCACGCTGTACCCACACCGCCAAAGAGCCACACTGTACCCCGCACCACCAGAGAGCCACGCTGTACCCTGCACAACCAGGGAGCCACGCTGTACCCGCACCGCCAGAGAGCCACGCTGTACCCACACCGCCAAAGAGCCACACTGTACCCCGCACCACCAGAGAGCCACGCTGTACCCTGCACAACCAGGGAGCCACGCTGTACCCGCACCACCAGAGAGCCACGCTGTACCCCACACCACCAGAGAGCCACGCTGTACCCCGCACCACCAGAGAGCCACGCTGTACCCCGCACCACCAGAGAGCCACGCTGTACCCTGCACCACCAGGGAGCCACGCTGTACCCGCACCGCCAGAGAGCCACGCTGTACCCACACCGCCAAAGAGCCACACTGTACCCCGCACCACCAGAGAGCCACGCTGTACCCTGCACCACCAGGGAGCCACGCTGTACCCGCACCGCCAGAGAGCCACGCTGTACCCGCACCGCCAGAGAGCCACGCTGTACCCACACCGCCAAAGAGCCACGCTGTACCCCGCACTACCAGAGAGCCACGCTGTACCCTGCACCACCAGGGAGCCACATTGTACCCGCACCGCCAGAGAGCCACGCTGTACCCACACCGCCAAAGAGCCACGCTGTACCCCGCACCACCAGAGGCACGCTGTACCCACACTGCCAGAGAGCCACGCTGTACCCACACTGCCAGAGAGCCACGCTGTACCCACACCGCCAGAGAGCCACGCTGTACCCACACCGCCAGAGAGGGAGCCACACTGTTCCCGCACCACCAGAGAGGGAGCCACACTTTAACCGCTGTACCCGCACCACCAGAGAGGGAGCCACATTGTACCCGCACCACCAGAGAGGGAGAAAGACCGAGCCACTGCCAGGATACAGATATGCTACACTACTGACTAGAGTCACCCCAGGCAACCCAGAGTGAGCGAACGTCCAGCCAGAGGGATCACTGTTGCGATTTCGCTGGGTCTGGTAAGAGGGCCTGTTGGCCATTATCCATTACTATTCCCAGGGACTGAGCCATTAGGAAGTGCCTAACCTGATATCCTCTAGGCCTTATTGACCGCCACAACGTCCCTCTCTGTCCTCTTCCCACGGCGTCCCCTCTGTCCTCTTCCCACTGCGTCCCCTCTGTCCTCTTCCCACGGCGTCCTTCTCCCAGGGCGTTACTCTGTCCTCTTCCCAGGGCGTTACTCTGTCCTCTTCCCAGGGTGTCCCTTTGTCCTTCACCTACGGCAACCCTCTGTCCTCTTCCCACAGCGTCCCCTCTGTCCTCTTCCCATGAAGATGACAGGGCGGGCCTTGACAGGAAGGGGTGGGTCATATTTAAATTAGGGGGTGCGCAAGTTTAGTCAGGCCTAGGGCAGCACAAAACCTAAATACACCACTGATGGCATGGTCACTCTGCGTTTACTGTGGCATGGTCCCTCTGTGTTTACTATGGCATGGTCCCTCTGCGTTTACTATGGCAATGGTCAGGCTGCATTTAATGGGCACTGGAAAATATTTTAGTACACAATTTGGTTCAGAATATTTTTTTTCTTGTTTTCCTCCTCTAAAACCTAGGTGCGTCTGATGGTCAGGTGCGTCTTATGGTGCAAAAAATACGGTATATATATATTGTGACAGCAGGAAGGTAAAGTCACCTGGTTGCATCCAGGGGGGTAGATATATTTCGCCCAGATTCAGGCTTTACGCTGACTTATACAACTAGGTGGAGAGTTGTATAGGCCCAGCTAAGGCTAGTGGGCTCATGGATGACTCATACCTCTAGGGAGAGGGCTGGGCGTCGTGCAGGCAGGGAGTTGATGAGACCAGCTGAAGCTTGTCAGCTCGTTTAAGGCCTCTATAAAAACTCCCAGATTCATTAGATGTTAGCTCATGCCTGGAACCAGACCTGTGTGGACTGTCTAGGGAGAGTGAACCCCTGTGCGGTGAGACAAGCCTGTGTGGCTATTTGTTTGGACTTTTACTAAACCAGGGACTTAGGGACTAGGACAGCACTAGGCTGATCCCAGTTGTTAGTTAGGAAACCTGTATGTTTAGTCAGAGGTCAACTTGACCAGGATTTATTTTGGTTATGTTTCTTTTGCTTTGCTGTGTTTTGTCACTGTAAATAGAAAATAAACCGCACCTTTTTGATTTTGAAAACCACAACCTCCGTTTGCTGGGCCTGTTTTGTGTGGGGAGCCCATCCCGGGGGTCACACACACCCGCTGCCGAGCTAACCCCCTCACAGTTGGTGGAGAACCAGTGGCAGTTTTTTTTAAGCCAGCATGGAGGAGATACTGAAGCAGCTGGCTCTAGCAAATGCCAATCAACAGCAGACAAATGCAGGTTTGCAAAAGAGCCTTGCAGCTCAACAACAGAGCCTTGCAGCCCAGCAGCAGACAAACGCAACTTTGCAACAGAGTCTGGAGGCTCAGCAACGAGCCCAGCAGCAATCTGAGGCCCGCTTCATAGACCTGTTGCAGAAGCAAGAGCAGAGACTACAACAACAGATGGAAGCAGTAATGCAGCAACGTCCGCAGACCAGTGAGGAAAGCCGTCCCACTAATACCGCGTCCTTTGGGGTGAGTCGTTTATTGACAAAAATGACTGGAGAGGATGATCCAGAGGTATTTTTGACCACATTTGAAAGGACCGCTGAAAGAGAAAAGTGGCCTGAGGAGCAGTGGGCTGGACTGGTGGCTCCTCTGTTAACTGGTGAATCGCAGAAAGCTTACTATGACCTAGAGCCTAACCAAGCAAAAGACTATGTGATGCTAAAAGCTGAAATATTGGCAAGGCTGGGTGTCACCCAGGCTGTCCGGGCTCAGCGTGTGCATAACTGGACTTTCCAGCTTGGAAAACCCCCCAGGTCTCAAATGTATGATCTCATTCACCTGAGCAGAAAGTGGCTACAGCCAGAGACTTTGTCCGCACCAAAGATTGTGGAACGTGTTGTAATGGATCGGTTTTTGAGAGCTCTTCCTACTGCCATCCAAAAGTGGGTAAGCCATGGAGACCCAGAGACGGCCGATGGTCTTGTGGATCGTGTGGAGAAATACTTGGCTACAGAGAACCTGACGGCCTCTTCCAGAGACACTCGGACTTTCCACCCTAAGACCAGACCATCCCCAGGGGCGGATAAGAGGATTCCAAGGGGTGAGGGTGGAGAGAGTGAGAGGGTGGGAGCTCTACCCCAAGTTTGGCGAGAACAGCCTGGGAAATCAGCGGCTCAAGAGGCGGCAAGAAGGATCGTTTGCTACCGCTGCCGGCAAGCGGGACATATTGCAGCCAATTGCCCGGTTGTGGAGGAACCCATGCAGTGTGACTTTCTGACGGGCAGACGTCAGTCGCTGTGTGCGACAGTCGCATGCACTGCCATTCGAGGAACTGAGAAACATTTATGCAAAATGTGTGTTAATGGTAGAAATGTTGTGGTATTGCTGGATTCAGGTAGCCTTGTGACCCTGATAAAGGCTGAGTTAGTTAAAACAGAGGTCTCTGGGAATAGCAAGGTAGCTGTTATTTGTGTGCATGGGGACACCCGAGAGTATCCAGTGACTACAGTGTGTTTCGAGACCCCCAAAGGTACCCTCTCTCATCCAGTGGGCTTAGTATCTCAGTTACCGCATGACGCCATTGTGGGAAGGGATTTTCCGAAGTTCTGGGAACTGTGGGATGATCCTGAGCCCCTCACTGGTGCCCCTATGTACCAGGAATGTGATAGCCAGAACTCCCCTGAGAGTGGTGAGGACTCTCCGGAATTTCCCTTATCAGTATTGGCAGGGGAGACTCAAGAAACTGGAGAGGAGCCCACCTCCTCAGACGAAAACCTACCGTCTGTGGAGTTTTCTGATCTTGAGGTTCACAGGGAAAACTTTGCCACAGAACAGTTGAAAGACCCCGCCCTAATAAAGGCACGGGAAAACGTAGTGAAAATAGATGGCGAGTTAGTGAACCCAGATAATACCTGCACTTACCCATACTTCAGCGTAGAGAAGGACCTACTGTATCGGGTGGCAAAAAGGGCAGAAGAAACCGTTGAGCAGCTGGTGGTGCCCAAACCTTACAGGAAGTTGGTGTTGGAGTTGGCCCATGGGCACATTCTTGGAGGTCATCTGGGGACAGAGAAAACCCGAGAGAGGGTATTACAGAGATTCTATTGGCCGGGGGTGATGAAGGACGTAGAAAATTATTGTTCCTCCTGCCCTGTGTGTCAGAGGTTGGCCCCGATGCCACATTTCCGTAGCCCGCTGGTCCCTCTACCCATCATTGAGGTCCCGTTTGAGAGGATCGCCATGGATTTGGTAGGTCCTATAATCAAGTCCGCTAGGGGGCACTAGTACATATTAGTTATAATGGACTATGCCACCCGTTATCCAGAAGCGATCCCTCTCCGAAATACCTCGGCCAAAACCATAGCCAAAGAGCTATCTCTTGTTTTTAGCCGGGTGGGTATTTGTAAAGAACTGCTTACGGACCAAGGTACACCCTTTATGTCCCGGGTTATGAAAGAGCTGTGTAAATTGTTCAAAGTGACGCAATTGCGTACGTCTGTGTATCACCCCCAAACCGATGGGCTGGTTGAAAGATTCAACAAAACCCTAAAACAAATGTTGAAGAAAGTGGTGGATAGAGATGGAAAGGATTGGGACTGTTTACTTCCTTATTTGATGTTTGCTATTAGGGAGGTGCCCCAATCCTCTACGGGATTCTCCCCCTTTGAGTTACTGTATGGGAGACACCCAAGAGGGCTGTTGGATATTGCCAAGGAAACTTGGGAAAGTGAGAGTTCTCCCCACAGGAGTGTGATTGAGCATGTCGCCCTGATGCAAGATCGAATTGCACAGGTAATGCCCATCGTGAAGGAACATTTGGCCCAAGCGCAGTTGGCACAGCAGAGAGTGTACAACCGTGGAGCCAAGACCCGTACCTTTTCCCCGGGGGATAGGATATTGGTACTTGTCCCTACGGTTGAAAGTAAATTCCTTGCCAAATGGCAAGGCCCCTACGAGATAATGGAAAAAGTGAGCGAAGTGAATTACAAGGTCAGACAACCAGGAAGGCGAAAGCCCGAACAGATCTATCACGTTAATCTGTTGAAAGCCTGGAGGGATAGAGAGTCCCTAGTCGCAGACACTTGGTCACCAGCTCAAACTGGTTGCGTGATTCCTGAGGTTGGAATAGCAGCCACCTTGTCACAACCCCAACAACAGGAGGTTAAGGAGTTTGTGCTTCGCAACAAGGAGGTATTCTCTGAGCTGCCGGGACAAACATCTGGGGTAGAGCATGACATCATTACCCCGCCCGGTGAAAGGGTGAAGTTAAAACCCTATCGGATCCCAGAGGCTCGACGGGAGGCAATACGGGAGGAAATACAGAAAATGCTGAACTTAGGGGTGATAGAGGAGTCCCAAAGTGATTGGTCTAGTCCCATCGTGTTGGTGCCTAAACCGGATGGGAGCTGGCGATTTTGCAACGATTTTCGTCAGTTGAACAAAGTTACAAAATTTGACACCTACCCCATGCCACGTATAGATGAGTTGATCGACCGGCTGGGAACAGCCCGATACATGACGACTCTTGACCTCACAAAAGGGTATTGGCAAATCCTCCTGGCCAAGTCGGCCAAAGAGAAAACCGCATTTGTAACCCCAGACGGGGCGTTCCAATATAAAAGAATGCCGTTCGGGTTACAGAATGCGCCGGCCACATTCCAGCGGAAAATGGACCAGATGCTGAGGCCCCATCGGAAGTATGCTGCGGCTTACCTGGATGACGTAATTGTCCATAGCACAGATTGGGCCTCACATCTGCCAAAAGTGCAAGCTGTCCTGGACTCTGTTCGGGAAGCGGGGTTTACGGCTAACCCCAAGAAGTGTACCATTGGGCAGGAGGAGGCCAAATATCTTGGGTACACCATTGGGAGGGGAGTAATAAAACCCCAACTCAACAAAGTCGAGGCCATCCAGAGTTGGCCACGTCCCAACAGCAAGAAGCAGGTACGAGCCTTTCTGGGAATCGCTGGGTATTATCGGCGATTCATTCCCCACTTTGCTTCTAAGGCTGTGCCCCTAACCAACCTGACGAAGGAGAAAGGGTCGGTCATGATTAAATGGACCCCCGAGGCTGAGGCAGCATTCCAATTCTTGAAACAAGCCTTATGTAGCCAGCCAGTGTTGTACTCACCCGACTTCTCTAAAGACTTTGTCGTACAAAGTGATGCGTCAGATGTGGGGTTAGGAGCAGTATTGTCCCAGGTCTGGAACGGGGAAGAGCACCCAGTCATTTACCTCAGCAGGAAATTGAAGTCCCATGAGGTAAATTACGCCACCGTTGAAAAGGAGTGTTTAGCGGTGAAGTGGGCTCTAGATTCCCTTCGGTACTACCTGCTAGGTAGGCACTTTGACATGGTTACGGATCACGCTCCGTTAAAGTGGATGGCTCAAAACAAGGAAACAAATAGAAGAGTGAATAGGTGGTTCCTGGCCCTCCAGGAATTCAACTTCACAGTAAAGCATCGCCCTGGCGTTCAAATGGGGAATGTGGATGCTTTGTCTCGAGTACATGAATGCCTGATTGCTGGTGTTCCAACCCCGAGGTTAAAACAAGAGGGGGGGGTATGTGACAGCAGGAAGGTAAAGTCACCTGGTTGCATCCAGGGGGGTAGATATATTTCGCCCAGATTCAGGCTTTACGCTGACTTATACAACTAGGTGGAGAGTTGTATAGGCCCAGCTAAGGCTAGTGGGCTCATGGATGACTCATACCTCTAGGGAGAGGGCTGGGCGTCGTGCAGGCAGGGAGTTGATGAGACCAGCTGAAGCTTGTCAGCTCGTTTAAGGCCTCTATAAAAACTCCCAGATTCATTAGATGTTAGCTCATGCCTGGAACCAGACCTGTGTGGACTGTCTAGGGAGAGTGAACCCCTGTGCGGTGAGACAAGCATGTGTGGCTATTTGTTTGGACTTTTACTAAACCAGGGACTTAGGGACTAGGACAGCACTAGGCTGATCCCAGTTGTTAGTTAGGAAACCTGTATGTTTAGTCAGAGGTCAACTTGACCAGGATTTATTTTGGTTATGTTTCTTTTGCTTTGCTGTGTTTTGTCACTGTAAATAGAAAATAAACCGCACCTTTTTGATTTTGAAAACCACAACCTCCGTTTGCTGGGCCTGTTTTGTGTGGGGAGCCCATCCCGGGGGTCACACACACCCGCTGCCGAGCTAACCCCCTCACAATATATATATATATATATATATATATATATATACACAGTATCTCATAAAAGTGAGTACATCCCTCACATTTTTGAAAATATTTTATTATATCTTTTCATGTGACAACACTGAAGAATTGGCACTTTGCTACAATGTAAAGTAGTGAGTGTACAGCTTGTATAACAGTGAAAATTTGCTGTCCCCTCAAAATAACTCAACACACAGCCATTAATGTCTAAACCGCTGGCAACAAAAGCGCGTACACCCCTAAGTGAAAATGTCCAAATTGGGCCCAATTAGCCATTTCCCTCCCCGATTTCATGTGACTCGTTAGTGTTACAAGGTCTCAGGTGTGAATAGGGAGCAGGTGCTCTCATACTGGTCACCAGAAGTTCAACATGGCACCTCATGGCAAAGAACTCTCTGAGAATCGGAAAAAAAAGAATTGTTGCTCTACATAAAGATGGCCTAGGTTATAAGAAGATTGCCAAGACTCTGAAACTGAGCTGCAGCACGGTGGTCAAGACCATACAGCGGTTTAACAGGACAGGTTCCACTCAGAACAGGCCTCGCCATGGTTGACCAAAGAAGTTGAGTGCACATGCTCAGCGTCATATCCAGAGGTTGTCTTTGGGAAATAGACGTATGAGTGCGTGGTCTGATGAGACCAAGATAAACTTATTTAGTTCAGATGGTGTCAAGCGTGTGTGTACAAAGACAAGTGTGTCTTGCCTACAGTCAAGCATGGTGGTGGGAGTGTCATGGTCTGGGGCTGCATGAGTGCTGCCAGCACTGGGGAGCTACAGTTTATTGAGGGAAACGTGAATGCCAACATGTACTGTGACATACTGAAGCAGAGCATGATCAAAAGTAGCATACAAAATAATTCCGCTCTGCCCTCTGGATGAGCTGCTAACACAACAAATAGACAAATAGTAAAAAGCGTGGAAACAAAAAGTGTAGCGCTATGTACTGTGACATACTGAAGCCGAGCATGATCCCCTCCCTTCGGAGACTGGGCCGCAGGGCACTATTCCAACATGATAATGACCCCAAACACACCTCCTAGACCACCACTGCCTTGCTAAAGAAGCTGAGGGTAAAGATGATGGACTGGCCAAGCATGTCTCCAGACCTAAACCCTATTGAGCATCTGTGGGGCATCCTCAAACAGAAGGTGGAGGAGCGCAAGGTCTCTAACATCTACCAGCTCCGTGATGTCATCATGGAGGAGTGGAAGAGGACTCCAGTGGCAACCTGTGAAGCTCTGGTGAACTCCATGCCCAAGAGGGTTAAGGCAGTGCTGGAAAATAATGGTGGCCACACAAAATATTGACACTTTGGGCCCAATTTGGACATTTTCACTTAGGGGTGTACTCACTTTGGTTTTCAGAGGTTTAGACATTAATGGCTGTGCATTGAGTTATTTTGAGGGGACAGCAAATTTACACTTTTATAAAAGCTGTACACTCACTACTTTATATTGTAGCAAAGTGTCATTTCTTCAGTGTTGTGACATGAAAAGATATAATGAAATATTTCCAAAAATGTGAGGGATGTACTCACTTTTGTGAGATACTGTGTGTGTATATATATATATATATATATATATATATATATATATATATATATATATAGTGTATATAGCAAGGTCCCCGGCCTCCTTTGGTCTAATTAGACCCTCCAGGGCCAGAGATAGCTGACATCCTTCTGTATATAGTGGATTATGAGGCATGGTGGGTGCAAAGTGGTTAAAGTCATTGGGCGCCAGACACTTCTTGAATGCAAAAGAGACTTTTATTTCTCTTAACAAACTTTTGAAGGAAAGAGGGTTAGGGCCAGGACACCCTTGAGTAGTTGGCAGACTCCGAGACTTCAATAGGGGGACAGCCATGCAGGGAAAGGCATCCAGCAAGACTCCACATCTGCATGTGCTGGAATGCTGTCTCCTTTGGCAACAGTCTTTAACAGTTCCTAACACAAAGCTTAACAGTCCCTTTCACTTCCACTACAATCACTCCTTGTAGTTCTTCAGCCCGCTGAGCTCCCGGTCTCTCACTAGACCCACTGATTCACTGCCACTGAATCCCGTGAGCTCCTTCAATCTTCACGGTGGTATCTTCCTCAAGCGTCACCCCCGCCTCTCTACTGGGTCCTTAGCTTGACACTCAAGATACCTCTCAAGCTTCACCCCTCTGGCCTGCTCGGTCCCTGGCTTGACACACAAGGCTGCTCTTTGGTTGGTGAGAATGCTGCTCCAGTACTTGCTTCAGTTACTCACTGTGGTCCCTGGTAATAAGGTGGTTGGTCCCTTAGTGGCGACAGCTTCCTCTCTACTTTCAAGAACCGTCACATCTGGTTGGACTGCAAGCCGCAGTCCCAACCCTGAGCTGCTCTCTTGCTTTTGGATAGGCCCTCAGACAGCCTAGCAGCCAGATGTGCCCGGGATAGGCCCAATCTCCGGCCTAGCAGCCAATACAACACAAGTCCACCTAGACAGCCGTCCAGGCAGGGCCGGCCCTACCATGGGACCCGATGGGACCATGGTCCCAGGCGGCACTTTAAGAGGGGCGGCAACAGGGACCTGGGTTTCCCTCCATCTAGTGTGCATTGTCATACTGTACTGCATCGCCGGCGCCGCTGTCACTGGCCGCAGTGGCAAGACCCACTTCAAGGGTCTCTCCAGCGGCCCCTGCTTCACTGCCCAAACTGGTTGCTAGCCGCGGACCGCTTTGTGTCTAGCAACCAGTGACGTAAGGAGAGAGAGGCCCATCATTCATTGCAGAGAGTATTTCACTTCCTCCTCCTCCGGCTAGCTCCACCCACCTCCTCCCTGTATGTAACAGCATGAGAGCGGCTGTGTGTGTGTGTGTGGAGAGAGAGCAGCTGCGGGCTCTTCTCCCCCCTCCTTCTCCTCCTCATGCTGCTGTTCCTAGGACAGCCACCGCTATGTTTCTTCCCCCTTTTCCTCCCATTGGCCAGGGAAAAAAAGGAGAAAAGAGGATTATGGGATATGTAGTGCAAATGGCTGGCCCATTGCAATTCTAGGGGGGAAACTGCAGCCCCCAGCATGCCCATCTGAAGGGGAGGGAGAGAGAGCCAGGCTGAGTGACAGGCTGCATCTGGTGACAGGCATCAGTGACAAGTGACAGGCATTGGTGACAAGTAACAGGCTGCATCTGGTGACAGGCATTGGTAACAAGTGACAGGCTGCATCTGGTGACAGTCAATGGTGACAAGTGACAGGCTGCATCTGGTGACAGGCATTGGTGACAAGTGACACGCTGCATCTGGTGACAGACATTGGTGACAAGTGACAGGCTGCATCTGGTGACAGGCATCGGTGACAAGTGACAGGCTGCATCTGGTGACAGGCAATGGTGACAGGCTGCATCTGGTGACAGGCATTGGTGACAAGTGACACGCTGCATCTGGTGACAGACATTGGTGACAAGTGACAGGCTGCATCTGGTGACAGGCAATGGTGACAGGCTGCATCTGGTGACAGGCATTGGTGACAAGTGACACGCTGCATCTGGTGACAGACATTGGTGACAAGTGACAGGCTGCATCTGGTGACAGGCATCGGTGACAAGTGACAGGCTGCATCTGGTGACAGGCAATGGTGACAAGTGACAGGCTGCATCTGGTGACAGGCAATGGTGACAAGTGACAGGCTGCATCTGGTGACAGGTATTGGTGACAAGTGACAGGCTGCATCTGGTGACAGGCATTGGTGACAAGTGACAGGCTGCATCTGGTGACAGGCATTGGTAACAAGTGACAGGCTGCATCTGGTGACAGGCATTGGTAACAAGTGAAGGCTGCATCTGGTGACAGGCATTGGTAACAAGTGACAGGCTGCATCTGGTGACAGGCATTGGTGACAAGTGACAGGCTGCATCTGGTGACAGGCATTGGTGACAAGTGACAGGCTGCATCTGGTGACAGGCATTGGTGACAAGTGACAGGCTGCATCTGGTGACAGGCATTGGTAACAAGTGACAGGCTGCATGTTGTGGCAGGCTATGGGTGGCAAGTGGCACAGCTGCATCTGGTGGCAGGCAACGGTGGCAAGCAATAAGCTACATCTGGTGGCAAGCAATGGTGGCAAATGACAAGCTCAGGGTTCCCACTGATTCCGCATTATGGTGAGTTAAACTATTTCATTATATATTACAATGTAGTAATAGAAATAATGTGATTTGATCATCCTGACACCATATCAATCATAATGTTAGGATGATTTAAGTGCTAACACCAGCCATTCGCCCGACAAATCACCCGCTGCCAAATTCCCTGTCAGCGAGACTACACCCCCCCCCCCCCTCATCTTTTTTTGGGAAGGAAGGGCGGTATCCCTGAATGGCAGTTTGGAAATGTGGTCAATGCAGCGCTGTTGTTGCGGCATGTTGCATCACTGAGCTGGGATCAGAGCGTAGCTGGTCGGTGGCAGTGGAGAGAAAGGGGGGAGCTTTCGTGGTGCTACACAATACACTTTGCAGGAAGGAGCTAGGGTGACCACATTTTTAAACTACTATTCACGGACACCCCCCCTTCCCAAACATCAGCTTGTTCTGTAACGAATCACAGCACAGTGATTGGACACAAGAGGTGGGATTTATGATTTCTCCAATCACATGCAGGGGGCGGGGATTGTGCTCCTCCAGGCATTCCCGGCCAGGACAAGTACTGTCAGTGAGTAAAGAGGTGATGTGGCGGCCTTTTTTGGGGGCATCAGATTGGCCTAGGGGGTTGGCTGTGTCAGTTTCATTCCGGGACACTGTATTGTCCTGGAATGAATGTGCCCGGGACAGACCTGCAAAATGCGTGGTCACCCTAGAAGGGGCATGTCTCTTTGCTGAATATATGGGATGTCTCTTGCTGAATATATTGGGCTGTCTCTTTGCTTTATGGAAACGTCTCTTTGCTGGATGGGCATAGGATTTTTTTTGGGGGGGGGGGCAGCATTTCATTCTTGGGCCCAGGCAGCACAATGTCTTCGGCCAGCCCTGCGTCCAGGTGGCACAGAACACTGATCACCTAACTCCACCCAAATATATAGGTTCTCCCAGCAGGCCAAGGGATTTAAGAAAACCCCTGCCCGTTGGCTGGGATACCCCATATACCCATAATCCGACCTTACATTGCCCTTCTCATATCTAATGCCACCAAGTACCCGGCCACCTAGTGGCAAAAGAGAGAAGTGTGGAAATTACAGACTTAGAGTGAAATCAACAATTAGCCAAGGCAACTATACCTGGCAGGTAAATTTAGGAGCAACCCTGCCTAAACTCCAGAGTGCTACATGTATAAACTCTGTACTGAAAATGTTTGATTGTTTCAAAGGGAACAGATCCATTTTATTCTTTATTGTTTTATTTAACTGATAGGGTCCCTAGGCATTGCTATTGTCTTAAAAATCCAGGGTACTCCTGGGAACCTTGCCTGTATTGTTGCTGGGCTTGTAGAATGTAACTGTAGCGGATGGTCATATTTAGGGGAAGTATCTGAGTGGTAACAGGCTCAGATGGAATAATTGTTAGGATTCATGGACCAATTTATGCCAGTGGGGAATATCAATAGTGTCCAGTTCCTCTGAGTCTATAGGTGGCGCTGTCACCATAGGCCGGGGTTGAACCACCATTGGAGGGCTGTGCCCTTTGTGTCCTCTCGTGGCAGTAGTACAGCGGGCGGTGAACCTGCTGTGCCTGTTGTGGGAGGGTATAAGGGGGGCAGACGTCTTCCGCTCGGGGTCCACGCTCAGACACCTTCAGCCTGGGGGTGAGTGATGGTGGTCTCTGGGTGCCCTAGGCCCGGTGACTGAGCTGCGGTCTCAGCCCAGACACCTTCGGTCTGGGGAAAGAGAGATACCGCTCCAGGTGGGTGCAATCCGGCAATCAATGTCTTCTCGGATACCAAGGGTGCAGGCAATGCATGTAGCAAGAAATAGGATGAATATGTGGACAGCCGCACTCCAAAAAAAACGTTAAGGTAGCCTTTATTTAAAAATTGCAAAGCACTACAAGTCACAGCAGACAAAAAGGGGGTACAACTGACATGTTTCGCACTGGGAACTAGTGCTTTGTCATAGCTGAAGTGCTTTGCAATTTTTAAATAAAGGCTACCTTAACGTTTTTTTTGGAGTGCGGCTGTCCACATATTCACCTTCGGTCTGGGTTGAGGTACTTTCTGAAGGCCTGGGGCCCAGTACCTTCGACTGGGTTCCGCGAGGGATCGAGGGCTCCTAGGGTGTCCCCCGGTGTGGATGCCCGAATCTGGAATGAGGAGGCCAGGGAGGTAACCCTTTCCGAAGACCCGGTGCAGCATTCGCTGGTGACGGTGGGGCCTCTGGTAACTGTCCGGATGGATGTCCTTTTCCCTGACAAGGGCCATCGCTTCTAGAAGGTAGTTCAAGTTCTCACGGTCGGTGGCAGCGACTGTGTGTCAAGCCTGTTGGTGCTATACAGAACAGGAGAAAACCAAGTTTAAGTATGTGCCAGGACCTTCCTTCCCCACCTAGTCTGAACTGTATGTGTTACAACCTGTCTGCTCTCACAGAGACTGTTTATTGCTACGAATAAATAAGTGTTGGACTTTCAGTGGTGTGGACAGTAACTTACTGGGAGCTAAGGGCCCTACCTCCACCTGAGTGGACAGTGGGAATCATTCTCAAGATAAGGTTTGGCTCTGGATGGAAACACAGACCCGAAGGTATGGTTTGATTAGCTCTATCTTTGCATACAGTATGGTGTGAGCTGGTGGTGCACCACACTCTCCTCCCTGGTCCCCTAGACGAGAGCCAAGTGCCAGAAGGGCGTAAAGGGTGAGGTTGCTACACGTGGGGGCTCGTCCGGAATGTGTGTTTACATTAATGGAGCCGAAACCCTCAGAGTTTGAACTTTGCTGACCAGAGAAGTTCCGAGGAGGTCGGCCATATTGGCCATTGCTCCACGAGGCACACCCTGACTGCACAGTTCATGGGCGTGACCAGGAGAAAGCCCGCGAACCGGTGCAGAGGATGGGAGGAGTCTGGCCATGTGAGGAGTTGCACGTGGGGACTTTGGCGCGAAGTGGGCAGTGTGCGTTGGAGCAGCAAACAGTCAGTATGTTCACTACTAATACCTCATGGGCTCCGGTTCCTACTTCTACAACCACGAGGATGACGTTGTTTGCTGCTTCGCTGACGGATACGGGGGTCAGGCTCAAGCCCCGGGGGCAATTCGTATGTAAGGATGTTGAGACTCTCGGTGTGATTTGTCCCGGCTAGAGAGACTTCTCGGCCAGAAGGTCGCCAGCGAGTATGGGTGGGAGTGCCAAAAGAACTTTTGTATGAAGTGGAGGCCTGCAGGCAGTGGTGGTATGATGATTTCATTTGGACTCACATTAAAGTACCTCAGGCCCACAGATACTTTTCCTGTTCTCCTACAGCCTCAAAAAGATTCAAGGACTGTAAAGCTGCATGGATGTTGGGTCGGCACATTCACGCAGACAGGGTAGTCATTTGCCGAAAGGAGGGGGATGATGTTGAATACCATATGGAGACTTTCGACAAATATTTGAAACTCCTGATACTGCCGCACCCAAGGTTCTATCTGTAGGAGAATAGACTCCTGTGTTTTGTTGCTGAACATTCCGGAGTGCCTTTGCCGGAACTCAGGGACTCTGTAACCTGAAAAGGGAGGCCTACTTTTGGAAGGATTGGGAGCAGTTTTGTGTTTTTTTTTCTCCCTTATCTTTCTCCACCGCAAGGACACTGAGACTTTGGGGTGTAGTTGAGTCTGGGCCAAGGTACAGATGAAGAGGTTCCTGAGCAAGAAAAATAGTTTTATATTGCGACACTGCCACTAGGTGGGGGTGGTGCGCAAAGATGGTCACACACACCACACATCATTTTTTTTTTGGAAGGAACGGGTTTCCTCTAGGGGGAGCCTGTTCATTCCAAATCACATACTGTGTTAGATAATGTGTTCTTTTCCCCTCTGCAGGAGAACGTCAATCAAGTCTGCTGAGAATGGGGCGGATCTTAGTCAGTGATGTGGGAGGGGGGATATATATGTATTTTTTTCTCTTCTTAGGAAAAAAAAGAGAAAAAAAAGGGTTTATATTGTTATGCAATTGAATGGTTTATCTCTGTGTATGTTCTTTGTTGTTGTTTTTTTATTTTTCCTTTCCCTTTTTGGTTCAGGCACAAACAATTTTTTTTTTAAATTGTCATATTTTTCTTCTTTTTGGTTAGTTTGTCTCTGGATTAGATTTATGCTGACTCTGATTTAGAGGGCATAAATTGGTTCCAGACACTGGGGCCCAGTGTCAAATAACTGGGGGGGATGTGTAGCGGGTGGTCATATTTAGGGGAAGCATCTGAGTGGTAACAGGCTCAGATGGAATAATTGTTAGGATTCATGGACCAATTTATGCCAGTGGGGAATATCAATGGTGTCCAGTTCCTCGGGGTCTATAGGTGGCGCTGTCACCATAGGCCGGGGTTGAACCACCATTGGAGGGCTGTGCCCTTTGTGTCCTCTCGCGGCAGTAGTACAGCAGGGTGGGGAACCTGCTGTGCCTGTTGTGGGAGGGTATAAGGGGGGCAGACGTCTTCTGCCCGGGGTCCACGCCCAGGCACCTTCAACCTGGGGGTGAGTGATGGTCCACGCCCTAGGCCCGGAGACGGAGCTGCGGTCTCACCCCACACACCTTCGGTCTGGGGTGAGGTACTTTCTGGAGGCCTGGGGCCCAGTACCTTAGACTGGGTTCCGCGAGGGATCGAGGACTCCTAGGGTGTCCCCCGGTGTGGACGTCCGAATCTGGGACAAGGAGACACAAACAATCTCCTGCGCTTGGAAGTTTGGTCTCTTAGTGACACAACCAGAGTGTTCCGTAGGAAAGGAAATGACCAGGGATCTTGCTGCCCTCTTCAGAATAATTGGTATTCTTTAGGACTAAAAAGTAAAAGGAAAAAAGAGGGCGCACCGACCTAGTGCATAACCAGTGGCTAGGTTTATTAAAAATATATAAAAAGATTACAAATACTCACAAAGCAAGTATGAAAATAGGCACGTATAACATTCCATCAATGGGAATTGCCTCCTGCTGGAACCAGACACCAGAGAGTCCAGATGACAGGTGTTACAGCTACGGCTGACGCGTTGCGAAGGCGAACCCTCTTCCTCAGAGCCAAAAAGTGGTAGTATCTGGAACCCTCTCTGGACTCTCTTTGAGCTCTTTATCGATTTAAATAAATTCGTACGGAATTTAACCGTGAAACGTCATTATAGACTGAAAGAAATCAATAGAGGGACGAAAAAAGACGAAGAAGGAGAGGTACCATTACCGTCGTCCCCGTCTGATACATTGGAGAGAGAAATGCTTGAAATACTGGAGGAGCTATATATGGAAGGGGGACAAGAACTCCAAGGGGAGGTGTCTGTACCTGTCGAGGAGGTTGGAGCTATCATTAATACTTCGTTTAGACCAAAGTCTAGTTTCTATCCACATTGGAATAAAGGGAACTTTATCCCAACGTTCTATGAAATTGTTATGGATGAGTTTAGAAATCTCTGTGGGAAGAAAAAGATGGTTCGGGGTCATCAATTAGATCTAACAGGCCCTTTGAGCAGTCTAAAGAAAAACTCTGATGTGGTGATAAGAAAAGCCGACAAAGGCGGTGGGTTGGTGATTCAAGACAGAGAGCATTATTTAGAAGAAGCCTATAGACTGATTGGGGACACAAGTACTTATGAAAGACTTATGTGGGACCCTACGGCTATCTATAATGCTGAGCTTAAGAAGCTTTTGGATAAAGCCCTAGCGGATCAGATTCTGACTAAACACGAACACCAATTCCTGTATTCCAAATATCCTGTGGTTCCTCACTTTTACCATATACCGAAAGTTCATAAAGATTTGGAAAAGCCGCCCGGCAGGCTGATTATAGCAGGGATTGACAGCCTCACGAGCAATCTAGGTAGCTATATTGACCACTTTCTTCAGGACTTGGTAACGAGTTTACCATCCTACATCAAGGACTCAGGGCATGCCCTAGAAATTCTAGCCCCATATATATGGGAAAAAGGATATAGGTGGCTCTCGTTGGATGTGGCGTCACTATATACGTCCATCCAACACGAGTTTGGCCTTAGGGCAATCGAGTATTATATTGCAGAGGCTCACCGGTTTAATCCTATGCAGGCACAGTTCCTCTACGAGTGTATTGAGTTTACACTCACTCACAACTATTTCACATTCTTAGGCAATTTCTATAGACAAGTGAGAGGCACGGCTATGGGTGCACGGTTTGCACCCAGCTATGCAAACCTTTTTATGGGGTATTGGGAGCACATGCATATTTGGGCCAACAATCCCTATGGAGGCAATCTTATCTTATACTCACGTTACATAGATGATATCCTTATTATTTGGAATGGAACAGATGAAGAATTGGATGGCTTCCTGACACATTGCTCAAAAAACTCCTTTGGAATTTCCTTTACCCATATTATAGACGAGAAATCTCTAGTGTTTCTAGATTTGGAACTACAGGTAGATGATAAAGGCACGATTTATTCAAAGACGCATTTTAAACCGAGTGCAGGTAACTCTTACCTTCATGCTCGCAGCCATCACCACCCTAGGTGGATCAAAAATGTCCCTTTTGGACAGTTTTGTAGATTGCGGAGAACGTGCACCTTTAAGAAAGATTATGAGGAACAGGCACAGATCCTCAAAAACAAATTTAGTGAGAAAGGATATGAGGACAAGCATGTGGACGAAGCATTCCAGAAGTACCTTAAATTATATGATAACAATCTGGTGAATGACTTGGACAATGTGGCTAAGTTGGAGGCCAATGATGAGAAACCGCAGGTGAGATTCTGTACTAGGTACAATAACAAAGTGCCAATGATTCAGAAGATCTTTAGGAAAAACTGGAAAGTTTTAAGATCTGACCCTATCCTGCGAACTAGCCTGCCTTTATATCCAAACCTAGTTTTTAGAAGACCAAGAGATTTGAGAAGTATGGTGGCCCCGAGCAGAGTTAAGAAGATCAGAAATACAGGCCTAAACAAACCCTGGACCACACTGTTTGACCAAAAAGGCAGTTACAAATGTGGGGTTGGAAACTGTGGTAAATGTTTATACATGAGCCATCGCAAAAAGGAAGTCCAGGGAACAGACGGAAAGTACCATAAAGTCAAGCAGTTCATTAACTGTGGGACCTCATTTGTGATTTATGGTCTTCTCTGTCCATGTGGCCTCTTGTATGTTGGTCGTACTTCACGACCAATGAGAACGAGAATGGGAGAGCATAGGAGTAGTATCCTGACGGAAAAAGATAACTATTCGGTACCCAGACATTTCAAAGAGGCTCATGATAGTTCAGTAAGTGGCCTTAAAGTTTTTGGGATTGAGGCTATATCGAATGATTTTGACAGTGGTAAAAAACATCAGATTCTGTGTACTAGAGAGGCTTATTGGATATTTACCTTGGGCTCTCTAGTCCCTCATGGCCTAAACGAAGGGATCGAGTTACATAATGTAGTATAGATCCCCTCCTGTTTCGTTTGGGTCATGTGGCGTTACATTTAATTTCTGTACTGTCGAGATAGTTGAATCTCATGTCCTTAAGTTAGTGGGGCTTTCTTCTCCGTCATGTAGCGATTCCATAAACTTTGGTCAGACCCATTGGTCCTCTAGTGTAGTAGTACCTTGGGTCTTAAATTTTTTTATAGTGGTTTAGGATTTTTTAAATCACAGGGAGTGCATTACATTATATACACTAGTTATAATTTTAATATTTTTAGCTATTAATTACCAATTTTAATTAGGTAACCATTCAATAGGTTTTATATAGATTTTACATTGTGGTAGTGGGGCTCGTGGTGGGCCAGCCATATAGTCCAGGGTTAATTGTTAGGCCATCATATTTTAGAGTTATTCCCACTAATTGTAATAGTCTTTCATTAATTTTGGATTTAGACTGTGGGTGGGTTATTTTAGATGTTTTTAATGCTCCTGCATAGATTGGGTACACTGTTCGAGAGTTTGTACATGTGTGTGGGCGCATACATATGTACCCAGAGGGTTGGTTGACTCGGTGCACATATGCGCCTGCCGCTGGCTCAAATGCTATGGGGAAGCGGTGGGGCGGGTGTGTGTCCCGAGTGGGTGGCATGCGAACACATACATGTTATTTAAATTGCTTTGGTTTGTAATATTGGGTGCCATATTATGATATATGTATGGACCAAAGTGTGGGATTGGACTTCTCCTGGAGCAATCAAGGAACTGTGTGTTCCTTTTACCCAGTGTATCTGGCATCTGGATTCCATGTGTATTTGGGCAAGTACTAATTATGAAACTACGGGTGCATACACCATCAATTTGGTGTGTATTTTGCCCTGTCTATGTATAGGAGAGGGGTCACACGCTGGAGCGACAGCCCTCACAGGTCACCTAAAATAGTATTGTCTTTTTTCAATTATTTTGGGTTCCCTCTTATGGTTTGAGTTGCCATGGGTTGGAGGATGTGGGCTGTCACCAATTTGCGTTGGTCATCAATTGGCTCCTGGGGACCCCCCCCCTTCCATCTTCCCCAGTCTCCCCCCCCCGTTTTTGATATGTATATTGGCCCCCTTGTGCACACCCTGACTTCCTTATCCATAGAGGGGCGGAGGCTTACTGCTACTATGGTGGCTGTGGGACCCCATATAGATTGGAGGCTGTGTTGGTGGCTATGTATGTCTTCCGTTTTTTTGGTCTGCGCGGTGCACGTTGTGCTGCGCGCGGATCTATTACTCGGGGACATTGTTTCTGGCTGGCACTGGCGTTTGTATAGGGAGGTTTGTTGATACCGGATGCGGAGTGTGAGGCCCGCCTCCGTATCCGGGACAACCTCTGAAGCCTGTCCAGCCCATCTGAGGGCGGACGTGACGCATTCAGTTACCGGAAGTGGCGGGTGGAACGCACATCCACCGCCACTTCCGGGTCTTCGGCCAATGCACGTCCCATCGAGTGGTGGGACCATAGCTCAGCACCACGGGAAGCAATTGTGGCGATATTCAGATGGGTGGCAGCATTGATTGACTGTCCTTGATGGCCTGTGCGATAGGGGTAAGTCCCACCATGTATATATGCTGTTCATCCTCCGCCAGCTGAAGCACATATACACATTATCACATGGTGTATGCATATACTATCTGATGTATTGATGGGTGCATCAGTGTGGGCAGTGAGGGGTTAACTTCATATGGGCATGCCTTTTGGGTGAGAGGAGGAGTGACCTGTAGTGGGTGGAGCTGTAGACAGATGACCACTCACACCCACTTACACATGGATTTAAGAGAGTCCAGAGAGGGGTCCAGATACTATCACTTTTTGGCTCTGAGGAAGAGGGTTTGCCTTCGCAACGCATCAGCCGTAGCTGTAACACCTGTCATCTGGACTCTCTGGTGTCTGGTTCCAGCAGGAGGCAATTCCCATTGATGGAATGTTATACGTGCCTATTTTCATACTTGCTTTGTGAGTATTTGTAATCTTTTTATATATTTTTAATAAACCTAGCCACTGGTTATGCACTAGGTCGGTGCGCCCTCTTTTTTCCTTTTACTTTTTAGTCCTAAAGAATACCAATTATTCTGAAGAGGGCAGCAAGATCCCTGGTCATTTCCTTTCCTACGGAACACTCTGGTTGTGTCACTAAGAGACCAAACTTCCAAGCGCAGGAGATTGTTTGTGTGTCTGTGAAATTTCTATTTTGGGAACTCCAGCAGCTGGAAGATAGGTCTGAAGTGGTATATGAAGGTGCTTCGCACATCTTGAGAATGGTATTGTCCATAGAAGAAAGACAACTTAGAAGAGACTCCTTGGCTAAAGGTTTTTTAAGCAGTATTGATGACTATGAGAAGCAACTCCAAGGATCGGAACATGTTGCAATCAACCAGGATATAACAACTAGAGAGGACAAGATGACATCAGCTTTTTACAAACTAAAGCATCTGCTGGAGAACGAAATGACTCAATGGTGGGACATTGTGTTGTTGGAGAAATATTTAGAGGTTAATAGAATACCTAGAGGGTTGAGAATTACCAAAACATGTGGGTTCCTTGAGAAGGATATTGATGAAGAATGGGTCAGAGAAATGAGGAAATTTAATAGATCCTGGCTCGAGTTCATCATTAGACAGAGGCAAAGGAATCTATTAAATATCAAAACTGATATCTCTAATATTCAGGAAGAATTGATAGCATTCACGGATCTAGAGTCCTTTGTAGGATGGGATACTAAAATTAATGAGGAGACAGGTGCCTTTGAAACAGAACTAATAAGTAAAAAATCAGGAAAATTTGAGAGGGATCGACAAGACTATGCCTTGGGCTGTGAGTTTAACTGGAAGAAACAGAGAGGTAAAGGGCCCCCTGCTATCGAACAGGAAGGGGCCAAGGACAAACATTGTAGACAGTCGAATTCTAACTACCAACATAATAATGACACGTATACCTCTCCCTCTCGTTCTGGTGATACACAGCGTAAAAGCACTAGGAGGAATGTCACTGGGAAAAATAATAGATATTGGAATAGAAATAAGAACAAGAATAGAGAAAAGGACAGAATTAGAGACATTAATACATTCAGCTATAGGGGTGCACATAGGAACACCAACGATACAGAAAGGTCCCACAGGTTTCCCTTGGAATATAGGGGCAATGACCATTTTCCACCTCCTCTGGTACCCAGAGAGGGACTTATAGAGCAGTGGAAAAAAGACCAATGGAATACTCAACCGCAAGGCCCTATGAGAGCCACAGAGTTAGATATGGCTCCGGGGTTGATGTGACCTCAAACTATGTGGAGATGATGGATATTCCTGTAGTGGCTGGTGCCGCTTTGGAGTCGCCAAAAGAACAACGGGAGTTTCCTTCTAAATCAGGTCAAACGATAGGGAGTCAAAATATGTTGAGGGACACTACCAAAGCCAATGGCACCACCATCACAAATAGTATAGAATCAAACAAAGATAAGTCCTCGTCTTTTTTTGTGAATGGAGCTGCGGGGAAGTTGAAACCCGCAGCGTCGAAGAAAACAACATCAAAACTCCTATCCCCCCCAAATACCAGGGGACAAAAAAGCCAACGAGAAGAGGTAAGAGGGGAGGTAAGAAGTCGAAGAAGAGATCAGAAATAACTGAGGGATGCTCCACCATAAAAATCTATAACCTCTCAAAAAATGTGTTTACAGAAACAGAGTTAGATCTACTTAGAAAAGGTTTAAACTATGCCCCCGAAAGCCCCCCTAACCTCTTTGAGCTCTTTATCGATTTAAATAAATTCGTACGGAATTTAACCGTGAAACGTCATTATAGACTGAAAGAAATCAATAGAGGGACGAAAAAAGACGAAGAAGGAGAGGTACCATTACCGTCGTCCCCGTCTGATACATTGGAGAGAGAAATGCTTGAAATACTGGAGGAGCTATATATGGAAGGGGGACAAGAACTCCAAGGGGAGGTGTCTGTACCTGTCGAGGAGGTTGGAGCTATCATTAATACTTCGTTTAGACCAAAGTCTAGTTTCTATCCACATTGGAATAAAGGGAACTTTATCCCAACGTTCTATGAAATTGTTATGGATGAGTTTAGAAATCTCTGTGGGAAGAAAAAGATGGTTCGGGGTCATCAATTAGATCTAACAGGCCCTTTGAGCAGTCTAAAGAAAAACTCTGATGTGGTGATAAGAAAAGCCGACAAAGGCGGTGGGTTGGTGATTCAAGACAGAGAGCATTATTTAGAAGAAGCCTATAGACTGATTGGGGACACAAGTACTTATGAAAGACTTATGTGGGACCCTACGGCTATCTATAATGCTGAGCTTAAGAAGCTTTTGGATAAAGCCCTAGCGGATCAGATTCTGACTAAACACGAACACCAATTCCTGTATTCCAAATATCCTGTGGTTCCTCACTTTTACCATATACCGAAAGTTCATAAAGATTTGGAAAAGCCGCCCGGCAGGCTGATTATAGCAGGGATTGACAGCCTCACGAGCAATCTAGGTAGCTATATTGACCACTTTCTTCAGGACTTGGTAACAAGTTTACCATCCTACATCAAGGACTCAGGGCATGCCCTAGAAATTCTAGCCCCATATATATGGGAAAAAGGATATAGGTGGCTCTCGTTGGATGTGGCGTCACTATATACGTCCATCCAACACGAGTTTGGCCTTAGGGCAATCGAGTATTATATTGCAGAGGCTCACCGGTTTAATCCTATGCAGGCACAGTTCCTCTACGAGTGTATTGAGTTTACACTCACTCACAACTATTTCACATTCTTAGGCAATTTCTATAGACAAGTGAGAGGCACGGCTATGGGTGCACGGTTTGCACCCAGCTATACAAACCTTTTTATGGGGTATTGGGAGCACATGCATATTTGGGCCAACAATCCCTATGGAGGCAATCTTATCTTATACTCACGTTACATAGATGATATCCTTATTATTTGGAATGGAACAGATGAAGAATTGGATGGCTTCCTGACACATTGCTCAAAAAACTCCTTTGGAATTTCCTTTACCCATATTATAGACGAGAAATCTCTAGTGTTTCTAGATTTGGAACTACAGGTAGATGATAAAGGCACGATTTATTCAAAGACGCATTTTAAACCGAGTGCAGGTAACTCTTACCTTCATGCTCGCAGCCATCACCACCCTAGGTGGATCAAAAATGTCCCTTTTGGACAGTTTTGTAGATTGCGGAGAACGTGCACCTTTAAGAAAGATTATGAGGAACAGGCACAGATCCTCAAAAACAAATTTAGTGAGAAAGGATATGAGGACAAGCATGTGGACGAAGCATTCCAGAAGTACCTTAAATTATATGATAACAATCTGGTGAATGACTTGGACAATGTGGCTAAGTTGGAGGCCAATGATGAGAAACCGCAGGTGAGATTCTGTACTAGGTACAATAACAAAGTGCCAATGATTCAGAAGATCTTTAGGAAAAATTGGAAAGTTTTAAGATCTGACCCTATCCTGCGAACTAGCCTGCCTTTATATCCAAACCTAGTTTTTAGAAGACCAAGAGATTTGAGAAGTATGGTGGCCCCGAGCAGAGTTAAGAAGATCAGAAATACAGGCCTAAACAAACCCTGGACCACACTGTTTGACCAAAAAGGCAGTTACAAATGTGGGGTTGGAAACTGTGGTAACTGTCTATACATGAGCCATCGCAAAAAGGAAGTCCAGGGAACAGACGGAAAGTACCATAAAGTCAAGCAGTTCATTAACTGTGGGACCTCATTTGTGATTTATGGTCTTCTCTGTCCATGTGGCCTCTTGTATGTTGGTCGTACTTCACGACCAATGAGAACGAGAATGGGAGAGCATAGGAGTAGTATCCTGACGGAAAAAGATAACTATTCGGTACCCAGACATTTCAAAGAGGCTCATGATAGTTCAGTAAGTGGCCTTAAAGTTTTTGGGATTGAGGCTATATCGAATGATTTTGACAGTGGTAAAAAACATCAGATTCTGTGTACTAGAGAGGCTTATTGGATATTTACCTTGGGCTCTCTAGTCCCTCATGGCCTAAACGAAGGGATCGAGTTACATAATGTAGTATAGATCCCCTCCTGTTTCGTTTGGGTCATGTGGCGTTACATTTAATTTCTGTACTGTCGAGATAGTTGAATCTCACGTCCTTAAGTTAGTGGGGCTTTCTTCTCCGTCATGTAGCGATTCCATATACTTTGGTCAGACCCATTGGTCCTCTAGTGTAGTAGTACCTTGGGTCTTAAATTTTTTTATAGTGGTTTAGGATTTTTTAAATCACAGGGAGTGCATTACATTATATACACTAGTTATAATTTTAATATTTTTAGCTATTAATTACCAATTTTAATTAGGTAACCATTCAATAGGTTTTATATAGATTTTACATTGTGGTAGTGGGGCTCGTGGTGGGCCAGCCATATAGTCCAGAGTTAATTGTTAGGCCATCATATTTTAGAGTATATTCCCACTAATTGTAATAGTCTTTCATTAATTTTGGATTTAGACTGTGGGTGGGTTATTTTAGATGTTTTTAATGCTCCTGCATAGATTGGGTACACTGTTCGAGAGTTTGTACATGTGTGTGGGCACATACATATGTACCCAGAGGGTTGGTTGACTCGGTGCACATATGCGCCTGCCGCTGGCTCAAATGCTATGGGGAAGCGGTGGGGCGGGTGTGTGTCCCGAGTGGGTGGCATGCGAACACATACATGTTATTTAAATTGCTTTGGTTTGTAATATTTGGTGCCATATTATGATATATGTATGGACCAAAGTGTGGGATTGGACTTCTCCTGGAGCAATCAAGGAACTGTGTGTTCCTTTTACCCAGTGTATCTGGCATCTGGATTCCATGTGTATTTGGGCAAGTACTAATTATGAAACTACGGGCGCATACACCATCAATTTGGTGTGTATTTTGCCCTGTCTATGTATAGGAGAGGGGTCACACGCTGGAGCGACAGCCCTCACAGGTCACCTAAAATAGTATTGTCTTTTTTCAATTATTTTGGGTTCCCTCTTATGGTTTGAGTTGCCATGGGTTGGAGGATGTGGGATGTCACCAATTTGCGTTGGTCATCAATTGGCTCCTGGGGCCCCTTCCATCTTCCCCAGTCTCCCCCCCCCCGTTTTTGATATGTATATTGGCCCCCTTGTGCACACCCTGACTTCCTTATCCATAGAGGGGTGGAGGCTTACTGCTACTATGGTGGCTGTGGGACCCCATATAGATTGGAGGCTGTGTTGGTGGCTATGTATGTCTTCCGTTTTTTTGGTCTGCGCGGTGCACGTTGTGCTGCGCGCGGATCTATTACTCGGGGACATTGTTTCTGGCTGGCACTGGCGTTTGTATAAGGAGGTTTGTTGATACCGGATGCGGAGTGTGAGGCCCGCCTCCGTGTCCGGGACAACCTCTGAAGCCTGTCCAGCCCATCTGAGGGCGGACTTGACGCATTCAGTTACCGGAAGTGGCGGGTGGAACGCACATCCACCGCCACTTCCGGGTCTTCGGCCAATGCACGTCCCATCGAGTGGTGGGACCATAGCTCAGCACCACGGGAAGCAATTGTGGCGATATTCAGATGGGTGGCAGCATTGATTGACTGTCCTTGATGGCCTGTGCGATAGGGGTAAGTCCCACCATGTATATATGCTGTTCATCCTCCAACAGCTGAAGCACATATACACATTATCACATGGTGTATGCATATACTATCTGATGTATTGATGGGTGCATCAGTGTGGGCAGTGAGGGGTTAACTTCATATGGGCATGCCTTTTGGGTGAGAGGAGGAGTGACCTGTGGTGGGTGGAGCTGTAGACAGATGACCACTCACACCCACTTACACATGGATTTAAGAGAGTCCAGAGAGGGGTCCAGATACTATCACTTTTTGGCTCTGAGGAAGAGGGTTCGCCTTCGCAACGCGTCAGCCATAGCTGTAACACCTGTCATCTGGACTCTCTGGTGTCTGGTTCCAGCAGGAGGCAATTCCCATTGATGGAATGTTATACGTGCCTATTTTCATACTTGCTTTGTGAGTATTTGTAATCTTTTTATATATTTTTAATAAACCTAGCCACTGGTTATGCACTAGGTCGGTGCGCCCTCTTTTTTCCTTTTACTTTCTGGGACAAGAAGGCCAGGGAGGTAACCCTTTCCGAAGACCCGGTGCAGCATTCACTGGTGACGGTGGGGCCACTGGTAACTGTCCGGATGGATGTCCTTTTCCCTGACAAGGGCCATCGCTTCTAGAAGGTAGTTCAAGTTCTCACGGTCGGTGGCAGCGACTGTGTGTCAAGCCTGTTGGTGCTATACAGAACAGGAGAAAACCAAGTTTAAGTTTGTGCCTGGACCTTCCTTCCACACCTCGTCTGAACTGTATGTGTTACAACCTGTCTGCTCTCACAGAGACTGTTTATTGCTACGAATAAATAAGTGTTGGACTTTCAGTGGTGTGGACAGTAACTTACTGGGAGCTAAGGACCCTACCTCTACCTGCGTGGACGGTGGGAATCATTCTCAAGAGAAGGTTTGGCTCTGGATGGAAACAGAGACCCGAAGGTATGGTTTGATTAGCTCCATCTTTGCATACAGTATGGTGTCAGCTGGTGGTGCGCCACACTCTCCTCCCTGGTCCCCTAGTAGAGAGCCAAGTGCCAGAAGGGAGTAAAGGGTGAGGTCGCTACATAACAAAAAGTGGATGAGTCTTTTTTCTGTCCATTGTATCATTTCTTTTTTCCCTCTTCTTTGTTGTCCTACCTTTCTTGAGACTCTTTCCCCTCCCCTGTTGTACTTCTTTAGGCCTCATGCACACTGCAGCTCAAAGAAGCTGCACCTACAGGTGTTTAAGCTGTTTTGAGCTTTTAGTTATCTCTGCCCATTAACTCTCTTCTATGTTAGCCTACTGTATGTGTCCATGAACACTATAGGCTCTTTCAAGAGTTTAGTGGCGCAGGAGTTCACATGCAGAAAAAAACATCACTTGTGCATTCAGGAGAGGAGCTTTTGAACGCGCTAACGTGTTCCAGTGTTAATTAATTCTAATGGCCAGAATTCTAGGCCAGAAGTGGGAATGTGCATTAACGCGTATTAACATGCATGCAAAAACTCAGCTTTTTACTGCGTTTTTCATGCTGAAAATTCTTGTAGGGAAATTTGTTTTTTGAGCTTCATAGTGGCTGGCCTTAGAACTGAGCCATTAGTCCTCTGGCCCTTTGCTGATGACCACCCCAGGAAATAGAAGCATGGATCTCAGAAGGACAATAATAGATTACACTCCCAGGTAATATCTTGAAATGTCTTTCACTGGTGACATGGATAGGGGAATCCTCCTTGCTACGTTTTTGTATTCTGACAGCGAGACTCCTTCGCTACCAAAATACACTAATCAGATCTGTAGTGGATTGCCTTCAGATGCTGATCGAACAAAAATATACCAACAGTCCCATTCTAGAGGCGTCGATCATTAGATTGACTCCTCTTGAATGGGAACAGTCATAGATAGATTAAAATGTGGCTGGTCTACAGAAGCATAGGCGTGTGCAGGGGGTGTGACCCGATGGTGTAGAGTGCCCATGCTTTTACATAAAATTTACCCTTCAGTTCCCTCCACTGGTTGGCGTTGTCAACAGCCTGAGGGTTCACTATTACACTTATTTTGGACATGTCCCCTTATCCGCCCCTTCTGGGACACTATTCGGAAATTGGTTTTTAAACTCATAGACATTTCACTAGCAGACGATCTGACACAGTGCTTGCTTCACCTCACTCAGATTTCGAGGCGTAGATATAAGAAGTCCCTCTTGATCCATCTTCTTAATGTCGCTAAAATATGTATATTGCTAGGTACCTAGCATATGGTGCTACTCTATTATTGGTTTGTGTAACAGTCTATTCTTACTGTACCTTATATCAATGCTGGATTTGTATTGTCCTTAATAGTGCACATAATAAAACGTTAAAAATGATTAAAAAAAAAAATGTGTATTGTCTCTGTGGAACCAGCCGAATTTCAATCCATCTATGGCAAGCTTGAGTAATATTTTTTTTTCATAAAATGTAAATGAACATATAGGGTTCATTCACCTATAAAAAAACAACAACTATGCAGTCACACTATACCATACTAGCACCCTATGCTGATCAGATCTTTCAACCATGCCTCTCCATTGGCAACATACCTGTGGGCCATATTAACGATAACAGAAGCCTGACAGAATATAGCCAATTCATTCTTATTGCTCTGTCCTGTCTTAAAGTGGAAATAAACCCATTGATTTAACAGTTTCCAAAAGGCAGTTACATTCCCGGCATGCCGGGAATGCCAACTGTCACATTGGTTGTGCTCTCAACCAAACTGTCAAACCATCCAATGGCTGGTGTCATAACTGATCACATGTGCAGCATCATGGCAGTTGAAGATTAAACAGAGGCCAAGATGGCAGCTTCCTTGCCTGAAAATTATAGGAGGGTTTACTTCCACTTTAATACTATGATAGAGCAGCCCCCCTTCCAGCACAGTGTGCTCTCTCTCCCACACCTTACGTAGCTGGAGAGCTCAGCCAAGCCGCCAGGGAGGAGAGCACACTGCATATGCACAGCCCTCAGGAAAAGGAAAGTGTACCCTCCTTTAAGACTGGGGTGGGTGGCGTCCTAATGGCTGCTCAAATTAGTAAGATGGGATAGAGCCATGTAAAGCAGTGGCAGTTTTTTCCAGCAAGCTTCTGTAATCGGGAACATGGCCCACAAGTTATGTTACCAGAGGAGAGGCATGGTTGTAAGATCCTATCAGCATAGATGGCTGCTATGGTGTAGTGTGACTGCATAGCAGGTTTTTTCTTTTAGAAAGCTGAACTAACCCTTTAAAATATATTTCCACTTTTGTAGTCAAATTTGAGAAATTCCCACTATATGTTTGTTGTGTGCTTCCATTTACACAGCATACCTAACATAATCAAAAAATATCTTTCTTACCTTTATGGTTGTTTCTTTGGAACAAGTTCATACATATAAGCAGCTTCTATTATTTAGAATAGATGGCAATGTGCTTATAACAGACAGCTGTAGGAACATCATGTAAAAAAAAAATGCATTAATGTACAAATGAAAAGTTTTACACAATACTGAGCGTAAATTTCACCAAATTTGGGCCCAATGCATAACTCATTATATACCTCCTAATTTTGACCAATCATTATCAAGGATATAGTACCCTGCTGGTGTAGACCTTCAAGCATTAGGTGGTTTTCAAAAACTATTAGTTGGAAGATTATCACACTTGGTGCATTATTTCATTGCAATGCTGATACCAGTTGTAAGCAGGCATAAACCTATTTTATGCTTAATTTTTGTGTTCCAACCTATAGCATTCATTTCAAATGTATGTTCCCTTTGTACTAATGTGCCTTGTTATTTTTCATATGCAGAAAACAATAAAAAAAAAAAACAACTAAAACAGAAAAAGTGCATTAGCATACATTATACTACCCAAGCGTTGGGATTTTTAACCCTTTGTCAGGATGGATAGTGTGCACATCTAATTTACAACTGGTAATAAAATCTGCCAGCACAGACAGGGTTAAAGTGGTTATAAACCTCAGTCATGAAATCTGAACAAAGCACATATATCTGTAGTGTTTGCTTTTTGTCTCTCTCCAAGTGTTGTTTCTCTCTGGTGCTTCGTTCCTCTGTTATCAGCATGAGTCACTTCTGAGAAGTTTCTCCAACATAATTTGTGATGGGGAGGGAGATAAGCACACAGCTTGTCTATTCGGAATACAGTTCTGTGTGTTCCTTTGCCTATGTGGAGGGGGTGGGGGTGTCCCTTTCCTCCAATCAGCTCTCACAGTGTATAAGAGCTCTACCTGCAGCTCTACACCCCCTCCTCTGTACTCCACACAGATGCAGAAGGAGTTTTATCACAATTGTGCTCTTTTGAAGGGTTGAAGGCAATAGAAGACTGCAGATAAACAAGTAAAACATATGCAGGAGGATTTGTTTTATCCCTGTATATCACCTGTGTGTTGGAAGAGCAACAGCATGTAATGTAAAGTTGTTAATAAACTGACAATCCTGTATGCATTATATCTGTCTATGTAGCAGGTGGCGCTGTGGTATTATAGTTCTTATATTCTATGATATAACAGGATGTATTGTCTATCAATTATCAATGCACTCGTTTGTGTTCTCTTCCTGTCTGTCTCCATGATGATAAAAGGCATGTAATATATTTCTCCATAAAAGAAAAGCCATTTGCTGTATCCAAGAAGCTTCCAAAGCATGATTATATCAATACTATGCATAATACTGTAGCTATTCCCTTCACTGGGTATATGAGAGGGTTTACAACCACTTTAAGTATTGTAAACATACCTCCACAGCCCCCTCCTTAACATTACATAAAAGGGAAAAGCTACATAAAAAATGTCATCAAGCAAAAATGTAAGCAGCAATTTTTTAATATTTTTCTTTAAGTTATGCAACACAAATGGGAACATGTAACAAATACAAAGTGGGCATTAGACCAGTATGGCTGAAAAAGTGTAAAATACACATTAAATCTGGGTTCCCACTTTTCCACTGTGGTGTGGTGTGGTGTGTTGTGGTAATGACCACCATGTATATGGTTATCATAGCTGGATCATAACCCTCTCATGTTACCCCACGTTTGGTTTTATGCCTGAATCCTTGTAAAAGCTGAAATCCAATTGGTTATGTGGGTGTACAATATTTTTAAGAAGCCCATATACAATGATAATTATTTGATCTCCTGCAGATTTTGTAAGTTTGTCAACTTACAAAGAAATGAAGTTTCTATTATTGTTATTATAGGTTTATTTTAAATGATAGAGACAGAGCAGCAACCAAAAATTCAGAAAAAACACATGATATAAATGTTATAAATTGAGTTGCAGTTCAGTGAGTAAAATAAGTATTAGATCCCCAAGCAAAACACAACTTAGTACTTGGAGAAGAGACCCTTGTTGGCAAGCACAGAGGTAAGACATTTCTTGTAGTTGGTAACTAGGTTTGCACACATCTCAGGAAGGATTTTGGTCCACTCTTCTTTACATATCTTCTCTAAATCCTTAAGGTCTCTTGGCTGTCACATGGCAACTCGAACATTCAGCTCCCTCCATACATTTTCCATAGGATTAAGGTCTGGAGACTGGCTAGGCCACTCCATGACCTTAATGTGCTTCTTCTTGAGCCACTCCTTTGTTGCCTTGGCGGTATGTTTTAGGTGATTGTCATGCTGGAAGACCCATCCACGACCCATTTTCAGTGTTCTGACTGACGGAAGAATGTACTCATCCAAGATTTTACAATGCATGGCCCTGTCCATTGGCTCCTCAATGCGGCAAGGTCGGCCTGTACCTTTAGAGATACAGCCCCAAAGCATTATGTTTCCACCTACATGCTTGACTGTAGGGATGGTGTTCTTAGGGTCACAGTCAGCATTTTTCTCCCTCCAAACACAGCATGTTGAGTTAATGCCAAAGAGCTCAATTATGGTCTCATTTGACCACAGCACTTTCTCCCAATCTTTCTCTAAATCATTAAGATGTTCACTGGCAAAATTCAGACAGGCCTTTACATGTGCCTTCTTGAGGAGAGGGATCTTGCGGGCGCTGCAGGATTTCAATTAATTTCAATCCATGGCGGCGTATTGTGTTACCAATGGTTTGTCTAATGACTGTGTAGTCCCAACTGCCTTGAGATGATTCACAAGCTCCTCCCATGTAGTTCTGGGCTGATCCGTCACTTTTCTCATGATCATCCTTGAGGCAAAATCTTGCATGGAGCTCCAGACCGGGGGCGATTGATGGTTATTTTGTATTTCTTCCATTTTCGAATAATCGCTCCAACAGTTGTCTCCCTCTCACCAAGCTTGCTGATGGTATTGTAGCCCATTCCAGCTTTGTGCAGGTCTACAATCTTGTCCCTGATGTCCTTTGACAGCTCCTTTGGTCTTGCGCATGATGCTGAGGTGTAAACGGAAGAAAGAGATTCCGTGGACAGGTGTCTTTTATACACATAACGGATTGTCATTAGGAGCACCTTCTTAAATTGACAGCACTAATCTGTGAGTAGTTTCCTCCTCACTCCCCTCTTTCTCTCGTCTCGTCTTTCTCTTGTCTAGAGGTATCTTAGAGGGGAGGGAGCGGGGACACCACGCCTGGCTTCCACCACATGTGTCAGTGTGGTATAAGCAACGTTCTTGTATTACCTTTGGGTCAGTGCTGTGCACCTGGATCCTCCCCCCAAGAGTCACCTTGAACAATGTCTGCTAGGAAATGAGCCCCACACCATTAAAGTTCAACACTCCTTTATTCTTCTGCGAATGAACACAATCAGTTGAACTCCCTTGGTTAACAGAACAGGAAAGGGGGTGTGGATGCGAATAGGCCCAGACACAATGTGGTTCTCCACTTTCCTTCCTGAAAGTGGGTTACGGTCTCCGCACGAGGGGGAATTTCCTTCCAGGCGGTCTCCGACGAGAGGCTCACCTGTCACCGGCAATATGCTGCACCGGGTCTTCAAGTGAAGAGCTCCCCCCGGTCCATTGCGCCTTCCCTCGCGGAACTCAGTGTTGGGCACTGAGCTCCGGACCTCCATCCGAGTACTTCACCCCAGGCTAAAGGTGCCTGGGATGGAACACGACCTCCGGTTGTCCTCTAGGCCTAGGCCACCCAGAGGGCCGACATGAACCACCGTCCACAAGCTGAAGGTGCCTGGGACTTCGACTCCGTGACAAAGATGGCCGGCCCCTTTATACCCTCTCCCAGCAAGCACGGCGGGTTCCACGCCCCACCATACCGCTGCCGAGGGAGGCCAAAAAGGAGGCACAGCACACAGCAATGATTCAACCCCAGCCCAGGGCGACAGCGCCACCCACCGGGCTGCAGGGAATTACACAACACTGATGTCTCTGCCAAGTTCAAATTTACACCCGGGAAAGTACATACCCGCTACATGTGTACCACAAGAATTATTGTTGGTTAGTAGGGGATAAAATACTTATTTTATTCACTGAACTGAAACTCAATTTATAACATTTGTATCATGTGTTTTTTTCTGGATTTTTGGTTGATATTCTTTCTGTCTCTAGTGTAGCGGGTATCAATATTTAGGGGAAGTGTCTGGGCAATAGCATGGCCCAGATGCACTAATTACTAGGGTTTTATGGCCGTTTTGGTTCGTGGAAGATATCAATGGTGTCCAGTTCCCTGCGGCCCCTGGGTGGCGCTGTCACCATTGTAGTGCCGTGCCCTTTTTGTCCTCTCGCGGCAGTAGTACGGCGGGGCAGGGAACCCGCTGTGGCTGTTGGGAGAGGGTATAAGCACACAAGGTCCGAGCCCCAGGCACCTTCAGCCTGGGGGCTGCTGTCCGTTCGTCCGTGTCCAGGTGCCCTTGGCCTGGGCACGTGGATTCGAGTTCCATCCCAGGCACCTTAAGCCTGGGGTGAGGTACTTTGCAACCCCTGGTACCCCTAGACGAGTCAGCCAGCCACAAAGAGAGAGAGAGGGAGAAGCGGGTAAAGGGGGGGCCGCTACACTATCATTTAAAATCATATTACAAATAATTAATAATTGTTTTATTGGTGTAGTGTTTAAAAAAATAAAAAAATAATATCTAAATATGTATAAAGCTCTTAAAAGGGTAATGGTAGACTATGATGTTGTTGTTGTTTTTTTCAAACTGAGTGTGCTCTTTCTTTTGTTAATTAAGTAATACTGGTAAAATTTTGATTTTTTAATGTGTTACTACTTTAACCTTTACATGTGACTTTGGCCCAAAGAATGTCCATTTGTCTGAGCTTCTATAATCAGGCTGTATTGTTCTGATCCCTCAGAGGGGCATTGTTTTACTAGGCAAGGTACATCACATGCCCACACAGATGCCAGCTACATTACGTTTAGCTAGTCTTTTCCGGTTTTGCAGAGAATACGAGCCTCAAGTAGGTCTAGATCACATTATGCTGACCTCCATGCATTTTACAGTCCCTGTGACAGTGGAAGTACACCATATATTTTATTTATTTCAGGTATTTATATAGCGCTGTCAATTTACGCAGCACTTTACATATCTATTATACATTCACATCATTCCCTACCCTCAAGGAGCTTACAATCTAAGTTTCCTAACTCACATTCATACATATACATACTAGGGCCATTTTAAACAATTAGTTTAAAGAGACAATTAACCTACCAGCATGTCTTAGGAGTGTATATCTTTAAATACAAAATATTCCAGATTTTGCTTATTATAATAACTCTGAATGACCAATTTTTAAGGTATTAGTAAATAATTAAAGCTGCACTCTGGGTAAAAAAAATGTTTTTTTGTTTTTACATTTGCCATGTAAAAATAAATTACATGTAATGATGGGTGTCCCATCAATGTCTCCTGCTGTGTTTTTATTTCACTCTTCATGCATGTCTTTCATTCAGCACAGACATTTACAAAACAACTTACATAGTTACATAGTTACATAGTTACATAGTTAGTCAGGTTGAAAAAAGACACAAGTCCATCCAGTTCAACCGTAAAAAAAAAAATTAAAAAAAATTAAAAAATAAAATAAACATATATCGTACAATCCCATATACCCAATTCTATACCCACAGTTGATCCAGAGGAAGGCAAAAAAAACCCAGAAGAGCATGATCCAATTTGCTACAGCAGGGGAAAAAATTCCTTCCTGATCCCCCGAGAGGCAATCGGATATTCCCTGGATCAACTTTACCTATAAATGTCAGTACCCAGTTATATTATGTACATTTAAGAAAGAATCCAGGCCCTTCTTAAAGCAATCTACTGAGCTGGCCAGAACCACCTCTGCAGGGAGTCTATTCCACATTTTCACAGCTCTTACTGTGAAAAAACCTTTCCGTATTTGGAGGTGAAATCTCTTTTCCTCTAGACGCAAAGAGTGCCCCCTTGTCCTTTGTGTTGACCGTAAAGTGAATAACTGAACACCAAGTTCACTATATGGACCCCTTATGTATTTGTACATGTTGATCATATCCCCCCTTAATCTCCTCTTCTCAAGAGAGAATAAATTCAGTTCCTCTAATCTCTCCTCATAGCTGAGCTCCTCCATGCCTCTTATCAGTTTGGTTGCCCTTCTCTGCACTTTCTCCAGTTCCCCAATATCCTTTTTGAGAACTGGGGCCCAAAACTGAACTGCATATTCCAGATGAGGTCTTACTAATGATTTGAACAGGGGCAAAATGATATCTCTCTCTCTGGAGACCATACCTCTCTTAATACAAGAAAGGACTTTGCTCGCTTTGGAAACTGCAGCTTGGCATTGCATGCCATTATTGAGCTTATGATCTACCAAAACCCCCAGATCCTTCTCCACTACGGATCCCCCCAGTTGTACTCCCCCTAGTATGTATGATGCATTCATATTATTAGCCCCCAAGTGCATAACTTTACATTTATCAACATTAAACCTCATCTGCCACATAGTCGCCCAATTAGACAGAGCATTGAGGTCGGCTTGTAAATTGGCGACATCCTGTAAGGACGTTATTCCACTGCATAGCTTGGTGTCATCTGCAAAGACAGAAATGTTACTTTTGATCTCAGACCCAATATCATTTATAAACATATTAAAAAGTAAGGGTCCCAGCACTGAACCTTGGGGTACACCACTGATAACCTTGGACCATTCAGAGTAAGAATCATTAACCACTACTCTCTGAATTCTGTCTTTTAGCCAGTTTTCTATCCATTTACAAACTGATATTTCCAATCCTGTAGACTTTACCTTACACATGAGCCGTGTGTGGGGAACTGTATCGAACGCTTTTGCAAAATCCAAGTATACCACGTCCACTGCCACCCCTCTGTCCAAGGTCTTACTTACCTCTTCATAAAAAGAATGCATAGAATGCAAAGTGTTTTTTTGATTGGAGTAGCAGAGATTGTGACATCCCTCTGAACCTCCTCAATTCACTGAATGCCTTGTATTCTGTAAAAATAATGCAAGATAGTTTGTGAATGGAAGAAGTGTACAGTGAACAACCCATTAAGATCAGTGTATTAGAGTCCAGGCTATAAAATTTTGTAGCAGAAGTTCCATGGTTACTGTGCCGAGAGTTTTGCTTTAAAATTTGAGAATAAGATGAAAACAGGATTCTGAGCAAGCAAGAAGTTGAAATCCATTAAATAGCGAGGCTAATAATTGAAATTTGTACTATATAGTTGTAGTGGCCTCCACTCTCTCACTCCGCTGTTGGCTGGTTACTGCTTGTCTAGGGGTACCTTGGAGGAGAGAGTGCGGGGTCACCACGCCAAGCCTTCACCGCAGATGTTTATGTGGTGTAAGCAAAGTTCCTTTACCTTCGGGTCGGTGTTCTGAGTTTGGAGCCTCCGCCTCTTCTGTGGAACAATGTCTGCCAGTAAATGAGCCCCACACCAATAAAAGTCCAACACTCCTTTATTCTTCAATGTCAGGATGAAACACAATCTATTGGACTCCCTCAATGAACAGACAGGGGGTGTGGATACGAGTAGGCCCAGGCACAATGAACTCTCCTATTCCTCTAACAGCGAATAGGTTTTTTGCACGTGGTCTCTACCACCTGTTTGGAATCTTGGTCGCTGCCACCGACCGGGTGAACAGTGAACCTTCCTCCTGACTGCACCTGGCCCCTGTTTGGGAAGACATCCCTCCGGGCGGTCTCCTGAGGCTCACCCGGCACCGGCAATCTGCTGCACCAGGTCTTCGGGTGAGTAGCTCCTCCGGTCCCTTACGCCTCTGGATTCGGGCACCCCACTCCCGAGGTCCCCTAGGAAATCCTTCCCTCGCGGAGCCCAGCGGAGGACACTGGGCCCCAGGCCTCCAACCGAGTACCTCACCCCAGGCTGAAGGTGCCTGGGGTGGAACAGGAGCTCCGGGTGTCCAGGCCTAGGCTGCCTGGACACCGACCACGAACCACAGCCCTCAGGCTAAAGGTGCCTGGGACTCAACAACCCTTGACCAAAAATGGCCGACCCCTTTATACCCTCCCCCAGCAAGCCCAGCGGAGCCCCCGCCCCGCTGTACTCATGCTGCGAGAGGCCAAAAAGGGTATTCCACTGCAACGATGGCTCAACCCCCGGGCCCAAAGTGACAGCGCCACCCGCTGGGCCCCAGGGAACCATACATCACAGATCCCCCACCAAATTCAAACATGATAGAAAAGCATATACCTGCTACATAGTAAATTACATTTCCTTTGAAAGCCAACTACAACTGTATAGCTGTATAGCTCAGAGTGGCCTGATGTACTTAAATGTCAGAGACAAGTTCTCATTTAACATGACTATCTGTGTCAGTCAAATGTCCTTTATTTTGTCCCTGGAAATCTATATTTTATCAACTTTGCAGAGCAGGACTTCTTTGTATGGCACGGGTTATACAGTGCAAGGTTAAATTAAAGGGGGTCTTGGAGACAAATAAGGAAGTAGTAGAAGAAAGTAAAATTTATTGTCAAGTCAGTTGAAAGAAATACAAGTAGACATAGTGGCACAATGTACAGGGAAAATGGAAGCAGTATGAAATGGAAGAGACACTTTGCACTTATGTGTAAGCAGGTGCTGACAGTGTGTCTGTGAATATTTTATCTCTGTCTGCATTGCATTGTTATTTATGCATGTAGAGTGTTACAGGCTGCTCAAGATGGGAAGGGGTTAACTGCGTCTTGACTCTTTTCCTGCGCTTTCTGAGTCCTGCCCCCTGCTGCAAGCCACATAAATACCAGGAGAGGGCTAAGAGTTCGCTCTCTTCTACATGGGATTAACAGAGGAAAAACTGCTACACCATGTAGGCCTGCTGGAACATGTGGGCCCCCTTCTGGATCACCCTGCTGGGATTCTCCCTGGACCAGGAACCTACCATCACTGGACTCTTGCTGAATGGACTTTGTTTCTCTGGAAGGTATGAACCTGGATAGCCTGCATTAGTTACCATATTTATCGGCATATAACACACACAGGCGTATAACACACACCTTATTTTTAAGAGGGAGGTTTCAGGAAAAAAAACTTACATTTTAAATAAAGAACTTTGAAGCAAAATAAGGGTCAGTGCCCATCAATGCAGCCTTATCAGTGCCAATCTGCAGCCTCACCATTGCAGCCTGGTCAGTGCCCATCTGCAGCCTCACCATTGCATAGTGATCAGTGCCCATCTGCAGTCTCGCCATTGCCCTTCAATGCAGCCTCACCCATGCCCATTTGCAGCCTCGCCTTTGCCCATCAATGCAGCCTGATCAGTGCCCATCTGCAGCCTCACCATTGCCCATTAATGCAGCCTGATCAGTGCCCATCTGCAGCCTCCCCACTGCAACCTGATCAGTGCCCATCTGCAGACTCACCATTGATGCCTGATCAGTGCTCATCTGCAGCCTCACCATTGCCCATCATTGTAGCCTGATCAGTGCCCATCTGCAGCGTCACCATTGCAGCCTGATCAGTGCCCATGAATGCAGCCTCACCAGTGCCCATCTGCAGCCTTGCCATTGCCCATCAATGCATCCTCACCAGTGCCAGATTACACAGAGTCGGGATCCCCTGTGTACTCGGCGATCGCAGTCACACACAGTCCAGCCTCCTTGCCCGGCTCCTATGATAGACAGAACACCGGTCCAATGCTGGGACATGTGATGTTTATCCTAGGAGCCAGGCCAGGAGGCAGGACTGTGTGTTACTGGGAGCGCCGAGTACGCAGGAGATCCCGGCTCTGTGTAATCTGTCCCCTCCTTCCCCTCCAAGGCAGCCACGTATCGGTGTATAACACGCACACATGATTTGGCCCCTATTTTCAGGGGGCAAAAGTGTGTGTCATATGCCAATAAATATGGAAGTTAGGACCGGACTCTATTTCAGTGTGCTGTGCTGTTGTGTTCCTGAATCTTCAGTAAAGCTGTTAACTGTTTTAAGCCTGGCCTAATTTATTCAAAGGGGTGCATAGTGGTACATGGCATATCAGGAGAACATGGGCCTGTAAAACACACATGGGGTATGAAGCAAGGCCACTACAAAGGTCTACTCGGCAAGTCAAGCAGGAGGAGTAATGCAGTTGGTATGGGTAACCAAGGACTAGAGTAAGGTACATTGTAGCTGGTCAATGAGAGTGGTACCTGGCATGACAAGGGGTCCTCTGGTAGCGAGGAGGTCTTGTTGCTTTGCCTCCCTCCCCAGAGGTCAGTCTCCTGTAACAACCAGGAACTTATTTGAACCTGAGACTTGAGCATCTGAAGTTTCTTCTTCGGAAAGAATACAGTGGCATAAACTGTGTTCAGTACCAGACTCAGATACTCAGTTCCAATGTTGATTTCTGGATTTTCAGGATCCATCTGAATTGCTGTAATGTCTGGGTGGTCTATTTCAGATTGTACCAAAAAGATTGTGTTGACTGTTCTTCAGCATAAGGTCTTTCAATTATCCCAAAGTGGGGATGCAACAAGGACACAGCGGAGTTAGTACATGGTGCAGCACCTTGGTGCATACCTGAAGTGCAGACAAGAGGCCAAAGGGGAGGGCCACAAACTGATAGTGCACGAGTGGCACGGCAACGCATAGAAATTGCTGAAGCGCTGGAAAAATGGGGACATGTATGTAAGTATCTCTCATGTCCACAGAAGCCAGAAGAAGAGAGAAGGGAGGATATGATAGATTTTGTAGATTTCATGCAGAATTTTTGGACTCAAATGAAGACATTCACAGAGAGATCTAGATCTCCAGAATGGGGAGAATGTGCCCTATGAACTTGGGAACAATGAACTGATTGGAGTAAAATCACTGGAACAGCTCTGCCACTGGAACAGCTCTGCCACAAGAACTGGGGCAATGACATCTTAATCCAGAAGAACTGAGAGGGCTCGATGGATGGAGATCTGCTAATCTGTGTGATGGAACAGGGACAGGACTCCATTTTTTTCCCCAAGGTGCAAGAAAACACACAGTAAATACAGAGACCATACTCAGGTGCTAGATTCCAAAAACTTAAAGAACATCAAGGAAAGGTCCAGTTCACAGAAATTGTTACCCTTGTAGTCTCACCAATTCACCAGAATCTAGACTGCGAACGGCCAGATCTAAGGAGTCGCCATATCCCGTATGACAAGTTTTCCATGGTAAAGAACATGTAATAAGAACTTCTGAGAGTTAGAGTAGGCCCATAGGGTCCTAGCGAAGAAAAAAAGAAAAAAAAGGGAGGGGGAGAGGGAAAATGAAGAGAAGGGGGAAAGAGAGAGGGGGAAAAATATATATATATATATATATATATATATATATATTGTGACAGCAGGAAGGTAAAGTCACCTGGTTGCATCCAGGGGGGTAGATATATTTCGCCCAGATTCAGGCTTTACGCCGATTTATACAACTAGGTGGAGAGTTGTATAAGGCTAGTGGGCTCATTGATGACTCATACCTCTAGGGAGAGGGCTGGGCGTCGTGCAGACAGGGAGTTGATGAGGCCAGCTGAAGCTTGTCAGCTCATTTAGGCCTCTATAAAAAACTCCCAGATTCATTAGATGTTAGCTCATGCCTGGAAGCAGACCTGTGTGGACTGTCTAGGGAGAGTGAACCCCTGTGCGGTGAGAGAAAGCCTGTGTGGCTATATTTTGCTTGGACATTTAAAACCAGGGACTAGGACAGCACTAGGCTGATCCCAGTCGTTAGTTAGGAAACCTGTAAGTTTAGTCAGAGGTCAAGTTGACCAGGATTTATTTTGTTTATGTTTCTTTTTGCCTTGCTGTGTTTTTGTCACTGTAAATAGAAAATAAACCGCACCTTTTTGATTTTGAAAACCACAACCTCCGTCTGCTGGGCCTGTTTTTGGGTGGGGAGCCCATCCCGGGGGTCACACATACCCGCTGCCGAGCTAACCCCCTCACAGTTGGTGGAGAACCAGTGGCAGTTTTTTTTTAAGCCAGCATGGAGGAGATACTGAAACAGCTGGCTCTAGCAAATGCCAATCAACAGCAGACAAATGCAGGTTTGCAAAGGAGCCTTGCAGCCCAGCAGCAAGCTCATCAACAGAGCCTTGCAACTTTACAACAGAGTCTGGAGGCTCAGCAACAAGCCCAACAGCAATCTGAGGCCCGCTTCATAGACCTGTTGCAGAAGCAAGAGCAGAGACTACAACAACAGATGGAAGCAGTAATGCAGCAACGTCCGCAGACCAGTGAGGAAAGCCGTCCCACTAATACCGCGTCCTTTGGGGTGAGTCGTTTATTGACAAAAATGACTGGAGAGGATGATCCAGAGGTATTTTTGACCACATTTGAAAGGACCGCTGAAAGAGAAAAGTGGCCTGAGGAGCAGTGGGCTGGACTAGTGGCTCCTCTGTTAACTGGTGAATCGCAGAAAGCTTACTATGACCTAGAGCCTAACCAAGCAAAAGACTATGTGATGCTAAAAGCTGAAATATTGGCAAGGCTGGGTGTCACCCTGGCTGTCCGGGCTCAGCGTGTGCATAACTGGACTTTCCAGCTTGGAAAACCCCCCAGGTCTCAAATGTATGATCTCATTCACCTGAGCAGAAAGTGGCTACAGCCAGAGACTTTGTCCGCACCAAAGATTGTGGAACGTGTTGTAATGGATCGGTTTTTGAGAGCTCTTCCTACTGCCATCCAAAAGTGGGTAAGCCATGGAGACCCAGAGACGGCCGATGGTCTTGTGGATCGTGTGGAGAAATACTTGGCTACAGAGAACCTGACGGCCTCTTCCAGAGACACTCGGACTTTCCACCCTAAGACCAGACCATCCCCAGGGGCGGATAAGATGATTCCAAGGGGTAAGGGTGGAGAGAGTGAGAGGGTGGGAGCTCTACCCCAAGTTTGGCGAGAACAGCCTGGGAAATCAGCGGCTCAAGAGGCGGCAAGAAGGATCGTTTGCTACCGCTGCCGGCAAGCGGGACATATTGCAGCAAATTGCCCGGTTTTGGAGGAACCCATGCAGTGTGACTTTCTGACGGGCAGACGTCAGTCGCTGTGTGCGACAGTCGCATGCACTGCCATTCGGGGAACTGAGAAACATTTATGCAAAATGTGTATTAATGGTAGAAATGTTGTGGTATTGCTGGATTCAGGTAGCCTTGTGACCCTGATAAAGGCTGAGTTAGTTAAAACAGAGGTCTCTGGGAATAGCAAGGTAGCCGTTATTTGTGTGCATGGGGACACCCGAGAGTATCCAGTGACTACGGTGTGTTTCGAGACCCCCAAAGGTACCCTCTCTCATCCAGTGGGCTTAGTATCTCAGTTACCGCATGACGCCATTGTGGGAAGGGATTTTCCGAAGTTCTGGGAACTGTGGGATGATCCTGAGCCCCCCACTGGTGCCCCTATGTACCAGGAATGTGATAGCCAGAACTCCCCTGAGAGTGGTGAGGACTCTCCGGAATTTCCCTTGTCAGTATTGGCAGGGGAGACTCAAGAAACTGGAGAGGAGCCCACCTCCTCAGACGAAAACCTACCGTCTGTGGAGTTTTCTGATCTTGAGGTTCACAGGGAAAACTTTGCCACAGAACAGTTGAAAGACCCCGCCCTAATAAAGGCACGGGAAAACGTAGTGAAAATAGATGGCGAGTTAGTGAACCCAGATAATACCGGCACTTACCCATACTTCAGCGTAGAGAAGGACCTACTGTATCGGGTGGCAAAAAGGGCAGAAGAAACCGTTGAGCAGCTTGTGGTGCCCAAACCTTACAGGAAGTTGGTGTTGGAGTTGGCCCATGGGCACATTCTTGGAGGTCATCTGGGGACAGAGAAAACCCGAGAGAGGGTATTACAGAGATTCTATTGGCCTGGGGTGATGAAGGACATAGAAAATTATTGTTCCTCCTGCCCTGTGTGTCAGAGGTCGGCCCCGATGCCACATTTCCATAGCCCGCTGGTCCCTCTACCCATCATTGAGGTCCCGTTTGAGAGAATCGCAATGGATTTGGTAGGTCCTATAATCAAGTCCGCTAGGGGGCACCAGTACATATTGGTTATAATGGACTATGCCACCCGTTATCCAGAAGCGATCCCTCTCAGAAATACCTCGGCCAAAACCATAGCCAAAGAGCTATCTCTTGTTTTTAGCCGGGTGGGTATTTGTAAAGAACTGCTTACGGACCAAGGTACACCCTTTATGTCCCGGGTTATGAAAGAGCTGTGTAAATTGTTCAAAGTGACGCAATTGCGTACATCTGTGTATCACCCCCAAACCGATGGGCTGGTTGAAAGATTCAACAAAACCCTAAAACAAATGTTGAAGAAAGTGGTGGATAGAGATGGAAGGGATTGGGACTGTTTACTTCCTTATTTGATGTTTGCTATTAGGGAGGTGCCCCAATCCTCTACGGGATTCTCCCCCTTTGAGTTACTGTATGGGAGACACCCAAGAGGGCTGTTGGATATTGCCAAGGAAACTTGGGAAAGTGAGAGTTCTCCCCACAGGAGTGTGATTGAGCATGTCGCCCTGATGCAAGATCGAATTGCACAGGTAATGCCCATCGTGAAGGAACATTTGGCCCAAGCGCAGTTGGCACAGCAGAGAGTGTACAACCGTGGAGCCAAGACCCGTACCTTTTCCCCGGGGGATAGGATATTGGTACTTGTCCCTACGGTTGAAAGTAAATTCCTTGCCAAATGGCAAGGCCCCTACGAGATAATGGAAAAAGTGAGCGAAGTGAATTACAAGGTCAGACAACCAGGAAGGCGAAAGCCCGAACAGATCTATCACGTTAATCTGTTGAAAGCCTGGAGGGATAGAGAGTCCCTAGTCGCAGACACTTGGTCACCAGCTCAAACTGGTTGCGTGATTCCTGAGGTTGGAATCGCAGCCACCTTGTCACAACCCCAACAACAGGAGGTTAAGGAGTTTGTGCTTCGCAACAAGGAGGTATTCTCTGAGCTGCCGGGACAAACATCTGGGGTAGAGCATGACATTATTACCCCGCCCGGTGAAAGGGTGAAGTTAAAACCCTATCGGATCCCAGAGGCCCGACGGGAGGCAATACGGGAGGAAGTACAGAAAATGCTGAACTTAGGGGTGATAGAGGAGTCCCAAAGTGATTGGTCTAGTCCCATTGTGTTGGTGCCTAAACCGGATGGGAGCTGGCGATTTTGTAACGATTTTCGTCAGTTGAACAAAGTTACAAAATTCGACACCTACCCCATGCCACGTATAGATGAGTTGATCGACCGGCTGGGAACAGCCCGATACATGACGACTCTTGACCTCACAAAAGGGTATTGGCAAATCCCCCTGGCCAAGTCGGCCAAAGAGAAAACCGCATTTGTAACCCCAGACGGGGCGTTCCAATATAAAAGAATGCCGTTCGAGTTACAGAATGCGCCGGCCACATTCCAGCGGAAAATGGACCAGATGCTGAGGCCCCATCGGAAGTATGCTGCGGCTTACCTGGATGACATAATTGTCCATAGCACAGATTGGGCCTCACATCTGCCAAAAGTGCAAGCAGTCCTGGACTCTGTTCGGGAAGCAGGGTTTACGGCTAACCCCAAGAAGTGTACCATTGGGCAGGAGGAGGCCAAATATCTTGGGTACACCATTGGGAGGGGAGTAATAAAACCCCAACTCAACAAAGTCGAGGCCATCCAGAGTTGGCCACGTCCCAACAGCAAGAAGCAGGTACGAGCCTTTCTGGGAATCGCTGGGTATTATCGGCGATTCATTCCCCACTTTGCTTCTAAGGCTGTGCCCCTAACCAACCTGACGAAGGGGAAAGGGTCGGTCATGATTAAATGGACCCCCGAGGCTGAGGCAGCATTCCAGTTCTTGAAACAAGCCTTATGTAGCCAGCCAGTGTTGTACTCACCCGACTTCTCTAGAGACTTTGTCGTACAAAGTGATGCGTCAGATGTGGGGTTAGGAGCAGTATTGTCCCAGGTCTGGAACGGGGAAGAGCACCCAGTCATTTACCTCAGCAGGAAGTTGAAGTCCCATGAGGTAAATTACGCCACCGTTGAAAAGGAGTGTTTAGCGGTGAAGTGGGCTCTAGATTCCCTTCGGTACTACCTGCTAGGTAGGCACTTTGACATGATTACGGATCACGCTCCGTTAAAGTGGATGGCTCAAAACAAGGAAACAAATAGAAGAGTGAATAGGTGGTTCCTGGCCCTCCAGGAATTCAACTTCACAGTAAAGCATCGCCCTGGCGTTCAAATGGGGAATGTGGATGCTTTGTCTCGAGTACATGAATGCCTGATTGCTGGTGTTCCAACCCCGAGGTTAAAACAAGAGGGGGGGGTATGTGACAGCAGGAAGGTAAAGTCACCTGGTTGCATCCAGGGGGGTAGATATATTTCGCCCAGATTCAGGCTTTACGCCGATTTATACAACTAGGTGGAGAGTTGTATAAGGCTAGTGGGCTCATTGATGACTCATACCTCTAGGGAGAGGGCTGGGCGTCGTGCAGACAGGGAGTTGATGAGGCCAGCTGAAGCTTGTCAGCTCATTTAGGCCTCTATAAAAAACTCCCAGATTCATTAGATGTTAGCTCATGCCTGGAAGCAGACCTGTGTGGACTGTCTAGGGAGAGTGAACCCCTGTGCGGTGAGAGAAAGCCTGTGTGGCTATATTTTGCTTGGACATTTAAAACCAGGGACTAGGACAGCACTAGGCTGATCCCAGTCGTTAGTTAGGAAACCTGTAAGTTTAGTCAGAGGTCAAGTTGACCAGGATTTATTTTGTTTATGTTTCTTTTTGCCTTGCTGTGTTTTTGTCACTGTAAATAGAAAATAAACCGCACCTTTTTGATTTTGAAAACCACAACCTCCGTCTGCTGGGCCTGTTTTTGGGTGGGGAGCCCATCCCGGGGGTCACACATACCCGCTGCCGAGCTAACCCCCTCACAATATATATATATATATATATGTAAAAATAAAAGGGCAGGTGAGGGTGAGGGTAGGGTAGAGACAAGGGTAAGGTTCCATCCGCCCCAACCTCATCCAGGCCAGAGGGTTCTCAGAGTACGCTTGCATTTAATGAGGATTCATAAGACTAGTCTTGCATTCTCCTTAGAGTAGACAAACTCGTGCCAATAAAACCATCTTTTAGAAAATTTCTTGTGGAGGCCCTTTTCTGTGGCTACCAATTCTTCCATCGCATGAATGTCAACAACCCTTTTCAGCCAGATGGCAATCGACAGAGGCTGCGTCTGCTTCCAGAACAACGGTATGCATCCCTTCGCCGCTGTGATCTGGAGGGGCAAAATGGACTTCCTATATGCCTTACTTGGTATATCGTGGTGGTGCAGGAGGAAAAAAGTGGGATCTTTTGGTATGGTTCCATCAGTGAATTTTTGGACAATACGGTGTACTTCAGTCCAGTAGGGCTACAGAAGCCGACAGGACCAGAAGATGTGGAGCATAGAGCCAACCTCCTCTCCACATCTCCAACATAAGTCTGAGCACTGGGGAAACATTCTATGGATCTTTGCCGGGGTATGATACCACCGGGTCAATACCTTGAAACCAGCCTCTTGGTGTTTGGCACAGATCGAAGTCTTGTAAGAGAACAGAAAGAGTCTATCTACCTGTTTCTCAGTTAACTCCAGCCCCAGTTCTCTTTCCCAACTGGCGATATATGGAAGCTTGTGGTCCGCTGGCGGTGTTATCAGCAATTTTTTGGTTAGAGAGACTGCATGGGGAAGTTTAGACTGGTCTAGGCAAAGCAGTTTGAAAGTGGTGAGACACCTCTGAAACGACTCCGGAGGGGGAAGGGAACCAAGGAAGTGAGCCAGTTGTATTTTTTGCCAAAAAGACAATCCTACCAGATCTGGGTCATCCATAATTTGTTGTCTAGTCATCCATTGTCCGTTGACAACAAAGTGTCAGGCCTGTGAACGATCCGCTATTTTCAGGTCTTGAAACTTGGGGTCTCGGAGTCCGGGAGTAAAAGCCGGATTTCCCACTATGGGCGTAAGTGCCAACGGTAAGGGTGCTACCGAAAAATCTCGGAACGCTTTCTGGCAGATCTTCCTAGTCTCCCCTATTGTGGGGTGATCCAGTACCTTCCGGGGTAAATCTGACTGGCACCATGGTAAAGATTCAAGTGGCAGTCCCAACAAAATATGCTCCATCTTAACTTACTGTTTAATTTCACTGTGGCGACACCATTCTAAGACCCGCGTCAGGTGACATGCCATATGGTAGAGGTTGGCGTCTGGCAAAGCCATGCCACCCCTGAGATTCGGTAGTCTCAGGGTAGATTGTGCCAGCCAGGGAGGTTTTAGTGACCATAGGAAGGTGACCAAGGTTTGGTTCACCGCCCTAAGGAAAGAGCTCGGGATCTGGATGGGGAGCGCTTGAAAGTGGTACAACAGACGGGGCATCACGTTAATTTTCACAATGTTGCAGCGTCCGAACCATGAGAACATATCGCTCTGCCAGGAATGTAGATCTTTTTTAAGTGCCGTCAATAGGGGGGGAAGTTCAACGAGAACACTTCTTCTATCCGTCTGGGAGGTGGATATCCAGATATTTGATATGCTCCGAGGCCCACTTAAAGGGAAAGTCCACACACAACAGTGTTGATGTGGAGGTTGGCATAGACACATTCAGCGCCTCTGACTTCTGATAGTTGACTCGGAAAAAAGACAACGCTTCATAAGTCTTCAGCTCTGAAAGCAAGTTTGGAATGGAGATCAGAGGGTTAGACAGAAAGAAGAGAAGGTCATCTGCAAATGCTGCAAGAGAAAGAGCGTTATCCAGATGGAGACCAGTGAGGTCTGGATTGTTTTGAATGGTTCGCAGGAACGGCTCAAGGGTCAAGATGAAAATCAAGGGGGACAGCGGGCATCCCTAGCGTGTGCCATTAGTTATCTCAAGGGATTGTGAGAGGTGTCCATTAACCTTCACTCGGGCTGAGGGGCATGAGTAAATGGCCTGAATCCAGTGCATAATCCTCTGCCCCAGGCCGATGAAGCATAGAGTCTCTATAAGGAAGGTCCAATCCACCCTGTCAAATGCCTTTTCGGCATCGGTTAGGAGAAGTAGCAGGGGGATTTTGCGCGTCTGCGTGGCGTATATCAGGTTGAGCGCTTTGGTCGTGTTGTCCCTAGCTTCTCTCGTGGGACAAACCCCACTTGGATCCACATTTAATAGAGATATCGGTCGATAGTTTTGGCACTGTAGAGGATCCTTGCCCTCCTTTGGGATCACGGCTATATGAGCCCGAAGGGTGTCCCTCGGTGGGATAGTCCCCTCGCCCGTGGCATTGTATGCAGAAAGGAAGTGCAGAGTCAACAGGTCCTCAAAGGTCCTATAGTATAGGAGAGAGTAGCCATCTGGGTCCGGCGCTTTTCCTAGTTTCGTTTGTGCCATTGCCAAGGTCACTTCCTCAGCTGAGAGAGGCTCATCAAGGTCAGACAGGTCGTCATCCAAGATATGGGGAAGCCCCGAGCGCAGTACGTATTCCTGGATGGCTATCCTCCTGGAGGATGCCTCCCTGGTGGATTACGGATGGGAAAGGTTATAGAGAGAGGTATAGTATTGCCGAAAGATGTCAGCTATCTTTTCTGTAGCGTGGACCTTGGTATTACATTCGTCTAGTAACTCAGGAACAAATGTGCAGGCCTTTTGGGCTCTCAGGGCCAACGCCAGCAGTTTCCCTCTTTTGTCACTATGCTGGTAGAAAGTGCATCTACAGTTAGCTATTGTGGCTTTAGCTTTGTCTAATGCCAGGGTGCGCAGCTGGGATCTGAGGACTGTGAGATCCGCCAGAGTCTTATCCGCTAGGGATTTCTTATGGGTGGATTCCAGAGTTCTAATCTTTTCCAGGATTTCTAAAAAAAATTTGGCCCTGGCTTTTTTTATCCGTGAGCCAATCTTGATCATGAGACCCCTGACATAGCTTTTAGGCGCCTTCCATACCATCATGGGAGCGCTATCCTCACCGGCATTGGAGGAAAAGAAAAATCTCAATTCCCTAGTCATCTCCACCATGACCTTAGAATTCTGAAGCAAGGAGTCATTCATCTTCCACATCCAATGCTTAGGAGATGGGGATAACAGATCAATGTCTACGAAAGAGAGGAAAGATTAAAAAAAAAAAAAAAAGCGGGGGTAAACAGAGGGAAAGGAGGGCGAAGAAAGAACAGGCAAGAAATATAGAGAAAGGGTTGTCCCGGAGGCTGCCCCAGCAGGGACAAAACAAAAAACAAAACTAATACGCTCGAGGCATAGGAGAATACTCTACTGCCATTTGAGACACTCAGGCTTAAATATGGTCTGGACAACACATTTTTCTTCAAATATCTCCTATTGAGACATGCCCTTCAGGCACAGTTTGGGTCCTTGACCATAGAGCTCATGGAATCTTCTATTGAGGACCTCTTGTCATTTCCTGACATTGCCAAGCTGGTGACGACCTTTTATGGACGTCTTCAGGGGGTGGGAGCGGATCCCTTTCAGAATTCTCATCACAAATGGCTGCTGTTTATGCCTGAGCTTTCTGAAGAGGATCGGGAAGAGGCAACAGAGATATGTTTTCAGGATATTATTAGCACTGCTGATCTGCTAGTACAGTTCAAGTGTATACATCACCTACACTATACGCCAGCTAGGCTGGTTAAGATGGGTCTGGGCCGAGATATTGCATGTGTTAGATGTAACATGATTGCTGCTGATTTATTTCATATGTTTTGGACTTGCCCGGGACTTTCAACCTTCTGGAAGGATTTATTTGCCTTTTTTGCCAACAAATTGCACCTGCCGATACCTCATACTCCGGAAGTTGGACTCTTGGGGGTGCTGAATGACCATGTTCCTGTAGCACTACCCCCAGTTAAGAGGGCTGCTGGTATTGATTTGGGCCTGTACCCTACTGCTGTCAACCCCCGATAAACTGGCTCTGACCCTCCGCTGGCACAGCGGTTGCAGCACACGAATAATGAAAACCACAATGCAATATACCTTCACTGTTTAACACTAAAGTACCTGTGCTGGCCATCTCTCTGGAACAGTTAACAGTCCACACACCGTGATTGCTTAACCATAAAGTATCTTTACTAGGTAATGAAAAGGTTAGGTTAACAGACAGGCATTTAAACATGCAGGCCCCTGCAAAGTCAAAGTTATGAACAATATAACCACTGTCTTGATACACACAATCTTATACACTCTAAATGTCTCTGATAGAACGGCACTCGCGAGCTTCCACCCTCGTGGGCAATATGGCGCCCGAACAATGTCTCCGTGAGTTATAGTTACTCCTATAGAAGGGGTCTTCGCTAGCAACGTTGGTGCACTTTTACATTTGTAATCCAAGGGGTAACACAGTTAATTGTAATCCTATTGGGGTTTTGGATCTACAGTCCCAGGCAAAGAGACGCCCAACTTCAACTGCGCAGCGCTCTATCACTGGGCGCGCAGCACACTGCTGTGAGGGCGGTTGGGGCCTAGGTAAAGAATCTCAGGCCTAGCACAGTTAAGAATTCCTGAGCAAGTGCTTTCTCACCCGACCAGACCAATCCGTCAACCGATCTCACTGCTGGGCTTCAGCACGCGATCTCCCGGTCACCCGCAGTCTCCGATCTTCCGGACAACCAATGGGGAAGGTGAAGATGGCTCAACCCTCAGGAACTCCGAGATGTCAGCAGGCTCTCTGGATGAGGCTTCTCTCCCTCTCCGATCAGCAAGCTTGCTCTCCTCGGTAGGCCCGGACTCTCCGGCCTAAACCAGCGCGACTGGCCGCAACAGGATCCAAGTTGCTGGGCGGGCAGTGTCCAAAGAGACCCCGCGTTGCTCCTCCTTCCCTTAAATAGTCCATTCCCAGCAGACCTTGCGCCGGGCAATGCACGATGGATGTTCCGTTGCACTGTGGGTATGGTAGTCTGTGTAGTACCCTTGACATTGGAGTCCAACTCTCCCGGTACCACAAATCCCACCATGCACTTCCCTTCTTTTTTTTTTTTTTTTTCGTTCAATAGATTTTTATTTTCAAATCAAGAATAGATATCACATTTCACATAGGTACAGCATGACAAAGGGTAATATCACGTAATACATATCAAATTTTTTCTGCATAAAACATAGATTCAGCAACAAATCCTCCAAAGGTGTTTCAAAGAGTAACTATGGGTTAAGGAACTGAAGTTATAAAATATCCCCTGGCATCTAGAAAGAAGATCGGTATAATAAATGGACCAGAGGTACAGACAGTCTGGGAAGTCCTACCCATCCCGGGCACCCCGAACGGGATCTTCCTGTGGCCTGGTCAGGTCCCCTCCCCAGCCCGCCTCCCTCACATATACCCAATACTAGGTTATGAGGATTTTAAATATATAAAGCACATAAATTCATACTCTGAAGTGCATATTGGATTCTCTACATAGAGTTGCTAAGACAACTACACAACAATTAATTAAGCCTAACCCCTAAGTCATACCTAATCACCTAATAATAAAATAAAAACAATTAAAAAATAAAAAAAAATAATAAAATATTTAAAAAAAAATTGAGTATATAAAAAAACAACATATAAGACATAAGAAGAAAAAGAAGAAAGATATAATGTTGAAAAGAGAAGAGAAGAGGGAAGAAATCACATGCCTACTATGACGTTTATGAAATGGGGTGATTAGAGTCAATCCCGACCACCAAAGAAATACCACAGTAATCAGCCCAAGGTCCCCACACAGCTTCAAATTTAGGGATTGTATTTGCTAAAATGCAAGTCAACTTCTCTTGCGCCATAATCCAAGACATCTTATTTTGTATTGCCATCATGGAGACCCTGGGTTGCTTCCAAAATCTAGCAATAGTAAGTTTCGCCCCAAGTAACGTGAAGTGGATCAGCTTCCGAGTGGGTTTGGAGATGTTAGGAATACAGGCATTGAGGAGAGCAATAGAAGCAGATCTGGGAATCGAGCACTTAGTGACCTTGAAAATTAGGTTAAAAATCCTCTTCCAGACTGACCTGATCCTAGGGCATTCCCACCAGACATACACCATCGAACCCAAGAGTTGTCAGCCTCTAAAGCAATTGGGATCCGATGCTGGGTAGATGGTCGCAAGCCTGGCTGGAGTTATATACCACCTCATTAGCACTTTCAAATTTGCTTCTATAAGGGAAGTGTTCAAAATACCTTGGAAAGAGTTAGAGCAAGCCTTTTGCCAGATGCCCAGGTCCCAGTTTAGCTGGAGGTCATCCTCCCATGCTGTCATGTATGAGGATTTCATAGCTGGGCAAGTAAGCGAAGAGTAGATGACAGAAATACCTACCCTTTGTCCCACGGCCAAACGACACCAGAGCTCATAATCTGTAAATTTGGGAGGAAGAGGTTTTTCCTTCCAAATATCATTTAAGAATTGTGAAATCTGTCCAAATCTAAGTTTTTCAGAATCCGGGAGGTCCAATTTATTTAGACAGTGAGACATGGTAATAGGACCCTGAGATGTAAAATAATGTCCTATCCGATGTAGACCTTTGTTCGTCCACCAACTGAAGGCCATGGTTTCTAATCCAGGGTAAAATTTTGGGTTATTAAAAATGTGAGCTAGTGGTTGTGCATCAGAAACTAAAGCAGGAAGAGAATGGAGTCTGTCCCAAAGGGCAAAGGATTGAGATAGGGAAGGGGATAAGATGGGTGGTCTCTGTTTTTGTGGGCACCAAAGTAGGTAGTCTAAGGAGAATTGGGGGACAGCCTGTTCCTCTAATAATACCCAGTCCGGTTTTTCTTTATTGGAGTAAATTACAGAAAACTGTGCTAGTCTAGCAGCTAAGAAGTAATTATATAAATGAGGCAAGCCCACCCCCCCTTTTTCCTATGTAAATAAAGAGTGTTCTGGGAGATTCTGTAACCTGATTTGCCCCATACTAATTTGAGAATCTTACTTTGTAAAGATTGTACCTGGTCTTTCCTGATGGGAATGGGGAGGGAGCGAAATAGATATAAAATTCTAGGGAGTAAGGTCATTTTTATGGAGTTAATCCTGCCCAAACAAGATAGTTCATATTTGGCATAATTTTTTTAATCTAAGGTAAGTTTATGTAATAAGGGTGGATAATTGCGTAAAGAGATTTTCGTTCGTGCAGTTAGGGAAATTCCTAGATACTTGATAGAAGAAGGGCTCCATTCAAAATTGAATGACTGTCGGAGGAGGGAAACTGTGGATGGCGGGAGGGATATATTTAGTGCCTGTGATTTGGTAAAATTAACCTGAAGCCCAGAAACTTTTGAGAAATCAGAAATGACTTTGTATAGGCTCGGGAGGGAAGTAATGGGAGAAGTAAGAAAGAGGAGTAAATCATCCGCAAATAGTCCGCATTTGTGCATCTTATCCCCAAAGGTTACTCCCTTTATGTCAGGATTTTGCCTAATGGCTATGGCCAGAGTTTCAATCGCTATGGCAAAAATAATAGGGCACAATGGGCATCTGTCTCGTACCTCTAGCAATATTTATCGGGGAGGAATAATATCCCTGCAAACGGATTTGAGCTTTAGGTTGGGAGTAAAGAGCTCTGATCACACCCATGAATCGTGGACCAAAGCCCCATCGCTCAAGCAGGGAAAGGAGATACTGCCATGACACAGAGTCAAAGGCCTTTTCCAGATCAAGTGCCAAAAGAAAACCCTGTTGTTTCTGACCTCCATCCCAGTTGGACTGTAATATGGAGGCGATATCAATCGCCCTTCTCACTTGATCTGGGCCTTGTCTCCCTGGCATAAATCCAACTTGGTCCTTATGGATATATTTATTAATAAAAGAGGAGAGGCGGTTAGCTAGAATTTTAGTAAGTATTTTTAAATCATTATTAATCAACGAGATAGGGCGGTAATTGGAAACTTCTTCCGGGTTTTTATCCGGTTTTGGTATAACTGTAATGTAAGCTGTATTGAGTTGTGTACCCAATGGGGAACCTTGAGTTTTAAAATTAAAAAATTTTGTCAAATGAGGGATGAGGGTATCTGTGAATGCCTTGTAGTAGGGAACCGAAAATCCATCAAGTTCCGGTGCAGACCCCGTTCTGAGTCCCTTAATAACCGCTGTTACCTCCTCAACCGAAAATGGAGTTTCAAGGATATCTCTATGTTCCACATCCAAGGATGGAATTGGTAGGCCATCCATGAATGTAGATACCGAGTCCCTAGGAAATTGTGAAGGAGCACTATAAAGTTTGGAGTAAAATGTCTGAAATGCTTCAAGAATCTTTTCCGGGTTAGCTGTGGGTTCCTGTCCTGCAATTCGGATCTTAGGCATGGAATAAATCCTCGTTCTAGGGGACAATTTGGACGCTAACATCTGACCTATTCTTCCTGTCTGATTATAAGATGTATTACTACTCTAACGGAGAGATCTCTCCGCTTTTGTTGTGAGTACTAAATTGAGTTCCAGTCTTGTCTTATCAATTTCAGCCAATAAGGATGGAGATGGATTCTTTTTATGTTGTGTTCTCATGGTCCTGTAAGACCTCTCCAATCTTTCAATGTCCGCTTCTCTTTTCTTTTTGATTTGAGTGGAAATTTGAATAATCTTGCCTCTAACAAAAGCCTTGTGAGCAGCCCACAGGGTTTCAGCGGAAATATCCTCTAAATTATTTAAGCTGAAGTATTCATGAAGAGCTTTATCAATTTCTGCGTTTGTGGTTGGGTTGGAGAGAATGGACTCATTCAATCTCCAATGACCCCTTTTTGCCATACTGGTCTTAGTGTGAATGGACATGATCACCATGGAATGGTCAGACAGGACCTTGTCTTTGATGTGAGATTTAATTGCTATCGGGAGTATGTAAGAAGGAACCAGGATATGGTCAATCCTGGCATAGGTATTGTGTGGGTGAGAATAATGCGTAAAGTCTCTCATTGTAGGGTTAGATTCTCACCAGACATCCGCTAAACCTCTATCATGTAGTAGCTTGGCTATTTTCAGACTTATCCTCGTAGGTCTAGTCAGTTGGGCAGAGGGGGGTTTGGATTTATCCAACCCCTGGTCGAAAGCCGCATTGGAATCACCCCCACAAACTACTGTGCCTTCCAACAGAGGAGACAGGGTGTCCAGGATATGACGGAAAAACGTATCTTGTCCTGAATTGGGGGAATAGTATGAGATCAGAGAGTATAAGTGACCCTCTATTTTGCCCTTAACTAAGAGAAATCTACCCTCCGGATCTTTAATTTCAGATACATAGTCAAAGTGACAGGATTTGGATACAAAAATAGCAGCTCCTTTCGTTTTATTTTCGGCATTGGCCAAAAAGAATTGGGGGAATTGGGGGTGTATGTATTTGGGGTTGTATGGCCTAGGAAAATGGGTTTCCTGAATCATGAGAATGTCAATACCAAGAGATTTATAAAAATCAAATTTTTTCGCCTCTTAATGGGGGAATTCAGGCCCTGAACATTATGTGTGGCTATTTTAAGTGATCTCTGCATAGGATTAGCCATGGGAGTCAGGGAAGGTGCTGTGTCTGAAGCCGCACCTCTACTAGTCAGTCGGATCCAGACCAGAGACCACTAGAAAATATGGGACCTCGCAGATACCTGGCAACTAAAAACGAACTACTGGTGGCAATATATCTACATTTGCCATATTCTCCAGACCAGTCACCTGTTAGACCTCTGGACGGGCACTTTGCCCACCCTGGTTTCCCCCTGCCTGGTGCGGCCTAGCCTAGGCAATACTATCTACCCGGGTCAGCCCTATATGTTCTTTTTTTAGGGCATGGTTCATGACCCTTGGGTGCGGCCTACGTGAGGCAGTATTAACCTTTTTAGGCACTCTCTGAACATTGGGAGGTCCCTCCACTGCATGGATAGCAGCTCCTCTGCACCTGTGGTGTGAGGGCGGTATCTGACACTTCTTACGCCCTCTGTGGACCAAGTCGTCCAGCGGGACACTATACCATCTGGGTGGAGGGCCCACCCCTGTCACCTGCTGGTCCAACCCTCTGTGGAACAACACCATCAATCCTCAAGTCAGAACTATCGTGTCTTTTTATCACTTGCTACTACAAAGTAGCCCGTATACACGTAATATACAGGATATCATCTAACACTAAAAGGTGCAGCACCCTAACCCTGAAGAAGAGGCTGTACAATTAAAAGGCCTTGAAACGTTGGGTATCTGTCCTACCTTCGAGACAGTGTCGGGTCCTGTACTACATTCTTCTCCTTTCCTTGTGTAATTTATGATATCTGTCTATATGCGTTGTGATTATTTCCTTCTCAGTGTATGCACACTGGTTACTTGGACACATGTTGTGTTTGTACAGTAGTAGCCCCTCATGCTATATATCTATATTTTTGTAAAAAACTTTAATAAACCAGTCTTTATGACCAATACTTTTGTACTACATTACTCCATATAGAGGTTTTCAACAGTCACCCTACAAAGTCCCATTGAGGAATCGCTCTCTTCGGAGTGCAGTTTTTGCTGTATGTATCTAGTGATGCGGGTAGACTGACCTCTCATATTCATCCATCTGAGACACCGTTCTTGGTATCCTGAATTCACCTCAGAACTGCTGGCTATATGCTGCGCCGCGGACGCCATCTTGGATTTTCAGACGGATTTAAAACTTCTATTTGCGGCTTTATAAATTGTCCTTTTATGTAACAAAGTATATAGGGGGTGCCCAGGTGTCTGGGGGTGCCTCTGATATCTGTGGCGTTACTCACAGATTAAATTTAGCCGACTTACAGGCATCGCTGGGCTGGGGTGGTGAGGAGCTCCTGGCTTAAGCAGCCATCTTCCGGGCTCCGCTCATGCGCCTTGCACTTCCCTTCTTATTGTCAAGCAATAGCCAGCGTATTATCCAATAGGAACCAGAGGAGGATGGGACTCACTTAATGCAATATAGTCTCTTATGAACACCATAGAGTGACACCCTGCTACATTCCTCGTACTCATGCCAGGACTCTGCTATGTATATTGTTATTTTATGTACGTAAAACCATTTTACTACATTGGAAGGACGTGGGCCCCCTTTCCGCCCATGCCTTTTTCCGCATTGTTCATGGTCTCCTTCCCAAATTTTAATTGATATATAAGAGTAGGGCATGCCCTAAGAAGTTCACCAAAAGGCACACTACCACCTAGGGTGCAGCCACAGCCTCTGTCCCAGTGAAGCTCCAGGCATGTGTGAGCTTGGCCCTCCTCTCCTGATTGCTCGACCCCATTCAGTGCCGTGCCAGCTGTCCCTGGAAAACACATCCTATGCGTGCCGCCAATCCCCCGATGTGTCCCGCTGAACGCTCCACTGTCATATCTCCTCACAGGAATATCTCACAGCTCCGGGACTCCTTTTCTCTAGCCTGTCCCTCTGGTGCGGCCTGTGTGTCTGTGTGAGTGTAGCGGATGGAACGGGCTCGGAGGAGATGGGAGCAGAGAGAGGTGCAGAAGCTGTTAGCTGACCCCCCGGCTGGCGGGGACACCACGGAGTGGCTGGATGGCGGCGCTTGCGGGGACTCCTAAGCAATACTGCCCGCCCAGTGCTGAGAAGAGCTCTGATGTGATGGTCGATGAAGCCATGAAGAGCAGAGGTAAGGAGTAGGCTGGATTCTCCCCGATCTACATTGAGCTGTGTGTGGGGGATGGGGGGGGTGAGTAGTGCAGGAAGTAGGAGTTAGGTGGGTCAGTGTGTGTCAGGTAGGTGGGTCAGTGTATGTGTCAGGAAGGTCAGTATAGGGGTCAGGTAGTTCATTGTAGGGGTCAGGTAGGTCAGTGTATGTGTCAGGTAGGTGGGTCAGTGTATGTGTCATGTAGGTCAGTGTAGGGGTCAGGTAGGTCATTATAGGGGTCTACCAAGGCTCCATTCACACTTGGGCATTCTGGAATCTTCTGCTGCGATTACAAAATTGTGGCAAAACACAGGACGCATTTGCATAGCCATTTCTTCTTGACGGCACCCGAATCGCGGTGCGATTTTGCTGCAGTTGACGCGTGACAAATTGCGATGAAATCGCGGCAAACTGCGATGCTGTCGCCCAAAAGAAGCTCCTGCTCCTTTTTGAGAGTCAAGCTTTGCGCATTTGATTTTGCCCCGATTGCAGCGCAAATTATTGCGTGAAAATTGCACCACGTTTGAGGTGCCATTAAGAAATAATGTTATAGCAAACGCATCTCGCGTTTTGCCGCGATTCCAGAAAACCCAGGTGTGAATGGAGCCTAAACTGTCACTGCTCAATTTAATGCTACAGACATCTGCCCACTGCACTCTGTAAGTAAGGCATCAGTTTGGTCTCTTTTATAGTAGAAGGAAAGGCAGTATGAACACAATGGGTTTGTTTCACTAAAACTGGAGCACTCAGAATCTGGTGCAGCTGTGCATGGTAACCAATTAGCTTCTAATGTCAGCTTGTTCAATTAAGTTTTGGCAATGAGGCTGGGTTCACACTAGTGCGACATGACACTCGTCCTACTTTGGATCCGACTTTGCCCTGCGACTTGAAGCCGTCATACGTCCGACTTTCCATGAACGGGGATCCGACTTGGATCCCCGCCAATACCAGGCACTGTGTTTGGTATGAATCTTGAGGGGGAACTCCACACCAAATTTTAAATAAAAAACCGGCATTGGGTTCCCCCTCCAGGAGCATACCAGGCCCTTCAGTCTGGTATGGATTTTAAGGGGAACCCCCTACGCCGAAAAAACAGCGTGGGGGTCCCCCCAAAATCCATACCAGACCCTTATCCAAGCACGCAGCCTGGCCGGTCAGGAAAGGGGGTGGGGATGAGCGAGCGCCCCCCGCTCCTGAACCATAGCAGGCCGCATACCCTCAACATAAGGGGTGGGTGCTTTGGGGCAGGGGGGAGTCCTGCGCCCCCCCACCCCAAAGCACCTTGTCCCCATGTTGATGAGGACAAGGGCCTCTTCCCAACAACCCTGGCTGTTGGTTGTCGGGGTCTGCGGGCAGGGGGCTTATCGGAATCCGGGAGCCCCCTTTAATAAGGGGGCCCAAGATCCTGGCCCCCCATCCTATGTGAGTGAGTATGGGGTACATCGTACCCCTACCCATTCACCGGGGGGGAAAAAAGTGTCAATTAAAAAAACACACTAGACAGGTTTTTAAAGTAATTTATTAGGCAGCTCCGGGGGTCTTCTTAAGACTTCGGTCTTCTTCCGACTTCGGTGATGTCACCCTGTGAACCCGCCCCTTGTGACGTCACAGTCCCATCATGCACCGGGCGGTGACATCATAAGGGGTGGGGTCACCGAGTGACATCACCCGGTGACCCCACCCCATGCCTATATAAGTCGTTGCGCACGGCGCACACGGCATTACAGCGGGAGAGAGCGTCTTGTCAACATCAGAAGAAGAGAAGAGGGAAGAAGACGACGGAGAAGACTAGGCCAACGCTACCAAAAGAGCTGGTAGAAGATAGCGGAGGAGCCCGGCAGAAGGCACCGGAGAGCGGGAGAAGAACCGGAGAGAGCGGAGAAGTCAGAAGAAGACCCCCGAAGTCAGAAGAAGACCCCTGGAGCTGCCTAATAAATTACTTTAAAAACCTAGTGTGTTTTTACACTTTTTCCCCCCGGTGAATGGATAGGGGTACGATACCCCATACTCATTCACATAGAGTGGGGGGCCGGGATCTGGGGGCCGCCTTATTAAAGGAGGCTCCCGGATTCCGATAAGCCCCCCGCCCGCAGACCCCGACAACCAACGGCCAGGGTTGTCGGGAAGAGGCCCTTGTCCTCATCAACATGGGGAGAAGGTGCTTTGGGGTGGGGGGGCCGCAGGGCGCCCCCCTGCCCCAAAGCACTCATCCCCATGTTGAGGGCATGCGGCCTGGTACAGTTCAGGAGGGGGGTGCTCGCTCTTCCCCACCCCCTTTCCTGACCGGCCGGGCTGCGTGCTCGGATAAGGGTCTGGTGTGGATCTTTGGGGGGACCATACGCCGTTTTTTGGCGTAAGGGTTCCCCTTAAAATCCATACCAGACCCAAGGGCCTGGTATGCTCTTGGAGGGGGAACCCGTGCCGGTTTTTTATTTAAAATTTGGCGTGGAGTTCCCCCTCAAGATCATCAGAGCACAAGTCGCATAACAAAGTTGGAGCATGCAAGACGGCGTTCCGACTTTAATGATATTCAATAAGCTGAAGTCGGATCAAAGTCAGACCAAAGTAGTACAGGGAGCATTTTCAAACTCGGATCGACATGTGTTGGACCAGTTAAGAAGGCTCCCATAGGGAAACATTGATTTTCACACGTCATGCGACATGAGCTTCCAATGTCGGAGCGTTTGTTGCACCAGTGTGAACCCGGCCTAAAACCTGGAAGCTGATTGGTTGCTATGCACAGCTGCACCAGATTTTGGACTCTCCAGTTTTAGTAAATCTCTCCCAATGTATGCATTGACACTGCTATCAGTGCATTGAATTCCTCACTACCTAATTTAAAAAACGAGCATTGTAAATATTTTTTAAACACTGTTTTTTGTGACCGCTTCCCATCTCTGCTGTCTAGCAATGAAATGAGCAGCTAGTTCGCATTAGCATTTTTGAGCTTCAGCGTCTATAAACAGAAAAAAAAATAGTTTTTGTAGAGGTTTTTTGGAGCATTTTTCGAGCAGAAAAAAAAGCTGACAGCTTCTAAATGCATAATGTGCCTAAAAGCTTTTATTGATCTTTTTTTTTTTTGCTTCGTGTACTGCAAAAATCCTAATAAAATGCTAATACTCCTAAAAGCTTCTAAAAGCTACTAAAATGCTACTAGAAGCTGGCACAAAAATGCTATTATCATCATTTTTCATTCAGCGTTTTTTTTCAAGCTTTTTTTGAGCTTATGAAAAGCGCTAGTGTACATGAAGCCTTAAGCCTCGTACACACGATCGGATTTTCATCGGACAAAGCGTAGGACTTTTGCCCGAAGGGCGTTGGCCGTGAACTTGTTGATTTGCGCTTTTCAGTTCGTGCTTTGCAGTTCGTATCTGAACATTTGTTCGTCAACCAGCCATGTTGCGCATTCCAAAGAGAGAACGTGCTATTATTGTGCTTGGAGTTATTGCTTTGACCCAAGCCTGGTCCAGGAACAGGAGGAGGAGTTCTTGGACCAAAAATTGGTTGCTTAATTGTGATCAATTTTGTCATATGCCTTTGCTGCGGGTGCTCCAGGAGAATAATCCTGATGATTTTAGGAATTATCTCTGAGTGACGGACTCCTGCATTCACCGTCTCTTGGCATTGTTGTCCCCCTATATTAGGAAGCAGGACACATATTCGGGTAAGTTTTATTCTTTAACATCACATTCCATGTATTTAATGTTTGCTAATGTATTGTATTAATTTATTGATTCCTTATTTACCATTATTGTATTATGCTGTGAATGTCCTCTGTGTCCTCATGCATGCTGTATGCTTTTTCTGCAATTTTTTTGGCCTACATGCATATTTTCTTTCACTAACCTCCCCAGCATGCTATCCTTGGCCCATACATACCTAGCCTATTACCTTAACAATGTTTTTTGTCTGCTACATTTTTCTGTTTACCCTAAACACCCCCTAAATCCCAATCTTATTGTTGTCCTCAAATTCATGCAGTACATTTTTTTGGTAAACAAACTAATTTGGCTTTGTTGGCGAGCGGACTGCCCTTTATCACTACTCCTCCTTGGAGTACATACTTTGCTCTTTCCTATCTTTTATCTTGGCACATATACATACCACTTTTGTACTACATGCTTCATTTGAAGCCCTAGGTAATTTCATTGCAACGGTTTTCTCCATTGACTCTATGGTGCTTTGTCATCTTTCCCTTTGCATCTTTTTTCCACATTTTTGATTCTTCTTATCACACTTGGGTGTCCCAGATGGTTCACTTCACTTTCCACACCCATAGTTCAATTCTTCCTTTCTTTGCTATTAGCTTAGCATATTCCCCTTCAATTCATATAATTCTTTGTTACAGAAGCCCCTTGGGCTCACCCCAATCACCCCAGCTTTGGAAGGGTGATTCCTACTCATGTGAGGTTTCCACTTACAATCTTGGCCCTCCTGTCGATTATGGCTATCACCTCAGCTCCCGGGGGGATGTTCCTCACCCCCCAGTGCCTCCTACGTTATTTTAAACTTCTACCCATAGGTAAGAGTGCTAGGACCATAGTTTTTTGTTCCCTCTCTTCTTGTTATAATTAACTACTATTGATTATGAATTTATAATCCACTATAGGTACTCCCAATGTATAGCTGCTCATGATGAGTGGAAACAATCCACGAAACGCATTGAGCTTTTCTTATTTGATGCCATGCCACAGCAACCATGTGTTTACTATGGGTTTGACTTGTTTAAAGCATCAATCAATTTTTACATTACCTATCATGTTTTTACACATTTTGAGTGTACTGCTGGTTCATTATGAATCATGTGCAACAATGTTACTATGCTATTAATTTTTATTATGTTATGTATTAATCAAGCTTACCGTAATTCTGTATCAAATATATTAATTTACTATTAATGCTACTTATTGTACTATACTATTGTGTTAGTAATAAATAATTTATTCAATATTGATTGATTCAATCTACCCTAGTGTTGTGTTTCATATAAAGTCCCATTGTCCTCTTCTTTCCCCCTTTCCTTCCTTTATCAATTAATAGGGATGGATACCTGTGTACTGTATAGTCATGGCCCTTATATAAAGTCCCAACAATTTTTCTTTATAATAGTACAGGAGATTGTCAGAGTCTGCAGACATACTACAGGAGATGGTCAGAGACTGCAGACATACTACAGGAGATGGTCAAAGACTGCAGACATACTACAGGAGATGGTCAAAGACTGCAGACATACTACAGGAGATGGTCAGAGACTGCAGACATACTACAGGAGATGGTCAGAGACTGCAGACATAGTACAGGAGATGGTCAGAGACTGCAGACATACTACAGGAGATGGTCAGAGACTGCAGACAAACTACAGGAGATGGTCAGAGACTGCAGACATACAACAGGAGAGAGTGAAAGACTGCTGACATACTATCGGCAGGGTTATTTTCCTCAGATAATAGGTGCAGGAACTTAACCATGCCCCCACCGCCTAACAGTGGGAGAGTCTTAATGGGGCATTGTTAAATACTATTTGTGCATTTTGCACAGAGTGCAGAGTTTAGGAGTTGCTAAGTACAGAATGCAAAAATCAGGAGTGTGCTATATACAAAATGCAAAGATCAAGATTGTACTATGTATAGAGTGCAGAGTTCAGGAGTGTGCTATTGTTGTGGAGATTTTTATGGAAATGTATTAATGTATGTTGTCAGATGTCCCCCCAGTGTCAGTTTTGCTGTAATGCGCTCATCTGAGCGTATTTGCACATACAGACGTTGGTGGAAGATCGGTGTCGGGAAAATCTTCCTATGGAAACAGCGATGTTTGCTGCATTTAGAGATGTTGTTTTGCGCCCCGTTGGGGGAACTGGCCAGCCCCTGGTGGGGGGCGTTGAATGACTCCGAGCACACATATCTGTGTCCACAGGAACAGTAGCATAACTATAAAATAACTGTGGTCCATTTGAGGCATAATTGTTATGTAGTTTCCGTCATTTGGTAACAGTGTATGTCACTGTTAGTCAATTTGAATGAACATTGTATCTGTTTGGAAGGATGTCCTTGTATGGTCATTCTCCTGTGGAAGGAACATCCTGTGATGTCCCCGCCCATGGGGGGAGGTGACTGGTTGCTGCAACCAATCACCTCCTGTCTTGAGATCTTTTGAGTTTAATAAAAGCCTATGATTAGGCGTCGGCTGGACAGTCTATGCTGGGATGGCCTGATGATAAGATCTATGTGTGAGCCTTGCTTCTTGGATGGATGATGGGATGAACGGTGAGTGGATCTTAGCAAACTTAAAGATAGCATTATTGCAAAAAAAGATGAATCTAAAGTGTGTGCTTATAGAGCACAAGAAATATAGCCTAGAAATTCCACGACAGTAAAATGGCGACTCTGGTGGGACCAATTGCGGCCTCTTTGAGCATCAGATCAGCAGAGGAGGAGAGTGGACCTGCGATGTGATGTGTGAAGAGGCTGTACTTTGAAACGAACAAAAAAAAAAAATTTGTCTTTTTGAAATAATGCTTTTAAGTTTGCAGTGTGTGTGTATGTCTGCGAATCGTATGTGTGTGTGATTTTGTTGGGAGAGAGATCGTATGCCTGTGAATCCGATCGTATGCCTGTGAATTTGTTTGTGTGTGCCTGTGTGATTAGATTGTTTGTGTGATGTAGGACATGTGTACCCATGAGTGCGATTGAAATTGTGTAAGAGATGGCTGTTTGTGCGATGTATTGAGCAGTCTGCTGCCAGCCATGGCTGCTGCATTGTTCTGGTCCTTGTGAGCCATGAGGTTTAGTGGGGGCGGGGCAGGCAGCATCTCAGTTACAATGGTGAAAGTTGGTGACTTTCTGTAAATAGCATGCAGGAGTTTTGTAGTGGGAGGGCCCTGAGGGATGATCTGATGGAAACTGTATATTGTGTATGAAATGAAGGTATAGATGTGGGATTATTCAGCCTGCAATGTGTGTGTTTGGTTGAGCTTTTTGTATTTCTCAGAGGTTTGTTTGTGAACCATGTGCTTGAATGGGGGAAGGGCTTGCCCACTGTTTTGTGTTGCAGGGGCTCTGCCCTGAGGGAAAGACACTCTAAGCAGACATACAAGCAACATTGTACTGTATGTGTGTAGTGTTTATGATTTCTATGAAAAATAGAAATGGTTAGATTGTGATTTTTGCCTTTATAGGGGACAAAGACACATGTCCCCATAAGTGTAAAAATATTTTAAGTAAAGAGTTTGGTTTTTGAGTTGAAAGTTCCCGCCGCATATCCAAGTGGCCAGGCATTGCTAGAAGGCAGACATAGTATGTCTCTGCAATGGCTTGTTATGGAAGCTGAGGCCACTGTGTGTGAACTTTATGTAGAGAAAAGTGGTGAATATCTCAGAGTATATGAACTTAGAGAAATGAATATGTTTTTAATATTGTCATGTAACTAACATTTATTGAATGTGCTGTTTAGTTGGCAAAAGGGAGGCTAAGTTTGTAAGTGTACATGTGGTCCTTGTAGAGTGTAGCTGACACCTTTTTCAGTGGATTTTGATGATAATTTAGAAAAGTTTCAATGGTGTAGTCAGTCTTTACGGAGAAAAACATTTTTGATTTTCTTTTAAAGAGATGCTGGTTTTGGCGGGAAAAATTGCATGGCGCCATTTTTGTTGTTGTCCATGAGGTGGGGGTGGTGGTCATCCACCATTTTGTTATCCTGGCTTGTCGGCCATTTTGAGACGTTTACAGTTTGAGATAGGGAGTTCCAGTTTAGCAAACACGGCTCCTGAATATGCTGTATTGGCATTTGTTGATTGGCGCAGTTTTCTTCTGTTTTATGCGTTTACAGTTTGACCTGTGCACTGCTGGGGAGAGTGGTGGGACACCGGAGTGACATACTGAGAGGATGGTTTTGTCTCTGGTTTAAATTGCTTTTCTAAGCATCACCTTTTGAGTTGAGTAGAGTGGTATCTTGAAATAGCGCGGTCTTACCCCGAGGGGCCACAACGTGCTTGCGGACACACGCACATGCTGGGGACTATTCATGGATGGGATCTTGCTGATCTACCAGCATTTGGAGTGTGGGAGGAGGCCAACGCAGAGACAGGGACAACATGCAAACTCCATGCAGATGGTGTTAAGAGGAAGGTTTCTCTGTTTTCATTTAAGTGAATGTAAGCTATTGCAGGGTCAGCTGACTTTGCAGTATATGCGCGGCAGTTTTTTTTGCATTGGATTTTGGTTTTAAGAAAAACTTCACTTTACACTGAATTTTGATAGATTGTAAGACTAACAGAGTTTTTGTACAATGATGTGTTTTTATGTTTGGATATTTGGGAGTTTCCCAGAGAGCAATTCATTTTTTGGAACTTGTACTGTATAGCCATCTTTTGGCAGGAGTTTGTATTTTGGGTCCCAACTTATGGTTTGACTTCCAGGGAATGTGGGTCAGGGGGGATTCCCTCCCATTTGCAAAGGGGGGTTTACTCCATCATTTCCTTGACAAGGTTTTAAATGGTTGAAATATATAATGTGTAGCCATGGATTTTTTTGAGTCTTGATAGACAAGGCGATTAAGGCCTCCCCTCCCCCTCCCTCTTCCTGAACAATTGATATGTAAATAAACCAGTTTTTTTTTTAAGTAGCTGAGCATAACCGGAAGTTTCTTTTCAGCATTTATATACCAGCAGAAAGTTGGCGGGAGGAGCTTGGGGTTGTCTGAATGAGATTTGTGTTTGGAAGGAAAATGGAAAGCATTTTTGCGTTTGAAAGTCTTTTATATTTTGTTCCAGTTTTGTGAAGTTTTGTACTGTAATACAGTTTTGGGTAGAGAGCAAACAGGGGGCATCACCATTATTTTATCATCTAGATACAGAGAGAAGCCACATTGTTCTGCAGGTGGTAAACTGGCGTAATTGTTCTGTGTGGTTTAGTCTGACAACGCAGTGTATGGGTGTATAGCGGAAAATGCTTGTGTATGCATGCACTGTGAGGGGTAGAGGCCTAATTCGGGGGTTGATCTGTGGTTGTTGCTGTAGTTCCAAAAGTGTTGGGACAACAAGCCATAGAGTTGACGCCTCGGTTAGGGTTTCTAGTTGGAGGACTTGACCATATAGTGGTTGTAGTTCTGCAATTCACCGTATAAGAAGACACCGGGCGGTGATCTCCGAAAATGGGTGCAACGGTTTAACCTGGACGCAGGTTTAAGACGATAAGCCGATTTGAATCGCCATGGACACAAGGAGGTCTGTGAAAAGGGAAGGAATGGAGGCTTCCCATAGTCAGACGGTCACACAGTGCACGAAGCCTAGTTTTGGGGCAAAGGCCTTTGAACCCCAAAAAGATTAACATAGGTGGTCCAAGGATACTATTTTGGGTATCCCTCTGGAATGGATGTAGTTGAGCTGCGGCTTCAGAAATCTGTAATGATGAGTGTTGATGGAGGTGTAGTCTCATGCCCGTTTGTTTGAACTTTGTATGGCTGGTCCATGCAAGCTTCTCAAGCTGCTCTCATATTCCCATTGTATTTTTTCCTATTGCTGAAAGAGTGAAGGTAGAATTCTGGCTGTTTTTGTTTTTTCATTTGTGGTTTTGGAAACTGGGAAGTATTTCCCCCACGTTTGTATCGGAATGTTTGTATGTAGTAACGTGAATATGTTCGAACTTACCGCGGCGATCCTTCGATGCGTGGCGGCTGTTGTATTTTTGTAGGAACGGGAAAAGTAAGGGTTACAGAGGGTTTCGTTTGAATCAGTTTTGAAAGAATGTCATTGACAATTTACCAATGTACAGGAATGTCATTATTATTTTCCATTCTTTGCAGGTTAAATATGAAGGATAGGGTAATGATTTTGCTTATAAGTATTTTTCAGGTCCAAGGAGTTTGTACACAGAGAACAGGTGTATGTAGACAGCTGTACATATGGATAAATATGAGTCTAAGGGAGGTAAAAGTATCATAGGCTATTTCATTGTTTCTTTTTTCCTGCACCACGCATTTCTTCCTTCAGTCTGTAATGAGGAAGAAAAGGGGGGAGAAGTGATAAATGTAAGAGTGACAGTTTTTTTTTTTTTCAAACTAATAATAACCTCTGTAATTCTAACCAAGTTTGTGCCAAGACTGTCTTTCTTTGATAGAATTTGAATCGGCAAGCAGCAGTCTGGTGAAGTAGGTTCCCATCCCAGAGGCTAAGAACCTTTTGTCAGTGGTTTCAGGTATTGTAAGCCACGCACAGGTTATGCAGTGGCCACAGTCCCGATGTCTGGGTTATTGTCATATGAGGGTTGTTTGGAGGTCAATCAAAATCAGGGTCGTACTCTCCTCATTTGCTGTCACTTATATTCTCGGCTGATGGGGTAGGTGCGATCGTTGTGACATGAACTTCAAAATGTCCACCAAAAGGTTTTCACGAGTCCCTCCTGGACCATGACTTAATAATCAGTTTACATTCTTTCCAACCAGGTGACTGGGTCGTTGTAAAGAAGCTTGAGGGATGAGACCACGCCAGCCACTGCAAGAAGCGTCTCAACCACACCAAAGAATGAGGAGTATCTTTGTTTATTTATATTTTTGTTGTTTAGTAAATTTTAGCGAGGGTAACGGTGAAAAGCATCCCAAGTTATTATTTAAAGTGTATGTCCTGACTAGCTCAGAAAGCGAACAGGACCGATGGTCTGTTCTGAGTCTTCACAGAGTTTTAGTCCCCAGCGATGACGGCGGTACATGTCATTTATGATGTTATTATGGGTATGAGGAGTTTTAGTCCCCAGCGATGACAGAGGTACATGCCATTTATGATGTTATTATGGGTATGAGGAGTTTTGACAAACTAGTGAAGACTCCAGACAGACACTTGTCAATGGATTCTAACGATGCATTTTTAGAGGGTAAAATTGGTTTTAGTTTTAATGGCTCTGCCTCTTGTCGGTTTGGGTATCTAGGCAGCCCACAAGTGTGTTCGAACTTTAGTTTGGTGTTTATGTGGATCTTCAGCTTATAAAGGTAATTCCCCCAAAGCAAGAGGTTCATGCGTGATGGTGAAGCTGTCCCAACATTTTAGGTCGCGGCCGATCGCTAGGATCTGATGGCGCAGGAAATTAAGAATGGCAGGGACAGTTAGAAGGGATTTGTTCACCAACCCCGACCAGGTCTGGGCATGGGGTCCTGGATGTACAAGGTGGGGGGGGGGCTCGGGCTTGGGATACGATTGAACAATTCTCATCCAATAAGGATAGGGTTCTTCATGTAATTGTTGAAGCCAGAGCTGTAGCTAAGTGAAGGTTGGGAGTCTATTTTAAGGGTTTGGGAATCTTTGGGGATCTAATTTTTATTTTACAGCGGATCGTGGTTAAAGAAAGTGGGAATATATATACTCATGTCGTTTTATTTCTATTCTTTCTATGTCGTGACGAGGTGCTCCTGTTGCCTGATTTGACGCGTGACCAGAGTTTCCTTGATGAGACGCCCCGAAGCCGGACCCACATACAAGACACAGAGGATCACAGACGGATCGGCGATTACTACAGCTCACCATGTCGTGTCCTCCTTTATAAGTCATGCCCCTGAAGAGTAGAGTCTACATGTCAAGCCGTGTTTTCCTTTTTATGGACTAAGGACTGATTCATTTCCAGGTGTAAGAAGCAGATCAACGCTCATCGATGGACACATGTGGTGCATATGACAAAAAAGGGAGGACTGTTGTGGAGATTTTTATGGAAATGTATTAATGTATGTTGTCAGATGTCCCCCCAGTGTCAGTTTTGCTGTAATGCGCTCATCTGAGCGTATTTGCACATACAGACGTTGGTGGAAGATCGGTGGCGGGAAAATCTTCCTATGGAAACAGCGATGTTTGCTGCATTTAGAGATGTTGTTTTGCGCCCCGTTGGGGGAACTGGCCAGCCCCTGGCGGGGGGCTTTGAATGACTCTGAGCGCACATATCTGTGTCCACAGGAACAGTAGCATAACTATAAAATAATTGTGGTCCATTTGAGGCACAATTGTTATGTAGTTTCCGTCATTTGGTAACAGTGTATGTCACTGTTAGTCAATTTGAATGAACATTGTATCTGTTTGGAAGGATGTCCTTGTATGGTCATTCTCCTGTGGAAGGAACATCCTGTGATGTCCCCGCCCATGGGGGGAGGTGACTGGTTGCTGCAACCAATCACCTCCTGTCTTGAGATCTTTTGAGTTTAATAAAAGCCTATGATTAGGCGTCGGCTGGACAGTCTATGCTGGGATGGCCTGACGATAAGATCTATGTGTGAGCCTTGCTTCTTGGATGGATGATGGGATGAACGGTGAGTGGATCTTAGCAAACTTAAAGATAGCATTATTGCAAAAAGATGAATCTAAAGTGTGTGCTTATAGAGCACAAGAAATATAGGCTGTGTGCTCTGCAAACAGCCTAGAAATTCCACGACACTATGCAGAGAGAGCAGAGTTCAGGAGTGCACTGCATACAAAGTGCAGCGTTCGTTACTGTGCTACGTACAGATTGCAGGGCTCAGGAATGCATATTTCAAATGACAGTTTATAACCCCCCTTCCAGTACAGAGCTCTCCTTCCACTCCCAAATCTTCTCTTCCCCACCAACATAGTATCAGAGAGAGGGTCTGCTACAAAAAAAGCAACTACAACTTAAAGTAGGAGTGCAATGTTAAGTGGAGAAAGGGGGCATTACTGCAAAGAGAGGGGATAGGGGATGACATTGGTGCTAAGCTACTGGGGCATTGGTGCTAAATGGGGTGGCAATGTGCTAATTTTTAACTTGGGGGGGTTGGAACATTGTTGCTAAGTGGGGGGAGGGGGGCATTGGTGCTAAGTGGGGGGAAATGAGGGACATTTGGGATAAGTGGGAGAAGAGCGACATTGGGGATAAGTAGAAGAAGTAGGGGGACGTTTTGGATAAGTGGGGGATATATAGGAGGAGAGGAGGGGACTATTGGGATAATTGGGAGAAGCGGGACATTGGGGATAAGTGGGGGATATATAGGAGGAGAGGAGGGGACATTTGGGATAAGTGGTGGGACTAGAGGGGTATTGGGGATAAGTGGGGGAGAGGAAGAACATTTTGGATAAGTGGGGGGAGAGGGGGACATTGGGGATAAGTGGGAGGAGAGGGGGGCATTTGGAATAAGGGGGGGAACATTTGGGATAAGTGGGAGGAGAAGAGGGGACATTTGGGATAAGTGGGGGAGAGAAGGATTGGGGATAATTGGGGGGAGAGGAGGGACATTGGGGATAAGTGGGAGGTGAGGGGAGAGGCAGAACTCACAGTGCTGGCTTTGTCTTGCAGAGGATGACTACTTGCAGTAGCAGCTGCTCCCTCATCTCACTAGCTTTTTTCTCTCCACCATCGATCTGACCTCTGTCTGCCACACTGCCAGACTGACTAGCTGCCTGCCACAACCAACAGGGAATGATGCGAGTCCCAGATCCGGCGGTCAGGAGGTGAGGAGGAGAAGAATATGGCAGTGGTGGGACTCCAGGAGCATCAAGGACAGGCCAGCCCCGTCACCTCACATGACCCCATTCGCCCAATCACAGGGTGCCAGCCGTCCAGATGACATGAAACATGGTGACTGGATCGCAGGGGACACAGGAAATAGAAATTAGGATGACAGAGCCACAGTGACACACACTGGCACGGGTATTCGCCCCCTCCCAAATGTTGCACACGGGGCCGCGGCCCCCCTCGCACCCCCCACGCTACGCCACTAGTACTACACACCTGACTGGTACCCTAGTAGGGAAGTCCTATTTGAGATCGAGAACTCTGTCGACCGGAAACCTGTAGTAAAGGTGACATAAGTCGAGTGTATATATATATATAAAAAAATATATATATATATATATATATATATATATATATATATATATATATATATATATATATTTTTTTTTTAAATATCCCACCCCTGTTATGCAACTGGCCCTGGATGCAAACAATTTGTTTTGTTTTTTGTTTTTTCCCTTTCTTTAAAAATAACGTCCAACCTGGTGCAGGATGGAACCTGAACTCGACTGACCTAAAGGAGAAATGACAGACAGAAATGGTGAGTAGCTTGATTGTATGCCACAGGAGACGATGTGTGGCTGATTATGTGCCACAAAAAATTGTGTGGCTGGATTGTGTGCCAATAAAAATTATGTGTTGCTGGATTGTGTGCCACTGGAAATGTGCTTGCAATGATTTCAAGAAGTTGTGCCTGGATGCGTGCTTGCAGCGATTGGCAGAAAGTTTGTGTCACTGGAAATGTACGTGCAGTAGTTGCAAGAGTTTGTGCAAGTGAAATGAAATGAATCCGATACGAATCGGTTGTAGCATGTATGAGATGAATCCGTTACAAATCAGTTGTTTGAAATTAATCTGATACGAACCGGTTGTAGAGTTTATGAAATTAATTCGATATAAATCAGACTGTGGAGAGTATGAAATTAATCCGATATGAATCGTTGTAAAGTGTAGGAAATGAAACCGTCATGAATTGGACTGTGGAGAGTGTTAGGGTGCCGCCCCCTACTCTAAAACCAAACACACACAAACCACCCAGCCCCCGAGGCTAATCAAAGTGTAGACAAGGCATCAGGTGGTTCTAATTACCACCTCAATCAGCCACAGAACCCATGCAATCAGTACATGTTAATCTGAATGGATGAGGCGGCAACCCCATAGACAGTGAATCTTATAACCAGCGAAGCCTGTGTCGGGTGATATCGGACAATGACTGACAGCGACTCTGAGGCTTGGATCTAGGAACGAATCATATGTTTGTGGAAGGTATGACACCCAAGGCAGAGGGAACCTACAAATCTACTACGCCTGTGCTGAATGATGTCGGGACACGACCGACAACAACTCGGAGGCAGCTAACTACGAAAAGGGGTGCGGGATAAGAAACCTAATGAATCGAACATTACGTATGATACGAAAGGTTCTAATCCTACCTGCAACAGTGAGCGAGAACCGCCAACGAACACCACGAACGGAGAAGCCACAACACACTTGTAATTGAACGTACAGACGCCCGAACACGACGTGAAATGTGAAGGGTCGGCCAAGTGACGTGTAGTATCACGCAATGGAACCGACAAGGAGCATGGGCGAGTGGGCTGCTTAACCACTTCCCGCCCAGTCAATAGCAAATTTACGTCCGGGAAGTGGTTCTGTTATCCACACTGGACGTCATATGACGTCCTGCGGTATAACAGCCGCCGCGCGCCCGGGGGGGGCGCGCATCGCGGCGATCGGTGGAGCGGTGGGTCAGTCTGACCCACCGCTACACTGATCTCGGTAAAAAGCCTCCGTCGGAGGCTTTTTACCATGTGATCAGCCGTGTCGAATCACGGCTGATCAGGAAGTAAACAGGAAGAGCCGTTGATCGGCTCTTCCTCACTCGCGTCTGACAGACGCGAGTAGAGGAGAGCCGATCGGCGGCTCTCCTGACAGGGGGGGTTCGCGCTGATTGTTTATCAGCGCAGCCCCCCCTCGGATACCCACACTGGACCACCAGGGAAGCCCTAAGCATGTGGATGGCCCCCATGGCCATCCACATGTAGTAAAAAAAAAATATATGTAAAAAAAACATAAAAAAATGCCAATCAGTGCCCACACATGGGCACTGACTGGCACGATCATGCCAAGAAAATAATGTGTGGTGGCTGGCATTGCTAGGCAGCAGTGTCACCAGTGCCACCTACTAGTGTCCATCAGTGCCACCTATCAGTGCCCATCCGTGCCCATAAGTGCCCACCTATCAGTGCCCATCCGTGCCACCTATCAGTGCCACCCATAAGTGCCCATCAGTGCCGCCTAAAAGTGCCCATTAGTGCCGCCTATGAGTGCCCATCAGTGCCACCTATGAGTGCCAATCAGTGCCGCCTATGAGTGCCAATCAGTGCCACCTATGAGTGCCCATCAGTGCCACCTATGAGTGCCCATCAGTGCCGCATACCAGTGCCACATATCAGTGCCCATCAGTGCCGCCTATCAGTGCCCATCATCAGTGCCCATCAGTGCCACCTCATCAGTGCCACCTCATTGGTGCCACCTCATCGGTGCCCATCAGTGTCGCCTTATCAGTGCCCTTCAGTGCCGCCTTATCAGTGCCTGTCATTGAAGTAGAAAAGGTACTTATTTACAAAAAAATTAACAGAAACAAAGAAAAACATAGTTTTTTAAAAAAAATTCGCTCTTTTTTTATTTGTTGCGCAAAAAATAAAAATCGCAGAGGCGATCAAATACCACCGAAAGAGAGCTCTATTTCTGGGAACAAAATGATAAAAAATTTGTTTGGGTACAGTGTAGCATGACCGCGCAATTGTCATTCAAATTGCGACAGCGCTGAAACCTCAAAATTGGCTTGGGCAGGAAGCTGTATAAGTGCATGGTATTGAAGTGGTTAAATACCCCCCGGGCTCCTCCCATAAATTCAGGCCACCATACTGGCCTTCTTACACATATATAGATATAGATATATCTATAAAGATATATATAGATAAAATTCTAATGGATATATTTTAGAATCTTTATTTGTATCTGTTTGGTCTATTATTCTTAATATTATTGAAATGAGCTCATGCAATCAGCCAAACAGATACAAATAAAGGTTTTAAAAAAATTGTGTTAAATAACAATAACTTTTTTTTAATAATAATATTTTTTTCCATAATAATAATAATAATAATTGAGCTCACATGGTCAGCCATTATTATTATTATTATTATTATGAAAAAAATAAATCACCATTATTATAGAAAAAATATCAGAATTTTTTTTATTATTTGAATAAATAATTTTATTTTTTTAATTACATTTTTTTTATTATTGAAATTCACTATATATATATATATATATATATATATATATATATATATATATATATATATATATATATATATTATTTTTTTTCAATAAAAACAAAAATAATAATATTTTTTCTTTACAAAGATGTGAATGGCTGGTGAGGGGACAGGATGCAATCCCCCGACAACTATAATCCTCCCCCCCCCCCCCGTTTGCGGAGGAGTCATCTTCCATAAGGCCAGGATCGATGCAGTATGGTACACTATCCAGGTATAGTGCAATTCCATTATTCCCTTTCTGTTCGGTGCTGTATTTAGGCTGTGCTTTGGTGCTCATACGTTTTGGCTATGTTGGCTTCCACTCCCCCAACACCCTGTCGCTATATACTGTATATCCCCACTACAGGGAGCATCACTGGTAAAAAAAAAAGGCAGACAACACAGCATATTAAGACCGTGCATTAGCAGACATTAACCCATTAATACACTGTACAGTCAGAACATAAAGGCACCTGCCTACAAGCACATGCATAATAATTTACTAAAAGAGCTTGGGTGTGTATTAATATTTTCACTTTTCGAAGTCCCCTTGTAGCCTACCTTCATAATTCATTTTAATAGCTTCAGCCATCAGTGTAAAAAAAAGAAAACATTGAAAACTATCCTTTTGCATAAAACTCTGATATTAGAACAATTTCCAAGGAGTGACTTCATTGGAGGGTGATATAAGAGAAGCCTTTGACACAAGTTGGGCCCCTTGATGAGGAGAAGGTACAGATTTAGGCGAAAGGGAGGGGGTACTGACAGAATAAATTCCACAGCTGTTTAACTCTCCTCCATGGCCAAGAATCTGTGGCATCCTTTACTATCACAAAGCCACCACTCCTCCTTCACATATGGTCACATCCCCTCATGCCTGTACATAGAGTAAAACTTTCCATGTGACAACATGAACACTGCAAATGAAACACATATTGTCCTTAAAGGAGAACTACAGGGACAAACACAAAATCCAGCCATAAAGTTAAAAAGCTCTTTACTTGGCCCAGAGATCTGTTTAAGGAGGTCCTGGTTCTGTTTTAGGGAGTATTATTACAACATATACAGTACATTTTCTGCATTCAAAAGTAAACACTCCTCCAGCAACAATTATAAAGTTACCCTCATCTGTGTATTTAAATGCAAGAACTTTTTGGGTTTTGTAAAGTGTGGGGATAGGTTAGATTCTCTGTCAAATTTTGATTGCTTTCTGTATCCTTGAAAAAAATGTCACCCCTCTGTAGCGCCCTGCTCCTATGGAGTAGGCGCTATATGTAAATTTAGGTTTATCTGGGCTGTAGTTTAGCTCAGAGTGATTATGTTAAATTGATGGTTTTTGTTCCAGTTCAGCTGTGTTGTGTATTTTCCACTTGGCCGTGGGTGTCGCTGTCACCACCGGTCAGTGTTGTTGGAAATACAATGGGCTGGATGCATTGAGTACCTCTTTACCCAGGAACAGCCCAGTGGGAGTGGTTCCCCCGCTGTGCATTCTGGGAGAGGGTACTTAAGGGACAGACACCATTTTCAGGCTCTCCCTGACCTGATGGCCCTCCTGGGCTAAGGTATGACGTAGCAGTTCTTCTGCCTCGGGGCCTGCTGGCCCGAGGCATCGTTACTGAAAGTAGGCCCCGGAGTTTCTGGGGTCTATTGGTCATGGGGTGGTCCTGTGCTGTCATGCCTGCGGGGAGAAGCCGAGCAATTGGAGAAACCAGGGGAGGACTTTTCTCAGAGAGGACCGAGCAAAACGGCTGGTATCTCAGGAAGAGCCTGGAGACTCAATTGGCGGACGCATCCCGGACAATCTACCTCACAGTATTGCCTGATGGCTGAAAGAAACTGGTACTTGTAGTGATATAATATATAGTGCAGTAGATAATTGATATGTTTAGTTATTATAATGATGATATAAGTTATGTTTCCGCAGCAACACCCAAGTTCTCCATAGAGTGCAATTTATTTGACTTCCAACACAGAACAAAGTTCAATACTTGCACAGATGACAATGAATCCAACAGAGTATATATATATATATATATATATATATATGACCCAGAATAGTAGTTTTTAGAGTCCCATGTTCTCTAGATCTGTGCCTTCATATCCATAGAGAATATATAAAAAAAAGACAAGACTGAATGCCAGCCTATATTGCCTATCCACTGAATGGCTGAGCAATTTGATTGTCTGTCCTTGATCTACGCTCTGTTCAGGGTGACAGATAATGACCCCCCCTCCCCCAGCCCGAGACGGCTGCAGTCATTACCTGCCCTAATTTGCATTCTTGCATATTAACATCAACAAACCCCCTTTTACATATGCAATTAGATTACAGATACCAAAGGTGGCCTGAGCACAGTTTTGATGTGTAAAATAGACTTATCCTGGATTCTTGCATCTTAACATCAACAAGCCCCCTTTGATATCTTGTTTGGCCACTAACCCCTTTGGTCAGCAAACACCCTTTGATATGTGTTATTAGATTACAGATGCCAATGTCAACTGAAATCTAGCCTGGTCAATTTTGTACTCATACATATATATATAATAATATAATGTCCCACATAAATCGGCCAACATATTACAACATATAAGTCCAAAAATGCAGCACTTCAGTGAAATTCAAATAATAACAAATAAGAGTCCAAATGAGTGAAAAATCAATCAGCATTGGATAGATGTGGAAATTATGTGAAACCGCCACCAAGCTTCAGTGTGCAAAGGCAAAAAAGCACACCACACCAACGTGCTCACAATCTGCTTACCAGAAAGTAAAAAATAACAGGCGATGTAATCATATGATGCAGAGGATCAAATGTTGAAAGAAAACACTCCAGATCAGATGGATCAATCACTGGGATAACCAGCATCACCAGTAACAAGGCAGTTTCCAGGACTCAAACGATGGATGTGGATACTATGCAAATCTCAGCAGGAAGTGTTACCCAATATGAAGAAAGAAAGGCAGCATAGTGAAGCCCATAAGGTGAAAACATAAGCATTTATTGTAGTCTACTTACAGGTGTGCAAAGATCATCATGACATAAAAAAGACATGTGCGTTTTTAATGGTTACAGCTGATTGCCTAGCCATACTGCCCTATCATTGGCCAGTGTGACCTGGAGCACTGTGTATATATGTGGGCATGCTTGCATCATTGGCCACGCCTCTGATTATATTGAAATAGGATGAAACATGTCAGGCTGGCCGATGCAAGCACGCTGAGAGCCGCGGAACTGTCTTTTTTATGTCATGATGATCTTTGCACACCTGTAAGTAGACTACAATAAATGCTTGTTTTTACCTTATGGGCTTCACTATGCTGCCTTTCTTTCTTCATATTGGGTAACACTTCCTGCTGAGATTTGCATAGTATCCACATCCATCGTTTGAGTCCTGGAAACTGCCTTGTTACTGGTGATGCTGGTTATCCCAGTGATTGATCCATCTGATCTGGAGTGTTTTCTTTCAACATTTGATCCTCTGCATCATATGATTACATCGCCTGTTATTTTTTACTTTCTGGTAAGCAGATTGTGAGCACGTTGGTGTGGTGTGCCTTTTTGCCTTTGCACACTGAAGCTTGGTGGCGGTTTCACATCATTTCCACATCTATCCAATGCTGATTGATTTTTCACTCATTTGGACTCTTATTTGTTATTATTTGAATTTCACTGAAGCGCTGCATTTTAGAACTTTTATTTTTATGTTCTTATCAACAGACTGTGCTAGCTGCTATTCATATTTCACTCACGGATAGCGCAAATATTTTCACTGTGTTTTTATATTACAACATATACCCCCACTTGGATCGGTTCGAATCAGAATCGATTCACAACCAAACTGCTCAGACATCCCTGGCTCTTAAGATTGAAGCCATCTCTAGGCTTTCCTTATTTTTCTGGATTGTTCTTAGTTGTCTTTTACCACAACAGTATAAACCAAACAAAAAACATATTAATATAAATTGAAGAAACACAAAAATTATGGAAAGAGTTCTCAATAGCGGGTGAGTAAAAGTGTTATTGGGTATGCTCCACCAAGGCTCCTGAAAGTTTTTAGCAATTTTATTAGAACTGATGAGGTTTTCCTTCACCAGTTCTTGTAATTCTATAATTTTCCTACTATCCCTCTTAAATAACGTATCCAATTCAAATACACCAGAGGTAAAAAAATTCAAGTATTTTTAATTCAGTTCACTTTAAAAGAAGCACGAGGAACCACACACAGGTGGTTATTAACTAGAAACAACAAACAAATAGCTGGATGATCAATAAAAGGAGGTAAGTGTCATGATCAGTGTTATTGCCTGGGTCACCTGCTGGTGGTGCTATTGCTTTCAGCACCAAAGGGTGCAGTTCTGGTGGCCACCAGCGGGTGTCTCCCATTTGTCTGGAGCCTAAATCATCTCCTGCAATCAGGCGTCACCTGAGACTGATTGCAGGAGGTGTGTATAAATACCCAGCAGACACTCAGGCCTGGTTCACACTGGGGCGACAAATGCTCCGACATTGGGAGCTCATGTCGCATGACGTGTGAAAATCAATGTTTCCCTATGGGAGCCGTCTTAACTGGTCCGACACATGTCGGTCCGACTTTGAGAATGCTCCCTGTACTACTTTGGTCCGACTTTGATCCGACTTCAGCCCATTGACTATCATTGAAGTCGGATCAAATTTGGACTGCAGTCTTGCATGGTCCGACTTTGGCATGCGACTTGTGCTGTGCTGCTCTTGAGGGGGTCTCCAGGCCAAATTTTAAATAAAAAAACCGGCGTGGGTTCCCCCTCCAGGAGCATACCAGGCCCTTGGGTCTGGTCTGGATTTGCAGGGGCACCCCTACGCCGAAAAACCGGCGTGGGGGATCCCCCCAAAATCCAAACCAGACCCTTATCCGAGCACACAACCTGGCCGGCCGCAGGGGAAGAGGGGGGGACGGGAGAGCGGCCCCCCTCCCTCCTGAACCGTACCAGGCCACATGCCCTCAACATGGGGGGTTTGGTGCTCTAGTGCAGGGGGGCGACCTGTGGCCCCCCCACCCCAGAGCACCCTGCCCCCATGTTGATGAGGACAGGGCCTCTTCCCGACAACCCTGGCCGTTGGTTGTCGGGGTCTGCGGGCGGGGGGCTTATTGGAATCCGGGAGCCCCCTTCAATAAGGGAGCCCCCAGATCCCGGCCCCCCACCCTATGTGAATGAGTATGGGGTACATCGTACCCCTACCCATTCACCTGGTGGAAAAAAATTGCAATAAAAAAACACTACACAGGTTTTTAAAGTAATTTATTACACAGCTCCGGGGGTCTTCTTCCGACTCCGGGGCTCTTCTTCCGACTCCGGGGGTCTTTTCCGACTTCGGGGGTCTCCGGTGTCGTCTCCGCGCTCTCCGGTTCTTTCTTCCGCCGGGCCTCCGCCATCTTCTTTTTAGCTCTTTTGCTAACAGAGGCCCGGTCTTCCCGTTGTCTCGTCCGGCTCTCCGTTGTCCTTCTGCCGGCCCCTCCACTAACTTCTTCGTATCTCTTTCGCTAGTGGAGGGGTCGGTCTTCCCGTCGCCGTCGGCTTCTTCTTCCCTCTTCTCCTCCTCGATGTTGACGCGTTGCTTCCTCCCGCTGTAATACTGGCTCTCCGCTCCGCTCCGCATTAATATAGGCTTCTCATGACGTCACAGTCACATGTTCCGGGGCACATGGCCCCGGAGCATGTGACTGTGACGTCATGGGAACATGTGACTGTGACGTCATGAGAAGCCTATATTAATGCGGAGCGGAGAGCCAGTATTACAGCGGGAGGAAGCGACGCATCAACATCGAGAAGGAGAAGAGGGAAGAAGAAGCCGACGGCGACGGGAAGACCGGCCCCTCCACTAGCGAAAGAGCTACGAATAAGCTAGTGGAGGGGCCGGCAGAAGGACAACGGAGAGCCAGACGAGACAACGGGAAGACCGGGCCTCTGTTAGCAAAAGAGCTAAAAAGAAGATGGCGGAGGCCCGGCGGAAGAAAGAACCGGAGAGCGCGGAGACGACACCGGAGACCCCCGAAGTCGAAAAAGACCCCCGGAAGTCGGAAGAAGAGCGCCGGAGTCGGAAGAAGACCCCCGGAGCTGTGTAATAAATTACTTTAAAAACCTGTGTAGTGTTTTTTTATTGCAATTTTTTTCCACCAGGTGAATGGGTAGGGGTTCGATGTACCCCATACTCATTCACATAGGGTGGGGGGCCGGGATCTGGGGGCTCCCTTATTGAAGGGGGCTCCCGGATTCCGATAAGCCCCCCGCCCGCAGACTCCGACAACCAACGGCCAGGGTTGTCGGGAAGAGGCCCTGTCCTCATCAACATGGGGGCAGGGTGCTCTGGGGTGGGGGGGCCACAGGTCGCCCCCCAGCCCCAGAGCACCAAACCCCCCATGTTGAGGGCATGCGGCCTGGTATGGTTCAGGAGGGAGGGGGGGCTGCTCTCCCGTCCCCCCCTCTTCCCCTGGGGCCTGCCAGGTTGTGTGCTCGGATAAGGGTCTGGTTTGGATTTTGGGGGGACCCCCAAGCCGTCTTTTCGGCGTAGGGGCGCCTGGTCAAATCCAGACCAGGCCCAAGGGCCTGGTATGCTTCTGGAGGGGAACCCACGCTGGTTTTTTATTTAAAATTTGGCCTGGAGTTCCCCCTCAAGATTCATACCAAACACAGTGCCTGATATTGGCGGGGGTCCAAGTCGGATCCCCGTTCATTGAAAGTCGGACATATGTCGGCTTCATGTCGCAGGGCAAAGTCGGATCCAAAGTAGGATGGATGTCGTGTCGCACTAGTATGAACCCAGCCTCAAGCATTTGCTCTGGTATTGTCTTGGAACCCAGACCTGTTATCTTGTACCTTGTGACCTGTTATCTTGTACCTTGTGACCTGTTATCTTGTACCTTGTGTCCTGTGTTCCTGAACCCTGCATCCATCCCTGGACCCCTGTCTTGCAGACTCATCCCTTCCTCCTGTTGTCCCTTCCGGCTCCCTGTTCAATCGGACTGATCTCTCGTGTATGACCCTGGCTTGATTACATTTATGCTTAAATCTCAAACCTATATTCACGTTGGTGTAGGGAGTTGTTTTGTGTGTCACTGTGGTTGTTTGCTGGTTGCCTTATTGTTTATGAATTATCCTTAAAATAAACGTATATATATATATTTACTTACCTTGTGCCTAATTCCTTTAGTGCAGCCCACTGATCTGCGTACCCTGTGCTGGATGCCGTGTTAGGCATCCGTGACAGAATACCAGAGCCATTAAAGCAGATCGGCTGCACTTGGGATTTGGGTCTGGGCACTTGCTATTGCTTAAGAAATGCAGCTTGAAGATATTCTATATTTGTCGCTCCTGGCAACAGAGGACAAGGAATTTTGTTCTCAGACATTAAGTGAACACACTAGAGAGCAGTTGCTGGAATACATCCGCCTAGCTCATGTTTTTGTGGATCAGGGCAGGTTCCTGTTTGAGGATGTGCAGCCATTGATTTGGATCTGTACAGAGTTGGCCCTGTCTGATGCCTCCAGTGGAGACGATGACTATACACCCCCTTTTAGTGCAGCTCAGGTAGTCCTTGGTGTGGCTTTTGGAAGATGACTCAGTCTTCTTCCTTGAGCAGTACTCAACTTGTCCTACACAGGTGCTTGCAGCGTGTATTGAGTCAGTGCAGTCTCTGGTCAGACAAGCAGTGTGCAAACCTAACTTTGTGCAACCATTACTACAGGCCTGGTCAAGTTTATTGTACTCAGCCCCTGTCGGCTCCCTGCCACCCATTTCTGTGTCTAGACACCAGCCTGCTGGGATGTCTGCGTCTCCTTTACCCCCAACTACCACAGTGACCAACCAATACACCCCCCCTACCAATGAAGTACCAGTACCCTGTTTCCCCCTGCTGCACTTACCCTGACTTTAACCCTCCTGCTTTTTCTCGGCTGCCTCCATCAGTTCCCCTAAGACCCCCTTCAAAATCTGCACCCTCTGCTTCCACACCAGCCGATCTGCTTCAGCCTGCTTCCACACCAGACGATCCGCTTCAGCCTGCTTCCACACCAGCCGATCCGCTCCAGCCTGTTTCCACACCAGCCGATCCGCTCCAGCCTGTTTCCGCACCAGCCGATCCGCTCCAGCCTGTTTCCGCACCAGCCGACCTGTTTCAGCCTGTTTCCGCACCAGCCGACCTGTTTCAGCCTGTCTCCGCACCAGCCGACCTGTTTCAGCCTGTCTCCGCACCAGCCGACCTGTTTCAGCCTGTCTCCGCACGAGCCGACCTGTTTCAGCCTGTCTCCGCACGAGCCGACCTGTTTCAGCCTGTCTCCGCACCAGCCGACCTGTTTCAGCCTGTCTCCGCACCAGCCGACCTGTTTCAGCCTGTCTCCGCACCAGCCGACCTGTTTCAGCCTGTCTCCGCACCAGCCGACCTGTTGCAGCCTGTCTCCGCACCAGCCGACCTATTTCAGCCTGGATTTTTGGTGCCCGTCACCCAGCCTGACGTTTTGGTGCCCGTCTTTCAGCCCGCTGAACCAGTGCCTGCCATCTGGCTTGCTGAACCTCTGCCCGGTGGCCAGTTTGAAGTGCCTCTGCCCGGTGGCCAGTTTGAAGTGCCTCTGCCCGGTGGCCAGCTTGAAGTGCCTCTGCCCGGTGGCCAGCTTGAAGTGCCTCTGCCCGGTGGCCAGCTTGAAGACCCAGCGCCATTTGCCCAGCCCGCTGACATGGTGCCTGCTAAACCGGTTCTCGATGCCCGGCTTGCCGCTGATTTTGCCCTGCTTGATTCCCAGCCTGACTGTGATGCCCTTGTGTTGTTCGCCTCCGTTAGGTTCATGCACATTGCCCTGCCTGTTTTCACTTCCAGATCCCAACTTCCAGACCCTGGTGGTGGGGTGCGTGTTCCATTGCCGGCCTCAGGTGCCACGCCTCCCAGTAGGTTTAAGGACTCTGGCCGGAGGAGCACAAGTAGTCCGCAGACACAGGGGAGACTTTTTGGGACCTTTCCGCACCTACCAGCACTGCCAGATCAAGGGCAGAATGGAGCGTCCGGAGGCCACTCCTTGGGAGGGGGAACTGTCATGATCAGTGTCATTGCCTGGGTCACCTGCTGGTGGTGCTATTGCTTTCAGCACCAAAGGGTGCAGTTCTGGTGGCCACCAGCGGGTGTCTCCCATTTGTCTGGAGCCTAAATCATCTCCTGCAATCAGGCGTCACCTGAGACTGATTGCAGGAGGTGTGTATAAAGACCCAGCAGACACTAAAGCATTTGCTCTGGTATTGTCTTGGAACCCAGTCCTGTATTCCTGAACCTGAACCTTGTGACCTGTTATCTTGTACCTTGTGTCCTGTGTTCCTGAACCCTGCATCCATCCCTGGACCCCTGCCTCTGTACCTTGTGACTTATTATCCTGTACCTTGTGTCCTGTGTTCCTGAACCCTGCATCCATCCCTGGACCCCTGTCTTGCAGACTCATCCCTTCCTCCTGTTGTTCCTTCCGGCTCCCTGTTCAATCGGACTGATCTCTGGTGTATGACCCTGGCTTGATTACATTTATGCTTAAATCTCAAAACTATATTCACGTTGGTGTAGGGAGTTGTTTTGTGTGTCACTGTGGTTGTTTGCTGGTTGCCTTATTGTTTATGAATTATCCTTTCAATAAACGTGTGTGTGTGTGTGTATATATATATATATATATATATATATATATATATATATATATATATATTTACTTACCTTGTGCCTAATTCCTTTAGTGCAGCCCACTGATCTGCGTACCCTGTGCTGGATGCCGTGTTAGGCATCTGTGACAGTAAGGCTGGTTTTATACAGTACAGAGTTGCACGTGACGTCCCTACACGTGACGTCTCTTGGGATGAGGTGCGCTTTCTTTGGGTGTCTCTACCATTAGCCGGACTTCCCCACATTGTTGTATCCAATTCAACTGTTAGTGGTGGCATATTACAACAGTACTGTGTAACTGTTCTTTGACTTTGCAAAAGTTCTTGGTTATACAATCCTGTGGAAGAGGATTGTACAACGACTCTAGTATATTCATCAAGTCTGTGGCAGAGACTATGACCGAGCACCGCACCGGCTGCTAGGTCAGTGAGAGAGGCCTATCCTGTGGTTGCTAGATCCAGTTGTGAAAGCTGTTTGTCCTCTGGATCAAAAAAGTACCCGTGATCCGCAAAACAAGGTACCTGAATCTCCCCTAACCCTCCACCCCTCTATCTGACGTTGTTAATAAATGCAATGGAAAAAGAGACTAAGTGTTTGGTGCAGACATCTGTGAACAACTCTCCAATGGGACCCATATGGCGGATATGGTGAACAGTGAGGTAATGGCAGACCCAAAATTAAACCAGCAGCTCCTACGGGGGTAGTGCTACATGTGGGGGCTCAAGTCCGGGATTTGCCGTTACCGGTCGCAACTCAAGTAAGCTGTTCACTGGGAGCCTATGCTAAAGAGGGCTCTGGACTGTGTTATTTTTCTGAAAAAAATGGGTTAATTTGCGGATAACTTCTTAGCTGCATGGGCTGTGGGCGGAGCCAAGAAAGCCCGGGAGCTACGTGACTGGAGGGGTGAGTGGGAGGAGTTCCCGCCTGCTTGCTGTGTGAGACGCTGCGTGTGTGTGTCCAACACTCAAGAGAGGATCTGATTGTACAGCCATGTCTTCAATGCCGTTGATGCAGTCTGCTATGGGGCCCAGGATGTTTCCTGTGGGTACCGCTACAAGTACCGTGCTGCCTGGAACTTTGCTGACGGATACTGGCATTCGTCTGAAACCACATGGGCGGTTCCTAATGTACACGATAGGAGATGTCGAAGCATTGGGTATGCTATGCAACAGGTGTGAAGGACTGGCCGTACACCCCCGTCTATTTGTTCGGTGCCTGCACTGCAGGGAATACCTGTTCGCCGTAGAGCAACCCACCATGCCGCTCCATGCTTACCAAGTGGACTGGGCCACGGGTATTGCTACAGAGGAGGCTGCTGCCTTTGCTTCTGCGGCTAGACCTGTACTTGCCGCGTCTGCTACAGTGAGTGTTCCTAAAGGGGGGTGGCGCTGTTACTGCCATCAAAGAGTCATCAGCTGACATCGTTACTGCTGTTACCTCCGCTGCACCTGCTCTTGCTGCACCTGTCCAGAGGAAGGTGGGATATGTAAAAGCCTCCCGCGGCCTTGGTCGAGGCCTACCCCAAAGACTACCGAACCGGATCCGAAAGAAGGCTTGATAACTGAGAAATCCACGACAGGAACGGGAGAGAGTTTAGGGGAAAACATGTCTGGGACTGTGTGTAACTATTTGCCTGCAGAGGAGTTACGGGATCCTGAGTTAGACTCCTTGTCAGATATCTCCGGAGAAGATGATTTGTTCGAGACTATGTCACAGGAGATGTTATGGGCAAATGGTGATGATGTCGCTTCGGCCTTCACTTTTTCTGATTGGGTAGCCATAGACTCGGGGAAGACATCACCCAGTGTGGAAACCCCTGTTGCTACTAACGAGATTCTGGCCAGAGGTACCAGTTAATTTGGGTCCGAAAAGTTGTCTACCAAACGCTATGGTGCGCAAATCTCCAACTTCATGTGTGCCTCCTGGACTAGGAAGTACCAGAGCTTTGCCAAGGCTTGCTAGATTACAAAGATTGCTCAATAAAAGGGTAGCCACAGAATATGGACTGGAATTTCCTTACGTTCCCAAGGAGATCATGCAGGAAATTGAATTTAACAGAGAGCAGTGGTACAGTGAGGCTGTTTGGGACTATCTATCTGTACCAAAACCTTTCAGGAGAGCAGGCTATTCCTCCACTATGGATGATCATTTCAATGGGTGCCTGTTGCATTGGAACTATGGTAGACACATTCATGCTGACAAAGTGGTCATCTGCAGGTCTGGAAAGGACAACGTTGTCTACTTTATTACCACTTTGAATAAACAAGGGAAAAACCCGACTCTGCCCGATCCCCGGTTTTACTGGTGATCACTTATAGTGACTGTCCTGTTTTTGTTTTTTCACTTTGCAAAGAGACTGTGAGAAAAATCCTCTATGCTAAAAGGACTGTGGGGTATATAGCTAGGTAGTGTCAGATTACAGGAAACCTTGGAGTCAAGATTTCTCTACCTGTTCCAGTACTTGCATTAAGGACTCTTGTCATATTGTTCTTCTGCTACTAGGTGGTGGAAGTTTGCACAGCAAAGACTGGACTTTTCTTTTTTATATATATACCTAGCTACTTCACATTTAAAAAAAAAAAAAAAAAAAGGGGAAAGAAAGTCTAATTCCTTAGGAGATGAGGCTTTGCTTCCTGTTGTACAGTGATGTGTTTTATATTGTTGCCTGTGTGTGTCCTTTTTTTGTTTTTCAGGTACAGCTGGATCTTCTGTCAAGCTGCTGGAGAGTGGGTGGCTTATATAGAGAGCTAGGTGTTGGGACATATGTTGATGTAACTCTACTGTGTGTGTTCATGTTAAACCTATATTTCTTTTGCTACCTCACCTTTTCCCTTCCCCATCTAAGTTTTGTGATTCAGGTATCGACTCTCAGGAGTGAGAGTCATTTTTTTTTTCTCAGACGATGGGGACATCGTCTATTGCGGTGGGGGGAGTATGTAGCGCCCTGCTCCTATTGAGTAGGCGCTATATGTAAATTTAGGTTTATCTGAGCTGTAGTTTAGCTCAGAGTGATTATGTTAAATTGCTGGTTTCTGTTCCAGTTCAGCTGTGTTGTGTATTTTACACTTGGCCGTGGGTGTCGCTGTCACCACCGGTCAGTGTTGGAAATACAACGGGCTGGATGCATTGAGTACCTCTTTACCCAGAAACAGCCCAGTGGGAGTGGTTCCCCCGCTGTGCATTCTGGGAGAGGGTACTTAAGGGACAGACACCATTTTCAGGCTCTCTCTGACCTGATGGCCCTCCTGGGCTAAGGTATGTCGTAGCTGTTCTTTTGCCTCGGGGCCTGCTGGCCCAAGGCATCGTTACTGAAAGTAGGCCCCGGAGTTTCTGGGATCTACTGGTCCAGGGGTGGTCCTGTGCTGTCTTGCCTGCGGGGAGAAGCTGGGCAATTGGAGAAACCAGGGGAGGACTTTTCTCAGAGAGGACCGAGCAAAACGTCTGGTATCTCAGGAAGAGCCTGGAGACTCAATTGGAGGACGCATCCCGGACAATCTACCTCACAGTATTGCAGGATGGCTGAAAGAAACTGGTACTGTGTAACTGTTCTTTGACTTTGCAAAAGTTCTTGGTTATACAATCCTGTGGCAGAAGATTGTACAACGACTCTAGTATATTCATCAAGTCTGTGGCAGAGACTATGACCGAGCACCGCACCGGCTGCTAGGTCAGTGAGAGAGGCCTATCCTGTGGTTGCTAGATCCAGTTGTGAAAGCTGTTTGTCCTCTGGATCAAAGAAGTACCCGTGATCCGCAAAACAAGGTACCTGAATCTCCCATAACCTTCCACCCCTCTATCTGATGTTGTTAATAAATGCAATGGAAAAAGAGACTTAAGCCCTGTACACACGATCGGATAACCTATGGATTATCGTCCGATGGATTTGACCATCGGAGATCCGATGAAACTGTTTTTCATCAGTCTTGGCCACACACCATCAGTCAAAAAACCGACCGTTCCAAACGTGGTGACGTAAAACACTCCGATGAGCCGAGAAAAATGAAGTTTAATGCTTCTGAGCATGCGTCGACTTGATTCTGAGCATGCGTGGGTTTTTTAACCGATGGACTTGCCCATAAACGATCGCAAATTACCATCGGTTCTTGATCCATCGGAAAATTTTAAAACAAGTTCTATTTTTTCCATCCGATGGAAAAAAGACCGATGGGTACCATACACGATCGGTTTGTCTGATAAAAACCATCCATCGGACGGTTTTCATCAGTTAAACCGATCGTGTGTACGGGGCTTTAGTGTTTGGTGTGGACATCTGTGAACAACTCTCCAATTGGACCCCTATGGTGGATACGGTGAACAGTGAGGTAACGGCAGACCCAAAACTAAACCAGCAGCTCCTACGGGGGTAGTGCTACACCTCTATTTATGCTGGTGACCATTGTTACCAAGAAAGGGGACATTCTAAATGTTAGAGTTGTCATGAGAACAAGGTGAGGGGAAATCTTCCAATGGCAAAAAATGTTTCTGGTAACAATTATATGGGCGTGCCTACTTGCCCTGTAGATTGGGACTATGATAGGTTGTGGGGCTGGGGCCAAACCACCCCATGGATGGAGACTACACCAGGTTGTGGGGCTGGAGCCAAACCGGCCTACGAATGGGGACCACTCATGCTCCCTAGTGCCTGGGAACAGGCAGGGCTGCAGTCATGCAGAGATCAGCATTAAGGTGGTACCCTGTATTTAAAAGTGAGCTGTTCACCTCGCATAGATATACATCAAACTTAAGGCTCTTTCCTGTGAAACACTCTTCTCCCATGAAACTGTACACCTTATCTTCCGAATGCAGCATTTTGAGGGGGACACCGCGGAGCCTGTGTCCTGCTCCAGCCCAGCTACTCTGCCACCTCACTACCAGTGGCAGACCAGAGATCATGTGCACATGTTAACTCATTCACTCTCCGGTACAAGCAGCTAGGTCCATTGGGTCTTCACAGGGATGGACTGGCCATCGGGACTACCAGGAGATTCCCGGTGGGCCGGCTGTGTCAGTGTCTCTCTCTTGTCTCTGTGAGTCTGTCACATTTACGATAATGCTCCTGCACCCAGTGGTAGCGCCAGCCAATAGCCATCATCACTGCCTTTACAGCCCCGCCCCCGTCCCAGTGGTGTGACGTCACTCACGGCCGGAGGTGGGAGGGGATTATTATGGGAGGAGCCGTAGAGTCTAGAGAGCTGCTGCAACAAAGAGGAGCCGAGCCAACGCCGCTGAGAAGGAACTATTGCCAGCAACAACTTCATCAGCAAGCACAGCAAAACAGTCAGTGTGTATCACATTCACAAGTAAGAAAGCAGCCAGAGGACTAAACTAAATTAAGGTTGATGCCTGACTCCCTCTCTAGCACTAAACTAAATTAGGCTGATGCCATACGGAATGCAGCCATCTGAGATCTGACTGCAGTCTGAACTTAGATTATGAACTGTGACTGTCTGTCTGATTTTTTCAATATGCAGCATGGTGGGGGAAGGGGGGTAAATGTACTGCCACTGGACTGGTCATAGTAACTGATGTAATAATGTCCTGCACTGGTCACGGTCACTGATGAATGAATTTACTGGTCACAGTCACGGATGAATGAATTTGCTTGTCACGGTCACTGATGAATTAATTTACTGGTCACGGATGAATGAATTTACTGGTCACGGTCACTGATGAATGAATTTACTTGTCACGGTCACTAATGAATGAATTTACTGGTCACGGTGACTGATGAATGAATTTACTGGTCACTGTCACTTATGAATGAATGTACTGCCACTGCTGGTCATGGTTACTGATGAATTAATGTACTGCCACTGCTGGTCATGGTCACTGATGAATGAATTTATTGCCACTGATGTAATAATCTACTGCCACTACTGGTCACGGTCACTGATTAATTATTTTTTTGCGCAATTGTGTATAGTTTATATACAGTTTTTTGTGTGTTTGCAAAAATAAAGTGGGCTGGTCTGGATGAAGTCCAGGGCCAAATTTTTGTCCCAGTGCAGCCCTGGGTCTTTATGCTGCAAATTCGGTCCCAAATGCTGTGGGGCACAGACTGCTAGGGAGGGAGTCAGGTCACTGACTGCTAGGAAGGGAGTCAGAGCACTGACCCCCTCACCACCAAAGGACACGTCCCCCATGCCTGGCTGGCTGCTATAGCATTTCCACCAGTCCTGGTGATACATAGCAACCGCATGTTAGACATGACTTCCCACCAACTCCTCTGCATAGTTAACCCTTCTTTGGTGTCTCTTTAGCTTCTCCTCTTCATCTGCATGTGTGTTACAGGCCCTGTTTTTTGTTATGCCACGTATCTTCAAGCCCCCTTTTGGATAAATATTGTTGTCACATGCACAAAATTACCATTCTTTGTCATATTCCTGCAACTGCTTCAAAGTTTGCTGTAGGCTTCTTGGTAGCCTCTCTGACCAATTTCCTCCTGGCTCTTCCATCCAGTTTGGAGTGACGTCCTGATCAAGGAAGGGTCTGTGTTGTACCAAATACCTTCCACTTCTTAATAATATACTTTACTGTGCCTCTAGGCATTGATACAGCCTATGAATTTTATTGTATCCATCTCCTGACTTGTGCCTGTCCACAACTTTATCCTGGAGATCTGTTGACAGTAACTTGCCACCCATAGTTGATTGTTTGCTTCTGTTGCACTACCAGGGACTGAAATGCTCCAGGAAAGCTCTTTTCATGCTGAGCTAATCAAAATGACCACAGCTGATCACAGTTAGAAGTCAAATGGCTTTGTGTGCCATTGAGAAGGTGATAAGCTACACCTGATTGATTTTTCTAATCATTTTTAGGAGGGGTGATCCTTTTTCCAACTCTAAAATTCTGTTTTTTGATTTATTTATTTTATTCCAACATGGTGTTATATCTTTCTTGGATGTTATAAGTTGCACAGCTGAATAAATCAAAAACTGTTTGTGTTGTTTTGTACCCTGAAATTAAGACAATGTGATTATTTTAAAGGGGGTGATTCTATTCTATACCCACTGTATGCATATTTATGCTATATTTTACATCTTAGGTTAAACATTGCAAAGCTTTTCTCAGGCTAATCTTGAACGGGAGTGGTGAAAAATACCACATCTTATTGAGCTTAGGCAATAAGCATAATCATTCTATGTATACAGTATGTAAGTGCTTTTGTTAGATACTGTATGCAGATAGGGATTTTTTTTGCAAGTTTTTTCACTATAATGTTTATTATTTTAAAACAAGATATTTTACCATGATATTGAGGTATATTTGAATGCCTCAGATGTCCTGGTCCACCCGTTTGTCCCAATGTCCACCCCCAGGGGTGATTCCATTTTCAATGTCTAGGTGTGAATAATAGTCACACACTGGTACTCCTGCAATTTTGGTATTTGAAATAACATCATGTATATTTTATTGTATATGTTGCAATTATCAACTTATTTGTATAAGGATTTTAATAAGAGGTTTTTCTATGCCTAGCAATTGTCTCCAAAAATCTTCTCATCTGATCCTCAGTTGGTCCTGAAGAAGCTAATTTAAGAAAGACATTGACTTAAGGGAATCCATCATCACAAGGCCATATGATGTTTCACCATTGTATACTCCATTAATTAGGCCTGGATTGTGTATGATAATGATAGTGTAGTCTGGTAGTTATGAGGAGAATTGGCTAGAGAGTAGTACATACAGTGAGGGTAAAAAGTGTTTGATCCCCTGCTGATTTTGTACGTTTGCCCACTGACAAAGAAATAATTTTAATGGTAGGTTTATTTTACCAGTGAGAGACAGAATAACAAAAAAAAAAAAAAAAAATCCATAAAAACGCATTTAAAAAAAGTAATAAATTGATTTGCATTTTAATGAGTGAAAATTTGACCCCTTTGTAAAACACAACTTAGTACTTGGTGGCAAAACCTTTGTTGGCAATCAGAGGTCAGACGTTTCTTCTAGTTGGCCACCAGGTTTGCACACATCTCAGGAGGGATTTTGTCCCACTCCTCTTTGTAGATCCTCTCCCAATCATTAAGGTTTGGAGGCTGACATTTGGTAACTCGAACCTTCAGCTCCCTCTACATATTTTCTATGGGATTAAGGTCTGGAGACTGGCTAGGCCACTCCGGGACCTTAATGTGCTTCTTCTTGAGCCACTACTTTGTTGCCTTGGCCATGTGTTTTGGGTCATTGTCATGCTGGAAGACTCATCCACGACCCATTTATAATGTCCTGGCTAAAGGAAGTTGTCCTATCTCCTTAGCAGAAAAACACCCTCAAAGCATAATGTTTCCACCTCCATGTTTGATAGTGGGGATGGTGTTCTTAGGGTCATAGGCAGCATTCCTCCACCTCGAAACACGGCGAGTTGAGTTGATGCCGAAGAGCTCGATTTTGGTCTCATCTGACCACAACACTGTCACCCAGTTCTACTCTGAATCATTCAGATGTTCATTAGCAAACTTCAGACAGGCCTGTTCATGTGCCTTCTTGAGCAGTGGGACCTTGCGGGCGCTGCAGAATTTCAGTCCTTCAAGACGTAATGTGTTACCAATTGTTTTCTTGGTGACTATGGTCCCAGCTGCCTTGAGATCATTCTCCTGTGTAGTTCTGGGGTGATTCCTCACCATTCTCATGATCATTGAAACTCCACAAGGTGAGATTTTGCATAGAGCCCCAGACCAAGCAAGATTGACAGTTATTTTATGTTGCTTCCATTTGCAAATAATCACACCAACCGTTATCACCCTCTCACCAAGCTGCTTGGCGATGGTCTTGTAGCCCATTCCAGCCTTGTGTAGGTCTACAATCTTGTCCCTGACATCCTTCGACAGATTTTTGGTCTTGGCAATGGTGGAGAGATTGCAATCTGATTAATTGATTGCTTCTGTGGACAGGTGTCTTTTAAACAGGTAACAAGCTGAGATTAGGAGCACTCCCTTTAAGAGAGTATAGAAGACACCTGGGAGCCATAAATCTCGTTGATTGATGGGGGATCAAATACTTATTTCCCTCATTAAAATGCAAATCAGTTTATGACTTTTTTAAAATGCATTTTTCTGGATATTTTTGCTGTTATTCTGTCTTTCACTGTTAAACTAAACCTACCATTAAAATTATAGACTGATTATATCTTTGTCAGGGGCAAACGTACAAAATCAGCAGGGGATCAAATACATTTTCCCCCCTCGCTGTATGCTGTTTTAGGATGTTGAGCTAATTGTATTTAAAGAAGATATAATGTGGGATGTATACAATTTTTAACATGAAGCATAATCTTGTTTGTAATAGTAAAGTCCGATTAATGGTTGCCTTGTGTTAGTTGTTCCCTTTTAGGTATTTATCTGTAGACACTATAAGATCTAGGGGGCGTGGCCTAACTCCGGACCCAGATGGACGCTTGAATCCATAGCTCCGGTAATCTAGTGAAGCTAAAATCAGCTACAGGACAAATCAGGAGACAGGAGGGCATGGGAAAGGGTGACCGAAGCTCCTCAGCACTCCGGGAACCGATGGAGCCGAACCAACAAACGCAAACAGTCATCCCAGCGATGTTCCGGACATCGCTGGGGGAAGGCCTCAAAGCCACGGCCTTGCCTAAGCCAGCCATGCCGCTCGGCGGCTCCATGCCCTTAACGGACAGCGTGAATGGCGCAAACAGTGTAGAGACCCAGATACCACCACCACCCGAGCAAATACAAGCCCTTAGCCTTGCAGATTTACAGGCTAACCTGCATGCGATGACAATGGACATCAAGGCATCCTTCTCGGTAGCCATCACTGAAATCCGTGCTCACATACAGGGGATTGCAGCAAGGACATGAGTAGTCAAGCAGGCCACAGCGCGTCAAGCTGATGCAATCAAACAGGTACAAAAGAATGCTGACCTACACCTTAACCACATTATGGAAATTCACCGCCACCTAGAAGATTTAGATAACAGAGGAAGACGCCATAACATACGTATAAGAGGGGTCCCTGAAATGTCTGACCAAAACCCAGTTGAACACACTGCAGCAGCAATATTTAATGACATTTTAGACAGACCACCAGACTCTCCCATAGAATTTGAGAGGATTCACAGAGCCCTCAGACCCAGGGGAAGAGATAATGACCCCCCCAGAGACATAATTTGTTGTCTAGTAAACTTTCCTCTAAAGGAAGCAATTCTCAAAAAAGCAAGAGAAAAGAACAGAGTGATATTCAACGGAAATGAAATCAAACTATATCAAGATCTCTCGAACATCACACTGCGGCCGCGCAAAGCTCTACGCCCGATAACAGAACAATTGCGCACTAGGGGAATTCCATACAGGTGGAAATTCCCGTTTTGCCTCTCTGCCATGAGGAGAGGTCACACTGCTTTACTACGCACGCCTGAGGACCTCCAAACTTTCTGCGAAACTATGGATATTCCTATGACTCAGGTCCCAGAATGGTACAACTCTTTTATGATGAACGAACCGTGGATCACAGTTTCTAACAACTACACTCCAAGAATCCAAAGAAATAGAGACTGCCGACGGAGGTCACCATCACCGTACCACAGCAGGAGAGAGGTATTTCAAGGAAGCCCTGGAATCTTACCACCCAGACGCAGGGATCGCATGGATCGCCAAGATCAGATGGACACTTGAGTGACATACATTCAAATAAAAAGGAGAAAAGATCTTTAAGTTAAGTGAGTCTTCACTTAGCCGTTAAGCTAAGAAACTGAAGGAAGCCTTCATTGCGTGTTTGCGCCCCTCCCCTATTTTTCTTTGTCTTTTCTGTCCCCCTGTTTCTTTTTCTGTTTTTCTCTTCTTTTTTTTTTTGGTTCTTAGAGAAGTTATACCCCTGAATCAAGGCAAAAACTACTAAGAGCCTCGGAGCAACTTCGGGACTTTGGAAAAGAACTAGAACTAAAAGATATGTAGATTCTGCATGAGTGAATAGGACGCCTGTGAGTATTACACACAAACATTCAGGTTACAGGCAAGATGCGAAGCTATCAGTCACTCCGGCAGATCTCATACTCTCGTTTTCCCAAGGATAATCTGGCCTTCTATGTCAGAGCACCTAAGTTCCGCAAAAACTTCTTTCTGCATAGGCTTTTACGTCCACTAGGACTATGATTACTTCAGCAAAACTGCGAAAGTCTCTGTTTAATGACCAACAGAAAAATAATATTTCAGACATACCAGATCAGATTATGGGCTTCATGACAAACATGTTTTATTACAATTCAATTTGCATAATTTTTGTTGAATGGGGATACAGTTCATATACCCACGAAAAAGTTTGCTATAAACGGTTATAATTATTTAGTGAAACGTTGATAACGGTTGAGGTTAAATCAATATCTGTATTTGTTTATTCCTAATTAATATAATGATAAGGTAAGGGGGCGATTCTCATCATCCAGATTCCAGATTTGAACATGCTGGTTAATATGTTCCAGTTAAGATCTCTTACATACTGATATCATACAAGAGTGACATCTAGCTCTGGTGAGGGATAATACCATCATCAAAGGGAGTATGTATGACGTGAATAGCAAATTGACATCACAGATCCTCACTTAACATATTGCCCTGCATGAGTAAAAAACTGGCTCTGGTAACAATCTGACAATAAGAATTAATAGAGATTTCATGGATTAGAATGTCTATCTTCTGGTTACGGTTTATATAATTTTGCTTGTTTTTATGTAGCTTACATCACAAGATTCTGATAAGTAGACATCTTAGTCTATAATGATACAGGGGCTCCATCTAGTGGTCAAAGTACCAAACTGCTTTAGTAATATCTTTAATTTAATTTCTAAAATACACCACCTGTCCTAGAACGCACACAATTTTTTTTCCACTATATGCATCGGTATGTGATTGTGCTGATGCATGTAGTACTGAAGCATACTGACCCACATCCAATACCAAAAAGGTGTACACCCTCTCCCAGGCCCATTACACCTTTCTAACATCCTGAAACACTAGTGTAACTTGTTCAGCTAGCTTCACCAGATTGCTACAAGGCATAAAGAGAAAAGGAAAGGATACACAACTAAACAGACATATAAAAGTAATAAGTTTCTCCTGACCTATTTTTTCCTTGTTTTCTTTTTACAATAGTCTAAAAGAAATATTTTGTGAATATAAGAATTCATCTGGTCCTACTTAGACCTTGTTCCCACACATGGGGTAGAATTAGTTTTTTACCCTTTGAACCATCCGGAATTCCCTATTTTAGGGCAGATTAGCAGGTCTACATCTACCCCCGGAACACTTTCCTTCTTTCAACCCCCTCCCACACCCCTCCTTTTTTTTTTTAAGTGTAGCAGGGTCCCCTTTAAGACTCCCGGAACTACCTTGCCCAGAATCCCTTTCGGCATGTTTCCACCCCAGAGACTCATGGGAGGGGTTATAAAAGGGGGAGGCGAGGCTGGGCTCGGCCTCTTTGGGACACGAGACTTCAGTGACTGATCCTCCTGTGCGGATGTGCCGGAGTGCAAGGCCTGAAGCCTGAGGCCTTGCGCAGCACCAAAGAGCCTTCCACCCCACTGCGAGCCGGGGTGGCATCGGACTTCGCTTGTCTACAGCCTTGGTTGGATCGGGGACCCGATCGCTGGAGACACTGTGTGTGTAGGACATAGTCGGTGGAAGTTCCCGGACTGGGATCGCGTCCGGAGGGGTGAGCGAGCGTATGCTCAGACCATATACTGTTGTTACTAATGTGCCTATAGACTGCCATGGCCCACAAGTTTATATCTGACACTCTCACTGGAGATCCATATCAGAGAGGAACTTAGAGTTCAAGAAGTAAAGTGTTTATTTCATCACAACCTTCCCACTGGATTACAAATGGTATTCTGTTAATGTGCACCACCTTTAAAGAATTGCCGGTGAAGAAACCATCATCCCCTATAGACTGAGTTTTAGATATCTGAGCCAGGCCTGGCCAGCTAGTTAGTTCATTTAGGTACTGCGCCACAGGGCGCCTCGTTAACGGTCGCCCACGCGGCGCACCTTTACTGTTCCTCTATTGCGTAGTATGTTTATTGCTGCAGGAATCTGCAACCTATTACCTGTAAACTGTTACCATTGTTAATCTTTCTTCACCCTAAGCTTAAAGTAAATTTGATATCCCTTTCATTATTGCCTTGGTGTCTGAGTTTACTCATACAGTATAAGAATTTTATCGCTGCCATACTAACTGTGCCAGTAGGGGGTCGAGTACATTGCCGGGGGTTGGCGAAGCTGTTTTCAGGGCCCAAACTAAATTTGCGGCCTTCTTAGTTGAAGGTATCGCTACACGTGGGGGTTCTCGTCCGGGATCCTGATACAGCAATTAAACGCCAGAGGTGCCGTCATGGACCCGCAAGGAATAAGAGCGTGGTGCGAAGTGGCTAAGACAGACCCAAGCCAATCAGTGGTCATCAACCTACCAGGGGAGGAATGGTCAATTGAAACGATAGAGGAGTTAATGAAATCAGTGATCCCAGATCACACACCGTGGGTGATGGGAATAAAGTCAGACCCAGACATCTCATACCAGTATGCACTAGTAGAATACTTGGACGGGATGCCAGAGGCTTGTAAGCGCAACTGTGTACAGACGCCAGATAATAGATCCTATAGGTTGGCGCACACAATTAAGAAGGAGCCATCACCAACGGGATCACCGCAGGCTGTGGCCCGTACCCCACCTGAAAGAGAAGATAGGGCGACGCCTCCGGTGGCGCCTGCACCTGTCACTGCTATATCACCAGAACTGATAAGTGCAATAGGGGATCTGCTAACTAATTGTCAGAAGACAAGCACGGTGCATGTAGAGACTAGCTACCGGAGACTAAAGACATTCTCAGGGAAGCTCCCTGTCCCTGCAGGGGAAGAAGATTTTGACACCTGGGTGGAGCAGGCAGTAGAGGCATGGGAGGTGCCTGAAGCGCAGAAGAGGCAACGAGTGATAGAAAGCCTTAAAGGCGCAGCAGCAGAAGCAGTAAAAAGTTTTTGGTTTGGGAATGCAGATTGCACGGCTCAAGACTGTCTAGCCATGCTACAGGAAGAGTTTGGTCAATTGGAAAAGGTGACAGAGATGGTCTACCAATTTGAACATACTTTCCAACAACCAAAGGAGAAACTTTCAGAGTATGTTAGAAGACTGAACAGGTTGCTGTGCAAGATTGTGTTAAAGAAGGGAATACAGATGCGGCATTAAATGAAACAAGTTTTAAAGGGAGCATTACGCTCGGATCCAGTCTGGCTGCACCTGAAGACCTCGGGAGGAGGAACGTTACTGACTTATGCTGACTTGATAAAAATCATCAGAGATGAGGAGGCGCTGCAACAGGACCAGCAAATGATTAGGGCAAATGTTGTACCCGCACAGGTGCTAGTCAATCCAGTGATGACCCCTGAAAGAGACTCAGAGGTAGACACTCTAAAAGCTCAAATGTCCAAGGTGTTAGAGATGTTGACCTCTCTGATGGCAAAAGACACAGAGGGTCCCAAGAGAGAAGTACCAAGGAAGGAATTATTCCCAATTGCCTCAGCACCCGCATCTTTACAAGAATGGGGAGATATAGTCTGCTTTAACTGTGGAGGAATTGGCCATATTGCAGCTACATGTTCCAGTTCCAAGAAGAAGAAACCAGACAACCGCAAGCCGGCGGGAAACTTCAGAGGGCCCCGGTGAAGGAGTCAACCGGGTGCCCACCACTTTCAGTGAGCTCCAAGCTGAATGCGAAGCAAAAGAAAAGAGGAGATAAAACACCTCAGAGGAAACGCAACATTCCTCAACAAAGCTATACCCCAGTAAAAGGGGGCAAGACCCCTCAGAAGGGGCACAGCACTCCCCAGAGGGGATGCACACCTAAGAAGAATAATAGCATCCCTCAGCGGGTCCATACACCCATTGAAAGGAGGGAAATCAATGCATACCAGGCTCAAGAAAGATTAAAGTCCAAAGGGAATTGGACGAGAGAGAGTTCAAAAGGAAAAGGTCTGAAGAAGGTGATCCCTGCCAGGCCATATCCGGAGAAGCTGGTAGGCCCATCTCCTATAGTGCCCATTCAAGTGGAGGGAGTCTACCCCAGAGCCATCTTGGATACTGGGGCACAAGTGACCTTGTTATACCGAGATTTCTACGATAAGCACTTGAGTCACCTGCCCATCCGGAAGATAGAGGGACTAGAGATATGTGGGATTGGAACCCAGAATTTCCCCTACGATGGCTATCTGCCTGTCAAGATGATCTTTGACCCATCTGTGGCTGGAAAACCAAAAGTGTTTGACACCCTGGCGGTTGTGTGCCCTCGGCCGCCAGGAGCCAACAAGAGTTCCCTTATAATAGGGATGAACACGGACCTGGTCCGAAGACTTCTGACCCCTCTAGTGAAAGAGAAGGGGTCAGCGGCCACCAAGATCCACCCCATGCTGAAGACGGCTTACCAACGGCTGGTCCTAGAGCAGAAGACCCCTGGAGAGGGGATAGGGAAGGTGTGGAGACTTGGAAGAGAAGGGATAGTGTTGCAGCCCGGCGAAGTAACCTGTCTCAGAGCCACTGTGAAGCTTACTTGGGAGCAGCCTGGACCCTTTGTCATGTTGGAGTCCGACCCAAGGGAAGAGTCCCCCGGTCTGGAAGTGATACCAGAAGTGATTCCGCTGAAGGCCCTGAAGAAGGCCCATTGTAGAGTTCCAGTGAGTGTTAGGAACAATACAGATGGCCCCATGGAAATCCCAGCCAGGATGCTGCTGGACCAGGTGAGCCCTGCTGCCCCTGTCAACCTGTCAGAAGTAAAGGGGGCGGGTGAAGGAGGAGATGCTTGGGAGAAGCTATCCATGGAAAAACCGAATCTGCCCAGGGCTTGGAAGGAGAGAGCCAAGGCCCAGTTGACCAGATGGGAGAAGATCTTCTCCAAAGATGAGTTCGATGTGGGGTGTGCAAGGAGTGCCACCCATCGGATCCGCCTCCAAGAAGATAAGCCCTTCAGAGAGAGGGTCAGGCGGGTCCCACTAGCGGATCTGGAGGATCTAAGGGAACAACTTGCAGAACTAAAAAGGACTGGTGTGATACGGGAGTCTAGAAGCCCCTATGCCTCCCCGATAGTGGTGGTCAGGAAGAAGAATGGATCGTTGAGGCTCTGTATCGACTACAGGACTCTTAACAGGAGAACCATACCCGACCAGTACACCACTCCGAGGATAGAGGATGCCCTACAGAGCTTGTCTGGAGCCAAGTGGTTCAGCGTTATGGATCTCAAGAGTGGGTACTATCAGATCCCTATGCACCCAGAAGACAAGGAAAAGACAGCTTTCATAACCCCAGTGGGGTTCTTTGAATTCGACTGGATGCCCCAAGGTCTGTCTGGAGCCCCAGCTACTTTCCAACGTCTCATGGAGAAGACTGTAGGAGACATGAACCTTATTGAAGTCCTTGTATACCTGGACGATGTCATTGTCTTTGGAAGAACCCTGGAGGAACACGAGGGGAGGCTGGAAAAAGTCTTGAGGAGACTCAGTGAGCAGGGACTCAATCTTTCGCCTGAGAAGTGTCGGTTCTACCAGTCTTCTGTGAACTACCTGGGGCACATAGTGTCTGAAGAAGGGGTGGCCACAGACCCTGAGAAATTGGAGGCAGTTACCTCCTGGCCACGACCCACCACAGTAACAGAACTCAGATCCTTCTTAGGGTTCTGCTCCTATTACAGGAGGTTTGTGGAGGGATTCGCCCGAATTGCTAGACCATTGAATGAACTCCTCAAGACTGAGGGAGAGGAGGATGACTCAGGGCCTAGGAAGCCGGGAGAGTCCATCAGAGATCAGTGGAACCAGAAATGTGAAGAGGCCTTCCAGGCATTGAAGAAGAGCCTAACCACTGCTCCAGTCTTGGCCTACGCAGACCCAACCAAACCCTATGAACTACACGTAGATGCTAGTCATGGCGGTCTGGGAGGATTACTTTATCAAGAACACGAAGGGAAACTACGGCCTGTTGCCTACGTGAGCAGGAGCCTGAACCTCTCTGAGAAAAACTACCCCACTCACAAGCTGGAGTTCCTGGCCTTTAAGTGGGCGGTAGTAGACAAGCTCAAAGATTACCTGTATGGGGCGGAGTTCACTGTGAAAACCGACAACAACCCCCTGACCTACTTATTCACTACAGCAAAGCTGGACGCCACTGGACACAGGTGGCTGGCCGCATTGTCTGGATTCAATTTCAGCCTAAAGTACAGGCCAGGGATTGGGAATCGAGATGCAGACACTTTGTCCAGAAGATCTCATGGTTCCACCCATGGCATGGAAGACTGGACTCAGGTGGCACCGGACGGGGTGCGGGCCCTATGCCAGGGGGCTGAATTGCAAGCTAGAGGGGGCTCAAGGGCGGAAGAGATAGGAGTTACCATGGTAGGAGTCCCCAAACAATACTGTGGAGTAACTCAACTGGAGGAAGACCATCTGCCAAAGCTGTCCAAGAAGGAGCTAAGATGCGACCAATTAGAAGATCCCATGGGGAAATTGGTTCTGGAAGCCCTGGAGAATCAGGATCCAAACAAACTCCTGAGTCACTCCTCCAAAGGAAGCTCGCCTGTTGAGGAAAGAGTGGGACAGGTTACAGGTACATCAGGGAGTGGTCTACCGAAGGGGCCCCTCTGATGACCTGGAAGATAAATGGCAATTGTTTCTTCCAGAAAAACATCGAGAGACTGTTCTGATTGCCCTACATGACAATCATGGCCACTTAGGGGCGGAAAGGACCTTTCAACTTGTCAGAAATCGGTTCTATTGGCCCTGCATGAGGGCAGAAGTAGAAGAGTACTGCCACTCATGTGCACGCTGCATCCAGAGGAAGACTTTACCCCATCAAGCTGCCCCAATGGGCCATCTGCAGAGTCAAGGCCCAATGGATCTGGTATGCATTGATTTCCTCTGTCTCGAACCCGATCTGAGTGGACTAGGAAATGTTCTGGTGATAACCGATCATTTCACCCGGTATGCCCAAGCTTTCCCAACCAAAGACCAGAAGGCTTCCACAGTAGCCAAGGTACTTATGGAGAAGTATTTTGTCCATTATGGCCTGCCCCAGCGACTTCATTCAGATCAAGGAAGGGACTTTGAGAGTCGACTGATCCGGAAACTCTTGGATTCGTTGGGAATCAAGAAGACTCGAACTACACCTTACCACCCACAGGGAGATGCTCAGCCGGAGAGGTTTAACCGAACCTTGCTCAACATGTTGGGGACTCTGGAAAGTGAGAAGAAACAACATTGGAGCAAACACATAGCAGCTATAGTACATGCTTAAAACTGCACCACCAGTGATGCTACAGGCTACTCCCCATATCGACTCATGTTTGGGAGAGAAGCGAGACTACCTGTAGACTTGGCCTTTGGCACCTCTTTAGACCATTCCTCAGCCACATCCCACAAAGGATATGTGGACAGGCTCAGACACAGCCTGAAAGTAGCCTATGAACAAGCTCAAGCGGCCTCAGATCAAAGGGGAGCTCGAAACAAAAGAAACTTTGACTTGAAGGTTCGGGTACAAGACCTACAGCCCGGGGACCGAGTACTGCTACGCAATCTGGGGGTCCCTGGAAAACACAAACTTGCAGACAGGTGGAGATCTGAACCCTATGTCATCTGTAGAAAGTTGCCGGGCCTACCTGTCTACAAGTTGAAGCCAGAAGGAAAGGTAGGCCCACTGAAGACGTGGCATCGAAACCACCTGCTCCCACTTGCTGAAGCAGTCAGGATACCTCCCGTGAGAGACTCCCCTGAACCAGTTTCTATTCTGGATACCCCAAGGCCAAACACTCGGTCCCAGACCTCTCGGACTGGAGATATAGAAGCTTCTGAACTCAGTGGAGATGAAGAAAGAGAGCTTGACTGGCTGTGGCCTTCCTCAACTCAAGGGACTTCTGCTATAGATCTTCCAACTACTGAAGACACTACAGATACACAACTGAATGCAGAAGCCGTTGAATTCATCTCATATAGTCCTTCAATTGATTACTGGGAAGATGCCTGTGATGTTTACCCTGAACAGGACCCTAGAGACTCTATGTATCCCTTGGCTCCTGAAGCAGATGTTACAGAGCCTGCCGAGTTGCCTGAGCCTGTTACAGAAGAAGAGCCTGTGGCGCTAGAGCCAGAAACCCCAAGGGAACAAAGGGCTCGCAGAGTCATAAGGCTTCCCAGAAAGTTGACCTACCCACAAATGGGGAAGAGCTCAGAAGATTCTGTGATCACTGCTAGGAGGAATGTAGAGAATCCGGACCCCTCCACTGTACATTTGGTAGAGGGCAACCCCCACTCACTCTCTGGCACAGTTAGGCAGGCCACTCAGGATAGTGTGACCTGTGAAAAAGGGAATCCAATCCCTCGGTTTTGGTGGGAATTCCCTATGCCAACCTCTTATGCAATGTTGTCTGGGGTTGTACGCAGTGTATGCTAAAGTTTCTTTGGGGACCAAAGAATTTAAGTGGGGGGAGTGTGTAGCGGGGTCCCCTTTAAGACTCCCGGAACTACCTTGCCCAGAATCCCTTTCGGCATGTTTCCACCCCAGAGACTCATGGGAGGGGTTATAAAAGGGGGAGGCGAGGCTGGGCTCGGCCTCTTTGGGACACGAGACTTCAGTGACTGATCCTCCTGTGCGGATGTGCCGGAGTGCAAGGCCTGAAGCCTGAGGCCTTGCACAGCACCAAAGAGCCTTCCACCCCACTGCGAGCCGGGGTGGCATCGGACTTCGCTTGTCTACAGCCTTGGTTGGATCGGGGACCCGATCGCTGGAGACACTGTGTGTGTGTGTAGGACACAGTCGGTGGAAGTTCCCGGACTGGGATCGCGTCCGGAGGGGTGAGCGAGCATATGCTCAGACCATATACTGTTGTTGCTAATGTGCCTATAGACTGCCGTGGCCCACAAGTTTATATCTGACACTCTCACTGGAGATCCATATCAGAGAGGAACTTAGAGTTCAAGAAGTAAAGTGTTTTATTTCATCACAACCTTCCCACTGGATTACAAATGGTATTCTGTTAATGTGCACCACCTTTAAAGAATTGCCGGTGAAGAAACCATCATCCCCTATAGACTGAGTTTTAGATATCTGAGCCAGGCCTGGCCAGCTAGTTAGTTCATTTAGGTACTGCGCCACAGGGCGCCTCGTTAACGGTCGCCCACGCGGCGCACCTTTACTGTTCCTCTATTGCGTAGTATGTTTATTGCTGCAGGGATCTGCAACCTATTACCTGTAAACTGTTACCATTGTTAATCTTTCTTCACCCTAAGCTTAAAGTAAATTTGATATCCCTTTCATTATTGCCTTGGTGTCTGAGTTTACTCATACAGTATAAGAATTTTATCGCTGCCATACTAACTGTGCCAGTAGGGGGTCGAGTACATTGCCGGGGGTTGGTGGAGTTGTTTTCAGGGCCCAAACTAAATTTGCGGCCTTCTTAGTTGAAGGTATCGCTACATAAGTCTTTAAGATGACCAACAATAAACAACAAACTACTCCATTGTTGATTAAGGTCCTATCAGTAAATGCCAAAGGACTCAATATACCTGAAAAAATAACAAAATTCCTTAATGAATTCCATAAACACAAAGCTAACATCATTTATATCCAAGAGACTCATTTTAAATCTGACAAAATTCCAAAAATGCAGGATAAAAGATACCCAACAGTATATCATGCCACAAACCCTGAGGGAAAAACGAAAGGAGTCTCAATTCTGATCTCCAAACAGACTTCGTTTCAGATTCTAGACACTTTATCGGACCCCGGAGGAAGATATATCTTCCTAAAGGGAAAAATAGGACAACACCCTATAACAATAGCAAACATTTACGCACCTAACTCGAATCAGGTAGCCTTTTTCCGCAAAATAAAGGACTTATTAACGACTTTTGCATCAGGTATTCTCATATTAGGAGGGGACTTCAATGTCCCGCTTAACCCCATCATAAACACCTCGAATGGAGCATCGAGTCTTCCATATAGAGCTCTTAAACAAATCAAAATCCAGTTACAGGAACTAATGCTACATGACACCAGGAGATCTCTGAATCCTCAAACTAAAGACTATACGTACTTTTCTAGCCTTCATCAAAAATACTCGAAAATTGACTACCTTTTTAGAACACAACCCGATCTAACCCTTCTAAAAAACTCAACAATAGAATCCATGACTGTATCTGACCACCACCCAATCACCATGACGATGACATTCCCAGAGAAAAGCACTATTACCAAAACATGGAGACTTAAAGGAGCACTATACCTTTTTTTTTTTTGCTTAAAAATAACAAACATGTTATACTTACCTCCACTGTGCAGCTCGTTTTGCACACAGTGGCCCCGATCCTGGTCTTCTGGGGTCCCTCGGCGGCTGTCTTGGCTCCTCCCCGCAAGGACTCCACACCTTAATGCGAGTGAGCTCGCATGGTGTGGAGTGATTGCGGGCGCGCTCCCGTGATACAGCGGCGGCCATAGCCGCCGACTGTATCACTCGGCCCCGCCCCCCGGCGTGCCGCGTCATTGGATGTGATTGACAGCAGCGCCAGCCAATGGCTGCGCTGCTTTCAATCTATCCAGTGTAGCCAATCGGCGGCCAGGCAGAAAAACGAAGAGGATGACGGGGACGAGCATGGGACTTTCGAGGGGCCAGGTAAGAAAAACGGGGGCTCGGGGGGGGGGCGGTATTGTCGAATGTTTTTTCACCTTAATGCATAGGATGCATTAAGGTGAAAAAACATGTAACTTTACTACTCCTTTAACACGACTGTACTGAAAGACCCTGTTGATATATTAGAGTTCAAGGAAACATTGAAAGATTACTTTTCGAGAACGAAGAGACCACATCACTTACACAATGGGAGGCACATAAATGCGTCATCAGGGGGGAATTTATTAAAAAACTAGCCAAAATTAAGAAAGAAAAACAATCCAAAATAAAATCACTAATTGAACATATCCACAAACTAGAAATAGCACACAAAAGAACTGTTGCGATCTCAACATTTGAGGACTTAACAAAAGCAAGAAAACTACTCTCAGAGAAATGAAACATGAAAACCAAAAGACAATATATATTAAGACATAAGATTTATTATGAACAAGGGAATAAGAGCGGAAAACTGCTTGCAAAAGCGGTCCAGAGCAAAAACGTTTCTGATACTATTCACCAAATAAGTGATAAACAAGGTAAATTACAGTCCTCGAATGAGGAGATTGCAAAGCAGTTGGAACTACAGTATATTACCAATCCCTACATAACATTCCATCCAATCCCAAATGCCTGCATAACTCAAATAAAAGAGCAAAACTCATCAAAGACTTCCTAGAGAAATATAGCCCACCCCAAATTCCAGAGAACATAGCACGAGAACTAGAAGAACCAATTTCAAACCCAAAATTTGACAAAGCATTAAAATAAATGAAAATAGGAAAAGCCCCTGGCCCAGATGGTCTACCCTTACAATATTATAAAACTTTCACTGATTTACTAAAACCAAGATTTTTTAAAACGTTTCGGTCATTACACTCTGACGAACAACCCCCAAAACAATTACTAGAAGCCCATATCACTGTGATACCCAAAGAAGGCAAAGATACTACTCAGGTTACCAATTACAGACCGATTTCTTTAATTAATGTAGATGTGAAGATTTATGCCAAAATATTAGCTAATATAATTTTACCCTTATTGTCATCTCTTATAGTCCTAGACCAAGTGGGGTTCATACCAGGTAGAGAGGGACGAGATAATACAATTAAAGCACTGAACATTAATCACTGGTTAAAAAAAAAAGTTTTTTTCTCTCCCTGGATGCAGAGAAGGCGTTCGACAGAGTGGCCTGGGATTTTATAGACGCGGTACTGGAACACATAAAAGAGGTAACTTGAAGTGTGGTACAAATAGCAGGCATGGTGGCAACCACCAAGTCATATGAACCTTCTTTTTGAATATTGTGTAAAGGGTGAACAATACACCAAATACTTGTGTTCTTTATGACTGCGGGCGGATTGAAGATTTGATATTCTAAATTTCCGTTTGACATATTGTTAGCTGACAGGATTATGCCGGAAATGCCTATCTGGGTACAATGCTCAAAATGGGTGAATTTTAAAGTAGGGATTGGGAGGAACTGATGTCCAGCTATCAGACCGATTTCCAATTAAAAGAACAAGTGGAATCGGATATATCCTCCCTTTTCTCAAGTCTCAGGAGGATTCTTAAAGGGTAACTCCACTTTCATGGGGAAAAAAAATAGCAAATAAAGAAAAAATAATATAGCGTGTACAATTTACAGCTCATATGGATGTGGTACCCCCTTGGCCCTTTTTCTTTACAGTAACAGACAAGTATACTCTCAGAGCTCGGACAACGTCCAAGGAATGCAACGTCGTCTCCTTAGGATTCGACGGATGAGGACACAAGGATGGCAGTACAATGTCTTCCTTGAGATAGAAGGCCAAAACCACCTTAGGAAGAAAAGAAGGCTGCGGACGCAGCACCACCTTATCCTTGTGGAAGATCAGATAGGGAGCCTTGCATGACAAGGCTGCCAGCTCAGAAACCCATCTTAACTGACATAACAGCCAACAAAAGGACCACTTTCTGAGAAAGTGTCAACAAGGGAATCTCCCTGATGTTCTCCAACGGTGGTTACTGAAGCACCAAGAGGCCATGCCATTAAAGCCAGCGACTGTAAGCAGGATGGGGTATGGGACCTTGCGACAGCAGGTCCTCTCGTAGCGGTAGACGCCAAGGGACGTCTGCTATACAAGCCCCACGGAGGTAGTGGAGGGTGGAATGGAGGGGCCGCATGCCGAACCCTCTGTACAAACGTTCTCACTAGAGAGTGAGCCACCAGGGGTCGTTGAAAAAAGACAGCCAGGCAGAGATCTGCCCTTTAATTGTACTTAAAGCAAAATTTTTGGTCCGCCCCACGCTGTAAGAACAGCAGGACTCTGGAACCAAATAAGTACGCAGATGCCACCTCATTTCCTCACAAATGGATATGTAGGTCTTCCAAGTGCGATGGTAAATCTTCCTAGAGGACGATTTCCGAGCACTCCTCATGGTAGAGATCACGGAGCCTGACAGGCCCCGGTCTCTTAGCACCTGGCTCTCAATAGCCATGCCATTAAGCCAGTGACTGTAAAACAGGATGGCGTATGGGACCTTGCGACGGCAGGTCCTTTCTTAGTGGTAGGCGCCAACAGGCGTCTTCTATCAGATGCACTAGATCGGCGTACCAAGGACGCAGAGGCCAATCCGAGCAATAGGGATCATTGGAGTCCTCACTGTGTCAGTAAAGGCTTCACCCGCTGGTGGTGCTGTTGGTCCTTTGGACTGCAGTGCTAGTGTCCGCCAGCAGGTGTCCTCCTGCAGCCAATACCTCTGTTGGAGGATCTCACCTGCTGGTGGTAACACACTATACATGGACTGCAGTACCGGCATCCACCAGCGGGGGTATTCTGGCAGTGTGGGACAGGCAGCACTTCCTGTGGTCAGCTGTGACCTGAAGACTGATTACAAGACTTCTTTATATACCCGGCAAGTGCAAACACTCCTTGCCCTGGTATCTCTCTTCCTGACCCCCTGGACCTGTGACCTGGACTTTAGCCTGTATCTTATCCCAACCTGCACCCTGCCTGATCTGATCCGACCCGATCCCTACCTTGAACCCGCACCCTGTTTAACCTGATCCTTACCTTGTGCCCATCCTACAGCTGCCCCTTCTGTTACCTGGATCCCTGCTCTGCAGCCTATCCATCCGTCCCCTCCCTGTTCCTGTTCTCTTCCCATCCATACCCATCTGCTTGATCCCCTTGTATATGACCTCGGCCTGGCTGTTACTACGATTCCGGTATCTCCCTTATTTGTATATAGTTGTTTATAGTCACTGTTGATTTATTCATTGCACTGTGTTCCGTTTGTGGTGGTTGTTTGTTGGTCACTCACCATAATAAATTGTATATTATCACATACACCTGTTTGGTTTCCTTTTATGCAGTCACACAATCTGGTCATCAATCTCTGACAGTATACCAGAGCCATTCCTGATCAGACGTGACTTCATTGAGGAACCATCCTGTGGTGTGTTTTGCTGATATGGATCACGATGAGATCCTTTACTATTCTTTGCTGGCGTCTGAGGATGGTGAATATTGTCGCCAGATGTTAAAGGGATGGACGAGTGACCAGCTGAGGGAAACTATCCGATCGGCTAATTTCTGGGTGGATCAGGGTTACATGCAGCCTGAGGATGTTCTGCCGTTGACCCGGTTATGTGTAGAACAGGCCCTGTCATTTGTTCCCGAAGGAAGTGATGACTTCTCTCCCCCTTTCAGTGGTGATCAGGTTGAGTCCCTGGTTTGGCTATTAGAGGATGATCCAGCTTCTTTTGATGAGCATTATTCCCTCTGTTCCCAGCAGGTGTTATCTGGATGTGTTAGTTCTGTGCAGTGTCTGATTAGACAGGGTGTGTGCGAATCAGTTTTTGTTCAGCCTTTGCTGCAGGCATGGTCAGATCTCCTGAATTCAGCCAAGCCACAACATCTCAGCCCTGCCATTAATCATCTGCCTTCCCAAGAATATCTCCGCCCATCGCCTATGGCAACCCCAGCTACCGTCCAGTGTGTTCAGCCCCCCAAATACTACTACCCCGTCTCTACCTGTTGCACCTACCCTGCCTTCAATCCACCTGCTTCTTCCCTCCTATCCGTAGCCAATCCACAAGAACCTCCTCCAGCCACTGTCCCTGCACCTCTGCCATTTTCTTCCATTTGTTCAATCCCAACCTTTTCATATATTACCCCCCGCTACTTGCAAACCTGCAGTGACTAGATCCAAGAAAAAGCGGAAGTACTTCCCAACCCACACAATCCAACCTACCTCCACACCCACCAACCTGCTCCAGCCTGCGGTTCCCAAGCCAGCCTTCCAGCCTGCGCTTCCCGAGCCAGCCTTCCAGCCTGCGCTTCCCGAGCCAGCCTTCCAGCCTGCGGTTCCCGAGCCAGCCTTCCAGCCTGCGGTTCCCGAGCCAGCCTTCCAGCCTGCGGTTCCCGAGCCAGCCTGCGGTTCCCGAGCCAGCCTTCCAGCCTGCGGTTCCCGAGCCAGCCTTCCAGCCTGCGGTTCCCGAGCCAGCCTTCCAGCCTGCGGTTCCCGAGCCAGCCTGTGGTTCCTGAGCCAGCCTTCCAGCCTGCTGTCCCAGAGCCAGCCTTCAAGCCAGCCTTCCAGCCTGCAGTCCTAGAGCCAGCCTTCAAGCCAGCCTTCCAGTCTGCAGTTCTCGAGCCAGCCTTCCAGCCTGCAGTTCCTGTACCAGCCTGCCAGCCGGAGGTTCCTGTACCAGCCTGCCAGCCGGAGGTTCCTGTACCAGCCTGCCAGCCGGAGGTTCCTGTACCAGCCTGCCAGCCTGAAGACCCTGTGCCAGGCTGCCAGCCTGAAGACCCTGTGCTAGCCTGCCAGCCTGAAGACCCTGTGCCAGCCTGCCAGCCTGAAGACCCTGTGCCAGCCTGCCAGCTTGAAGTTCATGTACCTGCCTTCCAAACTGAAGTGCTGATGACGGTGTCCCAGTCGGAAGATCCGGTGCCCGTTTCCCGGCCTGTGGTTGTGGTGCCCGTTTCCCGGCCTGTGGTTGTGGTGCCCGTTTCCCAGCCTGTGGTTGTGGTGCCCGTTTCCCGGCCTGAGGTTGTGGTGCCCGCTGCGGTGCCCGTTTCCCGGCTTGAGGTTGTGGTGCCCGTTTCCCGGCTTGAGGTTGTGGTGCCCGTTTCCCGGCTTGAGGTTGTGGTGCCCGTGTCCCAGTCTGTGGAGCCTACTACCCAGTCTGACATGTTCCTGTCTGCTTCCCAGCTCGATGACCCGGAGCCTGCTGCCCAGCTCGATGACCCGGAGCCTGCTGCCCAGCTCGATGTGTTGCTGTCTGCCGCTCAGCTCGATGACCCGGAGCTTGCTGCCCAGCCTGAGATGATCCCGTCTGCTGCCCAGCCTGAGATGATCCCGTCTGCTGCCCAGCCTGAGATGGTCCTGTCTGCTGCCCAACCTGAGATGGTCCCGTCTGCTGCCCAGCCTGAGATGATCCCGTCTGCTGCCCAGCCTGAGATGGTCCCGTCTGCTGCCCAGCCTGAGATGATCCCGTCTGCTGCCCAGCCTGAGATGATCCCGTCTGCTGCCCAGCCTGAGATGATCCCATCTGCTGCCCAGCCTGAGGTGTTCCTGCCTGCTGCCCAGCCTGAGGTGTTCCTGCCTGCTGCCCAGCCTGAGGTGTTCCTGCCTGCTGCCCAGCCTGAGGTGTTCCTGCCTGCTGCCCAGCCTGAGGTGTTCCTGCCTGCTGCCCAGCCTGAGGTGTTCCTGCCTGCTGCCCAGCCTGAGGTGTTCCTGCCTGCTGCCCAGCCTGAGGTGTTCCTGCCGGATGCCCAGCTCGATGTGTTCCTGTCGGCAGCCCAGCCTGAGGTGTTCCTGTCTGCTGCCCAGCCTGAGGTGTCCCTGCCTGCTGCCCAGCCTGGTGTGCCCCTGTCCGCTGCCCAGCTTGATGTGACTATTTCCTGCCCGGATGTGCCTACTGTTTGCCCGGATGTGCCCGCTGTCTGCCCGGATGTGACCTTGCCTGTTGCCCAGCTTGTTGCTATGAACTTCCCCCAGCGGCAGGTCATGGGAGCGTCCAGAGGCCGCTCCTTTGAGGGGGGGTACTGTCAGGAAAGGCTTCACCCGCTGGTGGTGCTGTTGGTCCTTTGGACTGCAGTGCTAGTGTCCGCCAGCAGGTGTCCTCCTGCAGCCAATACCTCTGTTGGAGGATCTCACCTGCTGGTGGTAACACACGATACATGGACTGCAGTACCGGCATCCACCAGCGGGGGTATTCTGGCAGTGTGGGACAGGCAGCACTTCCTGTGGTCAGCTGTGACCTGAAGACTGATTACAAGACTTCTTTATATACCCGGCAAGTGCAAACACTCCTTGCCCTGGTATCTCTCTTCCTGACCCCCTGGACCTGTGACCTGGACTTTAGCCTGTATCTTATCCCAACCTGCACCCTGCCTGATCTGATCCGACCCTATCCCTACCTTGAACCCGCACCCTGTTTAACCTGATCCTTACCTTGTGCCCATCCTACAGCTGCCCCTTCTGTTACCTGGATCCCTGCCCTGCAGCCTATCCATCCGTCCCCTCCCTGTTCCTGTTCTCTTCCCATCCATACCCATCTGCTTGATCCCCTTGTGTATGACCTCGGCCTGGCTGTTACTACGATTCCGGTATCTCCCTTATTTGTATATAGTTGTTTATAGTCACTGTTGATTTATTCATTGCACTGTGTTCCGTTTGTGGTGGTTGTTTGTTGGTCACTCACCATTATAAATTGTATATTATCACATACACCTGTTTGGTTTCCTTTTATGCAGTCACACAGTCTGGTCTATTATCAATCTCTGACACACTGCCTCCAGTCTGCGAAGCAGATGAGGAAGGAACTTCAGAGGAGGGAAGGCATAGATTAGCCGGTACTGACTCCACAGTGCCACCAACGCATCTGTCGTGTCTGCCCATGGGTCTCTTGACCTGGCCACAAACCTCAATACCTTCCAATTGAGTCAAGAAGCCAGGAGATCTACGTCTGGCGTGCCCGCCCTTTGGCACAGGAGCTGAAACGCCTCCGGGTGTAGAGACCATTCTCCTTGGTCCAGCCTCTGGCGACTCCACCTGCCAGTTTTCTACGCCTGGAATGTATACGTCCGACAGGGCCGGTACGCTCCTTTCTGCCCACCTAGGATGTGAGCGACCTCCGATGCTGCACTGAGCTTCTTGTTCCTCCTTGATGGTTGACATACGCCACCGCCGTGGCATTGTCCGACTGGACGCCCCTGTAGCCTCTGAGACCATGTTGCGAAGCCCAGCCTGATCGCCCGGAGTTCCAGGACATTGATCGGCAAGTGGGATTCCTCCGGAGTCCAGCGACCCTGGTCGACTGAACCCCCCAGACTCCCCCCCCCCCCCCAACTGGTAAGGCTGGCGTCCGTCGTGACCACCATCCAGTAAAGAGGAAGAAACGACTTCCCGGACAGAAGTGACAGTGATGTCAGCCACCAAACTAGGGAGGTCCTGACTAGGTGGCTCACCCGGATTTGACAATCCAGGGATGAAGGGCACTTGTCCCTTCTGGACAGAATTACCTTCTGTAACACTCACGTGTGAAATTGCGCATACGGTACCGCCTTGAAGGAGGCTACCATGAGACCCAGGACTCGCCTGCAAAAGCGGCGTGACGAACCATCTTGAGGATGTCAACTGCCGCACCGCAGCCCCAAGGGTCTGCACTTTCCCATAGGGAGAAAAACTTTCGCCTCTGAGGAGTCCAGAATCAACCCCAGATACACTAGGAGTTGAGTCGGTACCAATACTGACTTCTGAGTGTTCAGCACTCAACCAAGTATCGGAGGGTCTGACAGGTTATAGACACGCTCACCTCTAATTCTGAGCTTGAAGTGGCCCTCCGAAGAAGATCGTCCAAGTAGCCCACAATAGCGATGCCACGCTGTCTTAGTAGGGCCAGAATTGGGCGAGCACCTTGATGAACACCCTCAGTGCCGATGCCAGGCCAAAGGGGAGAGCCACCAATTGGTAGTGGTCTTCCCCGGCCACAAAGCGCAGACATGCAAGTATGTCCAAGGATGCCGGAAAATCCCCCGGATGGAGGGCAGCGATAACAGAGCGAATCTTTGTACCTCCACAAAGCAATTGAGGGCCCTGAGATCCAAGATTGGACGAACCCCCTCCCTCTTTAGTACTACAAACAGATTTGAGTAGAATCCCTGAACCCGTTCCTGTACCGAAACAGGAATGATCACCCTGCGTATCAGCAGGTCTTGAACCACCCCTTATAGGGCTTCCCGACGAGTCGGCTGAAGCTGGCGGTTTAGAGGGAAAAAAATCTGTTCGGTGGGCAAGCGAGGTTGGGCTTGCAAAACCAGGGATGCTTCTGTCCCTCAGCAGGCGCTTTATCGGCCTGGGATCGTTTACTTGCCGCACTAGGCGGACAAAAGAACCGCTTGTGTGCGGTGAAGGAGGGCCCTTGCCAACGGCGTGGCTCCTTACCCTTTTTGGATTGTGGGAGCAGCATGCTCTTACCTCCTGCGGCATCTTTAATAATGTCATCCAGGGATGCTCCAAAATGTCTGTCGCCCTTAAAGGGCAAATCTATTAGGGCCTTCTTGGAAGATTGGTCTGCCGACTAAGCTTTTAGCCAGAGCAGACGGCGTAACACCACCGCATAGGTTGAGGCTCTGGACAGCAGAGGAATAGTGTCCAAGGCTGATTCACAGACAATTTTAAGGCCCTGTATCAACTGGTCGGCCATAGCCACCTCGTCTGAGAGAGCCTCATGTGCTTTAAACCCATGGAGCAGCATTTTTGCCCCTTCAGTGAGTGTCTGAGACACCAGGGCCCCAACCACCGTTGAGCGCACATCCGAGCCCACCACCGTGTATAGGTAGCGGGTGACCGCTTCAGCCTTCCTGTCCGCTGGGTCCTTTAAAGCAGGAGCCCTTTCCGCCAGAATTCTGGTTACCCTGTTTAATCTGGACACCTAAGGGTCCACTATCGGAGGAGAGGTCCATCTTTTCAGGAAACTCTCCTCAAAAGGGTAACACACCGTCAAACTTCTTGGGGACCGAAAACCTTCTGTGGTTTGTCCCACTATAAAACTTGTCTATATAAGACACACAAGGAAACGCCTTAGCAGTGCGGGTCGGCTTTACGGAACCCGAAAGGGACCGACGCCTCTGGCGTTTCTGCAGGCTCCTCTATCTTTAGAGTATCCCACACTGCGGTGATAAGGTCCCCTATCAGAGCCTTTTTGCGTACTGACACGGACCCGGAGTCATCCTCACTGTCCGACCAGCCAGGGTCCGCATCCTCTGATACGTCAGAACCAGGGCCATGAGCCGTAGCTGGGCCTGGCTCCGCATCAGAGTTGTCCCCAGAAGATGGCAGGGGGAGGGGGCACTTTTTACCCCCTGTGTTCCCACGCGCCGCTTCCACCTTGGCAACAAACCAGGATGCCGACATAGCGTCTACTGACACAGCAGGTGCAGAAGCACCAGATGCCAATTCAGGTGTATCAGGGGGAGAAGCGTCTGCTTCTGATGCCATGCTGACCCACGCACCTGACACAAGGACTCCAGTCAAGGTACCAACAGCCCACCCTCCTAGCTGTCACAGAGACAAGGGGCCCCCCAGAGGACTCACCACCCTTAGATCGGTCACTGCTACTGCTGCCGTCTGTCTCCCGCCTGAGTTGCTCTTTCCACAGCTGCCTGTGTCAGTCTGACCCTTCGCCAGCATGTGTCTGTTTATTTTGCGCTGGTAAAATGCACACTAGAGGCCAGAGACCTCCACAAAATGTCCGCCGAGCGGCCGTGCTGAAGAACTGCATAGACCACAAGAAAATGGCCGACGAGCGGCAGATAAAGGCCAAAACGGGCGCGGACCACAAGAAAATGGCCGCCGACAGCATGGAGGGAGAAACACACAGGTAAGCAAAAACTGACACTCTTAATGGCAGCCCACTAGCACCCCAAAAGTGGACGCACAGCGCAGTTCCCACTCCAGATGGAGCCCCCCCCCAGGTGAGCCCCCACCAGCGAGCCTAGCTCGCAGAGCCCAGGGAGGAGGGAAGGAAGGGAGAGAGGAAAGAAAGGCTAGAACCACTTACTTGATCTCTCCAGGAATGTCCAGCTATGTCCTCCTGCCGAAGCAGGGGATTGCTACTTACCCTTCCTACCTGGATTATGCTGGAAGCATCCCAGACAGACCATCTTCCGCACGGTTACGGAGGTGAGTGTCGGCCCGGCATGCTGTGACACAGCCATAGAGACCGGTCATATGCATGCCCTGGAGCGCGTAGCTCACCGGCCACCCGGAGAGCGACGGGCATGTCGTGGACAACCCAGCACGTAGCTAGGGTTGGCACACGCTCGATGGCCGAAACTGGGGAGACTACAAGGGTCTGGGATCCAGCCTGTCACCCAGTCGGCAGTTGATTGAGGATCGCAGGAACAGAAACATAGAAAAAACCCCAGGACCTATGGGCCCGAAGGGAGCCATGTCCTTCTCCTATGCTAGGCAGAAAAAAACTGATCTGCTTAGTGCAGACTGAGGGGATATAGCCAGTAGGACCACCCCCTGGGCGGGGCTGTTCAGCTTTGAAGTTGTTAACTCTTTCTGCCTAGTCACTCCTGAATGAAGGCTAATGCCGCGTACACACGATCGTGATTCACGGCGGTGAAAACACCGCCGTGAATCACGACATGAAAAAAAATGAAAAACGAGGGAACGGCATTTTCCCCCACACACGACCGTTTTTCCCGTCATTTTTTTCTTTGTCGAGAAAAACGACCGTCTGTGGGCTCCGCGGCAGTGTCTCCCTATGGGAACACTGCCGCGGAAAAAAATGATGGAAAAAACGATGAGAAAATGTAGAACATGTTCTAATTTTTCTCGTCGTTTTTCCTGCCGTTTTTCTCAACGAGAAAAACGGCATAAAGCCCACAGACGATCGTTTTTCTCGGCGAAAAAAAAAAATGACATTTTTCCCGACGGGAAAAATGATCGTGTGTACGCGGCATTATACTCACTTTGTCAAGATTAAGGCTGTGTGCGTCCATGAACAAAAGAAATGTAATTTTTGGTGAGACATTTCCAATAGGAACACGTCTAAAGGGATGCAGGCCCAGCAGCTTTCCTCATTAGAGCCCTGCAGCTGCCACAGCTGACTGACAATTCTGAAACCACTCCCATTAAACCCACTTAGGCCAGAAGCACAGACAAACGCACAGACAAACACACATGGATTTCTTCAGAATAACAAAAGGTAGGAATCTGCAACAAAGGTTGTTATAATCCTTGCAATGTACATAGATCACCCAGAGGGGAATGTTTTTTCTCAACAAACGTGGAGTTACACTTTAAGAAAAAAAAATCAGCTCTTCATTGGCACATTAAGTCCTTTGAGAGATACAGAAGTCATCATTCACATTGGAGCGATTTGTAATGTGATTTTAATGGCAGCCTATTGCCACTGTCTTGTCGAGATGGTTCCCCTATCCCAGCCCCAAGCATCGGGTCGGGAGCGAGCGCAGTGTTCATTGCGCATGCTCCGTTTACAGCTGACAAACAGCTGTAAGGGCTTGGAGATTTCCGTAGCCTCCGACTGCGCATGCACGGCACCTGCGCAGTCGAGCCCGGAACCTATCCGATAGAGGAACCATATAGTCAGAACACAAGCAATGGCATCAATTTGCAAAAGTAGTTCCTGCACTACTTTTGCAGATTTCGGGGTGCGACTTCAATAGACATCTGTGCATGAAGCCGCAGAGATGTCTTTCAAGTCGAACCCAAAGTCGCACTGAAATGCGGCTTTGAAATCGTGCGATTTCAGATGAAGTCGCACGATTTTATAAAGCTGCGTTCAATGTGAACGAGGGCTAAGGGCAAACCTCAATCCCATTGGACTATGGATCCAAATCTTTCCGCACCCTCGATAATATTACAAATGATATGAAAAAGGAGTGGGAAAGTAAACTAAATGAATGTTCTAAGGCTCGGTTCACACAGGGGCAACACGACTTCAACACGACTTCAGACTTCAACACGACTCAGACACGACTTGAGCATGAATCACAGAGCGACTGAGTGGTGATTTACAACACGACTGAAGTTGCCTCCAGGACAGGAGACATTCCAGTGGCCAATAAAACAAGAATCAGCTCTGTGGGAGGGAGGGGTTTGCCTGAGACATGTATGTTATCTTCCTGTAAAGTTGCCTTCAAAATGAACACTGATCAGACTTCTAAGCGACTTCCATTGAAATCAATGGTACAAGTTGCCTACAGGTCGCCTAGAAGTCTGATTGAAGTAGTACAGGAACCTTTTTTGAAGTCGGAGCGACTGCAGTCGTGTGCATTAAAACATCTCCATTCACTTCAATTAGTTTTAAAAATAGCGCGACTTGGGGCAACTCGGGGCGACCAGGAGTCGCGTCCGGAGTCACCCCTGTGTGAACAGAGCGAGTTTTATTACTTCAAGAGGAATATCAACAACTAAAACATCTTGATAAGGACTTTAATTCCTTGTATGCACAATTGATCCCACTAAAGGTTCATGCTCAATATAATGAACTAGAAAAAAAGCATAAAGGGCACCAAGTTCAGAAAATCTGTAAGGTAAATTCACACTGGACCCCCTCCCCATTCCCCCTCCCCCACTATACAGAAGTTTTGCAATCACGCGCTGCGATTTAAAATCCCTGCGGCTTAATCTCCTAAATGTATCTCATAAAAGGTACGTATAGGAGGCATTCTAATCAGAACCCGCCTAGCCAGTCCTGTCAGTGCTGGTACATTAATCTCCCTGCTGGAACAGTGAAAGAGAAGCAAGTAAGCACTTTTCTTATGGCAGAGTGGGTAAGAGGGAGATCTTTCCCATCTCCCCACTGGCACATAGAGCAATAATGCTAATGTGCACTAGATGATTAGGGTGTGCCCAGGCACACCCTGTGCGCACGCCTATGCCTGGAAGGTTTTATCCCCTTCATGACCAGACCAGTGTGACGCTGTACCCAAATAAAATGTATCTCCTTTTTTTTCCCCACAAACAGAGCTTTCTTTTGGTGGTATTTGATCACCTATACGGTTTTTTATTTTTTGCGCTTTAAAAAAAAAAATACCGTCAATTTAAAAAAAATATATATATATGTAGCGCCCCTTTACTTTTCAGGGGTGCTATGTACTTAAATTTAGGGGGTTGGTCTGAGCTAGTAGCCAGGCTCAGACCACTTTGATTGTTAGTATTCGCTTCTGTCAATGTGATGTAGCCTGATGTACAGTTCCCTGTGGCCTGTAGGTGGCACTGCCATATCAGGTCAGGGTTGAACCGTGGGTGACATTGCTATGCCTTAGGGTGTCCTCTCTCGACAGTGGTGCGGTGGGCGTGGTTGGCCTGCTGTGCATGCTGGGAGGGGATGCATAAGGGGCAGACGCCATCTTGAGAGGAGACTGGAGCACTGGGGAGTGAGCGGTTCACGCCGCCTGGCCCTTCAGGCCAAGGGTGCGCGCATGTATCAGTCTCAGGCACCTTTAGCCTGGGGCTGCAACTGCACTAGTAGGCCCAGCACCTTTAGCTGGGGCCTATCACCAGAAGAGGAATCCCAGGGTGCCCGGGAAAGGGTGGATCCGCTCTAAGAAGAGGAGACTGGGGGAGGACCTTTCTGATGGACCGGTGAGAGTTCACGGTGAAAGAGAGGCCTGGTTACCTTCTGGAGGGATTCAAAGATCCGTCACAGGCCCTGCAATGTGCTATCGCTGGCACCTGTCCTTGTGTTGCAAATGCTGAGAAGTTTGGGACTTAAAGATTCTGTGGCAGAGGATCTCCAGATCGTATATCTAGGAAACCTAAAGTGAACGTTCGAGCATCACTCTGGCTGCTAGGATCCGCTCTTACAGGGGACTATCTGGGTGAGCTAAACCTACTCGGGATCGAGTAGCGACTATTGTACCAGTTTGTGCCTGGACCCATCTCCCAAACCTTACTGTCCTTTCTCTCATCCACCTTTCCTGTCTGCTGAACTTGAACCTTGCTTATAAAATAAACTCAGCGTTGGAGTCAAAGTGGTGTGGACTTCCTGGGGAGAAATAGAGACTTGTCCCTACACTCTAGGAGACAAGAACCAGTTGAAGGGGAACCCTTGCTGCAGGACCCAAAATTGTTAACACTGCTCAACCTCTTAAAACAGGAGTGTACGGGCATATAGCACGGTGTGCGATGACCTGCAAGTGAGCCAAAGGCAGGAAAAAGGTCCGTGTGCTACACGTGGGGGCTCGAGTCCGGGATTCTGAAACTATACCCCCCAGAAGTTGGACTTTATTTTCCCGTGTGGTTCCGTGGAGGTCGGCCATTTTGGAGAATTTGAACTGTGCCACTTGTGAGAGAACTGGAGGTACAGGCCTAACTGTATTTCTAACTGCGTAGTTCGTGGGCGTTTGTCTCAGAAATAGAAAAGCCAGCGAGTTACGTGCAGTAAGAAGAAGAAGGATGAGGTTCTGGTCACCACGGAGCCTGAGACGGAGAACTCAGCGGATGCTGCCTCCGTAACAACCGAGACCTCTCTTCCACCTCCCAAGCGGAAGGTGGGCTATGTTAAGGCCTCCCACGGAGGCTGGGGACAGTGCAGTACAAAGTTTGCTGGGGAGGAGGAAGAAGCCCGCTCCGCATGTTGAAGGGAGTGGGGCTGAAGCCAAAGCCCAGGGACTGTTGCGGGACCAGTGTGTGGTGGCTACCCTTACTTGCAGTTACAGAGGGTTGACTACCAAAGACCCAACACGGGTGACGGCACGAGTAAGGGCCCCGGGTGATCGTAAATGGACAGATAGGAGAAAGACTGTTCATAAGCCTATCCGATCACCCGACTCGTGCGTGTTACCTAGGAAAGGGGACCGGGAAACTTTGCCAAAACTTGCCCGGTCACAAAGACTTATTGGACCGCGTGAGCAGAGATTACGGCTTTGAATTTCCCTATGTACCTTGTGAAGTGATGAAAGAGATAGAGGAAAATAGGGAATCTTGGTACGATGAGGCCGTCTGGAAATACCTGGCTACCCCTGAATCCCAGAAATGGAAGGCTCACTTCAACATTCGGGAAGAATTCTTTGCTATCCAGAGGATTTGGGGTTACGGACGGCATATCTATGCCGACAGGGTGGTTGTTTGTGCTGAATGGGGAGCGGACGTTGAGTATTCAATTACTACCAAGGGAAAGAATGGGAAAACTCTTGTCCTTCCAGACCCACACTACTACCTCTAGAGTGAGAACTTGTTTTTTTTTATTACTCACTTTAGAAACTAAACTGCCTGAACATGTAAATTTGTCTCTGCCAGGGAATCTACTCTGTTGATGAGCCGGAGAGCTGTTCTGTTTTTTATTTCTCTCCTCCTCAGCCAACGGAAAGAACGTTTTTTTATTTATTTAAAGAACTGAACTTTGGGGTAGATTTAGCTAGGGTAAAAGCTGGAAGTCGCCATGTTCAAGATGGGGAATGTTTTATAACAGTGATACATTTCCATGCGAGTTAGTGGCAGATGTGATGATGGTTGCACTACCACCAGGTGGCGGTGATTTGCAGGACTTTAATGATTAACACATGTTAGAAAAAAAAATCTGAGCACTTAGTGAAGGGAGTTGTCTTTCTTTGGGGAGACAGTTCACTTCTTTTGTATAGCGCGGTGTGCCTTGACCTGCAAGTGAGCCAAAGGCAGGAAAAAGGTCCGTGTGCTACATATATTTTTACTTTCTGCTATAAAATGAATCAATAAAATTAAAAAATCTAGTTTCTTCATCAATTTAGGCTAATATGTATTCTGCTACATATTTTTGGTATAAAAAAAGTCCCAGTAAGAGTATATTGATTGGTTTATGCAAAAGTTATAGCGTCTACAAACCATGGGCTAATTTTATGGAATTTTTATTGTTTTTTTTTTTTTACTAGTGAAGGCGGAGATCAGCAACTTATAGCAGGTCAGCGACATTGCAGGGGACAAAATCGGATACTCAAGCATCCGTCGCCGCCATCTTGGTATACCCTACCTATGCCTAGGAAGCTACCGCGCATGCGTCGAATTCATTTCGAACATGCGCGGGCTTCCCGGAGGACAGGTAAGTGTACACACACTCACTTTTCTCGTCGAGAAACTGGCTGACGAGAATCTCGACGAGAAAATAGAGAGCAGGTTCTCTATTTTCTCGTCGAGATTACTTGTCGGTTTTCTTGACGAGAAACCATACACACGAACGAATTTCTCGGCAAGACATCTCTGCCAGCAAGTTTCTTGCTGGTTCTTGCCGAGAAACTCAGTCGTGTGTGCAAGGCCTAAGTGACACTTTTTTGGGGACCAGTGTCAGGGAAATCTTCCGTCCAACAGCGCCAATCAGCGGCCAATGCGCACGCGCGGCGGAATGACGCTTCAGCGCGTGCGCGGGACGGCGCTATTACGTTCTCGGGTGCGCGCGCTGTCGCAGTGGCGCACGCGCGGCGGCGCACCAATAGGAATCCAGGCGGGCCTATTTAAAGAAACCCAGTTGCACTGACAAGTTGCTGGTTTGTCAGCTTTCCTGTGTACCCAAGACTCTGGAAAACTACCTTGAAAATCTCCTTGTGACCCGGACTGGCTTGATTCCTCTGATCTCTCTCCTGGACCTGACCCTCGGCTTGTTATACGGACTTCTGCCTTCTCTTGTGTTTGACCCTCGGCCTGTGACTCGGATCTGCTGCCTGTCTACAATCCTCGACCTCCTGCTTGTACCTTTGGACTTCCACGTTTCCTTTGAACTCCTGCCTTGATCCCGGTATGTTCTGGACTTGTTACCTTTTGCTGTGCTAGACCCCCAGCCGGGACTGTTACCTCTGCAGTTGCAAAACAGACTCCGCCTGCACCGGCTTCTATTGACTCTTGCTGTTTGAACTATACCAATCCAGCTAGTTCCTGCTAGAAGCCTGCTCTTCAGTCTACTCAGCACTACCGGACCGTCTACAAGTACCCACCACCTGCTGGTAGCCGGTGCCGCTTCTCGCCATCCACTCCCTGTCTCACCTCCAGGGAGTGGAGTGCGTCAAGTCGCAAAGGTGAACCACTCTCGGCATCTCGGCCTCGGTAAGTACATACCCTAACAGTACAAACCAGCCAGATGTCTGAGGCCGACAGGGTGCGTTCACCGTTCGAGACCCTCTGTCAGCAGGTCACCGCGCTAACCGATGCGGTTCAGAAATTACAAGAAGGTTATGTCCAAATGGATGGCCGCTTTCAGCTACTTACTGGAGCTACAGGACCAGCATCACCAGCTGCTACCGCTGCCAATGTTGCCTCCACGTCTCAAAATCAGGCAAACCCTACCATAGTAATGGCTACCCCTGAACCCAGGGTCCCTCTGCCTGAACGATTTTCTGGCGTCCGTAAGAAATATCGGGCTTTCAAAAACGCATGTTCTCTTTACCTTGCCCTTCAACCCAGGACTTTTTCTTCAGAAGTGGTAAAGGTGGGGTTCGTCATCTCCCTTCTAACCGACGAACCTCAGGCCTGGGCCCATGGCCTGATGAAGCAAAGCAGCCCCATACTAGATTCCGTGGACACCTTCTTCGAGAGTATGGCGCAGCTGTATGACGATCCTCAGCGATCAGCCACAGCTGAGTCTGTTCTCCACAGATTAACCCTGGGGAGAAGGCCGGTGGAGGACTACACGGCAGAATTCCGGAAATGGTCAGCTGACACTGGCTGGAATGAGACGGCCCTCAAATACCAGTATCGCCAAGGACTGTCTGAGGCTCTTAAAGACGAGCTGGCCAGGATTGGTGTTCCCACTACTCTGGAAGATTTGATCCAGTCTGTCACTCAGCTTGACAGACGCCTGTGGGAACGGCGTTCTGAGCGGTTCCAGACTACCTGTCCAAACTGGACTTTGCCCCGGTCAGCTCCTGCCTATCCACCCATTCCAGTTCCTACAGCATCTTCTCCTCCCGAGCCTGAACCCATGCAGCTTGGTCTGGTTCGTCCTCCCCTTTCTCCTGAGGAAAAGCAGCGCAGGCGTCAGGCCAATCTGTGTCTTTACTGCGGGGGTACTGGCCATTTCCTTCGGAGCTGCCCAGTAAGACCTAGTAAGTGTATCCCCAAAGACACTTTGAACTACCAAGTTTCTGGCTTACCACAGACTTACGTTGTTCTTTCTATTTCTCTACAGCTACCAGCAGGAGTAACCCGCCTACCGGCGATTATTGATTCCGGAGCCTGCAGCTGCTTTCTGGACTCTTCACTTGCTTCCCAACTTCACTTTCCTCTGCAAACCAAGGACCGTTATCTTCAGGTTCGTCTGGCGGATGGATCCCTGCCCCGTTCAGGGGTAATTACGCAAGAAACAAAACCCGTCCTTGCTATCACGGATTCAGGTCATTAAGAATACCTCTGATTTGACCTCATCCCATCTCCCATGTTCCCCATCATCCTGGGCCTCCCTTGGCTGAAAGCACACGAGCCTCACATAAACTGGGCCAAAAGGGAAGTTAACTTCACTTCTTCGTATTGTTCCCAACACTGTCTCTCCGCACTTCCAACTGTCTGTGCTACTTTAACCCCTCAACTGGATAACCTACCACATGTTCCATCAGCATACTTGGAATTCCGGGACGTCTTCGACAAACAGCAGGCCGACCGCCTACCACCACATCGGCCCTACGATTGCCCCATTGACCTTCTGCCTGGCTCCAAAATTCCATTCGGTCGCATCTTTCCCTTGTCCGAATCTGAGTTGAAGGCCCTCAAGGCCTACATCGAGGAAAATCTGGAAAATAAATTCATTCGCCCCTCTTCTTCCCCAGCCGGTGCCGGAATCTTTTTCGTTGAAAAAAAAGACGGAACTCTGAGGCCCTGCATCGACTATAGAGAATTAAATAAAATTACTATTAAAAACAGATACCCACTGCCTCTCATCCCGGAGTTGTTCCAACGATTCCGATCAGCTCGGATCTTCTCTAAACTGGACCTTCGAGGGGCCTACAATCTCATCCGGATCAGGGCTGGAGACGAATGGAAGACCGCTTTTAGATCTAGGTTCGGTCATTTTGAATACTTGGTGATGCCATTCGGGCTTTGCAACGCCCCAGCCACTTTCCAGCACCTGGTCAATGACATTTTCCGTGAACACCTGGACGACTTCCTAGTAGTCTACTTGGACGATATTCTTATTTTCTCGTCCTCCCTTGAACTGCACCGGACCCATGTCATTAAGGTCCTCACTATTCTCAGAGAACATAGACTTTACCTCAAGGCCGAGAAATGTGACTTTGAGAAAACCACTGTGCAATTTTTGGGATTTATTATTTCTACCAATGGGGTCGCAATGGACCCGCAGAAAGTCAAAGTTATCCAGGAATTGCCAGCCCCAACAGACAAGAAAGGGGTACAACGGTTTATAGGTTTCGCCAATTTCTACAGGAGGTTCATTGTGGGGTTCTCCTCTATTGTGGCACCTATAACCCAACTGACACGCCAGGGCTACCGTTTCCACTGGTCACAGGAAGCCCAGGATGCCTTCGATAAACTAAAAAACGCATTCACATCAGCACCTGTATTGAAGCATCCAGATCCGCTACTGCCGTTTACTCTGGAAGTAGACGCTTCCGAGTCAGCCACTGGAGCCATCCTCTCTCAAAGGCAGGGCCCCAAATCTCTTCTTCATCCAGTTGCCTTTGCCTCTCGTAAACTAACTTTTCCGGAACGTAATTATGACGTCGGAGACCGGGAACTATTGGCTATCAAATTCGCCCTGGAAGAATGGCGATACCTTCTGGAGGGAGCCCCTCACCCTGTCATGATATTCACGGATCATAAAAACCTAGAATATCTGAGAACAGCAAAACGTCTACGACCCAGACAAGCCCGATGGGCCCTCTTCTTCACCAGGTTTAACTTCCATATTTCTTATAGGCCCGGTTCCAAGAACGTGAAGGCGGATGCACTCTCTAGGATGTTTCCCGAGACCCCTCAAGCAGAGGAACCAAGTACCATCCTATCAGCACAAAAAACTTTCTGCTCATCCCACAGGCTGATCTTCTAACCTACATAAAAGCTGCCTCTAAACATTGTCCTGACCAAGTAACCCCTTCCCTAGAGAAGCATAATGACTTGCTCTGGTCCCAAGGTAAAGTCTTCGTCCCTCTGGAAACGAGGCAACTGATTCTGAAAACTTTCCACGACCACAAACTAGCTGGCCACTTTGGAGCCCGAAAAACCATGGAACTAGTCTCCCGCTCCTTCTGGTGGCCTGGTTGGAGGCAAGATTGCAAGTCCTATGTTGCCTCCTGTACCCGTTGCCAACGGAATAAGGGACCCAAAACCAAGAGTTGGGGGCTACTCAAACCTTTGCCTATCCCTGAACGTCCATGGGCAGATGTGTCCATGGATTTTATTGTAGATCTGCCGCCCTCTGGAGGTTTTACCACGATTCTGGTCGTAATTGACCGTCTCTCCAAAATGGCACACTTCGTGCCCATGATCGGTACCCCCTCTGCTGCAGATACAGCCAAAGTCTTTTTTCAGGAGATAATCAGGCTCCATGGGGTGCCTAAGAGCATCACCTCTGACAGAGGCGTCCAATTCACGTCGAAATTCTGGAAGGAACTTTGCAAATCTTTAGAAGTCAAGATTTGCCTATCATCGGCATATCACCCCCAGAGCAACGGACAGACAGAGAGAACCAACCAAACTCTGGAACAATATCTCCGTTGCTTTTGCTCAGCCTCACAAGACGATTGGTCCTCCCTATTATCCTACGCTGAATTTGCATATAACAACTCGGTGCATTCAGCCACCAGTCAAACTCCTTTTTGGGCCAACTTTGGCTTCCATCCTTCTTTCCTCCCTGACGACATTCCGGAGAGCTCTGTTCCTGCTGTTCAAGATCGGATAGTCTCTGTTCAATCTAATTTTCTGACACTTCAGGAAATGATGCAAAACGCTCAGGAATCTTACAAGAGACACTATGACAAAGGTAGGAAGGAAAATCCAATCTTCAAAGTTGGGGAGGAAGTATGGCTCTCCGCCGCCAACCTCAAATTGCCTATCCCTTCACGGAAATTGGGACCAAGATTCATAGGCCCTTTTAAAATCAAGCGAGTAATCAACTCTGTGGCCTTTGAATTGGCACTGCCCAACTCCTACAGGATACACCCGGTCTTCCACACGTCTCTGTTGAAACCGGTAATCTCCAGCTCCTTCCCGGGAAGGGATGAGCCACCTCCTCCACCTGTGGAGGTTGATGGTGAAAACGAATACGTGGTGGAATCTATCTTGGGCTGCAGGAAAAGAGGCAGGCAATTACAGTATTTAATCAAATGGAAGGGGTATCCCCCAGAGGACAACTCTTGGGAACCATCTAGGAACCTACATGCTCCCCGTCTAATTAGAGTCTTTCACCAGGAACATCCCGAGTTGATGTCTAGTCTGGGCGTCCAGAGTCCGCCCCTAGGAGGGGGGCACTGTCAGGGAAATCTTCCGTCCAACAGCGCCAATCAGCGCCCAATGCGCATGCGCGGCGGAATGACGCTTCGGCGCGTGCGTTGGACGGCGCTATTACGTTCTCGGGTGCGCGCGCCGTCGCAGCGGCGCACCAATAGGAATCCAGGCGGGCCTATTTAAAGAAACCCAGTTGCACTGACAAGTTGCTGGTTTGTCAGCTTTCCTGTGTACCCAAGACTCTGGAAAACTACCTTGAAAATCTCCTTGTGACCCGGACTGGCTTGATTCCTCTGATCTCTCTCCTGGACCTGACCCTCGGCTTGTTATACGGACTTCTGCCTTCTCTTGTGTTTGACCCTCGGCCTGTGACTCGGATCTGCTGCCTGTCTACAATCCTCGACCTCCTGCTTGTACCTTTGGACTTCCACATTTCCTTTGAACTCCTGCCTTGATCCCGGTATGTTCTGGACTTGTTACCTTTTGCTGTGCTAGACCCCCAGCCGGGACTGTTACCTCTGCAGTTGCAAAACAGACTCCGCCTGCACCGGCTTCTATTGACTCTTGCTGTTTGAACTATACCAATCCAGCTAGTTCCTGCTAGAAGCCTGCTCTTCAGTCTACTCAGCACTACCGGACCATCTACAAGTACCCACCACCTGCTGGTAGCCGATGCCGCTTCTCGCCATCCACTCCCTGTCTCACCTCCAGGGAGTGGAGTGCGTCAAGTCGCAAAGGTGAACCACTCTCGCCATCTCGGCCTCGGTAAGTACATACCCTAACAACCAGTGACACCAATACAGTGATCAGTGCTAAAAAAATGCACTGTCATTGTACTAATGACACTGTCAGGGAAAGGGTTAACATCAGGGGAAAATTTGGCCCTAGGGGGTGCTTTCTAACTGTGGGCAATGTGCTTTAACTGTAAGAAGACAGAGATCTGTGTTCCTGGTGATGACCTGCTCTCCTATTAGCTGAATGGAAGACTCAAGGCCTCCTGGGATATGTGACGTGCATATCCCAGGTGGCCCAGTGAGCGCTATGTACATCATTCGTCTAGGCAAATGATGTGCACAGAGTTGCGGAGCCACGCTTTTCTGAAGAAAAAAAAAAAGGTAACAAAGCGAAAAAAAAAACAAAAAAAAAACTACCCTATTTGTTTAGAGCTGAGGAGGGGCTGAGAGGGGGGACTTCAATTTAAGGAACATCAACAACTGGATCACCAACTACTTCCAGGGACCAACTTGCTCCCACCTTCCCCTCTTCCTTTTTGCTGATACTAATGTACATTGCAGCAACGAGCATCTAACAGAGGCAAACGACCTGGCACCTTTTCAAACAGCGTGCTTTGGAGAGTAAAGAGGAAAAGTATCCCCGGAACAGACTTTTACAGCTGTCAGCACTCCTGTGGATCCCGGCATCACAGCCAGGTTTTTCTCCTCTCCCCATCGTATCTCTGCAAGTTCAGCAAGACGCCTGTTAGCTCACTCCTGTTCCCTACCAGCAATCAGTTATCCATACTGACATTTGCAGGGAAATCTCTCATCTCCCTCTCCGCATAGGAACGGGTGATCAAGCATCATTGGATCTCTGCATTTCTCTCCTTGTGATCTTCATGACCCCATACACCAGCCGATTCTCCAACAGCTAACAATATGGACACAGTTTACAGACCGGCTTGACCACTCCATTCATGAAGTGATTGACTGCTCTTCTCCCCGCCGTGTATGACTGACTACACAGGTCAGGGTAAGCAAAGGAATTCTATCATTGTTGTTACTTCATCAATCAATTCTTCCTCTGTATGTCCTCACATACCGTTCGCTGTATGATTTCAGAGATACTTTCAAATGCGGTTGCTGTTAATCACATTCTGGAGAGCTACTGCACTGTACCAACCAATACTGGAATTGAATTAATATACAAGGCACTTCTCATAACTACTCCATGAAGATTATGTAACTGCCTATACTTCCTACTATTTTATACGAAAAAAATTCATGGGACAGCACAAAGTACTTATTACTAATTAAACATATAAACCACACACCAAGCTTTATTTTGGCTAATAATGGCCACAACGTTTATTAAGGGGTTACCCAAAGATAAATAATCACCAATAACATAAAAAATATAATCTTAAAATTTTATAACCAATAAATTATTAAATTTATTAATATCACGTAGTCCATCCAGAACTGAACTGGATGACAAACCCCACTAACAAACGTCATGACAGGACAAAACATTTTATTCATAAGGGAGGGAGGGAGGGTGGGAGCAGCACGGTTCCTGCTTCTGCGGCATCCCCTCAGGCTGTGAGACAGAGCGGGAAAGCTGCCGGCTTTTAAAACCACTGCCCAGCTCAATCCCGCCCGAATCAGCCAATCGGGAGCCGTTGCCATGCCGCTCTGAATCCTGCCATCACCCAGAGCAACCCAATTAACCATAAACAGGGGGGGGGGTGGAAGATGGCAGGAACCACAGCAGCACTTTGTACCGTCCCATGGAGCCCCGCATGAACGCTAGGGGCTTGTTCATCGGACAGCACAAAGTACTTATTACTAATTAAATAAACCACACACCAAGCTTTTTTTTGACTAATAATGGCCACAACGTTTATTAAGGGCTTACCCAAAGATAAACAATCACCAATAACATAAAAAATATAATCTTAAAATTTTATAACCAATAAATTATTTAATTTATTAATATCACGTAGTCCATCCAGAACTGAACTGGATGACAAACCCCACCAGCTGAAATCCGCTCAGCGACTGAGCGGCTGAAGCCCCCCAAACGCCGTGGCCCACTCAATCATATTTTGTAAACCCAGGATGAAAATGTCTAATCCAACATCTGACAGGTGTACAAAATCAAATCTATAAAAACCAGAAAGAAAACCCTCCAGATCTAAGTGGCGGTAAGCAAAACCACCTTGTGAAATCACTAAATTACGTATGGTTCTGTTTACCCGTTTTCTAATTTTATCTAAATAATGAAGATTACTTGACGCTGACCAAAGGAGTCTCGGTATCATTTCCGAGAAAACTATTACCGTAAAAGGAAACAATAACTTGAAAGAAGATAAATCTGTCTTCATTTCACAAATCAAATCCCAAGTTTTAACCCTGCCCAGGTCATTAGCCCCGGCATGAATGATAAGAACATCCGGCGAAAGCCATTGTCCTGTCAAGAAAATCAACTGCTCCTTTAAATTCCCCCATCTCAAACCTCTTACACCCCACCATAAAACCTGAAAATGTCCTTTATCCAGACCAAGATTGGTTTCGAAATTCTTGATGGAAGTTCTCCTTTTGGCCCAAAAAATAAAGGAATGTCCTATTATCCAAACGACATGCTTGGAAACACCTAGAAAAATCAAATAATAACACGGTCAGGACGAACATACAACTTAAATCTATCACTATCCCAATTGTTTAAGACCTTCATTAGAAAAACCAAGAAGACTGGCCTCAGTAGCCGCACCTATCCTAAAGGAATGCAAGGAAAAGTGAAAACCAGAAAGATTACGTTTTTTAAGGCAAGAAGACAGGACAGATGAAAACTGGAATCTTGTCAAGGGAGACAAATTATTGTGAATAAAACACGAACCTGGACAAACGGGGCGAATGGAAAGATATTGCGAGACTCTGAAAACTGGACAAATGCTCTGAACAAGAGCTCTGTGAAGGGTTATCCAGCGACCCTTCCCTAATTGGTCCATCTTAGATCTACGGAGAAAAATCTTAATTGAATCTTCGTTAACAGAAATATCCGAAAACTCTAAAAAAGATGCTGAAAGCTTATTAGGTGCCGTAAGCTCACCCACTCTAAAAGCGCCAAAGAATGCTATAACAAAAATCGCTCTGAACAAAGAAACCTCAAATGGAGAAAAACAAACTAATTCCAACGTGGACATCAGTTTAAGCAATAATTCAGACGAGATGGGCCGTCTATTGTCAACTGCTGGCACAGACCTTCTGAAACCCTTCATTGCTTGCTTAACTGGAAAAAAGGAAGAGAGAGCAGGCAAACCAGACCTTTTTAGAAAAAATGAAACACCGGCTAAAACCTTATGCACCGAAGCTGGACTAAGATTATTCTTAATTAAGGAAGAAACAAAGCATAAAGCAGTATATGCGTCCACCGAACCAACCGAACGATCAGCTTCTGTACAGAAGTTACACCACCTTGACCATGATTGAGAATATTCTTCCCAAGTCTTAGGGGCAACAGAATTCCTTATGTTCGCCTCCATTAATTCCAGATCAGGCCCCAGAGAGAAACTGGGCATGACAATCCTTCTTGATCCGCCTCTGGAGCGAGTAACCAAAACCTCTGGAACTGCGAACGAGATAAAGAATCGTCAATCTCATTAGTAAAACCAGGAATATGTTTTGCCTTTAGCCAGATATTAAAAATCATACATTGCAACACCAAAGAACAAAGTAACTTTATAACTAATTCGGATTTTGATGAAAGGCAATTAATGGCAAAAATCACTCCTTTATTATCCGTGTGAAGGATTACCCGCCTGTTCTCCAAATGTTTATGCCAAATGATAATAGCCACCACCACCAGGAATAATTCCAGCAAAACTAGGTTACGGATAATATCTGGCGACTTCCAAGATTCAGGCCATCTATCAGCGCACCAATGACCATCCAAGAAAGCTCCAAAACCAACTGAACCTGATGCATCAGTAAACAAGCGGATATCTGGGTCTTCAACTAAATCACTCTGCCATACCATACTGCCATTAAAATGTAACAGGAATTGGTCCCAAACCCTCAAATCCTCCTTAATGGGACATGTAATAGAAACATGTGAAAGAGAGGATTTTTCAACCCTTTAGTGGCCAGAGCGAAATCTACGAGAAAAGACTCTGGCCACCGGGATTACCCTAGACGCAAAAGCGAAAAGTCCCAGTAAAGGCTGAACCTCGCGCAAAAGCACTTTTTTTTCTAGTCAAAAAGTTAGCAATGAGTACTCCCATTCTCAAAATTTTTGACATTGGAAGACGGAATCCCATAGCAACTGAATCAATTGTTATGCCCAGGAATTCAATCACTGTCACCGAACCCATTGTTTTTTCATGGGCTATGGGGATCCCGAATGATCTGCAGATGTTGAAAAAACAATCCATCATTTCAGAACAAACTTGAACTCCGGGTGGGCCAATAAACAAAAAATCGTCTAAATAATGGATGACTCCACCTTGAGGGGAATTCTGTGATAAAACCCACTGTATAAATGTTGAAAAAGCCTCAAAATAACTACATGACTTGGAAAACCCCATGGGCAAGCACTTATGAAAATAAAAGTGATCTTCAAAATAAAAACCCAGGGAGTTAAAACCTGTTGGATGAACCGGTAAAAGACGAAATGCAGATTTTATGTCTGCTTTTGCCATAAGAGATGCCTTGCCAAATTGTTTCAACAAAGTTAAAGCCTCATCAAAAGATGAATAAGACACAGAAGACTCCAAATCTGATATCTCGTCATTCAAGGAATTACCACGAGGAAAGGATAAATGGTGGATTAAACAAAAAGAGCCTGTCTCTTTCTTGGGAAAAAGGCCTAAAGGAGATAGGTGAAAATTCAAAAATGGGGGGGGGGGGTGAAAAAGGACCGGCTATTCTGTCTTCTCGCAGCTCCTTCAAAAAAATTTCCCTCACTATATCTGGGTTTAACAGAACTGAACGAAGATTTCTAACCGGGGTGCAACCTTGACCTAAAAAAGAAGGGACCAAAAAGCCAAATTTGAACCCTTCATATAGAAGGAACGCCATCTTGCAGTCTGGGTATTGATCTAGCCAGAACTGCATTTCTGACAGTCTCACTGGCATCCATGCCCTTCGCATTAGTGTCCCTTGACTGGACTGCAGCAGCGGATTTTTTGAAACAACGGGATGCTGAGTGTGCACCCGCGCAGAATGAGCATTCGTGCTTATACCTGCAATTGGATAAGAATCTACATTGGGAGTCATTAAATGCGAAGCATACTCCCTTACGAAAATTAGACTGAGAACTATTTGTAGTTTGAGGCCTCTGAGTGTATTGCTGCCTTTGCGGCAGCATCAAATTCAGCCACAAACCTACATCTTTGACCCCCCAACGGAGGGAAGGATGGACTGAAAGCTTCTGCCTGAAGCTCTCATCATAGCCGAACCAGGAGATGCCTCCAAAATGACGATAAGCCTCCGCCACTATATCTAGATGTTGAAATAATCCTGAACACTTGTCAGGGAAACGCTCACCAATTACTGAGGAAATAATACAAAAGGCTTGAAGCCAATTCTGAAAAGTCCTAGGAATTGCCCTTCTCCTATCTTCTTCAGACCTATCATCTAATCTTTTCTCAGATTTCAACAAGAATTATTTAGAGGAAGGAAGCAGAGATAGTATGTCTATAAATTCCCCCCGCCAAATGTTTTCCTTCACAGCCATAGTCAAATGGAAACCCAGGGGGGACAGTTCACAAGGAAGGGCCTCTTTAAGGCATGTTTCAGACACTAAAGATTTTACAGGTAAAGAATTTAGTGAAGAAGAAGAAGGCAAAGAAAAAACTGTATTAAAATCATTAACAGGTAATTTATCTATAGAGACCCTTGTATTCAAAGGGTTAATACTTACTGGAATAGCGGGGTTACCTTGTGAAAAAACAGTATTATCAGACATAAGCATACCACTAGAGCCACCGCCATTCCATACAGTACCAATATTGGATTAATTTAGTTTAGCAAGTACATTGGCTAAAGAACAAACTACTTTACCTAATTCAATTAAGTTTAAATCATTTCTCTCACCATGACTGCGGTCCACGCTGACAGGCTGCCCAGACACTGTCACCTCACTAGAACAGCCCGCACCTGCTGGCTGAGGTGATCCACTTCTGGCTCTGTTACAGGAGCATGACCTTGCCTGCTTCACATTCACCTTTTCAGGAGAAGAGGGAGAATCTTCACTTCTCAACCTCTTTCCCTTGTTACCTCTTGGAACTCTTTTTTGAACAGCAGGAGGAGCAGCTTCTGGCTCAGACTGAGCCTGCTCTACCTCCGCAGACACCGCCAATGGAGGGACAGCTTCTTCTTCCAAACACCTCCGCAGCCACTCCCCCCCCCCCCCCATGGCTCTTGGCTTTGGAAATGAGGCGAGGAAAGCAGCTCTTCCATACTGGCAGGTAACTTCAGCAGCACGGTTCCTGCTTCTGCGGCGTCCCCTCAGGCTGTGAGACAGAGCGGGAAAGCTGACAGCTTTTAAAACCACTGCCCAGCTCAATCCCGCCCGAATCAGCCAATCGGGAGCCGTTGCCATGCCGCTCTGAATCCTGCCATCACCCAGAGCAACCCAATTAACCATAAACAGGGGGGGGGGAGTGGAAGATGGCAGGAACCACAGCAGCACTTTGTACCGCCACATGGAGCCCCGCATGAACGCGAGGGGCTTGTTCATTATATTCCAATTAGTTTGAATTTCACAGGTTGCTGATTTTACTACAGGTGCTCTATAATCACCTTGGTGATTCAGGTCCCCTGCATTCCACTGGAAGTGGTTAATATCTTAACCACTTAAGCCCCGGACCAATACGCAGCATAAAGACCAGGCCCCTTTTTCCGATTCGGCACTGCGTCGCTTTAACTGACAATTGCACGGTCGTGCGACGTGGCTTCCAAACAAAATTTACGTCCTTTTTTTCCCACAAAGAGAGCTTTCTTTTGGTGGTATTTGATCACCTCTTCAGTTTTTATTTTTTGCGCTATAAACAAAAATAGAGCGACACTTTTGAAAAAAATTCAATATTTTTTACTTTTTGCTATAATAAATATCCCCAAAAAATATATAAAACATTTTTTTTCCTCAGTTTAGGCCGATACGTATTCTTCTACATATTTTTGGTAAAAAAAAATCGCAATCTGCGTTTATTGATTGGTTTGCGCAAAAGTTATAGCATTTACAATATAGGGGTAGTTTTATGGCATTTTTATAAAAAAAAAATTTTTTTTTACTAGTAATGGCGGCGATCAGCGATTTTTTTTTCTCTTGACTGTGACATTATAGCGGACACATCGGACACTTTTGACACATTTTTGGGACCATTGTCATTTTTACAGCGATCAGTGCAATAAAAATGCACTGGTTACTGTAAAAATGACACTGGCAGTGAAGGGGTAAACCACTAGGGGCGCTGTAGGGGTAAGTGTGTCTAAGGGAGTGATTCTCACTGTTAGGGGGCGTGGCTACAAGTGACACGTCACCGATCTCTGCTCTGATTACACAGAGCGGAGATCGGTGACAGTGTCAGTAGGCGAGCGGGGAGATGTGTTTACACTAACATCTCCCCGCTCCACCCCTCCGTGAGACGATCGCGGGGATCCCCGCGGCGATCGAGTCCACGGCACCCGCGGTCCGACTTATGGGGATGACTGCAGGGTCGCAAGCGCGCCACCACACGGCAGGCAGTTAAAGGGGACGTACAGGTACGTGATTGTGCCTGTACAAGCCATTCTGCCAACGTATATATGCCGTGAGCGGTCATTAAGGGGTTAAACACACAGGAATCCTTCTAGCTGCTGTGCCCATATCTACATCCCACCCCCCCTCCTTTTTTATTTACTGGCCTTTCTTGGGCCCTGTATACTGGCTACTCATCAGTGGACTAGATATGCTGACTTTACTGGGCACAGTGCATTAGTAACTACCTGTGTGGCAATGGTTGGAATGTATGTATGTGTTGTGTCCATGTATTGATAACGTTATCAACTTACGGTATATCTTTCTCTATGGTGGAGGTATCGCCTTTTATCTTTTTTATGGTGGATTATTTATAATAAAGTAATTTTCATTTTTGATAAAACCAGTTTTAACCCTTTTGGGCTGCCATACGTTCGACTCGAACATCGGCTGTTCGATCTCCTTGGCCAATCACAGCGCCGGCAGCGAGGAGAGCCATAATTGGCCACAGGCAGGATGCCTGTGGCCAATTATAGCTCAGGGGGATTTAGTACACACCCCACACTATAAAAGGCCGCCAGCGCAGCGGCCTTGTGTAGTGTGCTCCGGTTTAGGGAGAGAGAAGGATAAGCAGGGACAGTGTCAGTGCTATATGTTCATTTAACTTGTGTGCAGGGAGAGAGAAGGATAGGCAAGGACAGTGTCAGTGATATTCTTTGCTAAACCTTGTGTGCAGGGAGAGAGAAGGATAGGCAGGGGACAGTGTCAGTGTCATTTTTGCTAAGCCTCCTGCACAGTATACACCTGAAGCTAGCCCTTATTGCTGTGTTTTCCTGTTGTGTAACACAGGCAGGCACCTGCAGCACTTACAGAGGGTGTAGTGTGCCTCCTGCACATTATACACCTGAAGCTAGCCCTTATTGCTCGTGGGTTTTTTCTTTTGTGTTACACTAACAGGCATCTGCAGCACTTACAGCGGGCATAGTGTGCTTCCTGCAAAATATACACCTGAAGCTAGCCCTTATTGCTGTGTTTTCCTGTTGTGTAACACAGGCAGGCATCTGCAGCACTTACAGTGGGCGTAGTGTGCCTCCTGCACAGTATACACCTGAAGCTAGCCCTTATTGCTGTGTTTCCTGTTGTGTAACACAGGCAGACATCTGCAGCACTTACAGTGGGCGTAGTGTGCCTCCTGCACATTATACACCTGAAGCTAGCCCTTATTGCTCGTGTTTTTTTTCTTTTGTGTTACACTACCAGGCATCTGCAGCACTTACAGTGGGCATAGTGTGCTTCCTGCAAAATATACACCTGAAGCTAGCCCTTATTGCTGTGTTTTCCTGTTGTGTAACACAGGCAGGCATCTGCAGCACTTACAGTGGGCGTAGTGTGCCTCCTGCACAGTATACACCTGAAGCTAGCCCTTATTGCTGTGTTTCCTGTTGTGTAACACAGGCAGGCATTTGCAGCACTTACAGCGGGCGTAGTGTGCCTCCTGCACATTATACACCTGAAGCTAGCCCTTATTGCTGGTTTTCCCATCTCCCTGCAGGCCATTAGAATGTCTGGAAGGCAAACAAGGAGAGGCAGACAGTCAGGAGCCAATAAAAGAGGGCAAGCAGGCTCTGTTTCTAGAGACAACAGTGCTGGTCGTGGACGGGGTGCATCGTCATCAGCACGTGGCCATGGGACACGCTTGTCCTTATTTTCGGCAGCTGGACGTGTTGAGCCGCATCATGCCGAAGACTTGGTAGAGTGGATGACCAAGCCCTCCTCATCCTCCTCATCCTCTCACCCAGGCTCAGGGTACTGGCAAAGCAGCTGCCAAAGCGTCCTGTTCCCTTGTATCAATGTCATCATCAGTCACTCCTTCCCTAGACCCACCATGTCCTCCTGAGGAGTCCCCCGAACTGTTTGAGCACAGTGTTGGGTACATGCTCCAGGAGGATGCCCAGCGTTTCGAAGGGTCTGATGATGATACCCAGCTAGAGGAAGGCAGTAGCGTGAGAGCAGAGAGAGGGGATGCTCAAGAAGGACAGCAATCTGGCAGTCATGTTCCAGCAGCTGCCAGATTGGCTCCAGTGATGAGGAGGGAAGGGATGATGAGGTCACTGACTCCACATGGGTGCCTGATAGGAGAGAGGAGGAGGAGGAGGATGAGCAGGAGGCACATCTCCAACGAGGCAGGATGCCCTCGGGGGGCCAGCGTAAGGGCAGCACACCGACTGAATCACACCGCAGAGCTCCGCCTGTGCAGGGCGCTGCCTCTGCCCGTTATTCCAAAAGTTCTTTGGTGTGGGCCTTTTTTGAGTCGAGTGCATCAGATCGCACCGCTGCTGTTTGCAACATATGTCTGAAGCGTATCTCGCGTGGCCAAAACATGCAGCTCGTTGGCAAGTGTATCTTAAAGACCCACACCAAAGAACAAAGCGGACCTCTCCTTGCTCCTCATCAGCTGGGATCTCCAACCCCACTGTACCTTCAGTTCTCTCTGAAACCTGCACTGAGAGGAATGAAGGTGTAGAATTAGGTGTGTCACAGCCAAGTACTTGCGGGCATTCTGCTAGCAGTACACAGACGTCCGATTCTAGCAGGCAAATTTCCCTGCCCCAGCTGCTGGACCGTCGAAAGAAGTTCACTCCCAGCCATCCACATGCCCAGCGGTTGAATGCTAGCTTGGCTAAATTGCTAGCAATTCAACTGCTGCCTTTTCAGTTGGTAGACTCCTTCCGTGAGTTTGTGCAATGTGCGGTTCCTCAGTTGCAGGTTCCCAAACGCCACTTTTTCTCACGGAAGGCGATTCTGGCTCTCTACCAGCATGTGAAAGGCAATGTCCATGCCTCGCTGGACAGGGCGGTCAGCGGTAAGGTGCATATTACCGCTGACTCATGGTCCAGCAGGCATGGACAGGGACGTTACCTTTCTTTCACAGCCCATTGGGTCACTCTTTTGGCAGCTGGGAAGGATGCAGGGCAAGGTGCAGTAGTGTTGGAGGTTGTTCCGCCGCCACGCCTCCAAAATGCTACTACTGGTTGTAACACACCTCTCTCCTCCACCCCTCCTCTTCTTCTTCCTCCATGGCCTCTTCCTGTGCTTTGTCCTCAGAACCAGCGGTGCTCCGTAGGCGTTCAAGGGGCTACGCAAGTACGCAGGCAAAAAGATGCCATGCCGTGCTTGCGCTGGTGTGTTTGGGGGACAGGAGCCACACTGGGGCAGAGGTTCTGTCTGCTCTGCAGGGGCAGGCCGAGAGGTGGTTGACGCCACGCCAGCTTAAGCCAGGAATGGTGGTTTGCGACAATGGCACCAACCTCCTCTCCGCCCTCCGACAGGGACAACTGACCCATGTGCCCTGTGTGGCTCACGTCCTTAACCTGATGGTGCAGCGGTTCTTGGGCAGGTACCCGGTGTTACAGGATGTCCTGAGGCAGGCCAGGAAAGTCTGTGTGCATTTCCGCAGATCATATAATGCCAGTGCTCGGCTGGCTGAGCTGCAAAAGGAGTTGAACCTGCCCAAGAACCGCCTTATATGTGACATGCCCACCAGGTGGAACTCAACGTTGGCCATACTGCAGCGGCTGCACACGCAGCAGAGGGCCATCAATGAGTACCTGTGCGACTACGGCACTAGGACAGGATCAGGGGAGCTCGGTTTTTTTTCACCACGCCAGTGGGGCATGATTAGGGATGCATGCACTGTCCTGGCACCATTTGAGGAGGCCACGAGGATGGTGAGCAGTGACAGTGCATGCATCAGTGACACTGTACCTCTTGTCCACCTGTTGGAGCATACGCTGCGTGGAATAATGGACAGGGCACTTGAGGCAGAACAGAGGCAGGAAGAGGCAGACTTCCTTGCCTCTCAAGGCCCCCTTTACCCAGACAGTGTTCCTTCTGTCCCACCCATCACACAGGAAGAGGACGAGGAGGAGGAGGATTGTGTCAGCATGGAGGTGGAGCATGGCACTCAGCATCAACAGCAGCAGTCTTTTAGGGATGATTTATAGTCCCAACAAACCCGTGGACTTGTACGTGGCTGGGAGGAGGTGGCTGCGGATCATGTCGTCCTTAGTGACCCAGAGGACTCCGGACCGAATGCCTCAGCTAACCTACGCTGCATGGCCTCCCTGATCCTGCAAAGTCTGCGGAAGGATCATCGTATTCTTCGGATCAAGGAGAGGGACCATTACTGGCTGGCCACTCTCCTTGATCCACGGTACAAGGGTAAGGTTGCGGACCTTATCTTGCCGTTGCAGAGGGAGCAGAGGATGAGACATCTCCGGGAGGCCTTGCAGAAAGGTCTGTGCAACGCGTTCCCAGAGACTGGGAGGTTACAAACTCCTGGTCCTGGACAACGAGTTGCTGAGGCTTCGGTCAGTAGCAGAAGGAGTGGTGGAGAAGGTGGCCGTCTGACCGATGCGTTCAGACAATTTTTTAGTCCGCAGCCCCAAGGTATGATCGGTTCCAGCAACCATCGCCAGTGTCTGATATACATGGTGCAGGAATACCTAGGGGCAAGGTCAGACTTGGACACCTTTCCCACCGAAAATCCTCTGGCTTGCTGGGTGTTGAGGATGGATCACTGGCCAGAGCTTGCACAGTATGCAATTGAGCTACTGGCCTGTCCTGCATCCAGCGTTCTTTCGGAACGCACATTCAGTGCTGCTGGAGGCCTTGTCACGGATCACAGGGTGCGCCTGTCCACCGACTCGGTTGATCGACTGACCTTCATAAAGATGAACCAGTCTTGGATCACCACCAGCTACCAAGCACCTGAAGCTGATATAACAGAATAATTTATTTTCAAATGTCACATCCCTTCAAGACTAATGCTGATGCTGAGTGACTGTCCTGTTATGTTGACTGACTATCCTCCTCCTCCTCAATGATCCGATTCTTGATGATAGCTTGGAAGGACTTTTTTGTTTCTGGGTGCCGCCACCAGTGGCTAAGGCCCAATTTTTCAGCCCCTGTTTAACAGGGGCATGTAATTACAATTTTTGATGCAATGCTTTGCAGCAGGGCTCATTCCTGCACTCCAACTAGAGTATCTGGGAGAGGTTGCAGTGTCGTGGCACCAGCACCAGTGCCTAAGGCCCAATTTTTATGTCCCTGTTTAACAGGGGCGTGTAATTAAAATTTTTGATGCAATACTTTGCAACAGGGCTCATTGCTGTGCTCCAAGTTCAGTATCTGTGAGGGGTTGCAGTGTTGTGGCACCAGTGCCTAAGGCCCAATTTTTCTGCCCCTGTTTAACAGGGGCGTGTAATTACAATTTTTGATCTAATAATTCAGAGCAGGGCCCATTCATGCGCCCACCAAGAGTAACTGTGTGGGCTTACAGTGTTGTGACAACACCACCACCACCACCAAAGGCCCAATTTTTCAGCCCCTGTTCAACAGGGCCATGCAATTACAATTCTTGATCTAATAATTCACAGCAGGGCCCATTCATGCGCCCACCAAGAGTAACTGTGAGGGCTTACAGTGTTGTGACAACACCACCACCACCACCAAAGGCCCAATTTTTCAGCCCCTGTTCAACAGGGCCATGCAATTACAATTCTTGATCTAATAATTCACAGCAGGGCCCATTCATGCGCCCACCAAGAGTAACTGTGAGGGCTTACAGTGTTGTGGCACCAGCACCACCACCAAAGGCCCAATTTTTCCTACCACTGTTCAACAATGTCATGTAAATACAATTCCTGATATAATAGTTCACAGCAGGGCGTTCCAGCGCCCACCAAGAATAACTGTGAGGGCTCACAGTGTTGTGGCAACACCAACATGTAAGGGGCAAATTTCAGCAGAGTATATACGGCAGGCCCCTACTTTCAAACATCCAACTTACAAACGACTCCTACTTGCAAACGGAAGGAGACAACAGGAAGTGAGAGGAAATCTACCCCTAGGAAGGGAAATTCTCTCCTGTAAAGCCTCGTACACACGGCCGAGATTCTCGTTGAAAAAAACATGTCGTTTTTTTCGACGAGATTCTTGGACCAGAAACTTGTCCCGGCCGAGTGTACACACGCTCCTTTCAAAGAACCCGCGGTTCTTTGAATGGAGCAAACGCGGTGACGTCATCGAATACGACGAGCATGCGCTCGTCACATTCGATGCCGTCGCCGCCATCTTGGTTCACCCTACCTATGCCTAGGAAGCTACCGCGCATGCGTCAAAGTCATTTCGAGCATGCGCAGGCTTCCCGGCGAAAAGGTAAGTGTACACACACACACAATTTTCTCGTTGAGAAACAGGCTGACGAGAATCTCGACGAGAAAATAGAGAGCAGGTTCTCTATTTTCTCGTCGAGATTCTTGTCGCTTTTCTTGACGAGAAACCATACACACGAACGAATCTTTGCCAGCAAGTTTCTTGCTGGTTTTTGCCGAGAAACTCGTTCGTGTGTACGAGGCTTCAGAGTTAATATGGGAAAAATGTGTCTCCTCTCTACTGATGCTTTATCACCAATCCTTATTTCAATAAAAACCCCACTTTTCAAAAACTTTTGTCATTGGGACGGAAAGTGAGGTGAAATGTTCTGAACAAGGGGCAGAGACAGCAAAACAAATGTGGCCCTAGGGGGTGCTTTCTAAATGTGGGCAATGTGCTTTAACTGTAAGAAGACAGAGATCTGTGTTCCTGGTAATGACCTGCTGCTAGGCCAGCCCCTCTCCTATTAGCTGAATGGAAGACTTAAGGCCTCCTGGGATATGTGACTTGCATATCCCAGGTGGCCCAGCGAGCGCTATGTACGTCATTCGTCTAGGCAAATGATGTGCACAGAGTTGCGGAGCCACGCTTTTCTGAAGAAAAAAAAAAAGGTAACAAAGCGAAAAAAAAAAAAAAACTGCCCTATTTTTGTAGAGTTGAGGAGGGGCTGAGAGGGGGAACTTCTTCACAAGGAGAATGAATGTCCAATTTAAGGAACATCTAGACATTAGACATGTGCAATTCGTTTAGTTACAAATTCGTTTTTCACAAATTTAGAGAAATTTCCGAATTCCGAAATTTCCGAGATTCGAAAATTCGAAATTGCAAAATTCGAAAATTTTGAAAGTTGAATTTCCGAATTTTTCGAAGTTGCAAAAATCGGAAATTCGTTTTTTTTTTAGTTTTTTTGTTTTTTTCGGAAATTCTAAAAATTCTTTTTTTTGGAAATTCGGAAATTCGAAAATTCGTAATTTCCCCCGCTGACACCCGATCTCACCCGTGTCTGCAATGCTCCGTTTTTCTGGATAGAAAAATTCCTATTTTTCTATCCGTCTGCAGAGCGGATCGGATGAAAACGGACAGACGGTCCGTGTTCATCCGATCCCCCCATAGAGGAGAGCGGAGATCTGACAGGGCGGTCCCTGCACAGTGTGCAGGGACCGCCCTGTCATCCGCCGGCTCAGCGGGGATCAACTGAGCGATCCCCGCTGAGCAAGCGGAGGTTCAAGGGGTGGATCCTCACGGATCTGTCCCGTGTGAAAGGGGCCTTAGACACACAAGGATTTTCATTTTCAGAAAAACAGAATATGAATCATTCACCCAAAACACACAAAGGCACAGAACCATACGTGGTGAAGACCACACAGAAGGGAGACTAAATATTATCAACCTTTCATCCTACGAGTTATCAGAGGAGAAACGAGTACCACCATTTTGCCCAAATATGAGTACAGACAAATTTGAGACAATTAAAAAGGCATAAATCTATTTGCTAGAAAACTATTGTTAAAAAGCCTTTATATTAAAAAAAAACTAATAAGTAAGAGGAGGTTGAAACAAATCTCACAACAGTGGATTTCCGGACAATTGGAGACTTGAATCTGGTCCTGCAGGGGAGTGAATACAATGATCTAATTGACTAGTTGGATATTAAAGTGGTTGTAAACCCTGTAAAAATTATTTTTTTTTTTTAAAACAACCTGCAAGACAAAGGCATAATGAGCTAGTATGACTAGCATACTAGCTCATTATGCATCACTTACCTTAGATCGGGGGCCCCCGAAGCTGTCCTCATCTCCCTCTTCAGCCGCAGCCATCGCTGCGGCGATAGCCGGAAGGTTACTTCCGGGTATCGCCGCTCCAGCCAATCACAGCGCCGCTCCGGCGCTGTGATTGTCCGGAGCAGCGAAGACGTGACTCCGCACATGCGCGCGGGAGCCGTCAAATCCGGCTAAGCCGGATTTGTGAATGGGATTAACCCTATGAATGCGCCGTTGTCTACGGCGCGCATGCGCCGTAGACACCGATGCATGTCATTTTTAGCAAATATCTCCTAAACTGTGTAGGTTTAGGAGTTATTTCTTGCTCCTACAGGTAAGCCTAAAGCCTCGTACACACGGTCGGACTTCCATCTGACTTTTCCGTGGATTTTTGTCCGAACGGAGTTGGTTGGGAACACCCATAGCATACACACACTCGGACTTTTCTGCAAACTTTCTTAAAACTTCTTACAACATCACGTGTTTTTTCTGCTCTTTTCTGATCTTTACTGCCACCCTTTGGTCAACTTCTGCTATTGTTGGTTGATTTTAACATTAGTTGTTTTGTCCATCGGACTAAAGTCCGATGGTTATCTGTACACACGGTCGGACTTTGCTCCATTGGACTTTTGTTGGGCAAAAGTTTGTCCGTTTGCAGACCCAACTTTTGTCCGATGAAATCCAAAACCAAACGAAAAAAGTTTGTCCGATGGAGCGTACACACGGTCGGATTGTTGGTCTAACTTGCTTAAAACGAAGTTTGTTGGGCAAAAGTCCGACCGTGTGTATGGGGCTTTAATCTAGGCTTACCTGTAGGTGCAAGTTGCATAAGTGGGTTTACAACCACTTTAAAGTGGTTGTAAACCCACTTTTTCAACTTGCACCTACAGGTAAGCCTAGATTAAGGCTTACCTGTAGGTGCAAGAAATATCTCCTAAACCTACACGGTTTAGGAGATATTTAGTAAACATGACATTGCTCCGTGTCTACGGCGCATGCGCGCCGTAGAGAACGGCGCATTCATGGGGTTAATCCCATTCACAAAATCGGCTACTTCCCAGCAGTAGCTGGGCGTAGCCGATTGTGACGGCTCTTGCACGCATGCGCAGAGTGACGTCACCGCCGCTCCGGCCAATCACAGCGCCGGAGCGGCGCTGTGATTGGCTGCAGCGGCGATACCCGGAAGTAACCTTACGGCTATCGCCGCAGCGATGGATGCGGCTAGATGGAGGGACGCGGACGGCTTCGGGGGCCCCGATCTAAGGTAAGTGGTACATAATGAGCTAATATGCTAGTCATACTAGCTCATTATGCCTTTCTCTTACAGGTGGGGGGGAAAAAAAAAAAAAAAAAGGAAATGTGGGTTTACAACCACTTTAAGAACTTATTATTGTGAAACAAAAAAAAAAAAAAAAAAGATCTTACTTGAGGAAATTAAAAAGTTAAAACAGGAAAATGCCAGCGAGAGGAATTTCTGTAAAAAATCCTACAGATTTCCGCCCCTAAGCTAAAACCCAGCTATAGCTCCATGTCAGGAGACTAGCCGGAGGAGAATTTCCCATAGGTCTGGCACAGTGGCCAATTTCCAATAAGGCCATGCCCGTTTGCACGCACAGGTATTGGAGGTCAACCCCCATATATTACCTAATAAAGGTTTTAACCCCCTGATTGCCCCTAGTTAACCCTTTCACCAGTGATCACCATATAAGTGTCAGGGCACCCGCCGTACATAACCCAATAAAGGTTTAACCGCCTGATCGCCCGACGGGTGATATCAATTAGGTTTTAGCGTCAGAGAGGGTCTGCGTCACACCCCAGGCAGCGTCAGGTTAGTGCCAGTAGCGCTAACACCCACGGGTGAAGCATACACCTCCCTTGGTGGTATAGTATCAGAACAGATCAATATCTGATCTGATCAGATCTATACTAACGTCCCCAGCGGTTTAGGGTTCCCAAAAACGCAGTGTTAGCGGGATCAGCCCAGATACCTGCTAGCACCTGCGTTTTGCCCCTCCGTTCAGCCCAGGCCACCCAAGTGCAGTATCGATCGATCACTGTCACTTGCAAAACACAACACACATAACTGCAGCGTTCGCAGAGACAGGCCTGATCCCTGCGACTCCAGTGCTGTAGGAGGTGATTTCACCACCACAGTTAAAAAAAAAAGCATATATGCCGAAGCATTGGGGCAGCAGGGGAGGAGGAGCGGAGGAGCAATTCTGCTCCTAATGCCTCGTACATACGGCCAAAATTCCGACGGAGGCTTGCCCGTGGAAAAGTCTGACCGTGTGTACGCAGCATAACTTTTTTGCGGGAGGATGCCCCCATGCTTCGGCATATAAAAATGGTGCATGTATGCCCATCATTAGAAGTGGGTGGATGAAGGGAGCTATTCTAATGGTGGGCATACCCACCGATCAATCTCTTTTTTTCGTTCAGCCAACAGGCTGCATGAAAAAAAAAAAGATTACAATACATGTCCAACAAGGACCAGCAACGTACTGGTATGTTGCTGGACTTTGAATGTTTATACCAGAATGATTCCTGTGGGTTTTAGGTATCATCTTGGTATCATTCTTTTCAGCCAGCGGCCGGCTTTCATGTAAAAGCAATTCTAGCAGATAATTAGCCTCTAGACTGCTTTTACAAGCAGTGGGAGGGAATGTCCCCCCCCTGGATATAAACAGGGAAATTGGTAAAGCATTTTATCACACCGATCTTGGTGTGGTCAGATGCTTTGAGGGCAGAGGAAAGATCTAGGGTCTAATAGACCTCAATTTTTTCAAAAAAAGAGTACCTGTCACTACCTATTGCTATCATAGGGGATATTTACATTCCCTGAGATAACAATAAAAATAAAAAATAAATAAAAAAATGGAAGGAACAGTTTAAAAATAAAATAAAAAAGCAAAATAAATAATAAAAAACACCCCTGTCCCGCCTTGCTCTTGCGCAAAGGCGAACGCAAGCGTCGGTCTGGCGTCATATGTAAACAGCAATTGCACCATGCATGTGAGGTATCACTGCGAAGGTCAGATCGAGGGCAATAATTTTAGCAGTAGACCTCCTCTGTAAATCTAATGTGGTAACCTGTAAAGGCTTTTAAAAATGTATGTAGTTTGTCGCCACTGCGCGTTTGTGCGAAATTTTATAATGTTTGGGGGTTCAACGTAATTTTCTTGCGAAAAAAAATGTTTTCATGTAAACAAAAAGTGTCAGAAAGGGCTTTGTCTTCAAGTGGTTAAAAGAGTGGATGATGTGTAACATAAGCTTCCTAATGTTGTGCATAAAATGCCAGGACAGTTCAAAAACCCCCCAAATGACCCCATTTTGGAAAGTAGACACCCCAAGCTATTTGCTGAGAGGCATGTCGAGTCCATGAAATATTTTATATTTTGACACAAGTTTTTTTTTTTGCACAAAGTTGTCACTAAATGATATATTGCTCAAACATGCCATGGGCATATGTGGAATTACACCCCAAAATACATTATGTTGCTTCTCCTGAGTACGGGGATACCACATGTGTGAGACTTTTTGGGAGCCTTGCCACGTATGGGACCCCAAAAACCAAGCACCGCCTTCAGGCTTTCTAAGGGTGTAAATTTTTGATTTCACTCCTCACTGCCTATCACAGTTTCAGAGGCCATGGAATGCCCAGATGGCACAAAACCCCCCCAAATGACCCCATTTTGGAAATTAGACACCCCAAGCTATTTGCTTAGAGGTATGGTGAGTATTTTAAAGATCTCGCTTTTTGTCACAAAGTTTTAAATAATTTAAAAAATAAAAACTTTTTTTTCTTTTCTTTCTTCATTTTCAAATACAAATGAGAGCTGTAAAATACTTGCCATGCCTCTCAGCAAATAGCTTGGGGTGTCTACTGTCCAAAATGGGGTAATTTGGGGGGGGGGGGGTTTGTGATATCTTGGCATTTTATTATGGCCTTCAAAACTGTGATGGGTAGTGAGGAGTGAAATCAAAAATTTGCGCCCTTAGAAATCCTGAAGGCGGTGCTTGGTTTTCGGGGTCCCGTACGCGGCTAGGCTCCCAAAAAGTCCCACGCATGCGGTATCCCCGTACTCAGAAGCAGCAAAATGTATTTTGGGGTGTAATTCCACATATAACCATGGCATGTGTGAGCAATATATCATTTAGTGACAACTTTTTGTAAATTGTTTCTGTCATTATTCAATCACTTGGGACAAAAAAAAAATATTCAATGGGCTCAACATGCCTCTCAGCAATTTCCTTGGGGTGTCTACTTTCCAAAATGGGGTCATTTGGGGGGGTTTTGTACTGCCCTGCCATTTTAGCACCTCAAGAAATGAGATAGGCAGTCATAAATTAAAAGCTGTGTAAATTCCAAAAAATGTACCCAATATACGCTTATTGACATTTTTTTTACTAAAGACATGTGGCTGAATACATTTTGGCCTAAATGTATGACTAAAAATTCGTTTATTAGATTTTTTCTTATAACAAAAAGTAGAAAATATAATTTTTTTTTCAAACTTTTTGGTCTTTTTCCGTTTATATCGCAAAAAATAAAAATAGCAGAGACAATCAAATACCATTAAAAGAAAGCTCTATTTGTGGGACGAAAAGGACGCAAATTTCGTTTGGGTACAACATTGCATGTCTGCACAATTTCCAGTTAAAGCAGCGCAGTGCCAAATTGTAAAAAAAACTCTGGTCTTTATGCTGCGTATTGGTCCGGGGCTTAAGTGGTTAATGAGTGAGTTGTTCCCTCTGCCCAGTCAATATCAGGAAAATTGAAGTCTCCCATTATGATTACATTTCCCTGTCATTTCTAACTGAGATATTGATTCCAGCTCCTCCTCCATGTTGGGTGGCCTATAGCATACCCCCACCATTTCCCACTAACTTCCTCTTTGAAGTTCTACCCATACTGATTCCACTGATTCCACCTCCCTCCTAGTCCCATACATAATGCCGCGCCTCTCTACCACCCTTGCATCATTTTTGACATATAGACACACCCCTCCCCCACTTCTGCCTTCTCTGTCCTTTCTATACAAGGAATACCCCTGTATATTGGCCATCCAATCATGTGAGCTGTCAAACCAAGTTTCAGTTATTCCCACAAAGTCCTTCTCGTGTAATAGCAGCTCCAGATCCACTATTTTGTTAGCTAGGCTCCTAGCATTTGTGTATACGCCACTTAAGCCTCGTACACACGATCGGATATCCTATGGATTCTAAACCGATGGTTTTGTCCATCGGAAATCCGATGAAGCTGACTTCCATCAGTCTTGCCTACACACCATCAGTCAAAAAACCGACCGTTCCAAACGCGGTGACGTAAAACACTCCGATGAGCCGAGAAAAATTAAGTTCAATGCTTCTGAGCATGCGTGGGTTTTTTATCCCATAGACGATCGGAATTTGCTATCGGTTTTTGATCCATCGGAATGAATTGCCCACTCAATTACCCTGGGATTGTTATGGTTGTATTTTCACTGCTATTACTACTGCTGACTCTCTGCTTAATCACCCTCTGTTATCTGCTCCTGTCGGCTATCACTTTCTCTGATCCCTCCCCCCCAACACCTAGTTTAAAAGCCTCTCCAACATTGTGGCTATCTTACTTCCCAATAGAGCTGTACCATCCCAATTAAGGTGCAGCCCATCCTTACTAAAGAGCCGGTAACAGACTGAAGTCAGCCCAGTTCTCCAGGAACCCAAACCCCTCTTTCCTGCACCAGTTCCCTAAGCTCCTGCTGTCTCTGGTGTGGCTCGAGGTACAGGTAGGATTTCAGAAAAAAATACATTGGAGCTCCTTTTCCTCAATCTATTCCCCAAGTCCCTGAAATTGTTTAAGACTCTCCAGCTTACTCTCACTTGGTCATTGGTACCAACGTGTATCATGACCGCTGGGTCCTCCCCAGACCCTCCCAATCATCTGTCCACCTGATCCATGCCGATGCCGAGCGCCCGGTAAACACACTGTTCGGCAACCCCAGTCTTTCTAACAGATTGCCCTCTCTATCCTCCTAATAATTGAATCTCCCACTACCAGCACTTGTCTGGCCTTTTCTGTATCACCGTGCCCCTCCTTACTGGAGCAGTCTCTCCCCTGGCAGCTAGGGGAGGGCGCCTACTCCAGCACTGCTAACCCTGAGCTTATATCCCCATCATCATGCAACTTGGCATATTTGTTGGGGTGTACCAACACAGGACTGGCCTCCCTAACACTCTCCCCTCTACCCCTCCTCCTTTCTGTCACCCAGCTACCTACCTCTAGTTCCTGTGCTTCCATCTCTCCAACCTCATCTAGGCTTGCCCCCACCAGCACCTGCTGGGTAATGTCCAAGCTCCTCTCCAGGTTGCTAATGCTTCTCAGTTTTGCTACTTGATTCTCCAGAACCAGGATCTGGGCTTCCAGAGAAACAACTTGCTCACATCTCGCACAGCAGTATGCGCCCTCGATTGGCTCATCAAGGAACTCATACATGGAGCAGATTGTGCACTGAGTGGCATCACCAATCCTATTGGACATTTTACCCGCTATCCTATTGGGGAAATTGAGTAAGACTAACTATTTGTAACCTACCCTATTCCCAGCTCTCTAGGTTACACCACAATACACAACAAAACAGTTACTCCACTATACACAGTGTCCCCACTAGACTCAGTCAGCCTTTTCTGTTAATTATGACCATCCTGCTCCTGCTCAGACGTCCCTGCAATCTGACACTTGCGGGGCTTGTCCATACCTAGTCTCCCCGGTCAGCCTGCCTGTTACTGCTCCCACCGCTCGTTTGCCTGTCACTCTCCCCCTCCGGTCCGTGGCACACTTACATGCCACATTTCTTAGTCAGACCTGTCACCTCATGGTCCCACCTCCTCTGGTGGAGTCAATGGGGTGGCCCTGTCGCTGTCCTCAGTCGCTCCCGACTCACGATTGCCCGCGCCTGCCGCCGCTGTCCCCCCGGGTCACCCGCCGCCGCTTCTTCCGGTCTCGGGGGGGGGGGGGGTTTGGTCCAGTCCGCAACACACACACACAGCGGATTCGCGCCAACAATCAAATAATGCAACACCACCACCACTCAGCCGCAAGGAGAGCCCTCTAAGCATTTTGGCTTTAGGACCAGATATGTGACACTCTAATTGTCAAACAACAGGGGAGATTAAATCATTAAATATTGATAATAAAATCAACAATCTAAGTGCAATAGAATATTTAGCCTTAAAATTGCTAAGGGAAAATACAAAAATAACTATAAAACACTGACAAAAGGAGGAAATATAGTATTAATGGATAACCAAAATGTATGTAAACGTGTTTAAAAATCCTTAAGCACTAAAGATGTTACCATAAAATCCCTGCTGCTCTTGTAGATAAATTTAATTTGGAATTTTATGAATTAGCGGATGAAGCTTTTAGAGGTGGAATAATCCCCAAAGATATAAAATAAAGAAAAAACGGCGCTAGAACCCAATTAACCAGTCATAGGTGTGCGCAGCCTATTGCATTAGGGTGTGCACCCTAAAGCTCAAACATACGTGTGTGTGTGTGTGTGTCTACATATATACTGTATGGCCCCGACACATTGATCTCCCTGCCGGCACAGTGAAAGAGAAGTGTGTGCACACTTCTCTTATGGCAGAGACGGTAAGAGGGAGAACTTTCCCATCTTCCTGCAGGTACACAGAGCGATAATGCTCATGCGCATGGGGTGATTAGGGTGTGCCCAGGCACACCTGGCACACCCTGTGTGCACGCCTATGAAACCAGTATTGTAAGCTGCCAGCACTCAAACAAAGTATAAATGAAATAAGAATAAATAGTGTAGCGGGGTATTCCCCTTTAATATCCAGAGACTACATTTCCCAAGACATCTTTCAGCACCCAGGGTGCATTGCCCCAGGGCAAAGACTGCTGGGGCGGACTTTATAAAAGGGGAGGCGGAGTTTATTCTGTCTCTTTGGACACTTCCTGCCTATCAAGCAAGAACTCTGTGCGAGACTGCTGAAAGCCCAGGCCTGAAGCCTGGGCATTTTCTTCCAAAGAGCCCTCTGCCAGCCTAGCGGAACCTGAGAGACATCTTCTCATCCTTGCTGTACTACACCAGGAGGACCGAAGACCCGGATGTCGATGGATCCATGTGCCTAGACGAATCGGTGGAGGAATCGGACTGGGACTGGTCCGGGTTGTGAGAGAGCACTTGCTCATAGACAAATACTGTATCTTTACTACCCGTTTGGATTACAAAGTTGTTCATCAAGTGCACCACCGAAAGATTTGTAGCGAAGATTGTTTACAGAACTTCCATTTAGTTCAGTCAGGCCTGACTGCGTAGGTAGACATTGCTGAGCGTTAGTCTGCCCACGAGGGGAAGTAGCTGTAAAAAGGCAGCGTTAGATTTGCATAGTAATACATGTTTATTCTGTTCATTTAAATACTGTTTATTGCAGGGATCTGCAACTTGTTATCCTTTTGTTTATTACTTGCCCATTAGCCTCAGTAAAATATCTGGGTCAAGTACATTAGTGTCAGTTTCAATTACTTTAATAGAAGTTTTAAAGTATATCACTGTGTGTGTGTTTGCCATAGGACTGCGTCACCAAGGGTTGCGGTCACATCTCCCCTTACTAGCTGTGCCACAGGAGGATAGAGCCGATTGCCAGGGGTTGAAAGCGGTGTACTACAGGGCCCAAATCAATACCAGCAGCCCTCTTAACTGGGGGTACCGCTATAATAGTGCAGCGCTATAATGTGAATGATGATATGAAAATACCAATATGTAATAATGTGACAAACCAACATGAATAAAGGATCACAATAATAAAGAGAGAACTAAATTAGAAATGAATGCAAAACAATCCCAATGGAGTGTGCATAGCAGTGGTATGAATGATTCTGTGATTATAAAATCTACAAAACCATAAATACTGTAAAAACTGAAAGTGGATAAACTCAAATGAATTCTGTGAAGTCCAAAATGAGTAGGTACAACAGTATTGTAAGTGACTTCTGTGAACTGAGACAAAGTCCATACACCGTGAATGCCTTCCTGCAGAAGGTCAGGGCAGCAGGAACAACAAGTTGACTGTTGAAATCAAAATCCCCAAAGATATGTTGGAATACATTCGGATCAGGCACTTGGCCTTTTATGCACTTCCAAAAGTGAATAAAGATGTAACCAACCCCCCTGGGAGACCCATCATCTCGGGGAAGGGTTGCATATCTGAGGGGATGACTCAAGTGTCTGACGCACACCTAAGGCCTCATGTCATTAGCCAGGCATAATTTACAAAGGATACTATACGTCTGCTTCAAATAATAGAAAACATAGTTTCTAGGGCACCTACTACCTCCAGATACGCTGTGTTGCGTTGGATATAAAATATAATTTTTCTATAAGACTCATAATATTCTGGTTTCACAGAGACAGACTTTCTCAAACAAATGCTGTTGGATACAATGGGAATGTAGATACCATTGTTGTATTCCATTGGCAGTTTGAGAACAGTCTAATGTATCTAAAGCTACAGTAAACGGGTAAGAGAGTGCCTTCCAAACTGAAGCTACCGAGATGTACAGCTCTCATTTGTTTATTAAAATGAAGAAAGAAACGAAAAAAAAAAATTTTTTTATTTTCTCCGTTTTCCAAACTTTGTGACAAAACGGGAGATCTGCAAAATACTCACCATACCTCTCAGCAAATAGCTTGGGGTGTCTACTTTCCAAAATTGCATCATTTGGGGGAGTTTTGTGCCATCTGGGCATTCCATGGCGTCCGAAACTGTGATAGGCAGTGAGGAGTGAAATCAAAAATTTACACCCTTAGAAAGCCTGAAGGCGGTGCTTGGATTTTGGGGTCCTGTACACGGCTAGGCTCCCAAAATGTCTCACACATGTGGTATCCCCGTACTCAGGAGAAGTAACAGAATGTATTTTGGGGTGTAATTCCACATATGCCCATGGCATTTTTGAGCAATATATCATTTAGTGACAACTTTGTGCAAAAAAAAAAAAAAAAAAGTCTGACTTTTTCCTGCAATATAAAATATTCCATGGACTCGACATGCCTCTCACCAAATAGCTTGGGGTGTCTACTTTCCAAAATGGGGTCATTTGGGGGGGGGGGGGGTTTTGAACTGTCCTAGAATTTTATGAACATTCAGAAGCTTCTGTCTGTCAATACATCACCCACTCTTCTAACCACTTGAAGACAAAGCCCTTTCTGACACTTTTTGTTTACATGAAAACATTTTTTTTTACAAGAATTTTTTTTTTTCACACACAGTATTTGCGCAGCGATTTTTCAAACGCATTTTTTGGGGAAAAAAATACACTTTTTTAAATTTTAATGCACTAAAACACACTATATTGCCCAAATGTTTGATGAAATAAAAAAGATGATCTTAGGCCGAGTACATGGATACCAAACACGACATGCTTTAAAATTGCGCACAAATGCGCAGTGGCGACAAACTACATACATTTTTAAAAGCCATTACAAGTTACCACATTAGATTTACGGAGGAGGTCTACTGCTAAAATTACTGCCCTCGATCTGACCTTTGCGGTGGTGCAAGTGCTGTTTACATATGACACCAGACCGACGCTTGCGTTCGCCTTTGCGCAAGAGCAGGGGGGGACAGGGGTGCGTTTTTTTTTTCTTTTTTTTTTATTATTTATTTTATTTTTAAACTGTTCCTTTCATTTATTTATTTTTATTGTTGTTATCTCAGGGAATGTAAATATCCCCTATGATAGCAATAGGTAGTGACAGGTACTCTTTTTTGAAAAAGTTGGGGTCTATTAGATCTCTCCTCTGCCCTAAAAAGCATCTGACCACACCTAGGTCGGTGTGATAAAATGCTTTCCCAATTTCCAAATGGCGCCGTTTATATCCAGGGGGGGGGGGACATTCCCTCCCACTGCTTGTAAAAGCAGTCCAGAGGCTAATTAGCCGCTAGGATTGCTTTTACATAAAAACCGACCGCTGGCTGAAAAGAATGATACCAAGATGATACCTAAACCCGCAGACATCATCATGCTTCGGCATATATGCTCTCTTTTTTTAACTGTGGTGGTGAAATCACCTCCTACAGCGTTGGAGTCACGGCTTTATGTATCGTGGGAGCAAACGCTGTTGCTGTCAAGATAAATAAATCCGCGCTGCAACTGAATGGCGTACCTGCTAAGCAAATGATGGTTAACATTAAAACAAAGTAACATTACAGTATAACAGTAAGACCTTACCATACCATATCTGCAAAGCAAATACCAAAAAAAAAAAAAAAAAAAAATTTAACGCAACCTGTGCCCAATATATATATATATATATATATATATATATATATATATATATATATATATATATATATGCCGAAGCATGGGGGCATCCTCCCGCAAAAAAGTTATGCCGCGTACACACGGTCAGACTTTTCCATGGGCAAGCCTCCGTCGGAATTTCGACCGTATGTACGCGGCATTAGGAGCAAAATCGCTCCTCCGCCCCTGCTGCCCCCATGCTTTGGCATATATGCTCTTTTTTTTTTTACTGTGGTGGTGAAATCACCTCCTACAGCACTGGAGTCACGGCTTTATGTATCGTGGGAGCAAACGCTGTTGCTGTCAAGATAAATAAATCCGCGCTGCAGCTGAATGGCGCACCTGAAAACAAAAAAATTAGTAAAGAATAAAACATTTCAGAATAGAATACAGTAAAAAAAAGAGCAGAACAATACAGAGAGAATAGAGAGGGAGAGAACAATAAAAACGACAACAATTTTTTTTTTTTTTATTTAAATTTTTTTTTGTTTTTTTATTTTTTACGTTTTTTTTGTAACTGTAACTGTTCAACTCTTCGGTTCCAGGTTTGGGCCTCTCAAAATGCGGTGGCATCTTGGGAGACCCTGTGTAAGTGTGTCCTATTCTGTGCATTGCTGTACCCTACGGCCTACGCTAATACTGCACTAGTGTGTGGTAGGGTTCAAAACATTCACCAATGCAAAGACCAGGATTGTCAGGACAGCGAGGACAATAATAACGGGTGTCACGCCTATATCCGCGCTTTCTACAGACACATTTTCTTTGGGGGGCTCGTTGGGTAGGGGTACTCTCGAGTACATACAGAAAATGCCTCTCATGCAGCCGGCTTACTGCATTTGGTTGGGGATGGTGAGGTGCAGAACCGCCTGGATACAGGAGTTCAGTGACTATCTCTTCCTGGAAGTCAAGGAAGGATAAATTCCCGCCTGAAGCTCTGTATCGCACATGAGCATTCAGCAAAGCCAATTGAAATAAGTATACAAACACTTTTTTGTACCAGCGTCTAGCCTTACGGGCAATTAGATACGGCGCCAACAACTGGTCGTTGAGGTCCACCCCTCCCATATTTTGGTTATATTTGTGGACACAGAGGGGTTTCTCCACAACACCAGTCGCCGTACGAATTTGGACTGTCGTGTCTGCATGAAGAGAGGTAAGAACGAAAACATTCTCATTATTCCTCCACTTCATAGCGAGCAAATTATTACACTTCAAGCAGGCTCTCCCCCCCAGCCTAAGAGGGGATTCTACAAGTCGCTGGGGAAAGCCCCGGCGATTAGGTCGCACGGTGCCACATGCTCCAATCTAATGATCAAACAAGTGACTAAAAAGTGGCACACTCGTGTAATAATTGTCCACATACAAGTGGTACCCCTTTCCGAATAAGGGTGACACCAAGTCCCACACTATCTTGCCAGTGCTCCCTATGTAATCTGGGCAGTTCTCCGGCTCTACGTGACTGTCTTTTCCCTCATAAACCATAAAGCTCCATACATAGCCTGTTGCCCTGTCACAGGACTTAGAGCTTGACCCCGTATCTGGCACGCTTTCTGGGAAGGTACTGTTTGAAAGACAAGCAGCCAGAAAATTTAATCAGGGACTCATCAACGCAGACAACTTGATGGGGAGTATACAAGGCTGCAAAATGTTTGTTGAAGTGGTTTATGAGGGGCCGAATTTTGTAGAGCCGATCGTATTCAGGGTCTCCACGAGGACGACAAAGTTCATTGTCGTTGAAGTGCATGAACCGCAAGATCTGCTCGTATCGTTTCCTAGACATGGAGGCAGAGAACACGGGCATATGGTCAATTGGACGCGTGGACCAATATGACCGCAACTTCGTGAATTTATGTGTGCCCATGTTGAGGGAAAGGCCCAGAAAGATCTTAAATTCGGAAACCGTAACTGGTTTCCATTCTTTGGCAAGGGCGGACTGGGGACAAACGGCGATGAATTGTTGAGCATACAAATTAGTTTGGTCCACAATAGATCTATAGAGATCTTCCGTGAAAAACAGCGAATAAAACTCAAGTGGCGTAAAATCAGCTGCTTCCACCTGAATTCCGGTTGGTCAGTGAATGGGGGAAGTACGGGTGCTGCAGAAGTGGTGGGGACCCAATCAGGATTGGCGAATGCAGCAGGAAGGGCACTATGGGCCTGTCTTTGTCTTCTTCTTGGTGGCAGCGGGACACTACTTGTGCTTGCCACCTCGCCAGCTTGAATTGCACTTATGGGACTCGCCACGTCACTAAGTGTTACTGCAGTGCTGGATGTACTTCCAGGGTGTACTAGGCCACTGGTACTTGCCAGTTCACCAGAAGGAATAGCGGCGCTAGTACTTCTCTGCTTCATAATACGAGAGCCCTGTGGTTCTTGCACCTCAACAACAGCAGAATGGGGTCAGGTATGCCTGACCTCAGCTCTGGCGACGAAGGTGAGGTCCCTGCTATCTATCATGGAGCCGCTGTTGTCTATGGGGTCGTATTCTGAGCCTGAATCTGACAGATGCGCAACCTCCTCTTCACCATCTGTCATGCTCAGAAATTCGTAGGCCTCTTTACTAATGTACCTTCGATTTGCCATTTTGGGCTCTAAATTTACTGGTACACTAGCAAGATTCAGATAAAAAAAAGCACCTGTCAGCGACTGTATAAAACGCTACCAAAAAAACTGTTAGCGATCACAGGGATCAGGCCTGACTCTGCGAACGCTGCAGTTATGTGTGTTGTGTTTTGTAAGTGACAGTGATCGATCGATACTGCACTTGGGTGGGCTAGGCTGGGCGGAGGGGCAAAACACAGGTGCTAGCAGGTATCTGGGCTGATCCCGCTAACAATGCGTTTTTTGGAATCCTAAACTGCTGGGGACGCTAGTCTAGATCTGATCAGATCAGATATTGATCTGTTCAGATACCATACCTATAAGGGAAGTGTATGCTTTGCGCATGGGTGTTAGCGCTACTGGAACTAACCTGACACTGCCTGGGGCGACACAGACCCTATCTGACAATAAAACCTAATTGATATCACCAGCCAGGCGATCAGGGGGTTAAATCTTTATTGGGTTATATACGGCGGGTGCCCTGATGCTATAAAAAGCAAACTAACAAACCAGCGTCACCAATAACACTTATACGGTGATCACTGGTGAAAGGGTTAACTAGGGGCAATCAGGGGGTTAAAACCTTTATTAGGTAATATATGGGGGTACCTGACGCTATATAAAAACCTAAATAACTAACTGGATAACCAGTGTCACCAGTGACACTTATACAGTGATCACTGGTGAAAAGGTTAACTCTAGGGGCAATCAGGGGGTTAAAACCTTTATTAGGCAAAATATGGGGGTACCTGATACTATAAAAACCTGGCGGTGAAACTAAAAAAATAACTGGCTACCTAGCGGCACCAGCGACACTAATACAGCGATCAGAAAAACTATTGCTTAGTGGCACTGGCGATAAGGGGTGAAAGGGTTACCTGGGGGGCGATCAAGGGGTTAAACCTTTATGGGGGGGGGTTGGGGCCTAACACTAATATCCCTGACACTTTTTACTGTCACAAATGACACTAAATGCAGTGATCAGTAAATAAATGACCACTGCAATCAGTGACACTGACTGCGGGTGCAGGGGGTGATTGGGGGGTGAAAAGTGTGCCTATGTGTACTGGTGTCAGTGTACTGTTGGTGCACTTACTTGGATGTCTACTCTCCATGCTACTCCGGACGAAAAGACTGCCATGAGGAGAGATGACATCACTTCCTCCTGCCTGCATTTACATTAGACAGGCAGGGGAAGCTTCTCGCGATCGTGAGGGGGTGGCCAGAAATCAATGGCCGCCCCCTCATCCCGGATCGCACCTGAAGCAAAACGGCCTGCTGCAGGCACCGATCGAACCCCTCACCCGCGGGAAGGCAGGGACGTACCTGTACGCCCATGTGCCTGTCCGTGCCTTTCTGTCGACGTACATCGTCGTACGGCGGTCCTCAAGTGGTTAAGATCAGAAGCCACTCATCATGCAAGAAGGTGCCTGGTCTACAGGAGCAATGGAGATCACGAACATACAGTAACGGGAGTTAAAAGTTACTTAAGTTTATTTCTACTGTTATAGACCATAGGCTGTTTATTTGCTAGGCATTTCGCTTGTTATAGATATCTGTCAATCTTGTATTACATTCCTAATATTGTAATAGTTTTGTATGTACATCTTTGTATAGCAAAAGCACATTTACACACTGCAGAAGTCTCAGCTTCCTTGCTTATACCACAAAGTAACCTTGCTAGATGCAAGCAAAACATTTGGGGGTTCATGCCGCGATCTGTGCTATAATGCAACTGAAGCAGACCTGTTTTTCTGTAGTGTGTTGTGTAGCTTGTGCTAGGTAAAATGCTGCGTAAGCCATTTATGAAAAGCAAGGCTGCAGAGGGTTCTGTTGGCCAGAAGGAAGTGTGCGAATTGTCAAATGTTTTTTCACCCTAATGCATAGGATGCATTAAGGTGAAAAAAACATGTACCTTTACAACCCCTTTAAGGGGTTGGATTTAAGTAAAAAAAGAGAAGAGGACAGTGTCCACAGTGAGTTGGTACTTCCTTTATGCTATTTATACGGAATCACATAGAAGGGAGAAGGCAGAGGCAGAAGTTAAGGTATTAGAGACCAGCTAGCAGTTACTTCAGAGTGTGTACGTTCCAACTGCTAGTCGGGCTGATGATTTGCAAGAGCGGTGTGCAGCCCTCAGGACCAAATCAATTTATGCCTTCAGGAAAAGGAAGGGCCGTAAACCTGTTAGTAAAGCCAGGGTGTGTGCCATTGTCGCATCCCAAAACTGGGATTGTGAGGATGTGCTCTTCTCAAATGATAGTGAGGATGAGGCGATAGAGTTTGAGATTTCAGATGATGATCTGCTAGTGGGAAAGAAAAAGTATTCCAGACCTCTCATTATTAAACATCGGAAATGGCAACATGAGAGAGAGAGGATATGGCAGATGGGGAGGTGCATTATCGCAACCCCAGAGATGTTGAATTTGAAGAAGTACAGGTGTTTACACAAACTGAACTCCATGAGCTGGCAAAACAATACAAACAAAAGGTCTGGGGAGCCCCTATTGAGTTGGCTCCTACACTTGTGGGATGAAGGGGCTGACAGTGTTTTGTCAGGTAAGGAAGCAGTGGCTATGGGAGTGTTAACCCATGATTCACAATTGCATCAGGCAATGCGAAAAGCCAGAGAGTTTAGTGTGAATTTTTCACGGTTAGACCTTGTGAGAGATGGAATAGTCCGAGTATATGCTAGTCCTACGAACCTGGAAAATACCTACTCCTGGAGATCAATAGGAGAGGGTATTTCCAGGGTACGCGAGATGGGTTGTATAACCGGATTAAATACATTTCCAGAATGGATGGGTCCAGATATGGACCCCTTTAAGTCTGCTCTGCGCTCTAAGCTGATGAAGTCTGCGCCATTTAATCTCGGGGCTCCATATTGTCCTTGTTGGGAGGCCTGGGATTAAACAGCAAGATTCATGAAGCCACTACTCCCAAGCCAGTTGGGGGAGCTAGAGGAGACTAAAACAAAACCTGTCAGGGCAGTAGATAAGGTCAAGGCCAGACAGGAAGAATACAAGCAGAAATAAAGTTTACAGAGAAGAAAGGGAATGTGGGAGAGAAGACAGGAAGGAGGTGAAGAGAAAACCAGGCTAGTTATTTCTAGGAAAGAAATGTGAGTGGACCTATTAAAAGGCAGGAGTACCTAAAGATGAGATAGATGGGATTTCTACTGCAGAAATGCTGAAGAGGTGGAAACATTTAGTAGGGAAAAGGGTCAGGGTTAGAAACACTACTCCTAGTGAAGATATCAGCCTAGACTTGGAGAAAACAAAACAGACCCCCTCAGCCCCAAACCAATTCCCAAAACTGAACATGAACCCAAACCCAAATCTCTTTATCCTGGGGAGGAGTTAGATAGAATCAGAAAAGGGGATTGGGAGATTCCTTATCCTTTATGAAGGGAAGTTGAGTCTCCTGTAATAGCAGTGACAGCAGGGGATCGACACCCATATGCACCTGTCATTGTATGGTGGGGGAAATCATCTTTTCCTACACATGTAATGGCTTTAGTTGATAAGCGGAGCTGAAGTTACACTTTTGCAATCCTTCCCATCGCAAAGGAGGATTTATGTAGGTTTGGGAGGGCAAACCACACCAGCAGTTAGGATACGGGTGAAATTGGCTATTGGCAAGGGATCAGGATTCATGACAAATGTTTTGGTATCAGTTACCCAAAAATATTCTTGGGATGGGTGTACTTCAAGGTCAGTCAATTCAGACTGAAAGAGGTACATTCACATTCAGGTATCCTGATAAAGCGTATTTGGTAAGGGCGGTGAAGGCTGTGGTCAGAGGTCATGCGAAATGGACCCCTGTCTACATTCCTCCACCAGAGAAGCCAGTCTGTCTCAAGCAGTACAGACTTCCTGGAGGCCACAAAGAAATTGGGGAGACTATTCAAGAACGGTTGAGAGTAGGGATCATTAGACCTGCTGTAAGTCCTCTCATCTCCGGTGTTCCCAGTAAAGAAACCTGATGGGACATATAGAATGACTGTGGATTACAGAGGTCTAAACAAAGTGGCACCTCCATTGAAGTCAGCTGTACCAGATATGATCTCAATTGTTAAGAAAATTGCTAAAGAGGCAGGAGAATATCATGCTGTGATAGACCTGGCTAATGCTTTCATTTTGATAGACCCAGTGTCAAGACCAGTTTGCTATGGTGTGGGACGGCCGCTAGAACACTTTCACTGTGAACGGCTCACACTTCACCAGATCAACAGTACAACACTAAGGGGATGGGATTGGGTGCTCACACAGGCAGTCATGTTGTTAAATTCTAGGCCAATAGCCAAAAGCACACCATATGAAAGTATGGTAGGGGCTGGGGCACAGACTCCACAGCTGGAGTGCAGAGTTCAGTATTTATGTAAGGGTCCTGAAAGAACAGGGCTTAACAGATACCATGTTACTGCTTCCCGTGACATAGAAACCAAGAGTGATACATCTGAAGCTGAAGCCTATCTAGGAATGAGAGGGAATCTGGCAGGAAGGTTTGAAGTTATATTTGCATTGGCAAATGAGCTTCAAGACAGTGGCTGGGAGTCTGACTGGTTAGTGGATACATCTCAGCAAGAGTGGAAAGTGAGGCTATATAACATCAAACCGTCCAAAATAAACAGCAGTGATCTTCTGGGAAATATCAGTATATTTCCTCTCCTCCCTATTGATGTTCTATGGGAGGGTCAGAAGTGGATACAGGTAGGTGGCAAAGTATTGGTCAGATATCCAGGCAAGAAGCCATTTAGAGGAGAGATTGTAGCTGCAGGGCCGGGATCTACTGGTTTATGTATTATTAGAAGGCACATATAAATCTGCTTTGTTTTCCACTCCACAGGCTGTCTCCGGTTTGATCCATAGGAAGACCAGAGAAAAGTAGTTACATGATGGAAGACTGCAAGAGCTGTGGAGAGCAATGCCTTTGGTGTATTACAAATAACAAAAATGTCACTGCCCTCATCTATGACTGGTCTTCACAGCAAGGAGCACTGGATGGGCGGACGCATGTCAATAAAAAACACACAGAATATCCAAGCTCAACTTACCAACCAATCAGCAACAAAACGAATTCACCTGTCTAACAGTGCGTTTAAAAACAGGGGTTTAAGTTGCACGCATTTGCAAATACATGTGTAAGCTGCAGGCCGCGTCAAGGCTCCCTGTATGCTGCAGTCCTAACTCTAAAATGTAAGGTCTCCTCAATGGAAGCACATGTATGCTGATGGATAGATATAGGGCAGGTGACTGGGGGGAGCCCACCCTCCATTAAAGGGGCAGGAGCACACTAAACACCCAGCACATGGAAGCAAAGGTGCTAGTGCGTTGCCTGACCACAATGACAACAATACATATAACAAAAATGTCACTGCCCTCATCTATGACTGGTCTTCACAGCAAGGAGCACTGGTTGGGCGGACGCATGTCAATAAAAAACACACAGAATATCCAAGCTCAACTTACCAACCAATCAGCAACAAAACAAATTCACCTGTCTAACAGTGCGTTTAAAAACAGGGGTTTTGTTGCTGATTGGTTGGTAAGTTGAGCTTGGATATTCTGTGTGTTTTTTATTTGGTGTATTACAAGCCTGGACTTGTTTCTATATAATATAAAAAAATAAAATGGACTTTCTAAAGAACTTTTAGCCAAAGACTGAAACACCTTCTCAGTGACATAAATATGGAGGGGGTTGCATTCAAGGAAATTGTGTAAAATTAGTTGTTAGTAATGAAGAGATTTTTTGTGTGTAGTCTTAGAGAAAAATCAAGAGTGGAATGTGTTGCGTTAAGATATAATTCTTCTATAAGATTTCACAGACAGACTCTCAAACAAATGCTGTTGGATACAATGGGAATGTAGATACCATTGTTGTATTCCGTTGGCAGTTTGAGAACAGTCTATTGTCTCTAAAGCTACAGTAAACGGGTAAGAGAGTGCCTTTCAAACTGATGCTACCGAGCTGTTGGTTAAGGTAACAGAGTTTGTAACAAGCTGACAAATAAAAGGCGCAGTAGAGACGGATAGGACTTTTCATCATGCTTTAAGATCAGAAGCCATTCATCATGCAAGAAGGTGCCTGGTCTCCAGGCGCAATGGAGATCACGAACATACAGTAACCGGAGTTAAGTAACATTTACGTTTATTTCTACTGTTATAAACCATAGGCTGTTTATTTGCTAGGCATTTCGCTTGTTATAGATATCTGTCAGTCTTGTATTCCTAATAGTGTTGTATGTACAGCATCTTTGTATAGTAAAAGTACATTTACACACGGCAGAAGTCTCAGCTTCCTTGCTAATACCACAAAGTAACCTTGCTAGATCGACGCAAGCAAAACATACGCCCTGTACCTGGAGGTATTAGGAGCCCTGGAGAAGAAAGTAGCGACATGTTGTGTCCCATCATACGCCAATCTATACCTGGGGGTGTTGGAAAAAGGACTTTATAATTGATGATTCCTTGTCTATATACACATGCCACATAGTTATGTGGCAAAGGGTACATAGACTACATTGTTTTTGTATGGGACAGACCAGAGCATGAATTGAAATCATGTCTTCAAAAAATTAACCAGAATGACTCAAACCTCTTTTTTACTATGATCGCCATAAGAGAACAGCGAGGACGACTTACTAGTAAACATTACAGTAAGGAGACTGCCAGCAATACGAATCTAAATGCCACTTATTCTTCCATCCTGAACACCTCAAGAACTCTAATACCATTCAGTCAATTCTTGCGCATTAGGCATAATTGTACTACTAAGGACTTCCAAATTGAGGCAGACAAACTAACCAGATTATCATTATTATTGAGGGGGTTATACCAAGTCATCATTGAAAAAGGCTTTTGGGGGGCATGGCTATCCACCGAGCAAGATGGACATCTGAGCTCTCAGCTCCAGCACCAACCGGAACATAGCGAAGCATCGCCGCCATCCAGACAGCTCCCTGTGATGGATCAACGTACCGGAGGATTGGCGCACACATCCAACATGTCAGGCCAGACCTGCAAGCGGAAAGAATACCATCAGCCGAAGAAACTGAAAAAATCTGTCACACAGCTGTCGGACACAGGGCTCCAAGATGGCACCCACGGCCCTGTACATGAATCCACATCAGCCTATACTGACCTTCCTGATGGACGGGAAATACCTGCACAAAATCACTCACTGGGATGCCTCTCCCTCGTCCATCTCGTCATCGGCTAGCAATAGCCCAGCAAAATCATGGATGCAACTGGATTCTGATCCGGTCGGCCATGAGGTGAGCCCTGCTTCTGCTCGTTACAGCACAGACATCCCCTATAGCAGCCTTCCCTACCACAAACCAGCTTGTATTAGACACACCCCTAAAAGAGATGCTAATCTCTGGAGAGTTCTCTTCATAATGACATTTCTTCCATGTTTACCAAATTCTCATCACAAATGCACTATATGGGATGGAAAGTACACCATATTGAAAACCAAAAACAGGCGATATGAAACAATTAATGATTTAGTTGACGCCAACGACCATACCCACGAGGAACAATGGATGAAAGCCAAAATGGCGGACCTTGAGGACAGGTCACATCGTAATAATGTAAAGATCAGAGGCTTACCTGAGAGCGCCATGCCGCACGATCTTAACACATTTGCAAGAAAAATTATTTCCACAATGCTACCTGACCCATTACCCATGGAAACTATCATAGACCGTATACACCGCATCCCCAAACCGTCACACCTCTCTGCGAATGTACCCGCGATGTGCTGATGAGAATTCACTTCTTTCATGCCAAAGACCAACTCCTCTTTAATGCAAGACATCTAGGTCAACTCCCGGCACCATACACTAACCTCCAGCTGTACGCAGATATATCGCAGCATACACGGCAACTAAACACCATTACCAAACCACTAAATAATCACAAAATCCCTTACCAATGGGGTTTTCCTACTAAAATTATAGTAACCAAAAATGGTGTCAAATACCTCCACATTGGAAGAAAGCCTCAAACTCCTAACCATATGGGGCATTATTCCTGACCAACCTGGGCCAGCTCAACCCCATCATAGAGAACGCACACCTTCTCCCCAGACGAACCTCCATGTTGGCAAACACTGAATTATGTCTGAATGGTGGCTTACCATCAAGATCCACTTGATTACATTCGGATGCCTTGCTTGTTGCAAATTATTCCACAAACTTTCACCTCACAGCAGCCTAGTTAAGATCGGCTGTTGTCATCTACCGCTCAGTTACTACTCGGTACAACTGAACGGTTTTTTCTCATCTTTAACTTTGTTTCCCCTCTTATGCCGCGTACACACAGTTGGAATTTCCGACAAGAAAAGTTTGATATGAGTGTGTAGGCTCCATCTGACTTCTGTCGAAATTTCTGACAGCAAAAATTTGAGAGCTGGTTCTCAAATTTTCCGACAAGAAAAGTTCTTGTCGGAAATTCTGATTGTCTGTATGCAATTCCGGCCCACCAAAAACCACGCATGCTCAGAATCAAGCAGAAGAGCCGAACTGCCTATTGAACTTCATTGATCTCAGCTCGTCATGTCTTGTAAGTCACCGCTTTGACGGTTGGAATTTGGTGTGACAGTGTTGTATGCAACACAAGTTTGAGCCAACATTCCGTCGGGAAGAAAAAATCCACGGTTTTCTTGTCGGATTTTGCGATCGTTTGTACGCGGCATTACCCTCATTTTGTATCTCCCACCCCTGAGAGCAACAGAAAATACGGAACAGTGAACTTGAATTTTTTGGACCTCATTGAAAAGTGAATCTCCTCAACATACTCGTGAGTAAAATCTTCTCTTATTTAAATTCCACACAACACAATCCAGGATGCCTAAATGCCTATCGCTCAATGCCAAAACCATCCTGCAAAGAGAACCTCCCTATGGCGCACAGCCCAGGAATCCAGTTGTGACGCGTTGTGTACAAGAGACACTTTAAAAAAATCTGCGGAACCTCACTGCACCAACAAACATTTTACTCATCTTAAAAAACATCTTCCAAGCACCTGGCCCCAGCAAGAAATATGGCATTTTGAACGCAATCAAAAGAACAAATCGCCCTCACTCTCCACAACACCATGATTGACGCAGAAGGCTGATATATAGCCCTGGACTGTACCCTGGACAAAACCAGGTACACCATTGTGACCGTGTACATCACTAGACAAAATTAGGTTCCTCTAAATTGATGAAAAGAAAAAAAAAAAAAAAATCACCAAGGCCACCTTATTGTCTGCAGTGACTTCAACATAGTACCGGACAACTCCATAGACACGTCATCCCGCAATACCAGACTCACCTCACCTATGGGGACTTTCAAAAAGGAATAACGACCTATACGACATCTGGAGATGTCGCCACCGAATGTGACTATTCTTTCTTTTCACATAGACATAACTCAGACACCCGGATCAATAACCTTTTGGTGGACAAATGGACACTGCCCAAAATATCAGAATCCTCAATAGCTACAATTACATGGTCAGACCATGCACCCGTATCAAATGACCATAGAAGATTGGCCACCTTCCCCTCGCGCGAAGATCTGGAGAGCCAATGCCTCGATCATCCACTCACCCGAACACTCGGCCTCCATTCGTAAACACCTGGAAGAATTCTTTGACCACAACCAAGGATCAGCGTCTAACACCATTCTCTGGAACGCCCACAAAGCATTCATTAGGGGGATTATTATACAGCCAAGTGCTAGAGGGAGGAAGAGGAGGAGATCACAGCATCTAGACACCCTCACATCCTCTATTAAAACATTAGAAGACCAGAATCAAACAAACCCCAAACTGAAAGACAAATAAGTACAGTACTCCTAAGACAAGAACCCAGAAATGTATTACTAGAGTCGTACACAAAAACCCACAAACCTTTTAAAGCCAAACACTACTCCACAGGAAATAAAGCAGGGAAAGCCATGGCACCTAATCAAAGGCTACCACAATAAAACTAAGATCCCCACACATATTCCATGCTTCCACAAAACAAAAACTTATGGACCCCTCAAGCTATTGCTGATGCATTCAGCCATTATCACACACTATATAACCTAAAAGATGATACCATCACCACCCAACCTTCTATGGCGGACAGACTCCTTCCTCCAGGAAATAAATTTACCTAACATTATCACAGCTCCAAACTGAATACCCCATCTAGAAATTCTAGATATCATTTCGTCACTACCAACCAATAAATGGGGAATACTACAAGCAATTTAGCACCTTTCTAATCTCAAATGTGCAATGACGCTGCCGCCTCCTCTCTCCCAAAATAAAAGCTAAAAATGCGTTAATAATTACATTACCAAAGCCAGGCAAGGAACCTACGACACCGCAAAATTTTCGACCCATCTCACTTTTAAATAAGACACAAAAATTTATGCCAAACTTATAGCGACCAGACTAGTGAATGTTATGCCCCTACTGATCCATCCGGATCAATCTGGTTTCACGAAAGGGAGGCAAACTTTTGATGCAACCCACAGAATCATCAATATAATCCACACTGCTGAGACCACTCGAACGCCTTCTCGGCTCCTATCTTTGGACAGAGAAGGCATTCGATAGAGTGCACTGGTCATATTTGAAAGCAACACTTCATAAATTTGGATTCCAAGGCCACATCCTTTCCGTCATAATGGCATTATTTTATTTATTTTTATTTCTATATTTTTCTTACAGGTATTTTCATAAACACAAAAGAAAGTACATTGCATTTTCCTATTCAGCTATGCCATCTTACTAATAGATAAACAAAAATATTGATTACCTGCATCTTTCCTTTCCCCTCCCTCCCCCCACATTCTACATCAATCATCCACACCCATCCCCCTAACCCCCCAAAAAAAGAAAGGGGGACACTCCCCACACTCTGCCTGCGGGGCTCGGTAGATGGTTGGGTATCTCAGCTAATAAACTTCTAGGTCCCATTCCTATTATTCTTCTCCATCTTCTCTGAATACGTTTTTTCCCCTTCTTCCGATTTTACAAACTCTTCCTAGGGTGCCCATATTTCATTGGTTTGTTCCGGTCTGTTGCTCTGGGCCATAGATTTTCCATTATCCATATTCTTCTAATTTTATTCAGCCATAGTAATAGGAGGTGTTCTTATTTCTTTCCAGCACAAGGAGATGCAGCTTTTTGCTGCGTTCACCATATGGCATTTTATTAAACTCTTATACCTTTTAAATCGGGATTTGGGAACTTTGTAGTAAAAAGAAGGCTGTATCGTCAGGGATTTGATATTCCGTAAAAATTTGCGTTATCCTCAGAACTTCCAGCCTGAACTGTCTGATCACTGGGCATTGCCAAAAGATATGCCATAATGGCATTATACTGGACACCCTCGGCCCAAGTTTACACGGCTGAGATGCTCTCTAAACCATTTCCAATTACCAATGCTACCCGCCAGGGCTGCCCCCTATCACCACTTATTTTCAATTTATTGATGGAACCCTTAGCGGAACATATTAGAATTAATGCTCGCATCTTAGGTTTTAAAATTGGATCCATCGATCACAAAATCAATCTCTTTGCCGATGATGCGATAATGATGTGAACGGAAAAATACAGCGCTCAAAATAAAATACAAAATATTAAATAAAAAATAAATAGAAACTAAAGCAGCAGCTATAATGTGGAATACACACACAAAAGGAATGGAGGAAATGATAGCCGCGCAAAAAAAAAAAAAACAGTGACCACGTGATAAATAAATGTTGAATATCACCATAAAAAAAAAACCAGCATTGAAACAATAACCATCTGTTGAAAAACCAGGAAATTGTCTCCTGATACAAAATGAATAAAACAGTGAAATGTCCAGTACAAAGCAAAATGTATGGATATAGTCCATAATCACACAAATGTGTATATAGTTATATTATCCAGGAATTAGTGCCTGTTCCACCACCACCAACTGTGCACCAAACACCGAATAAAATGCACGCTTACCAAAAGGCAATCTTATTAAGCTTGCGGCTAAACCCAGCCAGGGCCTTTTCCGGGGGTTCCGGGACAGCAGCTCCAAGATGACCAAGGATGGACGGGAGATAAAAGCGGATGGCTAGATTGGCTCGATCATACAGCAGTCACAAATAATGCTCGGATGTCACCCAAAAATGAGAGAGGAACTTTCCATAGCGTAAACCAGATAGGATGGCATTTATTAAATAATTAAAAACACTTAGTGTAGTAGATTAAAAACAGCAAACAGTAGCCGGCCAGCTTGCGAAGGCCCGTTCGCTCAGAGACGCGATGACATCAGCACGTCCAGTCCACCCAATGTGTGTTTCGTCATATAACGTCGTCCTGGGGTACCTCAGGACAATGTCATATGACGAAACGGGTCGACTCGAAACGTTCGACTTGAACATTGTGTGTTCGCCAAATAGCGAACATTATGGGGAGTTTGGGGAAAATTTGAGCGCTGCAGAACACCCCATAATGCACTGCGATCTGATGATTGGCCAAAGTATGCTACTGACCTGCATGCTTTGGTTTTTAATCAAATTTAGCCAATCATGGCTCAGGGGGCCAAGTCCACGCCCCACACTATATAAGGCTGCTTACACGGTGGCCATATACAGTGTTTTAATTGAAAGAATGTTAGCTAGAGGCAGGTTAGTTAGTGGCGTGCAGGCAGTTTAGAGTGCGTGTGCGCGCGTATATATATCTATACACACACATACATACAATTATTATTTTACAGGATTTATATAGCGCCAACAGTTTGCGCAGTGCTTCACAACAGGGAAGACAGTACAGTCACAATACACAGGGATCATAGGGCCCTGCTCGTTAGAGCTTACAGTCTAGAAGGGAGGGTCAAGTGAAACAAAGGGTAGTAGCTGGGGGGGATGATCAGGTGGACAAAATTAAAATACAGTTAGGTGTGGGTAGAATAGGCTTCTCTGAAGAGGAGGGTTTTTAGGGATCCTCTAAAAGCTAATAGAGAAGGAGCTAGACGGACAGATTGGGGTAAGGAGTTCCATAGGCTTGGAGAGGCTCTGGAAAAGTCCTGGAGAAGAGCATGGGGGCAGGTGATGAGAGAGCGAGAGAGAGCAGAAGGTCTTGAGAAGAACGAAGAGAACGATTAGGTTGATTTTTTATATATATATATATATATATATATATATATATATACACATATACATACACACACTATATATATATATATATATATATATACACATACATACATACATACATACATACATACATACATACATACACACACACACACTATAGTTAGTGTAGACTATATATGCAGTGTATTAATATACAGTATCTTACATGAGTACACCCCTCACATTTTGGCAAAGTAGTGAGTCTACAGCTTGTAAAACAGTGTAAATTTGCTGTCCCCCTCAAAATAACTCCAACACACAGCCATTAATGTCTAAACCACTGGCAACAAAAGTGAGTACACCCCTAAGTGAAAATGTCCAAATTGGGCCCAAAGTGTCAATATTATGTATTACCACAATTAAATTTTCCAGCACTGCCTTAACCCTCTTGGGCATGGAATTCACCAGAGCTTCCCAGGTTGCCACTGGAATAGTCTTCCACTCCTCCATGACAACATCACAGAGCTAGTGGATGTTAGAGACCTTGCGCTCCTCCACCTTTCATTTGAGGATGCCCCACAGATGCTCAATAGGATTTAGGTCTGGAGACATGCTTGGCCAGTCCATCACCTGCAACACCAGACCAGAACACTCCCACCACCATGCTTGACTGTAGGCAAGACACACTTGTCTTTGTACTCCTCACCTGGTTACCGCCACACACAATTGACACCATGTGAACCACACAAGTTTATCTTGGTCTCATCAGACTACAGGACATGGTTCCAGTAATCCGTGTGCTTGTCTTCAGCAAACTGTTTGCAGGCTCTCTTGTGCATCATCTTTAGAAGAGGCTTCCTTCTGGGACAGCAGCCATGCAGACCAATTTGATGCAGTGTGCACTCATTGTCTTTGGTCGACCATAATGAGGCCTGTTCGGAGTGGAACCCGTCCTGTTAAACCGCTGTATGGTCTCGGCCACCGTGTTGCAGCTCAGTTTCAGGGTCTTGGCAATCTTCTTATAGCCTAGGCCAATGATGGCAAACCTTGGCACCCCAGATGTTATGGAACTACATTTCCCATGATGCTCACCTACACTGCAGTGGATGATCATCATGGGAAATGTAGTTCCAAAACATCTGTGGTGCCAAGTTTCACCATCACTGGCCTATGCCATCTTTATGTAGAGCAACAATTATTTTTTTCAGATCCTCAGTTTTTCGCCATGGAGGTGCCATGTTGAACTTCCAGCGACCAGTATGAGAGAGTGAGAGCGATCACACCAAATTTAACACACCTGTTCCCCATTCACACCCGAGACCTTGTAACACTAACAAGTCACATGACCATTGTCTGTCCTATAAAGATTGTCAAGAAGGAGCCACGCTCTGATGGCTATTGACATGCACCAGCAGGGTGTATGCAAGTGTTGCCGGGACCAGGACTAGCCTCTGCTCCACGTGTCCCTCCGCACCAGGCTCACGTGGCCGAGTTGTGCCCTCCATCTTGGATTTGGTATGGGATGATGCTGCCCACGAACTGGGGACTGAGATTGCGGCAGGCCAAACCCCCTGGCATATAGTGATGCTGGGGGTCTCCCGCCAACTGACGCTGCTGCCTGTCCTAGGGGTCACGATCAGTGCTCGAGTACCATTGGACCGGGGCAGGGCAGAGCTTCCTGATCAAGCGGCCATCTTAGGAGCTTCCACGCATACATCTCCTAGAGGAGTACCATTTTATGTGTGGCCTCATGGCTCTTAACAAATGTTAGAATCAGTTATACACTATGGAAAGCATTATTTGCATTTTATTACATGTATGCTACTGCTACTGAGCGCAGAGCTAGAAATCGGGAGGAGAGCGATTACCCTATATATATATATATATACACACCACGGTGCAGAGGAGCATTTTGCTTGATACAAAAGCTGTTTGCAACTTCTCACGTGGAGGTCACATATGATCTGGTAAGCCTGAGCCAGGAGCTCCAAATTGTCTTTAAATTTTACCACCATTTTTGCCTGTTGTGCACCTGCATGCCTCTGATCTCTCTCTCCTGGTGGCATACAGGTTTTTTACTGCATTACCTACCTTACACTGAGGCAGTCCCTTTCCACAGGTGTGAAGGTCACAAGTGCCCCCTAGGGGATGAGAAAGGACAGATGGACTTGCTAGCTCTCAGGCTTGGCTCTAATCGGGGTGGTAGGTTATCCACTTGGTGTCCTTTCACACTGTACCTCGATGGGTGCCCCCAGACTGTTTCCCTGTCCTCCTCTGGCCATTCTGCTAAATTCAAACCTGCTGAAGTAGGATATCTTGATAAAATTCCACTCAATGTATATCCTCAACAAACACATACATATATATATATATATATATATAAAACTGTGTCCTATACAGAATGGCTCAGAAAAAGGAATGTTCAAAGAAAAAGGGTCTAGAATTATTTTTTTTTAACTTTTCTCCAAAATAATGTCCTTTCCTAGGACACTAGCATAACCCAAAGCATTGCGTGTGGGAAGGGTTACACGATTGGCTAGTGGCTTTTTTTGTCCAATTTCTCACGTAGACAGCAGTATAACCCAGTTATCAAAGTACAAAAGGTTCAGAAGTAAATCCAACAATAAGAAAAACTCTTAATCAAAGCGGGCTAAATCATAAAACTACTTCAGGTAGAATATTTCTGCCTCACAAATGCATTTGTTTTCACAAACTATGAAAATGTTTTAAAAATACATTGCAGAACTGTGCTAAAGTTTCTATATAACATACTATTAAAGGGGAAAAAAAAAAGACCACAATGAACTAAGCACAGCTTTTAATAAATGTCTCCCATTATATTTAGGGGTCCTCAAAACCACACAATTATTCCACAGTGTGAAGATGAAATCTTTTACACAAAAAGACAAACAAACATTTAAACAGACATAATACTTTAAAGATTAGTTTATTTGAGGGAGGGGCAGAGCTGATAAACAGAAAAAAAAATAAAAAATAGAGGGTTGGTCAGGTACTTTACATGATAATAAAACATCTCCCAGAAAGCCAATTACAAATCATTACAAGTTTTTATTATATATTTTCCTCAGATTACACTTCAGTGGGAAGTGTAAAATGTTAAACCAAGGTTTTAAGAACTGGCCCGAGAGACGAGGACCCAGCTCTCCAATGCACATTAGTTATAAATTAGGGAAGGCCAGATGAAGGGGTTGAGGTGGGGTGGAAGGAAAGAGGACGAATGTTGATTCAGAATGTTTGATGCACGAAAGGCAGCGTCTGAATGCAACATGCCACTCAAACACCACCTCTTCCAGATATTTTATTTAAAAAAAAAACAAACAAAAAAAAAAAAAAAACATCCTACGAACAAAAAGTTCATTGCTACAGCAGCCACCTGGAAACCCACAGCATCACACCAAGTCTGAGGGGGATTCTCCTATGTAACATGGGTTTGAGTCTGTGGATATCGCTAGTAATCAGATTTTTTTTTTTTCATTTTTTTTTTTTTTTTTTTTGCCACTGGACGACAGGCTTCTGGCAAACTGTTCTATTCTGAGTGCAAACCAAGCATCTGAAGGCTTTCATTTCACTACTGAAGCTGCAAATCAGGGCTTCGTATTAATTCATTTTATTATCATAATGTGCTAAAAATGCAATCATTAGGGTCCAGCACATCAAGTCCATGAAGTTCTCTATGTGCTGGAGGAATAACCTTAAAATAGGAGCTCTGGGAGCCACCCAAAAGTCTTCTATACGAGACGTTGCTGCTTGGAAATTAATGTATTCTCTGGCATAAAAATGATAACCTTTGTGCAATGTAGCAGAGGTTTTCGGGAAGCATTGAATATACTGTGTGATAATCCTGTTAAACTTCCCTTTCCCAAAGAAAGCATGAACTGCGATTAAGGGCTCCCTCACCACACACCGCACTTACGCCCCCTCCTATTTCACGCACACGGTAAAAAGCTGCAGCAGCATGCAAGAGAACAAACAGCTCATTGTTTTTCTAACTGAAGATCATTGTTGCAGGTGTCAGAGTTGGACTGCTTTTAGATTTCTGAGGGGACAGAGCCGGAAGGGGTGTTGCTTTTCTTGCTCTGGCTTATGCCAATGACTTATGGAATAGGGCATATGGGAGATTAAAAGGAGAGGGAGGAAGGAATCCAATAGACACTGGTATTCCCCCAGGTTAGTCTGCATATTCTTCAGGCTCCTCTTCTCCATCCAAAGACAAAGCTGCGTATTTACTTGCGTGGCTGAATTTCTACACATAAATTGAGAAAAAAATATATAGTTAAGGATGTTAGCCTGGTTCATAAAAATTGGCATAAACAGGTGCTGAGAACAACAATGGAATGAAAGACTGGAGTGAATATGCAAAACAGAATGGTTTAACCCTTTTGCAGCCAGGTCCGTACGTCATACGAACCTAACAGCGAGGGGTAACACACCCAATCCGGTTGCTCACACATCCCCGGTACCGGTGCTCCGTCTATCTCAAAGTACTGATCCCTCACAGATAACTACTATACACTGGAATAAAAAAAGGCTGATGCAAAATCAAATTAGGGTACTTGCTTTAGTTGTATTAACACAAGTCTATTGTGTTTTAATGAATGCACAGCACCATTTAATTGTGCACATTTTTTTTATATCTACCTGGAGTTCAAATTTGAGTAATCAAAATTGCACACACTAAAATAAAAACAACAACACTAGTTTGACAAAACTACCAATTTAGTACCCAAAAACAACCAGTAACTTTTTATTAATTTAGATTTTTACTTTTCTATTAGTGTTTAGATTAGGGGACTCCGTTACACCCACCGTTGAAAATCTGCAGCCCAAAAGGCAGCAAATAAAACAGATGTAAAGTAGTAGGAAAAAAATAAATAAAAAAATACTTACAGCTGCCTGCTCTTCTTTACTCATTGGCTCTGACCCTACATTTAAATCCTCCTCATCGTCCCTGTAAATAAAAAAATGTTAAACAATTTTAATGCCTCCAAATCCAAACTTTAAGCAAACACTTGTACAGTTACAAATGACATCTAAAAGAATAAACGTTCAACAAGGTCCAATTCTGAATATAAAAAAAAAAAAAACTCAGTAAATCTGTAATGAAAGCTAAAAATCTGTAAGAGCTTCAGAAATTTTAGTACTGATGTTTAGACATTTGTTTCATTGTTGCAGCTATAAACTGATTTATACTACCCAATGAGGCGCTGAATAAAACACTTGACTTTATTACAGATGAGAAACTAAGGTCCGACTCACCAGAAAGCAGGGCGGGAAAGGCATGTTTCTCTGCATGTTTCCCACACTGCACTCAAAACGCACTGCCTCTGCAATCTGCTGTGAGTGCCAATGCAAGGTTAATGGCACCCCAAACGCAGATCGCAAATGCAGTACACCAGATTGAACAGTACCATGCGATTTGATGCAGCACCTTTCTGAAAAGTCATTTATGTACTACTTTTTCTGTGTTATGCTGCGATTTGCAGCCCATTCACCGTGTACATGGAGAAGCAACAAGTTTATTCAAGTGCACTGCGAACTATAAACCATCAATAAACTTATCAGATCAGCCTCATCACAAATCACTGCCCTCATCTCTTCTTATGCGTTAACCACTTCACAATACAGGGGCTTTTTATACCACTTCCATACCGGGCCTATTCTGGCACTTCTCTCCTACATGTACAAATCATTCTCTTACTCCAAAATTACTCAGAACCATAAACACTATATATGTTTTTTTAGCAGATACCCTAAGGAATAAAATGACGGTCATTGCAACTTTTTATCTTGCACAGTATTTGCGCAATCATTTTTCAAACGCCCTTTTTTCGGGGGGGGGGGGGTCACGAGTTAAAAAACAAAAAAAAACAGTAAAGTTAGCCCAATTTTTTTTTCATAACATCGCACTCAGGGCTCCGACGGTCATAGAGAGGACTGGTGACCAGATGGTCACCAGTCATCTCTATGCTCGTCATTTGACAAGACCGGCGCCAGACGATTCTTTTTCCGGGCCCCCGATGGCACGGGAGAGCCCGGAGAAGCACCGGATGGCGGTGGGAGGATGTCCCCTCCCGCCTCCTATTAGAACGACCAAGCGGCGGAACTGCTGCTATGATCATTCTTATCGTCATCATCATTTTTATCGTGCGCAGAATTGCCGGCAGAAGAGAAGGATATCTGAATGATGCCTCTAGATATCCCCCCCACAAAGCCCAGGCCGTCATATGACGTCCACCCAGGATGGGAGATCCCATCTGTGGGCGTCATTTGACTATGGCTGGGTGCACATGTATCAAAATTCGACCGGTCGGCAGCAATTTGCTAAAATAAAAAAAAAGTCAGTCTGTCTAATGACCGGCTCCCATCAAAAGGTCCTGATCTGTGTATTCTGGGGGGTTAGCCCCCGCTGTCAGAATACAATAATGCAGTGGGGGAGATCCTTGCATCCACATCACTTGTGTGGCCGGGATGAACTTAAAAAATAAAATAAAAAAGTCCGTGCATACCCTGCTTTACTCACTGATGTGCTGCTTCCTACCATGCCCCCAGGAAGTTTACTTGCAATTCCTCTGCCACACAGCTTACCTATCAGACACTTGATTGCGATCTCCAATGCCACGTCCACTAGACTTCGACACATGGTCCAAATCATCTTTGTTCTCATCTGCTTTAAAAAAGGAACGAATAAGCTCTGGGGAAAATATAACATATGAACACACAGGTCACCTTTGACAAGCGACTTACCTCCTTGCACATTCACAGGCTGCCGCCTTTCCGAATCATAAGGTCTCTCCCCTCCACTAGAAGTGAACAAAAAAAAAAAAATATTACCATAGTTGTCCAAAGCAATAAATTCCATGGCAGTCTTCTTTGCAGAATGTATGAATCAAATGCATAAATTCCTATCAGACATTGCTCAAATTATACATTAGAATGTTAGCAACTACCAAGGGTGTTAAAGAGCAAAGGTTCTTTCGAAGTCATGGCCCATCAGGACTTTGTTTTCATTTGCCAGTTGTGTGCTCACATTACACTTTCCAAAGTAAGCCTAGGTTCACACTGACAGCGAGATAGAAAGAAAGTTCATCCGAACGTGCACAATTTCATACAGGCATGTCAGTCCGACTTCGGGGGACGATTTCCGAGACATCGGTGCAGGTTCCTGCACCGATGTCTATTGAAATCGCCAAAAGTAGTACAGAAACTACTTTGGGGAATCAGTGCGGCGCCGCAAAGTCAGCTTTGCACCGATTCGGACGGTGCCATTGCTGGCAATAGCTGCCGATTTGGCATGCGATTTGACATGGGAACCTAGGCTAAAGCAGAGGTTTTTTTTTTCTCTCCTTAGAGATCTGCTGTTCAAGTCTCTACTAAGTTTTCAGAGCCGGAAAATATGAATTATACAGGATACATATAGCAGCAACTGTGCGCACAGCGCTTTACAAAATGAGGGCAGATGGTACATTTATAATATATACATGTACATTGAGCGCACATCCACACAAAAGTCCACAAACAGCAAGTGAAAACAGAGATGTGCAAATCTTCTAAAAAATACTAAAGTCCAGGAACAAGTGAAAACATTCAACTATCTGACTCTGAATGTATTGAAGAGACGACCAAGACACTTGTGCCCTTTACCACAGTTAAGGTCGGCCTCTTACCAAATATGAAAGATCCCCACCACAGATCAGCCAGGCATGTAATTAACAGACCACCAGACATTGATCAATGGCAATAGCAGGACACCAACTTCCGGTTTTAGCTATTCTAAGGATCAGGCCGCATCCGCACTCATGAGGCCGGGTTCACACCTATGCAAATTGGTTGCGGCTTACATTGCATAAAATACATTGATTTCAATGAGGCTGGTTCACATATGTGCGATGCATTTGCACTGCACATTGCCCAAAAAACGTGTGCGTTTTCTAGGCATTGCGGCTCAGGTGCGAATTCAGGCCCATTATCTTCTATGGGCATGCATCTGATTCGCACATGTTCCGTTCTGAACAGGGATCTTGAGGGGGAACTCCGACAAATTTTAAATAAAAAAATTGGCATGGGTTCCCCTCCAGGAGCATACCGGGCCCTTAGGTCTGGTATGGATTTTAACGGGAACCCCTACGCTGAAAAAACGGCATGGGGGCCCCCCCCCCAAAGTCCATACTAGACCCTTATCCGAGCACTCCACTCCAAAGCACCCTGTCCCCATGTTGATGAGGACAGGGCCTCTTCCCGACAACCTTGGCCGTTGGTTGTCGGGGCCTGCGGGCTTATCGGAATCGGGGAGCCCCCAGATCACGGCCCCCCCACCCTATGTGAATGAGTATGGGGTACATTGTACCCCTACCCATTTCAGCTGGTAGAAAAAAGAAAAAAAAAAAAAAAGTCAAAACACACTACACAGGTTTTTAAAGTAATTAGGCAGCTCCGGGGGTGGTCTTCTGCTCTCCGGTGTCGTCTCTGCACTCTCCGGCGCTTTCTTCCTTCTGCCGGGCGCCTCCGCTATCTTCTTCCACCTCTTTTGCTAGTGGGGGCCCGGTCTTCATCGTCTTCCCTCCGCCCGATGTTGCCTCGACGCTCTCTGCCGCTATAATGCCGTGTGCGCGTAGCGCAACGACTTATATGGGCATGGTCACCGGGTAATGCGTACCCCCATACTCATTCACATAGGGTGGGGGCCCCCTTATTAAAGGGGGCTGCCGGATTCCGATAAGTCCCCCACCCGCAGACCCCAACAACCAATGGCCAGGGTTGTTGGGAAGAGGCCCTGTCCTCATCAACATGGGGACAGGGTGCTTTGGGGTGGGGGGGGCCGCACGTTGAGGATATGCGGCCTGGTATGGTTCAGGAGGGGGGCGCTCGCTTGTCTCCACCTCCTTTCCTGACCAGCCTGTGTGCTTGGATAAGGGTCTGGTATGGATTTTGGGGGGACCTACACGCCGTTTTTTTTCGGCGTAAGGGTTCCTGTTAAAATCCATACCAGACCTAAAGGCCTGGTATGCTCATGGAGGGGAACCAATGCCGGTTTTTTATTTAAAATTTGGTGTGGAGTTCCCCCTCATAACAGTGGCGAGACTTCCCTCCCTTCTCCCAGGTCAGCAAATCCGCAGTTAAAAGGCAAAGGAACTGCTGAACAACTGTTTGTGAACTTGGCAAAGAAACCGGAGCTCAAAAACGCAACGCACAAGTGTGAATCCAGACTGAAGGAGAAGAGGGTGAAGGCCAACAGTGAGGGTGAAGGCCAGCAGTGAGGCATCAGTAATTTTTTTTTACCTCGGTCTATTGTTTTAACCTTTTGGTGCCGGTCAAAACGGTAAAGTTAGCCCAATTTTTTTGTACAAATGTGAAAGATGTTATGCCGCGTAAATAGATACCCAACATGTCATACTTTGAAATTGCGCACACTCATGGAATGGCGACAAACTACGATACTTAAAAATCTCCATAGGCAACGCGTTAAAAATATCTACCGGTTATCAGTTTAGCGTTAAAGCATCCAATAATCATGGCAATACCTCATGTGTGGTTTGAACACATTTACATTTGGGGGCGCGACGAGCACAGAGACGAGTCGCTTAAAATTTTTATTTTTCTCTAATTTTATTTTTACACCGTCTTTAAAAAAATAAAATAAAATTCTGACCGTTTTTATGTAAACATCCCTTGTGACAGCAATAGGCAATGACAGGTACTCTTTATGGAGGGATCTGGGGACCCCAAATCCCTCCTTTGCACTTAAAAGCATTCAAATAGCCAAGTTTGGCCGTTTTCAATGCTGTCATTTTTAAAAATTTGGCGCCTTTAAAGCTCCAGTAAACCGGAAGTGATGTTATGACATATGTTAATACAATACAGGAGGAATCAGATGGCTAGCTTGAGAAGGGGTGAAAAGGGAGCTGGAGAGCAGGAGGTCTTAGGAGCAATGCAGAGAACGTTTGAAAGTATTAAAATGAAAAACCTCAAGGGGTTGAACAGTACAGTTCAAGGCTTCAGGATTGATAAGTGGGATCCCAGAATTACATTTGACCACAGTTGTGACTTGGGAGCGCTTACCTTTGAGAGGACTCTGAACTAAGGGAGCGAGAAGGGCCAGGTGCTGTACTACGCTTCGCCCATGCATTCTCCTTAGGAGGTGGGGCAGGCATAACTTTGAAAGGTAGCTGGGAATCCGATTTGGGGGACTTCAAGCTAGGAGATTCCTCATCTTTTCCAAACACTTCATTCTCCACAGATTTTTCACTTTCTCTCCGTCGTGAGACTGTGGAGCAGTAACCAGAAATATGTTACAGTGTATCACTTCATGCTCCAAGAGATAAAACAGCCGAGACCAAAATGCAACTATAACATTGTTAGTAATAACAATGCAACAGTAAGGCTCCATGTACACTGGACGCAAAAAAAAAAGTTTTTTTTAGCATTTTTGCAATAGCGTTTTTTTTTCAATGGATCAAAAAATGCTGGCAGGCTGCGTTTGAGCGTTTATTAGCATTTTTCGGCGGTTTTTCCAGCCGAAAACCGGCGCTTTGAACGCAAATTTCAAGCCCATTAACTCCACTCACTGCTCATTAACACTAAAAAACGACCATGTGTGCATGAACACATAGGCTAACAGAGTGCAGTTAATGGGCTTTAAAAAAAAAAAACAAACAAAAAAAAACGCCAAAACGCCAATAAACTGCAGTTCATCAGCTTCAGTGTACATCGAGCCCAAGTTTGTTTTCAGTGCCACTCTGTCAATTCTTAATATCAAAAAATCTAATAAGTAAATTAACCCAAAAACTTTGCACAACTCAACAGAAGAATTCTAATAACAAACCCTAAATTAAACTTGTCACAAGCTTGGACATCTGACAATTGAGCATATGACAAAGAATGCATTAAGTTAGGGAAAAAAAAGGTAATATCTTCTGCATTCTTTGTCATATGACAGCCGGAAAGTGGTTGTTATCCTGACTGGGCATCATATGATGTCCAGCAGGATAAGGCGGGGGCGTGCAGATCAGTGATGTGGTGTGTCAGTCTGACACACCGCATCTCCGATCAAGGTAAAGAGCCTTTGACATGCCCACCCATGGCCACCAGGGACGTCCATTAGGGATGGCACTATGCCCATCAGTGATGCCTGCCAGTGCCGCATATAAGTGCCAACTCATCAGTGCCAATCAGTACTGCCTCACCAGTGCAGACTTATCAGTGCCGCCGTCAATGCAGGAGAAAAAAAAAAACGTTTTTCTGTTCGTTACAAAACTTAATACTTTTTTCCCAAAAATTTGATTTTTATTTGTAGCGCAAAAAATAAAAAAAATTGCAGTGGTGATCAAATACCACCAAAAGAAAGCCATTTGTGTGTGTGTGTGTGTGTGTGTGGGGGGGGGGGGGGGGTGGTGATAGCGCTGAAAGCTGAAAATTGGTCTGGGCAGGAAGGTGTAAAAGTGCCCTGTATTGAAGTGGTTAAATTGTTAGAAAACTTGACTAATCAATTCCTAGCACAGCCAGCTGCAAGTCATAGCCCTCTACAGTAAATGCACATATCTAAAAGTTAATATTTTTGTTGAATTATCTGGCGACAGGGTCTCTTTAATCAAAGTAGTCAACATCCAAGTGATCATATTTCTATATGCACACAGACGTTTTAGGCAGGTGTGGAAAAGAAAAAATTGTGAATAAATGCTTTCAGAAATAGAAGGGTTTGTTTTTATCAATTAACAAAAATGGAAAGTAAATGAACAAAAGAAAATCTTAATTAAAGTGATAAAGCGAAAAAAGGTTTACCCCTAAAAGGGTAAGGAACGTTTTAGATTTCTCTGTCCTCCCCCTTCCCTGTGTGGAAAAGGGGAAAAGAGATCCAGCGCTGTGCATGGCTTCGCCCCTCTCTTACTCTTCACACAGACTAGAACAGCTGTCAAATGCAGTGAGGAAGTGAGGGGAGGGCTAAATCCCACTGTGTGTCTATGGAGCATGGCTCCATAGACACACAGCTTGGGAGCTGTGAAGACACTGTGTGCCCCTCATAGCAAACTGCTTGCTATGGGGACACATGAAGAGGAGGAGCAAAGATCGCCAGCATAGGACACGAAAAAAGGAGGATATGCCATATGACTGCTAAGAGAAGGCAAGTATAACGGGTTTGTTTTAATGTAAAAGTAAAAAAAGATAGACTTTAGTAACATGTTAAACAATATTTGGTGCAACTACCCCCTGGACTTCAAACCAGCATCAATTCTTCTAGGTACACTTGCACAGTTTTTGAATGAACTAGGCAGGTTGTTCAAACATCTTGGACACTTACCACAGATCTTCTGTGAATGTAGGCTGCCTCATATACTTGTGTCTCTTCATGTAATCCCAGACAGACTCAATGTTCAGATCAGGGCTCTGTGGGGGCCCAAACCATCACTTTCAGGCATAAATTATCCATCATGCAATACCATCAAGGAAGCGAGTGATTGGTCCCAAATTTATTCTACAGTAGGATAATGACCCCAAACATACAGCCACGTCATTAACTAAAAGGAGTCCTGAAAGCGATGGTTTGGCCCCCACACAGAGCCTTGAACTCAACATAATTTCCAAGGTGTTTGCCTTAACCTACCTGCTCAACTACTTCAAAAACTGTACACAGGCACTTTGTGTACCTAAAAGAATTGATGCGGGTTTGAAGCCAAAGGGTAATCACACCAAATATGGATTCGATTTAGGTTTTTCTTCTGTTCGCTCACTTTGCATATTGATGAACATAAACAATTAAAATTCATATTTTTAAAAGAATTCCCTCACGTGTGCCTAAAATAAGAAAAAAAAAACCCACAGTATACATGCCACTATGATGCATTTTTATGCATTAACATATGTAAATGGACAGATTTACTGAACTAAAAACTGTAAAATCATAAAAATGCACGTATAATGCACGCTTTATACATGGAAAATCTGTGCATTACACAAAATTACAAATTCATAATCCACTTAAAAAGAAACTGTCATTTTGAACATACAAGGCTTTTTTTTTATTAAATGCTAGTTGGCAGGCTGTACAGTTGATGCTTTTGCTTTCACACTTTCTAGGAATAGAAATAAAAAGGAAAGTTAGAGAAGCGCCAGAAAGCCTAATCTGCATTGTAGTTCCATGTCATTTCGTCAAAGTATTGAATCCAGAGGCTCATAACCACCAGTCGGCTAGCATTTTCAGAAGGGGAGCTCTTAAAATAAGACTGCGCTACTGCAGTCCTCACACCATTGTTAGAATTTAAATAAGGTTTTGTTCACAAACTAGCATTGCTTTTTATTTTCCAACTCATTTCTTGTACAGGGTCCCTCGAAAAAGGTTAAGAATGCATATTCTTAAGGATCTATGCTCAACATAATGGTGAATAAGTTAGGGGGAAAAAAGCTAGTCCGCCAAGTATAAGTGTGTGTGCGAATAGGCATAAAACATACAGGAGTACTAGGATTTTAGGAGTTTTAGTTGCTTCAGCTGTTTCTGCACTCATTCATTTATACATGAACTATTAGTCATAGAAGTTTAAAGAGAACAGAAAGATTCTGTATATCACTCACTCCTTGATGATCCACCAGTAGTGCCTGTTTGAGACGACTCACTTCCAGTCCTAGACCTTTCTTGGTTTTCTTCACTTCGCCAGCTTGGATGCCTACAAGTTAATAAAATTAAATGATCAGAACCAAAAATCGCTGCTCAGGAAAAAACTTGGACAAAGAGCATCACCTGCTCGAATGCCCATAGAAAAAAAATCACAACCACTTAATACTACTCTAGCATGCATTAACTGTTGCGTCTATCCTAGTAACAACAAAAGGTTGTAATACTGATGGTGCACCATTTTATCAATTGTGGGTGGAGTGGAGAGCCTAGAAAAAAAACCCTGACTGGGAGTGAAGCACTGACCTAAATGAAACAGAGGTGGTATGTGTCCTGCAGTGCTGCCAGGAGCAACCACTGAGCGCAGGGGTTGACTAGAGGTCCAACAATCCTGAGGAGGCTTCAGGGAGGTGATATCAGTGCATTAAAGCAGTGTTTAACAGTGCAGAAAAAGGGAGAAATACAAGTATCTGTACGAGTACAAGACACAGGTTTCTTTAAAAGTGTAACTCCATTTTTGTTAAGGGAAAAAAAAAATTCAAATCCCCCCGGCCAGTCAATGTTCATTGTAGGAATTCTAAAACTTGGTTGTAGATTCCTACACTTTTTCGGCTCTGAAGAAATAACGGTTTGTTTCACATGACTGCAGACTGATTCTGAATTGGAAGATCTGGTTGAGTATATATATACCTAGAGCAGTGTGTCTCAACCTTTCAGTCAAGGCACCCTGCACAATCTTGAAGCCCTCCATTTTAAAATGTGAAAAGCGAAACAAATAGTTTTACGTATCGTAGCAGCATCCACCCAGTGTTAGGGAGGATTTATTCTTCCAAAGCAAATACACCTTTGCACACTGGTACTGATTAGTAGTTTAATGTTCTTCAGTTTCTCTCGGTTATTCGGCTAACGCGACCCCAGTGCTGAAGAGGGACAGCGGAGGGGAAAACAAGGATGCTGTGCTGGTGCCCAATGTCCTCCCTCTCAACTGATGATGCCATTGGTTGTTAGGACACCGGCGGCTAGAAGGTTGTAATGGTGCACTATAAAAACCTGTGGCTTTACATAACTACAAGGCAGGCTTGATTCATCCTCTGGCTCATTTACAATTTTCGGGCATTTTGCCAAGGCACCCCTGTGTGCCTGGGCACCTTGGTTGAAAATGGCTGGCCCAGAGAACTGTGTTCTAATGGGGAAAGCTGCAATGTCTGCATCTCTTAAGTATTTAACCCTTAGGAAGTAACTCACCAAAAACTTAAATTTCTATTACAGGGGATGCCAAAAATTTTACTTGCATGTTATTACAGACTTCTGAGAAAATCACCCAATCGCATACAGTGCCTTGAAAAGTATTCATACCTCTTGAATCTTTCCACATTTTGTCATGTTACAACCAAAACCGTTAAAATGAATTTTATTGGGATTTATACAGAGATTAAAAATTACACACAGATGGACTCTATTTACTAATTACGTGACATCTAAAAAGGTAATTGGTTCCACTAGAATTTAGTTAGGGGTATCAGAGTAAAGGGGGCTGAAAACAAATGTGAAAACCATTTATAATTTTCCTTCCACTTTACAATTATGTGCCACTTTGTGTTGGTCTATCAAGTTTTTGGTTGTAACATAATGTGGAAAATTTCAGGGGGGGGGGGGGGGGTAGAATACTTTTTCAAGGCACATTAAGCAGGAAATTCAATTTCAAGAGGCATTCTGTACACCATAAATGCAATGGGAATGCCAAGACAGTAAATTTTTCCCACACAGGCAGAACGTCGTTTCAACGGTCGAGTAAAAATGGGCATATGGCACTGCCTCAAAAAAGGAGGCTAGCATTAGGCCAAAGACCCACATATTGCATTCATGAACCTGAGGGCTTTCTTTGGCCCCGAATGGCCATCAGAACAAAGAAAGAAGTTTGTCTCAAGGCAGAAAGGTTCTGGATAAATGGATGTACCTGAAGCTCTACAGAACCTGTTGTGTGCATTGGAGATTGGCTGACAACAGAACAGGGAAGAACGGGAATTGAAGTGACTTTGAACATGACATGATTGTTGGTGACAAACGGGCTGGTCTGAGTATTTCAACTGCTGATCTACTGGGATTTTCAGACACAACCATCTCTAGGGTTTACAGAGAATGGTCCAAAAAAGAGAATATTCAGTGAACATCAGTTGTTTGGAGGAAAATGCCTTGTTGATGTCAGAGGAGAATGGGTAGACTGGTTCGGAAGACCACACTGGGTTCCACTCCGGTCAGCTAACAGGAAATTGAGGCTACAATTCACACAGTCCCACTAAAATTGGAAGATTGGAAAAACTTTGCCTGGTCTGATGAGTCTCGATTTTAGCTGCAACATTCAGATGGTAGAATCAGAATTCGGCGATAACAATTTTAATCTATTCTGCCTTGTATTAATAGTTCAGGCGGGTGGTGTAATGGTGTGGGGGATATTTTCTTGGTACACTTTGGGACCCTTAGTACCAATTGAGCATCGTTTACATGCCACGGCCAACCTGAGTATTGTCGCTGACAATGTCCTTATGACTAGTGTACCCATCATCTTCCAAGCGGGGTAATGCACCATGTCACAAAGCTCAAATCATCTCAAACTGGTTTCTTGAACATGACAATGAGTTAATACAATATGGCTTGTATAGCAATTACATATGCTATATTTTTTATTTGCCATTTTTTCACCCATGAAAGTGGAGTTACCCTTTAACAAAGCTGGATAGCAAACTGATGACAAAGCAGAGTACATCAAATTAGTCAACCCACTCTTACCTTTCCCGTGGCTTCCTCTCTATCTGTCGAGGTCGGTCATCATCCAAATGACGATGCATTTTTTCCTGTTCTTTCTGCAATCTTTCTTCTACCTCACGTTCTCGGGCAGCTGTGTCCACAGGTTTGGCACCCCCAAAAATTGACGCAGCTCGACTCGTGGCTGTTGAAACACCACTGCTCTCCTCCTCTTTTGGTGCAGTACGAGGTTTAAGATTCAACCTTGGCCTCTGAGTAGGACCTGTGTTCATAAAAGTGGGATATAAAATTTAAAAGCAGAGGACCACCCTAAAAAACATTTATACATTAAAATGTTCTTTGAATCAAATAAAAAAATTTTTTTTTTACTTACCAGAAACCCGTTGCTAGGCAGTCTTCCTAGTCCGCGGTGCTGTTCCGCCACTTCCTCCTCTTCGGCGAGCTCCCCGTTGTCTTCTGGGACCTGTGTGTGTCCCAAAAGACGATGGGGCCATTCACAAAGCGCTGCGCGACTCGCGCATGCGCAGTAGGAAACGGGCAGTGACGCCGCAAGGCTCTGCCGGTTTCCCTTAGTTGCAATGGCAGCGCCAGCACCCGATCCGATGGATGGATCGGCCACGGGGGGCCGCCATCGCAGGGCTCGTTGGACAGTTAAGTGCCCTTATTAAAAGTAAGCAGCTACAGTGTTTGTAGTTGCTGACTTTTAAAAAAAATAAGGCTGGAACACCACTTTAACAGCTGGCACATGTATGAGTTGTAGTGCCCAAACAGCACAGATATAAACTAGTTTAATAAAGTCTGCAACAAGGTTTACATTTTTTAAACTTGCACATACCACCTCCACCACCTCCTCCTCCTCCTCTTTCTTCCCTCTTTTCTTCATTCCTGGAAAAGCCGTTCCACTTGTCCGACCTATCATCTCGCCGTTCATCTCGCCGGTCATCGTACCGATCACCACCATATCGATCTGAACCACCACCACCGCCGCCACCGCCTCTGAAATCATCATCTCGACGGTATCCGGTGCCAAACGCTCTCCTTCCACTTCCACCTGCACTACCTCCCCGGGAGTCATAACCTAATAAGAAAAAAAAGCATTAAGCCAAAAATTTAAATAAAAGTACATTGTTGAACACTAGATTAAAACTTGACTTAGAGCTGCACGATTCTGGCTAAAATTAGAATCACAATTATTTTGCTTAGAATACAGATCACGATTTTCTCTCACAATTCTCGCAGTGTAACATCTTTTACATTATACAAAAAAAAAATTGGGCTAACTTTACGACTTAGTTTTTTTTAAATGCTTAAAAAAAAAAAAAAAAACTGCGTTTGAAAAACCGGTGCAACATAAAATATTGCAGCAACTACCATTTTATTCTCTAGGGTCTCTGCTAAAAAAAATCATCATGTTTGGGTGTTCCAAGTAATTTTCTAGCAGAAAATTATGATTTTTACTTTTAAGCAACAAATGTCAGAAAAAGGTTGTCTTTAAATGGCTAAACTTCCTTCATCTACATGCCAGAGTTCTTTCCTTTGATAAAACAAAAAGATACTTTGTTTCTACTTTTGTAATAAAACTTGGCAGACTGCCTGATTTTGTTTTTTCAGCTGTGAGAAAGATCGTGACATGCAGTTTTGAAGATCGGGAAGGGAAAAGGATCATGATTTCGATTCTGCTCTAACTTGACTACCTCATGCCCAAGTGGTATATTCAAAGAAATATTGGCATTGTCTGGAAGGAACCTCCTATACCCACTTTATTCCCACTCCATCACAGCTTTTCTACAGCTGGTGGAGCGGCACTGCTTCCAAATTTCACCAACATAGCTGATCTGAAAGCTGGCTGAGGAGAAGCATGCAAGGAGATTGGAAGGGATGTCCTTTCGAGCACCATAACCTTGCCAAGTAATTGCAGTGAGGAGTTGTATTTTTTAAATGGCTACAAAAACCTAATATAGCAGTCTTCTAAACACACACACACACTATCAACTTATATTCTTAAACGGAAAGATAGAAGCCGATTGGTTGTCACAAGCAACTGCTACCGATTCCGTTTTATCCAGTCTTGATAAATGCCCCTCAGTGTGTGTGAAAGTGTATGTAAAGATCTACCAATGTTTGTGCACAGTTAAAGCGCAGGTCCACCCGATTTTATTTATTTTTTTAAAGCCAGCAGTTACAAATACAGCAGCTGCTGACTTTTTAAAAAATGGGACACTTACCTGTCCAGCACGCCCGCGATGTCGGCAGCCGAGGCCGAGCAATCGCTCGTCTCGCGGCTGCACCCGCTGCTATCCTTGGTGAGGGAATCAGGAAGGGAAGCGTTGCGGCTTCACATGCGTGAGCGGCGCAGACCGTCCTCACTGGTTCCCGCTCTCTCCTGGGACCAGTGTGTTTGCCCAGGAGTTTTCCCAGAAGTGGGTGCAAATACCTGCACCCCCCTCCCCCTGAAAGGTGCCAAATGTGACACCGGAGGGGGGGAGAAAGAGTTCCGAAAAGCGGAAGTTGCATTTTTGGGTGGAACGCCGCTTTAAGTAAAGCAGAAAAGCAGTAAACTAAAGATTGTTTAGCAAGCACATTTAATGTTAGTATCTTGTATATTTAAAAAAAAAAAAAAAAAATATATATATATATATATATATATGGGGGGGGGGGGCTGGACGTTGTAATAGGGTAACGGTCTAAAAAAAAAAAAAAAACTAGTCATGCCAAGTGCACTCATCCTACAAATTTTTCCAGCAACAAATATGCAGTCCAGGAGAAAACGTCTGTTTCCAGCTTTTACATTTATAAAGCGGAGAACAGAACAAGTGTTCCAAACCTTATCAATGTAGGTCAATCACACATCAATTATAGAAATTATACAAGTGCAATGCAAGTAAAGCAATGAAAACAAGTGATCAAAAAAAAAATTGATTTGAAAAACACGTCAAACACTTGGTATTTTGCTCATGTTTGATATTTGCCTCTATCATAACCCTGGCGATCACGGTCATCGTAGCGATCCCTTCCTCTGTCTCGATCATAGCGGTCATCCCTGCGTGGGCCATCACGATACCGGTCTGACTCATACCGGTCACCTCGATCACTTCGATACCCTGTCAGAAGGTTGGCATTAGTATTACAGGTCCAAAGAAAATATTTATCATGCACTGAAGCAGCCACTAGCATTCATACAATTGCTTCTAAAGGTCTATAAATGCTGTACTATCTTGCACTGCTTGGGGTTTATACACACACTTAAGGCCTCATGCCCACTGGCGTTTTTACAGCTGCGTTTTTTGCAGCTTAAAAACGCCTGTCCATGTTATTGTAAATATATAAAAAAAAAAACGTCGGAGCTAAAAACGTGACCGCGCGTTAGTGCGCGTTTTTGCATGTTTTTTGACGCTCGCGTTTTTTTCTGCCTAATTCTGACGCTGAGGAACGCACTGGTCCTGGGTTTTTTTTACAGCTTAAAAACGTCTATGCTATGTGCAGCTCAAAAACGTCTAGGTGGGCATGAAGCTATAGACTAACATGGACAGGCGTTTTTTAAGCTGTAAAAAACGCTCAAAAACGCGGCTGTAAAAACGTCCGTGGGCATGAGGCCTAAAACTAAAAAAAAAAGAAGAAGCACACTGCTAGTGTATAAATATCCCTACATTATTTTAAACAATGGTAATACAAATCCAAAACACTCATTGCAACACTCCAGGTGCAGCTTTAAAGGCTGGTACACAGGACAAATATCTGGTTCAAAGTAAACCTTTTCAACATTTGGCCAGTGTGTACAGCAGCCTGTCTGGCTTCTGTTGAATGGGCATGCTGGAAAACCAGCAGCCGACCAGCATCAAATCAGCGTTCGCAGTCAATGGCTGTAAGCACTGAACAGCATGTCCTGACAGCGGGGCAGTCCCCCTCATGACAATAGCACAGTGGGGGAGATTGCTGAACCAACATTGCTTGCGTTAGTATAGTGAACGAAGTGTGTACCCCACATAATAGAGAAAATCCACTGGACAACGAGGAGTCTCTTTTCAAAAGTGAATCTCTATTGGGCACAACCACTTACTGTCTCCAAAGCCCTCTTCACGGCGAGGAGGATAATCATCCCCTGCATCTGTGGTGGAACGTGCCCTCCAGTCAGAGGAATCGGTCTTGTCAGAATCTCTGTTGCGGTCCCGATCTCTGCCAAATGAGCGATCATCCCGATCTAAAACACAAAGAAATTGTGGAAAATCAATGTTACTGCTTAGATTAGAAGTCCTTGTACTGCCAAATATTGTACAAAATTCAGGGGTAAAAAATAAATAAATAAATGCGATCAATCTCAAACAAAATACTATAGTACAGCTTGATTATAGGTTGATTGTGCATTAAATGCAAGGTATTGCATCTTGCAGACAGCAAGTGAAAAATCTCCACTTGATACCATGTTCATAATTAGAAATAAGACAGCATTTTTATGAACTATTCTATATAGTGATAAGTAGGGATGAGCCAGACGTTCGCCGAACAGCGATTATGCCGTGTTCGTGGCAAATTTGAAAAGCAGAACACCATTAAAGTCTATGAGACACCAACATGAAAAACCAAAAGGTGCTCAGTGTCATTTTGCTGTGGTATTGTTCTAAACATGGGAAAACTGCGCCACTTTACAGGCATACTATAAACACCCCCCCAGGCATGATATTTAAAAGGAATATTTCATTTTTATTGTTTTACTTGAAGCATTTTTAAAATCACTGCTCCCGAAAAAAACGGCGTTTTAAAAACTTTTTTTGCATTGACACCATGTCCCCTGGGGTAGAACATCCAAGTGAAAGATATAAAACACGAACATGTCAGAAGGAAACAAAAAATAAATAAAAAATTCAAAAAACAGAATCACGTAGCTGGAAAAAGGATCACCCTCTTCCTAAAGGAGAGGAAGAGGATGCAGAAGCTGGAAAAATGAAACATGTTCCAAAAGGTGAACCTATCCTTTAACCACTTCAATACAGGGCTTTTTGTACCTATTCAATACCGGGCCTATTTTGGCACTTCTCTCCTACATGTACAAATCATCATTCTTTTGCTAGAAAATTACTCAGAACCCCCAAACATTATATATGTTTTTTTAGCAGACACCCTAGGGAATAAAATGACGGTCATTGCAACATTTTTTCTTGCACAATATTTGCGCAATAATTTTTCAAACGCCTTTTTTAAAAAAAAAAAAAATGGTTTCATGAATTAAAAAATAACAAAACAGTAAAGTTAGCCCAATTTTTTGGGAACATATGAAAGATAATGTTACGCCGAGTAAATAGATACCTAAGATGTCACGCTTTAAAATTGCGCACACTCATGGAATGGCGCCAAACTTCGGTACTTAAAAATCTCCATAGGCGAAGCTTACATTTTTTTTACAGGTTACCAGGTTAGAATTACAGAGGAGGTCTAGTGCTAGAATTGTTGCACGCGCTCTAACGCACGCGGCGATACCTCACATGCGTGGTTTGAACGGCGTTTACATATGTGGGCGACTTACGTGTGCATTCGCTTCTGATCGCGAGCTACCGGGGACAGGGGCGTTTTAATATTTTTTTTTATTATTTATTTATTTAACTTATTTATTTATTTTTTTACAATGATTTTACTTTTTTTTTTTTTTTGATCACTTTTATTCCTATTACAAGGAATGTAAACATCCCTTGTAATAGGAATGTGTGTGACAGGTTCTCTTTATTGAGAGATGCGGGGTCAATAAGACTCCACATCTCTCCTCCAGGCTGGAAAGCATGAGATCAGCGAAAAAATTTTCACTGATTTCATACTTACAGCCGCAACGGCGGCTTTGTTTACATTTTTGAGACCCGGGCGTGACGTCATCACATCGCGCCCGGGCCTCCGACGATCATAGAGATGACTGGTGACCATCTGGTCACCAGTCATCTCTATGCTCATCACGTGACTCCACCAACGATGCCGGAAGATTCGCTCCGGGTCCCCGATCGCACGGGGGAGCCCGGAGAAGCACCGGATGGCGGCGGGAGGGGGGGGGGGGGGTGTCCCCTCCCGCCGCCTATAAGAACGATCAAGCGGCGGAACCGCCGCTATGATCGTTCTTATGGTGCACAGAATCGCTGGCACTTCAAAAGGATATCTGAATGATGCCTCTAGCTGCAGGCATCATTCAGATATCCCCCTACAAAGCCGAGGACGTCATATGACGTCCACCCAGGATGGGAGATCCCATCTGTGGACGTCATTTGTCTATGGCTGGGTAGGGAAGTGGTTAAGAATCCAAGGAACATGTGACTAGTCTGTGGGGAACCAAAAAAATAGGATTTTTTACTCACCGTAAAATCCTTTTCTCTGAGTCCATGGACCGACACAGCTTCTATTGACAAAGTGGGTATTATCCGTTAATTAGGAGTGACTAGGCAGAAAAACTTGTAAAAAGTGTTGCATCACACCTTCTACAGTACCGCCCAGGGGGCGGACCCCCCGGTATAACCTCTCAGTCTGCATCCCGCAGATCAGTTCGTCAAAAAGCAGAACAAACTTAAAAAGCAGGGGTGGGTGCTGTGTCGGTCCATGGACTCAGAGAAAAGGATTTTACGGTGAGTAAAAAATCCTATTTACTCTTTCGTCCATGGACCGACACAGCTTCTCTATTGACAAAGTGGGACGTCCCAAAGCAGTGTCAGAGAAAAAACGAGGAGTGGTAACAGCATAAAAATAAACTTCACCCCAAAACACAAAACAGCACTCCTCCAACGGAGGAGCTGCCACTCTAAACAGCCGCTTGCAAAACCTTGCGGCTGAAAGAGGCATCCGAAGATGCACCTACATCAACCTTGTAGAATTTTGTGAAAGTGTGAGCGGACGACCAAGTCGCTGCTTTACATAAATTGGGAAACAGACGCTTGATGTCGGAAAGCCCAAGAGGCACCTATTGCCCTGGTCGAATGCGCCGTGACAGGAAAGAGGGGCGCTTGACCATTTAAGGCGTAAGCCTGGATTACTCTCTTTTTTCAATCCACCTAAAGATGGTGGCCGACGAGACTGCTTGGCCCTTCTTGGGACCATCCACCGAAACCAACAGTGAGTCCGACTTCCGGAACAGGGAAGTAGCAGATAAGTATACTCTCAAAGCTCGGACAACGTCCAAGGAATGCAACCGCGACCCCTTAGGATTCGACGGATGAGGACACAAGGATGGAAGTACATGTCGTCATTGAGATGAAAAGCCGAAACGACTTTCGGAAGAAAGGAAGGCTGCGGCCGCAGCACCACCTTATCCTTGTGGAAAACCAAATAGGGAGCCTTGCAGGACAAGACTGCCAGCTCAGAGACTCGTCTAACTGACGTAACAGCCACCAAAAAGTCCACTTTCTGAGAAAGTGTCAACAGGAGAATATCTCTAATATTTTCAAACGGAGGTAGCGGGGGGCGGACCGGAGGGGCCACACGTCGAACCCCCTGCACAAAAGTACTCACGAGAGAGTGAGCTGCCAGGGGTCGCTGAAAAAAAAAAAGACAGCCAGGGCAGATATCTGTCCCTTAAATCGTACTTAGGGCAAGCCTTTGGTCCACCCCATGCTGTAAAAACAGCAGGATTCTGGAAACCAAATAGGTACGCGGATGCCATTTCATTTCCTCACACATGGAGATGTAGGCCTTCCAAGTGCGGTGATAAACCTTCCTAGAGGACGGTTTTCAAGCAATTCTCATCGTAGAGATTACCGAGTCTGACAGGCCCCGGTCTCTCAGTACCTGGTTCTCAACAGCCATGCTGTTAAAGCCAATGACTAAAGCAGGATGGAGTATGGGACCTTGCGATAGCAGGTCCTTCCGTAGTGGTAGGCGCCAGGGGACGTCTGCTACCAGACGTACTAGATCGGTGTACCAAGGACGCTGAGGCCAATCTGGAGTGATTAGGATCATTGGAATTCCCTTTGCCTCCACTCTGCGGAGCAGAAGAGGAAGAAGCCTTAAGGGAGCGAAGGCATAGATTAGCCGATACTGACCCCACGATGCCACCAACGCGTCCGTTGCGTCTGCCCATGGGTCTCTTGACCGGGCCACAAACCTCAACACCTTCCGATTGAGTCGGGAAGCCAGAAGATCTACGTCTGGTGTGCCCCATCTTTGGCAGAGGAGTTGGAACACCTCCGGGTGTAAGGACCCTTCTCCCTAGTCCAGCATCTGGCGGCTCAGGTAGTCCGCCTGCCAGTTCTCCACACCCGGAATGTACACGGCCGACAGTGCCGGTACGTTCTTCTCTGCCCACCTCAGGATGCGAGCAACCTCCAATGCTGCAGCTGAGCTTCTTGTTCCTCCTTGAGGATTGACATATGCCACCGCTGTGGCGTTGTCTGACTGGATCCTGACTTGACGCCCTTGCAGCCTCTGAGACCATTTGAAGAGGCACAGCCTGATTGCCCGGATTTCCAGGACATTGATCGGGAGGAGGGCTTCCTCTGGGGTCCAGCGACCTTGCGCCGACTGAACACCCCAGACTCCCCCCCCAACCTGTAAGGCTGGCGTCCGTCGTGATCACTATCCAGTAAACCGGAAGAAAGGACTTCCCGGCCATTAGAGCCGGTGCTGTCAGCCACCATACCAGGGATCTCCTGACTAGGTGGCTCACTCGGATTTGATAATCCAGAGATGAAGGGCATCTGTTCCATCTGGACCGAACTTCCTTCTGTAACACTCGAGTGTGGTATTGAGCATATGGGACCGCCTCGAAGGAGGCTACCATGAGGCCCAACACTCGCATGCCAAAACGGAGCGACGACCAATTCCTGGAAGTCAGCTGCCGTACTGCAGCCCCGAAGGGTCTGCAACTTCTCCACAGGGAGGAATACCTTTGCCTCTGAGGAATCCAGAATCAACCCCAGGTACACTAGGCTTTAGTGGGCACCATACTGACCTTTGCGTGTTTAGTATCCAACCACAGTCTCGACGACTGACAGGTAATGGACACGCTCACCTCTAAATTCTGAGCTTGAAGGCGCCTTCAGTAGAAGGTCGTCCAAGTAGCCCATGATAGCGATACCCCGCTGTCTTAGAAGTGCCAGAATCGGAGCGAGCACCTTGGTGAACGTCCTGGGTGCTGAGGCAAGGCCAAACGGGAGGGCCACAAACTGGTAGTGGTTCTTCCCGACAGCAAATCACAGAGACTTCTGGTGTCTGGAGTATATGGGGACATGCAGGTGTGCGTCCTTGATGTCCAAGGAGGCCAGAAAGTCCCCCGGATGGAGAGCCGTGACTACAGATCGAACCGACTCCATCCGAAATCTTTGTACTTTCACAAAGCAATTGAGGGCTCTGAGATCCAAGATTGGACAAACCCCCTCCTTCTTCGGCACAATAAACAGATTTGAGTAAAAACCCTGACCCCGTTCCTGTTCTGGAACAGGAATAACTACCTTGTGTTCCAGTAAACCTTGGACCGCCCCATACAGGGCCTCCCGACGGGTCAGTAGTAGCTGGAGATTGGAGGTGATGAATCTGTCCGGTGGACAAGAGAGAAACTCTATCTTGTAGCCTGAGGAGATTACTTCGCAAACCCACCTGTCGGAGACCAGAGCTGTCTACTAAATCGCAAATATGCGAAGACGTCCCCCCCACCCGAGAGCTGGGTGTGGGCGGACCTTCATGCAGAAGCAGATTTGTCCGCAGGCTTGTTGAGTATGCGGGACCAAGGACGCCTTTGTCCTTAGGCAGGCGCTTTATCGGCCTGGGGTCTTTTCCCTGTCACCCTAGGGGGACGAAAAAAACGCTTGCGTGCAGTAAAGGAGGGCCCTTGCCCTTGGCGTGGCCCCTTACCCTAGCTAATTTGGGGAAGCAAAGTGCTTTTACCTCCTGTGGCATCCTTGATGTCATCCAGAGAAGCCCCAAAAAGTCTGTCGCCCTTAAAAGGCAGATTCAACAGGGCTTTCTTGGAAGTCTGGTCCGCAGACCAGCCTTTTAGCCAGATCAGGCGGCATATTGCTACTGCATAAACCGAAGCTTTAGACAGCAGGGGAATAGTATCCATGTCTGACTCGCAGACAAACCTAAGGCCCTGGACCAACTGGTCAGCCAATGTCATCTCATCAGGAGGAGCATCTCGCTCCTTAACCCCTGGAGTAGCAATCTTGCCCATTCAGTAAGTGTGTGAGACACTAGGACCCCCGCCAAACGCCGGGCGTACTGCCGAGCCTACCACTGAGTATAGGTAGTAAGCAAGTGCTTCAGCCTTCTTATCCACAGGGTCCTTGAAAACAGGAGCCCCTTCTACAGGAATTGTGGTGGCTCTATTAAGTCTGGACACCGGAGGGTCCACTATAGAGGGAGAGGTCCATTTATTCAGAAAACTCTCCTCAAAGGGGTACCATACCGCAAACCTCTTTGGGGCTGTAAAGACCCTCAGTGTGTCCCATTCCTTGTATAAGAGTTTATCAAAAGACACACAAGGGAACACCTTAGCAGTGCGGGCAGGTCTATGAAACCCAAGTGGACCGGAGTCTCTACTGCTTCTGCAGTATTTTCCAACTTTAGCGTATCCCACACTGCAGTAATAAGGTCAGATACCAATGCCGTCTCACGTACTGACCTGGACTTGGAGTGCTCCTCACTGTCCGGTCATGGTCTGCAGTCTCTGATGCGCCAGAATCTGGGCCCTGAGCCGTAGCTGGACCTGGTTCTGCATCAGAATTATCCCCAGAAGCTTGCAGGGGATGGGGCATTTACTACCCCCTGTATTCCCGTGTGCTGCTTCCACCCTGGCAGCAAACGCCTCAAGGATTGCCGTCATAGCGTTTATAGACACCTCAGGGGCACCAGTTGCTAAATCTGGTGTTTCAGGGGAGAAGACATCTGGCTCAGATGCCATGCTGACCACACGCTGACACCCACAGGGCTCCAGGCAAGATATCAATAGGCCACCCTCCTGCGCTGCAGAGATGCTGGGTTACCCAGAGGACTGACCACCCTGGACCGGTACTGCTATGCTGCTGTGTGCTGCGCCTGTGATGCTGTCCCACTGCTGCTGTGTCAGTTTGCTTCTTTTATCAGCACTTCCTGTGAGAATTTTCGCGCCAATGTAATGCACCCAAGAGGCCGGAGGCTCTCGCAAAATGGTTGCCAAAACGTCTGTATGGAAGATAATGTGGGCTCTAAGAAAATGGCCGCCGAGCCGAAGATAGAGGTCAAGCAGCTGTAGCCCACAAAAAGATGGCCGCCGAACGGCAATATATACATACAGGGTGGACAAACATGGCCGCCGATCAGCTGATAGGGGCCAGTGGGTGTGGCCGAACAGGAAGATGGCCGCCGGGCAGTCACAAGAGGCCGAACTCGGCATGGACCACCCCAAAATGGCCGCCGACAGCATGGAGGAGGAAGCACATACAGGTAAGCAGAAATTACATTTCTTTTAAATGTTAGTTAGAGCCAGCCCCGCTCCAGTGGAACCCCTTAGGTGACCCTCAGCACCCAGCAACCTTTAGCTAGAAGTCCAGGGAGGAGGGAAAGGCAGGGAGAGAGGGAAGAAAGGGGCCACAACCACTTACTTGATCTCTCCAGGAATGTCCAGCTAAATCACCCAGCCGAGGCAGGGGAGTTTTACTTACCTATCCTGCATGTATTATGCTGGAAGACATTCCAAACAGATAATCGTCCGCGCACGGAAGGTGACTGTTGGCCAGGCATGCTGTGATTGGACCCAAAAGGGACGATCATATGTATGCCCTGGAGCGTGACGCTCACCGGACAGGCTGCTGCGACTCGGCCGTAAGGTCAGCCGAAGCTGAGCGATCCGATGCAAGCCTTGGAGCGTAAGCTCACCGGCCAGGCTGCTGCGACTCGGCCGTAAGGTCAGCCGAAGCTGAGCAGTCCGATGCAGGCCCTGGAGCGTAGGCTCACCGGCCACCCGTGGAGCGACGGGCATGTCGTGGAAAACCCAGCGCGTAGCTAGGGTCGGCACACGCTCGATGGCCGAAACTGGGGAGACTACAAGGATCGAGGATCCAGCCTGTCACCCAGTCGGCAGTTGATCGAAGATCGCAGGAAACAACAAATGTAGCAAAAAAATATATATATTTCTTTCTCGTACATCACGGGACACAGAGCGACATAGTCATTACTAATGGGTTATATAGATACCGTCAGGTGCTGGCACTGGCAACTTCCAAAACCGGAAGTACCCTCCCCTATATAAGCCCCTCCCATCCGGGAGCACCTCAGTTTTTTGCCAGTGTCTAAGGTGTTGGCCAAGAAGAAACATGTGTTTTTCACTGAGCTTGCGTACAGGTTCTTTTGGGCCTCAGTAAGCTATTCCGGATCCGACCAAAAAAGCTTCATAGCTAAACGGTCGGTACCCGGGCCTTGCAGAGAAGAGCAAGGTTTTGCCTGTAATGCTTCTCTTAGGAGAGCTGGACCCTGGGATCCAGAGCTCTGGTCATACCCACGACCAAGATGTTTTCTGTGCAGGGTGCTATACAGGTCCAGGGGAGTGGAATCCTTGGGAACCCGGTCCCTGAAGGTTTGATTACAATGCCTGCCGTGATAGGTGAAGTTTGGGCTTTTGTGGACCAAACAAAGTCCTGCGGCGGGGAACAGGTAAGTGGGGGCCCCCAGGAACTTGGTTCTATTGGGGGACCCCCAAGCCTAATTTGTCTTTCTGTCTGTTACCTAACGGTATTCCCGCTAATATTCTGTGTATGCCTGTTACTACTGAGAAAATGTAAAAATTTTAATAGTAGGCAAGGAAAAAAAAAAAAAAAAAAAAGTAAGACCGCGGTACCTGTGTTAGACACTAGAGGCCGCTATGGTTCTTTTTCTTGTAATGTGGATTTTTTTTTTCTTCCAGAATCAAATCCAGGCAGTTGGTATGTTCTCTCCTGGGAAGCTGTCTCCTCTGCCCTGTTGCTGCGCTCATCCATCCCCGGGCCCTGCGGCAAAGGGACCCTGGCTCCCATCTACCTCCTTGTTTTCAAAAAAGGCGCCAAAGGCGCACGTGCCCGCGCGCGTGCACGCGCCTCTATTCATAGGGGCGATCTGGAAAAAGGGGCGGAGCGGGTGGATGACGCTCAGGTGTGCGTCGCGGCGCTACTGCGCATGTGCGGGCGTCCAGCGTGTTTTAAAGCACATTATAGCTGGCTGTTGAAGTGCACAGACAGAGCTAGCAACAATATAAAGGCACATAGAGGCGGTTGATGCAGGCATCCCCTAGAAAGGCACTTTAGTAGACACCAACTGTGATATAGCAGCAATTGTGCTAGACTATTCTCAGTAAAAGTGGTGTATTACGGCTGGAATACCTCAGCTTTAGGCTTAGGAATATGCCGTCCAGAAGCTCCGGAACTGAATCTTCCAGGAAGCGAAGGGGGTCTCATCGGGCTCTGAGGATCTTGGGCATACTTCTGCTGCACCAGTCTCCCCTGAAGTTCAGAGGTAAGTGACCGTAGAGACCCCGCAGGGGTACTTGGTACTGTGGCTGTCCTCAGTTCACCTGCTCCTGTGTATGTAACAGAGGAGGGTTTTTCCTCAGCTTTGGGAGGATTAGAGAGAGATTGTCAACATTGATCGCTGCCTCCCTGTCAGGGAAAGCACGCCCGATCTCCATCTCCTCCTTCAAAGTGCCTGTTAGCAGAGCAACAGTCCCATACAGGGATCGACCTGCCTGAAGGGGATCAGGATAAGGTTGATTCTGTTATAGAGGAGTCAACAGTGGGGGAACCTTTTCTCAGCATCTCAAGCTGAAAGATTATGGGTTCAGTCTCTGACTAACATGGTCCGATCAGCATTTAAAAATGCACCTTGCGGAACCATCAACCACTACTGTATCCTCGTTGGGGTCGCTAGAAGCCCCCAGACTGTCTGTTCTTTTCCACTTCACCCTTTACTGAAAAGGCTTATTTACCAGGATTGGGAACGTCCTGAGAAAATATTTATTCCCCCAAGAGATTTCCGGTGGTCTATCCCATGGAGGATAAGTTCATCTAAAAAAAAAAAAAAAAAAAATGGAAGGTCCCTACAGTGGACGCAGCCATCTCTTGTATGTATAAATCACTGACATGTCCAATGGATAATGTCCAAATGTTCAAGAACCCAATAGATAAAAGATTGGAGTCCTTATGAAAGTCTGCTTCTTTCTACAGCAAGCTTGGTGACACGACCAGCAGTAGCAGCTATTGGGGTCTGCTAAGCAGTGAAGGATCAGTTGAAACAGGTCTTGAGGGACTTGACAGATCAGCAGGCTTTACCCTAGCTGATCTACCTAGAGCCTTAGGCTTTGCGGTTGACGCCATAAAGGATTCAGTCCATCAGGCCTCCCGCCTTACGCTGTCTATAGTACATATGCGTAGGCTTCTATGGCTCAAAAACTGGTCTGCTGAAGCTCCCTGTAAAGAATGGCTGGTTAGCGTCCCATTTCATGGTGAACGCTTAATTAGGGAAAACCTGGACAAATATATCCAGAAAATTTCCAGCGGTAAAAATACGCTCTTGCCGGTTAAAAACAGAGTTAGAGGTCCCTCTTTCAGAGGCCTGCTTCTCCAGTCCCTGGGGCATCGGCTGTGTAACAGTTCCGACGGCCTCCTCGGTCAATTCCCGGGGGTAAAAAAACAGGGACAATAGCAGGGTAATGAGAAACCCTGGGTCAGGGGAGGTACAAGACCTCCCCCAAAGTTAAATTCATTGAAGGGTTGCCCCCACTCAGTCGGGTGGGGGGAGGACTCCAGTTGTTCGCAAGAGACCTGGCGGGACACGATCAAGACAGATAGGTGCTCTCCGCAGTATGTTTGGGATACAGTTTGGAGTTAAAAGACTCTCCTCCTTCCCATTTTTGAGGTCAAACGTGCCAAGGGATCCCCGGAAGAGAGAGTCCCTCCTGTTGGCACTAGAACAACTATTGCTCCAAGGAGTAATTATGGAGGTTCCCCTGGAAGAATGAGGGTTCGGGTTTTACTCAAACCTCTTTACAGTCCCGAAGCAAACGCGGACGGGAGGCCCATATTAATTCTAAAAAGGGCTATACAAATTCCTGTATATCAGGACTTTCCGATGGAGTCGATCCGATCGGTGGCCACTGCCCTACAAGGGGGAGGATTGGTTAGCCGCGATCGACATCAAAGATGCTTATTTGCACATTCCCATCTTTCCAGTCCACTAAAAATTTCTACGCTTTGCAGTAGAAGGGCGCCATTTTCAGTTCAGAGCCTTACCCTTCGGTTTGGCCACAGCACCACGAGTGTTTACAAAAATTCTGGCCCTTTATTGGCCAATCTAAGAACACAAGGTGTAATGATAATGGCATATCTAGATGACTTGTTGCTGATAGACCACTCAGTGAAAAAACTAGACGTGGTCGTTCACAAGACAATCAAGTATCTGGAATCTCACGGTTGGATTATCAACCGAGACAAGTTAGCCCTAAAAACCAGTCAAAAGTCTGGAATACTTGGGGCTAAGGTTGGATTCAGGCCAGAGAAAAATATTCTTGCCTCGAGGAAAGGTGTTGTCTTTGAAAGATTTGATCCACTTAGTGGGTACAAAAAAGACAGCCGTCCATACGCCTGTGCATGAGGCTGCTGGGAAAAATGGTGGCATCATTCGAAGCAGTACCCTACGGTCAATTCCATGCAAAGAATTTGCAAGGGGCCATACTGTCAGCCTGGAACAAAATAGTTCAGGCCCTAGACTTACAATGTCCTTGTCCCCTTCCGTTCGCAAGAGCCTCCGTTGGTGGTTGGTTCCCCAGAATCTGGAAAAAGGGAAATCCTTCAGTCCGATTTCTTGGAAGGTGGTCACTACAGATGCCAGCCTTATAGGCTGGGGAGCTGTACTGGAGCAATAGTCTCTCCAGGGCAGATGGTCGGATGCAGAAAAGGCCCTGCCCATCAATCTCTTAGAGATACGAGCAGCCCGGTATGCCCTAGTAGCATGGACATCCAAACTCCAAGGGTCCCCTGTCAGAATTCAATCAGACAATGCCACAGCAGTGGCATATATCAATCATCAGGGGGGCACCAGGAGTCGTGCAGCCCAGAGGGAAGTAAATTACATCCTGAAATGGGCAGAAAGATATGTCCCAGCCATATCTGCGGTATTCATTCCAGGAGTGGAGAATTGGAAGGCGGACTTTCTAAGTCGCCAGCAATTATGCCAGAGGAAGGGTCCCTTCACCCCGAGGTTTTCTGGACAATATGTCAGCGGTGGGGTACATCGGATGTAGATCTTCTAGCATCCAGATTCAACGCAAAGGTGGACAGGTTTGTCTCTCGGACAAGGGATCCCCTAGGTTGCGGCTCGGATGCCCTAGTGTTCCCTTGGGATCAGTTCAAGCTGATATATGCATTCCCACCGCCACAATTGTTACCTCGATTACTCCGCAGAATCAGGGTAGAAAAGAAACCAGTGATTCTGGTGGCTCCAGCGTGGCCCCGAAGAGCATGGTACGCGGAGATGGTAAAAATGTCTGTGGGGAGTCCTTGGACCCTCCCACATCGTCCGGACCTGCTTTCGCAAGGACCGATATACCACCCTTCCTTACCAGCCCTAGGTTTGACGGCCTGGCTATGGAAGCCCACATTCTAAAAAAGAGAGGGCTCTCTAATGCTGTGGTATCTACCATGATCAATGCCAGGAAGCCGGTATCCAGGCAGATCTACTATAGAATCTGGAAGGCGTACATCGCCTGGTGTGAGGCCAAGAAATGGCATCCACGTAAATACGTAATGGGTAGGATTCTGGACTTCCTACAATGGGCTGTAGATAGGAAGCTTGCCTTGAGTACTATCAAGGGTCAGATTTCGGCCTTGTCAATATTTTTTCAAAGGCCCTTGGCTTCGCATTCACTAGTCAAAGCCTTTATACAAGGAGTGATGCGTATTAGTCCTCCGGTTAATATTCCCATATGTCCATGGGATCTAAACTTGGTTCTGTCTGTTCTACAGAAACAACCATTTGAACCATTACAGCATATTTCCCTGGTTCTTCTCACCAGGAAATTGATTTTTCTAGTAGCCATTTATTCGGCTAAAAGAGTGTCGGAATTAGCAGCTATGTCCTGTAAGGAGCCATATCTGGTTATCCATAAGGATAGAGTAGTGTTACGCCCTCATCCAGCCTTTCTTCCTAAGGTGGTATCGAGGTTTCATTTGAACCAAGATGTGGTTCTTCCTTCTTTTTTCCCCAAACCTACTACTTCGGTAGAGGAAAAGTTATTGCATTCTTTGGATGTAGTAAGAGCAGTTAAAGCTTATCTAAAAGCCACTGCTCAGATTCGCAGAACGGATACTTTGTTTATTCTGCCGGAAGGCCCCAGAAAGGGTCAGGCAGCGTCAAAATCTACTTTAGCCAAGTGGATTCGACAGGTCATAATACAAGCCTATGGCTTGAGAAGGAGACCGCCTCCGTTCAAAGTTAGAGCGCACTCCACGAGAGCAGTTGGAACTTCATGGGCAGTGCATCACCAGGCCTCCCTGGCTCAGATCTGTAAGGCCGCAACATGGTCTTCAGTTCACACGTTTACTAGGTTCTACCAGGTGGACGTTAGAAGTCAGGAGGATGTCGCCTTTGGGCGCAGTGTGTTGCAGGCCGCAAAAGATCCTCATGTCTGATAGCGCTCAGCTTATATATGGTGTATCCCCCCCCCTCATTGGGCATTGCTTTAGGACATCCCATTAGTAATGACTATGTCGCTCTGTGTCCCGTGATGTACGAGAAAGAAAATAGGATTTTTATAACAGCTTACCTGTAAAATCCTTTTCTTAGGAGTACATCACGGGACACAGAGCTCCCGCCCCTCTTTGGGGACACTTATTGCTTTGCTACAAAACTGAGGTGCTCCCGGATGGGAGGGGCTTATATAGGGGAGGGTACTTCCGGTTTTGGAAGTTGCCAGTGCCAGCACCTGACGGTATCTATATAACCCATTAGTAATGACTATGTCGCTCTGTGTCCCGTGATGTACTCCTAAGAAAAGGATTTTACAGGTAAGCTGTTATAAAAATCCTATTATTTTTTTCCCCCGGACCAATGGGCCCGAAGGGAGCCATGTCCTACTCCTTGCTAGACAGAAAAAAACTGATCTGCGCGATGCAGACAGAGGTTATACCGGGGGGTCCGCCCCCTGGGCGGTACTGTAGAAGGTGTGATGCAACACTTTTTACAAGTTTTTCTGCCTAGTCACTCCTAATTAACGGATAATACCCATAGAGAAGCTGTGTCGGTCCATGGACGAAAGAGTAATAGGATTTTTTTTACTCACCGTAAAATCCTTTTCTCGATTCCGCCATGGACAGACACCGCTCCATAAATCTTGACTGTTGGGTATGTTCCGTCTATTAGGAGAGGACTAGGCAGAAACATGTTAATATGCATACATTTTATTTTAAAACAGAGTTGAAACAGCCCCGCCCAGAGGGCGGTCCCTCTGAACATGACCGTCCTTCCTGCAGCTGGCAGCCTCAGTTCGTAAAAAGCAGTACAAACTAGAAAACAAAGGAGCTGTGTCCGTCCATGGACGAATCGAGAAAAGGATTTTACGGTGAGTAAAAAAAATCCTATTTTCTCTTCTTCGTCCATGGCTGTTGGGCCATCCCAAAGCAGTGTCCAAAAACGAGGTGTGGGCACAGAAATCAAAAGAACTGTTTTGACCCCAAACAGAGCTCCTCAACGGAGGAGTTGCAACTTCAAACAGCCACCTGAAAAACATTGCGGCCGAAACTAGTATCCGAAGATGCATGCTCAACAACCGTGAAAAAATGTGAACGGCGACCCCTTACACACCTGTGACGCAGGTGCTCGATGTCAGAAAGCCCAAGAGGCACCAAAAGCCCAGGTCGAATGTGCCTTAATGGGAAAGAGGCGCCTGCCCTTCAAGGGCATAAGCCTGGATGACGGTCCGCCTGACCCCCGAAAAAATGGTGGCCGACGAGACCTCCAGGCCCTACTGAGGACCAGACACTGACAGAAACAAACAGTTGTCAGACCTCCGGAACAGAGCCGATACAGACAGGTACACCCGCAGGGCACGTACCACATTTAAAGAAAGTAGCGCGAGGGGCGTGGCTTAGCAATGGCCGAGTAAGGATGTCTTTTTTGTGTGCTCCTGGCTTTCCCCGGCTTACCTCGGCTATTATACAACTGATGAGCACAGACTGTACGGCATGCTAGCCCACAAGAGACCCAGAACCAAGCTATCACCCTGCAGAAACCGTCCGCTTACCTTGAGCAGTGGAATCTGGAGGTTCCTACAAGACCAACGGTGCGCCTCGTCAGGCGCCATTATGGACCGCTCACGTGTCCGGTCTATGGAGAGCAGCGGCGCTTCCTCCCTGCCACCGCTCGCAGATCAGGACCTCTCAGCAAATTTCGGCCGCCTTCCGCTCGGACATAGCAGGCTCCTCACAACAATTCCACGATCTACCGGAGTCCCTCCGCTCCGTGCTGCTGACGCTCCCCACAAAGGCGGACATCGCAGCGATGGTGCTCCACATTGAGGAGGCTCATGGACTTGCTATCCAGGAGGTGAGAGAGGAGGTGCAGTCCCTAGCTGTGCGTGTGGAGACTGGCGAGACTTCTATTACCTCCTTGGAGAGCCGATTGACAGCCCTGGAACAGACCCAGACATCCCAGGCGCTCGCGGTGGTGGACCTGCAGCTCCACTTAGAAGACATGGAGGACCGCAGCCGACGCAATAACTTGCGGCTGCGAGGACTCCCGGAAGCCTCTGGTGCAGAGGATCTGGGGGAGACAGTAGTGGCCATCTTCCGCAATATCCTGGGAGCTGATCTACCCCGCCTGGAACTAGATCGGGTCCACAGGACCCTGGGCCCCAGGTCCTCGGGATGTGCTCTGCCGGCTTCATAGATATACTCCTAAAGAGCTCATCCTCCGCAAGGCATGGGAACATGGGGATGTTAACTTTGATGGTGCCACAATAAAAATACTCCCAGTCCTATCTAGGGCCACCCTGCAGCGGAGGGCCCTCCTGAGACAGATCCTAGAGCTTGCCAAGAGGAAGGGATTTACTTCCCGCTGGGGGTATCCCCTAGCGGTGACTTTTTGCAAAGCCATGGCTTCCTTCACCCTACGCACACAGGCTGACCTGCCGGCTCTCTTTCTCTTCCTGGAGACGGACCCAGTTTGTGTCCCGGATTGGCTGGCCATTCTACCGCACCAGTCAGGTCGTTCAGGCTCCACATACCACTGGAGCGCCCAGCCTCCCCAGCCACAGGCGCCGCTCGTGGAGGTGACACACGAGTCCTAAAAGACAAACTTTTTACACAGACCTGTCACTGGAACCTCATGTTTAAGGTTTACCTCCTCCTCCCCTCGGCTCTTGCTGCCCTGCCTTGATAAAACGCTCTCAGGCTGACCCGTTGCCCTTAACCGACCCCAGTGTGAATCTGGACCCGGCCTGTTTAACCACACCCGCGAGCGGCATGGAGAATTCCCTCTCCAGTTCGGGATGGGGGGCCCCGTGCCGTCACCGTGCTGCTTTTCACCTCCTAAGGTGACTCTAGATACGGTTCTCCCCACCTGGTGATGGGCAAGTGCGTGACCATTGCTACAGATAACGAACACTCACACTGCCTTATGTGCCCAGGGGACGGCATTTGTGTGCCATTGTGGACACCTCTGGGGATCATGGGGGATTCAGGTACTGTCTACTCCCTGGTTCACCATTTGCACACGTGGAACTGGGGTCCTATCATGGATATTACTGGGGGGCCCCTCTGTGGTGGGCGGGCTTTGTCATGTTGGGACACCCTGGGGTGGTTGATGCCGCCCGCCTGTTATGATCTGGTCGCTAACGCCTTCATGTTGGGGCTGTGCCGATGTCACCCCTGTGTAGCTGCGGACCCCCTGGAGATGGACATTGAGAACTGGTGGCGTTGACTGCCAATGATACACCTCAGAGATTCCCCCCCAATGTGCAGCTGCTCAGACTTGATCTTGGGGTGCCCGAGGCGCTATAGGGGGGGGAGATGAGGTTATACGCCCGGGCCCCGGTCATGGGTTGGAGGGAGTGTTTTCTTACACATGTGCCCGGCAGTTGTGGTGGGAGGTTTACATCTCCTTATCTGGATATATTCCGTGTCTGTTATAATTTGCATTTTCTAAAATTCTGGCTGTTGCCTAGTTATTTATTTATGGGTTTCCATTGTGCTATATACGTTATTTTGTTCATAGCTATTACTGTCAAAAGTCGTTCGTATGTACCGTATTTTTCGCACCATAAGACGCACCTAAGTTTTAGAGGAGGAAAACAAGAAAAAAAAAAAGATTTTGAACCAAAAATGTTTAATAAAATAACAGAATAATATTTCAACCATGTAAAGTTAACAGCAGTCAACAATGACATTAAGAACCATCACCACTGTCATTAACAAATGAGGAGAGACTTTAAGGTTCGAGTACTTTTCTAGTTTTCTGGGAACCCCAAGAACTCATCATCGCTAGTGTCAGAATTTATGAAGCTCAGTTGCTCACAATCACTGACATCGCTTTCTTCGCCATCTTCATATACCATACTATCTTCAGTTCCATCTAAGGCATTGCTAATGCCACATTTTTTAAATGACTGCACAACTATTTCCTCCTTCACTGAGTGCCACAATGTTTTCACCCATTCACAAACTTGAGTGATAGTTGGCCTCTTCATCCGTCCAGTAGGTGTCAGATCATGATTTCCAGCAGCCATCCATTTGTTCCACTCTTCTCGCATAAACACTTTAAAAGGTTTGTTGATGGAAACGTCGAGAGGTTGCAACTGGCTGGTAAGACCCCCAGGAATTACAGCTAGATGAGTCTTCACTTCTTTAAAGCACTTTGTCGTTTCGCTAATATGTGCTCTAAACTGGTCAAGCACTAATAAGGCAGTTTTTTTTAGAAGCCCTCCAGGACGTTTGGACCACACTTTTTCAACCCATACTCTCATTCCATTTTCGTCCATCCATCCTTTGTCATGAACATGTACGACAACTCCTCGTGGAATCGCTTCTTTTGGAAATGTTTTCCTTTTGAAAATCAACATGGGCGGCAATTTGTGCCGTCTGCACAGCAGGACAACACAACCGTGTAATGTGTTTTCTCATGTCCTAAGGTTTTCACGGTTATGGTTTTGGCACCTTTCAGATCAACGGTCCTATTAGATGGCACATTAAAAGGTTACCGGGACTTCATCCATATTCCCAATCTGTCCAATTTTAAAACCGTTTTTTTTCCTAGCATCAATTACAAATTTATGAAAAGTCAGAATCTTAGATTCATATTCTTTTGGCATTTTTTGCGCAATTCTAGTTTTGGTGCGCATAACAAGGTCACATCGCCTCATAAATCTGTAGCACCACGATGGTGATCCAGTAAAATCCTGAATGCCTCTCTCTACAGCAACGCGTTTGGCTTCATATATGATCATTTTTGTAGAGACTGAGAAGCCATTATTTCGGTGACGTGTGATCCATTCTTTCATGGCCACTTCTAGCTGTGGCCACTTTGCAGCATGCCCACGAAAAGTGTGCTTACTTTTATTTGCTTTTTGCAGCTGATCCTCCCGTTTCCTGCACTCTTATTTTTTCAGTTGGAGGTGGCCCAAAATGTCTCTCTGCTGCTCTGTTTCCATGTTCCTTAGCATATTTTACTACCTGCAGTTTAAAAGGAATTTTATATGCTAGTCTTTTCTGCTTATTCATCCTTTCTGCTTTAGCACATGGACCCTGGCCCTGCTGTGGGTGGCTGAGCTGACACCTAGTTCCTGCAGTGAGTGACTGGGCTGGCACCTGGTTTCTGCAGTGGGTGACAGTGGGTAGTGTGGCTGAACACCTGGTCCCTGCAGTGACTGAGCTAGCACCTGGTCCCTGCAGTGGGTGGCGTGGCTGAGCACCTGGTTTCTGCAGTGGGTGGCTGAGCTGGCACCTTGTTCCTGCAGTGGGTGGGCTGGCAGTGGATGGCGTGGCTGATCACCTGGTCCCTGCAGTGGGTGGCGTGGCTGACCACCTGGTCCCTGCAGTGGGTGGCGTAGATGATCACCTGGTCCCTGTAGTGGGTGGCGTGGCAGTGGGTGGTGTGGCTGATCACCTGGTCCCTGCAGTGGGTGGCGTGGCAGTGGGTGGTGTGGCTGATCACCTGGTCCCTGCAGTGGGTGGCGTGGCTGACCACCTGGTCCCTGCAGTGGGTGGCGTGGCTGACCACCTGGTCCCTGCAGTGGGTGGCGTGGCTGACCACCTGGTCCCTGCAGTGGGTGGCGTGGCTGACCACCTGGTCCCTGCAGTGGGTGGCGTGGCAGTGGGTGGTGTGGCTGATCACCTGGTCCCTGCATTGGGTGGCGTGGCTGATCACCTGGTCCCTGCAGTGGGTGGCGTGGCAGTGGGTGGTGTGGCTGATCACCTGGTCCCTGCAGTGGGTGGTGTGGCTGATCACCTGGTCCCTGCAGTGGGTGGTGTGGCTGATCACCTGGTCCCTGCAGTGGGTGGCGTGGCTGATCACCTGGTCCCTGCAGTGGGTGGCGTGGCTGATCACCTGGTCCCTGCAGTGGGTGGCGTGGCTGACCACCTGGTCCCTGCAGTGGGTGGTGTGGCTGACCACCTGGTCCCTGCAGTGGGTGGCGTAGCTGATCAACTGGTCCCTGCAGTGGGTGGCGTAGCTGATCACCTGGTGGCGTAGATGATCACCTGGTCCCTGCAGTGGGTGGCGTGGCAGTGGGTGGTGTGGCTGACCACCTGGTCCCTGCAGTGGGTGGCGTGGCTGATCACCTGGTCCCTGCAGTGGGTGGCGTGGCTGATCACCTGGTCCCTGCAGTGGGTGACTGGGCTGGCACCTGGTTTCTGCAGTGGGTGGCGTGGCAGTGGGTAGTGTGGCTGAGCACCTGGTCCCTGCAGTGGCTGAGCTAGCACCTGGTCCCTGCAGTGGGTGGCTGAGCTGGCACCTTGTTCCTGCAGTGGGTGGGCTGGCAGTGGATAGCGTGGCTGATCACCTGGTCCCTGCAGTGGGTGGCGTGGCTGACCACCTGGTCCCTGCAGTGGGTGGCGTGGCAGTGGGTGGCGTGGCTGACCACCTAGTCCCTGCAGTGGGTGGCGTGGCTGATCACCTGGTCCCTGCAGTGGGTGGCGTGGCTGATCACCTGGTCCCTGCAGTGGGTGGCGTGGCTGATCACCTGGTCCCTGCAGTGGGTGGCGTGGCAGATCACCTGGTCCCTGCAGTGGGTGGCGTGGCAGATCACCTGGTCCCTGCAGTGGGTGGCATGGCTGATAACCTAGTCCCTGCACTGGGTGGCATGGCTGATAACCTAGTCCCTGCACTGGGTGGCATGGCTGATAACCTAGTCCCTGCACTGGGTGGCGTGGCTGATCACCTGGTCTGTGTTACTGTTAATTATGAAGACAGTGCTTAGTACAGTACATTTGTTTTGTTCATTTGTTAAAAAAGAATGCAGGGCAGGCACTGATTTCTGAGGGACTAGAAGGGATTTCTGAGGTAATCCGGCTCTGAGGTAATCTGTCAAAAGCTCCCTGTTTCACACTCCCTTACAGCGTCATAGGTTGTAGTGCGCATGCCCTGATTACACTAGGTTTCCAGGCAACACGTACTGACGTCCATGACGTTGCGTCTGCGTGCCTCCGCACTCCGTCATCTGATGCAAAGCATCCTGGGGACTTCTACCCGGGCCAGGCCGGCCCCCTTCCCTAGCCTTTTGATGCTGCTGGGGCCCTGGCCTAGCCCGAACAAGATGATCGCTGCAGCCACGGATTAGAGACCCCCCTGTGAGTAACAGCAGACGACGCCGGATGCATGCATTCTACATCTAACACCGTATGTAACACGGCGGCCGCGACAGGGGGTTGGTAGCAAAAGTAGTATTCACTCCATAAGAAGCAGGGACATTTTCCCCCATTTTTTGGAGGGGGAAAAGTGCGTCTTATGGTGCGAAAAATACGGTATATGTTTTCTCATTTACACGCCAAACCCGGGGTGGCTGGGGGCGGCTAGTGGGCCCCACTGGCTGCCCCTTCCCACACCCCCACATAGGCCAGCACTCTCATACCGGTTCTTCCTTAGAGCTGGTGAGCGCACTAGCACTTCTGTGCTTTAATCTTTAGTTTTTGTTTCCTTTATAGAGTTGACTACTAAAATTGTTCTTCTACTGTGTGTTACTTCGCAGTTCAGGAGTAACCCTTATATTCTCTCTCCCCCCTCCCTTTCCCCCCCCCCTTCTCTTTTTCTCTCTCCTTTACCACCGAGACAGGGCGATGGAAGCTATAAAAAGTTGTATCTCTAAACGCTAGAGGCCTAAACACCCCTGAAAAGAGGCGCATGCTATTGAATGAGCTAAAGAACGCACATGCGGATGTAGCCTTTATTCAGGAGACCCACTTTAAACAGGACAAAATTACCCATCCTTAAACGATTTTTCCCCTTGACATATCACTCCACAAACCTGACGGCTAAATCCAAAGGGGTTTCCATATTGCTATCTAGTAAGCTAGCATGGAAGCGCCAGGCGGAGGTCAGGGACCAGGGGGGACGTTTGGGTTTCTGAAGGGCCTGGTAGCCGACACACAAATCACCCTGGCAACTATATACGCCCCAAATGACCGCCAGGAAGAATTTCACGGACCCTGGACAAACTGACAGTTTTCATGGAGGGCCAGCTTATTCTGGGGGGGGGGGAGACTTTAACATCCCTCTGCTCCCATCAGTAGATACATCCTCTGGGCACTCCGCCGTTCCCCCGTCCCGGAGAAAACGGATAGCCAACTCGTTCCACAGGGCCCAATTGATTGACATTTGGAGGTTACAATACTCGGGGGAACGCGACTATACCTAGATTTCTTCCTGATTTCCCACAGCCAGCTACATGCGGTACGCAAATCCACGATCGGCCATATTACATGGTCAGACCATGCCCCCATTTCCCTCACATACACATTGGATGGAGGGCACTCCATTAGGCCCAAATTTTAGCGACTAAATGAGAGAGTCTCCTACAAACGCCTGAGGTTTTGGCAGATGTCACGAAAGGCCTGACCTTATATTTCCAAGAGAAGGACACCCAGGACTGTGATCCTGGATCCCTCTGGGAGGCTCATAAAACAGTCCTCAGGGGGATACTCATTAAACACGGGGCACGCATCAAGAGGGAGCGCAACGCTCAGCTTTCCAAGCTTCTTGACGCGCTTGCCCTGACTGAGTCCCGACAAACACACTCCCACACCAGCATTAGAGAGGGAACAGGGAACATTACGCAAGCAAATCACAGACCTACTACACTATAAAGCCAAGGCGGCATTGCAATTCTGCCGTAAGCTGAATTACGAGTCTGGGAACAAATGCGAGAAGCTATTAGCCAGAGCCATTAGAGACCTAAAATCAGCGACCTCTATCCCCCACATTATACGCCCGGACGGTCGGAGAGTCACTTTACCGAAACAAATCTCCCATGAGTTCAGGGACTTCTATCATTCTCTATACAATTTACCGAACAGAGACCCACCCCAGGAAGTTAAGGAATACGTACAGTGCCCTGCGAAAGTATTCGGCCCCCTTGAACTTTTCATCCTTTTGCCACATTTCAGGCTTCAAACAAAGATATAAAATTTTAATTTTTTGTGAAGAATCACCAACAAGTGGAACACAATTGTTAAGTGGAACGAAATCTATTGGATTTTTGAAACTTTTTTAACTAAGAAAAAAATGAAAAGTGGGGCATGCAAAATTATTCGGCCCCCTTGCGTTAATACTTTGTAGAGCCACCTTTTGCTGCGATTACAGCTGCAAGTCGCTTGGGGTATGTTTCTATCAGTTTTGCACATCGAGAGACTGAAATTCTTGCCCATTCTTCCTTGCAAAACAGCTCGAGCTCAGTGAGGTTGGATGGAGAGCGTTTGTGAACAGCAGTTTTCAGCTCTTTCCACAGATTCTCGATTGGATTCAGGTCTGGACTTTGACTTGGCCATTCTAACACCTGGATACGTTTATTTGTGAACCATTCCTTTGTAGATTTTGCTGTATGTTTGGGATCATTGTCTTCAGGTCTTTTGCAGACTCCAACAGGTTTTCATCCAGAATGGTCCTGTATTTGGCTGCATCCATCTTCCCCTCAATTTTAACCATCTTCCCTGTCCCTGCTGAAGAAAAGCAGGCCCAAACCATGATGCTGCCACCACCATGTTTGACAGTGGGGATGGTGTGTTGAGGGTGATGAGCTGTGTTGCTTTTACGCCAAACATATCGTTTTGCGTTGTGGCCAAAAAGTTCGATTTTGGTTTCATCGGACCAGAGCACCTTCTTCCACATGTTTGGTGTGTCTCCCAGGTGGCTTGTGGCAAACTTTAGACGAGACTTTTTATGGATATCTTTGAGAAATGGCTTTCTTCTTGCCACTCTTCCATAAAGGCCAGATTTGTGCAGTGTACGACTGATTGTTGTCCTGTGGACAGACTCTCCCACCTCAGCTGTAGTTCTCTGCAGTTCATCCAGAGTGATCATGGGCCTCTTGGCTGCATCTCTGATCAGTCTCCTCCTTGTCTGAGCTGAAAGTTTAGAGGGACAGCCAGGTCTTGGTAGATTTGCAGTGGTCTGATACTCCTTCCATTTCAAAATGATCGCTTGCACAGTGCTCCTTGGGATGTTTAAAGCTTGGGAAATCTTTTTGTATCCAAATCCGGCTTTAAACTTCTCCACAACAGTATTACGGACCTGCCTGGCGTGTTCCTTGGTCTTCCTGATGCTCTCTGCGCTTTCAACAGAACCCTGAGACTATCACAGAGCAGGTGCATCTATACAGAGACTTGATTACACACAGGTGGATTCTATCACCATCAGTCATTTAGGACAACATTGGATCATTAAGAGATCCTCGCTGAACTTCTGGAGTGAGTTTGCTGCACTGAAAGTAAAGGGGCCGAATAATTTTGCACGCGCCACTTTTCAGTTTTTTATTTGCTAAAAAAAAGTTTAAAAATATCCAATAGATTTTGTTCTACTTCACAATTGTGTCCCACTTGTTGGTGATTCTTCACAAAAAATTTAAATTTTATATCTTTGTTTGAAGCCTGAAATGTGGCAAAAGGATGAAAAGTTCAAGGGGGCCGAATACTTTCCTCCCAAATGCCATCTCTTCCTTTAGAGGCCCAAGAAGACCTAGATACCCCGATCACTCTAGGAGCTCCAACTAGCCATTGGAGCCATGAAGCCAGGAAAGGCTCCAGGCCCGGACGGCTTCACTGTCCAATATTACAAAAAACTCTCCTCGCGATTATTGGCCCACGGATGGTGACTTTCTTCAATGCAGTGGGCACGGAGGCTATATTTCCCAGACACACCTTAAAGGCCCATATTACGCTGATACATAAAGAAGGGAAGGACCGAAGTTCATGTGGGAGTTATAGGCCCATTTCCCTCCTGAACACGGACTTGAAACTGTTCACTAAAATTTTAGCCACCCGCCTAGCACAATATCTCCAATCCCTGATACACATGGACCAAGTGGGCCTCATCCCTACTAGAGAGGCGAGAGACAACACTATCAAAGTCCTAAATCTGGTCCATATAGCAAATACAAAAAAGATCCAGTGCGTTTTCGTCAACACCGATGCCGAAAAGGCTTTCGACCGGGTGAACTGGAACTATATGTTCTCGGTTCTTAGACACATAGGGGTGGGGGAGTGGATGATTCGATGGATACGCAGAATTTACTCCAATCCAACGGCGCAGGTGAAGGTAAATGGTCTATTGTCAGACCCATTCCCTATTGGAAACGGCACTAGACAGGGATGCCCGCTGTCGCCCCTTCTCTTTGCCCTTTCCCTGGAGCCGTTCTTGTGTAAAGCGAGACTGAACCCGGACATACAGGGCCTTCACGTCGAAGAGTCGCAATGCAAGGTCTCTGCATACGCAGACGATCTACTCTTCAGCTTGACAAATCCCACAATTTCGTTACCTAATCTCATGAAAGAGTTTGACATGTATGGTAGCCTGTCGAACCTAAAAATAAATTTTTCCAAATCGGAAGCCATGGGTATCACGATCACCCCTCAACTCCATACAGAACATTCAATCCAATTTTCACTTTAAATGGACGAACTCGGCCCTTAAATATTTAGGTACATATATCCCCCATGACGTTCCTCATACGTTTGCCCTCAACTTCCCTCCACTGCTGAATAAGACACGCTCCCTCCTGGAAAGCTGGCATAAGGGCTTACACTCTTGGTTTGGCAGATGCAATTTAATAAAAATGTGCATCCTCCCCAAGTTCCTTTATCTGTTCCAAGCTCTCCCTATACAAATTCCTACCCCTTTCCTCAAACAAGTGCAGTCCCTTTTTACTCACTTTATCTGGGCCCACAAGAAGCCTAGGCTAAGCCGCACACAAATGTCACTCCCGAAACACAACGGGGGGCCTAGCTGCTCCTGATGTCCGACGATATTATCAGGCCACACACTTGGGCAGGGTACTGGATTGGAATCGAAACACATCACACAAACTGTGGACGCAGATAGAACAATCCCAGACCATAATCCCTCTGAAAAGCACGTTATGGTGCTCCGAATCTCTACCTCCGAGATTGAAATCTCACCCTTTGATAGGACCTACGCTGCGGCACAGCATCCTGGTAGCCATGCAAACACAGCTGACAAAGACGTCACCCCTGTTACCGATTTTAGGTCATCCGAACTTTACGCCAGGCCTACAAGACACAAACTATACTAACCTGAGGGATTTGGGATGGGAGCGGGCCTCCAGGTTTGTGACGTCGGGCCGCTGGGTGTCTCTTGCAGAATTAACAGACATGTCGGGCGACTACCGTCTTCCCTTTTGGAGGGCAGCCCAATTGCACCACTTCCTGCATTCAATCCCGAACCCACATTCGTTTTCCCGTCTACGGACAACTTTTGAGGATTGCTGCTCGGAGCCCGAGCCGGTATCCCGGACACTCTCTAATATGTACGCACTTTTAAACTCTCCCGCTGAACAACCACGTCGCCTATGTTTGAAGAAATGGGAAGCTGATCTTGGCTGTTCTTTTTCGGAGTCGCAAAAAACGCATTATCACCTTTGCCATCAAGTCCTCCATGTGCACTAAACGTCAGGAAACAAATTTTCACTAGATGGTATCTCACACCCACCAGGTTACACAAGTGCTTCCCGGCAGCCTCAGACCTGTGCTGGCGCTGTGGGGAAGACAAGGGTTCCCTATTACATATCTTTTGGTCCTGCCCAAAACTGCAGAACTTTTGGGAAGACGTGCGCAATACAACGCAAAGATTTACAGACTACACAATCCCTGCAGACGCATCTTTCTTCCTACTGCACTTATCCAAGATCTCAGCCAAAACTTAAAAATCTTTGCTACGACACCTACTATACGCCGCTAAGGCGTGCATACCCCTCTACTGGAAACAGCAGTGCCCACCAACCATTGGGTGCTGGCTGAGAAAGGTGGAGGAGATAAAGAAATGGGAAGACCTGATTCTCACGCAGCAGCATAAACATGAGAAACTTACAGAGACCTGGAGAATTTGGAACATTTTTATCTACTCTGATGAGGGGATGGCCCTCTTGGGGACATAGAACTATAGCGCTCTGATACGGCTCCATTCCCCCGTGCGGTCTCGGCCCTTTCCCCCCTTTTTTCTTATGTTCTTTTAATTGCCAATTTTCCTATTTTTTATATATAGAGCTTGGATGTTTCCAGGCTAGTGTTGTAAAAGAAAAAAAAATCTGGGGAGGATCCCGTCATCTACCTTGTTCACATGTAATCCTTTGTTTATGAATGTTCTAGACATGCGATTGACCCAGTGGGTCTAATGTTTGTAATTACTAGGGTTGTCCCGATACCACTTTTTTAAGACCGAGTACAAGTACCGATACTTTTTTCCAAGTACTCGCCGATACCGATACTTTTTTTTTTTTATCTCTTTTAAAAAAAAAAAATTTTTTTTTTTTTACAATTATTTTTTATTTATTTTTTTACAATTTTTTTTATTTATTGATTGATTTTTTATAATGTTTTCTTTTTTTAAGGGGTGGGGGGTGGACAGTGTCAGTGTGTTTTTTCTTCTATCTTATTTTATTTTTTACAATTCATTTCTTTATTATTTATTTTTTTATTACATTTTTTATTTTTTTATCAGCCCTGTTGGGGGGCTTTGGTGAGATATCAGGGGTCTTAACAGACCTCTGACATCTCCCCTTTGAGACAGAGAAAGGGACTAGGGACAGATTCCCCAGTCCCTTTCTCAGCAGCCTCTGCTGCGCTGAAAATGAATGGAGAGAAGACCGCGGCTTCTCTTCATTCATAAACTAAAACATTGTAAACACAGTTTACGATGTTTCAGTTATGTGAATGGACAGAGTCAGTGATCACTGACTCTGTACATTCCGAACAGTAAGGAGCCAGATTTACCGGCTCCTACCTCCGCTCTCCATCCTGACAGATGGAGGGGGTGGAGGAGGGGGACACCGATTGGGACGGCGGCACGGAGGGGGACACCGATTGGGACGGCGGCACGGAGGGGGACACCGATTGGGACGGCGGCACGGAGGGGGACACCGATTGGGACGGCGGCACGGAGGGGGACACCGATTGGGACGGCGGCACGGAGGGGGACACCGATTGGGACGGCGGCACGGAGGGGGACACCGATTGGGACGGCGGCACGGAGGGGGACACCGATTGGGACGGCGGCACGGAGGGGGACACCGATTGGGACGGCGGCACGGAGGGGGACACCGATTGGGACGGCGGCACGGAGGGGGACACCGATTGGGACGGCGGCACGGAGGGGGACACCGATTGGGACGGCGGCACGGAGGGGGACACCGATTGGGACGGCGGCACGGAGGGGGACACCGATTGGGACGGCGGCACGGAGGGGGACACCGATTGGGACGGCGGCACGGAGGGGGACACCGATTGGGACGGCGGCACGGAGGGGGACACCGATTGGGACGGCGGCACGGAGGGGGACACCGATTGGGACGGGGGCAATCAGCGGTGACTCGGAGAAACTACTTTTAAATATATACAGCGGTGATCGGTGCTGGTAACTTCCCCCACCGCACTGATCACTGCTGATCACAAGTATCGGGTGAAGCATCGGGAGCATTTGCCCGAGTACAAGTACTCAGGCAAATGCTCGGTATCGGTGCCGATACCGATACTAGTATCGGTATATCCCTAGTAATTACCATGTACCACAGGTGTGGTGACATCTATGCATCTGCTGTGGTGATGGGTTTTCTCCCTTGGTGAGAAGAAGTAGAAGTAGTAGAAGAAGTAGTAGAAGAAGTAGTAGAAGAAGTAGTAGAAGAAGGTAGCGCAATCTCCTTGGAATGCGACGACTGAGGACACAACATGGAGTACCACGTCCTCATTCAGGTGAAGGCTGAAACCACCTTCTGAGGAAAAGAAGGCTGCGGTCGTAGCACCGTTTTGTAACATTGGAGGACCAAATATGGGGACTTGCAATACAAGTCCGCCAAGTCAGAAACCCTCCTGACAGATGTGATGGCTACCCGGAAGGCCACCTTCTGAGAAGGTGACAAAAAAGGAACTTCCCTAATGTTCTTAAAAGGGAGGTTTCTGCAGCACCGATTCAAAACCCACGGAGGTAGTGGCGGTCGCACCAGAGGAGCCACCTGTCAGACCCCTTGCTCAAACGTACTTGCTTGTTAAAGAATCACCAGGGGTCGCAGAAAGAAAACAGCCAAGGCTGAAACCTTAAGCACCATTCAGGGGCAGTTAAGTTTGATTCTCCCCACGCTGTAAAAACAGCAGGATCCTGGAAACCGAATAAGTCAGTGGACGCCAATCCATCGCCTCCCACAGAGATGTAGGCTCCATGTGCGATGGAAGATCTTCCTATAATAAGATTTCCGTGTTTACAACATGGTTGAAATTACCGAAACAGACAAGTCTCGGTCCCTCAGTACCTGGCTTCCAATAGCCATGCCGCTAAAGCCAGCGACTGCAAGCAGAATGAAGAATGGGACCATGCGAGAGAGTGTCCCGCCCCATTGGCAGACGCCAAGGCATATCCGCCACCAGAGACACGAGGTCGGCGAACCAGGGACGCCTGTGCCAATCTGGGGTGACTAAAATCACCAGAATTCCTTCGGACTCTACTCCGTGGAGTAGACGAGGAAGCAACCTCAGTGGTTGAAAGGCATAAATTAGCCGAGCTGACCCCACAGGGCCAACAACGCACCTACCCAGGGATCTCTAGACCTGGCCCACAAACCTCAACACTTGCGATTGAGTCGAGAGATCAGGAGATCCACGTCTGGCGTGTCCCATCTCCGATAAAGTTGAAAAAACCCTCCGGATATAATGACCATGCCCTGCGGCCCAGCGTCTAGCGACTTCATAGCCCGCCCGTCAGCTTCCCACGCCAGAGTGTAAAGTGCCGACAGGGCTGGCACGTTCCCATCCGCCCACCATAAGATGCGAGCGACCTCCGACGTTGCAGCCGAGCTTCACGTTCCTCCTTGACGAATGATGCATGTCACGGCCGTGGCGTTGACTGACTGGACGCCCCCATTGTCTCAGACCACCTGGAAAGGCACAGCCTGATCACCCGGAGTTCTGGAACATTGATCGGCATTCGGACGGAGTCTCCCACCAACCGGTCAGACAGGCGACCGTCGTGATCACAGTCAATGACAAGGGAGGGACGACTTCCCGGACCGAAGAGCCGGGAATCTCAGCCAACTCAGAGAGGACCCGCCAAGATGACTTATCTGAAACCGATGATCCAGAGACAACAGAGATCCGTTACATTGTGTGAAAATCTCCGTCAACAAGACCCAAGTGCTGCAAAAAAAAAAGAAAACAACACGGAGAGACGACCATTTGCGGGATGCCAACAACCTCACCGCAGACTGGAGTGCCAGCAAATCCCCAAAGGGCAGAAGACACTGGCTTCCAAGGAGTCTAGGATCAGCTCCAGGCACTCCAGGTCCATGGTCGGTACTAACACCGACTTATGGAGGCTCAGTATCCACCAAACTCCCGAACAGTCTGACGGGCTATAGACACATCCTCCTCGAATTCTGAGTTAGAAGCAGCTCTAAGAAGAAAACACAAGCCGTCCAAGTAGCCTACGATGGCAATGCCGTGCTGTCTCAGCAACGCTAGAATCGGGGCAAGCACCTAGGAGAAAACTCTTGGCGCCGAAGCTAGGCCAAAAAGGGAAGAGCCACCAGTGATAGTTGTCTTTGCCAACCGCAAGAACCTCTGATGCCTGACACAGATGGGGACATGCAAGTATGCGTACCTGACATCCACGGATGCAGGAAGTCCTCCGGATGAAGCGCAGCCCTTATCCAGATAAGGACATTGAGGGCCTTGAGGTCCAAGATCGGACGGACGCCATCCCTTTTTGGGACAAACAGATTTGAGTAGAAACCCGTCCTGCAATGGTACGGGTAAGATCACCCCGCATGGCAGCCCAACGAGCTGGAAGGAGAGGCAGCTTGTGAGGGGGAAAAAAAAGCCGAGTTAGGCTTACCGGTAACTCCTTTTCTGAGAGTCTTCCAGGACAGCCCATGAGACCTAGGGCTCCTCCTACCAGGACAGGAAACACGTTACCCCCACCAGATAAAAGGGCGGTCCTCCAGGCGCCACATCAGTCTTCTCGAGAACCGTAGGACAACCCTGAAAAACACATGCAACATATACATAACTTGTAGACAGAAACCGGGTGGGAATCCGGCTGTCCTGGAAGACTCTCAGAAAAGGAGTTACCGGTAAGCCTAACTCAGCTTTTCTCTCAAGCGTCTTCCAGGACAGCCCATGAGACGATGAGCCAGAACTTACCAGTCTAGGGTGGGACAACTGCCTGAAGGACCTTTCGACCAAACGCCTGCTCCTGTGCAGAAAGGAGATCCAGGCGATAATGTTTCATGAAGGTCGAAAAACTGGACCATGTGGCAGCCTTGCAAATTTGTTCCGGTGAGGCACCAGCCCTCTCAGCCTAAGACGCAGACAAGGCTCTTGTTGAATGCGCAGTGACAAAAGGTGGAGGAATTTCTCTAATTCTGTAAGCTTCCGAGATGACTTGCTTTATCCATCTAGTCAATGTGGCTTTAGATGCACTCTTACCTCTATGCTTACCTGAAAAAAGGACAAACAAGGCGTCTGTTTTCCTAAAGGTCTTGGTGACCTCAAGATAGACGAGAAGAATTCTTCTCACATCTAAAAAACTAAACTTCCTCTCTTGGTTGCCCTGTGGCGAACTACAAAAGGTTGGCAGTACAATGTCCTGAGATCTGTGGAATGTACTGGCCACTTTAGGCAAAAAACCGGGATCCGTTTTCAACACAACCCGATCCTCAAAAATCACGAGGAACGGCTCCCTCACCGATAAGGCCTGTAACTCGCTTACTCTACGAGCTGAGGTAATTGCTACCAAAAAAATCGTTTTTAAAGTGAGTAATTTAACAGAAATATCCTCTAGGGGCTCAAAAGGAAATTCTACCAGAGTTTGAAGCACCAGGGACAGGTCCCAAGTTGGACAACTTCTCACCACTACTGGCCTGGCCCTAGAAATGGATCTGAAAAATCTAGCTATAGTGGGATTTTCCAGAAGAGAAAACTGGAGGAAAACACTGATAGTACCTTAAAGGTACAAGCGGCTGCTAACTGAAATACCTTTGTCAACACCCTCTTGAAAAAATTCCAAAATAGAAGGAACATCATGAGTTAATCTTTGATTTTCCGATAACCACGAGTTAAACTTTTTCCAAACCTTGGAATATATGGCTCTAGTGACTGGTCTCCGGCAATTGACCAGGGTCTTGACTACTTTGTCAGAGAATCCCTGGGCCCTTAGTATCTTCTCTTCAGATACCAAGCCGTCAAGTTTAAGGAAACCACCTGCGGGTACGACACTGGACCCTGCGATAGCAAGTCCTCTCTCTTCGGAAACCTCAGCGGAGGCTTCGAGACCAGAGTCTGTAACAGGGAAAACCATGGCCTCTTGGGCCAGAAAGGGGCGATCAGAATAAGGTCGGTTTCTTCTTGGAAAAACTTCCGGAATAAGTCTGATTGGCGGGAAGGCGTAACAGAGACTGAATGTCCACGGATTTGCCAGAGCATCTACCCATAATGATTGATCTGCTGGGTTCAGAGAAACCCCTCTGTCTTGCGGTTGTCCTGGTTTGCGAACAGATCCACCTCGGGACAACCCCATTTGTCGGTGAGCTCCGCAAATATCTCGGGATGAAGAGACCAATTGTCTCGATCCACCCTGAAGCGACTGAGATAGTCTGCCAAGCAGTTTTGAGTCCCTTTCAGGTGTACTGCTGTAATTGAGACTAGATTCCCTTCTGCCCATGACAAAATTTCCTGGGCAATAGCCTGAAGAATCCGACTCCTAGTACCTCCCTGCTTGTTGAGGTACGCCACTGTCGCGATGTTGTCGGACAGAATTTGAAGATTGTGACCCCTGATCTCCCACTGGAAAACTTGCAAGGCTCTCTGAACTGCTAGAAGCTCTCTCTGGTTCGATGAAGCTCTTGCTTCTCTCAAGGACCATTGTCCCTGTGCGACTTTGTTGCTGAGGTGGGCTCCCCAACCCCAGGAACTTGCATCCGTCGTGATCCTCTGGGATATGGGAATGGACCAAGGAAGACCTCTTGTTAGGTGAAGGTTTAACCTCCACCACCACAAGCTCCTTTTTACCTTGGTAGGCAAAAAAAGGGATTTTTATAACAGCTTACCTGTAAAATCCTTTTCTTGGAGTACATCACGGGACACAGAGCGACTTAGTCATTACTAATGGGTTATATAGATTACCTTCAGGTGTTGGCACTGGCCAATTCCAAACCGGAAGTACCCTCCCCTATATAAGCCCCTCCCATCCGGGAGCACCTCAGTTTTGTAGCCAAGCAATAAGTGTCCCAAAAAGAGGGGTGGGAGCTCTGTGTCCCGTGATGTACTCCAAGAAAAGGATTTTACAGGTAAGCTGTTATAAAAATCCCTTTTTCTTTTTCGTACATCACGGGACACAGAGCGACTTAGTCATTACTAATGGGACGTCCCAAAGCAATGCCAAATGAGGGGAGGGATACATAAGCTGGGCGCCATCAGGGATGAGGCTCTTTTGCGGCCCGCAACACACTGCGCCCAAAGGCGACATCCTCCTGACTTCTGACGTCTACCTGGTAGAATCTAGTAAACGTGTGTACTAAGGACCATGTTGTGGCCTTACAGACTTGAACCAGGGAGGCTTGGTGATGCACTGCCCATGAAGTTCCAACTGCTCTTGTGGAGTGCGCCCTAACTTTGAACGGAGGCGGTCTCCTTTTCAAGCCATAGGCTTGTATTATGACCTGTCGAATCCACTTGGCTAAAGTAGATTTTTGATGCTGCCTGACCCTTTCTGGGGCCTTCCGGCAGAACAAACAAAGTATCCGTTCTACGAATCTGAGCAGTGGCTTTAAGATAAGCTTTAACTGCTCTTACTACATCCAAAGAATGCAATAACTTTTCCTCTACCGAACTAGGTTTGGGGAAAAAGGAAGAAAGAACCACATCTTGGTTCAAATGGAACCTTGATACCACCTCAGGAAGAAGGCTGGATGAGGACGTAACACTACTCTGTCCTTATGGATAACCAGATATGGCTCCTTACAGGACAAGGCGGCTAATTCCGATACTCTTTTAGCCGAACAAATGGCTACTAAGAAAATCAATTTCCTGGTGAGAAGAACCAAGAAAATGTGCCGCAATGGTTCAAATGGTTGTTTCTGTGGAACCGACAGAACCAGGTTTAAGTCCCATGGACATATGGGAATACTAACCGGAGGGCTAATACGCATCACTCCTTGTATGAAAGCTTTGACTAATGAATGCAAAGCCAAGGGCCTTTGAAAAAAAAAATATTGACAAGGCCGTCTGAGCCTTGATAGTACTCAAGGCAAGCTTCCTATGTACAGCCCACTGTAGGAAGTCCAGAATCCTACCTATTACGTACTTACGTGGATGCCATTTCCTGGCCTCACCCCACGTGATGTACGCCTTCTAGATCCTATAATAGATCTGCCTGGATACCGGCTTCCTGGCATTGATCATGGTAGATACCACAGGATTAGAGAGCCCTCTCTTTTTTAGAATGTGGGCTTCTATAGCCAGGCCGTCAAACCTAGGGCTGGTAAGGAAGGGTAGTATATCGGTCCTTGCGAAAGCAGGTCCGGACGATGTGGGAGGGTCCAAGGACTTCCCACTGACATTTTTACAATCTCCGCGTACCATGCCCTTCGGGGCCACGCTGGAGCCACCAGAATCACTGGTTTCTTTTCTACCCTGATTCTGCGGATTAATCGCGGTGGGAATGCATATATCAGCTTGAACTGATCCCAAGGGAACACTAGGGCATCCGAACCGCAAGCTATGGGATCCTTTGTGCGAGACACAAATCTGTCCACCTTTGCGTTGAATCTGGATGCTAGCAGATCTACATCCGGTGTTCCCCACCGCTGGCATATTGCCTGGAAAACCTCGGGGTGAAGAGACCATTCCCCCGGGCATAATTGCTGGCGACTTAAAAAGTCCGCTCTCCAATTTTCCACTCCTGGGATGAAAACCGCAGATATGGTTGTGACATACCTTTCTGCCCATTCCAGGATGCAATTCGCTTCCCTCTGGGCTGCACGACTCCTGGTGCCACCCTGGAGATTGATATATGCCACTGCTGTGGCATTGTCTGATTGAATTCTGACAGGTGACCCTTGGAGTTTGGATGTCCATGCTACTAGGGCATACCGGGCTGCTCGTATCTCTAAGAAATTGGTGGGCAGGGCCTTCTCTGCTTCTGACCACTTGCCCTGGAGAGACCATTGCTCCAGTACTGCCCCCCAGCCTATGAGGCTGGCAACTGTAGTGACCACCTTCCAAGAAACCGGACTGAAGGGATTCCCTTCCCAGATTCTGGGACACCAACCACCAATGGTGCGAACGGAAGGGGACAGGGACATTGGTAAGTCTAAAGACTGAACTTTTTTGTTCCAGGCTGACAGTATGGCCCTCTGCAAGTTCCTTGAATGGAATTGACCGTAGGGTACCGCTTCGAATGAAGCCACCATTTTTCCCAGCAGCCTTATACACAGGCGTATGGATGGTTTTTCTTTTTTGCACCCACTAAGTGGGTCAAATCTTTCAAAGACGACACCTTCTCTGGAGGTCAGAAAATCTTTCTCTGATTTGAATCCAGTCTTAGCCCCAAAGTATTCCAGGCTTTTGACTGGTTTTAGGGCTGACTTGTCTCGGTTGATAATGCAACCGTGAGATTCCAGATACTTGATTATCTTGTGAACGACCACTTCTAGTTTTTTTTCACTGAGTGGTCTATCAGCAACAAGTCGTCTAGATATGCCATTATCGTTACACCTTGTGTTCCTAGTTTGGCCAATCGTAGGGCCAGAATTTTTGTGAACACTCGTGGTGCCGTGGCCAGACCGAAAGGTAAGGCTCTGAACTGAAAATGGCGCCCTTCTACTGCAAAGCGTAGAAATTTCTGGTGGGCCGGACAGATGGGAATATGCAAATAAGCATCCCTTATGTCGATCGAGGCTAACCATTCCTGCCCTTGTAGGGCGGTGGCCACCGATCGGATCGACTCCATCCGAAAAAGTCCTGATATGTAGGAACTTGTTTAGCCCTTTTATATTTAATATGGGCCTCATGTCCCCATTTGGTTTGGGGACTGTGACAAGGTTCGAGTAAAACCCGAACCCGTTTTCTTTCAAGGGAACCTTCATGATTACCCTTGGGGCAATAGTTGCTCTAGTGCCAGAAGGAGGGATCCACTCTTCTGGGGATCGCTTGGCACGTTTGACCTTATAAAATGGGCAGGAGGAATGTCTTTTAACTCCAGCCTGTATCCCAGACTTACTGCGGGGATCACCCATCTCTGATGGTGTCCAGCCAGGTCTCTGTGAACCACTGAAGTCTTCCCCTCACCCGACTGAGCGGGGGCAACCCTTCATGACTTAGGGGGAGGTTTTGTACCTCTCTTGACCCAGGGTTTCTTGTTACCCTGTGATTGTCTGATTTCTGCCCCCTGGATTTGACCACGGAGGCCGTCGGAACTGTTTCACAGCCGATGTGCCAGGGACTGGAGAAGTAGGCCTCTTAAAAGAAGGACTTCTACCCTTGTTCTTAACCGGTAAGAGTGAACTTTTACCGGCAGAAATTTTCTGGATATATTTGTCCAGATCTTCTCCAAATAAGCGTTCTCCATGAAATGGGAAGCTAACCAGCATTTTTTTACAGGGAGCTTCAGCAGACCAGTTTTTGAGCCACAGAAGCCTACGCATATGTACTATAGACAGCGTAAAGCGGGAGGCCTGTTGGATTGTATCCTTTATGGCGTCCACCGCAACACAAGGCTCTAGGCAGGTCAGCTAGGGCAAGAGCCTGCTGATCTGGTAAGTCCCTTAAGACTTGTTTCAACTGATCTTTCACTGCTTGGCAGACTCCAATCGCTGCTACCGCAGGTTGTGTCACCATGCTTGCTGTAGAGAAAGCAGATTTTAGTAAAGACTCCAATTTTTTATCTATTGGGTCTTTGAACATTGGAACATTATCTACTGGACATGTCAGTGATTTGTTAACAGAAGAGATGGCTGCGTCCACTGTAGGGACCCTCCATTTTTTTATGAACTTATCCTCCATGGGATAGATCACCGGAAATCTCTTGGGGGGAGCAAATATTTTATCAGGATGCTCCCAATCCTGGTAAATAAGCCCTTCTAATAAAGGGTGGATTGGGAAGGAACAGACAGCCTGGGGAGCTTTTAGCAACCCCAGCGAGGAAACCGTAGTGGATGGTGGTTCCGCCAGAGGCATTTTAAATGCTGATCGGACCATATTAGTCAGAGACTGAACCCATAATCTTTCAGCCTGAGATGCTGAGAAAGGTTCTTCCACTGTTGATTCCTCCATAACTGAATCAACCTCATCCTGATCCCCTTCAGGTAGGTCGATCTCTGTGTGGGGCTGTTCCTCCACTAACAGGCACTCTGAAGGAGGAGACGGAGATCGGACGCGCTTTTCCTGTGACAGGGAAGCAGCGATCAATGCTGTTAATCTCTCTTCCAATCCTCCCAGAGTTGAGGCTAAAACCTCCTCTGTTATATATACAGGAGCAGGTGGACTGGGGACAGCCGCAGCACCAGGCATTCCTGCGGGGTTTCTACGGCTACTGACCTCTGAATTCTCAGGGGAGATTGGTGCAGTACAAGCATGCCCAATATCCTCAGAGCCCGATGGAGACCCCTTTGGCTTCCTGGAAGACCTATTTCCGGAGCGTCTAGACGACATATCCTTTAAGCACAAAGCTGAGGTATTCCCGTCATACACCAATTTTTGCTGGTAATAGTCTAACACAGTTGCTGCTATATACCAGCTGGTGTCCACTAAAGTGCCTTTCTATGGGGATGCCTGCATCAACCGCCTCTGTGTGCCACTGTTTGTTGCTAGCTCTGTTTGCATCCAGCTGACACTTGTACTGTGTCTTTTAACCATGCTGGGACGCCTGCACATGCGCAGAAGCGCCGCGGCGCGCATCGAGCGTCATCCACCCGCCCCTTTTTTTTCATAGGAGGCGCGTGCACGCGCCCGCGCGCCATTTTCGAAATCAAACAGGGACTATGAGCCAGGGCCCTTTTTGCCGGAGGGCCTGTGCGGTGGATGAGCGCAGCAACAGGGCAGAGGAAGTGGATTCCCACAGAGAAACTTACCAACTGCCTGGATCTTTTGACTTGAGAAAACCAAAGATCCACATGACAAGAAAAATGGACTACAGCGGCCTCTAGTGGTTTAACACAGGTACCGCGGTCCCCTTTTTTTTTTCTTGACTACTATTAAAATTTTACATTTTCAGTAGTTACAGGCATACACAGATATTAGCGGGAATACCGTTAGGTAACAGACAGAAAGACAAATTAGGCTTGGGGGTCCCCCAATAGAACCAAGTTCCTGGGGGCCCCCCACTTACCTGATCCCCGCCGCAGGACTTTGTTTGGTCCACAGAAGTCCAAACTTCACCTATCACGGCAGGCATTGTAATTAAACCTTCAGGGACCGGGTTCCCAAGGATTCCACTCCCCTGGACCTGTATAGCACCCTGCACAGACAACATCTTGGTCGTGGGTATGACCAGAGCTCTGGATCCCAGGGTCCAGCCCTCCTAAGAGGCATTACAGGCAAAACCTTGCTCTTCTGCTGCAAGGCCCGGGTACCGACCGTTTAGCTATGAAGCTTTTTTGGTGGGATCCGGAACAGCTTACTAAGGCCCAAAAGAACCTGTACGCAAGCCCAGTGAAAACACATGTTACTCTTTGGCCAACACCTTAGACACTGGCAAAAAACTGAGGTGCTCCTGGATGGGAGGGGCTTATATAGGGGAGGGTACTTCCGGTTTGGAATTGGCCAGTGCCAACACCTGAAGGTAATCTATATAACCCATTAGTAATGACTAAGTCGCTCTGTGTCCCGTGATGTACGAAAAAGAAAGACCCTTGACTCCAGAGACCTTGAGTCTCCATTCCACTTCCTTAAAAGAAACGTCTGTAATGGTCTTTGATGGAATCTTGCCCATGGTACTGCAGGGAAGCATGAGGTCATCAGACCTACTGCTCTTGCAAGCTCTCTTAGTGAGACCGATTGATTGGTCTGTAAAGCTGAGACTGTTGGCACCATCTTTGAGACCTTCTCTTGTGGGAGAACAACTTTTTGGTCTATTGAGCAAAAGTCGTATCCCAAATATGTCACCTTCTGGGCTGGAATCAAGGAAGACTTCTGTTTATCAACCAACCCAGGGATTGAAGGAAGTCCTGTACCATCTGGAGGATCTGCTGATAACTTTTGGAAAGACTTTGCCACCACTAGGAGGTCGTCCAGGTAGGGGATAATAGTTATCGCCCTTAACCTTAGCGGAGCCAGCGCCTCCCCCAACACTTTTGTGAAAATGCGTGGGGATGAGGACAGACCGAAGGGGAGGGCTTGAAATTGGAAGTGCCGAATTTCTGTTCCCATTTTGACTGCTATTCTCAAGAATTTTTGGAAGGCTGGATGGATAGGGATGTGAAGATAAGCATCCCTCAAATCCAGCGTAGCCATGAAGCAGTTTGGGTAAAGCAGGTTCTTGATTGTGAACACTGTCTCCATACGGAAGTGCTTGTACCTGATCGATCGGTTTAGAGACCGAAGGTTCAGAATAAGCCGATACTTTCCTGAAGGCTTTCTGATCGCAAAAATATGGGAATAAAACCCCTTGTTCTGTTCTGAGCGGGGAACAGGGATCAAGACTTTCTGATCTAGCAAATCTCCGATTTGGAGACCCAGAGCCCTCGCTTTTTCTCGATCTCGGGGAAGGGAGGTGACCAATAGTTGCTCTGGTGGTTGGCAAGCAAATTCCAGCCTGTACCCATTGGCCACTAGATCCAGGATAAAAAGGACTGGAGGTGGCTGCTGCCCACTGTGGGAGAAAGGCCTTCAATCTTCCTCCCACTGGGAGACACGCGTCACTGTGGCTTGGCGGGTTGTTGAGGAGGGTTAAATAAGACACCCCCTCTACCTCTGCCTTTGTGGCCGGTCCAATGCTTCTTGGGCCTATTGTCCTTCTCTCTGGGACCTTGCTGACTACTTTGGCCACTAATTTTTTTTCTGGCAGTTAGTTTTTTCTTGTTTTCTGGAAAGGCCTTCTTGTCGGCCGTACGTTCCAGTGCCTCCTGCAGACCTGGGCCAAAAAGATGATCCCCTGTTAATGGAAGCCCACACAGGCGCAACTTAGAGGCTGCATCACCTGACCAGGTTTTAAGCCACAGGCTTCTTCTGGCCGAATTCACTAAGGCCGAAGTCCTGGCTGACATTCTTACCGACTCTGCGGAAGAATCAGCAAGATACCCTATGGCCTGAAAAAGGAGAGGGAAAGATTTTAGTATCTGCTCTCTCGAAGTACCAGCCAACAAATGGGCTTGTATCTGTGTTAGCCATACTTCCAAATTCCTGGCTACACAGGTGGAGGCCAGAGCTGGTTTAAGATTCCCCACAGCTGAATCCCATGCTCTGTGAAGGAGGATCTCTCCCTTCTTGTCCATTGGGTCCTTAAGCGTGCTCATATCGTCAAACGCCAGGTTCGAGTTCTTTGAAACTTTTGAAAGAGGCGTGTCCAACTTCGGATTTTTATTCCACGGCTGCGCTGCATACTCATCAAATGGGAACCTTCTTTTTAGGCTACCAGAACAGAAGGCTTTCTTTCTGGATTTTCCCACTCCAGCTTGATAGTATCAAGAAGGGAACTATGCACAGGAAAGACTTTAGATTTCTTTCAGTGCAGACCCTTGTACATAAGGTCATGTTTGGACAATTGTACCTCCTCCTCTTCCATTTCCAGAGTGGTGTAGATAGCTTTTAACAAATCATCTACATCCTCCAGAGAACTTATATCTCAAGCCCCTAGAGCAGGGATATGCAATTAGCGGACCTCCAGCTGTTGCCAAACTACAAGTCCCATGAGGCATAGCGAGACTGACAGCAGCAAGCATGACACCCAGAGGCAGAGGCATGATGGGACTTGTAGTTTTGCAACAGCTGGAGGTCCGCTAATTGCATATCCCTGCCCTAGAGGATTCTCTATCCCTGGGCCCTGTCTCTGACCCCGATTCTTCTGGAGAAGAACAGGCAGATCTGGCTTCAGTCTCAGAGTCCTCACTCTCCGCTCTCTGCTGAGGGGCGCTACTGACTGAAGCCTTTCTAATAAGGGACTGACCCTCTGCGGGAGCCTGAAATCTGTCAATTCGATTTTTAAAAGAGCTGAATGTAGAAGAAATCTCATCTCTAACAGACGTCAGCATCTTCTGACAGGAGGCTGCTGGATCATCCCTTACTAGGCTCTCCATACAAGTGCGGCAAACTGCTTTGCTCCAAGAGGAGCTCAGTTTGTTTCCGCAAACCGCACATTTTCTCTTAGGTGGCTGCGCTTGGTCCTTGTCCTGAGTCTTGGTCTGTAAGACAAAACAAATGGCCCAAAGTAAACATTTAAACCACCACACACTCCGAAACACCACGTGCAGGAGGGAGAAAAATGTGTCCCCTAACACCAAAATCCTATGATTGGGAGGGGGGGGGGTAAAAACACTCACCAGGATAGCAAGAGAGTGACAAAACAAAAAACACTCCAGGCTTACCCGAGAGGTGCTGGTGTTGGAAACCGCATCCGCTGCCTGTGCAGGTACTGCAGAAGAGTCCATCCGTTCACTGGTCGTCCACAGCCTGTGCTGCTATAACCAGAAACACCAGCAGGCCAGCGTCCCCTGTTCGTGACATTTTATGGAGACAGGAACCAGCGTCTCCGGCGCCCGACGATGACGTTGTAGGACCCGGAAGTGACCCTCGCCGGATACTTCCTGTGGGCCAGCTTGGAGCGCAGAAGCTCCGCCCCTTCGAGCGCCGCGGCTTCCTGTTTCCCCTACACAGATCAGCCTGGCTGTCGGTGGGGAAAGGATACCAACATGCTGCTTTATGCAGGCGCGCGCTGTAGAGCCTGACATCACCGCGGTCGTGGCCCTCCCCAGGCACAGAGGACAGCAGATGCTACCAACCTCCCCAGCGGAGATACTGCTTCTGGCGAGGAGAGAGATTAGTACAAAAAAAATACCCTAACCATTTAGAGCCCCTGCTCATGAGACCCAGGGTACCAGGTTCCAGGAAACATGTTACCCCCCATCCGGAGGAAACACTAATACTGATGTGGCGCCTGGAGGACCGCCCTTTTATCTGGTGGGGGTAACGTGTTTCCTGTCCTGGTAGGAGGAGCCCTAGGTCTCATGGGCTGTCCTGGAAGACACTTGAGAGAAAATCAGTTTTGTGAACAAGAAAGGAACTCTATCTTGTACCCCGAGGTAAACACCTCGCAGACCCACTGGGCGGGGAGCAGAGAAGGCCACTGAGCTGTAACCCTGCGAAGCCGTCCCCCAACCCTGGAGTCAGGCGGCGGCTGGCTGTGCACACACGCTGGCAGCGGATTAGGCAGTATCCCCATGGGGATCTGAACCTGTGATTATTAAGCATTGCCAATCCGACGTGCTAACCGCTAGACCATGGGCACTACCCCGCGTAGCCGGCTCGAGTGCAGGTTAGGTGGACTTGCCCACCCAGGGACGCTTCAGTCCCTCAGCAAGACATCTTCCGCTAGGGAGGGTCACCCCGACTGACAAAACACCTCTCTCAGTGTGGGAAAGGAGGGACCCGGCTCACGGTTTGGCCCCTTCCCTGTAGTGGATTTGAGGGAGAAGCGTGCTCCTACCCCCAGCGACATCCTACATGATGTCGTCCAGTGAGGCACCAAACGGCCTCCCACCATAGAAAGGTAAGAACTGCCAGAATTTTCCTAGCAGCTTAGTCAGCAGACCAGCATTTGCCCCATATTAGGGGCGCCATACCACCGCAGATACGGTGGTTCTGGAGATCTTAAGGGGACTGCACCCCCGAATCTCCCCCCCAGTTAACATGACTTGGTGTGAGGAAACCCACGCAGGCACAGCGAGAACATGCAAACTCCAGGCAGATGTTTGCTGCTAGGTGAGTGCCAACCACTACACCGATGTGCTTCCCAGTGGTGCCACATTACTTGCCCACTCAGAGTGTCAGGGACACCCAGGTGGCAGCCCCAGAGGCCGCAATGCTCCAGCATGGTGAACACGGAGCGGCACACCGCTTCAGACCTCCCATCAGAGGGGTCAGTAAAATGTAAGGAAAACCGTAAACATAGCGGGACGGTTTGTGCGACCCAAAGAAAGGACAGACCCTGCTGTGGAAGTCCCAGTTGCATCTTCCAGTTTTAGAGTGACCCTGGGAAGGTCCTTGTCCGCCACTTCTGACATCTCAGAACCAGGGACCAGCCGCAGCCAGGCCCGAGTCAGAGCAATTTCCCATGCGATGGCGGAGGGCGTGCTTAGCAACCCTCTTCTTACGCTCGCATGCCTCTTCCACCTTGGCAACAAAGACTCCAGGACTGCCTAAACAGTGCCTATGGAAACCGCAGGTGCAGAGCACCGGATGCTGCCGCTGGAAAGTGAGGGAAAACACGCCAGCCTCCGGCTCCAGAAAGCCCATTGACCACCCTCAGGGACCTAGTCAGTTACCTGACACATAAATAGCCCACCCTCCTAGCTGAACTGACCGAGGGGAGGAAATACCCAGGGGACTCATCGCCAGCCAGGGACCGCCAAGCGCCGCTCTCCATCCTCACACCGCGAGTGACTGAGAATCTGTGTGGGGTGAATGGCGCCATTCAGGAAGCCAACCAGGAAGCCACTGCAGCACTAGAGGCCAAAACCCCTTCCAAAATGGCCGCCGGGTGCCCAGAAAAAAGCAGCGGACCACAAGAAAATGGCCGCCCGCCTGCAGCATGGTGCGGCTACGGCAAAATGGCCACCAATGGGGAATTCAATGCAATGCATAGACCCCAGAAAAATGGCACCAGCGCTTCAAAATTTGGCGCCCAGCAAGCGAGGTGGACGAGAAGGCCAGCAGCGGAGGCTTCCCAAGAAAAACACCACCCCCCACACAGATAGCGGGCCTGGACACCCTCACAGCCCCCCGCCAGTACCAGGAGCCCTAAAAAAGGTATTCCCCAGTCGCAGGACCCCCATGAGGGAAAGGAGAAGGAGGAAAAAAAAAAAAAAAAAAGGGTGACAGGAGGGAGAGAGGGGAAGGTAGGAGAACCTAACGACCCCCTTAGGAATGCCAAGCTGTTCCAGCCCACCGAAGCAGGAGGAACTGTACTTACCCGTCCCTGCAAGGACCTGCTGGTGCATTCCTGACAGGCCTACAACCGAGCAGTACGGAGTAGCTGTCGGCCCGGTCCACTGTGACTGAGACAGCAAGCCGCACGGTCATATGTGGACCCTGGAGCATATAGCTCACCGGCCACCCCTGGAGCCATGGGGTATGTCGTGACAGACCCCACGCAGTAGCGAGGGGACGGTAACAGGCTCGATGGCCGGACTGGGGAGACTGCAAAGATCTATAATATCCTGCCTGTCACCCAGCCGGCAGTTGACAGAAGATTCCAAAAATAAAATAAAAGTAAAAATCTCTTCAGGATACTGGGCCCGAAGGGAGCCACATCCTCTCCTCTGCCAGGCAGAAAAAAACTGAGGCTGCTAGCTGCAGGAAGGTGGGTTATGTTCAGAGGGACCGCCCCCTGGGCGGGGCTGTTTCAACTTTGTTTTAAAATAACATGTATGCATATTAACATGTTTCTGCCTAGTCCTCTCCTAATAGACGGAACATACCCAACAGTCAAGATTTATGGAGCTGTGTCCGTCCATGGACGAAGAAGAGAAAGTTATGCAAAATGTCTTAATTCAACAGAATGTACAATTATCTTGTTACAGACTGACAATATCACTGCCCTCTTCCAATGTTTCCTTTCTGCATGGAAGTGAGAGGGCATTTTAGAAAAAGCAAAGTGTTTTCAGACACCATTAGGAGAGGCTATCCGAAGACAGTCCAGTGATCTTCTGGTCCTCCCTTACTGGGAAACAAACTTTGTTTAATTTGTTCTCCTATGGTTTCTAATCATTGTATGTGCTGGAAATCCTATTCATCATATGTAGACAAGCTGTATTTAAATGTAATGCCCAATTCCAGCTAAAACTTTCAGTTTTGAAAAGAGCAGGAAGGACTTTTACTGCCATCTGCGTACCCAACGGACAGATATCTCCTTACTTCCTGCCCTGATAACAGAGTCATGTGCATAGGAAATGAAATTAAAATTTCTAAAATGGAGCAGAAAGAGAAAAAAAAACTCAGTACAATGGAGTTTTTCTCTGTAAGAAATGAAATTTAGAATGAATCAAGTTTTTGTTACAATAAAAAGCCAAAAATTATTCTAATCACTCTTCCTTTTGCTGCCATCAACACATGGGTAGTAGCAGAACAAAGTTTCTGGCAGCTGGTCAGCTCAGTAATCCTTATGTCTGTTGCATTTTCTTTCTGCTATAAGCTCACCTTCACTTCAGAGACTTTGAACTTACAGCAGAACAGTCCTCTAGACTCAGCCGATTAATGAATAGCTGTGATCAGTGGCTAATAAGCCACTGATTTCAGGCATTCATTAAGGCCTTATATACACGGACACTTGGCAGCTCCTGTGAGCTGAGGCAGAAAAAAGCCAGACACTTTACATGCAATATGCAGCCACCAATACAAGTGAACAGCTGCACGCACCCATGCTCAGATAAAACACTGATAGCTTTTGCATGAGCATTTAACTGTGCATATGTATTTTCCAAAAACATGAGTGGTGAGGTGCATGCATGGAGAAATGCCAGGACAGAAGCTATCATTGTTTAGAGCATGGCTTTGTATAGCTATTCACTTGTATTGGCAAATGCACATGGAACATGAGGCTCCCCAGCAACCAGAAAGCGACGGGGATTTAACACCACAGGATCTGCCAAATGTCCAGGCAGCCTAAAAATGCTTTGCTTCACGTTGTAACACACTGTACTGTGAAACTTATTACAGGCCCTGTGTATTCAGAAAATGGGTAGTTTGGGTGGTATTTTTAAAGTTGTAGGTGGAAAAATGGGGAAACATGATAAAATGAAAAAATAGCAAAAAAAGTCTAGCCACCTGAGGTTCAAAACAGAGGGCAGGGCCTGGCAGCAAAAGAGTTAAAGGCAAAAGCATTATTGCATAGACTACTTACCTTTGTCCTGTGCTTGGTCAGCTATGTCCACTCTTATCCTTCTGTTTCCTAGAGACTGGAAATACACAGAAATTGCAAGAAAAATGTAATTAGTAAAAATAACTGATAATGTAAGAACTCAGATCTGCAACTACTATTATGACTCTTTAAAATGCTAGATAGCTGCCATGCCCATCACCTGGCCTCAAGTCATTGATCCAGAAGCGTTCTGAATTTACTGGCTACACGCTTGTTTCAAATTGTGGCTCAGACTACTGAACAGCCACAGATAACTTGGCACACTGCAAGACTACACAGGCAGGGCTCTGGGAAGTATCTTTGAAGGCGATTCCTTCATATATAAAGCAATGCATCGGAAGCAAGGTTCGGGGGTATCAGTCCACATCAGAGTTGCAAAGGACTACAGAGGGGAGTTGACAGACTTCCGCTTCGGCAGGGAGTGGCTGTGCAAGGAACAGCATCTCTCAGCTGGATATAGCAGTGTATCACATACTACTAAGCAGAACTCAGGATATATGGGGATCTACAGACAAGTGAGGAACATGGTACAAAAGGCATGATTCTAGGCTGCCCTTTACAATCCCATTTTTAATTGGAATTCAGCTTTAAAAGCTAGGCAAGGTTTTACTAACTTTAACCAACTGAACACATCGGAAACAGGAGTAGGAACTGCCCAACACACCGTTAGGGTAACTGAAAAAAAGTGTCAGCAGAAGCATTGATGTGTACCTTTCCAGTGTCAGCACACAATCACAAAGGAAAAATAAAACGATGAGAGATTCTGCTACACTCAGCAGTTCTGGCTTTACAGAGCCCCTAAAAGCCCAGTGATGAACGCAGCTCATGTGTCTGACTGAGCTACAACTGTGGACTTTTCAAGGAGACTCACTTTAGAATTGCTCATAACAACCGTGTAGTAAATGTTGTGTAACCCACACCATGTACAAGATTTTACACTCATTTTTAATAAACACACACACGACTTTGCAGTGCACTAGGTACAAGTACATAATCAGTACAGGAAATACATATGCAAGTTTTCCAATATTGTTATTATTCGGTTACGTAATGACATCAGTACTTCAAAACAAATCAGCAGGACTCACAAAATTCAGGTGCTGTCTTCAAAAGACAGCAGCAGGCGAGTTGCCAATTTCAACTAATTGTTGGCAAACTGAAGCGGTTGAGTTTGAGGCTGGGTTTTTCACTTCTGCAAGCTTAGACATCACATGTGATTCGTACCTCAAAGCTGTGCAGATCACATGCAATGTCTGTTGCAATGCAAATTCAGCCATACAGACTGTATGGCTGAAATCACATCACATTCGCACCAAAATGGTGCAGGACCTTTTTGGTCTGCACTGAAAATCAGATCGCATGGGTGTCTACACCTATGTAATCCGATTCCTGCACCATTTCACAGTTCCAAAGATCGGTTTATAAAACGCATTGCGTTGTCATCAACTATACATTGACACCCGCAGTGGTTCGCAGAGGTCAGTGTGAACCGACAGCGTTTCAGGTGCGATGCAGGAACCCGCACAGGAATCGCGCTGGTTCCCGTATCGCACAAGTGTGAACCCAGCCTAAAAGCCAAGTTTTTTTTTGTTTAAAAAATGCACATGTTTTTTGCAATTTAAAAATGCGCATTCATTACCTTTCTCAGGAGCAATGCAGAGCATTGCACCTGCAATCAGTTGATCGTGATTGCAATGTCAGGCTCTTGCAGACACTTCCTACAGCTCTCTGTATGGGCTGGCAGTTTCAGTGCTGCAGGAAGTATCAATGAGCCACATGGGTGGTGATCAGCGCTCATGTAGTCCATGGAGAACTACAAGTCCATCTGACGCGGTGGAAGATGGGACTTGTAGTTTATTCAAAGATCACTGTGAACGAATGATGCAACTGTTCATGCAGAGCCCCACATAACCATTCCAATTTTAACTGACTCTGGGCGTGAGATTTAGAGAAACCAGTTAAACTTAAATACAGTTGTAGCATGTTGCTAAAGGTAAACTTGGCCTTTAAACACACAAGGGAGGGGGAAATTCAACCAACTCTAAATATATAAAGAAACAGCATGTTACAAGTTGAGACACTATGGCTGTGCAGTCAGTGTACTTACTAGACATTGCTAGGAGAGGAAAAAAAAGAAGGGGGAAGGCTAGATGTTCTAAGGGAACACCTGGAAATGTAAAATTACCCATAAGCAGTATTCTGAAAACAATACATAGGGTCTTGAATTTTATCCTGAAAAAAACAAACAAAAACAGGGCACCTTCTGGTGTACAAGTTCCATATATGCAGTGTGAGATCCAAGACTGATGTCTGACTGCTAGGATCAGGGAGATTTTGGGTAAGATATGGTGATGTTACTACTGTATTTCCAACTGTTCTCCTAGCCTGGAGACTTTGAAAAGGAGGAAGCAAAGTCCTGTCTCTAGCAAGATAGCCACCTCCGCACACAGACCGAGCAAAAACAAAAACATGGTAAATCAGTAATGCGGAAATTATCAGCTGCAGGAAGACCACAGGTAATGCTGGCAACTTGTCTTTTATCCTCTGCTTTTTCTTGGGCTCAGCTCCACTTGAACAAAGCTGGCCAGTTTTGACAGTCAAGTGAGGATATATACCAAATACCGATATTAAGTGGAGAGGTCTACAGAGAGTTGAGATGGATGGTCGGTCAAGACTGTGCCCTCACCATCTGTACAAACAGGCAATATAATATCGGGAATCAGATTTACTTACTTCCTCGTTAAGACTCAAAGCACGCAGAAGAGAGTCCAAGTCATCAAACTCTGCGTAACCAAACCCTTTTAATCTCTCTGGATTGCTGGGTTCACGGGGCAGACGAACAGCACTAATCTAGAGAAGGAACAAAGACAATCATGAGGAGAATAATTCTCATTTAGAGGCAAGTAGCTTCACCCAAAAATAGTTAAAATCAGATTTAAAAAAGGTGAATGTTAAAACACTAAAACCCCAATTATTATGACTATTACGGATAACCAAAAAGGTCACATGATCCTGAAACAAAATGTACACCATCACAATGACCAAGTATGTACATTTATGCATTGCCATCACTCTTGACTGCAGGAGAGAACAGTTATCCACAGCATACTATTTTCTGGCCAATGCTTGTTAGGGAGCGAATGCGCAATGCTAGTAAATTAGAGCCATCGCAACCTAAAGATAATCCTCTGGATTGGAGGACATCTCATATCTATGGATGGCCTTAAAAACAAAGTACTTAAGGCAAACATAATTAGAGGTCGACCGATATGGGTTTTTCTCTGGCCGATGCCGATATTTAGAAATTGGGGCAGCCGATGGTTGATATATGATGCCGATTTTTGTGGCCGATATTTTAGGCCAATTAAAAAAAAAAAAAAAAAAAACCCTCACCCACTCCATTCCTTCCTGCTTACTCCTGTCACTCTAGCACACACTTGATGTCCTCAGTACAGATGGCACTGGTTTGGAACTGGCAGGTGGCACTATTGGCATTGGCAGGTGGCACTGGTTTGGAACTGACAGATGGCACTGGCTGGCATTGGCAGGGGCACTGGTTTGGAACTGACAGATGGCACTGATTGGCAGTGGCACTTGCAATTGGAACTGGCGGGTGACACTGGCTGGCACTGATTGGCACTGGCAGGTGGTACTGACAGATGGCACCGATTGGCGGTGGCACCGACACTGGCTAGTGGCACTGACAGATGGCACTGATTTGCAGTGGCACTGGCAGGTTTCACACTAAGCCGAGTGTAATGTGTGAAACAGACAGAGGAGAGAGAGAGCTGTTAGAATTGAGCTCGATGTGGGCGGGACCCGGCTGGGGTGGGCGGGACCTAGCAGCTAAATTACACCAATGATTGGGCTGCTTTAGAAAGGGGTGGGGCCACATGCACGTAGCGGCCCGCCCAGATACCATCCCATTGGCTGGTGTAATATATCTGCTGGGTCCCGCCCACCCTGGCCGGGTCCCACCCACCCCCGACATCAAGCTGACAGCTACTCTCTCTCTCTCTCCTCTGTTACTTTCAGACACACACACACATAATATATCCCCATACAAACAAGGGTGCACACACCTAGTTCAAAGTGCTAATCTCAGCACACCACTGTCAATAGCATGAAGGAATTTGATTGCACACTCGAATCCAAAAAGATGCAGTAGAAAAATTATTTATTGCCATAAGTCAGACAAGCTTACAAAGATGGAAAAAGTTGACGTGTTTCACACGTAAAAATAGTGTTCACATAAAGCAAGATTTTTACGCATGAAGCGCGTCAACTTTTCTCATCTTTGTAAGCTTGTCTGACTTAGACAAATCATTTTTCTACTGCATCTTTTTGGATTCAAGTGTGCAATCAAATTCCTTCTTCATAATATATCACCGTCTAAGCCATAAATTAGTATTAAAAAAATCCTTGAAAAAAATCTGTCATAGAAAAATGGAGGCTACCATCTCTGACCTTTCCTTCTAAAAAAAATAATGCATGCCTGGTTGTCAAGCTGATCATCTGGCTTTAATACTGACCCAAAACCAATATTCCTGAATTTTTCTCGTATTCAGACCCCCTTAAATTTTTCACTGTTATATTTAAGCCATTTGCTAAAATCATTTAAGTAATTTTTTTTCCTCAATGTACACACCGCACCCCATATTGACAGAAAAACACAGAATTGACATTTTTGCAGATTTATTAAAAAAGAAACAAATATCACATGGTCCCAAGTATTCAGACCCTTTGCTTTGACACTCCTATTTAACTCAGGTGCTGTCCATTTCTTCTGATCATCCTTAAGGCCCGGGTTCACACTGGTGCGACAAACGCTCCAACTTTCGGAGCTCATGTCGCATGGACATGTGAAAATCAATGTTTCCCTATGGGAGCCGTCTTAACTGGTCCGACACGTCGGTCCGACTTTCAAAATGCTTCCTGTACTACTTGGGTCCGACTTTGATCCTACTTCAGCCCATTGAATATCATTGAAGTCGGCTCAAACTCGGAACGCCGTCTTGCATGCTCCGACTTTGTCATGCGACTTGTGCTCTGCTGTTCTTGAGGGTGAACTCCACACCAAATTTTAAATAAAAAAACCGACATGGGTTCGCCCTCCAGGAGCATACCAGGCCCTTTGGTCTGGTATGGATTTGAAGGGGAACCCCCCCTATGGCAAAAAAACTGCACAGGACGCCCTCTCACCCCATGTTGAGGGCATGCGGCCTGGTGCGGTTCAGGAGGGGGGGGTTTTTGCTCGTCCCCACCCCTTTACTGACCTGCCGGGCTGCGTGCTCGGATAAGGGTCTGGCATGGATTTACGATTGGATTTTTTTAAAATTATATTAAAGTGCATCAACAAACAAAATTGCAAAGGCAAACCCTTTCTCTAACTGTAAAGTCAGTGTGCAACAAACAAACAATATAATCCAGCGCTCATGGAACATACATTATTAACTATTGAAAACGCTTGAAACTGTGATTCCTTCTGTCTCAGCCTTGCTGCGATCCTGGCTCTACATCCTTTTGGGTTGGAGGGCCCTCCACACGCTGGTCTGCCTGTTGTCCATCATTCAAGGTACTGTGCTCACACGGAGATCATGCCATAGGCTTTGTTTTGACTTTTTTAACCCCTCCTTGCTCCACGGATGTCACTGCAAGTTTAACAAGTTTGTCACCACTGGCAAGTGGAGAGTTAAGATTCATTTGCCCTCTGCACATTTGGGATTGGATCCCTCTCTTTATTGTGATTAATAAATGGACCAAGCTTTTTTATCAATTCAAGAGTTTAATAGTTAATGTACGTTCCATGAGCGCTGGATTATATTGTGTGCATGTTGTGTATTTTGTACTTCCGAGTATGGATTTTTTCTTGCTGCGCTGGATCCTGTTTTTTCCCCCTTTTGGATACTTTGTACTTCCCAAAATATTTGGGATTTTTTTCTTATTATTATCATCCATTATATTTTTTTCTTTATCCACCAATTTAGCACTTGTGACCTTTTGTTGTTTTTTGCAGTGTGCAACAAAGATTGTTAAACATCCAAATTATTAATACTGTATTTGGATTTAGCTAATAAAACAAAAAATCCTGAGGTTACTCTTAGTTGAATTGAACTGTGTCCATGCCTCACTGTGCCCGTGCCTGATACAGATTTTCATGGTATACGGATTTTACTGCTACACCGGTGGCCATTCCAGTATTCAAAAGCCGCGCCTCCTCCTCGTCTGATAGGCGGAACACTCAATTTCCCAGCATTCAGTGTTCCGCCTATCATGGTCATCCTCATAACACAGACGAGGATGTCCGTGATAGGCTGAATACTGCCTGCTGTGAAATTGAGTGTTCCGCCTATCACAGACGAGGACTCGGGAGGCGTGGCGTTTGAACACTGCAATGGCCGCCGTCTGTCTGCATGACACGCTGAACAGGTAGGCAGACGGCGGCTGCAGCGAGTAGATGTAATTGGGGTAACACTGCCCAGTGCCATTCTGGATATGCCCCCTGCAGTCCTGCTACGGAAACTTTGAAGGAAAATAATAAATAAATAAAAATCTAAAAAAAAAAAGATTTCTTCAAATCTGAACTCAAAACTCGATTCAAGATTAAAATCGATTTTTTTCCCAGCCCTAATCATGAGGTCAAAAAGAACTGCCTGAAGAGCTCAGAGACAGAATTATAGCAAGGCACAGATCTGGCCAAGGTTACAAAAAAAAAAAAAAAAAATTATGCTGCACTTAAGGTTCTTAAGAGCACAGTGGCCTCCATAATCCTTAAATGGAAGACATTTGGGACGACCGGAACCCTTCCTAGAGCTGGCCGTCCGGCCAAACTGAGCTATTGCGGGAGAAGAGCCTTGGTGACAGGTAAAGAAGAACCCAAAGATCACTGTGGCTGAGCTCCAGAGATGCAGTCGGGAGATGGGAGAAAGTTGTAGAAAGTCAACCATCACTGCAGCCCTCCACCAGTCGGGGCTTTATGGCAGAGTGGCCCGATAGAAGCCTCTCCTCAGTGCAAGACACATGAAAGCCTGCATGGAGTTTGCTATAAAAAAAAAAAAAAAAAAAAAAAAAAAAAAACCACACCCCTCAAGGACTCCAAGATGGTGAGAAATAAGATTCTCTGGTCCAATGAGACCAAGATAGAACTTTTTGGCCTTAATTCTAAGCGGTATGTGTGGAGAAAACCAGGCACTGCTCATCACCTGTCCAATACAGTCCCAACAGTGAAGCATGGTGGTGGCAACATGCTGTGGGTGTGTTTTTCAGCTTCAGGGACAGGACGACTGGTTGCAATTGAGGGAAAGATGAATGCGGCCAAGTACAGGGATATCCTGGACGAAAACCTTCTCCAGTGTTCAGGACCTCAGACTGGGCCGAAGATTTACCTTCCAACAAGACAATGACCCTAAGCACACAGCTAAAATAATGAAGGAGTGGCTTCACAACAACTCCGTGACTGTTCTTGAATGGCCCAGCCAGAGCCCCGACTTAAACCCAATTGAGCATCTCTGGAGACCTAAAAATGGCTGTCCACCAACGTTTACCATCCAACCTGACAGAACTGGAGAGGATCTGCAAGGAGAAATGGCAGAGGATCCCCAAATCCAGGTATGAAAAACTTGTTGCATCTTTCCCAAAAAAGACTCATGGCTGTATTAGATCAAAAGGGTGCTTCTACTAAATACTGAGCAAAGGGTCCGAATACTAGGTGTGCGCATCTTCACTGGTCTCACGATTCGATTATCTGGTAAGCGATTCGATTCCGCGATGCATCACGATTACCGACGAGCTCCCACGTCTGCTTGGGCCGCCTAGGCGTCCCTTCCTCCCTGCGATCTTCTGGAACACATCACAGGTCCCAGAAGATTGCCCGGCTATGCAGGACAGCGCAGTGAGACATGCACACCCGGCTGTGAAGCTGCAAGCTGTCAGAGCCGGATGCCTACTGTAGTATTGCCAGCGCAGTGGACAGGCAGGTGAGAGAATGGAGGGTTCGGGTGGCCATGTCGCTGGATTGTGGGACAGGCGAGTGTCTTTCTGCGCACACTTGTGGAATGGCGACAAACTACGGTACCTAAAAATCTCCATAGGCGACGCTTTAAAAAAAGTTAACGGTTACTAGGTTAGAGTTACAGAGGAGGTCTAGTGCTAGAATTATTTCTCTCGCTCTGACGATCGTGGCGATACATCACATGTGTGATTTGAACACCGTTTACATATGCGGGCGCGTCATGAGTATGTGTTTTCTTTGCTGCGCGAGCTCGCGGGGACAGGGGCGCTTTAAAAACTTTTTTTTTTAGTATTTTTTTTAACATTGTGTTTGATCACTTTTATTGCTGTCACAAGGAATGTAAACATCCCTTGTGACAGTAATAGGCGGTGACAGGTACCCTTTATGGAGGGATCGGGTGTCTAAAAGACCCCAAATCCCTCCTCTGCACTTCAAAGTATTCAGATCGCCAAAAACGGCGATTATGAATAGTCATTTTCTTTTAAAACTGGCGCCATTGGCAGCCGAGTAAAAGCGGAAGTGACGTCGCTTCCAGTCTATATGTAAACACGGAATGAAGCAGACGCTTCGTTCCAGTCTGTCTTTAGCCGCCGGAAGTAGCGGCTTGTGGATCGGGTCTCCCGGTGGGACTACGGGAGGTCCAGTCAGTGCGGCGGTATGTCCCCTCCCGCTCCTCCGGGATAACAACCCAGCTGCTTTTAGCCGCATCAGTTATCACTGGAAAGCCGATCGCCCGCTCAAAAAAACGGTACTGGGATGATGCCTGCAGCTGCGGGCATCATCCCGGTAATCGATATTCCCGGTCGCATGCATCGGGTACACCCGAATCACAATTAATTTCGGCACCCCTATTGTTTAGAACTCCACTTGCTGGGACAACCAGGGTGGTATGATGAGGTTTGAAGGTTGTTCCCTATATAGCCCTGCCTCCAGGATGGGCAAGGAGGGAAAAATCCTGTGTCCGTTAAGGATCAAATGACATACAGGGCGTAAACGTTGCTTTTTTTTTTTCAAAGAGAAGATTTAAGCTGAATTGCTTCAGAGAACTGACCATCTTCAGAGGAGGCTTGTCTGGGCATCCCATAATGGGATACCATGCTCTGCAAAGTAGCATGTACCTCCAAAGGAAAAGGAGCCAGGTCTTTTGCAAAGATAGTAAACTTTGTGGATCAGGTAGTCCTAGAGAAGAGATACCCAAGGATCTGGATGTACAAACATCCCTCCGACAGTAGAAATAAAAGTGTACCTTCATGAAGAAGACTTTTCAGAGGCTTCAAGCCCTATAAGTGGAGTAGGAGTTAGGCTCTGAAGACCTAAGGGTGGCTGCTGCCAAAAAAGATGAATGGTGGGATTTCTCAGAACACTCTGCAGACCTCCAGAAAAGTCAGGAACACACTGACCGCCTGCGGCATTGCCAACCATGTCGTCAAGACCAGGACCTAAAAGACAGCTTCCCACAAAGGCTAATCAGGTCAAATACTCCTTGGGTATAGGATGAGTATCCCAAGTATATAGCCAGACTAAGCAAAAAAGAATTCTGGCTGGCCGCACATCCAGTAAAATCACCTCTTTCAGCAAGTCCATAAAAACCATGTCCAAAAACACAAATAGAGGGGGAACAGCAGCATCACCAGCTAACGTGTTTCATGCTTCCTTAGCGCTTAATTATGAGTCCCCATTAAGCGCTAAGGAAGGATGAAACGTGTTAGCTGGCGATTCTGTTCCCCTCTGTTTTTGGACATGTTTTTATGGACTTGCTGAAAGAAAGGCGATTTTACTGGGACGGGTGGCCAACCAGAATTCTTTTTTGCTTATTGGAATCCGTCATGGACACCTGGTCTGTGCGTTAGTGGAGATGAGAGACTGACCTAGAGCAGTGTTCACACTATGCAGCCAAAGTGCTTTGTGCGGGCATTAGTTGTGATGGCTTTTGTTGCAGGTATTTAAGCTTGCATCTCACATGGAACTTGAGCATAAAGCTCCAAGACATCTGTTGCAGCTGCTTTATGACACAGGGACTACCCCATTGTTGAAGTATCCCGTTTTTAAAGTGGAGCCCCAGTCTGGGGAAAAACAAAACAACTTTTATAGGAGACTTGCCTGTCCAGAGATGCCAGGATGTTGGCACCCCAAGCCGATTCATCAATCAGATCAGGTGCAGGCATTGTCGGGGAAACCAGCAGTGAAGCATTCAGGCTCAGAAATGGGAGCGGGTACCTGTCAAAACCAGGTACCCGCTCCAGTCAGTATAGAGGAATGACGCAAGTAGCAGGTCAAATGGAGAAGTATTTGGATGTGTAGGAGCTCTAAAAGACCCAAGGCCTAGAACAGCAGGTTGATCCTCCAGATTCAGGGAAATACACATTGCATCAGTGAGGTCTGAAACAATCCACTGCAAATCTGAATCAATGGCAGGAGACAGATGCTTAAAAACAGTCCTTCCTGAGATAAACGATTGGGACTGAACCTTAATCAGATGGTAACAGAGGCCACACGCCCGATTTGATTTAAGGGTTCAGGGAATGCGTCTGAAGCATGCTTAGAGTCCCTGTAGGCAGTGTGCCCCAGAAGCCCAATACAAAAACAGTCAAGAGTTCCTGAGTGGACATTGAGGTCCCTTTGGACATGAAGGAAGGCTTTGCCTCACTTAACAGAGCCAATAGACTCTTAAAGGGGTTGTAAAGCTTTGTGTTTTTTCACCTTACCGCATCCTATGCATTAAGGTGAAAAAACACCTTGCACCTGAGCCACGAAACTCTGTGGGCGCGATCCCGCAATACTTTCCCCCAGCTTGAGGCAGCTCTTCATTGGAGATTGATAGCAGCGCAGCCATTGGATCCCGCTGCTGTCAATCAAACCAATGACGCGGCTCGCGCAGGGCCAAGTGATACACTTGGCGGCTATAGCCGCCACTGCATCACATAGGAGCGGGCCCGCAAGCTAACCCCCTTGGGAGAGCGCTTCCCAGAATAGGGGTTAGCTCTTGCAGGGAGGAGCCAAGACAGCCGCCGAGGGACCCCAGAAGACCAGGATCGGGGCCACTCTGTGCAAAACTAACTGCACAGTGGAGGCAAGTATGGTATGTTTGTTATTTCAAAAATAAAAATATTAATTATAATAATAATAATAAATATATGAACCCTTACAAGTCCTTTAAGATAACAACCCTATAACAAGGCGTCCCTGGTTCTAGATTAAAGGCTTGGGCTTTTTCCTTTCTGGGGTTACTGGGTAAATGTCCCCAGAATCATTAGAGACGTATGAGCAGAGGTCATCCGTGGCAGGGGGATTGTCCTCTGTCTTTTAGCAAAGATATGTTGTGTCCACGTTGCAGTAATGCAACTAGGCCCAATGCGATACAGAACCTCAGGTACTCACAAACCAAGGCAACTAGTGCCGATAAAGGTTTCAGGCAACCAAAAGAGAGCAGAGGGTAAGAAAACGTGGTGCTTCAGCTCTGATTCTTCGGAGAAAGGATCACATCTTGAGCTGCGTCATGCTCCATTATTTGGAAAGTGCTCTAAGGCTAACTAACACGGTATACAAAGGTCTGCAAATCGCCACAATGCAGAGCCCAGGGTTTGAAATTCACACTCAAAGCTAACCCCACACTTTGGATTTCAGAGAAGTCCAGGCAATGGCCTCCAAGGCTTGTGCTGAGGAATCGCAGTAACAAAGTTGAGGCTAGCAAAGGCAGCAATGCAGAATGTTAAAGTCACAGAAAAAAAAAAAAAGTAAAAAGCGGAATTTCGCCCAAAAATGGGACTTTCGGAATCCTCCCCCCCTCCGGTGTCACATTTCAGGGGGGAGCATATACCTGTCTAATACAGGTATTTTGCTCCCACTTCCAGGCATAGATAGCCGAGCCACCCTGGTCCCAGAAGACAGCAGGGACCAGTGGGATCGCGCATGTGCAGTAGGGAACCAGGCTGTGAAGCCTCAAGGCTTCACTTCCCGTTTCCCTTACCGAAGATGGCGGCGGCAGCAGCACCCGAGAGCCGAGGGACAGATTGGCTTCGGGTTCCGACATTGCCCTGGACAGGCAAGTGTCCTTGATTTTAAAAGTCAGCAGCTGCAGAAAAAAAAAAAGAAAAAAAAAAATCAGCAGAACTTCGCTTTAACCACTTCAGCCCCAGACCATTTGGCTGCCAAATGACCGGGCCGTTTTTGCGGTTTGGCAGTACGTCACTTTAAACGGACAATTGCGCGGTCATGCGACGTGGCAAAATTGCTGTCTTTTTTTCCCCCACAAATAGAGCTCTCTTTTGGTGGTATTTGATCACCTCATCGGTTTTTATTTTTTGCGCTATAAACAAAAATAGAGTGACAACACAATATTTTTTACTATAATAAATATCCCCCCAAATTTTTTTTTTTTTTTTTTTAAAAAACAATTTTTCCTCAGTTTAGGCCGATACGTATTCTTCTACATATTTTTGTTTAAAAAAAAAAAAAAAAAAAAAATCCCAATAAGCGTTTGGTTTGCACAAGAGTTATAGCATCTACAAAAATAGGGTATAGTTTTATGGCAATTTTATTTATAATTATTTTTTACTAGTAATGGCGGCGATTTTTATCGTGACTGGGACATTATGGCGGACACATAGGACACTTGACGCTTTTTTGGGACCACATTTATACAGCAATCAGTGCTATAAAAATGCACCGATTACTGTAAAAAAAAGTGACTGCAGTGAAGGGGTAACCACTAGGGGGCTAGGAAGGGGTTAAGCATGTCCTAGGGAGTGATTCTAACTGTTAGGGGGCGTAGCTACGAGTGACACGTTACTGATCGCTGCTCCCGATGGAGGGAGCATACGATCAGTGTCACTAGGCAGAATGGGGAGATGCTTGTTTACACTGGCCTCTCCCCGTTATGCTGCTCTGTGACCCGATCGCGAGACACCGGCGGACAGAGTCGGTGGGCACGGAGCTTGCAGCAGGGGCGCGCGCCCGTGCGGCGGGAAATTCATAGTTACGTAAATGTACGTCACTTTGCCCCGCCGTGCCATTCTGCCGACGTCGTGAGTCGGTCGTTACCCGGTTAAGCTAGCAAAAAATACTTTGTACAACAAATCTGAAAGAAAATGCATCCAACCGCCTTGTATATTAGCAAAAAATTGAAGTATGCTGGGTAGAGAAGGGGTTATACAGGGGCTGGCTTACAATCTATTTGCCAGTGTCCCAATCTCCTGTAAGTGGCAGTATAATGGTTTCTAAATTCCTGCATCCCTCAATGGCAGAGAAAGAAAAACCTAGAACCAGCTTATTGGGAGGAAATAAAACAGCATGCAGATAAAGCATTCTAAACTACTTAATCTTTATTCTTCGAATACGCCATGGCAAGGTAATCATATACCCAACACTTACATTCAAGCCCCTGAAGAACTTTTGGATGGATTCTTCAGACACATCATAGGGAAGATTTCCAAGAAAGGCAGTGAAGGGGGGACTCTTTGGCAGGCGACTTCGGTCCACATCAGGTTCACGTGCAGCTCGGGGGGCAGTGGGAAGGATTGAACGATCAATTTGGGGACCCCTGCTGTACCCATCATCTTCATTACTATGCCATGTTGTGGAGACTGAAATGTATTTAAACAAAAAAAGCAATTAGTAGTTCTGTGCAGTAAATCTTACTTTTACAATTTTAGGCCCGAGTAAGAGTATTAATTTTAAGTAAACCATGGCAACAAACCAAAATAGAACACATTCTGGTATGATTTTGGCCAAGTTAAGTCTGACTTGCAGTATTCTGGTATTGATCAGTTTGCTTCTATTATACATGAAAACCAAATTGGGACTTGACGTCCTTATATTTAAAGGTCGTCTAAGCCCACCCACACTGCCTGACAGGTCTCTCCAAGGCCAGTGTTTGCAGGCTAGAGTTCCAGCATACACTGTGGTAGGAAAGCTGCAACCTCAACACTGAAGCTTGTACATGTAGCAGGCACCATCACAGAATACTATAGCCGTCATGGGCCCGTGCACCAGTAAGGCAACTACTGCATATGACAACACCCAGAAGTGTGATCTTCAGTGTACGAGACACACACTAGAGTATGCATTTTTTTGCAAATTGCAGTTGAAAAGGAAAGTGCACAAATACTTACAGTTGATCCAGGATAAACATCACTAATCCTAAAAATGCTCCATACTCCCTCCTAAGCTGTGTAAGAAAGATCTGCATACTTGCTTATTTTCAGGTTGCACCAGGAATGTGATCTCCTCTGTGTCAGCTAATTCCGGGTAAAGGGGAGAGGAGAGAATGCTCGATAATGGCTGCCAATGCCCTGGGAGCGATGACATCACCCATAAAGTGTCCTATGGCCCATCTGTTATCTGCGCTATACTGATAAGAGGCAAGGAGGAGCTCAGCTGAGCTGAAGTTATTCTCTTGAGAAAGGGCAATTAAGGGGGAATATGATCATTAATACCAAAGTGGTCCATAGTGAATTTGGTGTTGAGTTATTCATTTTCATTAAAGGACGACAATGGAGCACTCTATGTTTGGAGGAGGAGAGATTTAACCTCTATGTACGGAAAGGCTTCTTCACAGTAAGAGCTGTAAAAAGAAGTGGAATAGATTTCCCCAAGAACCAGTTCTATCCAGCTCAGTAGATGGTTTTAATAAAAAGGAGCAGGATCCATTTCTAAAAAGGCAAAAAATATAAATGGATAGCATTTATAGGCAATACTGCCAGCAGTAGTTGATCTAGGGAATATTTGACACACCCTGGGGGATCAGGAGGGAATTTTTATCAAGGAAGGCTAGAGTACATGCAATCTTTAGGTTAGAGCTGACTGGATCTCCAACTGTGTGGACCACTGCTAGCCACTGCGTTAAGTACTGGCTGCTGGCTCTCAACAGAATGACATTTCTTATGGTAAAAGATTGTGGGCGGGAGGGGGTTAAATTGAATGTGCTTTGCCCATGAAGGGCACAGCAACAGGTTCATGTCACCATGCACCACTGACACTTACCTTCCTCTCCCCACCTTCAACTGCTAGGAAGCAAAGCCCTGTTCATGTGACATTGTTGATTGAGCATTGTCACATTGAGTTAGTCATTTGCTCCTTCACCCCATTATCAAGTTTCCTTTAGCTCCCGGTGCTGAATGGGACTAGCATGGGAGCACATGATATCCAAGTAGATTTGCTTGGGGAATGAAGCCAACCGGTTGCTTTGCTTTAATGTACAAAACAAAAAAAAGTTTATTCAAACCCTTTACACCAGATTTTTTAAGTTTTAGGCACAGCAAAATTGTTTCAATATCAATTCAACAGCCACATCCAAGCAAAAGAAAGCATAAACAAAAGAGCTGCTTACCATCTCCCTCCAAATCATCAGTCTCATCTGCCCAGCTGACCGGTTTTGGTGCATAGGTGCTGCCGCTGTCCCGACCGTCCCGGCCGCCACCACCATCCCGGCCGCCGCCGCCACTGCTGCTGACGCCGCCACCACCACCACCACCACCACCGCCACCTCCACTGCCCCCATCATCCGCTAGGAAGTCAGTCAGGGTAAGAGTCTTCCCCTTCTTGTTCTTCTTCTTAGCTGAGGGATTAAAGGAAATAGGACATTAAAGCAGGCAAGTATAAGCGTGTAATAAAACTTTTTGTAAGGTAAACCAATCTTTTACGTTTAAAGAAATTGGCTTCTTGGCCTCCACAATCAATTCTTTATAAGCAAACAATTAAGACGGCTGCCACTTGTAAACAAGACTTCAAAATAACCCTTTAATTGCTGCAGTGTAATCTATCCATATTTGAGCATGGTTTACAACAATGAAGACTTTTGTTTCCTAGGGAGGTAGTAATGAACTGGTAGTTGCTGGACACTGCAAATTATAAGCATGTTTAAAATGAAGAGTAAAGCATCAAAAGGTGCCACATGTGCCCTGTTTCCACTAGTAGTCATGGATTGTGGAAGGTTCTGGCTCTGCCAGCTTCTCACACACAAGCGGATATAGCTGGTGGCAGAAATCGCATGGGAAAAAAAAAAAAAAAAAAAGACAGGCTGGTTGTACTGAAGTCGATCGATAGATCAATTTCAGTACAACCAAAAACCCCCATGGACGGATTGAAATTCAGTCACTTTTTGCTGAACCAGACAAATTTTGACCCATCCATGGCCAGCTTCAGGGTAGGTCAAGCATGTCAAAAGCTAGTAAAGCTGCAGTAATTCTGCAGAAACGATTCAGAAATGCAGGAAGCAAGCAGAATAATCTCAAGCCATACATAAAACATAATGAGCAAAGCAACTGTTTATCTTTCTTGAATTTATCTCTTCACTTGCAGCAAAGAAGCAAACTTGAGATAATGCCCTTCCCTGAGACAATCCAAGAACACAGTTATAACCAGAAACATACTGCGTGCTCATTAAACATATACATTTTACTAGAAGTTAAATGGGCTATTCAACAAAGAGGCTGAAGAACTGCCAAAAGCCATACAATTTATGCATCTAAAACAATTGGAGCTACCATCAGTGCTAAACATGACTTGGCTCCTTAGGGTAGGGCTTGATAAATCGGCTTTCAATCTAGGAGCCAGCTAAAAAAGTTGGGAGACAGTTAAAAAATAAAATTTTAATTTGGGGGTCGGGCAGCAGTCATTTAGCTGTGGTGCTGCTGGGAAGGATGGCTTACTCACTGGGTGGTATTGAGGGATGCGTGTCCTTTTGGGGCTCTCGGGGTGTGCGGATGACACTTGAGGTTGTTGGGGCTGGAGTTTTTGGTGTGTAGCATGCTGTGCGGGCTTGACTCTGCTCACCTCCCTGCTTTTCTCCGGTGGCGCGCAGATTGGCAGGTGCGTGTATGGGGGGGGGAGCCTTTTTGCACGTCAACAGCAGGTCTGAGGGGGGAGAGTGTACTGGGGAGGACAGGAAAAACCGACACTAAGCAGCAGAGCTAGGGTTTTTTCTTTTTGAATGTTGGAACTGGGTCAGATGTCCGGGGCGTTGCTCGCACCTGGTGCCGGCGATTGATGGGACGCCGCTTCTGGTCGCAGTAACCTAGCAGCTGGTATCTGTCGAGCCCTGCCTTAGGGAATCTTTCATTTAAAAAAAAAACAAAAATATTCTGACATGACATATACTTACCTGTAAATGGTTAGTGTGCCACTCAGGCTCGGTGAAGGGGGGGGGATGCAAACCAGTGCGTCCACAACTGCTGCTCAGAATGCTGGCAAGAGATGGAGCCCATCCTGGTTCCTGCAATGGCTCAAGGAAAGTAAAGTGGCAACCTCCACCTTCAACCAGGCCACACCCAACGTGTTCCACTCCGCCCCTGGAGCTTAGTCATGGGGATCCCCATGACCAAGCTTCGGGGGAAAACAAAGCGGAAATCGTTGGGGCGTGGCCTGCTCGGAGTCCAGGCTGAAGTTGCCACTTCACTCATCTCTGTAGAACACTATGGATGTGCAGCATTCAGGGGTCACCCTTCTTTCCATGATATATACACTCTTGGGCTGCCATGCTGATCCTTCAACTCCTCTAAAGTCTGTTTAGCCTGGTACGCACAAGTAGTTTTTTTTCTGTTCAACTTAGCAGGCGGAACGAAAAAAAAAAATTATGCAATGTTAGTATAGCGAACTTACAGCTGTGCTATTGTGTTCTGACAGGAACACCCGGGGACTCTCAACCGCCCCCCCCCCCCCCAGAACACATTGGTCACAGCGCTGATTGGACGGCTGCTGGTTTTCCAGCATACACACTGGCCAAATGGCAGCCAGTTTCTATTGAACCAGCCGTTAACGGACTATATTTGGCCCGTGTGTACAGGAGCTTCATCTAGCGATCAAAAGACTATGTAACCCTTGCCCAGATGAGGAATGAGGGAGTGGGAGTAAGTTCCTACTAAAAAAGGTACTTGCTACTCAAAAAAACTAAAATCACAAAATGTGTAAATTATGATTATGTATTGTCCTAAATGTGATTGAAGGTGTTCTTTCATCTAGGTCACCCTGTAAAAGAAAAATGTATGCCTTCCTTTCCAGGGGTCTACAATCTGTCCTATTCTCTAAGACTGATAAAAGCACACTACTGCAGAGACTGCCAGCTCCAAAATGGGGAAAAAAGACAAGAGAAGAAAAATAAAATAAAAATATTTTTTTTTAGGATAAGAATGGGATTAGATATGGGCTATAGGGATTTTTTGAATGGACTGCTGTACCCACGCACAGGCATTGGCTTATAATACATAGTTGGCTGATGACGCTGGAACATACCAGCCCAATGATGCTAGAAATAAACACCACTACTGCGGCTGCTCTCCAGCACTGCGAATACAGGAGGTCAGCCTCTGGAACAAAGTTTTCTCTGATTGGGTGAGTTGAAGTGGAAGATTATAACTAATGTGTGTGAGATCTAGTCAGGGATATCTTGCTGGAAGGCCAGAAGGGAGGGCATGAGACTAAAAACAGTGTTATTACCTGTTAACTACTTTTTCCAGGAATCTTCCAGGACGGCTTACAGAGATAGGCTCCTCCCACCTAGAACAGGAAACACATGATCCACATCATAAAAGTCTTACTCATGCATTAGCCCCTCAGTATTTAACAAATAACCGAAGGCCTCAGAATCATTAAACCTGGATCAGCGTAGCTCTATCCTTATATATGCTTTACATTGCTACTCACCTCATAAAAAAGGGAGGGAACTGACGCCGTCCTGGAAGATTCCTGGAAAAAGTAGTTAACAGGTAATAACACTGTTTTTCCAAGTCATCTTCCAGGACGGCTTACAGAGAGGACAATATAGTACTACCTGATCAGGGCGGGACCACAGCCTGCAGCACTTTCCTGCCGAAAGACTGGTCCTGGCTGGCAAGCAGGTCCAGTCTGTAATGCTTCACAAAAGTCTGGAAACTGGACCAGGTTGCGGCCTTGCAGATCTGGAGGGGAGATGCTCCTGCCCTTTCAGCCCAAGAAGTAGAAACCGCTCTTGTGGAGTGAGCATTTATACCCAATGGAGGTGTGCGGGAGACTGCCTTGTATGCCTCCGCAATGGCCGACTTCATCCACCTGGCGATGGTACCTTTGGATGCCTCTTTCCCCTTGTTAAGACCTGCGAATAAAACAAACAAGCTGGTGGAGCGTCGCCACTCCTTGGTGTGCTCTATGTAGGCAATCAGGCATCTCCTGACGTCTATTTTATTAAATCCTGCTTCCTTATTCTTTGGATTTCCGCAGAATGATGGTATCACGATTTCTTCTGACCTATGGAAGTTAGACAATACCTTGGGGAGAAAAGCTGGGTCCAGCAAAGGGGATAATTTTGTCTTGTAAAATGGTGCAGAAAGGCTCGATCACTGAAAGTGCCTGGATCTCACTGACTCTCCTAGCCGAGACTAGGGCCACCAAAACTACTGTCTTCAGGGTTAACAGTTTTATGGGTAGTTCATCTATAGGTTCAAATGGTGCCCTACCGAGACCCTGTAATACTGTTGATAAGTCCCAGGGAGGGAACCTCCTTGCTTTGGGGACTCGTTTCCGGCTGATGGACACAAGAAATCTTTTGATCAGTGGTTCTTCTGACAGTCTTTGATTTAAAAAGTTGGACAGGGCGGCCACCTGAACCTTAAGAGTACTAACTGCAAGGTTTAGATCTGCTCCGGCTTGGAGGAAATCTAGAACCGCCGGGACCATGGCACCTGACACTGTTGTTGAGCCTGCGCCAGTCCCCAAATCTCTTCCAAATTTTATTATAAATTGTGTTAGTGGACGGCTTTCGGCTGCTAAGAATGGTATCGATTACCTTGGCCGATAACCCTCTCAGCTCTAACAGCTCCCTTTCAGAAGCCAAGCCGTCAGAGAAAGAGCTCAGTTCTGGATGATTCGCTTCTCCCTGGTATAAGAGGTCCGACCTGTAAGGTAGTCTCCAAGGTTCTGCAATGCTGAGTCTTAGAAGACCTGAGAACCAAGACCTCCTCGGCCAAAATGGCGCGATCAGGATGACCTTTGTGTTGGACCCTCTTATCTTCCGGATAATCCTCGGAATGAGGGCAAACGGTGGAAATGCGTACACCAGATCTGCCTCCCAAGACTGGGATAGGGCATCTAGGCCCCGACTGAGAAGATCTCTCTGTAGGGAATAGAACTGTTTCACCTGCCTGTTGTGTCTTGTAGCAAAAAGGTCTATCTGTGGGTCTCCCCACTTCTGCACTATTTCTTCGAACACTGTTCGATTCAAGCACCATTCTGTCGAAGACAGCGTCTCTCTGCTTAGGGCATCTGCCAGAGAATTTAATTCCCCTTTTAGGTGAATGGAAGATAGGGATAACAGGTTTTCTTCTGCCCATTGAAGGATCTCTCTTGCTATCCTCATCAGACCCGGGACTCTCGTACCCCCTTGCTTGTTGAGGTAACAAACCGTGGTAATGTTGTCCGAAAGGACCTGCACATGTCTTCCCCTTAGGGATGGGCAAAAGGCTACTAGGGCCTTTAGAACCGCCTTCATCTCCCTCGCATTGGAGGAGAGGCCGGCTTCCTGCCGGTTCCAGAGCCCCTGGGCTATCAGAGTGCCTGAATGGGCCCCCCAGCCCTGCCCGTTGGCGTCCGTGGTGACTGCCAGAGGACAGTGTTGGGACCAGAGTCGGCCAGCCGAGAGGTTTGCAGGGATCAACCACCATTCTATTGAGAGCTTTACTTCCTGCGGAATTTCCGTCTGTCTCTGAAGTGAATTTGTTTGTCCATCCCAGAGAGAAAGCATGAACGCCTGAAGCGCTCGAGTATGGAACAGAGCCCACTGGACTCCTGGGATGGCCGCTGTCATTAACCCAAGGACCCTCATTATACTCTGAATTGAGGTCCTTGAACAAGTGCAGAGGTTCCTCACCTCTGTCAAAATTGTCTCTACCTTTTCCTTTGTCAGGAATATCTTGGACTTCCTTGAGTCTATCAGGTATCCTAGGTATACAATGCTCTGAGTAGGTACTAATTGTGACTTCTCCTGATTTACCAGCCACCCTAGTTGCTGAAGGTTTCTGGTAGTTCTGCTCAGGTTCCGTCTGACTTCGTCTGCCGAGTCTGCCAAAATCAGTAGGTCGTCCAGATAGGGGATAATCTGAATTCCCTCTGATCTCAGAGTCCCTAGCGCTTCTGCCAGTATCTTCGTAAAAATGCGTGGAGCCGACGCTAGTCCGAAGGGCAGAGCATTGAATTGAAAATAGAGGAAGAACCCTTTTCTTACTGCAAATCTGAGAAATTGTTGGGACTCCTCTCGAATAGGGACGTGAAGATAGGCGTCCCTTAGGTCCAATGAGACCATGAAGACCCCAGGGGTTAACAGCTCTCTGGTGGAGTAGATTGATTCCATCTTGAAACGTCTGTACTTTACGTACATGTTTACTTGTCTCAGATTTAGAATCAGTCAAAATTTTCCTGATGATTTCTTTATCAGAAAAACTTGAGAGTAGAATCCCTCTTTCCTTAGAGATGGGGGGATGAAGCTTATCACCTTCTCTTCTAGCATACTCTGCAGGAGGGAAGACATAGCTGTGGATTTTTCCGCGTCTCTTAGGAGACTTGTTATGAAAAATTTTTGAGGGGGGCAGCCTAAAAGTTCTATCCTGTACCCTGATGCGATCAGATCTAGGATAAAACAGCTGCTGGAGATGGTCTGCCACTGTGGAAGGAATGACCCCAATCTCCCCCCCCACAGGCCCGACTGAGTCACTGGGAAGTGTTCTTAGGCTGGGAGGGTCTAAAGAGGAAACCTCCTCTGCCCCTTCCCCTCCTGTATTGCCAACCCCCTTTCTGGTCTTGGGCTCTGTTATTCCGTCTCCTATCCCCCCGGTGAGAGTTCCTTTCACTTGACACCTGAAAGGGACGAAAACTCCTCTTTTGATGTTGTTGTTGTTGCCTCTTGGGAAAAGGGAACCCTTTCTTTTTATCGGCCGACCTCTCTAGGACGGATTCCAGCTCCTTTCCAAAGAGCAGATCTCCATCAAACGGGAGGGAACAGAGTCTTGTCTTTGAGACAGAGTCTCCTCCCCAGGTCTTCAGCCAGATAGCCCTCCTGGCTTCATTAACCAAGGCTGTGGATCTGGCCGAGAATGTGACCGACTCCGTGGATGCATCCGCTATATAGGCCACTGCCTTACTTAGCGTGGGTAAAGCATCCAGAATCTCTTCCCTAGGAGTGTCTGACTCCAGAAGAGTGCGGAGCTGTTTAAGCCATAAGTCAAGTGTACGCGCCACGCATGTGGTGGCTAGTGCGGGTCTAAAGTTGGCGGAGCTAGCTTCCCACGCCTTTTTTAAATAGCCCTCCGCCTTCCTGTCCATTGGGTCCTTCAGGATACCTGTATCCTCAAAGGAAAGTTCTGAAGCTCTAGAGACCTTGGCTATGGAAGCGTCCAGTCTGGGACATCTATCCCACAGCTTTGTATCCTCTTCCTTAAAGGGGAACCTTCTCTTTAAATTTTTAGGGAAGAATACTGCTTTCTCCGGCTTCCTCCATTCATGAAGTATGGTCTCCCTTAAGGATCCATGCACCGGAAAGGTTCTGCCCTGTCTAGGCTGAAGGCTTTCATATAGGAGGTCATGCACTGACAACTCCTGGTTCTCTGGGGACTCCAGTTCCAGGATGTCGTAGATTGCTTTCAGGAGCTCCTCTGTCTCCTCTGAAGGAAAAAGGAATTTTTGCATCTTTTCTGGCCCTTCCTCGCTTGGGTCTATCTCCTCAGGGTCTGAGGCTGAGGCTGAGTTGTCCTCCCCGTCCTCCATGCTGGTGGACTGCCCGTACCTGGGCCCTAACTTCTGGCCTCACGGTAGTACTGGTGCCTGAAGTACCTGGGCTGGGTTCAGCAAGTGTCTCTTGCCGTGTGGGCTTAAAGGACTGAAACGTCTGTTTCATCCCTGACTTTAATGAGTCCATAAAGCCTTTGAGAACAGGGCCTGTTTCTCCCTTGATAAGTCTGTCTATGCAGTCCTGACAAGCATTCTTTTTCCACCCAATTTGCAACTTCCTGGTACATATTGGGCATCTTTTTCTAGGTGTTTCTGTTTTATCTCTGGGCTCGTGGGTCCTGTCCTGTAATACAGTAAATGACAAGCGCCTGCATATTACTTACACTGAAGTAAACACCCAAACCAGAAACACCACGTGGACTCTCTTATTCTAGTCTAAGAATTATGAGAAGTACCCACCACCAGAGCCTATGCTAGAATATGTGACGTCTGCCACCATCAGCATAGGAGAAACAAACGGTCTCTGGAATAAACAGACTCCCCCTGTGCCGCCCCCACAGGAGGGTAAGAAAAGGAAAGAAGCGGTCTGCCCCTTATTTTCTTACCTTAGGGCCCGAAGCGACCGATGGCGCCTCCAGATCTGCGTCTCTGGGTCCTTCCATGTTGCGCGGCGCCATCTTTAGGTCCGGGTCCCTTAAATATGAGAGGAGTGGAGGTCCGGAGCGGCGCTGTGGATCCGACGCCGCCCCACGGCACAGCACGCCTGTTATTTTCAACTAGGCTTCCAAATGGGTGTACCAAGATGGCCGCTGCGGGACTTCCTGTCGTGTCACTTCCTGTTTTCTGCGCCGGAAGTGACACACTAGCTGTGCACCCAGCTCCATGCTGTCCTGGAGCTAGAGACTCCCCTCTGTAGATCCATCTGCCCGGGAAGGATACCGGCTCTACGGCTGCCCGAGCCTCCGCCAGGAGGATACCCTGCTGTGCCGCGGCTGGACCCACTGGATCACCTCCTCCACCCTCACAGGTAACCTCGCTGAGGATACACCCGACTTGGGAGGTGGGGTCCCATACCATCACCCATGACCCCTGTTTCGGGTCTCCTGGGTGGCCCCAAACTGACTCATACCCCAGGGGAACTACCCCTGTTGATTGGGTATGGACGTCGGGGGGGCCCCTGCCGCCTGGCACGAAGGCCCAAAAAAATAACAAACATCCCTTGGATAGTGCCTGTCTAGCCTGAGGAAACACAAATACTGAGGGGCTAATGCATGAGTAAGACTTTTATGATGTGGATCATGTGTTTCCTGTTCTAGGTGGGAGGAGCCTATCTCTGTAAGCCGTCATGGAAGATGACTTGGAAAATATAAGTTCAGAAAGGTGCATTTATAATAAGTACTAAAAGTGTTAAAAGTGGTTGTAAACCCACGGGGACAAAAAAAAAAAAAAAAAACTTAAAGACAAAAGGCATAATGAGCTGGTTTGCATAGCATACGAGCACATTATGATATGCTCATCTTAGATCAAAGCCCCTGCAGCGGTCCCGGCACACCTCTTTGGCTGGCGACATGTCTCCCAGAGTTACTTCCGGGTTTGCGTGCGGGAGCCACCGGTAACGGCACACTAACTGAAGGAACGGCACGTACGAGCCGTCTCTTCGGTGCGCCTGTGCTGATGATATCGGCACATGCGGATACAGTGAATATCTCCTAAACTATGCAAGTTTAGGACAAATTCACGGTAGCTACAAAGTAAGCCTCATTGTAGGCTTACATGTAGGCAAAAGTGGTTGTAAAGGGTTTACAGCCACTTTAAAAAAAAAAAAAATCTGGAATTAACATAAAAAATAAACAATGAATTGATTAGAGTAAAATACCTGTTTATCTTGCCAATGATCTTGTGAGTGAATATAGATAACGTCAGCACAGAAAGTTAGCTACTTCTGAGGACTACAGAACCACATTCTTTTATATACTGTAGTCCTATCAAGTTTTTGTTGTGCCGGGAAAAAAAGGAATTGAGGTTTAAAAAGTGTTACCCCAACATTTTATATTCCTGATTTGTGCCAGCTATACCATGTACCTGTATGAGAAATTCTCCTGCTGTGTGGGAAATCCCTGGTGTTCCTGCCAGTCCCTCTGCTTCCCAATAACTGACCACACTAAGCAAGAAAGATTAGCAAGAAAGCAGACCGCGGTTAGTTCTCTAGCTGTGCTGGGAATTCTGCCTGCTCTCTTCCAATGATCAGACTTAAATTGATCCCCCACCTACGCAGCTATTCACTGGGAAGATCAGTGTGCTGTTGCTTCTCCTCCACCCAGCTCTTATGCAGCTGAGAACAGAAGGAAGGTGATCACTTAAAAAAATGGAGGGGAAAAAAAAAAAAAAGTTTTACAAGGTGGTAGTTTACAATCACTTTAAGTCTCTTGTAATAGATGCTTCTACCTGCCTGTCAACACGTTTTAGTTTGTTTACAGTGGGCAATGCATATGCAGCTCGGTGCAGTATCTGCACAATTTGCTGCTTGGATGAAGCAACTCCTGTTCACGAGGAGTTACGCCATGCCAGCCAAGAGGAAGAATAACCTGAACAAGAAAATTATAAACACAAGGGAAAGGGGGAGAAGATGATCCTGCAGAACTGGAGGAAATAAGCTTGTTTGAAAAGTCTTCCTCAATGTACAAGTATGCTGTACATGCTTTTGCATTGTAGCAAAAGTCCCAGTTTCATTTAATTTTGAACTTCTAAATAGAAAGTCGAAAAAACAAACGTGGTCATTTTAGGATGCTTGGTAGGATTTCACCTAGAACAGATTACTCAGACCTCTACAGAGTCTGATCAACACCTTGGGTTGGAGAACTTGCATCACTAAAGTTGGATATACATGTAAAGAGCGGTAGGAACCGTCATTTTATTGGTACGTGCGAACTCTCTGTTCAACAGAAGCCTGTAGTTGAACTGGCTTCTGTGGAATGGTCATGCTGTAAAACCAGCATTCAATCGGTGCCTGCAGCCAATAGCTACAGCATTGATCGTTGTATTCTGGGGGGGGGGTTGGGGGAAGAGACAGATTCCTGCATCCACGTTGCTTGGCGGGTGAGATCTATGAGTTTAAAACCAGTGGGTTATATGGGAAAAAAAAAAAAAACTCTGCATGTATACCCTTGCTTAAGACAAGGATTGACCAGCAGAGATGAGATTATAACATGAGTTCGGAGATAGCTGTGTGGACAGAATTCACAAAATTTTGGTCACTTGCTTACATAATTAGTCCCTTCAGCTCCAGATTTCACCCCTTTTATGACCAAGCCATTTTTTGATATTTAGCACTGCGCTACTGTAATTAAAACATTCAAAATGCATACATTTTGACCAAAATGTATTCTGCTGCATTCGATAAAAAAATAGAAAAAATAAATAAATCCCGATAAGTGTATGATGATTGGTTTGCATGAAAGCTACAAACTATGATCTATATACTGGAGATAGATAACACACACGCTCGGAATTTCCAACAACAAATGTTCGATGAGATTGTTGTCAGAAATTCTGACCGTGGGTAGGCACCATCGGACATTTGCGGTCGGAATTTCCGTAAAAAATTTGAGAGCTGGTTCTCCAATTTTCCCGACAACAGAAGTTGTCGGAAATTCCGAGCGTGTGTACACAATGCCACGCATGCTCGGAGTCAAGCAGAAGAGCTGCACTGGCTATTGAACTTAATTTTTCTCGGCTCGTCGTACGTCACTGTGTTCTTAACATCCGCAATTTCCGACAACATTTGTGTGACCGTGTGTATGCAAGACAAGTTTGAGCCAACATCCGTTGGAATAAAACCCACGGTACGCGGCATAATGGTGGCGATCAATGACTTATATTGGGACTGCGATAGTGTGGTGGGCAGACTGATAGTGATAGGAACTAACTGGCACTGACATGAATACAGTGCTCATACTACACGGTCGCTGTACTGACTGGCTGGGAAAGGGTTAAATATGTGCAACTTGTGCTGCTTTTACGGACTGTTCTCCAAGCTTCTCATCCCTGTAAAGCACACACAAAACACCGGGATCGTTCCCATGTCTACAGAGCTCTGTGTTGAATGTCAACACATGGCCATCAGGAAAAAAATTAAAGTGGATGTAAAACCGAAAAAAAAAATTGCTGTCACAATGTAGTGTATAAGATTTCCTATCATATGTGCCCAGTCTTGCCACAAAGTTAATCCAGCTCTGAGCAATCCTCTTCTTTTTTCAGTGAGATAAACGGACAAACAGGAGTACTTTTGTCCGTTCCGCCCCCTTGCTGTGAGTGACAGGTTATTTACATATCTCGTGCACTAGCTCTAGTCATGTGGTTACTTTTCTGGATTTTGACTGGATGTTAGTGATCATAGCAGAAGTTCAGTGTAAGGAATACACAGGAGAAAATGCATGTTGACAAGGGGAGTGTAGAGGTGGGCAGGGAGTCTACTGACATCACAACTCCACCCACCGAGCTCCAGACAACAGATCCACCCACAGAATCTTCAGTTTTTCAGGTCTCATAACAGACAGAGGGGGGACATATGACGGATTAGGATACATGCAGGAGGCATCTATATCCTTATAGATCAGCACTATGGCAGTAGTTTAGAAAGGATGAGAGTGGGGGTTTACATCCACTTTAAGACCCATTTGTTCTGAAGGATCATGACGACAATAGATACAAGCGCCTTGAGGCGATTTAGTTCGCATTTGTAGCGCTATATAAGTTTTCACTCACTCAGCTCTGGGCTGGGATTGCACACAGCCCATCAGCATGTCCCAGTCATGAATCATTTGCCAGGACTTGCTGATAGACTCCTGCTGTTCACAATAACAGTGAAAGTTAGGCGAGGGACACGCATCCTAAAAACGGGAAGTAGCGTTGTACAGGTTCGTCACTGACTATTACGGACGGGCAGTAGCTAAGTGGTTCAACAATTGATTTTTTTCAATTCTCTCAGGAGATTATGACACGGATCTGCTGAATGGTGTATTTTTAGCAAATTTATATATAAAAGTCAATTTATAAAGATTATCGTGAAGGTTTCTGCTTCAAAAACCCTGGTGTCCAACCTGCAGACCGGTGTGGCCCTTGGACCCAAGAAATCTGTAGTGAGAACATTCATTAGGTAATAGCACTGATCTATATCTTCATGTAACTTGTTGTCAGCTTCGAACGGTCTTCTGCAGCCATCACCAGCCAAAAATGTAGCATGTCCACACCTCTCTGACCTTCATTTCCTCTATTAGATCTGTAGTTTCTGATGAATTACATATATATGCGGCCCTTTGGTGTCGTCAGGTGGCCATAAGGATCATAAGTTGACAACCACTGTTGTAAAATATTGCTAGCTTCTGACTAGGGTCAACAGTGAATTTCTGTGATGCGTCAATTGAGGCGTGCAGGAAAAGGAGCAGTCTAAGGTGGTGATCAAATAAGGACTAATAAAACAAACTTCTAAGAGCCCATTCACACAGGGGCAACTTTGGATCCGACTTCAAATCGCCCCAGGTCGCCCCTAGTTGCCTCAAGTCGCGCTGGCTGAAGAAATCAATGTAAGTTAATGGAGCCGTCCTTATGCACACTACTGCAGTTGCTCCGACTTCAAAAAAAGGTCCCTGTACTACTTCAATCCGACTTCTAGGCGACCTGTACCCATTGATTTCAATGGGAGTTGCCTATGAAGTCGGATCACTGTCTTAATAGGAGCAACTCTCCAGGAAGAGAAAATACATTTCTTAGGCAAACCTCTCCCTGCCACAGAGCTGATTCTTGTTTGATTGGCCACTGGAATGTCTCCTGTCCTGCAGGAAACTTGAAGTTGCCTTGTAAGTAGCTCCAGGTCGCTCTGTGATTCACTCAAGTCGTGTCTGAGTTGCCTCATAAAAACTCGCTGAAGTCGTGTTGCCCCTGTGTGAATGGAGTCTAAGATTTTTAAATGTTAATATGAAATAAAAACGATACACAAAACTCGCATAGCTTTGTGCCTCTTAGGACTCATTCACATGGGCATGGAGCCCTGTAGAGAAGGAAGAATCCTCTGTTTACTTTTGTCCTAGAGCATTGCACATCGGCTGTACAGACTCACCCGCACATTTGACAGGTATGCAGGAACGGGTACTGGGACCTGCATACTTGTAAAACTTAGCAGTGCAGTCCATACATGTCCATTTGCTAATATGGGTTGCCTGCATGCAACTCAGTGTTAGGAAGTAAACAAAGGACTCTTTACGCTGTATGGGGCTGAACGCCTATGTAAATGAGCCCTTAAAGAGTATGTCTGGACAAAGTAAAACAAATGCATAAGATATCTAAAATATATACACATTTCCCTATGTTTTATCCCTTTAAATATTCTACATGTACAGAATACTTAAATTTGTACCCTTTGCCATTCAAAAACCCATGTAGTGCCAATAGCCCTCCCTCAAGGGATTATGGGACACTGAATGTTAATGAAATGAAGATAGTGAAAAGTGTTCTGTAGTCTAGCAAAGAGCCCACAGCAGGGCTGACAGGACTGCTTAGGATTTCCTCTACTTGCAGCATTATTAAAGGGACACAACATACATACCCTGCAGAAAAACTTTAATACTACCTCTAAATAATGCAACTTTACAGCAACCAATGAATAAGCTCAAAAAGTTTTTTTTTGGTATTTGCCTAAAGCTAGCCACACATTATATGATTTTCTTGTTCAAATTTCATTTAGAGATTTACCTTCAACTAAGTACTGCAAAGGCCTGCGTGACTGCATGCAAACTGAAAGTGTTTGACCTCATACTATATGGTTTTGGTAAACATACAATTTACCAAAACCATATAATATGAGGTCAAACCTAAAGACTTTCAATTTGTATGCAACCAGTCAGGCCTTTGCACTATACAGTTGAAGAATCTAAAAGGTCATTTATCAAGAAAATTGTATAATGCATGTCCAGCCTAAATATATGCACACAGACCCATCCAATCTGCAAACAATCACCCAGCTTGTGAATCACAGTAGGTTAGATTTTTACATTGAATCTTTACACTGAATAATCATAGATCAGCGTGTAAATTTAAAGGGAAAACACAAAAAACTTGTAATTCTTCTGATTCAATCGCTGTTATGTAAAATAAACCTGAATGCTCATTTTAATGCACAGCATACAAGCAACACTTAGGCCCCTTTCACATGGCAAGCCGGCTCGGATCCGCCTGTCTGCTTTTCAGGCAGATCCGAGCAGGCCATCCATTGACTCCTATGGGGAGAGGGATGTCAACGGAGATGTGTCCACTGCCATCCGATCTGCTAAAATCGGACGTTTGGCTATACATTCGCCACCCGTCTTGGTGGCTCGGATGAGATCTGATGAAAAACGGACATGTTGTCCGTTTCTGTCCGATCTCTACATAGGAGTCAGCGGCGCTCTGACAGGCCCCTCCCCATTCAGTGAGCAGAGACAGAACTGTCATCCGCCGGCTCAGTGGAGATCAATGAAGAGATCTCCTGAGCAAATCCGCCTCGTGTGAATGAGGCTTTAGACAATGACTACCTCCAACCAAAAAAGATGTCAAACTACTGAAAACGAATAAAAGGGCACATGACATGAGACACACACATTATATTAGGGCTGGGCGATTTCCCCCCCAAAAAAAAAATCTGCGATTTTTTTATAAAAAACTCGATTTACGATTCGATTTTTTTTTTTTTTTTTTTATATTATATTAAAGTGCATCAACAAACAAAATTGCAAAGGCAAACCCTTTCTCTAACTGCAAAGTCAGTGTGCAACAAACACACAATATATTCCAGCGCTCATGGAACATACATTATTAACTATTGAAAACTCTTGAAACTCTGTGTGTGATTCCTTCTGTCCCAGCCTTGCTGCGATCCTGGCTCTGCATCCTTTTGGGTTGGAGGGCCCTCCACACGCTGGTCTGCCTGTTGTCCATCATTCAAGGTACTGTGCTCACACGGAGATCATGCCACAGGCTTTGTTTTGACTTTTTTAACCCCTCCTTGCTCCACGGATGTCACTGCAAGTTTAACAAGTTTGTCACCACTGGCAACTGGAGAGTTAAGATTCATTTGCCCTCTGCACATTTGAGATTGGATCCCTCTCTTTGTGATAAATGGACTAAGCTTTTTTATCAATTCTTCAAGAGTTTTCAATAGTTAACAATGTATGTTCCATGAGCGCTGGATTATATTGTGTGCATGTTGTGTATTTTGTACTTCTGGGTACGGATTTTTTCTTGCTGCGCTGGATCCTGTTTTTTCCCCCTTTTGGATACTTTGTACTTCCCAAAATATTTGGGATTTTTTTTCTTATTATTATCATCCATTATATTTTTTTCTTTATCCACCAATTTAGCGCTTGTGACCTTTTGTTGTTTTTTGCAGTGTGCAACAAAGATTGTTAAATATCCAAATTATTAATACTGTATTTGGATTTAGCTAATAAAACAACAAAAAATCCTGAGGTTACTCTTAGTTGAATTGAACTGTGCCCGTGTCTCACTGTGCCCGTGCTTCAATCACTGTGCCCGTGCCTGATGCAGATTTTCATGGTATACGGATTTTACTGCTACACCGGTGGCCATTCCAGTATTCAAAAGCCGCGCCTCCTCCTCGTCTGCGATAGGCGGAACACTCAATTTCCCAGCATTCAGTGTTCCGCCTATCATGGTCATCCTCATAACAGACGAGGATGAGAGGATGTCCGTGATAGGCTGAATACTGCCTGCTGTGAAATTGAGTGTTCCGCCTATCACAGACGACGAGGACTCGGGAGGCGCGGCTTTTGAACACTGCAATGGCTGCCGTCTGTCTGCATGACACGCTGATCAGGTAGGCAGACGGCGGCTGCAGCGAGTAGATGTAATTGGGGTAACGCTGCCCAGTGCCATTCCGGATATGCCCCCTGCAGTCCTGCTACGGAAACTTTGAAGGGAAAAAAAAAAAAAATCTAAAAAAAAAAAAATCGATTTTCTTCAAAACTGAATCGATTTGAGCTCAAAACTCGATTCAAGATTAAAATCGATTTTTATATATATATATATATATATATATATATATATATATATATATATATATATATATATATATATATATATATATATATATATATATATATATATTACACACACACACACACACACAAATACTGTTACCAATAGCAGATACTAACATGGTTGCTAAATGCTCAGCAACACAGGCAACTCTATATGCCCACACATGACATATCACCCCCCTGTACAGATATAGAAAGTGCAAGATGGAAATTCTACCGACAGTACCTAGAGCATGACAAGTGCCAAAAGAAGCAGCTGTATACATACCTTTGTGTGGTTGCACAGGGGTATCCTAGCTAGGCACCTTTAAACGGAATCAGCCAAAATAACATACAAAAATTCTAGTGTTATCTCCCACAGCAAAGCATAAGTTAAACCTTTCAAAACACTAACGCAGCAGCTGTTCCCTTCAGAAGTAGACAGTGCACTGAAATACACACAGCTGTTGTGTTTCCGTTTCCATTTATTTTAAAAATACATCTGTTATTGAAAGGTATCTAAACTCAAAACTAATATACTGGCACATACTAATCCATGGTGTTGCGGTTACATTAATTTTCCTATTTTTCCCCAGCTTCTTTGGGGTCCTATTCACCTGCCAATCCTGCCCCTGGGTGGATATGACACTCCCCCACTACTTCTAGAGGGATCAATGATTGTCCCCCTAAAGCCGTCCATAGACAGTATGAATCTCGACCAGTTCAGCAGAAAACGGACACGATTTAAACTATGTATAGGCAGGCTGAATGTACTTCACTTGATCAATCAACTTGGGTACAACCAGCCTGCCAGGTTTTAAATGCAATTATTGCAAGTGGCTGTTATAGATATATAATCACTGTTCTCCCGCTCGGGAGAACACAATTGGGGTCGACAGATTATCAGTACGGCCGATATTCTTTTTTTTTTTTAAGCATCGTATCGGTCACAAAACTTACCGATATTGCTTTAAGGAGTTGTACTAGGGTGATGCCTGCAGCTGCAGGCATCACCCCAGGACCCTTCTTTAGAGCAGTCTGTCAGCTTTCTTGTAACAGCCAATGTGGCTCGGAAGCCACCACGTCCACCGCCTGGCCGAAAACACGAACAAAGCCGATGCTTTATTCAGGTCTTTGATCTAGTAACCTGGAAGCGATGTCATGACATTTCTTCCGGATTACTGCCATCTTAAGAGGTGCCAGTTTAAAAAAAATATAAAGTATTACAAAAAAAATGCAGATGTTGACGTTTTGAATACTTTCAAGTGCAGAGGGGTATGGGGTCTTATACACCCCCGATCCCTCCATAAAGAGTACCTGCCACAAGGGATGTTTACATTCCTTGTGACAGCAATAAAAGTGATAAAAACTAATTAAAAAAAAACACTAAAAAATAAAAAAAAGTCTACAGATTATCAGCCTGAAAGGCAGCTGAAAAAAAAAAAAAAAAAAAATCGGTATCGGCTCTGAAAAAACGATATTCCATCACCTTTGGTGGGCACTACAGCCCCCTGACTGCAACTTAAAAGTGAATGGGGCGTTAGGGGTTACCACAGAAGGTAACATATCTCCTCTTCACCTGTCAAATGCTTTCCGATACACGATCCAAGCGCAGATAGCTATTCAGTGGAGCTGCAGTCCTTACCACATGTGTAAATAAGCTCATAAGGTCTGCAGCAAGTCTGAGGACTCATTCACACTGGCGCTCCTGTGTTTAGCTTTTCTAAACACAGGAGAAAATTATTTGGGAAGCATAAAGAGGGCTTATTTACACCTGCAGCTGGAGAAAAGGGGGCTTAAAGCGGAGGTGCAGCTTTTTTTTAAGTCAGCAGCTACTAACAGTGTAGCTGCAGACTTTTAATAAGGACACTTACCTGTCCTACTCGCCCGCGATGTCGGTCCTGCCACGGCGATCAATCGCTGCTGCCAGGCTCCCGGCTCCTCCATCCTGACTAAGGGAAACAGGCTGTGAAGCCTTATGGTTTCACTGCCCATTTCCTACTGCGCATGCGCCACTCGCACGGCGCTTTGTGAATGGGCGGCTTGCCTCCTGGGATACACACAGTTCCCAGAAGGCAGCGCGCCCCATTCACAAGAAGAGGAAACGGAAGTTCTCAATTCGAGGACAAGGAAGAGGCACAGCAGAAGGCAGATTAGGGGACTTCCGCATAGCAACAGGCATTTCGGGTGAGTATAACATTTTATTTTTTTCTATTAATTTTTTTCTTAGGATTTTTAATGTATTTTTTTTTCTGGGTGGACCTCCGCTTTAACCATAAGTTTTTACCCCCCTAACAGAACACAGCAGCCGAGCATTGTACAAAAGCAATGGCTACAATTCTTTGCTTCATGAATTATACTCCCTTTTGCACTCGGTGGACTGTGCCACCATTGAATGTGACCTATACAAGTTACTGAGGCCAGGCCACAACTGAGTGCGATATACATGCTTGCGGCACAGTGGTGCATGACTTAAAGGTGAAAACAGGTAGCAAGATGGCAAAATTATCATCTCCCAGCAGTCTGTCAAACACCCTCTGAAAAGGGATCCATAATGGATTAGCAGTACAGGGGGTAAATAAAATGTAAACAAGCCCATTTGCTTTGCCCATCACTCTTTTCTGCTTTATGCCCATAAAGTGTACCACAGGTGTTCAATGCATCCCTGTACAGGCAGTCCCATTTATTTCAATTGGGATGCAACGGCTGCACAGGCATAGCTGCTGTTCCCAATCTGACATCTGTGTGGGTACATGACCCCGAACGCAGACAGTGTGAGCTCAGGGAGATGCATGCAGACCTACATGGATGTAAAATTGGGAGCAACGGCTCTGCTCATGCAGGTGCTACATTCCAAATGACATTAATGGGACTGTCTGCACAGAGATGCACGCAACACCTGTGCATCCCTGTAAAAGTACACTGTGTGAACAAGGCCTTAGGCCCCTTTCACACTGATTGGGCCCGCCTGAAAAACGGGCAGGCAGAACCAATCGGACCATCCATTGTTCTCCATTGAGAGGCTGATGTAAATGGACATGTCCGTTTAGACCCACCTGCATCCGATCCTGTCCAGTCCGCTAAAAACAGATGGGTGGGGATTCCATTCCCTATCCATCTAGCAGATGTACCCATATGAAATTTTTGTCCTTTTGTACCCATATGAAATTTTTGTCCTTTTTTTCACACAAATAGAGCTTTCTTTTGGTGGTATTTAGTCACCGTTGGGTTTTTTATTTTTTGCGCTATAAGAGAAAAAAGACTGAAAATTTTGTTAAAAAATGAATTTCTTTGTTTCCGTTATAAAATTTTGCAAATTAGTATTTTTTCTTCATAAATTTTGGCTAAAATTTATACTGCTACATATCTTTGGTAAAAATAAGTACAAATTGGTGTATATTATTTGGTCTTTGTGAAAGTTATAGAGTCCACAAGCTATGGTGCCAATATCTGAAAATTGATCACACCTGAAGTACTGACGGCCTCTCTCATTTCTTGAGACCCTAACATGCCAGAAAAGTACAAATACCCCCCAAATGACCCCTTTTTGGAAAGAAGACATTCCAAGGTATTCAGAAAGAGGCATTGTGAGTTTTTTGAAGTTGTCATTTTTTCCCACAATTCTTTGCAAAAATCAAGATTTTTTTTTCTCTTTTTTTTTTCCTTCACAAAATTGTCATATTAGCAGGTTATTTCTCACACACAGCATATGCATTCCACAAATTACACCCCAAAACACATTCAGCTATTCCTCCCGAGTATGGCGATACCACATGTGTGAGACTTTTACACAGCGTGGCCACATACAGAGGCCAAACATGCAGGGAGCACCTTCAGGCGTTCTGGAGCACCCAGGCCAATTCTGACATTTCTCTCCTACATGTAAAAATCATCATTTGTTTGCTAGAAAATTACATAGAACCCCAAAACATTATATATGTTTTTTTAGCAAAGACCTTAGAGAATATAATGGTGGTCATTGCAACTTTTTATCTCGCACGATATTTGCGCAGAAATTTTCTAACGCGTTTTTTTACGGAAAAAAACACAGTAAAGTTAGCCCAATGTTTTTGCATAATGTGAAAGATGAAGTTACGCCGAGTAAATAGATACCCAACATGTCACCCTTCAAAATTGCACACGCTCGTGGAATGGCGCCAAACTTCGCTACTTAAAAATCCCCATAGGCAACGCTTTAAATATTTTTACTGGATACATGTTTTGAGTTACAGAGGAGGTCTAGGGCCAGAATTATTGCTCTCGCTCTAACGTTCGCAACGATATCTCACATGTGTGGTTTGAACACCGTTTTCATATGTGGCGGGGCTTACGTATGCGTTCACTTCTTCATGCGAGCTCGCGGGGGCAGGGGCGCTTTAAAAAAAATATATATATATATATATATATTTTATTGTTCATTTTACTTTATTTATTTTAGTTTGACATGTTTTTCCGCCCCAAATTCTTTTTTGATCACTTTTATTCCTATTACAAGGAATGTAAACATCCCTTGTAATAGGAATATGGCATGACAGGTCCTCTTTACAGTGAGATATGGGGTCAATAAGACCCCACATCTCACCTCTAGGCTGGGAAGCCTGAAAAAAAAAAAACAATCTTGGCTTTGATCGTAGCGGTGAGTCGGTAAAAGCACCGGAGGGCAGCGGGAGGGGGGGGGGGCATCCCCTCTCACCTTCCGTAAGAGCGATCAAGCGGTGGAACAGCCGCTATGATCATTCTTATGGTGCAGGGAATCGCCAGCTGAAAAAGCTAATATCTGAATGATGCCTGTAGCTGCTCCCATCATTCAGATATTCCCACACAAAGTCAAGGACGTCATATGACGGCCGGGAAGTGGTTATTGCGGAGTATTGCCCGGTATTGAGGAGTATGGCGGGGTATGGCACAGGGTGTATTGCAGAGTATTGCACAGGGTGTATTGCACAGGGAGTATTGCAGAGTATTGCGCAGGGTGTATTGCAGAGTATTGCGCAGGGTGTATTGCAGAGTATTGCGCAGGGTGTATTGCAGAGTATTGCGCAGGGTGTATTGCAGAGTATTGCGCAGGGATGGATGGCTGGATCTGTGACTGCAATTGTCACAGATCCAGCCCACAGCGCTGCTGCCTTGATCTGCTCCCTCCCCTCTCCTCTCACACTGTACCGATCGGTACAGAGAGGGGAGGGAGGAACCGGCGTCATCACATGACGCTGGTCTGCTTACAAGTGTTCGCTCCGTCATTTGACGGAGCGATCACGTGGTAAACGGCCGCGATTAGCGGCCATCTACCGTGATCCGTGATGCGCCGGGTCTTCCGGACCCGGCGGTCACGGACATATCCTGGAGCAGGGGGCGCGCGGGAGCAAGATTCTGTGAGGACGTCCCTGGGACGTCCACTCAGGATAACTCGACCGCGCTGTGGACGTCTTTTGTACATGGCGCGGTCGGCAAGTGGTGTAAAAAAAAAAAAATAATAAAAAAAAAAACTAAAATGATCCCTTCTACAGTACAAAAAAAAAAAGCAAATAGCTACTGTAAGGGGTTAATTTTTTTTACTGGGGAACAGTGAAAGCAATATTTACAGTAGCGATCATTTGCTCTTTGTACTATAAAAAAGGGATAATTTTTTTTTAACCCCATTATGTTACTGCACGATTAATCGATTATCAAAATAGTATTAGATTAATATTATAATCGATTAGTTGTTTCGGCTCTACCCCGAACCCACTTGTGACAATAGCAAACTAATATTCGCTATTGTCTTTGCCTCAGAATGAATCGGGTTGGCCAGGAGAAGCCGTGGAGGGGTGAGTGTGGGAAAGCATCACTGTGGAGAGGCTGGGTGCGGTCTTACTATGTTTTTTTTACCTTTTAAAACATTTTGTTTTTTTAGGGGGGGGGGTCTTTGGTGAGATATCAGTGGTCTAAACAGACCCCCATCTCTTTTTTTTTTTTGAGACAGAGAAAGGGACTGAAGACAGTCCCTTTTCTCTTCAGCATTACTTGGATAAAGAATCTGTATAGCAGGGCTCGACAATCCCTGGGCGCCAGGTCGCAAATGCGACTAGAATTAGCGACCTGGCGCCTGGGGCAGCACAGTTGACGTTACCTGCATCTCCGTGCGCACCCCCTCCGCGATCGCGTAATCTCGTCGGGCCGATCCGGCCGTTAATTTAGGCCGCGGCTTTGCGGCCTTCTGCAGGCCTAGGCTTCATTATGTAATCTGGCGCCATCTTGTGGTGGCCGTTGGTATGACAAGTCAACCAGCAATGCTTGCCTGTTTCACTGCCCGCCCATCTCCTTCCCTTTACTTAAAAGTTAACCTCCAAACATTATATATATTTTTTATTCTAACACCCTAGAGAATAAAATGGCGGTCGTTGCAATACTTTGTCACACCGTATTTGCGCAGCGGTCTTACAAGCGCACTTTGAGGAAAAAAATACACTTTTTTAAATTAAAAAAAAAGACAACAGTAAAGTTAGCCGAATTTTTTTTTATATTGTGAAAGATAATGTTACGCTGAGTAAATTTGATACCCAACATGTCACGCTTCAAAATTGCGCCCGCTCGTGGAATGACGACAAACATTTACCCTTTAAAATCTCCATAGACGACATTTAAAAAATTCTACAGGTTGCATGTTTTGAATTACAGAGGATGTCTAGGGCTAGAATTATTGGTCTCGCTCTACCAATCGCGGCGATACCTCACGTGTGGTTTAAACACCGCTTTCATATGCGGGCGCTACTCGCGTATGCGTTCGCTTCTGCACGCATTGGTCGTTAAAAAAAAAACCTGGCTCCTAACTTTTTTAGCTGGCTCCTAGATTCCAAGCAAATTTGTCAAGCCCTGCTGTATAGTACTCGCAGTTTACCATGCATCAGCTGTAGTGGTGCAACGGATCGGTGACGATCCGTGATCCGAACGGGCCACCCCGTTTGGATCGGCACACACCGCGATCCGCGGCCTTAGGAAAGGCCGCGGCTTCGGCCTAGCTCCGGAGCCGCGGCCATCTTGGTACACCCGGGGGCGGCGGCCGCCTTGTGACGTCATCACCCCTCGCTGCTCGTGGATTTGAACTGGCCGGCGGGAGAGACTGGTAAGTGGGGAAGTGTGTGGATATTACATACAGGGGAAGAGTGTGGATATTACATACAGGGGAAGAGTGTGGATATTACATACAGGGGAAGAGTGTGGATATTACATACAGGGGAAGAGTGTGGATATTACATACAGGGGAAGAGTGTGGATATTACAGTGGGGGGGGATGACGTGGATATTAGTAAAATTTTTTTTTTGCCGATCCGAAAATGATCCGAGGATCGATCCGATCCGTGAGTTTTTTGATCCGTTGCACCCCTAATCAGCTGTCAGTGGACATAGGAGCGATCGCTGCCTATGGCCACTGTACTACAGGGTGGAGCTTGGCAAACACACCCCAGCCTGACAGGTCGCCGGAGCTGAGTTCAGGCAGAAGCTGCAAGCGGCGGGAAGGAAGGATGCCACTCGGAGCAGACATAGATCGGGGGTGTGGGGGCAATACAGGCACACATCTGGATCCCCCTAGCCCCGTGCAGCACCTGAAGCCAGCGGGAGTGGAAGAGGAGGGATGCCGGCTAATGAGGGTAGCTGCGGGGATCGAATCGCATGGAGAAGGGAGTCACATTTGAGGTTAACAACTCTGATCATCTATAAGTTTATGGTCATTGAAGTGACCATGAGCTTATAGGAGAGGGAGAAATAAGGTCCGTACGCACCTAGCCACCTGCAGGCACTTTTGTGGGAAAGGGTCCATTCACATCAGGTGTGGTGGGATTGCGTTGGGCAGCTATTCCAGCGCAGTCTGAGGGCAAGACAGCATAATGCCTCGTCTCCCATGTCTTCGGTTCACACCACCACGTTGTGGCAATGCGTATTGAATAAAGGTAAAGCAAGCTGTACAGAACTGAAATGTCACTGAAGTTTCAATAAAGTTTTTTTTTTTTTAAAGTAAAGCGCATGATGCACAGCGATTGGCACATCAGCACTGCAGTTATCCAGCCAGGTCACACCACACACTGCATTCTAAAAGCTGGGATGAAGGGAGCCTTAATGAAATCTCTGCATCAAGGTAAAAAAAAAATCCAATACCTGTCCCCCCAATCCTAAACACTTAGCCAAGTTGTCTCAATCCAGCGCTGTGCTCAGCTGAAGCACTGGCGATCCCTCTTTCTGCTCTCACAGGAGAGACAGGGCATCAGAACCACAGGCTCCAATAGCAGTCAAGCAAATCTTGTAAAGAGAGCAAGGGCAAGATACACACAGCCTGGCTCAGAAGTGCACGGGTGTCCCCATTGCACACAGCTTGCTGGGGGGCATCCTCAAGAAGAAGGAAAGTGCCAGCCGGAGACTGCAGAAGAGGAAGGGACTACTCTGTTCAATATTGTTGCGCAGAGCAGGTCAGTATAAAAGCTTGTTGGCCATAAAAAAAAAAAAAAATAGCCTTTATCATCACGGTAAGTAGACAGGCATTTTATTGCAGAAGAGGCAAGCAATGTGTCTTCTGCAATAAAACATACCTACATGCTTGCTCACAGTGATCCCCAGACTGTAAACTGAGCAGTGCATGTGCAGGAGCGATGTCATCCTGCACCAGCCAATGAAAATGGCTGAAACTTGGCAACAGGAGAAAATGCTGGTGTGAGTGTCTATAAGGGGAGTATCCTTTTAGTTCTTATTTAAAAGTGATAAAGTATTTTTTTGCAGTTTAAAAATAACAAACATGTTCTACTTACCTGCTCTGTGCAGTGGTTTTGCACAGAGCAGCCTCGATCCTCTACCTGCGCGCTTCTGGCTCCTCCTTCCTGCAGAGTGCCCCCACAGCAAGCAGCTTGCTGTGGGGGCACCCAAGCTGAGCTGATGCGTGTCTATTCACCCAAAGAGCCGCAGCTCACCCCCCCCCCCCCAATCTCATTGGCTCACTGACTGACGGCAATGGGAGCCAACATTGCCCGCTGCTGTCTCAGCCAATGAGGAGGGAGAGTTCTGAACAGCTGTGCAATACAAGACCCATCCAGCAAAAAAAAAAAAGTTTAACACAAGCAAATGTGATATACTTTATTTACTAATGCTAGCAGCACAAGGATTAAAAATAGTCAATGTTAAAGCAGTTGTAAACCGCGGCTGTGTGGCTTGTGAAAAAAAACAAAACAACAACACATGCAAGGCAATGTGCTAGTATGCATCCCATACTAGCGCATTATGAAATACTTACCTTGGAACTAAGCCCTCCCAGTGCTGTATGGTCACAGCTGAGAGGGCTGACGTGTTTCCCGTCTGTCTTCTGGGTTGATCGGCCCGGAAGTCGCGATTACTTCACTCCCATGCATATGTGCGGGATCCCTCGGTTTCCGGCACAAAGCTCTGAAGGTCCGGCAAGGTATGCCAGATGTTCAAAGTGCATGCACCGGGGAGGTGCTGCACATAGGATTTTTATCTTAAAAGGATAAGTTCCACCCCCCCCTTCTAAATTTCTGCTCCCCTGTGTGCCAATATAGCATTAATGTGCTTAGTTTGCAAAAATAAAAGCTTTCCATTAAATTACTTCCTGGTCAGACTTTAGATCATGACACAGAAAGGCGTTGACTAGCTGAGGGTGGATGATGCAGGGTGTGTGCTAATGAGATCAGCTGGTCAACTCCTTCCCGTGTCATTACCTATAATCTGTCCAGGAAGTAAGGCAAAAGTAATCGAGCAGAGTGTATAAACAGATATGAAGACAGTGAGGTAAGCCTGTGTATAGTTAAATGGAAAGCAGTTTTTTTTTTTTTTGCAAAATAAGTACATTAATGGTACATCGGGGAGCTGAAATTTAGAGGGCAGAAAAGGGGGGGGGGGGGTTGAACTTAGCCTTTAAAGAGGAAGTAAACTCTTCTGGTGTGTTTGTACCTATAGGTAAGCCTTATACCCTCCCTTCTAGATTGTAAGCTCTAACGAGCAGGGCCCTCTGATTCCTCCTGTATTGTCAGTGTACTGTCTGCCCTACTGTTGTCGCTATATAAATCCTGTATAATATTATAGGTTTATCTATAGGTACTGTAAACATCTATACTTGCACTGTTTGAGATATTTACTGTATACTGTGCGATTAAGTCATCAGCGCATGCGCTCTAAAAAGGAACGTCCGCCCGTGACCGGAGGTTCCCATAGGCATGAGTCACATCACGGCTCCGACCAATCACAGCGCCGGAGCCCGCACACCCGGAAGAAACACCGGGAAAGATGTCAGTGGTGTGCGGGCGCCACTGGAGGGCTTTGTTCTAAGGAATTTTATAATGAGCTAGTATGCGATGCATATTATGATATATTATGCCTTTGCCTTGCAGGTAAAGTGGGGGAGGGAGTGTTGTGGTTTATAACCACTTTAATGCAAAGAATACATTAAGATAAAACCTTATGCCTTTACCACTTTAACTGCATTTAGCGGAGTCTTTAATGCATTGGGTGGTCAACTTTGTGGCCCTGCAGCTGAACTACAATTCCATTCATGCCTCTGCGAGTCATTAGTATACACCATTTATATAGCTCCAACAGTTTACAACGTAGAAAGGGGACAGCACAATTACAGTTCAATACAGGAGGGCCTTGCTCGTAGAGCTTACATTCTAAAAGGGAGGGGGTGGTGGTACAAAAGGCAATAGCTGTGGAGAATGTTTTGATGGGGGTGGCTCAGGGACAGTTAGGTGGGTGTGGGATAGACTTCCCTAAATAGGGATCTCCTAAAGGTGGACAGGGTAGGGGCTGATCAGACAATGGGGCAGGGAATTCCAGCGGATGGGAGAGGCTCTGGAGTCATGCTTGTAACTATCAGCCTTGCAGAACTACAAGTCCCATGAGGCAATACAAGCATGATGGGAATTGTTATTGGGAAACAGCTGGAGGGCCACAAGTTGAGCACCCATTCTCTAATGAGATCCTGAACATAGCACTCTCTAAACACAGCAGAACTGAGGGACACCTACCCACAGGTGAGTACCAGCACTCGTGTGTTTAGGACTCTCCTCTATGGACACAAACACATGGCACACACACTGACCCCGCTGTACATGAAGTCAGATTACACGGGCTCCTGGTGCAGGAAGGTATTAGTGATAGGAGTGTGTGGATTACATATACAGATCAGAGGCCGGCATGGTGCTGATTGTTGACGTGTCTTCCAGGCTCCGCTGACCGCCTAGGGGCGGAGATTCCATGTACAGGCCGGATTGGAGGCAGGACACCCCTTGACCATGCCCAGGCCCGAGGGAAGAGATTACACCTCCGGTGCCCCCCCTGCTGGGCCTGTAATGGCGGGGTAAAGCCTGTATATCCTGCCCCCTGTAGGCCACACTGATACCCCCACCTATCCCTCCATCCCCGAATAACCCGTCCGTGTAATAGCGGCCCAGGCCGGACATGAGGATTACACTGGAGGGAGGCGGCACTATGGAGCTCCCCCCTCACACACACATGGGACGTCCCGGCCGCTGAACACAGCTGGCATCCCCCGGCCTCCATGCCGCACCCGACCCCCATGTCCCCCTCCATTCCACCCCGGCCTGTAGGCCGCGCTGATCACCTCACACACAGACAGGGTGCGGCCTGGGCCAGCCCCGGGATTATGCAGCGTGTCTCTTCGCGCAGCGCCTCCCCCTGCCTGCCGCCAGACACACGCGGTAGGTGGGCAGGCAGGGCGGGTGCTAAGCCGCACGGACGCGGAATATGAAGGCTGACGACTCGCCGCAGAGCCAATGCCGGCTGCGACCCCCCTTCCCTCGAACACACTCACCTGAAGCTGCCATGTTGGGCCGAGTGTGAAAGAACGCAAAGACCCGGATGAGACGATCACGTGTATCCAGCGAAGGAAAGAGAGCGGCCGCTTGACGTCACGACGCAGTGGGCGCGGCGTAATCGAGCCGCCATTTTTGTTATTGGCATCATGAGGCACCGCCAGCAGCTGTATTTGTTAATGCTGGGTTGCAGCGTGATCTAAAAAAGAACACGTGCGGTATTTAATGCTCAACGTGTACTTTGTTTTAAATGCTGGTCATGAAGAACGAACTATCACTTAGTTCTTCCCACCTTCATTGGTTTGCTTTTATTGTTTCTGTGTGTGTCACAAACTGAAAAGTTTTATATTGTAAAGTGACAAAATAAAATCCGGGAACGTCGTACTGACCACGCCCACTTTTACTCATGTAGCACTTACCCCCGAAGGAGCTGCTGGTTTTGTTTTGGGTCATGCAAACTACCTCCATGGCTTCCGTTGTCAGGGTAAAAAGTTTGCAGAGAGTCTTTAGAAAAGACAATGTCCACACAAATGTAAAACCTAAACAGTAAGGGTCCTTTCACACGGGGCGGATCTGTGCAGATCCGCCCCGTGAAGCTCCGCTTGCTCAGCCGGGATCGCTCCGTTGATCCCCGCTGAGCCGACGGATGACTTGTCCGTCTCTGCACACTGTGCAGGGACCGCCCTGTCAGAGCGCCGCTCTCCCCTATGGGGAATCGGATGACGACGGACCGTAGAGTCCGTTGTCATCCGATCCGCTCCGCCGACGGAAGGAAAAATAGGGTTTTCCTCCGTCACACTTTGGCGGAGCGGAGCGGATGTCAGCGGACATGTCTCCGCTGACATCCGTGCCTCCATAGGGGTACATGGAGGATCCGTTTCAGGTCCGCCTAAAAAACTGACAGGCGGACCTGAACGGACCTCCGTGTGAAAGAGCCCTAATGCTTTATTTTCTTTGCTGTGGGAACTTGAGGAGAAAGCAGGAAACGAGAGAAGTATAGGGGAAGGTTCAGGCACGATCACCCGAAAAGTTCAGTTTCTTTCGGTCGTAGCAGCCGGGATGACGCGCGGATCAGTTTTATATGAGAACTTAGGGATGTGTCCAGGAATCCTCTACCACAGGATTATTAAAGTCCCGAACCTCCTAGCCAAGCAATAAGGAGAACTTTATGCCAAATTGGCATATTGCAGGGCCTGTAAAGTAATGGATCCCTCCTTAGGTAGGTTGCCAAGCTTTCTCCCAAGACAGCAGTACCGTTGCCAATCTCCTCTGGGGCAGATCCTTCCCTGGCCTCCTTCCTTAGGAATGGGCTTCCCGCAAGTGGGCAGCTTGGGATCATTTTCCAAGGCATAGGCCCCAGCCAGCAAAACTGGGCCTACCAGGTAGCGATGTAGCCTCGGATTGAAGGTGCCCGGGGCTATAATACACACATGCACCCGTGCCATGAGGGCCACCAGAAGGAACCCCGAACCAATGGGGTCTGCCCCTTATGTACCCCCTCCCAGCATGCACAGCAGGTTCGACATGCCCACTGCACGGCTGCCAACAGAGGACACCAAATGTGCTGTGTCATGCCTGTATTTCAACTTGAGTCTGTGGCGGCAGTGCCATCTATCGACCAAGAGGAATGACTGCCAGGCAGTGTCACAACCAGAGCAGAAACCGAATTTCAACACAATTAAACAAGTCTGAGTCTAACTACGGCTCAGACATACCCCTGAATTTAAACATAGCGTCCCCCAACCATTTGAGATGGGCGCTACACTCACATGCTACAAAATACTAACAATGGTGAAGGAAGAAATACAACAATATCAATATCACTTACAGGAAAAATGCTGCTGTGTTAAAATCAGCAGGAGGAAAAAACAGGCAGTACAGAGGGGGCAGTCAATGGCGGGGACAGGCAGTACAGAGGGTGCAGTCAATGGTGGGGACAGGCAGTACAGAGGGTGCAGTCAATGGTGGCGACAGACAGTACAGAGGGTGCAGTCAATGGTGGGGACAGGCAGTACAGAGGGGGCAGTCAATGGTGGGGACAGACAGTACAGAGGGTGCAGTCAATGGTGGGGACAGGCAGTACAGAGGGGGCAGTCAATGGTGGGGACAGGCAGTACAGAGGGTGCAGTCAATGGTGGGGACAGACAGTACAGAGGGTGCAGTCAATGGTGGGGACAGGCAGTACAGAGGGTGCAGTCAATGGTGGGGACAGACAGTACAGAGGGTGCAGTCAATGGTGGGGACAGGCAGTACAGAGGGGGCAGTCAATGGTGGGGACAGACAGTACAGAGGGTGCAGTCAATGGTGGGGACAGGCAGTACAGAGGGGGCAGTCAATGGTGGGGACAGGCAGTACAGAGGGTGCAGTCAATGGTGGGGACAGGCAGTACAGAGGGTGCAGTCAATGGCGGGGACAGGTAGTAGAGAGGGTGCAGTCAATGGTGGGGACAGGCAGTACAGAGGGGGCAGTCAATGGTGGGGACAGACAGTACAGAGCGGGCAGTCAATGGTGGGGACAGGCAGTACAGAGGGTGCAGTCAATGGTGGGGACAGGTAGTTCAGAGGGGGCAGTCAATGGTGGGGACAGGTAGTTCAGAGGGGGCGGTCAATGTTGGGGACAGGTAGTTCAGAGGGGGTAGTGAATGGTGGGGACAGGCAGTACAGAGGGTGCAGTCAATGGTGGGGACAGGCAGTACAGAGGGGGCAGTCAATACAGAGGGTGCAGTCAATGGTGGGGACAGGCAGTACAGAGGGGGCAGTCAATGGTGGGGACAGGCAGTACAGAGGGTGCAGTCAATGGTGGGGACAGGTAGTACAGAGGGGGCAGTCAATGGCGGGGACAGGTAGTAGAGCGGGTGCAGTGAATGGTGGGGACAGGCAGTACAGAGGGGGCAGTCAATGGTGGGGACAGGCAGTACAGAGGGTGCAGTCAATGGTGGGGACAGGTAGCACAGAGGGGGCAGTCAATGGCGGGGACAGGTAATAGAGAGGGTGCAGTGAATGGTGGGGACAGGCAGTACAGAGGGGGCAGTCAATGGTGGGGACAGGCTGTACAGAGCGGGCAGTCAATGGTGGGGACAGACAGTACAGAGGGGGTAGCTGATGGGAGGACATGCAGTAGAAAGGGGGGCAGTAGACGGTGCCCAGATAGCGAGCAATTGTGCTGCAAGTTTGAAAATGACTCGCTAGACTTTCCAGGCTTCACAAGTTTGTTGCACAATTGCATTGCTTGACTCCAGATCAACTTTCTTTGCAAATATTTGGCAAGTCTGCTGCAAGTTCTGGTTCAGTTATGTTGTGCAATAGTTCTCCCATCACAGGGGTCACTGTGGCTGAAGATTTAGGCTGTAGACTTGCAGAGCTCTTGCTGTAGACTCACCAATGCAACTTTGCTCTTGCTAGAGACTTGCTTTGCAAGTTTGCTACAAAATGGAAAAGTATCAACTATAACTTGTGCTTAAAGTGCTCTGCAAGTGTACAACTTGCCAGTGAAAATGTGCAGCAAGTTAACAGACTAAAGCCTCGTACACACGACCAGTTTTCTCTGCAAGAAAACTGCTGGGAGAGCTGGGTTGTCAGCGATTGATAATAGACCAGACTGTGTGACTGCATAAAAGGAAACCAAACAGGTGTATGTGATAATATACAATTTATTATGATAAGTGACCAACAAACAACCACCACAAACGGAACACAGTGCAATGAATAAATCAACAGTGACTATAAACAACTATATACAAATAAGGGAGATACCGGAATCGTAGTAACAGCCAGGCCAAGGTCATACACAAGGGGATCAAGCAGATGGGTATGGATGGGAAGAGAACAGGAACAGGGAGGGGACGGATGGATAGGCTGCAGAGCAGGGATCCAGGTAACAGAAGGGGCAACTGTAGGATGGGCACAAGGTAAGGATCAGGTTAAACAGGGTGCAGGTTCAAGGTAGGGATCGGGTCGGATCAGATCAGGCAGGGTGCAGGTTAGGATCAGATACAGGCTAAAGTCCGGGTCACAGGTCCAGGAGGTCAGGAAGAGAGATACCAGGGCAACGAGTGTTTGCACTTGCCGGGTATTTAAGGAAGTCCAGTGATTGAGCTTCAGGTCACAGCTGACCACAGGAAGTGCTGCCTGCCCCATACTGCCAGAATACACCCGCTGGTGGATGCAGGTACTGCAGTCCACGTATCATGTGTTACCACCAGCAGGTGAGATCCTCCAACAGAGATATTGGCTGCAGGAGGACACCTGCTGGCGGGCACTAGCACTGCAGTCCAAAGGACCAACAGCACCACCAGCGGGTGAAGCCTTTCCTGACATGGGTATAGGCAGCAGAAAGCGACGTTTCAGAGCCACACAGGACCCCTTCATCAGGCATGTCACAGCCTGATGAAGAGGTCCTGCGTGGCTTCGAAACATTGATTTCTGTTGTAATTATGTGATCGCTGATTAAAGTTTTGGACCCATTTTTGGATGTCCTGGTGTGCTGGTGACATTCCTCTCTTATTCCATGTCGTTACACGCTGTAACTTGGTACAAGTTGCATTAGGAGCGACGTGCTGAGCCTGCGCCCACTCCACCAGTCCAGCGTACCTCTGTTACCTCACTCCCACTAACAGCATGGGGTCCTACCATGTACCTAGCACCAGTGGCGGCTGGTGCTCAAAATTTCTGACGGAAGCGCAAACAAACTGAAAGATTCTGTAAAATATCCCCATCAAACGCAGCCACTGTGCCCTCAAACGCAGCCACTGTGCCCTCAAACGCAGCCACTGTGCCTATCAAACGTAGCCACTGTGCCCTCAAACGCAGCCACTGTGCCCTCAAATGCAGCCACTGTGCCCATCAAATGCAGCCACTGTGCCATCAAACGCAGCCACTGTACCCATCAAATGCCACCACTGTGCCCATCAAACGCCGCCACTGCGCCCATAAACTGCCACCACTGTGCCCATCAAACGCTGCAACTGTGCCCATCAAACGCCGCCACTGTGCCCATCAAATGCTCCCACTGTGCCCCATCAAATGCTCCCACTGTATCCCATTGAATGCTGCGCCTGTGCCCTTCCACCCACCGTCTGCCCGGCACTTACACTGTCTCGGTGGGGCAGCGGGTGACAGCGGCGGGCGGTGAGCGGTGTCCTCCATGCTCCTCAATGTCTTCTCCCGTCCGTTCCTCCCGTCCTCTCCTATGATTGGATGCCTGATAGGCGTCCAATCACAGCGCCTGTCGTTTCAGCCAATCAGGTGACGGGTAACAGACCCAAGCACCTGATTGGCAGAGAGGTGGTTCAGTGTTAGGAAAGCGAATATTCATTTGTTTTTCTAACACAGCTGGGTGACCTGCGAGCGCGAAGCATGGAGCTTGCTTTTTACCTTTTTTGACACCTATTAGCGCCTATGGCTCTAATCAGGTGCTTAAAAAACAACCCCCGCCGCTGTAATTCAGGCACCCGAAAAGGGTCCGGTCGCCTGAATAGGGGGTGGCAGCAGCAGCCATAGATAGATTCATGCTATGCATGAATATATCTTTTGGTGATAGAGGGAGTGGCGCCCTTATGCCCTTATGGATGCATTGCCACTGCCTAGCACAGACCTCATGCATGTACTTGTTAACATGTGACCAGGCCATGGATCTCGGTAACGCAAGTTTGGTTCCAATGGCTACTGGATAACGACTGCTCGCTACTGGAGGACCTGTCACCTTACCAGGTACCATACCTTATGACTAGTTGCTTTGTGTCTTGAACTGTGCTTGGTTGCTCTTAGCAACTACACTCCTCTTCTCCTTGTTTTGCCAAGTTAACCCTATGTAGTGGTGTTATTTTATCTTTATTTTATGCTTTACAGACCCTGGTTCTTTAGATACGCCATAACCAACATGCATCCCTTTGAATAACTTCAGACCAGGCTCAGAATGGTTAATTAAACTTTACTAAACAGGTTGCAACACACAGTTCAATATGAACAAAGTCCTTCTCCCTAAAGTAACCTCTGTAGTGTGGCTGACCAGGCATACCTCCATGAGGCGATAATCCATCTTGGCATTCTCCATGACTTGGATGCTTTCGAGAGTCCCAGTGATTTCAGCAGACTGCAAGGTGAAGCTGTCCCAGTACCTCAAGTGGTGAGCGGGAAAAGAACCAACTACTCAAGGAGCTCCTCTGTAAATTATCCCCTGGAGATAACATTTTCAGACTTGGCTCTGTCTTCTTCCCATGCAGGAGCACTATGTGTGCAGAGCCCTTCCCCTTTTATTTACAGCACATAGGAGGCGGCAGAGCCCCGAAAAGACTGGGAAACTGCAGAAGCAGATTTAATCCCTTCCCAGCCAGGGTAGCCTATCTCACTTGCTACCATAAAACATTCCCCATGTAGGCAGTAGACATGTGCACTGCCGAAAAATTATTTTCGTTTCATTTGTTTTTTTTGTTTTTTTTGGAAATTCTGAAATTCAAAAGATTCGGAAATTAGAAAATTCGGAAATCCTGGAAATTTGAATATTCGGCATTCGGAAATTCGAAAATTCAAAACATGTGAAATTTGAAAATTCGGAAATTTGAAAATTCAGAAATTCGGAAATTCGAAAATTCAGAATTTTCCAAATTTCCCATATTCAAATTTTAGATTTTCAAATTTTAAATTTTGGAATTTTGGAATTTCAAATTTTCGAAAATCTCAAAAGAATGAAAGAAAATCTGTAAAATTCAAAATAATAACTAACTAATAATAACTATTAAATTACAGGTATTGGAATTTCCTTTCAAATTTGGCTGTTAGTGAATGTAACGAATACAAATTTATCTGAAGTTACGAATTATCCGAAATAACAAATGGAACATGTAAACCAATGGAATGGAACAAATTAATAATAAATAATAATAATAATAAAAACATTTAATATTATTATTATTTATTTATTATTATTAGATCGTTACGCTCCATTCGATATTTTGGATAATTCGTAACTTCGGATGAATTCGTATTCGCTACGTTCACCAACAGCCAAATTTGAAAGGAAATTTCAATACCTAATCTCCAAATTTCCAAAATATAGAATTTAGAATTTCCGAAAATTTTGAATGTCCTAATTTTCCAAATTTCCAAAATTTTGGTATTCCGATTTGTTCATTCCCTGACATAGTTGGGGTAGGCGGAAAACTTTGGTGGGCCAGCCATGCCTTGTGACCATTGACCTCTGGGAACCTGCATTCTGACATTTGACCACTGGGGGAGGTCCCTATTTCAAGTCCGAGTCCTAGCCTTATTCTTCAAGGGGAAACCCTAACCCTGACCCTAAGCCTAACCCCTAACTGCTAACCCTAAGCCCTAACCCCAACATTAGCCCTAACCCCTAACCCTAGCCATAGCCCTAACCATAGCCCGAACCCCTAACCCTAACTGTAAACCCTAACCCCCTAACCCTAACCCTGTAACCCTAAACCTAACACTCTAACCCTCAACCTAACCCCTAACTGCTAATCCTAACCCCTAACCCTAACTGCTAACCCTAACCCCTAACCCTAACCCCTACTCCTAACCCTAAGCCCTAGCCCTAACCCCTAAACCCTAGCCATAACCCTAACCCAACCCTAACCCTCTAACCTTAACCCTATCCCTATCCCCTAACTCCAAACCCCTAACCCTCTAACCAGAACCCTAACCCCTAACTGATAACCCTAATCCCTAACCCTAAACCCTAACCCTAGCCCTAACCATAACTGCTAACCCTAAGCCCTAGACCAAACCCCTAACCCTACCTCCTCACACCTAATCCTAAACCCAAACCTAACCCTAACCATAGCCCTAACCACTAACCCCCAACCCTAACCCCAAACCCTAACCCCAAACCCTAACCATAACTCTACCCCTAACCCTAAACCCTGACCCTAACCCCTAACCGCTAACCCTAAGCCTCAACCCCTAACCCTAGCCCCAACCCCTAACTCCTAACCCTAACCCTAACCCCCAACCCTAACCCTCTAACCTTAACCCTATTCCTAACCCTAAACCCTAACCCTCTACCCCTAATCCTCTAGCCCTAACTCCTAACCCATAACCCTCTAACCCTAACCCCTAACTGCTAACCCTAAGCCCCAACTGATAACCCTAAGCCCTAGACATAACCCTAACCCCAACCCCTAACTCCTAACTAGTGATGAGCCGAACACCCCCGGGTTCGGTTCGCACCAGAACCCGCGAACGGACCGAAAGTTCGTACGAACATTAGAACCCTATTAAATACAATGGATGCGAACGTTCGAATTCTAAAGTGCTAATTATAACAACTATTATGCATGTTATTGTCCTAAAAAGGGTTTGGGAACCCGGGTTCTGCACCAGGGGACATGTATCAATGCAAAAAGAAGTTTTAAAAACGGTCGTTTTTCGGGAGCAGTCATTTTAATGATGCATAAAGTGAAAAAAAAATGTCAAATATTCCTTTAAATATCGTACCTGGGGGGTGTCTAAAGTATGCCTGTGAAGTGCCACGTGTTTCCCGTGTTTAGAACTGTCCCTGCACAAAATGACACTTCTAAAGGAAAAAAAACCATTTAAAACTGCTTGCGGCTTTAATGTAATGTCTGGTCCCGGTAATATGGATGAAAATCTTTAAGAAAAATGGCATAGCTACCCCATGACCCCCCCCCCCCTACCCCAGCCCATTACCAGCCCCTTTGGGTCTTGTATGGATATTAAGGGGAACCCCGCACATAAAATAAAAAAGGCCCTATATACTCTGAACAGCCGTATACAGGCGGTGCATACAAGACAGGGACTGTAGGTTTGTTCTTATGTAGAATCTGTTTGTAATTTTGAACAGGTACATTGTTGAAGTGTAGCTCCAGCCCAAAAATCTATTTTTAAACTTTTTGGAAAACCTAGGTAAGGGTTATCACCCCTGTAACATTTGTTTTGCTGTCTGTGCCCCTGTTCAGAACATTTCACCTCACTTTCCGTCCCAATGACAACTGTTTTTGAAATGTGGTGTTTTTCTTGAAACAAGGATTGCTGATAAAGCATCAGTACAGAGGAGACACCTTTCTCCCATATTTATTCTTACAGGAGAGAATTTTCCTTCCTAGTGGTAGATTTCCTCTCACTTCCTGTTGTCTTCTTGCGTTTGCAAGTAGGAGTCGTTTGTAAGTTGGATGTTTGAAAGTAGGGACCTGCCGTATATACTCTGCAGAAATAGGCCCCTTAGTTGTCGGTGTTGGCACAACACTGTAAGCACTCACAGTTACTCTTGGTTGGTGCTGGAACGCCCTGCTGTCAACTATTATATCAGGAATTTTAATTACATATAATTGTTGAACAGTGGTAGTAAAAATTGGGCCTTTGATGGTGGTGCTGGTGCCACAACACTGTAAGCCCTGACAGTTACTCTTGGTGGGTGCAGCAATGGGCCCTGCTGTGAATTATTAGATCAAGAATTGTAATTGCATGCCCCTGTTGAACAGGGGCTGAAAAATTGGGCCTTTCGTGGTGGTGGTGGTGGTGGTGGTGTTGCCACAACACTGTAAGCCCTCAGAGTTACTCTTGGTGGGTGCAGGAATGGGCCCTGCTGTGAATTATTAGATCAAGAATTGTAATTACATGCCCCTTTTGAACAGGGGCTGAAAAATTGGGCCTTTCGTGGTGGTGGTGGTGGTGGTGGCGTTGCCACAACACTGTAAGCCCTCAGAGTTACTCTTGGTGGGTGCAGCAATGGGCCCTGCTGTGAATTATTAGATCAAGAATTGTAATTGCATGCCCCTGTTGAACAGGGGCTGAAAAATTGGGCCTTAGGCACTGGTGGCACAACACTACAACCCCTCACAGATACTGTACTTGGAGCACAGCAATGAGCCCTGTTGCAAAGTATTGCTTCAAAAATTGTAATGACACGCCCCTGTTAAACAGGGGCTGAAAAATTGGGCCTTAGGCACTGGTGGCACAACACTACAACCCCTCACAGATACCGTACTTGGAGCACAGCAATGAGCCCTGTTGCAAAGTATTGCTTCAAAAATTGTAATGACACGCCCCTGTTAAACAGGGGCTGAAAAATTGGGCCTTAGGCACTGGTGCCACAACACTCCAACCCCTCACAGATACTGTACTTGGAGCACAGCAATGAGCCCTATGGCAAATTATTGCTAAAAAAATTGTAATTACACGCCCCTGTAAAACAGGGGCTGAAAAATTGGGCCTTAGCCACTGGTGGCGGCACCCATAAACAAAAATGATCTTCCAAGCTATCATCATCAATCGTATCATTGAGGACTCGGAGGAGGAGGATAGCCAGTCAACATAACAGCACAGGCACTCAGCATCAGCATCAGTCTTGAAGGGATGTGACATGTTAAAATCAATTAGTCTGTTATATCAGCATCAGGTGTGTGGTAGCTGGTGGTGATCCAAGACTGGTTCATCTTGATGAAAGTCAGTCGATCAACCGAGTCGGTGGACAGGCGCACCCTGTGATCCGTGACAAATCCTCCAGCAGCACTGAATGTGCGTTCCGAAAGAATGCTGGATGCAGGACAGGCCAGTAGCTCAATTGCATACTGTGCAAGCTCTGGCCAGTGATCCATCCTCAAGACCCAGTAAGCCAGAGGATTTTCGGTGGGGAAGGTGTCCAAGTCTGACCTTGCCCCTAGATATTCCTGCACCATGTTTATCAGACGCTGGCGATGGTTGCTGGAACCGATCATACTTTGGGGCTGCGGACTAAAGAATTGTCTGAACGCATCGGTCAGACGGCCACCTTCCCCACCGCTCCTTCTTTGACTGGCCGAAGCCTCAGCAACTCGTTGTCCAGGACCAGGAGTTTGTAACCTCCCAGTCTCTGGGAACGCGTTGCACAGACCTTTCTGCAAGGCCTCCCGGAGTTGTCTCATCCTCTGCTCCCTCTGCGAAGGTAACATAAGGTCCGCAACCTTACCCTTGTACCGTGGATCAAGGAGAGTGGCCAGCCAGTAATGGTCCCTCTCCTTGATCCGAAGAATACGAGGATCCTTCCGCAGACTTTGCAGGATCAGGGAGGCCATGCAGCGTAGGTTTGCTGAGGCATTCGCTCCGGAGTCCTCTGGGTCACTAAGGACGACATGATCCGCAGCCACCTCCTCCCAGCCACGTACAAGTCCACTGGTTTCTTGGGACTGTAAATCATCCCTAAAAGACTGCTGCTGATGATGCTGAGTGCCAGCCTCCACCTCCATGCTGACACAATCCTCCTCCTCCTCCTCCTCCTCTTCCTCTTCCTGTGTGATGGGTGGGACAGAAGGAACACTGTCTGGGTAAAGGGGGCCTTGAGAGGCAAGGAAGTCCTCCTCTTCCTGCCTCTGTTCTGCCTCAAGTGCCCTGTCCATTATTCCATGCAGCGTGTGCTCCAACAGGTGGACAAGAGGTACAGTGTCACTGATGCATGCACTGTCACTGCTCACCATCCTCGTGGCCTCCTCAAATGGTGCCAGGACAGTGCATGCATCCCTGATCATGCCCCACTGGCGTGGAGAAAAAAAACCAAGCTCCCCTGACCCTGTCCTGGTGCCGTAGTCGCACAGGTACTCATTGATGGCCCTCTGCTGCGTGTGCAGCCGCTGCAGCATGGCCAACGTTGAGTTCCACCTGGTGGCATTATAAGATCTGCGGAAATGCACACAGACTTTCCTGGCCTGCCTCAGGACATCCTGTAAGCCCGGGTACCTGCCCAAGAACCGCTGCACCACCAGGTTAAGGACGTGAGCCACACAGGGCACATGGGTCAGTTGTCCCTGTCGGAGGGCGGAGAGGAGGTTGGTGCCATTGTCGCAAACCACCATTCCTGGCTTAAGCTGGCGTGGCGTCAACCACCTCTCGGCCTGGCCCTGCAGAGCAGACAGGACCTCTGCCCCAGTGTGGCTTCTGTCCCCCAAACACACCAGCGCAAGCACGGCATGGCATCTTTTTGCCTGCGTACTTGCGTAGCCCCGTGAACGGCTACGGAGCACCGCTGGTTCATAGGACAAACCACAGGAAGAGGCCATGGAGGAAGAAGAAGAGGAGGGGGTGGAGGAGAGAGGTGTGTCACAACCAGTAGTAGCATTTTGGAGGCGTGGCGGTGGAACAACCTCCAACACTACTGCACCTTGTCCTGCATCCTTCCCAGCTGCCAAAAGAGTGACCCAATGGGCCGTGAAAGAAAGGTAACGTCCCTGTCCATGCCTGCTGGACCATGAGTCAGCGGTAATATGCACCTTACCGCTGACCGCCCTGTCCAGCGAGGCCAAGACATTGCCTTCCACATGCCGGTAGAGAGCCGGAATAGCCTTCCGTGAGAAAAAGTGGCGTTTGGGAACCTGCCACTGAGGAACCGCACATTGCACAAACTCACGGAAGGGGGCCGAGTCTACCAACTGAAAAGGCAGCAGTTGAAGCGCTAGCAATTTAGCCAAGCTAGCATTCAACCGCTGGGCATGTGGATGGCTGGGAGTGAACTTCTTTCGACGGTCCAGCAGCTGGGGCAGGGAAATTTGCCTGCTAGAATCGGACGTCGGTGTACTGCTAGCAGAGTGGCCGCAAGTACTTGGCTGTGACACACCTAATTCTACACCTTCATTCCTCTCAGTGCATGTTTCAGAGAGGACTGAAGTTATAGTGGGGTTGGAGATCCCAGCTGATGCGGTGCAAGGAGAGGTCCGCTTTGTTCTTTGGTGTGGGTCTTTGAGGTAGGCTTGCCAACGAGCTGCATGGCAGGTCAACATATGTCTGGTCAGGCATGTGGTACCCAAGCGGCTGATGTTTTGGCCACGCGATATACGCTTGAGACATATGTTGCAAACAGCAGCTGTGCGATCTGATGCACTAGCCTCAAAAAAGGCCCACACCAAGGAACTTTTTGAATGACGGGCAGAGGCTGCGCCCTGCACAGGCGGAGCTCTGCGGTGTGATTCCGTCGGTGTACTGCCCTTACGCTGGCCACCAAAGGGCATCCTGCCTCGTTGGAGATGTGCCTCCTCCTCATCCTCCTCCTCCTCCTCTCTCCTATTAGGCACCCACGTGGAGTCAGTGACCTCATCATCCCCTCCCTCCTCATCACTGGAGCCAATCTGGCAGTATGCTGCAGCTGCTGGAACATGACTGCCAGATTGGTGTCCTTCTTGAGCATCCCCTCTGTCTGCTCTCACGCTACTGCCTTCCTGTAGCTGGGTTTCATCATCAGACCCTTCGAAACGCTGGGCATCCTCCTGGAGCATGTACCCAACACTGTGCTCAAACAGTTCGGGGGACTCCTCAGGAGGAGGACATGGTGGGTCTAGGGAAGGAGTGACTGATGATGAGTCTGACATTGATACCAGGGAAGAGGACGCTTTGGCAGCTGCTTTGCCAGTACCCTGAGCCTGGGTGAGAGAGGATGAGGAGGAGGAGGAGGGCTTGGTCATCCACTCTACCAAGTCTTCGGCATGATGTGGCTCAACATGTCCAGCTGCCGAAAAGAAGGACAAGCGTGTCCCATGGCCATGTGCTGATGACAATGCACCGCGTCCACGACCAGCACTGTTGCCCCCAGACACAGAGCCTGCTTGCCCTCTTTTATTGCCTCCTGACTGTCTGCCTCTCCTTGTTTGCCTTCCAGACATTCTAATAGATGGCCTGCAGGGAGATGGGAAAAAAGCAATAAGGGCTACCTTCAGGTGTCCTTCTCTGTCCCTTTACTTAAGGATTTCTAAATATGGTTGAGGATTATTGCTTTTGCACAGAATAGCACAACGACAATTTCCCTGACTGTCCAAAAAACAAGGATTTCAAAGATGGTTGATGAGGAATGCTTTAGCACACTATAGCACAAGGAGAATTCCCCTCACTTTCCTTCTTTGTCCCTAGAAACAAGGACTGGCACAGTGAAAGAAACTGACACTCTCCCTACCTAGAGTTTTCTGTCCCTAGAAAAAATGTTTTTTTAAAGCACACTATAGCACAAGGAGAATTCCCCTCACTTTCCTTCTTTGTCCCTAGAAACAAGGACTGGCACAGTGAAAGAAACTGACACTCTCCCTACCTAGAGTTTTCTGTCCCTAGAAAAATTTTTTTTTAAAGCACACTATAGCACAAGGAGATTTCCCCTCACTTTCCTTCTTTGTCCCTAGAAACAAGGACTGGCACAGTGAAAGAAACTGACACTCTCCCTACCTAGAGTTTTCTGTCCCTAGAAAAAATGTTTTTTTAAAGCACACTATAGCACAAGGAGAATTCCCCTCACTTTCCTTCTTTGTCCCTAGAAACAAGGACTGGCACAGTGAAAGAAACTGACACTCTCCCTACCTAGAGTTTTCTGTCCCTAGAAAAAATGTTTTTTTAAAGCACACTATAGCACAAGGAGAATTCCCCTCACTTTCCTTCTTTGTCCCTAGAAACAAGGACTGGCACAGTGAAAGAAACTGACACTCTCCCTACCTAGAGTTTTCTGTCCCTAGAAAAAATGTTTTTTTAAAGCACACTATAGCACAAGGAGAATTCCCCTCACTTTCCTTCTTTGTCCCTAGAAACAAGGACTGGCACAGTGAAAGAAACTGACACTCTCCCTACCTAGAGTTTTCTGTCCCTAGAAAAAATGTTTTTTTAAAGCACACTATAGCACAAGGAGAATTCCCCTCACTTTCCTTCTTTGTCCCTAGAAACAAGGACTGGCACAGTGAAAGAAACTGACACTCTCCCTACCTAGAGTTTTCTGTCCCTAGAAAAAATGTTTTTTTAAAGCACACTATAGCACAAGGAGAATTCCCCTCACTTTCCTTCTTTGTCCCTAGAAACAAGGACTGGCACAGTGAAAGAAACTGACACTCTCCCTACCTAGAGTTTTCTGTCCCTAGAAAAAATGTTTTTTTAAAGCACACTATAGCACAAGGAGAATTCCCCTCACTTTCCTTCTTTGTCCCTAGAAACAAGGACTGGCACAGTGAAAGAAACTGACACTCTCCCTACCTAGAGTTTTCTGTCCCTAGAAAAAATGTTTTTTTAAAGCACACTATAGCACAAGGAGAATTCCCCTCACTTTCCTTCTTTGTCCCTAGAAACAAGGACTGGCACAGTGAAAGAAACTGACACACTCCCTACCTAGAGTTTTCTGTCCCTAGAAAAAATGTTTTTTTAAAGCACACTATAGCACAAGGAGAATTCCCCTCACTTTCCTTCTTTGTCCCTAGAAACAAGGACTGGCACAGTGAAAGAAACTGACACTCTCCCTACCTAGAGTTTTCTGTCCCTAGAAAAAATGTTTTTTTAAAGCACACTATAGCACAAGGAGAATTCCCCTCACTTTCCTTCTTTGTCCCTAGAAACAAGGACTGGCACAGTGAAAGAAACTGACACTCTCCCTACCTAGAGTTTTCTGTCCCTAGAAAAAATGTTTTTTTAAAGCACACTATAGCACAAGGAGAATTCCCCTCACTTTCCTTCTTTGTCCCTAGAAACAAGGACTGGCACAGTGAAAGAAACTGACACTCTCCCTACCTAGAGTTTTCTGTCCCTAGAAAAAATGTTTTTTTAAAGCACACTATAGCACAAGGAGAATTCCCCTCACTTTCCTTCTTTGTCCCTAGAAACAAGGACTGGCACAGTGAAAGAAACTGACACTCTCCCTACCTAGAGTTTTCTGTCCCTAGAAAAAATGTTTTTTTAAAGCACACTATAGCACAAGGAGAATTCCCCTCACTTTCCTTCTTTGTCCCTAGAAACAAGGACTCGCACAGTAAAACACACTGACACTCTCCCTACCTATCCTTCTCTTTCCCTAAACTAAAGGAATCCAGGTTAAGCAAGAAAGAAATAAATGTCACTGTCCCTACCTATGCTTGTCTTTCCCTGCTCCGGAACACACTACACTAGGCCGCCGTGCTGGCGGCCTTTTATAGTGTGGGGCGTGTACTAAACACCCTCAGCAATAATTGGCCACAGGCATCCTGCCTGTGGCCAATCATTGCTCTCCTCGCTGCCGGCGATGTGATTGGCCAAGCATGCGGGGTCACAGTGCATGCTTGGCCAATCACAGCGCCTGGATGACACTGCGATGGCGTAGTGCATTGTGGGCCGTTCGCGTCACTCGAATTTGGCGCGAACGGCCCAAATCGTTCGATCTTCGTCGAACGATCGAACAGCCGATGTTCGAGTCGAACGTATGTTCGACTCGAACACGAAGCTCATCCCTACTCCTAACCCCTAACCCTAGCCATAGCCCTAACCACTAACCCCCAACCCTAACCCCCAACCCTAAACCCTAACCCTAAGTCCTAACCCCTAACCCTAACCCCCTAACCCTAACCCCCTAACCCTATCCCTCTAACCCTAACCCTCAAACTCTAAACCTAACACCCTAACCCTAACTGCTAACCCTAGCCCCAACCCTAACTGCTAACCCTAACTCCTAACCCTAACCCCAAACCTAACCCTAGCCCTAACCCCCTAACCCTAAACCCTAGCCATAGCCTTAACCCTAAACCTCTTACCTTAACCCCTAACCCTATCCCTAACTCCTAACCCTAAACCCTAACCCTCTAACCCTAACCCCTACCCCTAACTCCTAACCCTAAACCCTAACCTTAGCCCTAGCCCTAACCCCTAAACCCTAGCCATAACCCTAACCCAACCCTAACCCTCTAACCTTAACCCTATCCCCTAACTCCAAACCCCTAACCCTCTAACCAGAACCCTAACCCCTAACTGATAACCCTAAACCCTAACCCTAGCCCTAACCCTAACTGCTAACCCTAAGCCCTAGACCAAACCCCTAACCCTAACTCCTAACCCCTAATCCTAAACCCAAACCTAACCCTAACCATAGCCCTAACCACTAACCCCCAACCCTAACCCCCAACCCTAACCCCAAACCCTAACCATAACTCTAACCCTACCCCTAACCCTAAACCCTGGCCCTGACCCTAACCGCTAACCCTAAGCCTCAACCCCTAACCCTAGCCCCAACCCCTAACTCCTAACCCTAACCCCCAACCCTAACCCTCTAACCTTAACCCTATTCCTAACCCTAAACCCTAACCCTCTACCCCTAACCCTCTAGCCCTAACTCCTAACCCCTAACCCTCTAACCCTAACTGCTAACCCTAAGCCCCAACTGCTAACCCTAAGCCCTAGACATAACCCTTAACCCTAACCCCAACCCCTAACTCCTAACCCCTAACCCTAGCCATAGCCCTAACCACTAACCCCCAACCCTAACCCCCAACCCTAAACCCTAACCCTCTAACCCTAAGTCCTAACCCTAACCCCCTAACCCTATCCCTCTAACCCTAACCCTCTAACTCTAAACCTAACACCCTAACCCTAACTGCTAACCCTAGCCTCAACCCTAACTGCTAACCCTAACTCCTAACCCTAACCCCAAACCTAACCCTAGCCCTAACCCTAACCCTAAACCCTAGCCATAGCCTTAACCCTAAACCCTAACCCTCTTACCTTAACCCCTAACCCTATCCCTAACCCCTAACTCCTAACCCTCTAACCCTCTAACCCTAACCCCTAGCCCTCTAACCCTAACCTCTATCCCTAATAGACATGTGCAATTCGTTTCGTTCCGAATTCGTTTTTTAACGAATTTCGACAAATTCGTTAATTCGGAAATATCCGAATTAACGAAAACTCATTTAACGAATTTTAACGAATATTCGTAAATTCAAATTTACGAATGTACGAATTTACGAATATACGAATTTACCAATGCACGAATTTACGAATGTACAACTATCCGGAAATTCGTAAATTTGAATTTACGAATTTCCGAATATTCGTACATTCGTACATTCGTACAATCGTAAATTAGTAAATTCGGAATTCTGAAATAATAATTAACTAATAACTTAACTATTACTAACTATTCAATTATAGGTATTGTAATTTCCTTTCAAATTTGGCTGTTAGTGAACTTAACGAAGTTACGAATTGTTTTCCGACATAATGAATGCCGTATCTAAATGAATGGAACGTAATGAATTAATAATAATAATAAATAACAATAATAATAATAAAAACGTTTTATTATTATTATTATTAATTTGTTCCGTTCCATTTGTTTAGATGCGGCATTTGTTATTTCAGGTTATGCGTAACTTCAGATAAATTTGTATTCGTTACGTTCGCTAACAGCCAAATTTGAAAGGAAATTACAATACCTATAATTTAATAGTTATTTTTTCAGATTTTCAAATTTTCGGGTTTTCGAAAATATCGAATGTATAAATTTACGAATGTATAAATTTACGAATGTACGAATTTACGAATGTATAAATTTACGAATGTACAAATTTACGAATTTACGAATTGCGATCATAACGAATGACCCGAAAAACGAAAAAAAACAAAAACGAATGAAACGAAAACGAAAACTAACGAATTTTTTGGCAGTGCACATGTCTAATCCCTAACCCCTAACCCCAACCCTAGCCCTAACCCCTAACCCTAACTGCTAACTCTAAACCCTAGACCTAACCCCTAACCCTAACCCCTAACTCCTAACCCCAAACCTAACCCTAGCCATAGCCCTAACCCCTAACCCGCAACCCTAATCCCTAGCCATAACCCTAACCCTACCCCCAGCCCTAAACCCTGGCCCTGACCCTGACCCTAACCCTTACCCCTAGCCCTAACCCTAACCCACTAACCCTAGCCCCAATCACTAACCCTAACTCCTAACCCTATAACCAACCCTAACCCTAGCCATAACCCTAGCCCCAACCCTAACCCCTAACCCTAACCCTCTAACCTTAACCCTAACCCTCTAACCCCTAACCCTAACTCCTAACCCCTAAACCTCTAATCTTAACCCTAAACCCTAACCCTCTAGCCCTAACTCCTTACCCTAACCCCTAACTGCTAACCCTAAGCCCTAACCCTTCAGGGGGCAGGGCGGGCCTCGCCGCGATGCATCGGTGCCACACCCCCCGTGCCGACCACAGCGTCACGTTTGTGATGTCAGCGCGCCGACACGTGGTCTGTCTCCAGCGCTTCCTACTGTGAGGGACTCGGAACGCCAGGCCGGCTGATGTCGGTCAGGTGATGACGCAATCCCTCAAAAGTGCGCGGCGTGACGCTGGGAGCCTTCTGTGCACGATCAGAGGACAGGCTCCATGTGTTGTTGTATTTTCTGGGGCGTAATTGTGAGCTAGGGGTGTCAGTGGTGTCTTTGAACGTCAAACGTCAAAATGGCGGGTTTAGCGTTCTTGTTCCGCTTGGGGGGGTGGAGGATGTCACAAAGGCTTTTGTGGTGCGCAAGGCTTTGCAGGGTTATCGTAAGGGGCGCATGAAGCCTGATTCCAGGCGGCCGGTGTCCTTGGCAATGTTGTAAGTGCTAGTGGGGGTGTTGCCCCGGGTGTGCGTTTCTATGTTCGAGGTTCAGTTGTTTCGCACGGCTTTTGTGGTAGCGTTTTTTGGGGCATTGAGGGTGGGTGAATTGGTTAGCCCTTCGAAGTCAATGGCGGGGGTTTTGGATGTCGCGGATGTGAATAGGCATGGGGACTTTGTCACGTTGGTTATTCGGAAGTCGAAAACCGACCAGTTGGGAAAAGGGACTAATGTGGTGCTGGGTAGGGTGCCCGGGTTGGGTTTATGCCCGGTGCAGGTGCTCCGGGAGTGGTTGGCGTTGCGCCCTCCTGGAGCGGGTCCTCTGCTGGTTCACGAAACTGGGAATCCCCTGTCCAGGTATCAGTTTGGTGCAGTGTTCAAACGTTGCCTGGGGGCTGGGGGGTTCAATGCTGCTGATTATTCCTCCCATTCTTTCAGAATTGGGGTGGCGACCGAAGCTTCCCGTTGGGGGCTGAGCGATGAGATCCTGCGGCGGATTGGTCGCTGGGAGTCACAGTGGTTCAGGCTCTACGTTCGCCCTCACCTGCTGTAGGGTCAGGGGGGGGGTTCTACCCTCTGTGTTACTCCTCCTGGTTGTGTGTTGTGGGGTTCTTCTGGGGGTGTGCGTTGGGACGTACGTGTGGTGCCTTGTGTCTGTATCTATGTCTTCTGTGTTCTTTTCTTCTAGGCCCGGTGTGTTTGATGTGGATCCTGGGCCATTCCTACGTACACTGGGGGGCAAAACGGGCATTGGTCAGGCCAGAAGGCAGGCAAATGGGCTTTCATCGGGGGGAGGCTACGGTGCGCTGGATCGGGATCCCAGGCATGCTCTGGTCTAGGGTCTTGCCGGAGATCCATCATTATGCCCGGTTGGACAGGCCACCGGACGTGCTTCTGCTGCACGTTGGGGGCAATGACCTTTGTCTCAGGTCTTCCCGGGACCTCATCAGGGATGTTAAGTGGGATTTCCTCCGGCTTCGGACTGCCTTTCCAAATACTATAGTAGTTTGGTCAGACATTGTGGGGAGGTTGTCTTGGCGGGGGGCCCGGTCGGTCGATAAGATCAATAAGGTGAGGGTGAAGGTAAACAAGGCGGTGGCTACGTTTGTTTCCCGGAATGGGGGTTTGGTTGTTCGCCATTGCGAACTGGAGGGGGAGTATGGCCTCTATTTACGGGGGGATGGAGTTCACTTGTCCGCGGTGGGCATTGACATGTGGGTCCTGGGGCTCCAGGACGGGCTACAACGTGCCTTACGGCTGTGGCGGGCCGCCCACCCGTAAGGGGTCACGGTGGGCGTCTGTGACAGTGGTTTTGGGTTCCTGAAGGTCGGATGGTGATGGTATATATATTCATATGTGTATATCAGTTATGGTGGTAGGGGTGGGGACCTGTCTCGGGATGGGCACCTCCCTTATCTGGTTATGGGCTATTGATCATCGGGCTGATTGGCGGAAGAAGGAGCGAGTCATTAGGGCTGATTTACAAAACGTTTGCGCCATGAGTATCGGCGCATCTGCGCGTGCAATGGCTGTTTTGGTATTTACAAAACATTAGCGCCGGTATCGCAGCCCTATTTCCCATTTACTATAGTGTTGTCGGCGGACGGGAGCAGGCGCTCAGTGCGCCACTATGGACCTGGCGCACGGCATGTTAAAATCTAAATATAGAGAAGCTGGAAGTGAGAATATAATGGGGGTGACATGGGGTGATGTGAGGAAGTGTAGTGACACCTGCCCAAATAAGTAATATGCCCAAAATAGAGTGAGAAAGTAACTTTTTCAAAACCAGCCCGCTGCGCCGGCAAGTACTATTAGAGCTGCGGGAGGTTTTTTTGAGCTCAGCGCGGGAATTTTCCTTGTTTCCTTGCGCCAAGACACTGCGCCGGCAAAATCTTAGTAAATGTTAAGTCACGTAAACCAATTTGCATAAGTTGAACAGGCTCAGCTCTGAACTTCCCAGTGCGCCAGCAAAATGACATTTCTAAAGGAAAAAAAAAGGCATTTAAAAGCACCCGCGGCTGTAATGAATTGTCGGCTCCCGGCAATATAGAGAAAAGTCATTGAAAGCCTTTGATAAAAACAAAAAAAAAGCGTGGGGTCCCCCAAATTCAATTACCAGGCCCTTCAGGTCTGGTATAGATATTAAGGGGAACCCCGCCGCAAATTAAAAAAAAAAATGCGTGCGGTTCCCCCCAAATATCCATACCAGGCCCTTCAGATCTGGAATGGATTTTAAGGGGAACTCCACCCCAAATTTAAAAAAAAATGGCGTGGAGTCCCCCCAAAAATCCATACCAGACCCTTATCCGAGCACACAACCTGGCAGGCCACAGGAAAAGAGGGGGAGACGAGAGAGCGGCCCCCCTCCCCCCTGAACCGTACCAGGCCACATGCCCTCAACATGGGGAGGATGTCCCCATGTTGATGGGGACAAGAGCCTCATCCCCACAACCCTTGCCCGGTGGTTGTGGGGGTCTGCGGGCGGGGGGCTTATCGGAATCTGGAAGACCCCTTTAACAAAGGGGACCCCCAGATCCCGGCCCCCCCCTGTGTGAATTGGTAAGGGGTACATTGTACCCCTACCATTTCACAAAGAAAGTGTAAAAAATGTTAAAAATGACGAGCCGGTTTTTGACAATTCCTTTATTAATGTCTTCTCTTTTCTTCCATCTTCTTCCATCTTCTTCTTTTCTCCATTCGGGTTTCTTCCTCCATCTTCATCTTCATATTTCTCTTCATCTTCATCTTTATCTTCATCTTCATCTTCCTTCTTCCTTCGGTCTTCTCGTCCGCATCTTGCTCCGGCTTCTTCTTTCTTCTTCGGCCGTTCCGTTTGAATTGGAGGTTCCCGCTGTGTGACGATTCAGTTCTACTCTTGGTCCGCTGCCACCCGGTGGCTCCGCCCCCCTCTGACACCACGGGGAAAGTCCCCGTGAAATCCATGTGCATCAGAGGGGGGCGGGGTCACCGGGTGGTAGCGGACCCAGAGGAGAACTGAAGAACTGAAGCGTCGCACAGCGGGAACCTCCAATTCAAACGGAGCGGCCGAAGAAGAAAGAAGAAGCCGGAGCAAGATGCGGACGAGAAGACCGAAGGAAGATTAAGAGGAAGATGAAGATGAAGAACAAGATGGAGGAAGAAACCCGAATGGAGAAAAGAAGAAGATGGAAGAAGATGGAAGAAAAGAGAAGACATTAATAAAGGAATTGTCAAAAACCGGCTATTGGAATTTTTAAATTTTTTTACACTTTCTTTGTGAAATGGTAGGGGTACATTTGTACCCCATTACCATTTCATACAGGGGGGAGCCGGGATCTGGGGGTCCCCTTTGTTAAAGGGGTCTTCCAGATTCCGATAAGCCCCCCGCCCGCAGACCCCCACAACCACCGGGCAAGGGTTGTGGGGATGAGGCCCTTGTCCCCGTCAACATGGGGACATCCTCCCCATGTTGAGGGCATGTGGCCTGGTACGGTTCAGGAGGGAGGGGGGCCGTTCTCTCGTCCCCCCTCTTTTCCTGCGACCTGCCAGGTTGTATGCTCGGATAAGGGTCTGGTGTGGATTTTTGGGGGAACTCCATGCCATTTTTTTTAAATTTGGGGTGGAGTTCCCCTTAAAATCCATACCAGATCTGAAGGGCCTGGTATGGATATTTGGGGGAACCGCACACATTTTTTTAAAATTTGCGGCAGAGTTCCCCTTAATATCCATTCCAGACCTGAAGGGCCTGGTAATGGAATTTGGGGGGATCCCCACGCTTTTTTTTTTTTGTTATCAAAGACTTTCAATTACTTTTATCTGTATTGACGGGAACCAGCAATTCATTACAGCCGCGAGTACTTTTAAATGACTATTATTTTACTTTAGAAATTTAATTTTGCTCTGGAACTGTTATAAACATGGAAAACATGTGCTACTTTACAGGCATACTATAGACACCCCCCCCCCCCCCCCGGGTATGATATTTAGGGCCAGTTCACACCGGATGCAGTGCAGTGCATTTTTTTGATGCATGAAAAACGCAAAGAAAGTTGATCACATTAATGCCAATGGCATAGTTCACACCACTGCAGTCCGTTCCAGTGCGTTTCAGAAAGGCACAAAAAAATTGGTCATGCTGCATTTTTTAGGTACAGAACTGTACTGGACCGCAGTAAAACACATCAAAAACGCAACGGAACGTACCAAAAACGCACTGGAATGCACCGGAACGCACCTAAATGCACCAAAGACGCACTGCAACACACTTATCCTAAGTGAAAAGAGGGGAAAAAACACTGGACTGCATCAAAAACGCATCAAAAATGCACTGGAACGTGTCAAAAACGCGCATGCAGAAAAGCACCTGGAACGCATCCAGGCTGTGTTTTCTATGGTGTGAACTAGGGCCAGTTCACACCATAGAAACGCAATCCGGATGCGTTCCAGGTGCTTTTCTGCATGCACGTTTTTGATGCGTTCCAGTGCATTTTTGGTACGTTTTTGATGCAGTCCAGTGTTTTTTTTTCACCCCTCTTTTTTATTAACCATAGATAAGGACAAGTGTGTTCCAGTGAGTTTTTGGTGCATTTAGGTGTGTTCCTGTGCGTTTCAGTGTGTTTTGCTGCGTTCCAGTACAGTCCAGTGCAGGTAAAATGCAGCATGTTCTACTTTTTTTGTGGAACTGGAACGCACTGGAACAAACACTGCCATTTAGAACCATATAACCAACTTTCCATGCATTTTTGATGCATAAAAAACGCAATGGACTGCATGTGGTGTGAAATGGCCCTTAAGCAATTTGGCATATTTAAAGGCACTTCTCCTTGTTTTGTTTTTGGTGTTGTCCAAATTGGTGACATTGATATATGTCCCTTAGGGTGGGACCTGGGCCCCCATTTTAAGGCCAATAAGTAGAAGATAAGCCAGCCAAGTAGGGACTAGCAAAATTAACATGTCAGTTCCCATAGACTGCAATGGTATTTGTTGGTGGGGGGGGGGGGGTGATTGTCCCATCCCTAATTTTGTAGCATGCTGGATGATGTGCTTAATTTTGGACAGGGGATTTTGGACAGGGGGGGTGGGGGGTTATTTTCTGCTAGCTGCATTTGAGTTCTTCTGAGCATGCCCAGCCTGTTAGATTTGTTTTGGTGCTTTTTGTGTGTGAACAGCACCTGGACATTTCTGGGCATGCTCAGAGAGTGTTTTTATGGGTTAGTAATTGAAGGACATCCTTAACAGGTGTAGCCACTTTGAAGTTCAGTCTCTACATTGGGTGAACTTGCATTTTGGGTGTTCCATGGACTGTGCATGTGTTTTCAATTGCCTCATTAGCACACAAACCTATGTTATATAAAGCTCACAGATAGCATTCTCTACCTTGCCCTGAAAAGAGGCAAGCGTCCGTCCATCCGTCCGTCCGTCTGTCCGTCCGTCCGTCCGTCCGGCAAAATGTACATTTTGGTGTCCTTATCGAGTTTGTAACACATGTATTTTATTTCTTTGCAAAACAGATGCTTGGTTTACTTTTGTGGATTGTATTTTTTTGTGTGGGGGAAATGTTCCCCTGAAATAATTTTGATGTTGTTAATGTTTGTCGTTTGTTCACTTTGATTTAATTGTCTGTGCTGCATTATTTAGCCAAATCTTTCTCAAGATGTTGTGAGTCTGTAACTGTTTCAAATTGACCCTGTTTTTTTTTTTTTTTTATTATTCTTTGTTTTGTTGACCAATAAAATTTGATGCAAAGTTTTGAGGTTTGTTTTGCGTTTTCTTTGCAACAAATGTGACAGCTGATTGGCATGTCAAAACAACAGGTGTGATTTGTCTACCCTGGTGCCTTCATGCTAGCATATGCATGTATTGTATTGTGTGCTGCCATGGAAAATCACCAGGAAATGAAAAATACAGAGCGGTAAGTATTCAATTTTCCTTTTTTACTGCAGTGGTTCTCAGTCCTCAAGTACCCCCAACAGGACATGTTTTGTGAATTTATCTTATGGAGAATTGCTGTCCAAAATACCAAACCATTGACTGTGATTTAAAGCACATGTGCAAGATGAAGGAAAACCTGCAAACATGGCCTGTTGGGGGTACTTGAGAAGCACGGATTTAGAGCACTGCACTTAAAAATAGCTCAAGGCAATACAATTCTAATTGTGGGCATTTTGAGGGAAACAAAGTAAGCGTTGGAACCCCTGCTTGTGTTTTTTTTTTTTGTAGGTTGGGCTTTGTGTCCCCTTTTAGTAAAATTGGCTTCACTTCTTGTCACACAGCTAAACAGGAAGTGAAGGTAAAACCCTACCAATGTCTTTTCTTGGGGACACACGGATCAATCTAACTAGTGTCCCCATTAAGCAAATTGCACTCTAGCACTTTGTTGTGTACACCCCAAATCATTGGGTAGTTTGGGGTTTAGTAAAGACAAATCCACTCTGCAGTAAAAGTGTAGCTGCTGAAAATCTGAGGGATCACTGGTGATTGTAACATCCAATCATGTAAAAGCAAAGATGGTGTTTTTTTGTTTGCTTGCATGTCCCCCTCGGATATCCAGCAAGTGCACTTGTAGTGCAAAGTAGATTTGCCTTTAGTAAATAAACCCCAAAGTCCAAAATACCTACTAATTTGGGGTGTAACCCGCAAAATGCTGGAGTGCAATGTACATAATGGGGAAAGTATTTAGATTGACCTGTGTATCCCCAAGGAAAGACATTGGTAGGGATTTCCCCTCACTTCCTGTGTGGCTATGTGACAGGAAGTGAATTATTTGGAAGGATAAAGTGGCCAAATTTGGGAGTTGTCTTCACCCTATCAGGGGTGCAGACATCCCCAAAAACTGTCTAGACCTGTAATCCCTCTGCACTCTATCCCCAGGCAAAAATAAGAAAGGATTTCATTTAGTTTAACTTTGCAAAGACACAGTCCTAAGTTGAATTGTGATGCATGTCAATGGCCCATTTAGACCCTCTTTAATCACTTGAGATCAGCGCTATAACTGATCGACGGCCACAGCATGGTCCTCAGTTGCCGGGAGTCCGTCAATAAATGTCCTCCCCTTCGCGCGTGCGCGCTGTGGTCACTGAGACTCGGGTGATGACAGATCCAAGTAAGGGGCCGATACCTGCCCTTTACCATGTGATCAGCTGTCAGCCAATGACAGCTGATCACGTGATGTAAACTAAAGCTAGGTAATGGTTTTTGTTTTCTCCTTGTGCTAACAGCGTGAGCATAAAAAAAGGCAATCACCGGCTTATGTGCAAGGGACATCGGGCCCGAAGAGGAAGAGGCAATTCTGCGTCATCTGTGACAATCAGTAGCCCCTGCCAGTGCCACCTATCAATGCCCACCACTGGTACCAATCAGTGCCACCTATCAGTGCCCATCACTGCCAACTATCATTGCCACCTAGCAGTGCCACTTCTCAATGCCCACCAGTGCCAACTAGCAATGCCACCTCTCAGTGCCCACCCTTGCCACCTTATCAGTGCCCATCAGTGCAGCCCATCAGTGCAGTCTCATCAGTGTACATCAATGAAGGCGAAAAATTACCTTTTGTCTAAATTTTCGAAATATTAACCACTTTCCTACCGCCCACCGTCAAATGACGTCCTCAGCTTTATGCGGTGACATCTGAATTATGCCTGGCAGGCATCATTCAGATATCATTCTTTTCAGCTGGCGATTCTGTGCACGCTAAAAACAATCATAGCGGCAGTTCCGCCGATTGATTGTTCTTATAGGCGGCGGGAGGGGACGTTCCCCCCACCTCCCGCCGCTATCCGGTGCTTCTCCGGGCTCTCTTGTGCCATCTTGGGCTCAGAGAACGATTTGGCCGGCGCCGGATGGGAAGCATAGAGATGACTGGTGACCAGATGGTCACCAGTCATCTCTATGACCGTCGGAGGCCCGGGCGCGACGTTATGACATCACGCCGGGTTCCCGTATGTAAACCAATCCGTGATCTCGGCTGTCAGCATGAGATTGGTGAATTTTTTTGATCGATCTCATGCTTTCCAGCCTGGAGGAGAGATGTGGGGTCTTATTGACCCTGCATCTCTCCATAAAGAGGACCTGTCACAATAGATTTCTATTACAAGGGATGTTTACATTCCTTGTAATAGGAATAAAAGTGATCCAAAAAACAAAAAAGTTAAAAAAAGAGTAAGAAATACAAAAAAGTAAAAAACAAAAAAATAAATAATCAAAATAAAGAAAAAACGCCCATGTGCCTGGTAGCTCGCGCTCAGAAGCGAACACACACGTAAGTCCCGCCCACATATGTAAACGCCGTTCAAACCACACATGTGAGGTATTGCTGCGTGCGTTAGAACGAGTGCAACAATTCTAGCACTAGACCTCCTCTGTAATGAGAAAATGGTAACGTGTAAAACATTTTAAAGCATCGCCTAGGGAGATTTTTAAGTACTGAAGTTTGGTGTCATTCCATGAGTGTGCGCAATTTTAAAGCATGACATGTTAGGTATCTATTTACTCAGAATAACAACATCTTTCACATTATCCCTAAAAATTGGGCTAACTTTACTGTTTTGTAATTTTTTTACATTCATGAAACCATTTTTTTACCCAAAAAAAAGGCGTTTGAAAATTTATTGCGCAAATACAGAGCGAGATAAAAATTTGCAATGACCACCATCTTATTCCCTAGGGTGTCTGCTAAAAAAACATATATAATGTTTGGGGTTTTGAAGTAATTTTATAGCCATAAATGTATGATTTTTACCTGAAGGAGAGAAGTACCAGAATAGGCCCAGTGCTGAAGTGGTTAAAATATCAATTTTTTTTTTTTTTAACTCGGTCTTTTGTATTTATAGAAAACAAAAAAACGCAGAGGTGATCAAATAGCACCAAAAGAAAGCTCTATTTGTGTGCCAAAAAATAATACATTTTCATTGGGTTACAGTGTTGTATGAGCGCGCAATTGTCATTCAAAGTGCATCAGGGCTGAAATGTGAAAATTGGTCTGGGCAGGAAGGGGGTTTAAGTGGCCAGTGCGCAAGTGGTTAATATAAGGCTACATGCACACGGACGTTTTTCCAGCCGCTTGTTTGAGCCTTTTTTGCAGCTTAAAAACGGCTCTCCATGTTAGCCTATGGCCTCATGCCCACCATGGCGTTTTTGAGCTGTAAATGGCATAGCCGTTTTTAGGCCCCATGTACACGGGACGCTGGTGAAAAATGTTCAGAACTAAGGTTGAATGCGGCGTTTAGAAAGGCACGTTTTGTCGCGTTTGCATGCCACGTTTTACCACATTTGCGTCTATATGCGTTTAGTTAGGAAACATGATAAGGAGCCACCCTAAGCTCCAAAAACAGTATTATTAACGATTTCAGCTATTTTGTGAGACCAGAGTGAGTATCAGCAGCTGAGAGAGCAGCAGTGTAGTTGTATTTAGCGTGTCACTTGCCACATCACTTGCCCCAAGTTGTGGATTGTCCACTTGCCACGTCAGCTGCCCCAAGTTGTGGATTGTTCACTTGCCACGTCAGCTGCCCCAAGTTGTGGATTGTCCACTTGCCACATCAGCTGCCCCAAGTTGTGGATTGTTCACTTGCCACGTCAGCTGCCCCAAGTTGTGGATTGTCCACAATGCAATGGAAGCAATTTCATTTATTTTTTGATAGATATATATATTTTTAATGTTTTTTCCTAAATTGCCATAATTTTGGAGTTTATCAATGTAAAAAAATAGGTCACCTTTAAAAACGCTTCTAAACTAAAATGCGGCTAAACGCCGGGACCGCGTCTGAAACGTGGAAATCTTTGGCGTCTGAAGGCATTTTTAGGCTTTGTGAAAAACGAGTTTAAACGCAACTGCAGATTTTTTTTTGCCAGGCCAAAAACAGTGTTTTGGATGTAAGAGAATTCAATGGACCTGCATCCAAGACGCAAGTACCGCGAATTTGCGGCAATTTTTTAATTTTTTTTAACCTGTTTATAGCTGGTTGTTAAAGGAAATGTAAATGCCGGCTCTAAAAAAAAAAAAACGAGAAAAAAAACAGCGTGGGGTCCCCCCCCCAGGTCCATACCAGGCCCTTGGGTCTAGTATGGATTCAAATGGGACCCCCCCCCACCAAAATGAAAAAAAAATGGCGTGGGGGTCCCCCCAAAATCCATACCAGGCCCTTCAGGTCTGGTATGGATTTTAAGGGGAACCCCGCGCCAAACGAAAAAAAAAAAGCGTGGGGTTCCCTAAAAATCCACACCAAACTCTTTATCCGAGCACGCAACCTGGCAGGCCACAGGGGAAGAGGGGGGCGAGAGAGCGGCCCCACCTCCCTCCTGAACCGTACCAGGCCACATGCCCTCAACATGGGGAGGATGTCCCCATGTTGATGGGGACAAGGGCCCTTTCCCGACAACCCTGGTCATAGGCTGTCGGGGTCTGCGGGCGGGGGGCTTATCGGAATCCGGGAGCCCCCTTTAATAATGGGGCCCCCAGATACCGGCCCCCCACCCTATGTGAATGAGTATGGGGTACATCGTACCCCTACCCATTCACCTGGTGGCAAAAAAAGTTAATAAAAAACACAACACAGGTTTTTAAAGTAATTTATTAGGCAACTCTGGGGGTCTTCCTGCCGGGCGCCCCGCTATCTTCTTCCAGCTCTTTTGCTAACGGGGTCCCGGGCTTCCTCGTCGTCTTCTTCCGACTTTGGGGGTCTCTTGTTCTGTTCTCCGGTGTCGGCTCCGCGCTCTCCGGTTCTTCTCCCGCTCTCTGGTGCCTTCTCCACGATCTCCGGTTCTTTCTGCCTTCTGCCGGGCGCCCCGCTATCTTCTTTCAGCTCTTTTGCTAGCGGGGTCCGGGCTTCAGCGTCGTCTTCTTCCCTCTTCTCTCCGCCCGATGTTGCCTCGTCGCTGTCCGCCTTTACAATGCTCTGGAGCGCACCCACTTATATTGGCATGGGGCGTGGTCACCGGGTGATGCCACCGCTGACCCCGCCCCCGTGTGATGTCACAGTCCCGGGGAATGATGGGACTGTGACGTGCTATGGGGGCGGGGTCTGCGGATGGCATCACCCGGTGACCACGCCCCATGGCAATATAAGTGGGTGCGCTCCGCGGCAAGAGCATTGTAATGGCGGACAGCGAAGAGGCAACATCGAGCGGAGAGAAGAGGGAAGAAGACGACGCTGAAGCCCGGGACCCCGCTAGCAAAAGAGCTGGAAGAAGATAGCGGGGCGCCCTGCAGAAGGCAGAAAGAACCGGAGATCATGGAGAAGGCACCAGAGAGCGGGAGAAGAACCGGAGAGCGCGGAGACGACACCGGAGAACAGAAAAAGAGACCCCCGAAGTCGGAAGAAGATGAAGAGGAAGCCCGGGACCCCGCTAGCAAAAGGGCTGGAAGAAGATAGCAGGGCGCCCGGCAGGAAGACCCCCGAAGTCGGAAGAAGACAACGAGGAAGCCCGGGACCCCGCTAGCAAAAGAGCTGGAAGAAGATAGCGGGGCGCCCGGCAGGAAGACCCCCGGAGCTGCCTAATAAATTACTTTAAAAACCTGTGTTGTGTTTTTTATTGACTTGTTTTGCCACCAGGTGAAGGGGTAGGGGTACGATGTACCCCATACTCATTCACATAGGGTGGGGGGGCCGGGATCTGGGGGCCCCCTTATTAAAGGGGGCTCCGGGATTCCGAAAAGCCTGCCGCACGCAGACCCCGAAACCAACGGCCAGGGTTGTCGGGAAGAGGCCCTTGTCTCCATCAACATGGGGGCAGGGTGCTTTGGGGCAGGGAGGCCGCAGGTCGCCCCCCTGCCCCAAAGCATCCACCCCCCATGTTGAGGGCATGCGGCCTGGTACGGTTCAGGAGGGAGGGGGGCCGCTCTCGTCCCCCCTCTTCCCCTGTGGCCTGCCAGGTTGCGTGCTCGGATAAGGGTCTGGTCTGGATTTTGGGGGAACCCCCACGGCTTAGGGGGTTCCCCTTAAAATCCATACCAGACCTAAGGGCCTGGTATTCCCCTGGAGGGGAACCCATGCCGGTTTTTTCATTAAGTTCCCCTTCATGATTCATACCAAACACGAGACAGCGAGGCTGACGAGAACCAGCGCGATGCCATCGCGCTGGAGACATTCTCGGCCAGCTAGTCGCCTCTAGGACACGACTTGAGAGGCTGCTTCACGCTCAGGTCGTGTCCAAGTTGCCTCGCAAAGTCGCGCTGTCTCTGTGTCAGCCGGCACACGAGTCGCCCCGCGAGTCGGATCGGCTTCATCCGACTTCCCAGGCGACCTCTATTCAAATCAATGGGCTCCCATAGGGAACCATTCATTTTCAATAGAGCGCCGCTTACATTTGTATTTACTATAACAGTGCGCCGCTGGTTCCTGCGCCCAATGAAGGAGTTATCCGGCGCACCAATTAAGGGATCAACCAGCGCAGCGCACTGTTATTAGTAAATCAGCCCCATTGTCTCTTGAGCCGATGGGATCGCGGCTGGAGGCCAGGATACGGTGGAGATCGTGGACAGCCGATGAGATAGCAGTTTGGTACCTTCTTTCAGGAACCCAGGAGCAGCAAGTTAAAAAATATGTTGAAAAATGTTTGTGGTAAATATATATATATTTATGAAAATAAATATATATTTATTAAAAAAGGTTATTTTTATAAAGTTATTTTATACGTTATCTTTTGGAATAATAAAGGGGCCTTTGTTGGCCAATTAATCCAGAAGATGTCTTGTGGTTACTTAGATAAGTAAGTTTAGTAATAAGGATAAGGTTTTTTTTTAATGCAGCATGCACACTAGCATTACACCAGTCATGCACTATTGTATTCTGACAACCGTAGTTTTCCCCACCGTTAGAACACAATGATTACTGCTTCTGGCTATAGCTGGAAGCAGTAATCGTAGAAATTAAACCCAACAGGCTGCGTGTACTTAAGTCAATTGATAGATTGACTTCAGTAAAACTAGCTTGCCCATAGATGGATCAAAATTCATCTGGTACCTGCTGAACTGGCCAAATTTCAATCCATCTATGGCCAGCTTGTTTAGCCAATCAAAAGATTGCATTGCAATAGGAATATCTTCCATTTGGAGATTTGGGACATCATCTGGGTAAGGAGGGTTAGGTGGGGAGTTTGGTAGAACTGGTATATTCAGGAACATGTGGTTGTGGTCTGGTTTCAGTCTTATTCCTCACTGCTTGCTGCTTAGATTTAGTTAGTTATTTTTTAAACTGTACACCCTGGGTTTCTGAACACATAATTGTATTAAGAAGCAAAGATTCCTTTAGGCTGGCCATGCACCAGTAATTATTTTTTTCATTCAACCGGCAGGTTGAACGTCATAAAATGACTAGATTTTCCCATCATCATGCTCCAGATATGGATGGGGGAATCCCTCCTGCTCTGTTATTGTATTCTGACAGCAGGGAGACTTCCCCGCCATCAGGCTACACTCAGCAGCACTCACCAGCGTAGATCAATAGACAATTTTTCACTAATGTACAACCAGCTTGCCCATACATGGATCATAATTCGTCTGGTCCCTGCTGACAAGCCAAATTTCGAACCATGTATGGCTGGCCGGTTTTAGTCCCTTCTCGCACTAACTTGTATGGTTATGCTGCCGCGTTGGGTGCTACACCATACACTGCACTGATGAAAGCCAAAAAGGCTGAAATAGCTGTATGCAGTTTGGAATAACTGGCTCTATTTTATGAGGTTATATTTGCACTAATACCAGCAGTTCTGGATATACAGTATTTTTGGCTGATGAAATGTAAGGAACTATTTACATGGCTCCACCCACTTTCCTGAAATCAGGAATAATCCTCTTAGTTTTGGGATATGTGATTGAGTGAGATATAAATAGCTTCTGTTCTGAAGCTTTACTGTGCTACAGAGTTCTGTAATGCACCACAAGATGGCGATATTGAGGCAACAATGGTATCAGCATGACTACCAGATTGCACTGCTTGAGAAATTAGTGAGAAGGTCAGTGGAGCCTGAGACTATAAAGCCCAATACACCGGTCGAATACCGGTTGACATCAGCCGGTTCAATAAAAACCGTCCGACATTCCGCCCGTGTGTATGCCAGCCTGTCCGACAGAAGAATAACCCCAGGTGCCTAGGTTTTTTTCTTGGCTACTGTGAACAAGGCCTAACATGCTGCAGATGCACCGCAAACCCATCGCAAACTCACTGCAAACACATGACAGTGAGTGTATGGTGCATTACCATTGCCTTGAATAGAAGGCATTGAGATGCTTCAACTACTTCCAAACTCCACATGAAGCTTCATTTTTTTAGGTGCAGAAATGCAACGTAAAACAATTGCGTCATCTTTTGATAATGTGAACAGTACTGTGTGCTGTCCGTATTATCAATTGCAGACTGCTTTACTAGGAGTTTGAGCAGAGTTAAAAACACGCCCCACACCCCAGTTTTTAATGCTAGTGTGAACCGGGCCAAAGAGGAGCAAGTTGGGAGCCACATTGCTGTCAGTCTATGGTGTCTATTTATTAAAAAAAATTGCTATGTGAATGTCTCACACATTCACACAGCCATCATGAAAAATCCCCTATATTGTGTGATATGTTTCCTTTCTATGATCATCAGCCCCATTCACTGGCCGAGCAATGTTTTTCTGAAATACCCCAATCAGGAAAATACCACATTTTAACCACTAGATGGAGCCAATAATCATATGAATATAAACACTTTAAACAAATTATGGGGATTATTTGTGATGGCTGTGCAAATGTCTCAAGCTATTGTTTTTTTTATAAATAGACCTATGTGAGTCCAATAGGGTCAGTCGCACCAAGTCCTCTGTAAGGTGTTGAGAGGAATAAACTGTAGGGCATTGCTGCCAAATCTCCTGCTAGTGGCTTTATAGTGGCTTAGTAGACTGGATGGTGTGGGCACTATGCAGTGCCATGAGTAAATTCCCTGGCCTGGATGGAGGTCATTCTAGGATCTGCTTCACGGGGCTGTAGCTGGAGTGTGCAGTAACAATGGAGGAGTCCACAGCTCTCAGATATCCAGTGAGTGTATTCACAGAAGCAAAGGCTGCTTAGCTGGTCGGGTGCTGTGGGCATTGCGCAGTGCCATCTGTATGTCCCTGGGCATGGGTGGAGGAGGTTTTGGGTTCTGCTGCACAGTGCTGTAACTGAAGTGCACCAGAATTACAGAGGAGTCCACAGGGGGTAGCAGAACCACTCAAGAAGGGGGAGAAGATGAGTTAATGCAGGATGATTTTGGGCAATATTAAATGTGCTGAAAAACTGAGAGACTTTAACCACTTCAGCCCGGAAGGACCAGGCCATTTTTTGCGATACGCCACTGCGTCACTTTAACTGACAATTGCATGGTCATGCGACGTTGTACCCAAACAAAATTGATGTCCTTTTTTTTACCAGAAATAGAGCTTTCTTTTGGTGGTATTTGATCACCTCTGCAGTTTTTATTTTTTGCGCTATAAATAAAAATAAGCTTTACTTTTTGCTATAATAAATATCCCCCCAAAAAATATAAAAAAATGAATTTCTTCCTCAGTTTAGGCCGATATGTATTCTTCTACATATTTTTGGTAAAAAAACAATCGCAATAAGAGTATATTGACTGGTTTGCGCAAAAGTTATAGCGTGTACAAAATAGGGGATATATTTATGGCATTTTTATTACTATTTTTTTTACTAGTAATGGCTAGTAACTATAGTTTGGCTGCAATCATTTTAACTGTGGGCAGCTGAAGCTGCTGCCTGTTCACTTCTTGGATTTACACAGACACACACCTCCAGCTCATCAGCTCTCATTGGCCCTCTTATGACTCATCCCTCCTCCCTTCCTGGCAAACTCTCACAAGAGTGTGTGAGAGAGAGAGTGCTGTGCATGATGTCAAAAGCCTAGGCTTTTTTCCAGACAAGAAACAGGAAGTGGCCTATATAAGGTATTTAGTGGCAGAATTTTTTTTTTCTATCTAAAGGTAAAACAACAAGGACAGAGGATTTAATAGATGGAAAGATGAAAGAATGACTGAAGTTCCGCTTTAAGTACCACGGCAATTTGAAAAGGTAGTCTTGAGGACAAAATAGCGACTACAGTTTTTGTGCCCTTTACCTGGAGCATGAGATCCAGGCTTCACAAGTGTAGCTGGGTGCTGCTGCCAGTTGTGTGTAGACTCCTCCTCCCCCCCCCCCCGGCTCACCCCCCCCCTCTGCTAGCAGTGGTAGTGAGCTGGTCAGCATATGGAGGAAGAAGAATGCAGTTGGCTTCTCTCCTCTATCTTACTGCAGCTTATGGTAAAGGAGAGAGTTTGGTCAGGGGGACTTTAAATGAGGCCAATCACTATGCAGAGTAAGTATGTGAGATGAAAAACACAGTATTGCTTATATGGGTTCCGACAAAAAATAGGATTTTTATAACAGCTTACCTGTAAAATCCTTTTCTTGGGAGTACATCACGGGACACAGAGCGACATAGTCATTACTAATGGGTTATATAGATACCGTCAGGTGCTGGCACTGGCAACTTCCAAAACCGGAAGTACCCTCCCCTATATAAGCCCCTCCCATCCGGGAGCACCTCAGTTTTGTAGCAAAGCAATAAGTGTCCCCAAAGAGGGGCGGGAGCTCTGTGTCCCGTTATGTACTCCCAAGAAAAGGATTTTACAGGTAAGCTGTTATAAAAATCCTATTTTCTTTCTCGTACATCACGGGACACAGAGCGACATAGTCATTACTAATGGGATGTCCTAAAGCAATGCCCAATGAGGGGGGGGATACACCATATATAAGCTGAGCGCTATCAGACATGAGGATCTTTTGCGGCCTGCAACACACTGCGCCCAAAGGCGACATCCTCCTGACTTCTAACGTCCACCTGGTAGAACCTAGTAAACGTGTGAACTGAAGACCATGTTGCGGCCTTACAGATTTGAGCCAGGGAGGCCTGGTGATGCACTGCCCATGAAGTTCCAACTGCTCTCGTGGAGTGCGCTCTAACTTTGAACGGAGGCGGTCTCCTTCTCAAGCCATAGGCTTGTATTATGACCTGTCGAATCCACTCGCTAAAGTAGATTTTGACGCTGCCTGACCCTTTCTGGGGCCTTCCGGCAGAATAAACAAAGTATCCGTTCTGCGAATCTGAGCAGTGGCTTTTAGATAAGCTTTAACTGCTCTTACTACATCCAAAGAATGCAATAACTTTTCCTCTACCGAAGTAGGTTTGGGGAAAAAAGAAGGAAGAACCACATCTTGGTTCAAATGAAACCTCGATACCACCTTAGGAAGAAAGGCTGGATGAGGGCGTAACACTACTCTATCCTTATGGATAACCAGATATGGCTCCTTACAGGACATAGCTGCTAATTCCGACACTCTTTTAGCCGAACAAACGGCTACTAGAAAAATCAATTTCCTGGTGAGAAGAACCAAAGAAATATGCTGTAATGGTTCAAATGGTTGTTTCTGTAGAACCGACAGAACCAAGTTTAGATCCCATGGACATATGGGAATATTAACCGGAGGACTAATACGCATCACTCCTTGTATAAAGGCTTTGACTAGTGAATGCGAAGCCAAGGGCCTTTGAAAAAATATTGACAAGGCCGAAATCTGACCCTTGATAGTACTCAAGGCAAGCTTCCTATCTACAGCCCATTGTAGGAAGTCCAGAATCCTACCTATTACGTATTTACGTGGATGCCATTTCTTGGCCTCACACCAGGCGATGTACGCCTTCCAGATTCTATAGTAGATCTGCCTGGATACCGGCTTCCTGGCATTGATCATGGTAGATACCACAGAATTAGAGAGCCCTCTCTTTTTTAGAATGTGGGCTTCAATAGCCAGGCCGTCAAACCTAGGGCTGGTAAGGAAGGGTGGTATATCGGTCCTTGCGAAAGCAGGTCCGGACGATGTGGGAGAGTCCAAGGACTCCCCACTGACATTTTACAATCTCCACGTACCACGCTCTTCGGGGCCACGCTGGAGCCACCAGAATCACTGGTTTCTTTTCTACCCTGATTCTGCGGAGTAATCGAGGTAACCATTGTGGCGGTGTGAATGCATATATCAGCTTGAACTGATCCCAAGGGAACACTAGGGCATCCGAGCCGCAAGCTAGGGGATCCCTTGTCCGAGAGACAAACCTGTCCACCTTTGCGTTGAATCTGGATGCTAGAAGATCTACATCCGATGTTCCCCACCGCTGACATATTGTCCAGAAAACCTCGGGGTGAAGGGACCCTTCCTCTGGGCATAATTGCTGGCGACTTAGAAAGTCCGCCTTCCAATTCTCCACTCCTGGAATGAATACCGCAGATATGGCTGGGAAATATCTTTCTGCCCATTTCAGGATGTAATTTACTTCCCTCTGGGCTGCACGACTCCTGGTGCCCCCCTGATGATTGATATATGCCACTGCTGTGGCATTGTCTGATTGAATTCTGACAGGGGACCCTTGGAGTTTGGATGTCCATGCTACTAGGGCATACCGGGCTGCTCGTATCTCTAAGAGATTGATGGGCAGGGCCTTTTCTGCATCCGACCATCTGCCCTGGAGAGACTATTGCTCCAGTACTGCTCCCCAGCCTATAAGGCTGGCATCTGTAGTGACCACCTTCCAAGAAATCGGACTGAAGGATTTCCTTTTTTCCAGATTCTGGGGAACCAACCACCAACGGAGGCTCTTGCGAACGGAAGGGGACAAGGACATTGTAAGTCTAGGGCCTGAACTTTTTTGTTCCAGGCCGACAGTATGGCCCCTTGCAAATTCCTTGAATGGAATTGACCGTAGGGTACTGCTTCGAATGATGCCACCATTTTTCCCAGCAGCCTCATGCACAGGCATATGGACGGCTGTCTTTTTTGTACCCACTAAGTGGATCAAATCTTTCAAAGACAACACCTTTCCTCGAGGCAAGAATATTTTTCTCTGGCCTGAATCCAACCTTAGCCCCAAGTATTCCAGACTTTTGACTGGTTTTTAGGGCTGACTTGTCTCGGTTGATAATCCAACCGTGAGATTCCAGATACTTGATTGTCTTGTGAACGACCACGTCTAGTTTTTTCACTGAGTGGTCTATCAGCAACAAGTCATCTAGATATGCCATTATCATTACACCTTGTGTTCTTAGATTGGCCAATAAAGGGCCAGAATTTTTGTAAACACTCGTGGTGCTGTGGCCAAACCGAAGGGTAAGGCTCTGAACTGAAAATGGCGCCCTTCTACTGCAAAGCGTAGAAATTTTTGGTGGACTGGAAAGATGGGAATGTGCAAATAAGCATCTTTGATGTCGATCGCGGCTAACCAATCCTCCCCCTTGTAGGGCAGTGGCCACCGATCGGATCGACTCCATCGGAAAGTCCTGATATACAGGAATTTGTATAGCCCTTTTTAGAATTAATATGGGCCTCCCGTCCGCGTTTGCTTCGCATAATTACTCCTTGGAGCAATAGTTGTTCTAGTGCCAACAGGAGGGACTCTCTCTTCCGGGGATCCCTTGGCACGTTTGACCTCAAAAATGGGAAGGAGGAGAGTCTTTTAACTCCAAACTGTATCCCAAACATACTGCGGAGAGCACCTATCTGTCTTGATCGTGTCCCGCCAGGTCTCTTGCGAACAACTGGAGTCCTCCCCCCACCCGACTGAGTGGGGGCAACCCTTCAATGAATTTAACTTTGGGGGAGGTTTTGTACCTCCCCTGACCCAGGGTTTCTCATTACCCTGCTATTGTCCCTGTTTTTTTACCCCCGGGAATTGACCGAGGAGGCCGTCGGAACTGTTTCACAGCCGATGCCCCAGGGACTGGAGAAGCAGGCCTCTTAAAGAGGGACCTCTAACTCTGTTTTTAACCGGCAAGAGCGTATTTTTACCGCTGGAAATTTTCTGGATATATTTGTCCAGGTTTTCCCTGAATAAGCGTTCACCATGAAATGGGACGCTAACCAGCCATTCTTTACAGGGAGCTTCAGCAGACCAGTTTTTGAGCCATAGAAGCCTATGCATATGTACTATAGACAGCGTAAGGCGGGAGGCCTGATGGACTGAATCCTTTATGGCGTCAACCGCAAAGCCTAAGGCTCTAGGTAGATCAGCTAGGGCAAAGCCTGCTGATCTGTCAAGTCCCTCAAGACCTGTTTCAACTGATCCTTCACTGCTTAGCAGACCCCAATAGCTGCTACTGCTGGTTGTGTCACCAAGCTTGCTGTAGAAAGAAGCAGACTTTCATAAGGACTCCAATCTTTTATCTATTGGGTTCTTGAACATTTGGACATTACCCACTGGACATGTCAGTGATTTATACATACAAGAGATGGCTGCGTCCACTGTAGGGACCTTCCATTTTTTTTTTTTTTTTTATGAACTTACCCTCCATGGGATAGACCACCGGAAATCTCTTGGGGGAATAAATATTTTCTCAGGACGTTCCCAATCCTGGTAAATAAGCCCTTTCAGTAAAGGGTGAAGTGGAAAAGAACAGACAGTCTGGGGGCTTCTAGCGACCCCAACGAGGATACAGTAGTGGTTGATGGTTCCGCAAGGTGCATTTTTAAATGCTGATCGGACCATGTTAGTCAGAGACTGAACCCATAATCCTTCAGCTTGAGATGCTGAGAAAAAGGTTCCCCCACTGTTGACTCCTCTATAACAGAATCAACCTTATCCTGATCCCCTTCAGGTAGGTCGATCCCTGTATGGGACTGTTGCTCTGCTAACAGGCACTTTGAAGGAGGAGATGGAGATCGGGCGTGCTTTCCCTGACAGGGAGGCAGCGATCAATGTTGACAATCTCTCTCTAATCCTCCCAAAGCTGAGGAAAAAACCTCCTCTGTTACATACACAGGAGCAGGTGAACTGAGGACAGCCACAGTACCAAGTACCCCTGCGGGGTCTCTACGGTCACTTACCTCTGAACTTCAGGGGAGACTGGTGCAGCAGAAGTATGCCCAAGATCCTCAGAGCCCGATGAGACCCCCTTCGCTTCCTGGAAGATTCAGTTCCGGAGCTTCTGGACGGCATATTCCTAAGCCTAAAGCTGAGGTATTCCAGCCGTAATACACCACTTTTACTGAGAATAGTCTAGCACAATTGCTGCTATATCACAGTTGGTGTCTACTAAAGTGCCTTTCTAGGGGATGCCTGCATCAACCGCCTCTATGTGCCTTTATATTGTTGCTAGCTCTGTCTATGCACTTCAACAGCCAGCTATAATGTGCTTTAAAACACGCTGGACGCCCGCACATGCGCAGTAGCGCCACGGCGCACACCTGAGCGTCATCCACCCGCTCCGCCCCTTTTTCCAGATCGCCTCTATGAATAGAGGCGCGTGCACGCGCACGCGCGCGGGCACGTGCGCCTTCGGCGCCTTTTTTGAAAACAACAAGGAGCTAGATGGGAGCCAGGGTCCCTTTGCCGCAGGGCCCGGGGATGGATGAGCGCAGCAACAGGGCAGAGGAGACAGCTTCCCAGGAGAGAACATACCAACTGCCTGGATTTGATTCTGGAAGAAAAAAATCCACATTACAAGAAAAAGAACCATAGCGGCCTCTAGTGTCTAACACAGGTACCGCGGTCTTACATTTTTTTTTTTTTTTCTTCTTGCCTACTATTAAAATTTTTACATTTTCTCAGTAGTAACAGGCATACACAGAATATTAGCGGGAATACCGTTAGGTAACAGACAGAAAGACAAATTAGGCTTGGGGGTCCCCCAATAGAACCAAGTTCCTGGGGGCCCCCACTTACCTGTTCCCCGCCGCAGGACTTTGTTTGGTCCACAAAAGCCCAAACTTCACCTATCACGGCAGGCATTGTAATCAAACCTTCAGGGACCGGGTTCCCAAGGATTCCACTCCCCTGGACCTGTATAGCACCCTGCACAGAAAACATCTTGGTCGTGGGTATGACCAGAGCTCTGGATCCCAGGGTCCAGCTCTCCTAAGAGAAGCATTACAGGCAAAACCTTGCTCTTCTCTGCAAGGCCCGGGTACCGACCGTTTAGCTATGAAGCTTTTTTGGTCGGATCCGGAATAGCTTACTGAGGCCCAAAAGAACCTGTACGCAAGCTCAGTGAAAAACACATGTTTCTTCTTGGCCAACACCTTAGACACTGGCAAAAAACTGAGGTGCTCCCGGATGGGAGGGGCTTATATAGGGGAGGGTACTTCCGGTTTTGGAAGTTGCCAGTGCCAGCACCTGACGGTATCTATATAACCCATTAGTAATGACTATGTCGCTCTGTGTCCCGTGATGTACGAGAAAGAAAAGGGGGGAGTTTGTTAGGGAAGTTGAATGAGAGATGTATACCAAAAAGCAGTCTTAGCAAAAAGCATTTTAATATACCTTGTAAGATCATGTACAGCATATTAAATTACATAAAAATGCATACACAAATCGCATAAACGCAGAGCATGCTGAAAACCCACTTATACATATCAGGGATGTCCATCTTGTCCCTTACACCCACTATTTATTCCTACTATTCAGTTACAATATTATACCATATGGTTATGTCTCTTTATAGATCACCATTGCATTCGCCCCTGAAGAGTTGGTATACCCCACGAAACACGTCGGGCTTACATAGATGCATGATGTCCATACAGATGATTTTATGTCCTTTACATTGTTTTACTCCAAGATTTTACAATACCATCCAGCCCCTTCAGTGGTTCATGTTGTGCAGGACTTGTCTTTACTCCATGATATGCCAAGCACCATGGTGTCAATATGTATATGTGGTTTTCAGCATGCTCTGCGTTTATGCGATTTGTGTATGCATTTTTATGTAATTTAATATGCTGTACATGATCTTACAAGGTATATTAAAATGCTTTTTGGTATACATCTCTCATTCAAAGTCCCCAACAAACTTGCCCCTTTTTTGTCAGAACCCATATAAGCAATACTGTGTTTTTCATCTCACATACTTACTCTACATAGTGATTGGCCTCATTTAAAGTCCCCCTGACCAAACTCTCTCCTTTTCTGTTCAAATTTGGGATGGAGGCCAATTACTCATGGTGCCTTGGACCACATCATTCTTTCTCGCTGAAATTTTGGGTGGAAAACACCCCTGGTCACTAAGTGGTCTGGTGCACCATATACCAATTGTTGCCACTTGGCACATAAAGGGAAACCAGGGGTATATTTTCATATGCCCCAGGGGCGCACTTGCGTCGGGCGGGGACGACACTACTCCCTCCCTGCCAGTAATTCCTAGTTTTTCATTTCTTTTGTTCCCATATAGGGGTGGAATCGCATGGGTGCATGCGCTTTATGCTAAGTCCCAAACTGTTCTTAATATATCCATATAGGGATAGAGAGGTGTATTTTACCATTTAGCAGTCTGCAAGGCATTTTATGCATTTTTGTAATCCATGATGGACCCAATCATGGCTTTTTTTTTTTTTATATTCTTTATTTTGTCAAAAAGGGCAGGTATCAACAAACATATTATCACCATTTCAATTTATCAAGTATGTATACAGATACATTTACTTTCTCCCCAACCTTAGTACATTTAAATCACCTTGGCAATCCATCAAAGTTATATCTATGTATTCCATTTTTTTTTTTTTATTATATTTCTTACTTTCCTCATTGCCATATACTTTCGGTTGGAGAGTTTTTACTTTGTGAACTCTCTATATTTTTCCCCTCTTTTTTCTTTCTTCCCCCCTTTTCCCCTCCATTTCTTCTCCCCTCCCTCCCCCCTCCCCCCTCCCTCCCCTCTCTCCCCTCTCTTCCCCTCTTCTGAATACATAAAAAGATTCCATTTCCTCCATGTTTTGTCATACTGATCTTTCTTATTTTGGGCTGAGAGGACCAAGTCTTCCATGGCTCCTATCTCTCTTACCCTATTAAGCCACTCTGTAAATGAGGGGGGTCTAGGATCTCTCCAGTGCAGGGTAATCCCAGCTTTAGCAGCGTTAATCATATGGCATAGCACCATTCTTTTATAAGTCTGAACTGGTATCTGCGAACAATGGAGAAGAAAAAAAGCAGGGTCATCTGGTATCTGAACATCTGTAAATTTTTGTGAAACTCTCTGAATCTCTACCCAATATTGTCTCATTTTTTTGCAGGACCAAAATATGTGTAACAATGTCCCTCGCTCCTCCTCACATCTCCAGCACCTATTCGAGTTTTCAAGTGCAAATTTATGGAGCTGTACTGGTGTATAATACCATTGCGTCAGAAGTTTATAATTAGATTCCTGGGTCCGTGTACAGACCGAGGAATTTAAGGCTAAATAGGTGATCTGTTTTCGTTGAATTTGAGTAAAGGACCTATCTAAATCTCTTTCCCACTTGCTGATGCTCGGCATCTCAAAATCATCCGAGGGTTTATTTAATAATCCATACATCTTAGAAACCACTCGAGCGAGTGGTTCCTTATCATCACAATATATCTCGAATGTAGTTAATTCACGTTGGAAGTTTATTGGTGATCCCAAAGATCTCAGGAAATGGTTTACGGTACTTGCAGTGCCTGCCAAAGGTTGATTTTGAAGGGGCCCCTGGGTTGCGTCAGTGTTTTAATGGTTGGGCAGGTTTCAGTCTTTTTTCTTTGAGATTTTTGAATGCTCCTGCTTCCATACCTGGTGTAAAACTAGGGTCTCCCATTTCTTGTGAAAAAAAAAAAAACTAGGGTTTCCCAAAATGGGAAACAGGGGTGATTGTTTTGATGAAAATTTCACGTCTCGGCATAGCCTAGCTGTAATTCGCAATGTCGTAGGATGTTTCTTCAGAGAGATTGGCAGTACTGTATAGCACCACGGTGCTCTACATAAAGGAACCGGACTAACCTGCTACTCCATATCTATCCACCGTTTAAAATCGGTGTGTCTACACCAATCAACCAATCCGGCTAGATGTACGGCTTGGTAATATTTAACAATATCGGGGACCGCCATCCCTCCAAAGCGCTTAAGTATCATCAGCAGGTCTCGTTTGATCCTTGGCCGTTTCCCTGCCCATATAAATTTCATAAAAAGAGTACATATTTGGCGAAGAAAGGTTGCTGGAATCGTGATCGGTAGTGCCTGGGACAAATACAAAATTTTCGGTAAAATACTAATTTTAATTATATTGACACGGCCAAACCACGAGTACAATCCGTGTTGCCATTTATCTAAAAGTAATCGTGTTGAATTATGTACCGGTATGAAATTTTACTTAAAAATATCCTTTTCTTTTGATGATTAACGTGCCCAGGTACCTAAGTGCTTGCCCCCACTTGAATCCAAAATGTAATTGTATGGTGTTACGTAATAGAGGCGGTATTTTGCAATGTTGAAGGGTTTTGAGAAGACTCCATTTACTTTACTTTCACAGCGGCGTGAGGGATAGTGTAGACACCCGTGATCCAACCCAGCATACGTTCCCCTAGTCCTATCTGTCTCAGCACTTTGAAGAGAAACTGCCAATTTACTCAATCAAATGCTTTTTCAGCATCGGTATTCAGAAACACACAAGGTGTGTAAAGCCTCGTACGCACGACCGAGTTTCTCGTCCAAAACCGGCAAGAAAAGTGCTGCGTGAGCTTTTTTGTCGGGAAAACCGTTCGTGTGTATGGTTTTACGACGAGAAAATTGCCGTGAATCTCGACGAGAGAATAGAGAACCTGCTCTCTATTTTCTCGTCAGAATTCCAGATTTCCTCGTCGTGTTTCTCGTCGGCCTGTTTTGTGACGAGAAAATGGTTCGTGTGTATGCTTTTACGACTCTTCCAAAAGCGCGCATGCTCACAAGCAACTATGAGACGGGAGCGCATCTTCAGGTAAAACAAGCCTTCGTAATGGAGATAGCACATTCGTCACGCTCAAAATTTTTGCATCGTTTAAATGTTGTGCATTGAAATCTTCGTTAGAATGTTACATTAATCCAAACGAATGAACTTCTTTTGCTGCTGATATTCACACAGAGTTATGACTATGTTTTTTTAACCTTTTTCTTGTTGCTCTTAAGAAGATTTATGTGTATTATATCGTGCAAGTTTTTAGGAATATTAAAAAATTAGATATTTTTATAACTGATGTTAATTGTAATTTCACAATGTTTTGGTAGTGATCTACCATTGAATCTTTTAATATATATTATGTCAATTTTACACCCTTTTTTGGGAAATACGATTTAGTTATTTTTTTGGGGGGTTGTTATCTGTCCCTTTTTTTTGTCAGTCAAATGTATCTGCTTACTCCAAAGCTAGATTTTACATTTTTACAAATACACATAGTCAAGTATGAACTTAAAGAAAAATAACATTTATTCATGTTTGAACTAAAATAAAGAGAAGGCAGCGCTGGAGAAGCTGCTGCCATTTGTGCATCCCGGGGACCCCAGAGCACACAGCAACCCTTTGTGGACACTAAAATTGGGAGCTTGAGAAGGCCAACATTTCTGAGCACAATCTGATGCTGGCCTCCCAGAGGTCAGGAACAGCAGCAGGTGATATATATGTCCCAAGTGTGTGGTACTACAACAGGCTGCCTTCTGTCCAAACACAATGAAGCAAGGCCATCACTTCCTCGTCTTCCTGGCAACCTTCCCTGCAACCTTTCCTGAAGCCTTCCCTGCAGCCTTCCTTCTTCGTTTGGCTGGAGGCTGGGCCACTGGAGGGGTAGTCCTGTCAGGAGGAGGAGGAGGTGGAGGAGAAGGGGGTGGCGCAGAAGAACAAGGTGGAGGTGGAGGAGAAGGGGTGGGGCGGAAGAACAAGGTGGAGGTAGAGGAGAAGGGGGTGGGGCGGAAGAACAAGGTGGAGGTGGAGGAGAAGGGGGTGGGGCAGAAGAAGAATGTGGAGGTGGAGGAGGAGGTTGAGGTTGGGACAGTTGTGCCACCTCACAAATGGCGGTATTGGGGGTAATTTTTTCCATCACCCCCTTGTTGAGCAAGGTGATGAGCAGGGGCTCGCATAGGAGGCATTGCTCCATGCTCATCACCTTGAACTTTGCCTCCACTAGGCCGGCAATGGCCTCTTCAGGGGATGTGGGCTCTTTGAGGGTGGCATGGGCCTCTTTAATAAGGGCCATTGCTGCCTCACTGGTGGTCCTGTCCCTCCTGCCTCTTTTGGGAAGCCGGATGGGAGGCACCTGGGATCTGGTGCTTCTCCTTTGCCCTGCCACCTCCTGGCTGCCACTGGGCCCTGCCACCTCCTGGCTGCCACTGGGCCCTGCCACCTCCTGGCTGCCACTGGGCCCTGCCACCTCCTGGCTGCCACTGGGCCCTTCCTCCTCCTGCCTGACAGTTTCCAGACCCTCCTCCTGGCTGATTTCATCCTGTGTATGAAAAAGGGACATAGTTTAATATGTTGGTTTAATCTTTGCATCAAACTTTATAAACATGATTGAAGCAATTAGAATGTAAATCCAGAAATCTTTTTTTCTAATTTACACCTACATCAGATTGACTATTTAGCACCCAATTAAGTGCAGACTAATGTCTAGAGATCTTGATTTCACTTGTGGAACCCAAAATATTGTATGTTTCTCATCTTGACATATTTGTCAAACATTAATTTTATCCCAATACATTTTCAGTTAATACTATACCTGGCTCCAGATGGCCAAATCAGGATCATCCAGGATGGCTGCCTCCTCTTGCTCCAGAGAAGGCTCAGGTTGGCTGCAGGGAAGTCTGGGGGGAAGAGTGGAGAGTGATGGCCTTGCCTCAATGTGGTCATCCAGGAAGGACATCCTGCTGTAGTACCACAAAATCGGGACATACACATCACCTGCTGCTGCTCCTGACCTCTGAGAAGCCAGGACCTTAGAGCGTTCAGTCCTGTAGGTGCCTCTCAAGCTCCCAATTTTAGTGTCCACCTGTTTTGCTGTGGCTGTGGGCACCTTGGTCTGCACAAATGGGAGCAGCTTCTCCAGCGCTGCTTTTCTCACCCCTCTTTTTTTATGGATGGGGTTTTTCGTCTCCCACAGAGCGGGAAGCTCCCTTACCCGGTCAATAAATTCCGCCAGGAACTCTTTGTCGCTAATAAAGACATTCATATTGTATCTGCAAGTTTAAAAAATAATATATAACTAATGTGAGGCAAACAGTCTAACCTCCTTAACATCGTAGTCACCATATATATCCTACAACATTCTCAAAACAGTATAGGCCAACAATTTGTCCAAGTCACAAAATCACATACCTTTGTTCGCACGTCCGTCACTTGAACTCCTCTCTCCGCACACCGAACGTACTATAGTCACATGTGTGTTTGCTATATACACACCACGCATGCGTCAAAATACGAACACGTCGCTCCGCACACGTCGCCCGCCCATGATGTTCTAACTAACATCTTTTCCCCGCCCCTTCTCTTTCGGAGCGCAGACAGATATGGCGGAGTTACAGCAGGTGTCTGATAATTCCGCAACTAACGAGGAGGAGACAAGCCCGGAGACCGAGGAAACGTCACGATCAAGGAGGAGATTCAAGGCATCGAATATGTCTTTTGCCGAGATGGCGGAGATGGTGGACATCTTGCTCAAGTCTGATTATGACGCAAAGCATGGGCCGTATAGCAAACCAAATAGAAGGAAGGCCAAAATCCTCACTAAAGTCGTGAAGAGTCTGAAGATGAATTTTGGGGTGAAACGCTCAAATGAGCAGCTCAGAAAGAGGTGGTCAGACCTCAAACTGAGGGAGCCAGAGCAGTTAAGGAGCATTAAGAGAATGCTCGCAAAAAGTAAGTAAAATGTACACTTTTATGCTATTAATCCTTTTCTAAACTGACATGTTGCTGGTTTATTATTTTTTTCTTATTGGACTCCCTTCCAAAATGTTATATTTTGAACTTGGTTGGGCACAGTAATCGTTCGTTACGTTACAGACACTTCGTTCGGCCACTATCCGCTGTTTTGGCTTATTTTACAGCCCCAAAAGTAATTAGTCATCTGCCATTTTTTGGGAAATTTGGGGCACAAAGTTTTAGGCTAGATGATGTGTTTGTAAAGAGAATGAAATGCAAACTTTTGTCAGTGTAAAGGAGAGGACACTCAGCAGCTGCTTCCACATCTGTACTTTGGAGCACTATAGTGTGGGCCACCAGACCCGCCTTTTTTGGGTGTCCCACACAGGTGCATCAGAGAATTTTTGTGTTGCCTACATGTCTAAAAAATGACAGACAAAGGTGAATACTAAGCATATTCTTGGTCAGAAATAATGCATTCATCTTTAACTTCCGCCCAAACACACACTTGTACCCCACTTCCAAGCAATTTAGCCTGTTTTTTTTTTTTTTACATAGAGAATTTCTGTGTGATAACTCTACCTTTTGTTTGATTCTCATAGGGGAGAGAAGACTGGGAGGAGGACACTCCAGGGAGCACAAGAACCCCACAGCTTCACAACAACCCCAAACTCCCAAAGACCCACAAACGAAGGATGTAGAGGAAGTTGAGGTGGAGGAAGGAGAAGTGCAGGAAGGAGAGGTGGATGACATTGTGGAACTGGTCACCACAACAGGTCAGTATCTGACACCACAGCTTCAGGTAAGAGATGTAGGCCTGCAGAGTTATAATACCTTTTTAATTTGTTTTTAGGGGATGTGAATGTTGTGGTGAAGGATAGTACAGGTTTCTCTGCTGACAGTGCCCTCCGCCTCATCCAGCAAGTGATGGAATGTAGCACGGAACTGGACAAAATTAAAGAAAGAATTCATGTGATGGATCAAACATTTAAAGACATTCTCGATGTTTTGGGGAGAATTCAATAAGGCATCCCAACCCCCTTTTTTCATGTTTCTTCTTCAACTTTTAAAAAACTTTTTGACAATCAAACCAGCCAAAAATTGAATCTGCACACAGTGTGTCAACATGTGCTATCTGCCATCAGGGGATATCCATGTACGTCTTTTGGGGGTGCAACCCCTTCCTCGTATCTAAAGTAGGTGAACTGAGGAAGGGGTTGCACCCCCAAAACACGTCCATTGATCACCCCTGATGGCAGATAGCACATGTTGACAATAGGGATCAGGAGTCTAAAATCCCTATAGGAAAATAATCCCAATTGTGTGAATATTCAATTTTTGGCTGGGCAAGGGGTGGCAGGACCCCATATTAGGACGGGCACATAGAGACATATAGTTTGTGTAAGTGAATGTTTCAGATTGCTCCGAGGTATCCAATTTTGTAATTTTTGGAATGCAACTGTTGTTTTTGTATTTTCCTAAGAAAACAATTGCCGGATTGTGGCCAGGCAAACAAAAAATGTAAAATAAAAAAAAAAAGGTGTGTGAATTAGCACATAGTAAAAGATTTGAACACAAACAACGTGTAGCTTCTTTTTCCAATATGCTCTAACCTTATTTGGTAAATTTTTTAAGGTTACATAGTGAAATGGTTGGTATTTACTAAAGGAAAATACACTTGGCACTACAAATGCACTAAGACAAACTAGGAGACAGGAAACCAACAAAAGTTAGAAGTTTAAACAAGATTTTTATTTGGATCGTTAGCCAGGAATCTTTAGACATAGCCTGGCATAGGAATTGCCCCCCTACCCGTGAAATAGTCCATGTATTTGTCCCGAACCTCACGGGCATTTTGGGGGGGCAAGCCAGCACGGGCAGATTCCAGGCCCGGCAGGGGATTATCAGGGGAAAGTCCAGCCTCAGGCAAAACTGAGGCCATATATGAATTAGATTTGCGGCAAAGAAAATTGTGTAGCACACAGCAGCATAACACTACATAGTTTATTTTGTAGTCCGCCAAGTGGATGGGAGTCCTAAAAAGGCGGAACCGGCTGGCCATTATGCCAAAGGCATTTTCAACGACTCTTCGGCCCCTGTCCAGCCGGTAATTGAACACCCTCTTCTCTGGGGTCATGGTCCTCTGAGGAAATGGCCTCATAAGATGTGGTCCGAGCCCGAAGGCTTCATCAGCCAAAAAAACAAAGGGGAGTCCTTCAATATTCCCTGCATCCGGTGGCAATGCAAGGTCGTCACTCTGGAGACGGAGGGCAAACTCCGTCTGGATGAAGGATCCCCCATCGGACATCCGGCCATTCTTCCCTACATCAACATAGAGGAATTCATACCGTGCTGACACCACCGCCATCAGCACAATGCTATGAAACCCCTTGTAATTGAAGTAGTAGGACCCAGAACGGGGTGGCGGCACGATGCGGACGTGCTTCCCATCTATAGCACCACCGCAGTTGGGGAAGTCCCACCGCGTGGCAAACTCCGATGCCACAGTCTGCCATTCCTGTGGCGTGGAAGGAAGCTGTGGAGTCAAACAAGATGAAAAAAAAATAGAATACACAAATCAAACATTACAAGTATATTCTAAGAAAATACATTAGAGGCCAACATCAAGCAAAGTCTACGTTTATTAAGGTGTTTTAAATAAGTATAATGGAAGGCTCATGTATCATATTCATCACCCCTATAATGGTCCATTAATAAATTATAATGGGGAGGGGGGGGAGATGTGTTTGGACACAGGATAGCATTGCAGTGGCGGTGCGTCCAGAGTGGGCGCTGGAGCACTGCCCCCTCTCTCCTGTGCCCGTCACTCAGAACAATACATAGGTTCATGCCTTGGATTAACCTATGTATTGTCTATGCCGCCCACTATTCAGGTGGATGGCCCCCTGTTAAGCGACCGACATATGAAGAACTGCGGCATTTATGGGCTTAAAATTGCATATCAGAAACAGGAAGGAAAATTGTCTTGCACATTACAGCCTGAGGGATGTAATTGGCTTCAGAAAAGTTAAATAGGGGACGCAGGGGGGGGGGGGGCATTCCTTGGGTAAACACTGACAGGCTGCTCTGCCAATCATGTTCACCAAGTCTGTTTAACCACTTAACGACCGCTCACTGTATATATACGTCGGCAGAATGGCACCGACAGGCACAATCACGTAGAGCATACGTGATTGCCTTTGTACAGTTGGGGGGTCCGATCGGACCCCCCTCCTATACAGTGAGCGGTGGCTAAGTGTCCGGGAGCGTTCCGGGATGAGGGGGCAGCCATTCGTTTCTGGCCACCCCCTCGCTATCGCTCCCGGCGAATGGAAATGCCCCCTCTGTCTGTGTCAGACAGAGGGAGCAGGAGGAAGTGATGTCATCTCTGGTGCGGCGCTCACATATACCGAGCGCCGTACAAGAGAAGATATCAGGTCAGTGCACACAACACTACACTGACACCAGGACACATAGGGACATAAATCGCCCCCCCAGGCCCCCCAGATCACCCCAGATCACCCCCCCAGCCCCCAGTCACAGTGTCACTGATTGCAGTGACCATTTATTTAGTGATCACTGCAATCAGTGACATTTGTGACTGTAAAAGTGTCACCAAAGTTTAGTCTTAGGTCCAGTGTAGCCCCCTAACCCCCCTAATAAAGGTTTAACCCCCTGATCACCCCCCAGATAACCCTTTCACCGCCTATCACCACTGTCGCTTAGCGATCATTTTTCTGATCGCTGTCTTAGCGTCAGTGATGCCGATCGGCAGCCAGTAATTTTTTTTAGGTTCGCCGCAGGTTTTTATAGCGTCAGGTACCCCAATATATTATCTAATAAAGGTTTAACCCCCTTGATCGCCCCCCAGGTAACCCTTTCACCCCCTATCACCACTGTCACTAAGCGATCGTTTTTCTAAACGCTGTCTTAGTGTCTGTGATGCAGATCGGTAGCCGGTAATTTTTTTTAGGTTCGCCGCAGGTTTTTATAGCGTCAGGTACCCCAATATATTATCTAATAAAGGTTTAACCCCCTTGATCGCCCCCCAGGTAACCCTTTCACCCCCTATCACCACTGTCGCTAAGCAATTGTTTTTCTAAACGCTGTCTTAGTGTCGGTGATGCAGATCGTAGCCAGTAATTTTTTTTAGGTTCGCCGCATGTTTTTATAGCGTCAGGTACCCCAATATATTATCTAATAAAGGTTTAACCCCCTTGATCGCCCCCCCAGGTAACCCTTTCACCCCCATCACCACTGTCGCTAAGCAATCGTTTTTCTAAACGCTGTCTTAGTGTCGGTGATGCAGATCGGTAGCTGGTAATTTTTTTTAGGTTCGCCGCAGGTTTTTATAGCGTCAGGTACCCCCATATATTATCTAATAAAGGTTTTAACCCCCTGATTGCCCCTAGTTAACCCTTTCACCAGTGATCACCATATAAGTGTTACGGGTGACGCTGGTTAGTTAGTTTGCTTTTTATAGTGTCAGGGCACCCGTCGTGTATATAACCCAATAAAGGTTTAACCCCGTGATCGCCCGGCGGGTGATATCAATTAGGTTTTAGCGTCAGAGAGGGTCTGAGTCACACCCCAGGCAGCGTCAGGTTAGTGCCAGTAACGCTAACACCCACGCGTGAAGCATACACCCCCCTTAGTGGTATAGTATCTGAACAGATCAATATCTGATCTGATCAGATCTATACTAGCGTCCCCAGCAGTTTAGGGTTCCCAAAAACGCAGTGTTAGCGGGATCAGCCCAGATACCTGCTGGCACCTGCGTTTTGCCCCTCCGTCCAGCCCAGGCCACCCAAGTGCAGTATCGATCGATCACTGTCACTTACAAAACAAAAACACACATAACTGCAGCATTCGCAGAGACAGGCCTGATCCCTGCGACTCCATTGCTGTAGGAGGTGATTTCACCACCACAGTTAAAAAAAAAAAAGCAAATATGCCGAAGCATTGGGGCAGCAGGGGCGGAGGAGCGATTTTGCTCCTAATGCCGCGTACATACGGTCGAAATTCCGACGGAGGCTTGCCCGTGGAAAAGTCCGACCATTAGACTTGTGCACAACGGAAAAATTCGTTCCGTTTCGGTTCGTTTCTTTCCGGTCCTGTTGATTCGTAATCATTCGTAATTTTGCTAGACGGGATTTTTCGTGTTCAGACTCATTCGTATTTTTGCAAGCGACATTTTTCGTTGAATTTTTTGTTGCTTTATAATTCGTACTTTCGGTAGAGTACGTTGTTTTTCGTTGATTCTGGACACAACTCCTACTTTCGTAACTTTTTTTGGGTTCGTTGATTCGTAATTTTCCGTGTCTCTCTCACAACGACGCTGCCTATTATGCCTAATGTGCTTCGAATGGATTTGTACTTTTCTAAATACATAGCGGTTATTTGTAACGATTCGAAATCTCGTATTTTACTTTCGTTTTTTACATGCGGCTATAGGCTCCGCCCCTGTACACCATTTTGAGAGGGTTCAGCACGGTGAGGGAGAAGCAGAGAGCAGAGCAGAGTGAGTGTTATTGTGCTTCGAATGGATTTAAAATCTCGTATTTTACTTTCGTTTTTTCATGCGGCTATAGCCTCCGCCCCTGTACACCATTTTGAGAGGGAGTTCAGCATGGTGAGGGAGAAGCAGAGAGCAGAGTGAGTGTTATTGTGCTTCGAATGGATTCGTACATTCGTAACTTTTTTCATAACGAATTATGCCGAAGACCTTCGGGCATTCGCTATTTTGCGGTATAATTTATTTCGGATTCGGTTTTATTCGTAATTGCTCTGTTCGGAAATTCGAATGCTTCCGAATGTCCGAAAGTTGCTAAATTCGGACGAATTTTGATTCGTTACGAAACGAATTGCACAAGCCTACCGACCATGTGTGTGCGGCATAACTTTTTTGCGGGAGGATGCCCCCATGCTTCGGCATATATAAATGGTGCATGTATGCCCATCATTAGAAGTGGGTGGATGAAGGGCGGTATTCTAATGGTGGGCATACCCACCGATCAATCTCTTTTTTCGTTCAGCCACCTGGCTGCATGAAAAAAAAAGATTACAATACATGTCCAACAAGGACCAGCAACGTACTGGTATGTTGCTGGATTTGATTGGTTATACCAGATTGATGCCTGCGGGTTTAGGTATCATCTTGGTATCATTCTTTTCAGCCAGCGGCCGGCTTTCATGTAAAAGCAATCCTAGCGGCTAATTAGCCTCTGGACTGCTTTTACAAGCAGTGGGAGGGAATGCCCCCCCCCGGATATAAAAAGCGCCATTGGGAAATTGGGAAAGCATTTTATCACACCGATCTTGGTGTGGTCAGATGCTTTGAGGGCAGAGAAAAAATCTAGGGTCTAGAAGACCCCAGTTTTTTCAAAAAAAGAGTACCTGTCACTACCTATTGCTATCATAGGGGATATTTACATTCCCTGAGATAACAATAAAAATGATAAAAAAAAAAAATACTTGGAAGGAACAATTTAAAAATAAAATAAAAAAGCAAAATTAATAATAAAAAAAAAAGAAAAAAAAAAAAAGCACCCCTGTCCTGCCCTGCTCTTGCCCAATGGCGAACGCAAGCGTCGGTCTGGCGTCATATGTAAACAGCAATTGCACCATGCATGTGAGGTATCACCGCGAAGGTCAGATCGAGGGCAATCATTTTAGCAGTAGACCTCCTCTGTAAATCTACTGGGGTAACCTGTAAAGGCTTTTAAAGGCTTTTAAAAATGTATGTAGTTTGTCACCAATGCGTGTTTGTGCGAAATTTTAAAGCATGTCATGTTTGGTATCTATGTACTCGGCCTAAGATCATCTTTTTTATTTCATCAAACATTTGGGCAATATAGTGTGTTTTAGTGCATTAAAATTAAAAAAAGTGTATTTTTTAACCCAAAAAATGGGTTTGAAAAATCGCTGCGCAAATACTGTGTAGAAAAAAAAAATGCAACACCCACCATTTTAATCTGTAGGGCCTTTGCTTTAAAAATATATATAATGTTTGGGGGTTCAACATAATTTTCTTGCAAAAAGAAAAAAATGTTTTCATGTAAACAAAAAGTGTCAAAAAGGGCTTTGTCTTCAAGTGGTTAGAAGAGTGGATGTAAGCTTCCTAATGTTGTGTATAAAATGCCAGAACAGTTCAAAACCCCCCCAAATGACCCCATTTTGGAAAGTAGACACCCCAAGCTATATACTGAGAGGCATGTCGAGTCCATGGAATATTTTATATGTTGACACAAGTTGCGGAAAAACAACAATTTTTTTTTTTTTTTTTTGCACAAAGTTGTCACTAAATGATATATTGCTCAAACATGCCATGGGCATATGTGGAATTACACCCCAAAATACATTCTGTTGCTTCTCCTGAGTACGGGGATACCACATGTGTGAGACTTTTTGGGAGCCTAGCCACGTACGGGACCCCAAAAACCAAGCACCGCCTTCAGGCTTTCTAAGGGTGTAAATTTTTGATTTCACTTCTCACTGCCTATCACAGTTTCGGAGGCCATGGAATGCCCAGATAGCACAAAACCCCCCCAAATGACCCCATTTTGGAAAGTAGACACCCCAAGCTATTTGCTGAGAGGTATTGTGAGTATTTTGCAGATCTCGCTTTTTGTCACAAAGTTTTGAAAATTTTAAAAAAAAAAATATATATATATATATTTTCTTTCTTCATTTTCAGAAACAAATGAGAGCTGTAAAATACTCGCCATTCCTCTCAGCAAATAGCTTGGGGTGTCTATATTCCAAAATGGGATCATTTGGGGGGGTTTTGTGCGATTTTGGCATTTTATGGCCTTCGAAACTGTGATAGGTAGTGAGGAGTGAAATCAAAAATTTGTGCCTAGAAATCCTGAAGGCGGTGCTTGGTTTTCGGGGTCCCGTACGCGGCTAGGCTCCTAAAAAGTCCCACACATGTGGTATCCCCGTACTCAGGAGAAGCAGAAAAATGTATTTTGGGGTGTAATTCCACATATAACCATGGCATGTGTGAGCAATATATCATTTAGTGACAACTTTTTGTAATTTTTCTTTTTTGTTTTTTTTTTTTGTCATTATTCAATCACTTGGGACAAAAAAAAATATATTCAATGGGCTCAACAGGCCTCTCAGCAATTTCCTTGGGGTGTCTACTTTCTAAAATGGGGTCATTTGGGGGGGTTTTGTGCTATTTTGGCATTTTATGGCCTTCGAAACTGTGATAGGTAGTGAGGAGTGAAATCAAAAATTTGCGCCCTTAGAAATCCTGAAGGCGGTGCTTGGTTTCCGGGGTCCCGTACGCGGCTAGGCTCCCAAAAAGTCCCACACATGTGGTATCCCCGTACTCAGGAGAAGCAGCAAAATGTATTTTGGGGTGAAATTCCACATATAACCATGGCATGTGTGAGCAATATATCATTTAGTGACAACTTTTTGTAATTTTTTCTTTTTTTTTTCTTTTAGTCATTATTCAATCACTTGGGACAAAAAAATAAAAAATTCAATGGGCTCAACATGCCTCTCAGCAATTTCCTTGGGGTGTCTACTTTCCAAAATGGGGTCATTTGGGGGGGTTTTGTACTGCCCTGTCATTTTAGCACCTCAAGAAATGAGATAGGCAGTCATAAATTTAAAGCTGTGTAAATTTCAGAAAATGTACCCTAGTTTGTAAACTCTATAACTTTTGCGCAAACCAATAAATATACGCTTATTGACATTTTTTTTACTAAAAACATGTGGCTGAATACATTTTGGCCTAAATGTATGACTACAATTGAGTTTATTCGATTTTTCTTATAACAAAAAGTAGAAAATATCATTTTTTTTCAAAATTTTCGGTCTTTTTCCGTTTATATCGCAAAAAATAAAAATCGCAGAGGCAATCAAATACCATTAAAAGAAAGCTCTGTTTGTGGGAAGAAAAGGACGCAAATTTCGTTTGGGTACAACATTGCATGTCCGCACAATTTACAGTTAAAGCAGCGCAGTGCAAAATTCTGAATTCACCTCTGGTCCTCTAGCTACCAAATGGTCCGGGGCTTAAGTGGTTAATGGTAACATGATTGGCTGATGCAACATCAAGGGAAGGAGAAGACATCAAGGACAGAAGAAGGATGACACTGACCACAAGAAGGTAAGTGCAGGCCTGGGGGGGAACTGGCTGCATTGGAGGGGACAAAATGGCTGCATTAGAGGGAACAAAATGGCTGCATTGGAGGGGACAAAATGGCTGCATTAGAGGGAACAAAATGGCTGCATTGGAGGGAACAAATGGGGGCGTTTAATAGGCACCAGAGCAAAAAAGGAGGAAGTTTATTTCCTAAATTGGGGTTTGAACCCCCAAACATTTGGAGCAACAGGCGCCCCTGCTGGAAAGGTTAGTGAAGGAAAATATGCATGGAGGAGAAAAAAGGGGCAATCTAAAGCTTCAAGCATGCATGAGGACAAAGGGGACATTCTCAGCATATTACAATCATGGTAATTAGGGAAGTAAGAAAGAAATACAATACATTAGCATACATGTAATACATAAAATGTGATGTTAATGGAGAAAACTTACCCTAATATAGTCCTCCTGCAGGACTTGTATTATGGCAGAACAGGTGTCTGGGATTATGAGGCCCAGAGCCTGGGGGGAGATGCCTGTCGTGAACTTCAAGTCCTGAAGACTTCTCCCTGTCGCCAGGTAACGCAACGTGGCGATGAGCCTCTGCTCAGCACTGATGGCTTCCCGCATAACGGTGTCCTTCCTGGTAATATAGGGGGACACCAAAGCCAACAGTTCCTGAAAAACGGGGTCAGACATCCGCAGAAAATTCCTGTAGTCCTCAGGATTATTCTCGACTATCTCCCGCAGCAGAGGCATATGGCAGAATTGGTCCCGCTGGAGCAACCAATTCTTGGTCCATGAACTCCTCCTCACACCATTCATGGACTGGTCTTGGTCCAAAACAAGCAGACCAACACCAAGCGCACGCACAGCACGAACTCGACGACGAGAACGTCCAGGCGACATGGCTAGGAAACGGTCGTCTTATCAGAACGTACAGAACAGAACGCACTTTAGAACAGCAAGGCCTATGAATAACGAACTGAAAATCAGAAACGAACAGGCAAGAACGCACTGTAAAACAGATACAACCTGCCTAGACGCCCTGAAAGTCAAGATACAAACCCACAAGCACAAACTGAACCGCAGAAAACGATCTGAAAAGTACGAAGACTGAAAAGCGCGAATCGTCTCTTCCCAAACTTTTACTTCACACGCGGTAACACGAGATCAGCAAAAGCAGCCCAAGGGGTGGCGCCAAGAAAAAAGATCTTCCCCTTTATAGTGCCGTCGTACGTGCTGGACGTGACCGCGGAGAACAACGAGGAAATTGGGAAATGTCAGTGTGTACGCATGGAAAGCTTGACGAGAAAATCGACAAGGTTAACAAGAATCTCGTCGAAAAAAACGACGTGTTTTTTACGACGAGAAACTCGGCCGTGTGTACGAGGCTTTAGTCTCCTGGGCACTGTGGATCAGATTAAGAACCTTTGTCGTATTGTCCCTCGCTTCCCGTGTAGGGATGAACCCCACTTGATCTAAATCCACTAAGTGTGTGAGCCATGTTTGGAGTCGAGCGGCCAATATTTTAGTAAAGATTTTTAAGTCTGTGTTTATTAGTGAAATGGGTCTATAACTTCCACATTCTGCCGGGTCCTTTCCGTCTTTTGGGATTACCATAATATGGGCCATAAGTGCATCAGGGGTAATGCGGAGGTCTGACCTACCGCGTTGAAAACTTTTATCATCTGGTCACTTCGAATCGGAAAAAATTCCTTGTAATATCTTATGGTGAAGCCATCTGGGCCTGGGGCCTTTCCGGATTTAACCGTTTTTAATACTACATTTAATTCTTCCAAAGAAATAGGATTTTCTAGGGTATGACGGGTTGGAGATGGGAGTCTAGTGAGGCCTGTTGAGGAGAGATAATCTTCTATAGCGGACATTGGGGTAGCTGCTTGTGACAAATTATATAAGGATGAGTAGTATTTCCCAAATGTCTGAGCAATTTCTTTTGGTGTTCGTATTAATTGTCCCTCCCTCTCTTTTATTTGTGGTATATATGTTGACCTATTTTTTTCTTAAATTTTCCCCGCTAACAGTCTACTACATTTGTCTCCCAACTCATAGTTTGCTTTCTTTCCTCGTTGTATTATGGCTTTAGCTTTAAAATGCAAGATGTCTGTGAGCTGTCTTCTCAGTTGGCCCAATTCATTGCCAACAGAGAGTGGTTGTGTCTTTTTATGCTGCACTTCCAAAGTTAAAATTTTCTCTAATAACTCTCTGGTCTGTTTCTCTAGTTTCTTCTTCTGAATTGATCCATGTTTGACCAGGATCCCTCTGATCACAGCCTTGTGTGCCTCCCACACCATACACGGATTACTCCCAGGAGTATCATTTACCTGAAAATATGCTGTCATCTCTTTGGCTACATCCTCTCGCACCTCAGGGTTCTGAAGTAGACTTTCGTTTATTGCCAGCATCTCTCCTGTGTGAGAGCCGTGCTAGACAGGGAGACACATAAGGTGACTAGCTCATGATCCGACCAAGTTATATTTCCAATGCTGGTCTCTAAAACTGATGATAGCAGATAGTGTGGGATCAAAAATAGATCTATACGCGAGTATGTTTGATGGGGGTTGGAGAAGAAGGTATAATCCCTTTCTTCTGTATGCAAGGCCGTCCAAACATCTACTAATTGTAATTCATGCATTTTCTGCAATATGCCTCTTCTGATACCTCCTGGGGTTGATGTTACCCCTGATGAGGTATCGATTCTGGGGTCTAAGGAGATATTAAAGTCCCCTCCGAGAATAAGTTTACCTTCCGCAAATTCTATTAGTTCTGAAAGGACTTTCTTCAGGAAAGAGTCTTGGTGTTCATTTGGTGCATATAATGTAGCCAGTATTTCCTTGGCACTGCCAATACAACCCCATAGGAAAATAAATCTACCATTTGGGTCTAAACCTTTGTCTACTAATGACCAAGGGATACGGTTTGAAATCAATATTGAAACTCCTTTAGATTTTGTCTGTTGATTCGGAGCGTGATACGCACATGGAAAAAATCTATTTTGAAGGAATGGGAGTCCCCCCTCTCTGAAGTGTGTTTCCTGTACATACGCAACATCTGTCCCTGAACGCCTCAGGTCGTTCAACAACATCCTTCTTTTCTCTGGAGTGTTAAGCCCTTTGGCGTTCAGGGAAGTAACGTTTACTCCATCCATCTCCAAAAAAAAAAAAATGGGGGGGGGACTACAACCCCCTCCCACCTCCCTCCCTTATACCGTACCTTCCTCCCCCTCTAAATCCCAAAGGGGAAACACTCATTACTGAGCCATTCAACTATGGCTTCCGTGGGTGTAAACCTAATTGGGGGTTTGGTCCGATAAGGCTGAGGTATTCCAGCTCACCTCCCCCCACCGACTATATTTTTCACCTCAAGGTTTATCCTCTATATTCAAATACATTCAAATATACCAGCATTGTTATTTCATCTATTACCAATTTCATACTTAGGCTCCTAGATTTATAACTTTATAACAAGCGGGAGAAGAAAGAGAAAAAAACAAAAAGGAAAACTACTGTTTTCAAACATACATCTTCTCCCCCATTCTTCTACTTTCTCTCTCCCGACCCCTATCCACCCCCCCACCATAGCACCCCCCCCCAGCGAGCCCCTCCCACTCGGCCTCCCCAGGTCCCACTCCTCACTTATTCCAAATTCCATCTCCTCTACTCACTTTGTAGGTTAAATCAATTCCCAGTATCCTATCCCAATAGATGGATTTGTTCCATTTCCCGAATACCGTTTCAGGGCATCAGGCATAGGTGTGCGCAGCCTAATGCATTAGGGTGTGCACTGTGATGGAGCTAATAAATTGACTGTTATCTCTCTCTTCTAACCACTCAGATATTGTTGTTTTCTTTCCCTCTTTGTTGTTTTTTTATTGTTTCTTTTCTTTCTTGTTGCAATATGTATGTATGTATATGTATGTGTATATATATATATGTATGTGTATATATATATATACTGTATATATATATATATATATATATATATATATATATATATATGTGTGTGTGTGTGTGTGTTATGGTAATCTTATAACCAGCCAGCAGTAAGTTTACTTAAATGACAAACAGATGTTTCCACTCCGTACTCCCTTCACTCACTCCTTTTCCGCCCCTCCCACCGTGAAATGCAATATGGCGCTGAAGCTAAAGAATGTGGATACCGCGTGGGAGAATAGACGTTGAGAGGAAGAGGACCATATACAGATGAACCAATGATATGCACACATATGTGATGACGTTTTCTTATGTCACTTTGTTTATATAAGGGGCTACAACCTGAATAAACCTGCCTGGTTGATGAGAAGAGCTCATACTGACCACTGTGTCTCAGTGTGTGATCCTTTAGCATGCATGCATTCACATCACCTTGAATTTGGGTCAGAGGCAGAATAGAGTATACATCCTGGAATTGGACCAGGGATACAGCACCTTTAAGCTCAAACACACATGCATGTCTATGTATCTACATATATATGACCCCGGCACATTGATCTCCCTGCTGGCACAGTGAAAGAGAAGAGCATAAACACTTTTCCTATGGCAGAGCCGGTAAAATCTTTCCTATGTTCCTGTTGCTACATAGAGCGATAACACTAATGCGCATGGGGTGATTAGGGTGTGCCTGGGCACACCCGGCACACCCTGTGCGCACGCCTATGGCATCAGGGTATCAGTTCTACCACTACCTCTTCTTTTCTTTCATTCCTTCTTCCATCCCTTTTAGTACTCATCTGGGGTATGCTATCTTAATCTTAATCTAATAATTCTCTTACTCCTCACTTCTTCCTCTCCCCTCCCGCTTATGTCTTCCTCTCTGTCTCCCATATTATCCACCTTTCCCTCCCTTCTATATCTCTAAGGTCCCAGTATACTATAGCTCTACTTTGCTTTGTACTTGGTTCCAGTTTACTCTCTCGTGTCCTTTGCTTTATATTTTGTATGTATTTTATTTCATTTTATTCTCCCAGCATGCAGCCTGGGGTGGTCTGTTATGGCCTTTTTAATATCAGATTCTTATTTAATTACAACAGATAGTCCCCTTCTGTACCTCGGGCATCCAAGATCAAACCTAGGTCTACACCTCCTCCCTCTACCCCATATAACTAAAAGTGCTAAAATAGTTATATATATCATATCCCTTTCCTCTCTGGGCCCTTTACTCATATTTAAATCAGTGCTCTGTGCCTTCTTATAAAGATCGAATTTAGATCCATACAAACATCCAAATAATAATTATTGTGAAAGAAAATTATTATCCAAAGATTGTTATCCAAAAAAAAAAAAAACATAAAAAAAAAAAACATAAAAAAAATCCATAAAAATATTAAATTCTATAAATTACATAGTGAAATTCCCTAAAGGCAAAAAAAGGAGGGAGGGAAAAGCATCGCCCTTAATTTAAACTGCAATCTTCCCCCTAAAAAAAAAAGAATAGGGGGGAAGTCTTTTGTGTATATCTAGCAGTGGCGGCTGGTGCTCAAAATTTTTGGGGGGGCGCAAACAAACTGAAAAAAAAAAAAAATTGCCGCCACTGTGCCCATTAAACGCAGCCACTGTGCCCAAACGCCACCAGTTTGCCCCCTCAAATACAGCCAGTTTGTTTCCATATACAGCCAGTGTGCCCCCATATATATACAGCCAGTGTGCCCCCATATACAGCCAGTGTGCCCCCATATACAGCCAGTGTGCCCCCATATACAGCCAGTGTGCCCCCATATATTTATATAGCCAGTGTGCCCCCATATACAGCCAGTTTGTCCCCATATATATAGCCAGTGTGCCCCCATATACAGCCAGTGTGTCCCCATATATATAGCCAGTGTGCCCCCATATACAGCCAGTTTGTCCCCATATACAGCCAGTTCCCCCCAAATGCAGCCAGTTCCCCCCATATACAGCCAGTTCCCCCCAAATGCAGCCAGTTTGTCCCCCATATACAGCCAGTTCCCCCCAAATGCAGCCAGCGTGTCCCCCATATACAGCCAGTTCCCCCCAAATGCAGCCAGTTTGTCCCCCATATACAGCCAGTTCCCCCAAATGCAGACAGTTTGTCCCCCATATACAGCCAGTTCCCCCCAAATGCAGCCAGCGTGTCCCCCATATACAGCCAGTTCCCCCCAAATGCAGACAGTTTGTCCCCCATATACAGGCAGTTCCCCCCAAATGCAGCCAGCGTGTCCCCCATATACAGCCAGTTCCCCCCATATTCAGACAGTTTGTCCACCATATACAGCCAGTTCCCCCCATATTCAGCCAGTTTGTCCCCCATATTCAGCCAGTTCCCCCCATATTCAGCCAGTTTGTCCCCCATATTCAGCCAGTTCCCCCCATATTCAGCCAGTTTGTCCCCCATATTCAGCCAGTTCCCCCCATATTCAGCGAGTTTGTCCCCCATATTGAGCCAGTTCCCCCCAAATGCAGCCAGTTTGTCCCCCATATTCAGCCAGTTTGTGCCCCATATTCAGCCAGTTTGTGCCCCATATTCAGCCAGTTTGTCCCCCAAATGCAGCCTGTCCCCTCCCCCCAGCCCTGCACTTACCTTCCTCGGTCCGCGCCGTCCTCGATGTGTTCTCCCGCCCTCGATGTCGCTTCAGCCAATCAGGTTACCGGTAACCAGATCCGGTGAACCTGATTGGCTGAAACCTCCACACAGTCTTCTTCCAGGAACGCACCCCGTGCGTACCTGGGAGGAGTTTTTGGAAGCCGAATACAGCGTGAGAGCTGTATTCGGAAATCCTATCAGAGCCACTGGCTCTGATAGGCACTTCCAAGTTACACCCACCGCTGGCCGCCGCTCTAATTCATATGGCCGGCGCTCACCAGGAGGCCGGCCATATGTATAGTGGGCAGCGCGGCAGCGGTGACAATACACAGATTCATGCAATGCATGAATCTGTGTGTTGTCTTTCAGTGGCGGTGCGGGAGCGAGAGGGGGCGGCGCTCCGGCGCCCTCTATGGACGCACCGCCACTGATATCTAGTCTAGTGTTATTTTAGTGATTCAATCAGTGACATCTCTTCCCCTCTTGTGAAATCCGTGGGGTCCCAACGAGGGTATGGAGGTCAAACAGCAGACACAAAAGAAAAGGGGGGAAAAGAGGGGGGGGGAGCTATCATCTGTATACTATATGTACTGTATACTATGTATATATGAGCACTTGAGAATTAATAAATAAAAAAACAAAAACAAAAAAAAACAACAACAATATGAGGATGAGGGTAAAAAAAATAAAAATAAAAGGGAGGAGGTGGCGGGGTGCGGGGAACCCAAGGAGTGGGAAAGCCTCCTGGGGGGGGGAGCCCCACAAGGGGGACATCCAAGAGCCGAGAGAGAAAAAAAATATATTAAAAGTTTACTGAGCCAATGCATCTCTCCTCATTGTTCACTTAGGGGGGCCCCCTCAGGTGCCCCTCCTCCTCTTCTTTGCACTGGTAGTTCCTTTGTCTCTGCTGGATTTATTGTTTGCCTTGACTGTCCTGGTATATGCTGCAACCGGTCCGGTACTTCCATTGCCTCTATCTCCAGAAACTCAAAAAGTTTAGGCAAGTCTATCGGTTGTTGTAAAGTAAAAGACCACATATTTATTTTTATTATTAAGGAAATTGGATACCCCCAGCGGTAGGTTCCCCCCGACTTCCTGATTTTATCTAACAAAGGGCGCAGCATCGCCCTGCGCTGTAGGGTGGCCCTGGAGAGATCCGTCAGGATTTTTATCTGGGACCCTTCATGTAAAATTTCCCCTGCTTCCCAGGCCTCACGGCTTATTATCTCCTTATGGGCATATCGGTGAAAACAACAGATCACATCTCTTGGTCTATTTATGTTTATTGAGCAAGGGCCCAAAGATCTGTGTAATCTGTGTAATCTCTCAAACTCAAAGATCTGGGGGGAGGGGTGGCTAACTGAAGACAGGTCGTCTGAATAGTTTGTTGTAGCATTTCTCTCCCTATTACTTCGGGGATTCCCCTAAACCTCAAATTCTTGCGACGTTTACGGTCTTCGAGTTCCTCAAACCTCAGCTGCATAACATTGACTTGGGAAGACTGGCAGTTTTGTGCCTGCTCTAGGTGTGTAATACGCTTTTCAAATGATACCAACATTGTTTCATCGTTTTTTAACTTATCTGCTAATTGCTGGACTTCTCCTCGAACCGCCTCTCTGCGGTGCACCTCCTCCACGCGTGCAATCATTGATTTCATGTCCTCCTCCACTCAGGTTACAAAAAGTTCCATGTTGGCGCATGTAGGGAGGGCCTGCATATCTGCGCAGGTTGGGAGGGCTTGAAGTAATGTCCTTAAGTCCGGCTCCGGTTCTCCCGGGCTTGTATGTGGGGCACTTGGCTCCTCTTGTATATTTTTTGAGTCCATCCCGCTCCCCTTCTCAATCTCCAAAGCCTTCCTGGCTGGCGGGGTGTGCGGGGCAGACACTGCCACTTCACTCAACTTCCCGGGCGTCACAGCCCCACGTGAACCAGTCCCGCAATCTCATTGGACGGCCGCTCTAGTTAGGGGAAAGAAGCGCTGGATCTCGGGCTGAGATGGTTGTAATGTATGCACTTATGCCTTTGGAGCTTTAACCTCCTTCCTCCTCATTCCAAATTCCGAGTTCTCAGCTTCTGGCTTCTAGCTCATGTAGGCTCATGTAGGCGTTAAGAACTTGCTTAATCTGGCTGCTTCTTCTCCAGGTTAGCCGGGTGGGTGGACGGAGCTCTGAACGTGTGTCTCTCTCTACTCCACCATCATCAAACCACACCCCCCTGATCTCTGTAGAAGTCCTCTTGCTTTGCAGTAAATCAGGCCCAATCATGGCTTTATTATACATTATGACACAAAAAGACATTTTCCCGTGGGACTTTAAAGCAGCAAAGAGGAATCAATGGTAGATAAAATGTAAATTTTATTGGAAAGATTGCAATGACGCATATAGCATAAAAAGATAAATTCATGAATCTTATGAGCTCCGGTAATTAAAAAGCCAACAATGGAACACAGAAATAATACAATTCACATACATATAGTGTACATTTAGGATAGTGTGACATTACAAATTTAATGCATTACGATGTACTGTAGAAGAGACCCCGATGCATTTAGACCTCTCTAGGTCTTCCTCAAGGGGATTAAATTGTTCTATAGGACATCAAAAAGAATAATAGAAGATTATATATACAAATTAATCATGTTTCTTGCGTTTTCTGTCATAAAGAGTAATTGGGTAGGCAAATTTTTCAAAGTATTAATTTATTGAGAAACGCACAGGGAAAACAGATTGCTAAATCGATCATAGTTGATGAAAAATTGCATATTTACCCTCTGTGTCGAATTGAATGGTGAAACCGGAGACTTTCGTATTAAAAGCGTAATTGCGTATGCACTCCCAGGGTTCCCAATAGGGGTCCGTATTGGCCAAGGCGCCCACCTCCCACTCCATGGCGGATCCGCTCCACGGCTCGTCCGATTCAAAAGGGGTCACACGTTTCGGGAGTATCCCAATAGCGGGCAAGAAAGCAGGGGAGGAGGGTAACAGTGTACCATGTAACCAACACCTGAAGGTTATAATTTCAATCATCTTATGTTTCATATAATACTCTTAGTCATCTGTTGGTCAATATAATTTTATTACATATGTACTACAGTCTCAATTATAACTTAAACAGGATAAACGGCACTGGGCATACGTGCCCTCAACCAAGGAGGTTCAAGGAGCTTTTTAGGGGCACTAGATACTATATTTTGTTTTGTTATACCTGGTATTAAGACCAGAATGTCAGCATCGGTTCGGGTGTAGCCGATGCAGACTATTCATGGGCCCCCTAAATAGGGGGGATGATTTATTTTAATATAAGACTATTTTATATATGATATGGTATTAATAATGATAGTAATAACTGATGTATATAAGTGATAATAATAAAGAAATGTAATAAAGTGGGAAGACTTAATTTATAGAAATAGGATGCGTTTGAACATGTCAAAGAATTAATATGTATGGGTATGCAATATATCTCACATAACAATGGAGTAAGTGGAGTTGGGTGAAAAAAATAAGAATGAGAAAAAACATGTGTAAAGATAAAAATGTATCAAGAATGTATAATGGTGAGGGAGTGTGGTAGAAATCAGGGCAAATAAATGCTAAGTGTGAAGCCATGTGTATGATGAATGGTAATTAAGGATAATACTGCTAAGCAAGCAAGTTAGAGAAAAACCCCTTGCATGGTGGTAAGGATGTCAGAAGACATGGTTAGCACTCAGGTGGAAGGTTGAACAATAAAAAAGGTGCAATAAAACGGAAAATTTATTACCAAATACTTACCGTAATTTTCCTTTCCTGATAGACTCCATGGCAGACTACGTGTGGGTTAACCCCACCTCATCTCCACAGCTATAGGACCCCATACCCATAAATTTGAGCTCACCTCCACAGACAGGTGTTCCGTAACTAGCCGACTCAAATTTCAACTTTCATATTTTTAATTCATGGGTGGGAACTCCGTCTGCCATGGAGTCTATCAGGAAAGGAAAATTACGGTAAGTATTTGGTAATAAATTTTCCGTTTTCCTGACAGACTCCATGGCAGACTACGTGTGGGAAATAACTAGCCAATCCACACGGGAGGGTATGCTGAACAAAAAATATTTTAATCTTTCCCGTCAACTGACAGGATTTTTCGACCAAAATTAACAGAGGAAAGGGAAGCAGGCTCAATACAATAATGAGACATAAATGTATGAATAGAAGACCATGAAGCTGCCTTGCATATCACTTCAGGAGCCACGTGTCGAGCTGCTGCCCATGAGGCTGCCATGCCTCTGGTGGAATGAGCCGTCACCGCCTCTGGAGGAGCCAAGCCCTTTGCCCTGTAAGCCTGTTGAATAGATTGGACGATCCAGGCTGCTGTTGTTCTGGAAGAAGCCCTCTTCCCTTTGTTGCTACCGGTGTGTAACAAGAACAGGTAGTTCGAGCTTCTAAAAGATGAAGTAACTCGCAAGTATTCTTTCAGAGTCTCACCTACATCCAAGGGATGAGCATCTGCTGAATCTGGAGAATCGAAAGTAGGAAGGACTATTTCTTGGTTTTCGTGAAAAACTGATGTGACCTTTGGTTTTGACCCAAGCATGGGAATAAGGACCACTCGGTCCGGGAAGAAAGTCAAAAAGGGTTCTTGACAACCCAGGAAGCTTATTTCTGAAACCCTTTTGGCTGAAGTAATGGCCACTAGAAAGGCCAGTTTGATTGATAAGTCCTTAACAGAAAGATCCTTGTTGTTGAGTGCTGAAAGAGCATCAAGGACGAGTGGAAGATCCCATTGGGGAATCTAGGTTTCCTCTGAGGCCTGATTCTCGATGCCCCCCGAAAGAACTGTTGAACCAGGGGATGAGTTGCCCATGACGTTCCCGAAAAAGCTGATAAGGCTGATACTTGTACCCTGAGGGAACTAATCGATAAAGGCAGGTCTAAGCCTGATTGGAGAAAACTCAAGATGTCTTGAACACTAGGGTTTCTAGATGACTTTCCTGCAGTAGTCGTGAAGCTGACAAATCTGGCCCAGATTCTATTGTAAGTTTTATTTGTGTTGGACTTTCTGGAGCTCATAAGGGTAGAGATTACCCCTGAAGCACACCCAAGAGACTCTAGCCTCTCCCTCTCAAAAACCAGACCATCAATCTTAGCATTGCTGGACAGGGGTGCAGGGTCGTCCCCTGAGAAAGAAGGTCCGGCCTGAGAGGAAGAGGCAGCGGGTCCCTGAAGCTCATTAGATTCAGGAGAGGAAACCAAGGTCTGCTCGGCCAGTATGGTGCTATCGTTACCACCTCGACTTTCTCAAACTGAAGCCGCTGTAGGAATTTTAGCATGATCGGAAGAGGAGGGAAGGCATATGCCCTGTTGAAGTCCCATTGACTCGTTAATGCATCTATTCTGAAGGCTTGATTGTACCGAGCTCGGGTGTAGTATCTGTCGATCTTGTAATTGCAGGGGGATGCAAACAGATCCACTTCTGGATCGAAATCCAACGATAGGATCCACTTGAAGGTTTGTGGATGCAGAGACCATTCGTTGTTGTCTAGCATGCTGCGTGACAGGAAGTCCGCTTGAATGTTCTGCTCTCCTGGAATGAAGACTGCTGTTAAGTTGAGCAGATTCCTCTGAGCCCAGGTCATAATGGGCTCGACCTCTTGGAGAAGGGCAGAGCTCCGAGTGCCCCCTTGTCTCTTCACATATGCCACAGCGGTGGTATTGTCCATTTTGAGTAGGACCGACTTCCCTTTCAGAAGGTGGGAGAAGGCTTGAAGGGCGCACCATGCCGTGCGCAGTTCCAGAATGTTCGAACCTGGAGAGTGGAGACGGGCATCCCATTTGCCCTGAGCCAGTTCTGCCCCACAATGTGCCCCCCAGCCCGCATTGCTGGCATCGGATGTAACAGTCACCCAATGGATGGGGGCAAGGGAGTGGCAAGTTGACAAGTTCTTGGTTTGAAGCCACCAGAGGAGACTGTTGCTCATTGACTGTGTTATCCGGATCCGCTGATTGAGATCGTCTGTCTTCCATTGCTGGAGGAATCCGGATTGAAAAGGACGAAGCCTCCACATCGCCCACTTGACCATGGGGGATGTGGCCACCATCGTGCCGATTATCTTCAGGCACTGTGATGCCCTTAGGTGAGAGAAGTCTAGAGCCAAGGAGATTCTTTCCCGAATGATCGGTATTTTTTCTTCTGGAAGAGAGATGGTGTTCTCTATGGTGTCGAACTGGGCTCCTAGATAGACCAAGTGCTGGGTCGGTTCCAGCTGACTCTTCTCCCGGTTTAGGAGCCATCCGAACTCCAACAGTGTGGAGATCACCTGATCTTTGTGGACTAGCAGCTGCTGCTTGTCTTGGGACAGTACTAGTAGATCGTCCAGATAATGATACAGGCGCACACCCTGTACTCTGAGAAGGGACACAACTGCTAACAGTACCTTGGAAAAGACTCTTGGAGAAGTCGTTAGCCCGAATGGAAGACAAATAAATTGTAGGTGCTCTTGTTCGACCTGGAACCGCAGATATTTGTGAAAGTTTTCTGCCACCGGAACATGAAAGTACGCGTCTTTTAGATCTATTGAGATCAACCAGTCGCCTGGTTGAACTATTTTTTGGATGGTTGAGAGTGACTCCATTTTGAACTTCTCGTGCTTTATGTACTTGTTCAGGAAAGTGAGATCTATGACTGGACGCCAAGAGCCGTTCTTCTTTTGTACTAGGAAGAGGGGGGAGTATACCCCCTGGAATTCCTCGTCCTTTGGGACGGGCAGCACTGCTCCTTGATCTTTCAGGACATTTACATATGAGAGAAGAACTTGTTGTTTCTCCTCTGACCGAGGAAGTGAAGTTTGCATTGGTCTGCATGTAGGGATCTTGGTGAAGGACCATGTGTGACCTGTTGAGACCGTCTTGATGGTCCAATAGTCCGAGATCGAGGCCACCCAGACGTGCCGTAAGAGACGTAGGCGAGCCCCTACCCAACCCGCCTGGGCGGGCCCAATCTCAAAAAGACTTGGTTGGTTCACGCCCACCGGGCGTCTGTTTCTTGCCGGACTTTTGAAAAGAAGATTGGCCTCTGTTCCAATTCCAGCTTCTCCTGAAATCCCGTCCGGGTTTATAGGAGCGTGCCTCTCTCGAGTGCTCTGTACTGCGTCTCTGTTGAGGTTTTTTTCTGATTAAACTGGCGCCTGTCCTGGGGAAGAAAACCCGACCTTCCGCCTGTAGCTTTTGAAATGGCGTTGTCAGGTTTGTTCCCAAACAATGAAGTCCCTTCAAAGGGAATTTTGCACCACGCCTGCTTGGAGGCTGGATCAGCAAGCCAGGGGCGTAACCACAGCGCTCGTTTGGCCGTGACCGAGGACAACATCGATCTGGCCAGTAAACGGATGAGGTCAATTGAAGCTTCCCCCAAAAAGGCGACTGCCATCTTAAGTTCTTGCACTGCTGAACTTTGAGCCAATTCTTCCGAGACACCTTTCAGAATGGAGTCTACATTTTCCACCCATGCCTCCATTGCTTTGGAGGTCACTGCAAGGGCTAAAGCTGGTTTGCATGCCGTTCCAGCCAGGCTATATATTTTTTGAGGTCCTGGTCGATCTTCCGATCCAGACCATCTTTAAATGATACGGTGTTATCTAGCGGGAGGGTGACATGCTTCGCTAGGCGCATTACTGCTGCATCTACAAGGGGAGCATTCTCCAGATGCTTGACATCCTCCGATTTAAAGGGATACAGTCTAGAGGTTTTGCTTAGCATGGAAACCTTCTTATCTCCCTTGCTCCATTCTTCCTCAAACACTCCTTTCAGCTCAGAGGGAAGTGGGAAATTGGAGCGTTCTTTCCCCAGTTGTTTAAACAGTTTTCTTTGTTTTTCTGGGGGGGCAGTGGTATTCTCCAACTTCAAAGTTTCCTTCACTGCCTTGATCAGCGGAGAGACTAAAGCGTAGTCGAATCCCACCGTAGAATCATCTCCCTCCATCTCGTCTTGCGAGGAATGGGAGGAATCATGGGGCTGGAATTGGCCGGGATCCTCCTGGGCCTCGTCAGCCAAGGAGCCAGACAAGGTGGTGGACTGGCTCCTTGTGTGGGGGGCAACTATTTCTTTCATAGATTGCTGTACCACACGTTTCACAAGAGACTCAAGGTTTTGATTTTCGTCTCTTTCTCACCAACCGTTCGGGCATAACATGGGTCGCATAGCGATTTGCCCTCCAGGATTCTGGTCTTGCATCCCCAACAGGCTCTGTGGTCAGAGCGATCATCGTGGTGGTGGTGGCGGTGACTAGAGGAGGAATGGGAACATCTCCTATGTCTAGAGGGGGTATGTGAACGTCCCTTATGATGATGGGTCCTAGACGTAGTGTCGCGTCTAGACCTGGATGATGAGTGATGATGCGGCCTGGCAAGGTCCCTGTCTTCAGACTGATGAACTGAAGTAGCCGGGCTGCAAAAGATAATACAGACAGAGGGAGGGGGGAAGGTGGGCAGGATGTAACCGTTAGCAACCACCAGATAGGCACAAAAGACACCAACCCCCTTACCCACTCCGCACATACCTTGTGCGGGAGGGCTGGCCACATGGCGGTGAAGGAGAGTCCATGATGAGGCAAGACAAACGCAAAAACTCAGAGACCACCTAGGACAAGAGTAAGCAACACAAAAAAAGAAAAACATTTTCATTTTTTTTTTTTTTTTTAACTGTCTCTTTAAGAGACACTTGCATGACTACCTAAAGGATGTTGCTTACCTTGTCCCAGCAGAACCAAGCTCCGGGATGCTGCCGTCAAAGCCCACAGGTTATCCCACCTGTACAGGGCTCCACAGCGTTTAAATTCCCCGCTGTAGTGACGTCACGGCCGGTCCCGCTGCGCGCATGCGCCGAGGGGACCGACTCACTGCGCCTGTGCGGCCTCTGACCCCGCCGCCGTACCGCGCATGCGCGAAAACCAAGCCTCGGTTTCGCCGCGGCTCTGCACATGCGCAGACGTACGGCGGATCGGGAGGCAGGAAGTAGAGTGGCGTCCTGGAACGCAGAAGCGTTCCACACACGGCGCAAAGACACTGATACACAAGGGGGAACAGACAAAATACATACAAAAACGGTCTGCCATGTAAATAATGAAGAAATCTTCAGACCTTGCCAGCCAATCCTTCGTCCATCCTGGTACACTGGGCCACATCCCTTCCACCATAGGGGTATTAACTGCCCGAAACCACTCGCCCGCTGATAGCTGGGCCCTGGGTGCACCGCACAACTTGTACCTAATCCGACGGACATCCTGGACTGCACCTGAATTGCATGATGAAGGGTCCATGTGAGGAGGATAGAAAAGGAACACCTGTCTGTGGAGGTGAGCTCAAATTTATGGGTATGGGGTCCTATAGCTGTGGAGAGGAGGCGGGATTAACCCACACGTAGTCTGCCATGGAGTCTGTCAGGAAAGTGATTGTTTTTTTGATAAATAGGTAGATGGACATCAACCAAAGGATGAGTATAAAGATTTACATATACTCACGTAGTTGAGCCTGTTGATCTTTACAATGAAAAAGGCAGCATGTATACCAAGGCCTTTAAAAGGAAAATAAAGGTTTTATCAATAGTCTGATTCGTTGATGCATATAAAATGCTCAGAGGGATCGATAATCGTAGCCTACTAGCTCCACACTTACCTCTCAAATGGTGAATGGCCAGTCAAGTATGTCAACTGACAAGTCCTAATGGGGAGTGTGCCTAAAATACCTGTTGATAATAGCTGATTGGACATCAGATCCTGCCAGGATTAAAGTCAGGTGTTGGGTTCCTCCCCCTGCCGTCCGCATGGAATAACCCTCATGTGGCCCCCTCGTCATCCCAGTGGATGTGAATCCCGGTACCACCGATTCAAAACAACGGCGTCGGGATGGGCCCCGCGCGCATGTGCGGAGACGCGACAACGCTAACTGCGTGCCACTGACTCCCGAGCATGCGCGCTAAGGCTGTCAACACGCGCCCAGCGGTGAACATGGGATGGCGCGGCACTGTTTAAACCCCACCCAGTGGTATAAATACCAACTGCGGGCGGTATGGAAAGGCTCACTAAAAGCGTTCCTCCCCCAGTGCCGGAGAGTCAGGCTGCTGCAGAGAAACCGGCCCCCACCGAGGAGAGGAGGCCTGTCATGCCTTCACGGGTTCAATTTCCCGGGAAGAAAAGATTGTAAATTTAATATATACATGTTAACATATAGTTTATGACACGTCATCACCAAAACAATTTCATTTGTAGTATTATAAGACACATAACCGCGTCACAAAGATGTTATAAATAATATACAAGACCTCTCACATGTCAAGGGTATGGGAAAGGGGTGTTTAACCACCCAAAAAGAAAAACTCTAGCATGGATTGACACATATGGGGGTGAGAGAGGGCTGCACATCCCGATTTAAACACTAGGCAAATTTTTCTAAGTATTAATTTATTGAGAAACGCACAGGGAAAACAGATTGCTAAATCGATCATAGTTGATGAAAAATTGCATATTTACCCTCTGTGTCGAATTGAATGGTGAAACCGGAGACTTTCGTATTAAAAGCGTAATTGCGTATGCACTCCCAGGGTTCCCAATAGGGGTCCGTATTTGCCAAGGCGCCGAAAGAGGGCTGCACATCCCGATTTAAACACTAGGCACATTTTTCTAAGTATTAATTTATTGAGAAACGCACAGGGAAAACAGATTGCTAAATCGATCATAGTTGATGAAAAATTGCATATTTACCCTCTGTGTCGAATTGAATGGTGAAACCGGAGACTTTCGTATTAAAAGCGTAATTGCGTATGCACTCCCAGGGTTCCCAATAGGGGTCCGTATTTGCCAAGGCGCCGAAACGTGTGACCCCTTTTGAATCGGACGAGCCGTGGAGCGGATCCGCCATGGAGTGGGAGGTGGGCGCCTTGGCCAATACGGACCCCTATTGGGAACCCTGGGAGTGCATACGCAATTACGCTTTTAATACGAAAGTCTCCGGTTTCACCATTCAATTCGACACAGAGGGTAAATATGCAATTTTTCATCAACTATGATCGATTTAGCAATCTGTTTTCCCTGTGCGTTTCTCAATAAATTAATACTTTGAAAAATTTGCCTACCCAATTACTCTTTATGACAGAAAACGCAGGAAACATGATTAATTCGTATATATAATCTTCTATTATTCTTTTTGATGTCCTATAGAACAATTTAATCCCCTTGAGGAAGACCTAGAGAGGTCGAAATGCATCGGGGTCTCTTCTACAGTACATCGTAATGCATTAAATTTGTAATGTCACACTATCCTAAATGTACACTATATGTATGTGAATTGTATTATTTCTGTGTTCCATTGTTGGTTTTTTAATTACCGGAGCTCATAAGGTTCATGAATTTATCTTTTTATGCTATATGCGTCATTGCAATCTTTCCAATAAAATTTACATTTTATCTACCATTGATTCCTCTTTGCTGCTTTAAAGTCCCACGGGAAAATGTCTTTTTGTGTCCTAGTGTTCAAATCGGGATGTGCAGCCCTCTCTCACCCCCATATGTGTCAATCCATGCTAGTTATTATACATTATATTCTCTTGATTCTCATGACATACCCATGTATATAGATATATATTTTTTATTCCTATCCACCTTCACCTGTTTGCAGCAATCTGTTCCACATGGTAGGGTTTGCCTAGTGTGTACATGGATTTTTGGGCTGTTTGCTCGTCTGCCCTTGGGAGCTGCGATTCGATTTTGGCGCCCCTCCCTCTCCCACACATTCCCTTCCTCTCCGGTTGTGGTGGATGGAGGTAGTTGTTTTGAGCGGGTGCTCCTTACCACATCGGCGCCATGTTCCCGCTCGGTGTGTGCAACACTTGATGTCGCACCGCATGAGCAGGTTTTTCTTTCCATCTAGGCTGACATTGGGGAGGTACCTGAGCCTGTATGGGCGGATTTTTTCGCTCTGGCACGGATGCCTCCCCTGCCTTGCCACGCCCACGTGACGCTGGGCGTGACACGCTGTATCAGCTGGGAGCATTTAAATTCGCCTCACTTGGTGTCTATGTGTCTCTCTGGCAACACCTTTATATACAAGCATTCACTTGTGATTTTGGTTCCCTATTTCATTTGAACCAACAAGGTAAATCACCATAGTCTTCACTTATAATTTTAGCCTTTTGTTCACTTTTTCCGTTTGGTTTCTTTACTATTTCACCCAGGATATTTTTATTTTTATTTCTTTTTTTTTTTATCCCCTTTCATACTTGGTGGTTGCTCAGTCCTTCCCTTCATCTGACCTGGTGTATGGGCTTTTCACACTTCTCAACAATATGATACACTCAATATATACTACTGATCTCAATTCACAGAAGTTTGTCTCACTGTCATCTACATTTGCACATTGGCCTTGGGGAATTCACAGTGCTCCCTGCTTGTCCACGTGTCCCTACCTCAGCTCCCATGCCAGACATCTTTAAACAGCTCTGATCCTCTGTTCACATCTATGCAGTTGACGTGAGTATATATAGGGATGCCCATCTTGTCCCTTACACCCACTATTTATTCCTACTATTCAGTTACAATATTATACCATATGGTTATGTCTCGTTATAGATCACCATTGCATTCGCCCCTGAAGAGTTGGTATACCCCAATGGAACGCGTCGGGCTTACATAGATGCATGATGTCCATACAGATGATTTTATGTCCTTTACATTGTTTTACTCCAAGATTTTCCAATACCATCCAGCCCCTTCAGTGGTTCATGTTGTGCAGGACTTGTCTTTACTCCATGATATGCCAAGCACCATGGCATCAAGATGTATATGTGGTTTTCAGCATGCTCTGCGTTTTTTGCGATTTGTGTATGCATTTTTTTGTAATTTAATATGCTGTACATGATCTTACAAGGTATATTAAAATGCTTTTTGCTAAGACTGCTTTTTGGTATACATCTCTCATTCAAAGTCCCCAACAAACTCCCCCCTTTTTTGTCGGAACCCATATAAGCAATACTGTGTTTTTCATCTCACATGCTTACTCTACATAGTGATTGGCCTCATTTAATGTCCCCCTGACCAAACTCTCTCTTTTTCTGTTCAAATTTGGGATGGAGGCCAATTACTCATGGTGCCTTGGACCACATCATTCTTTCTCACTGCAGCTTATGGTAAGATAGGGGAGGGACATCAAGAAACAGCAGACTCCCCTACCCTCTGATTGGCTCTTCACTGCTGCCCCTGGGCAAGAGTCAAGCGCTAATCAGAGGGCAGGGGAGTCACAGACAATAAGAAAATCAGAGAAGGAGACTTGCTGTGCAGCAGAGCATCATTGGAAATGTAGTCATAAAGGGCCACTTTATAATGGAAGTGAATGGCTGCAAGAACTACAGGAGCCACAATCCCTGCATACAGAGGAGACATAAGACTGTTTTCCAGACAATTCTAGAGACTGAGGGGTCTTCTGCTGGGAGAAAGCTAAACTGCAATGACATGTCTTTGCTGAGCCTGTGCACAGATTGAGTGCTCTTGCTACATCCACCAGAGCCTGAGGACTGAGCCGCAGAGGGGTTGCTTGCTGTGCCTTGGGACCAGAATTGAGAGACCCACTGCTGCGAGTGCCTACACCAGATCTGCTGAGACCTGTGAGCCTTGTGAGGATCTGAGCAGAGACTGAGCTTTGTGGGGCCTGACTTCAAAGGACTGCAGACTGCCAAGTGATCAGGATCAGGTGCCTGTGTACCAAGAGGGGTGCACTGAACATCCATGAATACATCAACACTGACACAGTTAATGCAGAGGAGACTCCCACTAGCCTTCTGATACACTCCCTTAAAGGGACAGCTACACATGCACCCCCCACAGAAGGGCCCCGCCATAAGCTGGTACTTTCAGACACCTTCAGGGGAACCCCTTAGTCAGTAACACATGCGCCCACTTGCTATTAGGGCTATATGCATAGTGTGCACATGGGGAACTTCTTGAATTAGTTAATGGTAACACTTTAACCTTGTTGGACCGGTAATTACTTTGTTGAACATTGCTATAGTTAGATTTACTGCCAGCTTATATAGGTCATTGCTCATTTACTTAGTATGGTATCCATGAATCTGTTTATTTGCTTGTTGAATGATTTGTGCATTGTTTAACTGCATTTCTTCAATACATTAATTTAACCTAACACCAGTCACTTGACCTATTTCCTGTGTAGTGTTATAGAGTGTAGCATACATAACGCTAAAGTTACACAGATGTGAGAGTTCTTCTACCTATAACTGCATGTGTAAGAGGGGCCTGAGCAGGTTTAAAAGTCGGGGCAAAACAGTGAACCCATCACCACCAGTGGCTCCTTCGGAGATAAGTGCTACCCTCAAAATTGCATTGAAACGTCCCTCTCGTTTTTAAAAATGTTTTTGCTTTGTTGAACGTCCCCTAAAGTAGTGCCCAGCTGCCCTTTTTTTCACAATAGCTTGCCTATTGGCATTGAAACTGACCAGAATTTAGTATCAAGTTTCACCCTTAGATACAAACAGTGGGTGCTCTAGTAGAAAAAAAGGATATATGGTAATCTTTCTGTAGGGAATCTTAGGAATATGTTGTTTATGTTTAAAGATTCACTTTTGTAATTGTAATAACAATGTACAGTATCCATGGCTTTGTTATTTCCTAATATACAGTCTCCATGGACTTGCTGCTTCCTCCAGACTGGAAATCTTCATATAATGGTATAGAACAAACAGAAAGTATACAAGCATTGTGTGACACCTTCATATAACCCTTGTCTATTTAGTAAAATTTGGTTCTCACACACTGTCAGGAACCTAAGGCTGGCCATGCTCATTTTCATGGGCATACTCATACCCACATAGATGTGCTCGTGCTGATACTCGTGAGCATAGATGTATAACTTAACTTGCAAGAAAAAAAAACGTGCATGCTCACATGCGCCATGGCACACACCTGCACACACGGGCACACCCACAAATTCTAGCTCCAGGCAGCCTATTTAAATCAGAGGTCTGCCTAGTATCAATGCTGGATGGTGTTCAGCTTGATCTTGTGACTTGTGTTCCTGAAAGCCTGCTTTATCCTGTTACTGACCCTGCTCTGTCTGACTCTTCTTTGGATTCCCACGGCCTGCTTATGTCTGCTACTGATTCATGTTACCGACCTTGGACTGGACTTTTTTTATGTAATCTTTACTTTGTTTTTGTTTTTTGCATAAAACAGCATACAACAGGACATAAAACAGAACAAACAAATAGTAGTTGGGACATACTGAGAAAGCCCTCGTTCAGGCCCTATATATTAGTCCATTAGGTCAGTCAGAGACAGACAGGTAGGAGTGTATCAGGGGTATAGGGAACATCATATTTTAACTGTGTCATATGAACTCAAACATCAATGAATCACCCCTGTTATACCCTCCTTGGTATACCATCGATTATGGTCCGGACCTTCAAACAAGGGCAAGATACTGGGAGAACCCAGAGGTAACAGAACAGAGAGGGGAGAGAAAATAAAAATAAAATAAAAACAGGGTAAAAATTTATAAAAAACAAAAATAAAATAAAAGTCCTACAAACTGGGCAAAATGAGTTGGATTGAAATGAACTGAAATGAAATAGGCTTGTCAAGGCTGCTCAAGGCTGCTCTTCCTGCCAGGTTATTTCAGGTGGAACCCTGGAACCTCCACAGCCTGGCCCCATCAATCAGATCGGGCCGCCGACCGGTGGGTGTCCCGAAGTATCTGTCATGGTGTTACTGGAGTAGTGCATCCAAGTGGCCCAGCAGGAATAAAACTTTTCATACCTATCTTTACATTTTGCAATCCACTCCTCTGCTGCCATGATATTATTCACTAGGGTAATCCATTCAGTACGGGTAGGAATTTGTGATTTCTTCCAATATATCAGGATTAGTCTCCTAGCCACATTGAGTAGATGTGGCAGTAATGATTTGCGGTATTGGTTGAGAGGAGTGGTGGGAACATGCAGTAAAGATTCCAACTGGGAATCCAGGAGCTCCAGGCCCAAAATGGTCTTAATCTGTGTGTAGATATCCAGCCAGAAGGGCCGTAACCTGGGGCATTCCCACAATATATGGAGAAATGTGCCCCTAAGGCCACATTCTCTCCAGCAGGTGTCTGATACAGACGGGTAGATTCTGGCTAGTTTAGTAGGGACTCTATACCACCGCTGACGAAGTCCGTAACGGACGTAACGTACATACGGAGGAGGAGCTATCACACGTGACGTCACCCGCGTCCTATCTGCCTTCACATTGTTGCTGTTTTTATTATTTTATGCCGTTTTTATCAGGCCGCTGTGCCTGTTTTGGATTGTACCCTGTACCCCTCTCCCCCTGTTTGGAATAAACCAGTCTACACTTAGATTGCGTTTTTTGCCTTCATTCCATACATGGTCCGATTCCTGACTGATGTCTGTCTGCACCTGTCTGGATTCCATTCATCACGTCTCATCTCCCCTGTAGTGGGAACAAGTGAATCTGACCATTTGTTCACTCATTTGGTCCACCTCATCTGGTAAGGGTTTATCTCTCACGGTGGAGGATTTGTCACGTAGCACTACCATATTTGTTTGAAGATTTCTACTACACAGGGTGCTTCCTTCTGTCTGATTGAATATCCATCATCATATGGACTACTTGTTTATATAATACACAGGGTGCTTCCCTCTGTCTGATTGAATATCCATCATCATATGGACTACTTTGTTATATAATTTTTTGCGCTGCACTACCTTTTTCCATTTTACTCTATACCACCTGGTCAGAACTTTATAACTATTTTCCTGCATTTTTGTGTCCACTGAGCTTGAGTGTGTGAGGTGGTACAGATGGTCCAACTGAGGTTCGGTAAAGACATGCTAAAGGTCCCTCTCCCACTCCCTAATGTATCTCGCCTTCCCTTCGCTACTCACGGATTGTAATAAGTCGTATAGCACAGAAATCGTGTGTGGGATAGCTGAGGTCAACATACAAAGCCGTTCGAAGGGGTATTCCATGGTGGGAGATTGGACACCCTGGGGCAGACTGTGAAGAAAGTGTTGAAGCTGTCTGTAATGCCATTCGTCCATCGGGAAGGAACCATACTGCACTCTCAGTGTGACCAGCGGCAGTAGACCCTGGTCTTGTATAAATCTGCCACATCTGGACTCTCCATCAGCCACCCAGACCCGGAAAAAGGAGGGGTGTTTCCCTAGAGTAAACCAGGGGAGCCAGAGGGGAAGTTGGAGGTGTGAGCTTACCCTTCTAGAGGTGCGAGCGTGGGTGGCCATGGGAGAGACCAGTGTGCAAAGTCCCCTAGTCTCCAGAGGGACCCATGGGGCATGCAACAAATTCCGGCCAGCCAAGAACTTGTCAAGTGGTACCCAGAGTTTAAGAGTAACATTATGATACCAGTCCAAGACGCATTGCAACGCTATTGCTTCATATTATCTGCGGACCACCGGGACCCCCATACCTCCTTTAACCCCTTCCATACCGGGCCTTTGTAAAATTACGCCGGCAGGAACCCTCTCTCCCTCCGGGTGGACGTCATATGACGTCCTGGGTTTGAGGGGGGATATCTGAATGATGCCTGCAGCTAGAGGCATCATTCAGATATCCTTTTTTTCAGCCGGCGATCCTGCGCACCATAAGAATGATCATTGCGGCGGTTCCACCGCTTGATCGTTCTTATTGGCAGCGGGAGGGGACACCCCCCCTCCCGCCGCCATCCGGTGCTTCTCTGGGCTCTCCCATGCCATCGGGGACCCGTAGAGAATCGTCCGGCGCCGGTGGTGGGTCACGTGACGAGCATAGAGATGACTGGTGACCAGATGGTCACCAGTCATCTCTATGATCGGTGGAGGCCCGGGCGCGATGTGATGACGTCACGCCAGGGTCCTCAAATGTAAACAAAGCCGCCATTGCGGCTGTAAGTATGAGATCAGTGAAATTGTTTTCACAAGCTCATGCTTTCCAGCCTGGAGGAAAGATGTGGGGTCTTATTGACCCCACATCTCTCCATAAAGAGGACCTGTCACACACATTCCTATTACAAGGGATGTTTACATTCCTTGTAATAGGAATAAAAGTGATAAAAAAAAAGTGTAAAAAAAAGTCAAAAATAAATAAATAAATAAGTAAAAAAACGCCCGTCCCCAATAGCTCGCGCTTAGAAGCGAACACACACGTAAGTCCCGCCCGCATATGTAAACGCCGTTCAAACCACATATGTGAGGTATCGCCGCGTGCGTGAGAGCGCGTGCAACCATTTCAGCACTAGACCTCCTCTGTAATTCTAACCTGGTAACCTGTAAAAAATTTCAAAGCGTCGCCTATGGAGATTTTTAAGTACCGAAGTTTGGCACCATTCCATGAGTGTGCGCAATTTTAAAGCGTGACATGTTAGGTATCTTTTTACTCGACGTAACATAAGCTTTCATATTTTACAAAGAAATTGGGCTAACTTTACTGTTTTGTTATTTTTTAATTAATGAAACCATTTTTTTCCCCAAAAAAAGGCGTTTGAAAAATTATTGTGCAAATACCATGCAAGATAAAAAGTTGCAACGACCGTCATTTTATTCCCTAGGGTGTCTGCTAAAAAAACATATATAATGTTTGGGGGTTCTGAGTAATTTTCTAGCAAAAGAATGATGATTTGTACATGTAGGAGAGAAGAGCCAGAATAGGCCCGGTATGGAAGTGGTATAAAAAGCCCTGTATGGAAGTGGTTAAATTTAGGGCGTTGTATCATGCAGATGGCCAGCCAGGAGCTTTTTCCATGCCATAAATATTGCAGAAACAAGCTGTTGAGGGTTGAGAAGAAAGGTCTGGACAGTGGGTAGGCACCATCTGCAGTAAAAACAGAATACGGGGCAACACATTCATCTTTAAAACACTGAAATAATGTTTTGGGGCACTCTTGGTCAAATCAAAAAGCACCACATCCCATTTTGACTTAATATTGAACAAAGGGGGGACAATGGGTATACTCAATACCCTGGGATTTTTGGAAGAGCGGTGCTTGGTAGAGATGAACACAGAAATCAAATCTATAAAAGATTATATTTTATTACATAAAACATTGAAAAACAATACAAAAAAGTAACCATCCTTAAAGATATGTAGGTCAGTTTTCAAGAGATGCAATTCACTGCTTAGTTTCCACTCAACTAGTTTCGCTCCCAACGGAGCTTCCTCAGGAGTGTTTAGAATAATAGCAGATTGAACTGTAAATACAGGATATATAACAATTAGCAACATAGAATGGTTAAAAAGTTACAAACTCTGTTAAACTTTAGAAAAAACTAGTTGACATGCGTGGGCACGTTAGTGATCAAATTATTCATAGGGACGAATCATTGAAACATTGATCAATTCATATTGAGATCATGGCCCATGCTCAGCATCATGCATACAGAAATATATACAAGCACTCACCAATTTGCAACAAAACCACAGACTTGAAGTAAAAAATGGCATTTTCCACTGGTCTACTCAGCCGATTGTCCCAATCCAATAAAACAACCCATAATGATTGCAACCATAGGGGTAAAGAAAATTCTTGTTGAAATATGAGAATATAGAATATATATGATATATATATCCAACAAAACTGTCACAATTGCATTAAAATAGGGACAGGAATGTAGTTCCTGGGATGGGTAAGGATGCAGCCTCTTACCTTGAGAGGTTTTTTCTATGTGTCACTCATTCACAGTAGCAATATGCCAATAGGGAATTGTGAGCATTTTAAATAGCAAAGAAATTTTTTGCTCAGAAAAAGGAAAACCCTCAGGCTGGAATATTAGAGATCAAAAGTGGGGAGGCTTCAATAGCTAGGCTTCACCCTAGATGACTAAGTAGGGTCAATGAACTTTTCATCAGCTGTAGATAAAAAATAAAAATAAAAAAGAAGAAAGGAAAAAGTAATGAGCAACCGCGACCACTGCGAGGAGAGAAACAATCAACACAGCGGACGAAATGTTGTCCATACAGCATCCTACCTAGGTGAGTATAAGGAATCAGAATCGATCTGGCTGGAGCATGCACGTCTCAATGCCCCAGAATGACGAGAGATCCTGGCAGACTGTCGGCGGCTGAAGCCGCATTTGAAATACCCCCATCGCGGCGGCGTCTGACGTCATCGCCGCGATGCGGACGTCTATTGGTAGATCAATGATGACGCGCGCTGTCCATGGGTTGGACTAGCGCAAGCGTCATTAGAACAGCGGGCAGCGTGGCACGTCACACGTCCAGAGGGGTGTGTGTTGGCCAGCCGTTTGCTGCTGAGGTCAGCCGCGCCATCTTAAGTTTGGGAAAATAAACAAAATGAACCCGAAATCTCATACATGATTATGGGAAAAAGATGTTGAAAAAAGTGGTGAAGCAGCGCAGATGGAACTAAGGGGTGACTGTCAGCATTGATCATCCGTATTGGGGCACCCAGTTGAAAACTTGATTGGCATCACGAGTCAAATCAAACTTGGGGGCCCCTGGGCGTCCGTATGGTTGCACTAGGTGGATCATGAATTGAGCCAGTCAAGAAATGCCATGTGGAATATAAAGAAAATTAATTAGGAAATTGTGTAAATAAATTATATGCATAGACATATTATATTAACTATATAGGTAAATAATGCTAGAGGTTCAGTTGCCATTCCTTCAAGAAAAGTGATAAAATGATGTTGATTAAAACTTTATGCAATTAATAGCAATGGTCTATAATGAATACAAATTGGTGAGATTGGGAAAGCTCAGGATGGAGCATGAACATACAATATGCCAAGTCAAGTCGCAAAGTGACATACATCAATCATGTTCAATACATTATAAATGATATTATACACTCTAGATGAAACATGTATTGGTGTCTGAGTGATGCGAGATGTGGTATAAATAAAAAATAAAGTGAAATATGAAGAATGAAAATAAAAATAAAATAGAATAAATGAAATAAAATGAAATAGAATAAAAAAAAAAAGAAAAGAAAAAAAAAGAAAGATAATGCAAATGAATATTAACCACTTGACCACTGGGCACTTAAACCCCCTTAATAACCAGACCAATTTTCAGCTTTCGGTGCTCTCACATTTTGAATGACAATTACTCAGTCATACAACACTGTACCCATATGAAATTTTTGTCCTTTTTTTCACACAAATAGAGCTTTCTTTTGGTGGTATTTAATCACTGTTGGGTTTTTTATTTTTTGCGCTATAAGAGAAAAAAGACTGAAAATTTTGTAAAAAAATGATTTTTTTTTCGTTTCTGTTATAAAATTTTGCAAATTACTATTTTTTCTTCATAAATTTTGGCCAAAATTTATACTGCTACATATCTTTGGTAAAAATAAGTACAAATTGGTGGATATTATTTGGTCTTTGTGAAAGTTATAGAGTCCACAAGCTATGGTGCCAATATCTGAAAATTGATCACACCTGAAGTACTGACGGCCTATCTCAATTCTTGAGACCCTAACATGCCAGAAAAGTACAAATACCCCCCAAATGACCCCTTTTTGGAAAGAAGACATTCCAAGGTATTCAGAAAGAGGCATTGTGAGTTTTTTGAAGTTGTCATTTTTTCCCACAATTCTTTGCAAAATCAAGATTTTTTTTTTCTCTTTTTTTTTTTCACAAAATTGTCATATTAGCAGGTTATTTCTCACACACAGCATATGCATTCCACAAATTACACCCCAAAACACATTCTGCTATTCCTCACGAGTATGGCGATACCACATGTGTGAGACTTTTACACAGCGTGGCCACATACAGAGGCCCAACATGCAGGGAGCACCTTCAGGCGTTCTGGAGCACCAAGGCCAATTCTGACATTTCTCTCCTACATGTAAAAATCATCATTTATTTGCTAGAAAATTACATAGAACCCCAAAACATTATATATGTTTTTTTAGCAAAGACCTTAGAGAATATAATGGTGGTTGTTGCAACTTTTTATCTCGCACGATATTTGCGCAGCAATTTTTTTAACGCGTTTTTTACGGAAAAAAAATGTTTTGTGCTTAAAAAAAAAAAAAAACAGTAAAGTTAGCCCAATGTTTTTGCATAATGTGAAAGATGAAGTTACGCCGAGTAAATAGATACCTAACATGTCGCCCTTAAAAATTGCACACACTCGTGGAATGGCGCCAAACTTCGCTACTTAAAAAATCCCCATAGGCGACGCTTTAAATATTTTTACTGGTTACATGTTTTGAGTTACAGAGGAGGTCTAGGGCCAAAATGATTGCTCTCGCTCTAACGTTCGCAGAGATACCTCACATGTGTGGTTTGAAAACCGTTTTCATATGTGGGCGGGACTTACGTATGCGTTCGCTTCTGTATGCGAGCTCACGGGGACAGGGGCGCTTTAAAAAAATAAAAAAAATTTATTCTTCATTTTACTTTATTTATTTTAGTTTGACATGTTTTTCCGCCCTAAACATTTTTTTGATCACTTTTATACCTATTACAAGGAACGTAAACATCCCTTGTAATAGGAATATGGCATGACAGGTCCTCTTTACAGTGAGATATGGGGGGGGGGGGGGTGTCAATAAGACCCCACATCTCACCTCTAGGCTGGGAAGCCTGAAAAAAAAACAAAAAAAAAAACAACAATCCTGGCTTTGATCGTAGAGGTGAGTCGGTAGAAGCACCGGAGGGCGGCGGGGGGGGGGGACATCCCCTCTCGCCTCCCGTAAGAATGATCAAGCGGCGGAACAGCCGCTATGATTGTTCTTATGGTGTAGGGAATCGCCGGCTGAAAAAGCTAATATCTGAATGATGCCTGTAGCTGCTCCCATCATTCAGATATCCCCGCACAAAGTCAAGGACGTCATATGACGGCCGGAGGGCGGGAAGTGGTTATTGCGGAGTATTGCCGGGCATTGCGGAGTATTGCCGGGCATTGCGGAGTATTGCCGGGCATTGCGGAGTATTGCCGGGCATTGCGGAGTATTGCAGGGCATTGCGGAGTATTGCGGACTATGGCAGGGTATTGCGGTGTATGGCAGGGTATTGCGGTGTATGGCAGGGTATTGCACGGGTATTGCACAGGGTATTGTGGAGGGTATTGCAGAGTATTGTGGAGGGTATTGCAGAGTATTGTGGCGGGTATTGCAGAGTATTGTGGCGGGTATTGCAGAGTATTGTGGCGGGTATTGCAGAGTATTGTGCAGGGTATTGCAGAGTATTGTGCAGGGTATTGCAGAGTATTTTGCAGAGTATTGCAGAGTATTTTGCAGGGTATTGCAGAGTATTTTGCAGGGTATTGCAGAGTATTGTGCAGGGTATTGCAGAGTATTGTGCAGGGTATTGCAGAGTATTGCACCAGGGTATTGCAGAGTATTGCACCAGGGTATTGCAGAGTATTGCACCAGGGTATTGCAGAGTATTGCACCAGGGTATTGCAGAGTATTGCACCAGGGTATTGCAGGGTATTGCAGAGTATTTCGCAGGGTATTGCAGAGTATTTCGCAGGGTATTGCAGAGTATTTCGCAGGGTATTGCAGAGTATTGCACCAGGGTATTGCAGAGTATTGCACCAGGGTATTGCAGAGTATTGCACCAGGGTATTTTGCAGAGTATTGGCAGGGTGTATTGCAGAGTATTGGAAGGGTATAGCACAGGGATGGCTGAGCAGGGATGGATGGATCTGTGACTGCAATTGTCACAGATCCAGCCCACAGTGCTGCTGCTGCCATCCGCTCCCTCCCCCTCCCCTCTCACACTGTACCGATCGGTACAGAGAGGGGAGGGAGGAACCGGCGTCATCAAATGACGCCGGTCTGTTTACAAGTGATTGCTCCGTCATTTGACGGAGCGATCACGTGGTAAACGGCCGCTATCATCGGCGATTTACCGCGATTCGTGATCCGCCGGGTCCTCTGGACCCGGCGGTCACGGAGTTTCCCGTGTGCGCGCCCCAGGGGGCGCGCGGGAGCGCGATTCTGGGAGGACGTTATATAACGTCCTCCCAGAGTTAAGCAACCACCTTGTCGACGTTATTTGTCGGCAGGTGGTTGTTAAGTGGTTAATAAAATTAAAATGAAATAAAATAAATGAATGGGAAAATAAAGAAATATAAGAAAGAAGGAAATATGAATGTTATGAAAACAATAAAGGTACATACTATGATGATTGTCAACAGAACTCTATAGAAAGGGCTTGAAGCTAAAGGCATCATTTAGACCCGGATGCCTGAGAGCCGATAGTCTATGAATCCACCTGGCCTCTTTCTGAAGCAGAATTTTGTCAAAATTACCCCCTCTGTCTCCTGGAGGAATGTGTTCTAAGGCAGAAAAGTGCATTACTGCACTGTCGAATTGGTGAAACAGACCTACATGTCGACTTATTGGTGTTTCCATTTTTTTCTTATTTATCAAAGAGACATGATCTCTAATACGGTGAAAAAATGGCCTTTTGGTCTTCCCGACATAAAACGCATCACATTGGCATTGCATCAAATATACTATGCCAATGGATTGACAGGTGACTGAGAACATAGGTCTGTGTACTTGTCCATCAGGAAGAGTAACAATAGATGAGGAATGCAAATATCTGCAGTATTTGCATTTATGACAAGGCCTGGTGCCCCTAAACGGGATAGTGTTGGATGGTGATGGAGAAAAATGACTGTGAACCAAGGTATCTCATAGGGATCGAGCTCTCTTATAGGTAATCTGTGGGTACGGTTTAATGAATTTGGAAATTTGATCATCACTGGTTAGTAAATACCAATATTTTTGTAGGATGAGGCGCACTTGTTGATGTTGGTTTGAAAATTTGGTTATTAACCGTATGCTAGGGTCAGATTTAATTTTCTTAGGACCATGCAGAAGAGCAGTTCTGTTTTGTTTCTTGGTTCTGGCATATGCTTTTTTGAGGCATTTATTACTATAGCCTCGTTCTAGAAAGCGGGCCCTCAGCAGTTTGGCCTCATGTTCAAAGTCCTGTTGACTACTACAGTTCCGCCGCAATCTGAGGTATTGCCCGTAGGGCACACTGGAAATCAAGGGCTTGGGATGGGCACTCTCTGCGTGTAGCAGGGAATTTCCGGCCGAGGATTTCCGGTAAAGAGAGGTGCTAATGGTGCCATCGGTTTTTACGCTGATTTTGAGATCAAGAAAAGTCAAATCCGTCTGACTGATTTCAAAGGTATATTTAAGATTAAAGTCATTGGTCTTGAGGCAATCAAGGAAGGTGGTGAGGGCATCTCTAGGGCCGGTCCAAATAAAGAAAATATCATCAATGAATCGTCGCCATATTGGAATGAAGTCCAAATAGCTCTGTAAATCTTCTCTGAAGAAAAGATTTCTCTCCCACCCCCCCAGATACAGGTTAGCATAGGAGGGGGCACACTTGGTCCCCATTGCCACCCCCTGTATCTGTAGGTAGTGGGAGTCTCCGAACAAAAAAATGTTGTTTGATAAAATGAATTCCAGAAGATTCAAGATAAACGAGATGTAGGCCCGAGAGATGCCCCTGTCCTCGGTGATGAAGCCCTCCACAACCTGCACACCCAGATGGTGTGGTATGGAATTGTAGAGGGCCTCAACATCGAGTGCCACCAACCATGATCCCCCAGGCACAGAGATGCCATCCAGAGTTCTTAGAAGATCAGTTGTATCTTGTAGATATGATACCAATCCTTCAACATGAGGTCTAAGAAAATCATCGACCAATTGACTGGCCGTCTCTGTCAGGGAACCATTGCCGGAGACAATGGGACGTCCCGGTGGAGAGGACAGGCTCTTATGAACTTTCGGCAATGCATAAAGAGTGGAGGTTCTGGGATTTGTAAAATTAAGAAACTCCCAAGTTTTTTTGGTAATTAAACCTTCATGATAGGCATTGCCGATCAAATATTTATACCGTTCAGTGACTAAATGCAGATAAGCGCTGGACACCTTCCGGTACCAACTTTTGTTGGTCAATAGATTCATAACCATTTGCTCATAGTCACGACAATTCATGACCACCAAATTGCCCCCCTTATCGGAGGGCTTAATAATAATCTCTTTGTTGAGCTGTAGAGATCGCAGTGCATCACGTTGAGAATCACTGAGGTTAGATTCGGCCTGTGATTTCCAATTGGACTGGTTTATCTCCAGAGTCACCTGTTTTGTGAAGGCCCAAATGTTCGGGTTTCCCTGTAGTAGTGGGAATAAATTGGATTTAGGTTTATATTCTCGTTGAACAGATTTGATTACCAAAGGATTAGAAGAAGATGAGGCCTGGGGGGGAGGGAAGGGCAATGTTGCCACACACTGTTCCTCTAGAGCCGTGGCCTCATCAAGGTCCGTGAGGTCAATGTTTCCCTCCTCCCATAGCTCCATGAGTTCCTCAAGAGCCTTAATATCCTCAATGTTCATTTCCTGCCATATAGGGTTGGCCAAAGTGGTAGTCTGGGACTGATCTTCAGATTTATCATAAAGAACTCGGAATAGTAATTTCCTAGAAAATAAATTTAAATCTTTTATAAATTCAAACTTGTCAATTTGATGGGTAGGGCAGAAAGTAAGTCCCAGTTTCAATATTGAAATCTGGTCAGGAGTCAATACATATGAGGACAAATTGATTACTTCTAGTTCGATTTCGGAAGTTTTAGATTCTGTGGATCTGAGTTTGCCTGTTTCCTTAGGTCTGGTGCCAGTGACGGACCTGGCTGAGCCAGCCGAAAATCCGCCTGGTTGGGAAAGCAAGAATACGAAGGATTGCTTACCTGTGCCGCAAGTGAAGAGGTGAGAGCCGTGGTGGAAATGGGAGTGCTGGGTGGTTGGACGGGATGTGTCATCGCAGTGACAGAAATTGAAGAATTTTTGGCAGTGGTTGCCCTGGTGGTGATGGGTGCCCGAGACGAGGCAGTGCGCTGAGAAGGAAAAGATTTGGTGGATGTCTTACCATTACGGGCCTGAAAAAAACGTGAGTTTTAAGCAAAGGAGGTGCCTCTGGTGCCTGTGAAGAGGAGAGAGAGGAAGCAGAAGAATCAGATTCACTAGGGTCACGGTATGATTCATTTGATTGACGCTTAATATTTTGAAAACGTCTACGACTTTTGAAACTGGTGCCCCAGTTGTAGGCCTGAGTGTTGTCATATGCCAATTTGTCCCTGACAAACTTTTTTTCTTTGGTTTTTAAAATATTGGAAACAAAAGCCTCTAAGTCGGCTTTTAAAGAAGTTTCCCTGACTCCAAAAGATTCGTCCGAGACAATGATTTCTGTCATGGATATGCAGTAGTGTTTGTCTGTCAGCTTACCTTCCTTCCCATGTGTTCATCTTAGAGGCCAGAACCCTTTCACCTGGCTTCCTTTATAATCTCCTCCCAGCCTGACTCCACCCCAGGCCCTATCACAGAACACTATATTAACCTGTGCACTGCAAGCCTGCTTTGCTGATCAACGTGTTTGTTAGGCATTGTGTGTTTGGGTTCCTGCCTGCCGTGTGCTACGTCTGTCTTGCTGTTACGTTATTGGCTTGTCCCCGACTATCCCTGTCTGCTCGTGACCCTTGACCTTCGGCTCGTTCTTTCGTTATCCTTGTCTGCTTGTGGCCCCTGACCTTCAGCTTGTTATTCGGTTCTCTCATATCTTGTGCTGCTGCTTCCCCTATTTTCCCCTTATCCTACGGGGCGTGAGCTAGGAAACTCCAGGGGCCGCGACCTGGTCCCAGCCTGCAGCATAACATCCTCACCACTAGAGGCCCTGGAGAAGACCTGCTGGGTCTTAGACTCCGCGCCCTGGGGAATCTTGGCTCTAGCTTCCGTTAGGATCCCGGTTGTGCTCCTCTGGTCCCGCTTTCCACAACCACCCAGTTTCCTATCCGCAGAAGCCAGCCATAGGGTTCACTACCTTGCGGTGCACTCCTGTCCCCCTACGGTGTGCATCTGTCACCTGGCCACAGGTGACCTTGACAGTTTGATCAGCCATGAACCCGGCTGACATCCCGCTTCCCGCGGATGATCCATTGCAGGGCATAGTTTGCAGACTTGAAACCCAGGAATCTAATCAGGCTCAGGTGATGCGATTCCTCCAGGATCTGGCTTCTCGCTTTGAGCAGCTTCAGGCCTCCTTGGGAACCCCGAATCCGCAACCTCAAATACAACCAGCGGCTGCACCTATTGCACCAGTCGCAGCCACACACTCAATACAACTGCCAGCTCCGTCCCATTTCTCTGGGGACTCCAAGGCTTGCAGGGGGTTCCTTAGCCAATGCACGATTCATTTTGAGCTCCAGCCCCAAAACTTCCTGTCTGATCGGGCTAAGGTAGCCTATATCATTTCCCTCCTCTCTGGTGAAGCTTTAGCCTGGGCAGCCCCTCTGTGGGAACTGAATGATCTAGTGGTTTCTAGCCTGTCTGGCTTCTTGAAACTTTTTCGGAATATCTTCGAAGAACCGACTCGTGTCTCTTCAGCGGCCAGCGCCCTTTTACGTCTCCGCCAAGAGTCTGCTTCTGTGGGACAGTATGCCCTTCATTTCCGCATACTGTCGGCTGAGTTGAGCTGGAACAATGAGGCCTTAGTCGCAACCTTTTTGCATGGCCTGTCTGATAGAGTGAAGGATGAATTAGCAGGAAGAACCATCCCCACTGATCTGGCCGGCGTTATCTCCTTGTGTAACCAGATCGATATTCGCTTTCAGGAGAGGACCTTAGAAAAGCAACGGCAGCACTCCTTGGTTCTTAGTCAGCCTGAGCTCCCCTCTCTTCGACCCGTAGAGCATCTCCTACCAGCTGAGGAACCCATGCAGCTGGGTCGGACCAGGCTATCCCCCGAGGAACGTGCTAGGCGCAGAACTCTTGGTCTGTGTCTTTACTGTGGGGGCAAAGGTCATTTTCGTGACACTTGCTCTCTTTGTCCAGAAAAACGTTCGGGTCCACTTCATCTGGAAAGTGGAGTATTGGACCCAGAAATATCACCTTCCCCTTCTCGTCTTCTGCTTTCTGTGTTCCTTCATGTTGGTGCTTCTTCTCATTCGGTCTCAGCATATCTGGATTCCGGAGCCGCTGGTAACTTCATGGACTGGGAAATCGCATCGTCCATGAGACTTACTCTTTTGCCCCTCACCACGCCATTGGTGGTCTTGGCGATTGATGGTACTGTTCTCCCAGGGGGACCTATCCGCTTCCAGACCCTCCCTGTTAAGATGTCGGTAGGGACACTCCACCAGGAGTGGATATCCTTCCTTATCTTACCCAAGGCCTCAACGCCTATAATTTTGGGTCTCCCATGGTTACAGCTCCATTCTCCTCATGTGGACTGGACTACTGGACAGATCCTGGCTTGGGGTCCCTCCTGTTCCTCGTCCTGCCTACCCAAGGTTGCCCCCTGTGAACCTGAGCCGGTCATTCATTCCAGGTTGCATAACTATTTACATTTCTCTGTCCCTAACCAACCTTGGACGCACAGCCAGGCTACCTTGTCTACAAGTCCTGCAGTCGCTACGTCTTGCGATGCGATTCAGGTAGTCGCTACACCTGACTCAGCTATTCACTCTGCCTCTGTACTAGTTATGCCAGTCCAGCCCATGCCCAATGAGCCTCCTACTTTTTCTTGTTCAGGACATTCTGCTTGTCCTTCAGCTATTCAGATTGACTCCTGTGACATGTCACCTTCTAACCAACCTGACTTTAGGGTTCCACTGACATCTGTCCAGTCTGATGGTCCTGTGCTAGATGACCAGTTCCCCTTTAAGGGTCTAGGGGACCCTCCTCAGATTTCTGTTGATCCTCTCATGCCCTTGCTTATTCCTAGAGAGCCTTTGGTCCTCAATAGATCTTCTTGTCCTCTCCCTACCTCGTTTTCCGTCTCTGAGGATAATCTTAAGTACGAGGTTAGACAAGTTCTGGATTCTCGGCTCTGCAGAGGCATTCTTCAGTACCTTGTGCATTGGAGAGGTTTTGGTCCTGAGGAGTAGGGATGAGCTTCGTGTTCGAGTCGAACATACGTTCGACTCGAACATCGGCTGTTCGATCGTTCGACGAAGATCGAACGATTTGGGCCGTTCGCGCCAAATTCGAGTGACGCGAACGGCCCACAATGCACTACGCCATCGCAGTGGCATCCAGGCGCTGTGATTGGCCAAGCATGCACTGTGACCCCGCATGCTTGGCCAATCACAGCGCCGGCAGCGAGGAGAGCAATGATTGGCCACAGGCAGGATGCCTGTGGCCAATTATTGCTGAGGGTGTTTAGTACACGCCCCACACTATAAAAGGCCGCCAGCACGGCGGCCTAGTGTAGTGTGTTCCGGAGCAGGGATAGAGCAGCATAGGCAGGGACAGTGACTTTTATTTCTTTCTTGCTTAACCTGGATTCCTTTAGTTTAGGGAAAGAGAAGGATAGGTAGGGAGAGTGTCAGTGTGTTTTGTGCTTGTGCTATATTGTGCTTAAAAAAAACATTTTTTCTAGGGACAGAAAACTGTAGGTAGGGAGAGTGTCAGTTTCTTTCACTGTCAAAGTCCTTGTTTCCAGGGACCTGGAAGGACAGTGAGTGAATTCTCCTTGTGCTAAATTGTGCTTAAAAAAAACATTTTTTCTAGGGACAGAAAACTGTAGGTAGGGAGAGTGTGTCAGTTTCTTTCACTGTCAAAGTCCTTGTTTCCAGGGACCTGGAAGGACAGTGAGTGAATTCTCCTTGTGCTAAATTGTGCTTAAAAAAAACATTTTTTCTAGGGACAGAAAACTGTAGGTAGGGAGAGTGTGTCAGTTTCTTTCACTGTCAAAGTCCTTGTTTCCAGGGACCTGGAAGGACAGTGAGTGAATTCTCCTTGTGCTAAATTGTGCTTAAAAAAAACATTTTTTCTAGGGACAGAAAACTGTAGGTAGGGAGAGTGTGTCAGTTTCTTTCACTGTCAAAGTCCTTGTTTCCAGGGACCTGGAAGGACAGTGAGTGAATTCTCCTTGTGCTAAATTGTGCTTAAAAAAAACATTTTTTCTAGGGACAGAAAACTGTAGGTAGGGAGAGTGTGTCAGTTTCTTTCACTGTCAAAGTCCTTGTTTCCAGGGACCTGGAAGGACAGTGAGTGAATTCTCCTTGTGCTAAATTGTGCTTAAAAAAAACATTTTTTCTAGGGACAGAAAACTGTAGGTAGGGAGAGTGTGTCAGTTTCTTTCACTGTCAAAGTCCTTGTTTCCAGGGACCTGGAAGGACAGTGAGTGAATTCTCCTTGTGCTAAATTGTGCTTAAAAAAAACATTTTTTCTAGGGACAGAAAACTGTAGGTAGGGAGAGTGTGTCAGTTTCTTTCACTGTCAAAGTCCTTGTTTCCAGGGACCTGGAAGGACAGTGAGTGAATTCTCCTTGTGCTAAATTGTGCTTAAAAAAAACATTTTTTCTAGGGACAGAAAACTGTAGGTAGGGAGAGTGTGTCAGTTTCTTTCACTGTCAAAGTCCTTGTTTCCAGGGACCTGGAAGGACAGTGAGTGAATTCTCCTTGTGCTAAATTGTGCTTAAAAAAAACATTTTTTCTAGGGACAGAAAACTGTAGGTAGGGAGAGTGTGTCAGTTTCTTTCACTGTCAAAGTCCTTGTTTCCAGGGACCTGGAAGGACAGTGAGTGAATTCTCCTTGTGCTAAATTGTGCTTAAAAAAAACATTTTTTCTAGGGACAGAAAACTGTAGGTAGGGAGAGTGTGTCAGTTTCTTTCACTGTCAAAGTCCTTGTTTCCAGGGACCTGGAAGGACAGTGAGTGAATTCTCCTTGTGCTAAATTGTGCTTAAAAAAAACATTTTTTCTAGGGACAGAAAACTGTAGGTAGGGAGAGTGTGTCAGTTTCTTTCACTGTCAAAGTCCTTGTTTCCAGGGACCTGGAAGGACAGTGAGTGAATTCTCCTTGTGCTAAATTGTGCTTAAAAAAAACATTTTTTCTAGGGACAGAAAACTGTAGGTAGGGAGAGTGTGTCAGTTTCTTTCACTGTCAAAGTCCTTGTTTCCAGGGACCTGGAAGGACAGTGAGTGAATTCTCCTTGTGCTAAATTGTGCTTAAAAAAAACATTTTTTCTAGGGACAGAAAACTGTAGGTAGGGAGAGTGTGTCAGTTTCTTTCACTGTCAAAGTCCTTGTTTCCAGGGACCTGGAAGGACAGTGAGTGAATTCTCCTTGTGCTAAATTGTGCTTAAAAAAAACATTTTTTCTAGGGACAGAAAACTGTAGGTAGGGAGAGTGTGTCAGTTTCTTTCACTGTCAAAGTCCTTGTTTCCAGGGACCTGGAAGGACAGTGAGTGAATTCTCCTTGTGCTAAATTGTGCTTAAAAAAAACATTTTTTCTAGGGACAGAAAACTGTAGGTAGGGAGAGTGTGTCAGTTTCTTTCACTGTCAAAGTCCTTGTTTCCAGGGACCTGGAAGGACAGTGAGTGAATTCTCCTTGTGCTAAATTGTGCTTAAAAAAAACATTTTTTCTAGGGACAGAAAACTGTAGGTAGGGAGAGTGTGTCAGTTTCTTTCACTGTCAAAGTCCTTGTTTCCAGGGACCTGGAAGGACAGTGAGTGAATTCTCCTTGTGCTAAATTGTGCTTAAAAAAAACATTTTTTCTAGGGACAGAAAACTGTAGGTAGGGAGAGTGTGTCAGTTTCTTTCACTGTCAAAGTCCTTGTTTCCAGGGACCTGGAAGGACAGTGAGTGAATTCTCCTTGTGCTAAATTGTGCTTAAAAAAAACATTTTTTCTAGGGACAGAAAACTGTAGGTAGGGAGAGTGTGTCAGTTTCTTTCACTGTCAAAGTCCTTGTTTCCAGGGACCTGGAAGGACAGTGAGTGAATTCTCCTTGTGCTAAATTGTGCTTAAAAAAAACATTTTTTCTAGGGACAGAAAACTGTAGGTAGGGAGAGTGTGTCAGTTTCTTTCACTGTCAAAGTCCTTGTTTCCAGGGACCTGGAAGGACAGTGAGTGAATTCTCCTTGTGCTAAATTGTGCTTAAAAAAAACATTTTTTCTAGGGACAGAAAACTGTAGGTAGGGAGAGTGTGTCAGTTTCTTTCACTGTCAAAGTCCTTGTTTCCAGGGACCTGGAAGGACAGTGAGTGAATTCTCCTTGTGCTAAATTGTGCTTAAAAAAAACATTTTTTCTAGGGACAGAAAACTGTAGGTAGGGAGAGTGTGTCAGTTTCTTTCACTGTCAAAGTCCTTGTTTCCAGGGACCTGGAAGGACAGTGAGTGAATTCTCCTTGTGCTAAATTGTGCTTAAAAAAAAAAAAAATTCTAGGGACAGAAAACTGTAGGTAGGGAGAGTGTGTCAGTTTCTTTCACTGTCAAAGTCCTTGTTTCCAGGGACCTGGAAGGACAGTGAGTGAATTCTCCTTGTGCTAAATTGTGCTTAAAAAAAACATTTTTTCTAGGGACAGAAAACTGTAGGTAGGGAGAGTGTGTCAGTTTCTTTCACTGTCAAAGTCCTTGTTTCCAGGGACCTGGAAGGACAGTGAGTGAATTCTCCTTGTGCTAAATTGTGCTTAAAAAAAACATTTTTTCTAGGGACAGAAAACTGTAGGTAGGGAGAGTGTGTCAGTTTCTTTCACTGTCAAAGTCCTTGTTTCCAGGGACCTGGAAGGACAGTGAGTGAATTCTCCTTGTGCTAAATTGTGCTTAAAAAAAACATTTTTTCTAGGGACAGAAAACTGTAGGTAGGGAGAGTGTGTCAGTTTCTTTCACTGTCAAAGTCCTTGTTTCCAGGGACCTGGAAGGACAGTGAGTGAATTCTCCTTGTGCTAAATTGTGCTTAAAAAAAACATTTTTTCTAGGGACAGAAAACTGTAGGTAGGGAGAGTGTGTCAGTTTCTTTCACTGTCAAAGTCCTTGTTTCCAGGGACCTGGAAGGACAGTGAGTGAATTCTCCTTGTGTTAAATTGTGCTTAAAAAAAACATTTTTTCTAGGGACAGAAAACTGTAGGTAGGGAGAGTGTGTCAGTTTCTTTCACTGTCAAAGTCCTTGTTTCCAGGGACAGAGAAGGACACCTGAAGGTAGCCCTTATTGCTTTTTTCCCATCTCCCTGCAGGCCATCTATTAGAATGTCTGGAAGGCAAACAAGGAGAGGCAGACAGTCAGGAGGCAATAAAAGAGGGCAAGCAGGCTCTGTGTCTGGGGGCAACAGTGCTGGTCGTGGACGCGGTGCATTGTCATCAGCACATGGCCATGGGACACGCTTGTCCTTCTTTTCGGCAGCTGGACATGTTGAGCCACATCATGCCGAAGACTTGGTAGAGTGGATGACCAAGCCCTCCTCCTCCTCCTCATCCTCTCTCACCCAGGCTCAGGGTACTGGAAAAGCAGCTGCCAAAGCGTCCTCTTCCCTGGTATCAATGTCAGACTCATCATCAGTCACTCCTTCCCTAGACCCACCATGTCCTCCTCCTGAGGAGTCCCCCGAACTGTTTCAGCACAGTGTTGGGTACATGCTCCAGGAGGATGCCCAGCGTTTCGAAGGGTCTGATGATGAAACCCAGCTAGAGGAAGGCAGTAGCGTGAGAGCAGACAGAGGGGATGCTCAAGAAGGACACCAATCTGGCAGTCATGTTCCAGCAGCTGCAGCATACTGCCAGATTGGCTCCAGTGATGAGGAGGGAGGTGATGATGAGGTCACTGACTCCACGTGGGTGCCTAATAGGAGAGAGGAGGAGGAGGAGGATGAGGAGGAGGCACATCTCCAACGAGGCAGGATGCCCTTTGGTGGCCAGCGTAAGGGCAGTACACCGACGGAATCACACCGCAGAGCTCCGCCTGTGCAGGGCGCTGCCTCTGCCCGTCATTCAAAAAGTTCTTTGGTGTGGGCCTTTTTTGAGGCTAGTGCATCAGATCGCACAGCTGCTGTTTGCAACATATGTCTCAAGCGTATATCGCGTGGCCAAAACATCAGCCGCTTGGGTACCACATGCCTGACCAGACATATGTTGACCTGCCATGCAGCTCGTTGGCAAGCCTACCTCAAAGACCCACACCAAAGAACAAAGCGGACCTCTCCTTGCACTGCATCAGCTGGGATCTCCAACCCCACTATAACTTCAGTCCTCTCTGAAACATGCACTGAGAGGAATGAAGGTGTAGAATTAGGTGTGTCACAGCCAAGTACTTGCGGCCACTCTGCTAGCAGTACACCGACGTCCGATTCTAGCAGGCAAATTTCCCTGCCCCAGCTGCTGGACCGTCGAAAGAAGTTCACTCCCAGCCATCCACATGCCCAGCGGTTGAATGCTAGCTTGGCTAAATTGCTAGCGCTTCAACTGCTGCCTTTTCAGTTGGTAGACTCGGCCCCCTTCCGTGAGTTTGTGCAATGTGCAGTTCCTCAGTGGCAGGTTCCCAAACGCCACTTTTTCTCACGGAAGGCTATTCCGGCTCTCTACCGGCATGTGGAAGGCAATGTCTTGGCCTCGCTGGACAGGGCGGTCAGCGGTAAGGTGCATATTACCGCTGACTCATGGTCCAGCAGGCATGGACAGGGACGTTACCTTTCTTTCACGGCCCATTGGGTCACTCTTTTGGCAGCTGGGAAGGATGCAGGACAAGGTGCAGTAGTGTTGGAGGTTGTCCCACCGCCACGCCTCCAAAATGCTACTACTGGTTGTGACACACCTCTCTCCTCCACCCCCTCCTCTTCTTCTTCCTCCATGGCCTCTTCCTGTGGTTTGTCCTATGAACCAGCGGTGCTCCGTAGCCGTTCACGGGGCTACGCAAGTACGCAGGCAAAAAGATGCCATGCCGTGCTTGCGCTGGTGTGTTTGGGGGACAGAAGCCACACTGGGGCAGAGGTCCTGTCTGCTCTGCAGGGCCAGGCCGAGAGGTGGTTGACGCCACGCCAGCTTAAGCCAGGAATGGTGGTTTGCGACAATGGCACCAACCTCCTCTCCGCCCTCCGACAGGGACAACTGACCCATGTGCCCTGTGTGGCTCACGTCCTTAACCTGGTGGTGCAGCGGTTCTTGGGCAGGTACCCGGGCTTACAGGATGTCCTGAGGCAGGCCAGGAAAGTCTGTGTGCATTTCCGCAGATCTTATAATGCCAGTGCTCGCCTGGCTGAGCTGCAAAAGGAGTTGAACCTGCCCAAGAACCGCCTTATATGTGACATGCCCACCAGGTGGAACTCAACGTTGGCCATGCTGCAGCGGCTGCACACGCAGCAGAGGGCCATCAATGAGTACCTGTGCGACTACGGCACCAGGACAGGGTCAGGGGAGCTTGGTTTTTTTTCTCCACGCCAGTGGGGGATGATCAGGGATGCATGCACTGTCCTGGCACCATTTGAGGAGGCCACGAGGATGGTGAGCAGTGACAGTGCATGCATCAGTGACACTGTACCTCTTGTCCACCTGTTGGAGCACACGCTGCGTGGAATAATGGACAGGGCACTTGAGGCAGAACAGAGGCAGGAAGAGGAGGACTTCCTTGCCTCTCAAGGCCCCCTTTACCCAGACAGTGTTCCTTCTGTCCCACCCATCGCACAGGAAGAGGAGGAGGAGGAGGAGGAGGAGGAGGATTGTGTCAGCATGGAGGTGGAGGCTGGCACTCAGCATCATCAGCAGCAGTCTTTTAGGGATGATTTACAGTCCCAAGAAACCAGTGGACTTGTACGTGGCTGGGAGGAGGTGGCTGCGGATCATGTCGTCCTTAGTGACCCAGAGGACTCCGGAGCGAATGCCTCAGCAAACCTACGCTGCATGGCCTCCCTGATCCTGCAAAGTCTGCGGAAGGATCCTCGTATTCTTCGGATCAAGGAGAGGGACCATTACTGGCTGGCCACTCTCCTTGATCCACGGTACAAGGGTAAGGTTGCGGACCTTATGTTACCGTCGCAGAGGGAGCAGAGGATGAGACAACTCCGGGAGGCCTTGCAGAAAGGTCTGTGCAACGCGTTCCCAGAGACTGGGAGGTTACAAACTCCTGGTCCTGGACAACGAGTTGCTGAGGCTTCGGCCAGTCAAAGAAGGAGCGGTGGGGAAGGTGGCCGTCTGACCGATGCGTTCAGACAATTCTTTAGTCCGCAGCCCCAAAGTATGATCGGTTCCAGCAACCATCGCCAGCGTCTGATAAACATGGTGCAGGAATATCTAGGGGCAAGGTCAGACTTGGACACCTTCCCCACCGAAAATCCTCTGGCTTACTGGGTCTTGAGGATGGATCACTGGCCAGAGCTTGCACAGTATGCAATTGAGCTACTGGCCTGTCCTGCATCCAGCGTTCTTTCGGAACGCACATTCAGTGCTGCTGGAGGATTTGTCACGGATCACAGGGTGCGCCTGTCCACCGACTCGGTTGATCGACTGACTTTTATCAAGATGAACCAGTCTTGGATCACCACCAGCTACCACACACCTGATGCTGATATAACAGACTAATTGATTTTAACATGTCACATCCCTTCAAGACTGATGCTGATGCTGAGTGCCTGTGCTGTTATGTTGACTGGCTATCCTCCTCCTCCGAGTCGTCAATGATACGATTGATGATGATAGCTTGGAAGATCATTTTTGTTTATGGGTGCCGCCACCAGTGGGTAAGGCCCAATTTTTCAGCCCCTGTTTTACAGGGGCGTGTAATTACATTTTTTTTAGCAATAATTTGCCATAGGGCTCATTGCTGTGCTCCAAGTACAGTATCTGTGAGGGGTTGGAGTGTTGTGGCACCAGTGCCTAAGGCCCAATTTTTCAGCCCCTGTTTAACAGGGGCGTGTCATTACAATTTTTGAAGCAATACTTTGCAACAGGGCTCATTGCTGTGCTCCAAGTACAGTATCTGTGAGGGGTTGTAGTGTTGTGCCACCAGTGCCTAAGGCCCAATTTTTCAGCCCCTGTTCAACAGGGGCATGCAATTACAATTCTTGATCTAATAATTCACAGCAGGGTCCATTGCTGCACCCACCAAGAGTAACTCTGAGGGCTTACAGTCTTGTGGCAACGCCACCACCACCACCACCACGAAAGGCCCAATTTTTCAGCCCCTGTTCAAAAGGGGCATGTAATTACAATTCTTGATCTAATAATTCACAGCAGGGCCCATTGCTGCACCCACCAAGAGTAACTGTCAGGGCTTACAGTGTTGTGGCACCAGCACCACCATCAAAGCCCCAATTTTTACTACCACTGTTCAACAATTATATGTAATTAAAATTCCTGATATAATAGTTGACAGCAGGGCGTTCCAGCACCAACCAAGAGTAACTGAGTGCTTACAGTGTTGTGCCAACACCAACAACTAAGGGGCCTATTTCTGCAGAGTATATACGGCAGGTCCCTACTTTCAAACATCCAACTTACAAACGACTCCTACTTGCAAACGAAAGAAGACAACAGGAAGTGAGAGGAAATCTACCCCTAGAAAGGAAAATTCTCTCCTGTAAGAATAAATATGGGAGAAAGGGGTCTCATCTGTACTGATGCTTTATCAGCAATCCTTGTTTCAAGAAAAACACCACATTTCAAAAACAGTTGTCATTGGGACGGAAAGTGAGGTGAAATGTTCTGAACAGGGGCACAGACAGCAAAACAAATGTTACAGGGGTGATAACCCTTACCTATGTTTCCCAAAAAGTTTAAAAATAGATTTTTGGGCTGGAGCTACACTTCAACAATGTACCTGTTCAAAATTACAAACAGATTCTACATAAGAACAAACCTACAGTCCCTGTCTTGTATGCACCGCCTGTATACGGCTGTTCAGAGTATATAGGGCCTTTTTTATTTTATGTGCGGGGTTCCCCTTAATATCCATACAAGACCCAAAGGGGCTGGTAATGGGCTGGGGTAGGGGGGGGGGGGGGTCATGGGGTAGCTATGCCATTTTTCTTAAAGAATTTCATCCATATTACCGGGACCAGACATTACATTAAAGCCGCAAGCAGTTTTAAATGGCTTTTTTTTCCTTTAGAAGTGTCATTTTGTGCAGGGACAGTTCTAAACACGGGAAACACGTGGCACTTCACAGGCATACTTTAGACACCCCCCAGGTACGATATTTAAAGGAATATTTGACTTTTTTTTTTTCACTTTATGCATCATTAAAATGACTGCTCCCGAAAAACGACCGTTTTTAAAACTTCTTTTTGCATTGATACATGTCCCCTGGTGCAGAACCCGGGTTCCCAAACCCTATTTATGACAATAACATGCATAATAGTTGTTATAATTAGCACTTTAGAATTCGAACGTTCGCATCCATTGTATTTAATAGGGTTCTAATGTTCGTTCGAACTTTCGGTCCGTTCGCGGGTTCTGGTGCGAACCGAACCCGGGGGTGTTCGGCTCATCACTACTGAGGAGGCGTCTTGGATCGCTGCATCTGAGGTTGCTGCACCTCATCTGTTGAGGAGGTTTCATCAGAGATTTCCCTTTAAGCCTGGGCCCAGGCGGGGGAGGGCCCATAAGAGGGAGGGTACTGTCATGGATATGCAGTAGTGTTTGTCTGTCAGCTTACCTTCCTTCCCATGTGTTCATCTTAGAGGCCAGAACCCTTTCACCTGGCTTCCTTTATAATCTCCTCCCAGCCTGACTCCACCCCAGGCCCTATCACAGAACACTATATTAACCTGTGCACTGCAAGCCTGCTTTGCTGATCAACGTGTTTGTTAGGCATTGTGTGTTTGGGTTCCTGCCTGCCGTGTGCTACGTCTGTCTCGCTGTTACGTTATTGGCTTGTCCCCGACTATCCCTGTCTGCTCGTGACCCTTGACCTTCGGCTCGTTCTTTCGTTATCCTTGTCTGCTTGTGGCCCCTGACCTTCAGCTTGTTATTCGGTTCTCTCATATCTTGTGCTGCTGCTTCCCCTCTTTTCCCCTTATCCTACGGGGCGTGAGCTAGGAAACTCCAGGGGCCGCGACCTGGTCCCAGCCTGCAGCATAACATCCTCACCACTAGAGGCCCTGGAGAAGACCTGCTGGGTCTTAGACTCCGCGCCCTGGGGAATCTTGGCTCTAGCTTCCGTTAGGATCCCGGTTGTGCTCCTCTGGTCCCGCTTTCCACAACCACCCAGTTTCCTATCCGCAGAAGCCAGCCATAGGGTTCACTACCTTGCGGTGCACTCCTGTCCCCCTACGGTGTGCATCTGTCACCTGGCCACAGGTGACCTTGACAATTTCATTGGCCTTGTAAAGGTCTTCAATTTCCCCATCAATAACAATTAAATCAGAGGTATATTGTTTGTTCAATAGTTCCATCATATGGATGGAACATATTTGGAGATTTGCCTCCCATTCTGCTTTGAAAGTGGGATCAATTTGGTTAAGAGTGGGAAATATTTGAACTCGAAGACCCCAGGGGACAACATTGTCCTCTATGTATTTAAGAAAGTACCATCTGTTCCATCCACGAGAAGGCAGTCCGATCCCAGCTCTTTAGGTCTACTCTTATAACGGAAAGTAACGGCACATAATTGCATGTGTAAAGCTAGGAGCAGCTTGTGGGTAAGTAAACCCCCAAGTATTTTAGCGAGGTTTGACACCAGGTAAAGGAGAAAGATGTCTGCAGCTGTGTATGTAAACCCATAGGCACATTCAGGGCTAGGATCTCCGACTTACTATAGTTTATTTTAAAATTGGACAGTCGGTTGAAGTCTTTCAATTCAGCCATGATATTAGGTAGCGAGATTAGGGAATCAGAGACATAAAATAAGACATCTTCTGCATAGGCAGATAGCTTATGTTCTGTCGGCCCTACCGTGCAACCTTTGATGGCGCTGTTCAAGGGGTTAAGGCAAAAATGAGGGGGGACAAAGGGCATCACTGGCGCGTCCCGTTGCGAATCGGGAATGCGTCCGACAGTAGCCCATTCACCTTTACTTTGGCTGTCGAGAAACTATAGAGGGAGGATATTCACGATAGCATATTAGGGCCTAGGCCAAGTCTGGTCAGCACCATTCGCATGTAAGTCCAATCCACCCTGTCAAATGCTTTCTCTGCATCAGTGGAAAGCAAGAGACAGGGATATGCCCCCACCTGGCCAAAATTTTTGCTAGTATTTTTATGTCAGTATTCAAAAGCGAGATAGGCCTATAATTCCCCGGTATGGTGTGATCCTTCCCCTCCTTTGGGAGGACTGTGATATGTGCCATCAGCGCCTCCCTGGACATTGCGGTGCCTGAAGCTAAGGCCGTGAAATAGGCACACATGGGGCTGGACAGTAGTGACGGAAATTGATTGTAATAGGTATTCGTGAAGCCGTCAGGACGGGGCTTTTCCCCTCCCGAAGGTCTTTAATAACTGCCTCAATTTCTGACAGGGAAATGGGAGTGTCCAGTTGTTCGCCAATTGAGGCAACAAGCTGTGGGGACTGGGCTTCCGTGAGATATTGTAAAATGCGATCTACCCTCTGAGGTTCCGTGGAGCCAGTTAGGGTGTCGGGAAGGTGATACAGTTGGGCATAGTAATCCCTAAAGGTGCTAGCTATTTCAAGGAGTGGACCACAGATGAGCCAGTCATGGTGGTGAGTTTATGTACATGTCCCGAGTCGCATTGATGATTGAGAGCTCTGGCAAGTAGTCTCCCACAGTTATTGCCAAATTCATAGAATTTGTGTGCGACGTGGCGTATTCGCATCCTGATCTTAACGTCAAGTAAAGTAGCCAGGTCCTGTCTAAGGGATTGCAGTTCCGACGCCAGTTCTGGGGTGACACGGCGTTTGTGAATCAGTTTGGCCGAATCGTATCTTGGATAGGAGGGTCTGCATTTCCCCCTCCCTTGCCTTCTTTAGTCTTGCCCCCTGGGATATCAGCTCCCCTCGAACCACTGCTTTATGTCCTACCCACACTGAGCCCATTCCCACATCGCCCATCTTGTTCTTAGCAAAATATAGGGAGATGGTGTCGGAAACCTGTTTCTGAGCCACTGCATCATCTAGGATACCTTCATTCAGACGCCAGCTCCATGTCTGCACATCTGAAGACAGGGGATGCAGGGAGATGGAAACCGGGGCGTGATCTGATATAGTTATGGAGCCGATGGATGCGCCAGTCAAGGAGTCAAGGGAAAACTGGTCCATCACCAATAAGTCTATACGTGTATAGACATTATGGGTGGCTGAAAAATAGCTATAGTCCCTGCCCGAGGGGTAGAGCAATCTCCAACAGTCGACCAGATGGTGCGCCTGCAGGGATTTCCTAAAATGTTTCAAGAAGGCGAATGAATGAGCAGAGTGGCCTGAGTACGTGTCTAGCTGAGGGTTGGGGCTAACATTAAAGTCGCCCCCTAGGATGAGCTGCCCTTCCCTGAAAGTGGACAAGGATTCCAGGACAGAGTCCAAAAAGGTGAGTTGCTTGCTATTCGGGGCGTACACAGCTGCAAATGTAAACCTACGGTTGAAAATGGTGCCCTTGATGAAGACAAACCTACCATTAGGGTCTATCAATTGGTCTGCCAATACAAAGGGGCATTGCTTGTGAACAGCTATGGCAACCCCCCCAGATTTAAGTTGAGGGGAATTACTCAGGTACCATGATTTGTGTAGATGAGTGGGAAGGCGGGGAACCGAGTCAGTGCAGAAGTGCGTTTCCTGCAAAAAAAGGATGTGTGGCCCCAAACGTTTCATCTCAAGCCACAACTTACCGCATTTCGAGGGGGATCCCAGGCCACGCACGTTGTGCGACATGACTTTCAGGGAGGCCATGATGAAAAACTACACAGTGGAGCAACCGGGTCTCCAACAGGAGGAGAGATGGGCCTGCAGCATGCCAAACCAGGGAGCAAGGAGCAGCGATAGCATACAGAGCATGGATAAGAGCCTAGAAAACAGACCTCAGTTAATGCAGGTGAAATACACATGTAGCGCCCTGTTCCTATAGAATAGGGGCTATGTGGTAAATTTAGTGTTATCTGAGCTGTAAATAGCTCAGAGTGATTGTAGAAAGTTAATTTAGCTTCTGTTCCAATGTTGGCTATGTTGTGCGCATTTCTCACTGTTGCCAGTAGGTGTCACTGTCACCACAGGCCAGTGTGAGAAATACAGCAAGCTAAGTGCATTGACTATTCTTTCCCCAGAAACAGCCCAGTGGGAGTGTTCTTTCTGCTGTGTATTCTGGGAGAGGATATTTAAGAGACAGACACCATGATTATTTCTCTCTGACCTCATGGCCCTCCTGGCCTAAGGTATGTGACGATTGTTCTCTTCTACCTCGGGGCCTGCTGGCTCGAGGCTGTGTTACTGCAGGTAGGCCCAGAAGTCTGTCTGGGGCCTACTTAACTGAAGGTGGTCCTGTCCTGTCTTGCCTGCGCGGAAGAAGCCAAGCAAACTGAGAAGATCCAGGGGGGACCCTTACTGGAGAGAACCGGGCTGAAGGCTGGTTTCTCAGGAAGGGCCTGGGGACTCGTTTGGAGGATGCACCCAAGTTAACCTACCTTACAGTATTGCCGGATGGCTTAAAGGCTCTGGTACTGTGCAGCTGACCTACAACTAACTGACTGCTGGTTACATAATCCTATAGCAGAGGATTATCCAGGAGTTCCACGTATCGCTAAGTCTGTGGCAGAGACTTGTCCGTGCATTATACCGTCTGCTAGGTCGGTTTGAGAGGCCTATCCGGTTGTTGCAAGATCCAGTGACAGAAAGGTGTTTGTCCTCTGGATTCAAGAAAGTAATTTGTGATCTGCAATAAGGTATCTGAACTTCCCCTAACCCTCTATCCTTCTACTACTGCAAGTTTGTTTATTAAAGCATTGGAAAAAGACTGAAGTGACTGGCGTTCACATCTGTTTGAAACTTCCTAACATAGACTCTTAGTTCTGGGACGGTGAAAGGTGGGGTAACGGCAGGACCCAAATTTAATCCAGCAGCCCTCTAGGGGGTATCGCTACATGTGGGGGCTCGTAGTCCGGGATTGCCGTTGCCCTGCGCAACTCAAGTAAAGCTTTTCATTGGGGGTCTACGCTAAAGAGGGCCCTGGACTGTGTTACTTTTTCCGGGACAATAGGGGTTAAGTGCAGATCACTTTTCTAACTGCATAGGCTGTGGGCAGAGCCAAGAAAGCTCGGGAGCTACGTGAGTAGAAGAACAAGTAGGAGGAGTTCCCGCCTGCTGCTGTGTGAGATGCTGTGTGTGTGTCTGGCGCTGAACAGAGAGAGCTGCGTTACTATACAGAGAAGATCAGAGTTCAGTCATGTCTGCATTTTCTCTGATGCAATCTTCAGTGGGGTCCAAGATGCTTCCTACCGGCACCACTGCAATGCTGTCCGGAACCCTACTGATGGATACCGGCATCCACTTGAAGCCACATGGTCGGTTCGGGCTGTATACCGTCGGAGACCTTGAAGCGCTGGGTATGCTATGCTAGAAGTGTGAAGGACTGGCCATACATCCCCGTCCATTTGTCCGGTGCTTGCATTACGGGGAGTACCTGTTTGCTGTAGAACAACCTACTATGCCACCCCGTGCCTACCGAGTTGATTGGGCCACGGGTATTGCCACAGTGGATGAAAAATCAAATGATGAAAAAATGGACTGCCGCACTCCAAAAACCTTTCGGTGGCTTTTATTTAAAATGACATCAAACAATGGCACTACAGGTCACAGCAAAGCAAAGGAACAGCTGACGCGTTTCACACTTTTAAATAGTGCTTACTCATAGCTGCTGCCCTTGCTCCTGTTGATGATGTCGCTGTGATCATTCCTAAAGTGCCATTAGCAGACATTGCCACTGCTACTGTCCCTGCTGCGCCTGTCCAGAGGAAGGTGGGCTATGTGAAGGCATCCCGCGGCTGCGGTAGAGGCCTACCCCAGAGACTACCAGAACCGGAGCCAGAGGAAGGCCTTACCCCTGGAAAATCCACGTCAGGAACTGGTGAGAGATCTGGGGAAAACATATCTGTGGGGACAATTTGTAAATATATGCCTGCGGAGGAATTAAGGGATTCTGAGTTAGATTCCCTGTCTCCGGTGATGATGAACTGTTTGAAACCATGTCACAGGAACTGTTGTGGGCTAATAGTAAAGATGTTGCTTCTGCCTTCACTTTCTCAGACTGGACAGCCTTAGATTCTGGGAAGACATCACCCACTGTGGAACCGCCCAGTGCTATTAGAGAGACTCTGTCTAAAGGCACCAGTCCAATTGAACCTGAAAAATTGTCTGTCAGATCCATGGTGCAAAAGTCTCCAAATCCATGTGCGCTTCCTGGATTGGGGAAGCTTTACCTAAGCTTGCTCGCTTGCAAACAGTGCTCATCAAAAGAGTCGCCACGGAATATGGTTTGGAGTTTCCATATGTCCCTAAAGAGACTATGCAGGAAATTGAATCCAAGCGAGAGCAGTGGTACAGTGAAGCTATCTGGGACCATTTGCCTGTGCCAAAACCCTTCAGGAAAGCTGGTTATTCATTTGCCGTGGATGAGCGTTACAACGGATGCCTGCTGCAATGGAACTATGGCAGACATTTCTATTCTGATAAAGTGGTCATCCGCAGACCTGGAAAAAGACAATGTCGTCTATTTTGTTACCACTGTGGATAGCCAAAGGAAACCAGTGACTTTGCCAGATCCTCGGTTCTATTGGTGAACATCTAAAATGACTGTCATACTAATTTTCTGCCACTAGGTGGTAACCGTTGCTTATAGCAAGGGCTGGACTTTCTACATTTTAGTTTATTTTACATTTGAAATGATGGAGGAAAGTTTTATTCTCCAGGGAGTGAGGCTTTGCTCCTAGTTAATCAGTGATGCTGTTTATATTTTTGTGTGTGTAATTTTGTTTTTCAGGTGAACCAGATCTCCTATCAATCTGCTGGAGTGTGGGTGGTTAGATAGAGAGTCAGATTTTGTAACATATGTTGATGTAATCCTACTGTGTGTCAATGTTGAATCTGTAAATCTTTTTCTTTTACTACCTTACCCTTCCCTTTCCTATCTAAGTTTTTGGTTCAGATACCGACTCTCAGGATTGAGAGTCATCTTTTTTTCAGACAATGAGGACATCGTCTATTGTAGTGGGGGGAGTATGTGTTCCTGAAGAATAGGGGCTATGTGGTAAATTTAGTGTTATCTGAGCTGTAAATAGCTCAGAGTGATTGTAGTTAGTTAATTTAGCTTCTGTTCCAATGTTGGCTATGTTGTGCGCATTTCTCACTGTTGCCAGTAGGTGTCACTGTCACCACAGGCCAGTGTGAGAAATACAGCAAGCTAAGTGCATTGACTAGTCTTTCCCCAGAAACAGCCCAGTGGGAGTGTTCTTACTGCTGTGAATTCTGGGAGAGGATATTTAAGGGACAGACGACATGATTATTTCTCTCTGACCTCATGGCCCTCCTGGCCTAAGGTATGTGACAATTGTTCTCTTCTACCTTGGGGCCTGCTGGTAGAGATGGCCTTGCGGTTCGCCCCGCGGTCAGTTCGCGGCGAATTTTGCGCATTCGCGATTCACGAAACCGGCGGACATATGGCGCTATTCGCGGCCGGTTCGTGGCCGCCATATTCTTTTACATTGTGGAACTTTGACCTATGACACATCCATCATGTGGTACAGGACAGCCAATTGAGACATTTCAGCAGATGGACATACCCCCTACCTTATAAATAGACCTGATCTGGCTGCCATTTTACATTCTGTTATTTGTCAGCGTAGAGACAGGTTGCTGTGTGGAGCAGGGACAGACTGTAATCCTAGCTATTAGGTCCACAAAAGTCCTTTTAAGGACTGGTATAGGTGTACAATTGTTTTGTGTGGAGTATATAGGGGTGTAATACACTTTTAGTTCATTTCAATTGTGCAGCATTGGGACTGCAGCTTCTGAGCGGTTCTGCAGCTGTCTTTAGTCAGTGTAGGAAGGTTGCTGTGTGTGTACTAGCAGGGACAGACTCTACTAACACAAAAGTCCTTCTAAGGACTGGTATAGGTGTACTATTTTGTGTGCAGTAAATAGGGGTGTACTACACGCATAAAATACTTTCACATATAGGAAGAATAGTATAGTGCATTTCTACTGTGCAGCTTCTGAGCGGTTCTGCAGCTCTTTTCTCGGTTTAGGTAGAAGTTGCCGCTGTGTGTCGCAGGCACAGACCAGCGACTAAAATCGCTAACCAATAAAGCTCCACGAAAGTTCATTTTAAGGACTGGTATAGGTGTACTATTTGGTGTGCAGTATATAGGGGTCTAATATACGCATAAAAAACTTTCAAACATACTATATAATATATACTATATACTATACTATATAATATATAGTGCATTTCAACTGTGCAGCATTTCTACTGTGCAGCTTCTGAGCGGTTCTGCTGCAGCTCTTTTCTCGGGTTTAGGGAGAAGTTGCTGCTGTGTGTCGCAGGCACAGACTAGCGACTAAAATCGCTTGCCAATAAAGCTCCACAAAAGTTCATTTTAAGGACTGGTATAGGTGTACTATTTGGTGTGCAGTATATAGGGGTCTAATACACACATAAAAAACTTTCAAACATACTATATAATATATACTATACTATATAATATATAGTGCATTTCAACTGTGCAGCATTTCTACTGTGCAGCTTCTGAGCGGTTCTGCTGCAGCTCTTTTCTCGGTTTAGGTAGAAGTTGCTGCTGTGTGTCGCAGGCACAGTCTAGCGCAGCCATTCTCAACCAGGGTTCCGTGGAACCCTAGGGTTCCTCCAGAGGTGGCTAGGGGTTCCTTGAGCTGTGGCTGATTTACCTCCTGTTTGATGTGCCTACATAGTTCTGAGCCAATTCCACTTGGAGGAGCCAGTGATATGACACCAATGATCTTTAAAGCTCTCTGTAAAGGGGGCCATTCTTACCACCACTGTAAAAAAGGGCATTCTTCTCACTGACCACCAAAGTAAGGGGCATTGTTCCCACTGTCCCCCAATAAATGGGTTTTATCAGGGGTTCCCCGAGATCTGAAAATTATTTTAAGGGTTCCCCTGGGGTAAGAGGGTTAAGAAAGGCTGGTCTAGCGACTAAAATCGCTAACCAATAAAGCTCCACAAAAGTTCATTTAAGGACTGGTATAGGTGTACTATTTGGTGTGCAGTATATAGGGGTCTAATACACGCATAAAAAACTTTCAAACATACTATATAATATATACTATATACTATACTATATAATATATAGTGCATTTCAACTGTGCAGCATTTCTACTGTGCAGCTTCTGAGCGGTTCTGCTGCAGCTCTTTTCTCGGTTTAGGTAGAAGTTGCCGCTGTGTGTCGCAGGCACAGACTAGCGACTAAAATCGCTAACCAATAAAGCTCCACAAAAGTTAATTTAACCACTTGACCACTGGGCACTTAAACCCCCTTAATAACCAGACCAATTTTCAGCTTTCGGTGCTCTCACATTTTGAATGACAATTACTCAGTCATACAACACTGTACCCATATGAAATTTTTGTCCTTTTTTTCACACAAATAGAGCTTTCTTTTGGTGGTATTTAATCACTGTTGGGTTTTTTATTTTTTGTGCTATAAGAGAAAAAAGACTGAAAATTTTGTAAAAAAATGATTTTTTTTCCGTTTCTGTTATAAAATTTTGCAAATTACTATTTTTTCTTCATAAATTTTGGCCAAAATTTATACTGCTACATATCTTTGGTAAAAATAAGTACAAATTGGTGTATATTATTTGGTCTTTGTGAAAGTTATAGAGTCCACAAGCTATGGTGCCAATATCTGAAAATTGATCACACCTGAAGTACTGACGGCCTATCTCAATTCTTGAGACCCTAACATGCCAGAAAAGTACAAATACCCCCCAAATGACCCCTTTTTGGAAAGAAGACATTCCAAGGTATTCAGAAAGAGGCATTGTGAGTTTTTTGAAGTTGTCATTTTTTCCCACAATTCTTTGCAAAATCAAGATTTTTTTTTTCTCTTTTTTTTTTTCACAAAATTGTCATATTAGCAGGTTATTTCTCACACACAGCATATGCATTCCACAAATTACACCCCAAAACACATTCTGCTATTACTCCCGAGTATGGCGATACCACATGTGTGAGACTTTTACACAGCGTGGCCACATACAGAGGCCCAACATGCAGGGAGCACCTTCAGGCGTTCTGGAGCACCAAGGCCAATTCTGACATTTCTCTCCTACATGTAAAAATCATCATTTATTTGCTAGAAAATTACATAGAACCCCAAAACATTATATATGTTTTTTTAGCAAAGACCTTAGAGAATATAATGGTGGTTGTTGCAACTTTTTATCTCGCACGATACTTGCGCAGCAATTTTTTTAACGCGTTTTTTACGGAAAAAAAATGTTTTGTGCTTAAAAAAAAAAAAAAACAGTAAAGTTAGCCCAATGTTTTTGCATAATGTGAAAGATGAAGTTACGCCGAGTAAATAGATACCTAACATGTCGCCCTTAAAAATTGCACACACTCGTGGAATGGCGCCAAACTTCGCTACTTAAAAAATCCCCATAGGCGACGCTTTAAATATTTTTACTGGTTACATGTTTTGAGTTACAGAGGAGGTCTAGGGCCAAAATGATTGCTCTCGCTCTAACGTTCGCAGAGATACCTCACATGTGTGGTTTGAAAACCGTTTTCATATGTGGGCGGGACTTACGTATGCGTTCGCTTCTGTATGCGAGCTCACGGGGACAGGGGCGCTTTAAAAAAAATAAAATAAATTATTCTTCATTTTACTTTATTTATTTTAGTTTGACATGTTTTTCCGCCCTAAACATTTTTTTGATCACTTTTATACCTATTACAAGGAACGTAAACATCCCTTGTAATAGGAATATGGCATGACAGGTCCTCTTTACAGTGAGATATGAGGGGGGGGGTGTCAATAAGACCCCACATCTCACCTCTAGGCTGGGAAGCCTGAAAAAAATACAAAAAAAAAAAACAACAATCCTGGCTTTGATCGTAGCGGTGAGTCGGTAGAAGCACCGGAGGGCGGCGGGGGGGGGGGACATCCCCTCTTGCCTCCCGTAAGAATGATCAAGCGGTGGAACAGCCGCTATGATTGTTCTTATGGTGTAGGGAATCGCCGGCTGAAAAAGCCGATATCTGAATGATGCCTGTAGCTGCAGGCATCATTCAGATATCCCCGCACAAAGTCAAGGACGTCATATGACGGCCGGAGGGCGGGAAGTGGTTATTGCAGAGTATTGCCGGGCATTGCGGAGTATTGCCGGGCATTGCGGAGTATTGCAGGGCATTGCGGAATATTGCGGTGTATGGCAGGGTATTGCGGTGTATGGCAGGGTATTGCACGGGTATTGCACAGGGTATTGTGGAGGGTATTGCACAGGGTATTGTGGAGGGTATTGCAGAGTATTGTGGAGGGTATTGCAGAGTATTGTGGAGGGTATTGCAGAGTATTGTGGAGGGTATTGCAGAGTATTGTGCAGGGTATTGCAGAGTATTGTGCAGGGTATTGCAGAGTATTGTGCAGGGTATTGCAGAGTATTTTGCAGGGTATTGCAGAGTATTTTGCAGAGTATTGCGCAGGGTATTGCAGAGTATTTTGCAGGGTATTGCAGAGTATTTTGCAGGGTATTGCAGAGTATTGTGCAGGGTATTGCAGAGTATTGTGCAGGGTATTGCAGAGTATTGTGCAGGGTATTGCAGAGTATTGCACCAGGGTATTGCAGAGTATTGCACCAGGGTATTGCAGAGTATTGCACCAGGGTATTGCAGAGTATTGCACCAGGGTATTGCAGAGTATTGCACCAGGGTATTGCAGAGTATTTCGCAGGGTATTGCAGAGTATTTCGCAGGGTATTGCAGAGTATTGCACCAGGGTATTGCAGAGTATTGCACCAGGGTATTGCAGAGTATTGCACCAGGGTATTTTGCAGAGTATTGGCAGGGTGTATTGCAGAGTATTGGCAGGGTATAGCACAGGGATGGCTGAGCAGGGATGGATGGATGGATCTGTGACTGCAATTGTCACAGATCCAGCCCACAGTGCTGCTGCTGCCATCCGCTCCCTCCCCCTCCCCTCTCACACTGTACCGATCGGTACAGAGAGGGGAGGGAGGAACCGGCGTCATCAAATGACGCCGGTCTGTTTACAAGTGATTGCTCCGTCATTTGACGGAGCGATCACGTGGTAAACGGCCGCTATCAGCGGCGATTTACCGCGATTCGTGATCCGCCGGGTCCTCTGGACCCGGCGGTCACGGAGTTTCCCGTGTGCGCGCCCCAGGGGGCGCGCGGGAGCGCGATTCTGGGAGGACGTTATATAACGTCCTCCCAGAGTTAAGCAACCACCCTGCCGCCGTTATTTGTCGGCAGGTGGTTGTTAAGTGGTTAAGGACTGGTATAGGTGTACTATTTGGTGTGCAGTAAATAGGGGTCTAATACACGCATAAAATACTTTCACATATAGGAAGAATAGTATAGTGCATTTCTACTGTGGAGCATTGTGACTGCTGAGAGGTTCTGCAGCGATACTACAAAGAGTGACAAACGCAATTAGAAAAAAGTATTATAACTGCTGTGATAGACCAGTGGCCCCCGAAAACGACAGTTTGAAGCGGGGTGTTATATACCTTCTTCCACATATACTGCCCTTCTCTACAGCCTTTTGTCACTGGGTCATTTAAAAAGATGACAGGCAGAGGAAGAGGCAGGCCCTTCCGCAGGGGTGGTAGGGGTAGGGCAGGAGCACCAGGCCGGAGCCAAAGTGGGAAGTTGCAGAAGGTGCGTTCGATTACTTCAAAGGACGCACCATACTTGGTTGAGTGGCTCACTCAGCCTTACTCTTCTGCACCCTCCTCATCCTCTCTATCTGCACCCTCTTCACTCTCTGCTGTGTGCACCCCCAAAGACACTACCACCAACACCACCGCCACCATATACCCCCGCTTGAGTCACAGGAATTATTTTCCGATCCATCACAAGACTTCTCCGATGCGCAGGCATTCTTGACATTGGATCAGGAAGAGGAAGTAGCAACAACCACCACTCAGCAGTCTGACGACAGTACCCAGATCAGCCCAAGGATGTTGGTCCCCGTTGTTGCTGCCTACTCCGAGATCTCTAATGTTAGTGGTGGGGAAGGTGACGTAGATGATGATGTGTCTATGGACGTCACGTGGGTGCCCACAAGAGAGGACCAGGAGGGGAGTTCAGAGGGAGAGATGGACCAGCAGATAGGAAGGAGAGGCAGGCGGAACTTACATTGCACATAAGGGACAAACCAGACTGCTAATGTATCAGGACTCAGAGCGAGCCATCAACCATGTACGGTCACATCTGGCGCTCCCAGGACGCCGGCACATGGCTCTGCCGTGTGGGCTTTTTTAACGTGTCCGCTGCTGACAATAGTGTTGCCATCTGCAGCCTTTGCAGTCAACGCATAAGTCGCGGTAAGCCCAACACTCACCTAGGGACGACCGCCTTAAAAAGGCACATGAACTCCCATCACCGAGCCCAGTGGGAGCAACGCCGTCAGAACCCACAAAGCCAAACTCCAGGCTCTCACCGTCCAGCCTCTTCTACTACTTCTCCTCTCTCTTCACAGTTGTCCTCCACTCCACCTTCCATCATCCCATCCCCAAGTTTATCTGGAAAAAGGCAGGCTTCCGTGGGCCAAATGTTCGAGCATAAAAGAATGATGACGCTGGATAACCCTCTTGCCTAACGTTTGACCGCTGGCTTGTCAGAACTCCTAGCCCGCCAACTACTGCCATATAAACTGGTGGACTCGGAGGCCTTTCAAAAATTTGTGGCCATTGGAACACCACAATGGAAGGTCCCAGGAAGGAAATATTTCTCCCAGAAGGGCATCCCAGAGCTATATGGCCATGTTCAGCGGCAAGTGAATGTATCTCTGGCACACAGTGTCGGTGCCAAGATACATCTGACCACAGACACGTGGTCTAGCAAACACGGGCAGGGAAGGTATATTACTTTTACTGCCCACTGGGTGAACCTTCTGACGGCCGTCAAGCATGTAACCTGTGGCACCCGTGTAGATTTGGTTTTACCGCCATGGATTGCATGCAGGCCTGCCTCTTCTTCTCCTCCTCCTCCTACTCCATCCTCCCTCTCCTCTTCGGCTGACTCCTCCTCTTCCGCTGCTACCGTCTCTTCCGCTGCGCCGTCCAAGATCCCCAGAACCTATTCGACATGCCAGGTGAGACGTTGCCATGCTGTGCTGCGTCTGTTGTGCCTGGAAGCCAAGAGCCACATTGGCCCTGCACTCCTTTCAGCTTTGCGTTCACAGGCAGATCAGTGGCTAACACCGCTCAATTTGACAGTTGGTAAAGTGGTGTGCGACAACGGTGCCAATCTGCTGAGCGCTTTGAAACAGGGCAAAATTACACACGTGCCATGCATGGCACACGTCTTGAACTTGGTCGTGCAGCGATTCGTTGTCAAATACCCTGGGGTCCAGGACGTCTTGCAACAGGCAAGGAAAATCTCGGCCCATTTCAGAAGATCTTACACGGCCATGGCTCGCCTTGCTGACATTCAGCGGCGACACAATCTGCCGGTCAGACGTCTTATTTGTGACTGCCCGACGCGATGGAACTCAACCTTTTATATGCTTGATAACTGCACGTTTCTGCTGGAGCAGCCTAACGACTACCTGTACGAACTCTGCGCCAGAACAGGTTCTGGGGATCTTGTTTTTTTTTCACCGCGTCAGTGGCTGCTCATGCGCGACGCATGCAGACTTTTGCGGCCATTTGATGAGATCACCAAACTGGTCAGTCGCAGCCATGGCGCTATCAGTGACATCGTACCTTATGCCTTCTTTATGGAGCGTGCATTGCATCGTGTCATTGATCAAGCCGTCGAGGAGCAGGAGCAGGAAGATGAGGAAGTCGCAATGCTGGATGAATTCCCAGGGGGGGCTACTCTATCTGAGACAAGCCAACAACAGGAGTCTGAAGAGGAGTCAGAGGAGGATGGTGCCGGGGCGGATGAGGAGGAGCAAGAAGAGCATGCTTTAAACCTTTCTGGGATCCCTGCTGTTGTTGTTCGTGGATCGGGGGAGGAGATCGAGGACGACATTATCCTGGATGATGACGAGCAGGAGCCAGGCCACCACACTGCTTCCAGTTTAGTGCAAATGGGGGCCTTTATGCTCCAGTGTTTTAAGAGGGACCCCCGTATAAAAAGCATAAAGGGCAAGGACCATTATGTACGTACTTGGACCCCCGGTACAAACAAAAAATGGCAGAAATGTTACCACCATCACAGAGGGCTGTCAGAATGGAGCACTTCCAGGCCTTGCTTCGAGAAATGCTGCATTCTGCTTTTGCGTGCGCTGGCAGAGGAATTTCCACTCCCAGAGGAACAGTTGTGGATACCAATCCAACAGCACCTGCAAGAAGAGGGCGGTTTGAAGATGTCTTGGTCACTTCTGATATGAGATCATTCTTTCAGCCGACCCATCGACAGGTCTCATCCGGATCCAGCATCAGGGAACGCCTAGACCGACAGGTGTCCGACTACATCGGATTAACGGCCGATGTGGACGCTCTGAGAAGTGATGAACCCCTGGACTACTGGGTGGGCAGGCTTGACCTCTGGCCAGAGCTTGCACAATTTGCAACGGAACTGTTGGCTTGCCCCTCGTCCAGTGTCCTGTCCGAATGGACGTTCAGCGCAGCAGGGGGGATCGTGACCGATAAGCGCACTCGCCTAGCTCACGACAGTGTTGACTACCTCACATTTATAAAAATTAATGAGGCATGGATCTCTGAGGAATTCAACACGTGACCAGTAGACCATGTTTCATTCAAATTCCTCATGACAGGCCACAAATAATCCACCACCACCTATAACAATTATTCATGGTCCCTGTCTTCTTGGGTAAATACAGCGGCATAAAAGGCCTTTTATGTCCGTTGAATGCCTAATTTTTGGGGCCTGTAGTGCCCGAAACGTATTTATCCTGTGAATGCCTAATGTACCTCCAGCCACAGAATACAAAGTTCTTTGCTGTCAGGTGAATGCCTGTTGGCTAATTTTTGGGGCCTGTACTGGCCGACACTTACTTCTTTATCCAGGCTGTGAATGCCTAATTTTTCAGACTGGAATTGAAAATCAATTCCGCTAAATTGTGGAACGGATGCGGACCCATTTTACCGACGTGTGCATGGACCATATATGTATTTGACATGTATTTACCGGCTGCTGTCAGTTCTGGCTGATTTAGGCCGAGCTATTACAATAAAACCGAGCAATATTACAAAAAACAAAATAAACGTTATAACTGTATAAACGATTTATATAACTTATAAAAAAAAAAAAAACATTTATGGCAACTTTTCCAATAGCAGGATCATCTCCTGCACCCCCTTCATAGCCTGGCCTTGCGTCTCTTCCATGGCCTTCATGCGCTCCTGAATTGACAAAAATTTTCAGATAAGAAAACAATGCTTGTCGTTGTCGATCACAAATTTGCTTAATACTTCTGTTATGTCATTGTCCATGTTGTGGGACTATGTGTCACGGGCCGGGCAGGCGACTATAGAGGAGGCAGGAGGTGGATCCACTGTACCAGAGAGGGGATGGTACGAATCGCACTGAGGGACCGGTTCTAAGCAGCTACCGGTTTTCACCAGAGCCCGCCGCAAGGCAGGATGGACTTGCTGCGGCGGTAGCAACCAGGTCGTGTCCCCCAGTAGCGACTCCACCTCTCTGGCGGCTGAGGCTGGTGCGGTACAAAAGGACTAGGCAGAGGCAAGGTCAGACGTAGCAAAGGTCAGGGCAGGCGGCAATGGTTCATGGTCAGAGACAAAGGCAGAAGGTCAGGTACACAGGCAAGGTAAACTCAACGCGGAGCAGTGCCCACGGCCAGGGGGGCTGGCCGGAGCGCCGCAGAGGGGACGACGCCGTGAGTGCTCCGGGCTGGATGGGACACCCGGAGCACTCGGCGTTACAGTACCCCCCCCCTTAGGTCTCCCCCTTTTCTTGGAGCCCAAGAATCTACGGATGAGCTCTTTGTCTAAAATGTTGGTCTCAGGCTCCCAGGATCTCTCTTCAGGACCACAGTTCTCCCAATCAATTAAAAATAATTTTTTACCTCGGACGACCTTGGAGGCGAGGATATCTTTCACCGAAAAGACATCGGAGGAACCAGAGACCGGAGCAGGAGCGGTGACCTTGGGGGAAAATCGGTTAAGAATGAGGGGTTTAAGGAGAGACACGTGGAAAGAGTTGGGGATGCGAAGAGAAGGGGGAAGATGGAGTTTGTAAGAGACAGAATTGATTTGGTTTTTGATTTTATAAGGTCCGAGGTAACGAGGGCCCAGCTTGTAGCTAGGTACCCGAAACCGAACATATTTGGAGGAGAGCCACACTTTGTCACCAGGGAGATAGACAGGGGGAATTCTTCTCTTTTTATCTGCATGTCTCTTCATGCGGGCAGAGGCCAGTGATAGCGAGTTTTGAGTCTCTTTCCAGATAGAGGAAAAGTCCCGGGTTAATTCATCCACGGCAGGAACTCCAGAAGAAGTGGGAATGGGGAGGGGGGGCAAAGGGTGGCGGCCGTAGACCACAAAGAAAGGTGATTTGGAGGACGATTCAGAGTTCTTGAAATTGTATGAGAATTCCGCCCAGGGCAATAGGTCGACCCAATCGTCTTGACGGGAGGAGACAAAATGTCGTAAGTAGTCACCAAGGACCTGGTTAACTCTCTCCACCTGTCCATTGGATTGCGGGTGATAAGCAGAAGAAAAATTCAATTTAATCTTAAGTTGAGTACAGAGAGCTCTCCAAAATTTTGAGATAAATTGAACGCCTCTATCCGAGACGATATGTGAGGGAAGGCCATGGAGACGGAAAATCTGAAGAAAAAAGTGCTTCGCCAACTGAGGTGCAGTAGGCAGACCAGGAAGAGGGACAAAATGAGCCATTTTCGAAAAGCGGTCAACGACCACCCAGATGACAGTGTTACCATGAGACAACGGAAGGTCCGTGATGAAATCCATGGCAATGTGGGACCATGGTAGTTCAGGCACCGGTAGAGGAAGGAGAAGACCTGCAGGCTTCAGGCGTGGAGTTTTGTCACGTGCACAGATAGTGCAGGCTCGTACAAAGTCAGTCATATCTCTTTCCTGGGTAGGCCACCAATAGTGTCTGGCCAACAATTGTAAGGATTTTTTGATCCCAGCATGGCCGGCTAGATGGGAGGAATGGCCCCACCTAAGTATCTGGAGACGAAGGCCTGGAGGAACGAAAGTTTTTCCTGGAGGGACTGGCACCAGAGCAGCGGGAGCAGAGGAAATCAGGCACTCAGGGGGTACGATGTGTTGTGGGGGGTTCCCGGTTTCGGAGGCATCAGAGGAACGGGACAAGGCATCCGCCCTGACATTCTTGTCTGCGGGACGAAAATGGATCTGAAAATTGAACCGGGCAAAGAACAATGACCACCTGGCCTGGCGAGGATTCAAGCGCTGAGCGGACTGAAGGTAGGACAAATTCTTATGGTCAGTGTAGATGGAGATGGGGTGAAGAGAACCTTCCAGGAGATGTCTCCACTCTTCTAATGCCAACTTGATGGCCAACAGTTCACGGTCACCTATGGAATAGTTCTTTTCAGGAGGGGAGAAGGTTTTAGAGAAAAAACCACACGTGACGTTTCCTCCTTTAGCATTTCTTTGAAGAAGAACGGCTCCGGCTCCTACCGAGGAGGCGTCAACTTCAAGGAAGAACGGCTTAGTGGGGTCTGGTCGAGATAGAACAGGTGCCGAAGAGAAGGTGGTTTTTAGATGAGTAAAGGCTTCTTCCGCCTGAGGTGGCCAGGACCTTGGATTCGCGTTTTTCTTAGTCAGCGCCACTATCGGTGCCACGATGGTGGAGAAGTGGGGTATGAACTGGCGATAGTAGTTGGCGAATCCAAGGAAGCGCTGGATAGCACGGAGTCCAGAGGGACGTGGCCAATCTAAGACTGCGGAAAGCTTGTCAGGATCCATTTGAAGACCTTGTCCAGAAACCAGATAACCTAGGAAAGGAAGGCTGCTACACTCAAAAAGGCATTTTTCAAATTTAGCGTAAAGATGATTTACACGGAGGCGCTGGAGTACTTGACGGACATGGAGCCGATGTTCCTCAAGGTTGGTAGAGAAAATTAGGATGTCGTCAAGATAGACAACCACACAGGTATATAGTATGTCCCGAAAGATTTCATTGACAAAATCCTGAAAGACTGCAGGGGCGTTGCAAAGTCCAAAAGGCATGACGAGATATTCGAAGTGGCCGTCTCTGGTGTTAAATGCGGTTTTCCATTCATCTCCTTTACGGATTCTGATGAGGTTATAAGCGCCCCTGAGGTCTAATTTTGAAAAAACCTTTGCTCCGCGCAGACGGTCAAAGAGCTCCGAGATGAGAGGCAGAGGGTAGCGAATTTTAACAGTGATCTTATTAAGACCACGATAGTCTATGCAAGGGCGTAGTGAACCATCCTTCTTGGTAACGAAGAAGAACCCCGCTCCGGCTGGAGAGGATGATTTCCTAATAAACCCTCTCTTGAGGTTCTCCTGTATGTAATCGGACATGGCCTTGGTTTCGGGAGAGGAGAGAGGGTAAATTCTGCCACGGGGTGGTATAGTACCTGGGAGCAAGTCAATGGGGCAGTCGTAGGGTCTATGTGGAGGTAAGACCTCCGCCTGTTTTTTGCAAAAAACATCGGAAAAGTCCTGATAGGCCTTGGGAAGGCCAGGCAAAGGAGTAGAAATGGGAATTCGACTGGTGGGTATAGACTTAAGACAATGCTTGTGGCAGGAATAGCCCCAGGATTTGATGTCTCCCGTGGTCCAGTCGAGGGTAGGAGAATGACGCTGGAGCCAGGGTAGGCCAAGAAGGATGTCAGAAGTACAGTTCGGCAAAACAAAGAATTCAATCTTTTCTTGGTGAAGGACCCCAACGGACATGAGCAGGGGTTCGGTGCGGTAACGCACGGTACAATCCAGATTCTCTCCATTTACGGAGGAAATAAAGAAGGGTCTGATGAGACGGATAACAGGAATGTTGAACCTGTTGATGAAGGAGGCTTCAATAAAGTTTCCTGCAGAGTCCAGGAAGGCCACCGCAGAGAAGGGGGAGCCGGCAGAAGGAGAGATCCGCACAGGAATAGTCAGACGTGGAGAGGAAGAATTCACACCTAGTAACGCCTCTCCCACGCTCACTAGGTGCGAGCGTTTCCCAGACGTGGAGGACGAATGGGGCAGTCCTTTAGGAAATGTTCAGAGCTCGCACAATAGAGGCATAAGTTCTCATTCCTACGGCGAGACCTTTCTTGCAGGGTCAGACGAGATCGGTCGACTTGCATGGCCTCCTCGACAGGAGGCATGGTATCAGGATGCGTAGGATTCAGGAAGAGAGGAGCCAGGCGCGGATAACGCCTGGTACGAACAAGATCTTTCTCCAGGCGAAGCTCTTGGCGTCTTTCAACGTAGCGGATGTCAATGCGGGTAGCTAAGTGGATAAGCTCTGTCAGGGTGGAGGGTATGTCTCGTGCGGCCAGAGAGTCCTTGATGTGGCTGGATAAGCCTTTCTTGAAGGTTGCGCAGAGAGCCTCATTATTCCAGGCTAGCTCTGAGGCCAGTGTGCGGAACTGTATGGCATATTCGCCCACAGAGGAGTTTCCTTGGACCAGGTTAAGCAGGGCGGTTTCAGCGGATGATGCTCAGGCTGGTTCCTCAAAAACGCTACGAACCTCAGCAAAGAAGGACTGAACGGTGGCCGTAGCAGGGTCATTGCGGTCCCAGAGTGGCGTGGCCCAGGCCAAGGCCTTCCCAGACAACAGACAGACCACAAATGCCACCTTAGAGCGTTCTGTGGAAAACCGGTCCGACATCATTTCAAGATGCAGGGCACATTGAGACAAGAATCCCTGGCACATCTTAGAATCCCCGTCAAATTTCTCCGGAAGAGACAAGCGGATCTTTGAACTAGACGCGGCTGCTCGGAGAGGAGGAGATGCTGGAGCTTGTCGCGGCAGACGCTGCTGGACCATGGCGGTCAACTGCGCCAGCTGCTGTCCTTGTTGGGCAATCAATTGCGACTGCTGGGCAACCACGGTAGTGAGATCAGCGAGATTGGGCAGCGGCACCTCAGCGGCATCCATGGCCGGATCTACTGTCACGGGCCGGGCAGGCGACTATAGAGGAGGCAGGAGGTGGATCCACTGTACCAGAGAGGGGATGGTACGAATCGCACCGAGGGACCGGTTCTAAGCAGCTACCGGTTTTCACCAGAGCCCGCCGCAAGGCAGGATGGACTAGCTGCGGCGGTAGCAACCAGGTCGTGTCCCCCAGTAGCGACTCCACCTCTCTGGCGGCTGAGGCTGGTGCGGTACAAAAGGACTAGGCAGAGGCAAGGTCAGACGTAGCAAAGGTCAGGGCAGGCGGCAATGGTTCATGGTCAGAGACAAAGGCAGAAGGTCAGGTACACAGGCAAGGTAAACTCAAAATACTTCCGCAAGGTACTAGGACAACAAGATCCGGCAAGGACAGGAAGGGGAAGTGGGTTTAAATAGGTTTTGGGTAGTGGAACCGTAATTGGACCGGGCACCAATCAATGGTGCACTGGCCCTTTAAATTTTAGAAGACCGGCGCGCGCGCGCCCTAGAACACAGCGGGGCCGCGCGCGCCGGGAGGAAGCAGGAAGAGGAAGGTAAGTGGAGAGGAGAGCGGAGCAGCGCCCACGGCCAGGGGGGCTGGCCGGAGCGCCGCAGAGGGGACGACGCCGTGAGTGCTCCGGGCTGGATGGGACACCCGGAGCACTCGGCGTTACACTATGTGTGCACAGCTAGTAATTATTTTGTGGCTGCATATATGACCTGGAGGTTTTTAATGTTCGCCTCCCATTGAAATGAATGGGGCCCGCCGCGAACCCGCGGTTCGCGAACATTTACCCGCGTTCGCGCGATCGCATTCGCGAACCGTCCCGGGAGATGTTCGTCCATCCCTACCTGCTGGCTCGAGGCTGTGTTACTGCAGGTAGGCCCAGAAGTCTGTCTGGGGCCTACTTAACTGAAGGTGGTCCTGTGCTGTCTTGCCTGCATGGAAGAAGCCAAGGAAACTGAGAAGATCCAAGGGGGGCCCTTACTGGAGAGAACCGGGCTGAAGGCTGGTGGTTTCTCAGGAAGGGCCTGGTGACTCGTTTGGAGGATGCACCCAAGTTAACCTACCTCACAGTACTGCCGGATGGCTTAAAGGCTCTGGTACTGTGCAGCTGACCTACAACTATCTGACTGCTGGTTACACAATCCTGTGGCAGAGGATTATCCAGGAGTTCCATGTATTGCTAAGTCTGTGGCAGAGACTTGTCCGTGCATTATACCGGCTGCTAGGTCATTGTGAGAGGCCTATCCGGTTGTTGCAAGATCCAGTGACAGAAATCTGTTTGTTCTCTGGATTCAAGAAAGTAATTTGTGATCTGCAATAAGGTATCTGAACTTCCCCTAACCCTCTATCCTTCTACTACTGCAAGTTTGTTTATTAAAGCATTGGAAAAAGACTGAAGTGACTGGCGTTCACATCTGTTTGAAACTTCCTAACATAGAAACTTAGTTGTGGGACGGTGAAAGGTGGGGTAACGGCAGGACCCAAATTTAATCCAGCAGCCCTCTAGGGGGTATCGCTACACACATAAGACATAGTAAACACAATAAACAAAAAAAAAAGGCCCAAAGGACGCACAAAAGTGCAATATCACCACTAGTCGGGAGCCACCACCCCCTCTCAAGGCGAGAACGCAGTGGAGGTCAGTGAGCAGCGGCATTCCCCATAAAGGGAACATAACTCCAAGGATTTGACATATTGGGGGTAAATGGTAAGGCATGGGGAGTGAGTCCAAAAGGGGACCCGCTGTCAGCACGAGGTGCAAGGCCTGCACCTGTCAGCGGTGGACAGTTCATCAGGTTAGGTCATCTCCCGTGGGGAGGAAGGGATGGGTGCTTGACCAGAGGGGCCCTTCCTGGGTCCGTTGTGTTGTCTGCAACAGGCCGGATGCCAAGGTTCCGGCCGGGATGGCAGAGGTATCTCTGACAAAGCTCTCCAATCAGGGATGTCTACAGAAGGCAGTCCAAGGGAATACAAGAACTGTGGTAGGTCATCTTTGTTCCGCAGTGTGAACTGCTGGCCATCCTTAGTAGCTGAGAGGCTGAACGGGAATCTCCATCTGTAAGTCAGTTGAGCATCCTGCAAAATTTTCAATAGTGGCTTAAGGGCACAACGTTGCATAAGCGTGCGTCTGGAAAGGTCAGGGAAGAAGGTTAACTTAGCACCATAGAAATCCATGTGGCGGACTCCCCTTACTTGAAACATTATGTTCTCCTTCAGTGAATATTTGTGCAATTTACAGATAATGTGTCTGAACTTGTCAGGGTCCTCCGGTGGGGGCCGCAGGGCTCTATGGGCCGGTCTATCTCTATATGATCAGGTGCTTGACGGCCCAATATTTGCTTGAAAACCCCTTTCAGGGTGGGTATAATATCCTTCGGGCCTGTGGCTTCAGGAAGGCCTCTAATGCGGATGGTAACCCTGCGACTCCTGTTCTCAAAGTCATCCATTTGATCTAGCAGGGAGTTGATTCTGCGGTCTTTCATTGTACATTTGTCAGCGAGAGCCTGTATGGCAGGGGTGGTCTCATCCCACTGTGTCTTCAGGACTTCTACTCTGCCTCTCAGGTGGGCCGTATCCGCCTGAAAGGCCTCAATGTCCTGGCGCAGGGCCTTTTATACTCTGTGAGCAAACCGCTCCAGATCAGCCTTAGTGGGGAGGGATAGAATGTGAGAGCGTATGTCCTTGTCTCCCCAGGCATCACCCACGTGATGACTATTGTATAACCGATGTATTATGATCTGCATACCACATTCTACCCCATAACCTTACTTATACCTAATACATGAGACCACACATTCAGTTTGGAATAAAACATGGCCGTAGCAGCCTAATTTATTTAAACCTTACACCAGTTATTAAAAACACCAACCATCAAACATAATCTGAACCCATGTTCTCCTAACATTGCCTCCTAGCGTTGGTCTTTGCAGGGACCTATAATTACCATAATAATAATAATAATCATAACAATAACAACCCACCTGACACTGCGGTACCTTCAACTGGTCATAGGCCTCAAGCCGACCAGCTGCTCAGAGACGACCACTGACCGCAGTGCCCCCATTATCAAACTATTCCAGCTAAACCACTGTTAGCTGGAATACACCCTGCCACGACAATCCGCTCACCTGTAAAATAAAAGAAACAAAACAGAACAGAACAGCCAAAAAAAAAACCAACAACCTATCATCAGGGAGGTATACAGAAAAAGAGGAGGGTAGAGGCGCCAACAGTGTAAATCCTACTTGATAAAGCATGTAAGTGTAGTCTGTCCACTTACTGGTTCACTTGGCAATGTAGTCCATCTGGGGTGGTAGTATCCTGAGGTCTGAAGTTGCCGCTCTGCAGGCTCTGATGATGTGTCTCTCGGCCAGATGGTGTGATGGATGTTTGAAATCCGTGTCACAGGCTCCCAGCGGTGTCACATGACAGGAAGCTCACGCTGTCCAGTCCGGAACGCGGAAGCGGCGGTGACGTCACACAGCAGAGCTGCCATTCAAAGATGGGGTAGGGAGTGTCGCATGGCTGCCTTTGTTTGTTTTTATACCAACAGACTATTTTAGAAGTGCTATTAGTGCCACCATTATATCTTTTTTTTAAAGGCATCACACTGCTAGGAGCGCCGGAATTCTCCCCCTTTCTATAATATCATCAGGGAGGGTGGGTTGTTAACTTTCCCCCGCACTGTGTTGCCTTAGGGGGCGGGGAATACCTTTTTGTTCAGACTTGTCCCCTCCCTCCTTTACACTTCTTAGCCAATCACTCTTACTTTACATCTGCATACCCTGTTCACTCAGTCATGCCAGCCCTCCGCCTATTGCATTCTTTCTTTTTGCTCCGGGCTTTTCTTGACTATTGTATAACCGATGTATTATGACCTGCATACCACATTCTACCCCATAACCTTACTTATACCTAATATATGAGACCACACATTCAATTTGGAGTAAAACATGGCCGTAGCAGCCTTATTTATTTGAACGTTACACCAGTTATCAAAAACATCAACCATCAAACATAATCTGAACCCATGTTCTCCTAACATTGCCTCCTAGCGTTGGTCTTTGCAGGGACCTCTAATTACCATAATAATAATAATAATCATCATAACAATAACAACCCACCTGACACTGCGGTACCTTCAACTGGTCATAGGCCTCAAGCCGACCAGCTGCTCAGAGACGACCACTGACCGCAGTGCCCCCATTATCGAACTATTCCAGCTAAACCACTGTTAGCTGGAATACACCCTCAGAACCCATACCACAGTTAGGTCCTGACCGCTTGCTTTTTGAGGTATCTTCATTCCCCCACAAAGACCAAACACCCGCCACAGCCCCAAAGGGGAACTCCTTACCCTTTGGTGCCCCTCCAAACCCTCAGGGCTCGTTGAATGCTATCCTGGAGACCCAAGGCTCACAAGTCAGTACCCACCTCGTTCAAGTGGACGCCATCACCCCACAAATATCGCCATGTGTCTACCTCCAGCTCCAAGTGCCTTATCACCAACCCTCCGTTCTTTACCACAAACCTCCCCACATACCGATTAATTTTTCTGCGAGCCCTGTTGATGCCCTCCACGGACCTCGCCCCTCTCCAGGCAGTCCGTGCAACCATATCGGACCACACAATGATCATGTCCGGGAAGGACATCCGGAGCCGCAGAAAATCAAATTTAATGTCTCTCGTCACATCCAACATGGACCTCATTCCCAGATCATTGCCACCTATGTGCAGTATTAAAACGTCAGGTGGCCTGTCCAACCTAGCAAAACGGTGCACTTCAGGAACCATTCTGCTCCACAGCATACCAGGAACTCCCAGCCAGCGGACGCATGCCTCATGTCTCGGGAACCCCAGCTGCCGACCTTCAGGCCTAACGTCAGCCCTCTTAGCCCCCCAGAATACAAACAAATGGCCCAGTATCCAGACCAAACCTTGCATCCCGCCTGAAAATAAAAGAAGAAAACGACAACTTCCATGAACCCCAGAACCAACATATACATAGTCATAGACAACCACCCCAGGCATTTATTTTTTTATTCCAACCCTACCAGTAACTGAGGGCGGACATACAGCCGGAATCATCTAGACTCCCACCGGCCTATCCGCTTAACCGCCTCCTCATCCATTCCGCACCTGGCCGCCTCTGTAGCCGCCCCAATCCGGAAAGAGTGAGAGGAGAATTCCTTATCCTGGAGCCCCAAAGCCCGAACGCAGTTTCGAAATACAGCAATAAACTGATATCTGGAAAGAGGGGTCCCGTCCGCGTGTATCAAGAATGAACCCGTCGTCAGCTGGATCATTCTCAACATGGGCAATATTAAATACTCAGCTGACACCATCCGAAGCCTAAAGAACTTTACCACTATACTACCAACACCCATCCAAAAAAAACTACAAAAAGAACGAATCCTAAGAATTAGTCAACTATCAACAGGAAAAAACATTAGAGCCCCACGGATACTACAACATCTATCAAGTGCCCTAATCAACACCAGATCGGCAGTCAAACACAGACAGGAAATCCATGATTTCATCACTCAACACAACATAGATTGCCTCTTCATCACTGAAAGCTGGCTAACACCCGACTGCAATACCATCCTAGCAGAACTAGTGCCGGAGAACTACCGCATCCTAACGGAGCATAGAACAGGACAAAGAGGAGGAGGCCTAGCAGTAATTTACAAGGACCACCTCACGTTCATCAAACCAACTCTACAGAACTCATTACCTTTTATGGAAACGCTCACTTTGCAACTTCAAACTACACCCCAGGATACCGTCCACATACTGCTCTGCTACAGACCACCGGGACCAAAGACACAACTCCTCACACATTTCGATGAATTTTTCTCGACATACACCATGAAAACCAAAAACCTCCTGCTACTCGGAGACTTCAACCTCTGGGCCAATGCCCCCGAAGACCCTATCGCCACCGCCTGCATCGACCAACTAGAAAAACTAGGCTTGCAACAACTGATAAATACTCCTACACATGTATCAGGTCACACTCTTGACCTAATCTTCAAACAAAATATGGACATCAACACACTGGACAACCAGCCTCTACCATGGACAGACCACCATGCCATCAAATTTACCATAACGACCAACACCACCAGACAAAAATCAATACAATCAGCAATAACATACTGGACAAGATCACAGAAGAAACTATACTCTGAACTTTTCAAAACCACACTACAGAACAATATGGAAATGCTAAACCAAAACCACTCAACAGAAGAAACACTCAACTCCCTGAACAAAGCTTTGCTACAGACAGCAGACACGGTTGCTCCAAGACGCAGAGCGCGCATCCGCAAAAACAACGCGGGCTGGTTCAATGACGCTCTGACTTTACTGAAACAAGAACGCAGAAGAGCAGAAGGAGCATGGAGAAGAAATTCAACAAAGGAGAACTACACAATCTACAAAGCACTCACTAGGAAATATCATAAAGCAATCTTCAAAGCAAAAAAAGACCATTTCGCTAACACCATCGCAAAAGCCCTAAACCGCCCCCGTGAACTCTTTAAACTAGTGGCCCAGACCATGAATCCCATCTGCTTGGAGTCTTCAGCAAACAAAACACAGGAATTCTGCAATGAACTGTCAAATTTTTTTATCAACAAAATCGATAACATTAGGAAAATAATTCAGCAGGAAAAATCAAACAACCCCACACGGCCAAAGGATGAAAAGAACCAGATAAATAATCTGCAATCAAAGAAATTTACTCTGGTCCCAATTACAATCGACACTACTAAAAACATCATCAGAAGCCTCCGAGATAGTACTTCACCGAACGACATCATTCCGGCAAAACTACTGAAAGAATGTACCGACATCTTAGCACCGCTCATAACACACTTCATCAACCAATCGTTCAAAGAATGTATTGTGCCGACTTCCCTTAAACAAGGAATAATCAAACCCCTCCTAAAGAAACCTAACCTTGACCCGAATGACCCAAATTTTAGAAGACCGGTAACAAGCCTGACCACCATCTCCAAGATCATCGATAAAGTTGTAACACAACAGCTACAACTTCATTTGGATACCCACAAACTCCTGGATCCACTTCAATCGGGGTTCCGCCCAGGCCATGGGACGGAAACGGCACTTCTTAAAATATGGGACGACGCACTAGAAGCAGCAGATGACGGAGAATCGTGCCTCTTGGTGCTACTGGACCTTAGTGCAGCCTTTGATACAGTAGATCACAAAATTCTACTTACGCGCCTCACAGAAGTGGCAAGAGTCGCGGACGAGGACCTACCATGGTTCACATCCTTTTTGGAAAACAGATCCCAGACAGTGAAACTGGGAGCCTTCACCTCGGCACCACGCATAAATACATGCGGAGTCCCTCAAGGATCACCCCTGTCACCGGTACTCTTCAACATCTACCTCCGACAACTCCTCAAAATCATCAGTGAACAGGATCTACGTTATCACTCCTATGCAGACGACACCCAACTTTACTTTCGCATCAACAACAAAAAAGAACAATATTACGGGCTGGAAAAATGCCTTACATTAATCAACAATTGGATGACAGAGAGCTCCCTCAAGCTTAATGCATCCAAAACAGAACTGTTCATTTTCCACGCTAATCGAAAGAAAAACGCTAGGACCACATGGACACCATCCACCATCCTTGGACAAAACATAACCCCAAGCACCAAAGTAAAAAGCCTGGGAGTCATCTTTAACTCAGACATGACTATGGAGGCACAAATAGGATCAGTAGTTAGCGGATCTCACCACCTTCTCCGCCTGCTACGAAGACTTATCCCTTTCATCCCAGAAAAAGACAGAGCAGTAGTAGTCGGAACCATCATCAATTCCCGGCTTGACTACGCTAACTCCCTTTATCTAGGACTTCCCAAATACCAGATTGCACGTCTACAAGTCATCCAAAACACAGCGGCCAGACTGGTAACAGGGAAAAAACCCTGGGAATCAATCACACCATCCCTGAGAAGCCTCCACTGGCTATCCGTAAAGGATCGGGTCACATTCAAGACCCTCTGCCTCACCCACAAATGTGCACAAGGAAAGGCACCACAATATCTATGCGAAAAAATAAAACACTACACCACTACTCGTGACCTTCGATCAACCAACCAAAACCTCCTCCATATCCCCAAGACTCGCTACAAAGCCAAGGGAGAACGAAGGTTTGCTGTCCAAGGACCAAGACTATGGAATGCGCTACCCATGAACATCCGCATGGAAGAAAACCATCGAGCCTTCCGGAAAAAACTAAAGACCCATCTCTTCTAAGGATCTCAACGACACTGGATGCCAAGCGCCTTGAGGCGATTTAGTTCGCAATTGTAGCGCTATACAAGTTCTCACTCACTCACTCACCCACGACGGACGGGCGAAACTCCAAGTAACCCTTCACGGCCCCTACTGGGCACAACGGAGAACCTCGAACCGGGAAAACTTGCACCAACTTACCTCTTCCCATCTGGTCCGTCTTAGATTTCCTGAGCACTAATGACACTCCTTCCTCCGTCAACCCTACTTCACTGCCAGCTTTGGATGGGCTAACCAACTCACCTATCCGAAATGCTCCAAAAAACGCTAAAGAAAACGCCACCTTGAACAGCAAGACTTCATAACCAGACGAGCACAGACCCGTCAACTGCCCCATGATCCCTCCCAACAGAGCAAACGAGACGGGCCGCCTGCCGTCTTTCTTCTGTCCCCCCGTCCATAGCCCTTGAATGCCTGACGTACCCAAAAGTCCTTGGTAAAATCAGGACAACCCTGCCATTTAAACAGAAAAGCCAACCCTGCTAACTTCTTACTCAGACTCAACCTGGATACCCCGGCTTCCATGTTCCTGGACAGAAAATACAACACCAATAACCTCACATCGGAACTCACAGAGTCGGCTCCAGCCTCCCGCACCAACTCTTGCCACTCCAGCCACACCTTCTCATAAGCCGCCCATGTGCCCCTACTCACCGATTTCCTGATCCAACCTGACACTATTCCAACGGAATCCTCAACAGCCAGCCTGGACAAGGAACCCCACATTGCTCCGCATCCGGTTCCAACTCTCGGAATCTGTCCCACTGAAAACGAGACAGCACGTCAGCTATGACATTGTCCCCCCCCCGGGAGATGTACCGCATACACAAACACATTAAGTTGTAAGCATCTCAATACCAGGTGGCCCCGTGAAACCTCACCTTCAGATCCCTGAAACATGCACCCCATAGTTCTACCGCCAGTACCACCGGGAACAGTTCCAACAGATCCAAGTTCTTAGTGAAACCAGCATCAATCCACGACTGTGGCCAGGGGCCCGCACTCCACTTGCCTTGAAAGAAAGCCCCAAACCCTGAACCCCCAGCAGCATCCGTGTATAGCTCCAAATCAAAATTGCTAATCGGTCCGGACATCCGCAAAGCCCTGCCATTGAAGGACTCCAGGAAAGAATACCAAACCTGCAAGTCCTCCCTGTGTTCCCTGCCCAAACGCACAAAGTGTGTGGGTGACCGGATCCCAGCCGTGCTGGCCGACAACCGTCGGCAGAACACCCTGCCCATCGGAAGAATGCGGCATTCGAAGTTAAGCTTACCCAGCATCAACTGCAGCGCCCGCAGCTGCACCTTTTTTAGCCCCATCATGACCTCCAGCTCCCGCTTGAGAGCCTCCAGCTTGTCCAATGGCAGGCGGCATTCCATGGCATCCAAATCCAGGACAATGCCCAAAAACGTGATAACCGTGCAAGGTCCCTCAGTTTTGTCGGGCGCCAATGGAATGACAAAACGCTCTGCGATGTGTTCCAAGGTGGCCAGGAGCACCGCACAGACCCTGGACGAGGCTGGACCCACACAAAGGAAGTCGTCCAGGTAGTGAATAATGGAATTCACCCCCGACACGTCCCTGACCACCCATTCAACAAATGAGCTGAACTGTCCAAACAACACGCAGGATATGGAGCATCCCATCGGTAAACACATGTCCACATAAAACGCGTTATCCCAGTGACACCCCAGGAGGTGAAAGCTATCCGGGTGTACCGGCAACAGCCTAAAAGCCGCCTCGATGTCGGCCTTAGCCATCAATGCCCCCTGCCCATACCGGCGAACCCAACCTACTGCTGCATCAAATGAAGTGTAACTCACTGTACACGCTTCTGGATCAATCGCGTCATTGACCGACCCATCCTTCGGAAAGGACAGATGGTGAATGAGACGGAACTTGTTGGGCTCCTTCTTGGGGACAACCCCGAGCGGCGAGACCACCAAATTCGCTAAGGGGGGGGGAGGGAGGCCCATGCGGCCCAAAGCAACCTCCTTGCGCAGTTTTTTCGGCGATCACATCAGCATGCGACCACGCTGGAGTGGGCCAGCAGCACCGCCGTCATCTCTCCTAGACTCCACCATTCCTGGTCCAGACTGCACCTGCCCAGGATGACCGGCCGAGGAGGTAGGTGGCCCGGTCACCGCGGCCCCCGCCGACCCCCGCCGAGGCTCCAATCCCACCGGGGACCCCCGGGGGGCGGAGCCCGCGCCATCAGCCATGCGCAAGCTCCGATCATGAGGGGGATTCCTCCCGGTACCCCCCGCCCTAGGCAAGGCAGTGCGCTTGGCCGGGGGGCCCGAAGGGGCTCTAGGGCAGGGGTGTCCAAACTTTTTTCAAAGAGCGCCAGATTTGATAAAGTGAACATGCGCGAGGGCTGACCATTTTGCCTGACATTCTTTGAACCATTAAAATTCGGTCTAAGTGTGTTCGTTCGAGCACTAATACACTGCCCAACAAAAATTCTCTTGCCTTTGTGGCTGTGTGAGTAAAGAGATGAGCTAATTCGTATTATTTGGATATACCGTATTTATTGGTGTATAACACGCCCCTTCACTTTAAGAGGGAAGTTTCAGGTAAAAAACGTAAAATTTTAAATAAAGAACTGTAAAGCAAAATAAGGGTCAGTGCCCATCTGCAGACCCCCAATTGCCAGGAATGCAGCACCCACCATTGCCAGCAATGCAGCACCCACCATTGCCAGGAATGCACTCACCCATCATTGCCAGGAATGCAGCACCCATCATTGCCAGGAATGCAGCACCCACCATTGCCAGGAATGCACTCACCCACTATTGCCAGGAATGCACTCACCCACTATTGCCAGGAATGCACTCATCCATCATTGCCAGAAATGCACTCACCCATCATTGCCAGGAATGCAGCCCCACCATTGCCAGGAATGAAGCCCCACCATTGCCAGGAATGCAGCCCCACCATTGCCAGGAATGCACTCACCATTGCCAGGAATGCAGCCCCACCATTGCCAGGAATGCAGCCCCACCATTGCCAGGAATGAACTCTAATTGCCAGGAATGCAGCCCCACCATTGCCAGGAATGAACTCTAATTGCCAGGAATGCAGCCCCACCATTGCCAGGAATGAACTCTTATTGCCAGGAATGCAGCCCCACCATTGCCAGGAATGAACTCTAATTGCCAGGAATGCAGCCCCACCATTGCCAGAAATGCAGCCCCACCATTGCCAGGAATGAACTCTAATTGCCAGGAATGTAGCCCCACCATTGCTAGGAATTAACTCTAATTGCCAGGAATGCAGCCCCACCATTGGTAGGAATGCACTCACCATTGCAGCCTGTCCCAAGTGTCCATCTGCAGCTGTGCCCAAAAATTAAGCTTTATCATTTTTAAATGTTGCCGCTCGCCGAGATACTTAGAGCCGGATGTCCTGTGTACTCGGCTGTACTCGGCTCCTCTCGCGGTCCTGCCCCTTGGCCCGGCTCCTATGATTGACATAACACAGGTCCAATAGAGGGACTGGGCGTGACTGCGAGTGGAGCCGAGTACACAGTACACTCGGCTCGGGCTGTTTCGTCGGCGCTCGCTCCCCTCACAGACACACAGCAGGGATCGGCGTATAACACGCACCCACGATTTTCCCCTGATTTTAAGGGGAAAAAAAGTGCGTGTTATACGCTGATAAATACGGTATATCTTTTGTGGCGCTGGGAGATCGTCGGGGGCCACAAAAAATATATATGTTTAGATAACCAGGCGGGCCGTTCAAAACCGGGCCGCGGGCCGCGATTGGCCTGCGGGCCGGACTTTGGACATGCCTGCCCTAGGGGGACTCCCAGTCTGCCGCTGAGCTCTAGGGGAGGGGCCTGGTGAGTAGCGCTCTGGAGGTCTGGACCTGCAAGCTCGCCCAGCCTCTCTCCCCGTGGTACCTGCCGATCCTGACGGACCCGAAAGCATCGGCCCCAGGGTCTCCTGGAGCGAATCCTCACCCCGTGTCGCAGCCTCTGCCCGCAATTGGGCCAGAAGGTTCTCCACAGTAGACATGCTGCTGGTATCTAGAACTTTCCCCCGCTCTGTGTTGCCTTAGGGGGCGGGTATTACCTTTTTGTTCAGACTTGTCCCCTCCCCCCTTTACACTTCTTAGCCAATCACACTTACTTTACATCTCCATACCCTGTTCACTCAGTCATGCCTGCCCTCCGCCTATTGCATTCTTTCTTTTTGCTCCGGGCTTTTCTGGCTGTCTATCTAGGCTGTCAGATCCGGAGGGGGAAGAGGGGGGAGGAAGAGACAGCAGCGGCATGTGTGGAGAGCTGATAGGGGAGGCCGCCCGGGTAGCGTGCTCACTGGGCGCCATTTTAGAAGTACCTGCCGTTCCCCTGAGAGTGCCGGAAAAGTAGTTATCCAGCAATCCAGACCGGCCCAGAGGAGTCCGGACATCTTGCGCTTCGGAGGATGTTTTAGTGTCTGAATCCCCCCAGGAAAGCTGCCATAGGAGCGTTGTAGAGAGAGACACAGAGCTCAGAGGAAGCACGTCTTCAATCGCTCATGCCATAGCCATGTCCCCTGGACTGGACTTTTGACTAAGATTCTGCCTGCTGATTTTGTACTTTGCTGCCAGCATGTTGCTGACCCTGGCCTGTCTCTAATCTGGACTCTAATTGTAATTCTGTACCTGTGCCATTCTGGTGGCCTAGTAGTCCACGTCTCCACCACCAGGAGTGCTTGGACGGGAATTGTGCAAGAAGCCACCCTTGCCATCTCAAGCTCCACTAACAAGTATGTGGCACAAACATTCAGGAAGAGACCTGCTCAACAATCACTGTACAGAATAAATCCCTGTACTGGATCCCGTTAGATAGCATGCTCTGCCGTTGACCAGGTTCAAGGGAGATGGGTTCTGGCATTTAAGAAGCTGAAATCTTTTTGGAGATTTCTGGAGATTTTTTTTCTGTGGCAAATTCTTGCTGTGACCAGCCTTTGCTTGGCCTTGGTGTCCCAGGCAGTGATGCACTTATCTAGACTTTTGCATCATGAAAATGTTGCGGATAATTCTTTTTAGCACCCTATTGACCTGATGGACCAGGTTGTTTGGGAGATCAAAGACCCTTGTTGGGCCTACTTTAATTCTGGTGATCTGGTGGCCCACATCAGCACAGTCGCTGTAGTCATCCACAGAGTCCTTTCACTGACATGTTGGTTGGCTTACTATACTTCTAAAATACTTTAAAGTGGTTGTAAACCCTTACAGACCACTGTTACCTACAGGTAAGCCTAGATTAAGGCTTTCCTGTAGGTGCAAGAAATATCTCCTAAACCTACACGGTTTAGGAGATATTTGCAAAAAAGACAGGCACCGATGTCTACGGCGCATGCGCACTGAGCATGCCGTTTCTGAAGGTGATCGTGCCGTGACTGTCGGCTCCCGCGCGGGTGCGCGGGAGTGACATCATCGCGGCTCCGGCCAGTCACAGCGCCGGAGCCGCGATACCTGGAAGTCACTCTGGGAGAGATGGCGGCGACTGAGGAGGGGAACGAGGACCGCTGCGGGGGCTTTGATCTCAGGTAAGTAATTCATAATGAGCTAGTATGCTATGCATACTAGCTCATTATGCCTTTGTCTTCTTGCAGGGTGCCTTTTTTTTTTTTTTGTAGAGGGTTTACTTCCTCTTTAACTCAGTTCTCTTTTGTTGTTTTGTAATAGACTTTTCAGATCTTGAGATTGGCAAGAATACTGTGGGTGGAGCACTTACTTTCCCATGGCTAGACTACAGAAAACCACACCTTATTTTTGTGCTCACAAACATCCCCTTCATTTGCAAAAGACCTCCTCAAACCTGTTTTGGCAGAATCCAAGTGGCTCTGGAGTGCCAGATCTCCAAACTCCATTGACAAGGCATTAATAGGTAGGGATAGCTCTGGGCCAGTGGCGTCACTAGGGTTGGTGTCACCCGGTGCGAAAAAAAATGGTGTCACCCCCCAACAACTATAGTCCCCCCTCAGTACAGACCCCCCTCCACTAACTACAGACCCCACTCCCACAGTATAGATCCCCTCCCTCAGTACAAACCCGCTCCACTAAGTACAGACTCCCCGCCATCAATATAGACCCGCCTCCCTCAGTATAAATCTCCCCCTCAGTACAGACACCCCCACCTCAGTGCAGACCGCTCCATCAGTACAGACACCCCCACCTCAGTGCAGACCCCCTCAGTTACAGACACCCCCTCAGTTACAGACACCCCCCTCAGTAACAGACACCCCCCTCAGTAACAGACACCCCCTCAGTTACAGATCCCCCTCAGTTACAGATCCCCCCTCAGTTACAGACCCCCCCTCAGTTACAGACCCCCCCTCAGTTACAGATCCCCTCTCAGTTACAGATCCCCCCTCAGTTACAGATCCCCCCTCAGTTACAGATCCCCCCCTCAGTTACAGATCCCCCTCAGTTACAGATCCCCCCTCAGTTACAGACCCCCCCTCAGTACAGACACCCCCCTCAGTACAGACACCCCTCAGTTACAGATCCCCTCAGTTACAGACCCCCCCTCAGTACAGACCCCCCCTCAGTACAGACCCCCCCTCAGTACAGACACCCCCCTTAGTAACAGACACCCCTCAGTTACAGACCCCCCCCTCAGTACAGACACCCCCCTCAGTACAGACCCCCCCTCAGTACAGACCCCCCTCAGTACAGACCCCCCCTCAATACAGACACCCCCTCGGTACAGACAACCCCCTCAGTACAGACACCCCCCTCAGTACAGACAACCCCCTCAGTACAGACACCCCCCTCAGTTACAGCCCGACCCTTGGTGCAAACTCCCCCTTGTGCAGACCCCAGCAGTACAGACACCCCCTCCCCCATCAGTAAAGATGCCCCCCTTACCTTACAGACCTCAGAACAGAGCGGCAGATACACACAGCGGTGTGTCTCTCGAGCGCGGGCTCCTCCTCCTCCTCTGTGGATGTAAACAGAGAGGAGGCAGAGGGGGCGGCGGCTTCCTTCCGCTCCGCTGAGGGACACAGCCGCAGCGTGAGCCTAAGGCACAGGGCAGCGGGCGGGCGATGTCAGTGTGGCCGCTGCGCTACCCACGGGTGTCACCCCTCTGGTGGGTGTCACCCGGGTGCGGCCCGCCCCCCCCGCACCTGGCTAGCAATGCTAGTGCTCTGGGCTATCAAGCTGTTGTAATCTACTTTTCCCAGGAGACCTTCTGGCATCCATCCCATCTTTTCTAGCCACCGGCTATTTGTGTGCTTTGCAGTAGGCGAAAACCATTTCCAGTATCTGAAGCGCAAATAAACAGATACAGTATACATCACATGATTGTACATTTGCACATTTTGTATCTATGCTGGTATTTATTGCACAGGAATATTGATACACTAAAGCCCTGTACACACGATCGGATTTCCTATGGATTCTAATCCGATGGATTTTTCCATCGGAAATCCGATGAAGCTGACTTCCATCAGTCTTGCCTACACACCATCAGTCAAAAATCCGACCGTCCCAAACGCCGTGACGTAAAACACTCCGACAAGCCGAGAAAAATGAAGTTCAATGCTTCTGAGCATGCGTCGACTTGATTCTGAGCATGCGTGGGTTTTTTGTCTAATGGAGTTCCACATAGACAATCGGAATTTGCTATAGTTTTTTTTCCCATCGGATAAATTTAAAACATGTTCTATTTTTTCTCACCGACCGATGTATGGGACCGATGGGGCCCATACACGATCGGTTTGTCCGATGAGAAAAGTCCATCGGACTGTTTTAATCGGTAAAACCGATCGTGTGTACACAGCATAAGAGTTTGGATACATTTTATATCATTAGCGCAGCATTATTTATTTGTTTTTAGATTAATATTTCACATTTATATTGGGAGTGTGATATTTGCTGCTTGCCTATAGATTACATCATTTTCATCTTATTCGCTCTCAAGACATTCTATAATTTATGACATGGAAAATAATTACCATGGATGCGAATCCCTTAAGTCAGTGGTTCTCAACCTTCTAGTGCCGTGACCCCTTGATAGAATTTCCCAAGTTGTGGGGACCCCTAACAGTAAAATTATTTTCGTAGTGTGGGTTTGTAAGCACCCAAGGCAAGACAAGTAATTTTTCGCTCCTAACCCACGGACATTTAGTGCTCCCTGAGTCCCTTCCACTCGTACAGTATCAAAAACCCTTATGGTACATTTTAGGATGTACCACTCTCTCTCTTTGTTCTCCTTTCTTTCCCTTTTATCTCTCTCTATCCTAATTTCTTTTTTTTTTTCCCCATCCCTCTCTCTAGCCATCTTTCTTGTTCTTTCTCTTATTCTTTCTCTCCCTTTTTCTTTGTTCCTCCCCTCTTTTCCTCTCCCTTCCGTGTGTAGCGGGGTCTTCAAAGTTAGTGGGATACACCTGGGGGTAGAGAGACCCAGGTGTGTGATTATGTCAGGGATTAGACCCCTTTTCTTATTCGTGGAGGATTGGGTGGTGTAATATTCTCTTTGACCAGTGGGTGTCAATGTACCTGCTGGCTCGAGGTAGAATCACTACCACAGTGCTACCCTTCTTTGTCCCTTCCTGGAGATGGTACGGCTGGGGCGGGGAACCCGCCGTGGTGTCGATGGGAGGAGATAAAAGGGGGGAGACGCCCTCGCCACGAGGTCTGTCGTCTTGGGGGATCATCCCTTCACGCACCCAGGCACCCTAGGCCTGGGTGCGGGCGGTTCAAGGTTCCGGCCTAGGCGCCCAAGGCCTGGCCGGAATGAAGATGGAGTCCATCCCAGGCACCTTCAGCCTGGGGTGAGGTACTATTGAGGAGGCCTGGGACCCGGTGACTCCGACTGGGTCCCGCAAGGGTGAAGTTGCTCCAGGGCGCCCCTTGCGAGGGGACCCGCATCTGAGGTGAGGAGGCTGGGGAGGTCACCCGTCCGAAGACCCGGTGCAGTGTCAACCCGGTGACGGATGGGCCTTCGGTAACTCCCTTGGAGGACATCTTCCCCTGATAGGGGCTACAGCGCAGCGGAGGAGCTTTCATCAAGACTCCTGCAACCCCTGGTCATAGCACAGGGAGTGTAGGGACTAGGAACCTGTACAGTGCCTCGACCTGCTTCCCCATCGTATCATGCCGTTGCATTTGACTGTATGTGGAGATACACAATAAACCTGAGTTTGGACTTTGATGGGTGTATGGACTCTGTTGATGGGAACAAAGGGAGATTACGGCACGGAAGGACTGACCCTCATAACCAGCACACATTTGGCCCGAGGAAAATATTGATATTGGCCTTCACCTCACCCACATGCATGGGGAGGACATGGGCCGTAGCGCACCTCACTCTGTCGCTCGACATACCCCTAGCTAAAGAGGTCGGGGTGAGGAGGCCGCTACATGTGGGGGCTCGTGAGTCCGGGATGAAATGTGTGTTAACCCTGAGGTTTGGAACGGCTGTGTTTGAACTTTGCTGCCCGGAGGAGGTCCGAGCAGGTCGGCCATGTGATTGGCCAAAGTGCGTCCCTGTGCTCGAAGTCGTGGAAATTTCCCTGAAAAACTGGGAGAGGCCCATGCAGAAAGAGCGGGAAGAGGGAGGAGTCCAGCCGTGTGACGAACTACATGTGGGGACTTTTGCTGCACTGCGCCACGAGGCATCCCATGACTGCGCAATTCGTGGGAGGAGACTGAAGGAAGCCCGCAAAAACGTGCAAGTCGTGGGAGGAGTCTGGCCACGTGTGGAGATACACGTGGAGACTCCGGCGCGAGGTCAGCGCGTGATGGAGCAGCAAGTGGTCGGAGCGAACTCAGGCTCCCCGTGGATGACGGTACCTTATCCTTTCAAGATGACTGCATTTGCTGCATCCATTACAGACACGGGGATAAGGCTCAGGCCCCGAGGACAGTTGGCTTTGTATTCATGCAGAGACACAGAGGCCCTCGGTGTGATCTGTCCCGGATGCTCGGGACTGGTGGTCCAACTAAAGCCATTCGGGCGATGCGAAGCATGCAAGGAGTTTCTTTTTGAGGTTGAACCACACACGGAAAGGCCCCGGGCCCTACGCCTCAACTGCATCACAGGAACCGCCACTCCGGAGGGAGAGATCAAAGCCTTTGCGGAGTTTCCCGTGCGCGCTGACCAGGGCGAAGTGACTGCCCAACCAGAGACTGAGAGAGAAAAATCCGAGGACACTGCTTTGGTCACCACAGACTCCCTGCTGCCACCCCCGAAGAGGAAGATAGGCCTGGTGCAGGCCTCCTGTGGTCGTGGTCGAGCTTCACCCAGCTGCTTGCTGGACCTGGATGGATCCGGTCGGAAGAATCCTGGACATCCCAGTGCTGAAAAAGGTCCAGGTGAGCCAGGGGCTGGGACTGTGTGTGTGGTTGGAGGTGTCGGGAGTTCACAGTCAGTGGAGCCCGCAAGGGAGGGTAGCCTTCCGTCTACTAGAGACTACCTTCCCGCTGAGATGTATGACACCTCCGACTTAGAGTCATTGTCAGACTGTGGTGATGATGGAGAGATAGACGAACTGTTTCACCGGAAGGGCTGGGACAGACGCCCACTACCTGTGCTGAGTAAGCCACAGGACTCCCCCATGTCCATAGATGACAGTACGCCCCGGGTGCAAGCCCCGGAGTTATTGAGGAAATCTAGTCTTTCAAATAACCTTCCACATCCAACCACATCACCCGCTCTGATAGTGGGGATGCAGCATGCTTCATTGCGGGCACCAAGAGCAAAGCCACCCGAGATGGTGAAAGTACCTCGGCACCCGGAGGCCATCATACAGCCAGGAGAAGGTGAGCGAGATGTGATGCCGCCTCTAGCTCGATTGCAGAGACTTTTCTCCCAGAGAGTCGCCCGTGAATATGGGTGGGAGTACCCCTACTTGCCTCGGGACTTATTGTATGAAGTCGAGGTCTTGCGACCAAGGTGGTATGACGAGTTTGTGTGGGAAAAACTCAAAGTGCCCCATGCCCGGCGATACCTGTCATGTTCGCCGCCGGTGTCTAAAAAGTTTAAAGACTGCAGAGCTGATTGGAGACTTGGGCGCCATATTCATGCCGATAAGGTGCTCATCTGCAGGAAAGAAGGAGAAGACGTCGAATATTCGGTGGAAGTATTTGACAAACACCTGAAGCCCTTGTTTCTGCCGGATCCAAGGTTCTATTCTATAGGAGAAGTGAGCTCCTATCTTGTCGCTGTTGAAACTTTCTGGAAGAGACATTCCCAGACGCCTAGAACTGTGCCCTACTTTTGTTTTGATTTGGGCTTTTCTTTTACTCACTGGAGATTTGGGAGCTGTTGTGTTTTTTTTTCTCCCTTTTCTTCATGTGCCAAAGGCAGAGACTTTTGGGGTAGAGTTAGAGTAGGAAAGCAGGAAGAATGAAGATCTAACCAAGTGTCATTACCGCAGCGCTGTCACCAGGTGGCAGTGTTGTGCAACGGTTGTTTGAAAATGTTACACATGCATTACTTACTTATTGGAGTGAGTGGGTCTCTCGGCTGACGGACCCACTCATGCCAAGTTAACACAGAGTGTTAGGATGTTTTTTTTTGTTTCCCTTCTGCAGGAGATTCGTCTGTCAAGACTACTGAGTATGGGGTGGTTCTTAGACAGTGACGGGAGGGATTGTATATGTGTACATGACAGATGTTTTATACAAAAGTTTTAATGTTTTATAGTTCCCTTTTCTGTTGAGCAGGTCTTGGCACATACAGTATCCAAAATTTGAGGGATAGCCTCTGGGGCCCACTTCATGTCACCCCTCCTTGGGAGACATGGGTGTGCACCTGACGCTGGGGACCAGCGTCAAATCACCAGGGGGAGTGTGTAGCGGGGTCTTCAAAGTTAGTGGGATACACCTGGGGGTAGAGAGACCCAGGTGTGTGATTATGTCAGGGATTAGACCCCTTTTCTTATTCGTGGAGGATTGGGTGGTGTAATATTCTCTTTGACCAGTGGGTGTCAATGTACCTGCTGGCTCGAGGTAGAATCACTACCACAGTGCTACCCTTCTTTGTCCCTTCCTGGAGATGGTACGGCTGGGGCGGGGAACCCGCCGTGGTGTCGATGGGAGGAGATAAAAGGGGGAGACGCCCTCGCCACGAGGTCTGTCGTCTTGGGGGATCATCCCTTCACGCACCCAGGCACCCTAGGCCTGGGTGCGGGCGGTTCAAGGTTCCGGCCTAGGCGCCCAAGGCCTGGCCGGAATGAAGATGGAGTCCATCCCAGGCACCTTCAGCCTGGGGTGAGGTACTATTGAGGAGGCCTGGGACCCGGTGACTCCGACTGGGTCCCGCAAGGGTGAAGTTGCTCCAGGGCGCCCCTTGCGAGGGGACCCGCATCTGAGGTGAGGAGGCTGGGGAGGTCACCCGTCCGAAGACCCGGTGCAGTGTCAACCCGGTGACGGATGGGCCTTCGGTAACTCCCTTGGAGGACATCTTCCCCTGATAGGGGCTACAGCGCAGCGGAGGAGCTTTCATCAAGACTCCTGCAACCCCTGGTCATAGCAGAGGGAGTGTAGGGACTAGGAACCTGTACAGTGCCTCGACCTGCTTCCCCATCGTATCATGCCGTTGCATTTGACTGTATGTGGAGATACGCAATAAACCTGAGTTTGGACTTTGATGGGTGTATGGACTCTGTTGATGGGAACAAAGGGAGATTCCGGCACGGAAGGACTGACCCTCATAACCAGCACACATTTGGCCCGAGGAAAAGATTGATATTGGCCTTCACCTCACCCACATGCATGGGGAGGACATGGGCCGTAGCGCACCTCACTCTGTCGCTCGACATACCCCTAGCTAAAGAGGTCGGGGTGAGGAGGCCGCTACACGTGTATTCTCTATTTTTTATTCCTTCTCTTACTCCTTTGGGGGGGGGGGGGGTAATGGGATGAGTGGATTAGGTGCTGTTGATGAAGGTCATCTGCTGATCTCAGAACTGTAGTGAGGACTTTTAATGGCAACTATAATCACAGGTAGTGTTACTCATTGTGTCTCCGGCTTTGTGGTGTCTCATAGCAGTGACCCCTATGCCAAAATCAGTAGATGGGGTCTCCTCCAGCCCCTCCCACTTCACATTCCTCCCCAGTCAGCTGACCTCTAGTCTCTGCCCCCCAGCCATCCCGTGAACTGAATAAGCGGCTGCGAAGAGGCTGAGTGGGCGGCCGTGACCTCCAGGAACAGCACAGCTGGGCAGTCGCAAAAAGGCAGGGAGAGTGGTGCGGGCTTCAAGAACAGCCCAGGATTCGGTGACCCCCTGGCAAATCATCATTCGACCCCCGAGGGGGTCCCGACCCCCAGGTTGAGAACCACTGCCTTAAGTAAAGCATCTTGGCTATCCTAACAGTGCAGGTTGGTTGGTTGGCAGAGGAATCAAGGAAGTTCATTAACCTTTTGGAACTGTGAGCCATTTCGTTTTCTCTAATGCCCTAAAAAAAAAATCTGTGTTATCTGATAAGAATCCAGCTGGAAAATACCATGCTGTGGAAAACATCCTTTAGCGTGGGTTTACACTAGTGTGAATTGGATGTGGGTTTCTCCGCATTCAATTCGCATGACTGGAGATTGTGTTCGACTCTCTAGGGAGCCGGTTCACACATCTCTGGAGCTGCTCCAGGGCGGCTTGCACAGGAGTGCTGTGTGTCTTTGGTTCCATTTCAGGGCTGAATTCAGGCAAAAATTCAGCCCTGATTCGTCCCTGAAATGGAGAACAGGGACGCACCGGACCCCTACTGCAAGCCGCATCCGGCAATAGTGTGAACCCAGCCTGAGGCTAATTCACACCACTGTGGGTTGGGAACACAGATACAATTTTACTTCTTCCTGACCCGCAGGCAAACACGATGCTCCCAAGCAGATGTGTGGGGGTGCCATTATTTTCTAATGGCACCCCCATACATTGGCAAACATGATGCGTTTTTACGGGTGCCACACAACATTAAAAGAAAAAGGGTCGGGGACTTCTCTCCCCACATTCATACAGGTAGGGCAGCACATTGAAATTAACTGGCTGCCTTGCATGCAGAATTCAGCTGCAGTAATGTGAACCCAGCCTTCAGTCATCTACACTATCTCTTGAAAACTTAGTTTACCCCTAGGTAAGAGTGATTGGGAATATTTTTTGTCCCCCCTCTTCCTTATTTCCCCTTCTGTGCCAACCACCAGATCATTTTGCATTTTTTAATTTTATTATAGATACATCTGTTTCGTATTTGCTCCTGACGAGTGGAGATATCCACGAAACGTGTAGAGCTTTTGTCATATGCTACACCATTGCAATCATGTGTTTGAGATTCTTCAGTACTATGTATTTTTATCATTCATTTTATTATTTCCAAGATAATCTATGTTTACAATGAATCAGAACAACGGACTACATACCAATACGTTTAATATTATACATTGTGAATTATGTCAGAATATGTGTACATAAATTAATGATCAAGGTGCTATTTATTGTTAACAATGTTATATATTTTTACCATGGATTTTATGTATATCCAATAGGTATCATTAAACATGTTTTTGCATACCATTTTTTTTATAGCAGTGTGCTTCATAAAATAAGTACCAACCAACCCCCTTCTTGTAATACATATTAGGGATGGAGGCATATGAACCTACCCATTCATTGCCTCATATAAAGTCCCAATCTCTCCCCCCCCCCTCTGTTTGTAAGGCAAATTCACATCCCTGTGGGTTGGAAACACAGATAAAATTGCACTCCTTCCTAACCCGCAGGCAAACACGATACTCTCAAGCAGATGTGTAGGGGTGCCATTCTTTTCTAATGACACCCCCATGTATCGGCAAACATTATGCAGTTTCACGGGCACCAAACCACATTTTAAAAAGGGTCGTGGTCGTGAACTTCTTTCCCCACATTAATGCAGGTAAGGCAGCACATTGAAATGAACTGTCTGCCTTGCATGCAGAATGCAGCTGCAGTAATGTGAACCCAGCCTTAAGGGGTGTATGATCAGATTTCATTACTGTTGGCAGTCCACACCCCAGGAGTAGAAAACTGAAATGTGGACTACCTAAATGGTGAGCTCCTGGATCCCAGAAAAGGTAGTCCTCTCAATGGTGTGGAACACTGGAGATGCGCCTGATGGCCTCAAGTCTCCAATGCAAGGTAAACAAGTTCATCACAAGATCCAGGGATCTGCTGGTAGATGTGACAGGAACTCCCTAATGTATGTGTTCTCTATCTCTCTCGCATCTTCATCAAATCTTCTAGGGGATAGAGATGAAAGGTATTCTCAACATCCAATTAACTCTGGATTATTCTCAGAGAGAGCAGTACAGTAGTCAGATCTGGTATGTCTGGTCGTAGATGGCCTGTGGTAGCTTTTACACCAACTTGATCTTCCAGCCCAAGGTGAGACCCTGTACTCTGCTTTTCAGTCATTGGCTTTAGTAGCCTGGCTTATGAAACCCAGGTTCCAGGAGAAAGGGGTCTCTCTGAGACAGTGGTTTCTACCATACTTTGGGCCCTTTAACCATATTCTCATAAAGTTTATTTAAAAAACAAAAACACTGGAAGGCCCTACTTCTGAGGGTGTGGGATTCCAGGGGTTTATCCCCATTCCTATTTGGGTAGTCAGTTTTACTTAGCTTCATTCATTTGGGTGCTGTCATTGTTCAGCCTCTCCACCTCATCGAATCAGAGAACTATTTTAATTTATTCTCTGAATTGCACCAGAGCCGAGAGGCTGACCTTCTGTGTTCAGAATGCAGCAAGGCAGCTGTTCGGTGGGGGACCCAGAAGCTAGTGAAGATAACTGGAGTCTACCCAAGTGATTTACAGCTTCAATGGGCATTGGCTAGGTATGTTATATGCACAGTTACATTGGTTCAAGCTGGACCAATGTAATTATGTATAAAAAATCCATGCCAGGAAAGAGAAACTTAAGCGCCTATTCACACCCGTGCAACTTGAAATCATTGTAATAATATATATGAATTGTCAGGAATCCATTTTGCTCAGAGCGCAAATATCTGCCTGTTTGGACTGTATATTTCCTCTGAGCAAATAATCTTGTATTGAATAAGTATGGTATTTAGGAATGTTTGTATAACAACACAACCCCCAATCAATGCCTGGAATCCGGCTTTTTAACCTTAGGCAATCTTTATGACCATATAGAGTGTGTAGTTCTTCGTGCTACCAAATGCCTCTTACGTCACTTCCGGTCCATTTGGTATATCCGGCCACTCCCAAACGGACCGGAAGTGACCTAAGAGGCGTCTGAAATGCCGTGTTTGCACATTCCATGCTTGTTTTATCCTTTTAAATGTAAGCGCCCATTTGGCCATTTAAATAGATTTTATTTGCTGTACGTTTTTACACTATGGGAGGTTTTCTTTTTGTCCTCAATAAATCGGCACTTGTAATCACTATATGATCGGTAGGGATGAGCCGAACACCCCCTTGGTTCGGTTCGCACCAGAACCTGCAAACGGACTGAAAGTTTGCGCGAACTTTAGAACCCTATTAAATACAATGGACTCGAACGTTCAAAATCAAAAGTGCTAATTATCAAGGCTAATATGCAAGTTATTGTCCTAAAAAGGGTTTGGGGACCAGGGTCCTGCCCCAGGGGACATGTATCAATGCAAAAAAAGTTTTAAAAACTGCAGTTTTTTCGGGAGCAGTGATTTTAATGATGCTTAAAGTGAAAAAAAAAATTGAAATATTCCTTTAACCACTTAAGCCCCGGACCATTATGCAGGTTAAGGACCAGAGGTGTTTTCAGAATTTGGCACTGCGCTGCTTTAACTGGAAATTGTGCGGACATGCAATGTTGTACCCAAACAAAATTTGCGTCCTTTTCTTCCCACAAATAGAGCTTTCTTTTAATGGTATTTGATTGCCTCTGCGTTTTTTTTTTTGCGATATAAACGGAAAAAGACTGAAAATTTTGAAAAAAAATGATATTTTCTACTTTTTGTTATAAGAAAAATCGAATAAACTCAATTTTAGTCATACATTTAGGCCAAAATGTATTCAGCCACATGTCTTTAGTAAAAAAAATGTCAATAAGCGTATATTTATTGGTTTGCGCAAAAGTTATAGCGTCTACAAACTAGGGTACATTTTCTGGAATTTACACAGCTTTTAATTTATGACTGCCTATCTCATTTCTTGAGGTGCTCAAATGGCAGGGCAGTACAAAACCCCCCCAAATGACCCAATTTTTGAAAGAAGACACCCCAAGGAAATTGCTGAGAGGCATGTTGAGCCCATTGAATATTTTTTTTTGTCCCAAGTGATTGAATAATGACAAAAAAAAATAAAAAAATTACAAAAAGTTGTCACTAAATTATATATTGCTCACACATGCCATGGTTATATGTGGAATTGCACCCCAAAATACAGTTTGCTGCTTCTCCTGAGTACGGGGATACCACATGTTTTGGACTTTTTGGGAGCCTAGCCACGTACGGGCCCCCGAAAACCAAGCACCGCCTTCAGGATTTCTAAGGGCGCAAATTTTTGATTTCACTCCTCACTACCTATCACAGTTTCGAAGGCCATAAAATGCCAAAATAGCACAAAACCCCCCCAAATGACCCCATTTTAGAAAGTAGACACCCAAAGGAAATTGCTAAGAGGCATGTTGAGCCCATTGAATATTTTTTTTTTTTTGTCCCAAGTGATTGAATAATGACAAAAAAAAATAAAAAATTACAAAAAGTTGTCACTAAATGATATATTGCTCACGCATGCCATGGTTATATGTGGAATTGCACCCCAAAATACATTTTGCTGCTTCTCCTGAGTACGGGGATACCACATGTGTGGGACTTTTTAGGAGCCTAGCCGCGTACGGGACCCCGAAAACCAAGCACCGCCTTAAGGATTTCTAAGGGCACAAATTTTTGATTTCACTCCTTACTACCTATCACGGTTTCGAAGGCCATAAAATGCCAAAATAGCAAAAAACCCCCCCAAATGACCCCATTTTGGAAAGTAGACACCCCAAGCTATTTGCTGAGAGGCATGGTGAGTATTTTACAGCTCTCATTTGTTTTTGAAAATGAAGAAAGAAAATATATATATATTTTTTTTTCAATTTTCAAAACTTTGTGACAAAAAGCGAGATCTGCAAAATACTCACCATACCTCTCAGCAAATAGCTTGGGGTGTCTACTTTCCAAAATGGGGTCATTTGGGGGGGATTTTGTGCCATCTGGGCATTCCATGGCCTCCGAAACTGTGATAGGCAGTGAGAAGTGAAATCAAAAATTTATACCCTTAGAAAGCCTGAAGGCGGTGCTTGGTTTCCGGGGTCCCGTACGTGGCTAGGCTCCTAAAAAGTCTCACACATGTGGTATCCCCGTACTCAGGAGAAGCAACAGAATGTATTTTGGGGTGTAATTCCACATATGCCAATAGCATGTTTGAGCAATATATCATTTAGTGACAACTTTGTGCAAAAAAAATAAATAAATAAATAAATTGTCTTTTTTCCGCAACTTGTGTCAACATATAAAATATTCCATGGACTCGACATGCCTCTCAGTATATAGCTTGGGGTGTCTGCTTTCCAAAATGGGGTCATTTGGGGGGGTTTTGAACTGTCCTGGCATTTTATACACAACATTAGGAAGCTTACATCCACTCTTCTAACCACTTGAAGACAAAGCCCTTTCTGACACTTTTTGTTTACATGAAAACATTTTTATTTTTTTTGCAAGAAAATTATGTTGAACCCCCAAACATTATATATTTTTTTAAAGCAAAGGCCCTACAGATTAAAATGGTGGGTGTTGCATTTTTTTTTCACACAGTATTTGCGCAGCGATTTTTCATACGCATTTTTTGGGGAAAAAATACACTTTTTTAAATTTTAATGCACTAAAACACACTATATTGCCCAAATGTCGGATGAAATAAAAAAGATGATCTTAGGCCGAGTACATAGATACCAAACACGACATGCTTTAAAATTTCGCACAAACGCGCAGTGGCGACAAACTACATACATTTTTAAAAGCCTTTAACAGCCTTTACAGGGTACCACGTTAGATTTACAGAGAAGGTCTACTGCTAAAATTACTGCCCTCGATCTGACCTTCGTGATGATACCTCACATGCATGGTGCAATTGCTGTTTACATATAACGCCAGACCGACGCTTGCGTTCGCTATTGCGCAAGAGCAGGGTGGGACAGGGGTGCTTTTTTTTTATTATTAATTTTGCTTTTTTATTTTATTTTTAAACTGTTCTTTCCATATTTTTTTTTATTTTTTTATCATTTTTATTGTTATCTCAGGGAATGTAAATATCCCCTATGATAGCAATAGGTAGTGACAGGTACTCTTTTTTTGAAAAAACTGGGGTCTATTGAACCTTAGATCTTTCCTCTGCCCTCAAAGCATCTGGCCACACCAAGATCGGTGTGATAAAATGCTTTCCCAATTTCCCAATGGCGCTTTTTATATCCGGGGGGGGACATTCCCTCCCACTGCTTGTAAAAGCAGTCCAGAGGCTAATTATCCGCTAGGATTGCTTTTACATGAAAGTCGGCCACTGGCTGAAAAGAATGATACCAAGATGATACCTAAACCCACAGGCATAAATCTGGTATAACCAAAGTCCAGCAACATACCAGTACGTTGCTGGTCCTTGTTGGACATGTATTGTAATCTTTTTTTTCATGCAGCCTGTTGGCTGAACGAAAAAAAAAAAGATTGATCAGTGGGTATGCCCACCATTAGAATACCTCCCTTCATTCACCCACTTCTAATGATGGGCATACATGCACCATTTATATATGCCGAAGCATGGGGGCATCCTCTTGCAAAAGTTATGCCGCACATACATGGTCAGACTTTTCCACGGGCAAGTAAAATCGCTCCTCTGCCCCTGCTGCCCTCATGCTTCGGCACATATGCTCTTTTTTTTTTAACTGTGGTGGTGAAATCACCTCCTACAGCACTAGAGTCGCAGGGATCAGGCCTGTCTCTGTGAACGCTGCAGTTATGTGTGTTGTGTTTTGTAAGTGACAGTGATCGATCGATACTGCACTTGGGTGGCCTGGGCTGGAAGGAGGGGCAAAACGCAGGTGCTAGCAGGTATCTGGGCTGATCCCGCTAACACTGCGTTTTTGGGAACCCTAAATTGCTGGGGACGCTAGTATAGATCTGATCAGATCAGATATTGATCTGTTCAGATACTATACCACTAAAGGAGGTGTATGCTTCACGCGTGGGTGTTAGCGTTACTGGCACTAACCTGACGCTGCCTGGGGCGACGCAGACCCTCTCTGATGCTAAAACCTAATTGATATCCCCCGCCGGGCGATCAGGGGGTTAAACCTTTATTGGGTTATATACGGCGGGTGCCCTGACACTATAAAAAGCAAACTAACTAACCAGCGTCACCCGTAACACTTATATGGTGATCTCTGGTAAAAGGGTTAACTAGGGGCGATCAAGAGGTTAAACCTTTATTGGGTAATATATGGGGGTACCCGACACTATAAAAACCTGCGGCGAACCTAAAAAAAATAACTGGTTACCTATCGGCATCACCGACACTAAGATAGCGATCAGAAAAACGATCGCTTAGTGACACTGGCAAAATGGGGTGAAAGGGTTACCTGGGGGGGCGATCAAGGGGTTAAACCTTTATTAGGTAATATATGGGGGTACCCGACGCTATAAAAACCTGCGGCGAACCTAAAAAAAATAACTGGTTACCTATCGGCATCACCGAGACTAAGACAGTGATCAGAAAAACGATCGCTTAGTGACAGCGGTGCTAGGGGGTGAAAGGGTTACCTGGGGGGCGATCAAGGGGTTAAACCTTTATTAGGTAATATATGGGGGTACCCGACGCTATAAAAACCTGCGGCGAACCTAAAAAAAATAACTGGCTACCTATCGGCATCACCGACACTAAAACAGCGATCAGAAAAACGATCGCTTAGTGACGGCGGTGCTAGGGGGTGAAAGGGTTACCTGGGGGCGATCAAGGGGTTAAACCTTTATTAGGGGGGGTTAGGGGGCTACCCTGGACCTAAAACTAACTGCCCTGACACTTTTACAGTCAAAAATGTCACTGATTGCAGTGATCAGTAAATAAATGGTCACTGCAATCAGTGACACTGTGACTGGGGGCTGGGGGGTGATCTGGGGGTGTCTGGGCGGGCCTGGGGGGGGGCAATCATGTGCCTATGTGTGCTGGTGTTAGTGTAGTGTTTGTGCACTAACCTCTGTGTCTTCTCTCATGCGGCGCTCGGTATATGTGAGCGCCGCATGAGGGATGACATCACTTCCTCCTGCCTGTGTAAACATTACACAGGCAGAGGAAGCATTTGATACGCCGGGAGCGATCGCGAGGGGGTGGCCAGAATCGAAAGGGCGGCCCCCTTATCACGGATCGCTCCCGAAACGATCCCGGCCGCTCACTGTACCGGAGGGGGGTCCGATTGGACCCCCCACCCATACGAAGGCAGGCACGTACAGGTATGTGATTGTGCCTGTCCGTGCCATTCTGCCGACGTATATTTACAGTGGGCGGTCGTTAAGTGGTTAAATATCGTACCTGGGGGGTGTCTAAAGTATGCCTGTGAAGTGGCACGTGTTTCCCGTGTCTATAACTGTCCCTGCACAAAATGACATTTCTAAAGGAAAAAAAGTCATTTAAAACTGCTTGCGGCTTTAATGTAATGCCTGGTCCCGGCAATATGGATGAAAATCATTGAGAAAAATGGCATGGGTACCCCCCCACCCCCCCAGCCCACTACCAGCCCCTTTGGGTGTTGTATGGATATTAAGAGGAACCCTGCACCCAAATTTAAAAAAGGCCCTATATACTCTGAACAGCAGTATACAGGCGGTGCAAAAAGACAGGGACTGTAGGTTTGTTCTTAAGTAGAATCTGTTTGTAATTTGGAACAGGTACATTTTTTAAATGTAGCTCCAGCCCAAAAATCTATTTTTAAGCTTTTGGAAAACATAGGGAAGGGTTATCACCCCTGTAACATTTGTTTTGCTGTCTGTGCAGTGTGCACCTATTCAGAACATTTCACCTCACTTTCCGTCCCAATGACAATTTTTTTTTTTTAAATTGAAACAAGGATTGGTGATAAAGCATCAGTGGAGAGGAGACAATTTTTTCCCATATTAACTCTTACAGGAGAGAATTTCCCTTCCTAGGGGTAGATTTCCTCTCACTTCCTGTTGTCTCCTTCTGTTTGCAAGTAGGAGTCATTTGTAAGTTGGATGTTTGAAAGTAGGGGCCTGCCGTATATACTCTGCAGAAATTTGGCCCTTAGGTGTTGGTGTTGCCACAACACTGTAAGCCCTCACAGTTACTCTTGGTGGGCGCTGGAATCCCCTGCTGTGAAATATTATAGCAAGAATTGTAATTACATGCCCCTGTTGAACAGGGGCAGAAAAATTGGGTCTTTGGTGGTGGTGGTGGTGTTTCAAACGACACTGTAAGCCCTCACAGTTACTCTTGGTGGGCGCAGGAATGGGCCCTGCTGTGAATTATTAGATCAAGAATTGTAATTACATGCCCCTGTTAAACAGGGGCAGAAAAATTGGGCCTTATGCCTCATACACACGGCCGAGAATCTCGTCAGGAAAAAACTTGTTGTTTTTCTTGACGAGATTCTTGGACAAGAAACTTGTCCCGGCCGAGTGTACACCTGCGTTTCTTTGAATGGAGCGAACGCGGTGACGTCATCGACTACGACGAGCGTGCGCTCGTCACATTCGATGCCGTCGCCGCCATCTTGCTACACCCTACCTATGCCTAGGAAGCTACCGTGCATGCGTCAAAGTCATTTCGAGCATGCGCGGGTTTCCACGGCGACAGGTAAGTGTACACACACTCGGGTTTCTCGTCGAGAAACAGGCCGACGAGAAACCCCACGAGAAAATAGAGAGCAGGTTCTCTATTTTTCTCATCGAGATTCTTGTCGGTTTTCTTGACGAGAAAACTGAAAGCCGCGTACACACGACCGATTTACTCGGCAAGAAAGCTCTGCCAGCAAGTTTCTTGCTGGTTCTTGCCGAGAAACTTGGTCGTGTGTACGAGGCTTTAGGCACTGGTGCCACAACACTGCAACCCCTCACAGATACTGTACTTGGAGCGCAGCAATGAGCCCTGCTGCAAAGTATTGCATCAAAAATTTTAATTACACGCCCCTGTTAAACAGGGGCAGAAAAATTGGGCCTTAGGCACTGGTGCCACAACACTGCAACCCCTTACAGATACTGTACTTGGAGCACAGCAATGAGCCCTGCTGCAAAGTATTGCATCAAAAATTGTAATTACACACCCCTGTTAAACAGTGGCTGAAAAATTGGGCCTTAGCCACTGGTGGCAGTGCCCAGAACCAAAAATGTTCTTACAAGCTATCAGCATGATCATTGAGGAGGAAGAGGATAGTCACTCAGCATAACAGGATAGTCACTCAGCATCAGCATAGGCAGTCTTGAAGGGATCTGACATTTAAAAAAAAAATATACGGTTACATCAGCATTAGGTGCTTCGTAGCTGGTGGTGATCCAAGACTGATTAATTTTTATGAAGGTCAGTCGATCGACTGAGTCGGTGGACAGGCACACCCTGTGATCGGTTGCAAAGCCTCCAGCAGCACTGAATGTGCGTTCCAAAAGAACGCTGGATGCAGGACAGGCCAGTAGCTCAATTGCATACTGTGCAAGCTCTGGCCAGTGATCCATCCTCAAGACCCGGTAACCCAGAGGATTTTCGGTGGGAAAGGTGTCCAAGTCTGATCTTGCCCCTAGGTATTCTTGCACCATGTAAACCAGACGCTGGCAATGGTTGCTGGAACCGATCATACCTTGGGGCTGCGTACTAAAAAATTGTCTGAACGCATCGGTCAGACGGCCACCTTCTCCACCGCTCCTTCTTTGACTGACCGAAGCCTCAGCAACACGTTGTCCAGGACCAGGAATTTGTAACCTCCCAGTCTCCGGGAACGCGTTGCACAGACCTTTCTGCAAGGCCTCCCGAAGATGCTTCATCCTCTGCTTCCTCTGCGACGGCAAGATAAGGTCTGCAACCTTACCCTTGTAACGTGGATCAAGGAGGGTTGCCAGCCAGAAATGATCCCTCTCCTTGATCGCACGAATACGATGATCCCTCCGCAGGCTTTGCAGGATCAGGGAGGCCATGCAGCGTAGATTTGCTGAGGCATTTGGTCTGGAGTCCTCTGGGTCACTCAGGGCGACATGATCCACAGCCACCTCCCAGCCACGTACAAGTCCATGGGTGTCTTGGGACTGTAATTGATCCCTTGAAGACTGCTGCTGATTCTGAGTGCTAGGCTCCACCTCCATGCTGACACAATCCTCCTCCTCCTCCTCGTCCTCTTCCTGCCTCTGTTCTGCCTCAAGTGCCCTGTCCATTATTCCACGCAGCGTGTGCTCCAACAGATGGACAAGAGGGACAGTGTCACTGATGCATGCACTGTCACTGCTCACCATCCTCGTGACCTCCTCAAATGGTGCCAGGACAGTGCATGCATCCCTGATCATGGCCCACTGGCTTGGGGAAAAAAATCCAAGCTCCCCTGACCCTGTCCTGGTGCCATATTGCAACAGATACTCATTGATGGCCCTCTGCTGCATGTGCAGCATGGCCAACGTAGAGTTCCACCTGGTGGGCATGTCACAGATTAGACGGTTCTTGTGCAGGTTGTATTACTTTTGCAGGTCAGCCAGCCGAGCACTGGCATTATATGGCCGGCGGAAATGCCCACAGAGTTTCCTGGCCTGCTTCAGGACCTTCTGTAAGCCCGGGTACCTGCCCAAGAACCGCTGCACCACCAAGTTAAGGACGTGAGCCAAACAGGGCACATGGGTCAGTTGTCCCTGTCAGAGGGCGGAGAGGAGGTTGGTGCCATTGTTGCAAACCACCTTTCCTGGCTTAAGCTGGCGTGGCATCAACCACCTCTGAGCCTGCCCCTGCAGAGCTGACAGAATCTCTGCCCCAGTGTGGCTCCTGACCCCCAAGCACACCAGCTCAAGCACCACATGGCATCTTTTTGCCTGCGTACTTGCGTAGCCCATTGAACACCTACGGAGCACCGCTGGTTCCGAGGACAAAGCACAGGTAGAGGCCATGGAGGAAGAAGAAGAGGAGGGGGTGGAGGAGAGAGGTCTGTCAGAATCACCAGTAGTAACATTTTGGAGGCGTGGTGTCAGAACAAGCTCCAAAACTACTGCACCTTGTGCTGCATTCTTCCCAGCTGCCAGCAGAGTCACCCAATGCGCTGTGAAAGATAGGTAACGTCCCTGTCCATGCCTGCTAGACCATGAGTCAGCGGTAATATGCATCTTACCACTGACCGCCCTGTACAGCGAGGCCAAGACATTGCCTTCCACATGCCGGTAGAGAGCCGTAATCGGCTTCCGTGAGAAAAAGTGGCGTTTGGGAACCTGCCACTGAGGAACCGCACATTCCACAAACTCACGGAAGGGGGCAGAGTCTACCAACTGAAAAGGCAGCAGTTGAAGTGATAGCAATTTAGCCAAGCTAGCATTCAACCGCTGGGCATGTGGATGGCTGGGAGCAAACTTATTTTGGCGGTGCAGCAGCTGGGGCAGGGAAATTTGCCTGGTATAATCTGACGTCGGTGTACCAATAGCAGATTGCCCGCAAGAACTTGGCTCTACACCTTCATTTCTCTCAGTGCAGGTTTCAGAGAGGGCGGAAGGTATAGTGGGGTTGGAGATCCCAGCTGATGAGGATCAAGGAGAGGTCCGCTTTGTTCTTTGGTGTGGGTCTTTTAGGTAGGCTTGCCAACAAACTGCATGGCAGGTCGACATATGTCTGGTCAAGCACATGGTGCCCAAGCGGCTGATGTTTTGGCCACACGAGATATGCCTGAGACATATGTTGCAAATGGCAACGGTGCGATCTGCTGCACACGTCTGAAAAAAGGCCCACACCAAAGAACTTTTGGAATAACGCGCAGAGACAGCAGCGCCCTGCACATGCGGAGCTCTGCGGTGTGATACAGTCAGTGTGCTGCCCTTAAGCTGGCCCCTGGAGGGCATCCTGCCTCATTGGAAATGTGCCTCCTCCTCCTCCTCTCTCCTATCAGGCACCCACGTGGAGTCAGTGACCTCATCATCCCCTCCCTCCTCATCACTGGAGCAAATCTGGCAGTATGCTGCAGCTGGGGGTACATGACTGCCAGATAGCTGTCCTTGTTGGGCACCCCCTCTCTCTGGGCTCACGTTACTGCCTTCCTCTAGCTGGGTTCCATCTTTAGAGCCTTCAAAACGCTGGGCATCCTCCTGGAGCATGTACCCAACACTGTGGTCAAACAGTTTGGGGGACTCCTCAGGAGGACATGGTGGGGCTAGGGAAGGAGTGACTGATGCCATTGAGCCGAGGGAAGAGGCTGCTTTGGCAGGTGCTTTGCCAGACAAAGTACCCCGAGCCTGGGTGAGAGGGGATGAGGAGGATGAGGACGGCTTGGTCATCCACTCTACCAAGTCTTGGGCATGTTGCGGCTCAACATGGCCAGCTGCCGAAAAGAAGGACAAGCGTATCCCACGCCAACGTGCTGATGAGGATGCACCATGTCCACGACCAGCACTGTTGCCTCTAGATACAGAGCCTGCTTGCCCTCTTTTATTGACTGTCTGCCTCTCCTCGTTTGCCTTCCAGACATACTAATGGCCTGCAGTGAGATGTAGCTGCACAAAGGTGGGATGTATATATATATATATATATATATATATATATATATATCTGTACTGATTATAATGCAGCTATCAGAATCAACTGCCTGCTGTGGTATTAGTATGAGAAAAGCTGCAGTTGTCTTCAGTTAGTTTTAGGTGAACACTGTGCAGAGGACACAGTACACTAACTGAAAATACTTGCAGCTCTCTGCCTGTGGTTTTATTATGAGAACACCACAAATTGTATTCAGGTAAGCTTTAGGTGAACGCTATGCAAAGCACACAGTACACTAAGTCAAACACTGCAGCTAGCACAATCGCCTGCCTGCCTGTCACAGTATAGAGAATAACAGGAACGGATATAGCTAAACTGAATACAGTGTATAAATCATAGGTGTGCGCAGCCCATTGCATTAGGGTGTGCACCCCAAAGCTCAAATACACATACCTTTCTCTGCAGCCTCAGCCTGGACAGGGAATGGGAGGGAAGTGCTCTGTGCTGAGTGGCTTCCTGTTTATTCACAAACTGAAGCATAGTAAACACAGATATGAATGAACATAATGAGTAAGTGTGTTCATTTAGGAAAGGAAGGGGTCAGTAAACTACATATTTACTAGCCCCTTCCTCCGTTCTCCATCCTGAAAGACGAGAGAAAGGAGAGGAGTGAAGCCAGTAGCACTGTGGGGCCAACAAGGGTAGGGGAGCCCGGGCAGTGAATTATGGGCTGTGACGCGCCACTCGAATTTGGCGCGAAAGGCCCATAATGTTCGCAATTCAATGAACAACCGAACAGGTGATGTTCGAGTCGAACATGGGTTCGAATCGAACTCGAAGCTCATCCCTAACGATCGGGAGTCTGGAATCTGTGACCATCATTTAAAGCACCCATCTGAGTGAAACATCTCTGGACACCGCAACGATTTCTGGATACCTGGAGCCATATACCTGTTCCCTGCTTTGGGAGATCGTTAAGGCTGATTACACCGCCCATTGAGGTAAAAGATCTAGGAGCACTGCGTGATTGTGAGTATCACGAAGATTGAACACAGAACTGTTTTGGCACATTGTTAACAAGAATTATCCTTGCACATTGTTTAGAAGAACTGTTTGCACATTGGATATTGTGGACTTTTTATTGTTTTATCACTTTTTATCACCTTTTATCACATTTGGTTACATATATTTATTTGTAGTTTTATTTAGAAAGTTGCGCTGATCACTTTTTTATCATTAATCTTTATGACCAGTTATCCATCTTCTGTTAAGTGGTGAACAAAACCTGTTTTGTTTCGTAGTCATGTAATTATAAATCAGCCCCTCCCCTCTCTATTGTTCTGAAAACCAATAAATACTGTATGACTTTTTCAGTAAATTCGAATACCAAATGAATACATATATCAAATCTCGTGTATCATGGTATTCCCAGATCTGAAAGGACGCTGTTGGTAGACCTATTAAGAATATCTAATATTCCTTTTCACAACTTAGCATGACATTTGACAGGTCAGATCAAGTGACAAATCGCACCCTATTGTCGGCAACAGGACTATTCAAATCGGTGCGATGCCGAATTTGCGGTGCTGCACCAATTTGAAAAAAATACAATTTTTTTTTCTCCTGGTGTGAACTATGCCAATGGAAACCATATAACCTACTGTGATGGAGTTTATAAAATGATTATTTTATATGAATGATCTTTCGCTCTATAATCCATTCAAACATTGATCTTTTATTTTATCCTTTATTATTCTTATTATTTCTTTGTTTCATTATGTTTTGGTGTATGGGTTTAGAAATTTAGTGTAGGTTAAATGACTCTTATATTTAGCTGCTGACATGGTCTACTGCCCAACCCTCAGGATTATAGAGTAATTAGCATCCTTCTGAGGACGTGTTTGCAAGAAACAAGACACAAAAACACACCAAGATATGTTTGTACAATAAGAAACTTATTGATGTTCATATTGGGAACTAGAAAGTTAATGTATGCTAACTAAGGATATAAGTTAGAGTATTATCATGTGTGTGTTTGGGTAAATCTTATAACCAGACAGTAGTATTATTTTCCTTGATTGAAAAGTTGTAACAGAGATATTGATCCCGCAGTGAAAATTAGTAACTGTTCAACTTACTCCTTCCGGCCCAACCCACCGTGTAAAGCAATATGGCCCCCATGTCCTGGAATGTGAAGACACAAGGAAGAAATTGACGTCACAAGAGAAGCACCATATATGGAATCAGCCAATCATATGTATACGTTTGTGATGACGATAGCTTATGTCACTCTGTCTATATAAGCTTCAACTGAATAAAGGAATGTTCTCTTGAGCCACACATGGGAAGGAAGCTATACTGATGAGTCTGATTTCAGTGTGCAATCCTTAAGGCATACATGCCCTCATTTTAACCACTTAAGCCCCGGACCATTTGGTAGCTAAAGGACCAGAGGTGAATTCAGAATTTTGCACTGCGCTGCTTTAACTGTAAATTGTGAGGACATGCAATGTTGTACCCAAACGAAATTTGCGTCCTTTTCTTCCCACAAATAGAGCTTTCTTTTAATGGTATTTGATTGCCTCTGCGATTTAAATTTTTTGCGATATAAACGGAAAAAGACCGAAAATTTTGAAAAAAAATGATATTTTCTACTTTTTGTTATAAGAAAAATCGAATAAACTCAATTTTAGTCATACATTTAGGCCAAAATGTATTCAGCCACATGTCTTTAGTAAAAAAAATGTCAATAAGCGTATATTTATTGGTTTGCGCAAAAGTTATAGCGTTTACAAACTAGGGTACATTTTCTGGAATTTACACAGCTTTAAATTTATGACTGCCTATCTCATTTCTTGAGGTGCTAAAATGGCAGGGCAGTACAAAACCCCCCCAAATGACCCCATTTTAGAAAGTAGACACCCCAAGGAAATTTCTGAGAGGCATGTTGAGCCCATTGAATATTTTTTTTTTGTCCCAAGTGATTGAATAATGACAAAAAAAAAATAAAAAATACAAAAAGTTGTCACTAAATGATATATTGCTCACACATGCCATGGTTATATGTGGAATTGCACCCCAAAATACATTCTGCTACTTCTCCTGAGTACGGGGATACCACATGTGTGGGACTTTTTAGGAGCCTAGCCGCGTACGGGCCCCCGAAAACCAAGCACCGCCTTCAGGATTTCTAAGGGCGCAAATTTTTGATTTCACTCCTCACTACCTATCACAGTTTTGAAGGCCATAAAATGCCAAAATAGCACAAAACCCCCCTAAATGACCCCATTTTAGAAAGGAGACACCCCAAGGAAATTGCTGAGAGGCATGTTGAGCCCATTGAATATTTTTTTTTGTCCCAAGTGATTGAATAATGACAAAAAAAAATAAAATAAAAAAATTACAAAAAGTTGTCACTAAATGATATATTGCTCACACATGCCATGGTTATATGTGGAATTGCACCCCAAAATACATTCTGCTGCTTCTCCTGAGTACGGGGATACCACATGTGTGGGACTTTTTAGGAGCCTAGCCACGTACGGGACCCCGGAAACCAAGCACCGCCTTCAGGATTTCTAAGGGTGCAAATTTTTGATTTCACTCCTCACTACCTATCACAGTTTTGAAGGCCATAAAATGCCAAAATAGCACAAAACCCCCCCAAATGACCCCATTTTGGAAAGTAGACACCCCAAGCTGTTTGCTGAGAGGCATGGTGAGTATTTTACAGCTCTCATTTGTTTTTGAAAATGAAGAAAGAACATTTTTTTTTTTTAATTTTTTTTTTTTCAATTTTCAAAACTTTGTGACAAAAAGCGAGATCTGCAAAATACTCACAATACCTCTCAGCAAATAGCTTGGGGTGTCTACTTTCCAAAATGGGGTCATTTGGGGGGCTTTGTGCCATCTGGGCATTCCATGGCCTCAAAACTGTGATAGGCAGTGAGAAGTGAAATCAAAAATTGACACCCTTAGAAAGCCTGAAGGCGGTGATTGGTTTTTGGGGTCCCGTACGCGGCTAGGCTCCCAAAAAGTCTCACACATGTGGTATCCCCGTACTCAGGAGAAGCAACAGAATGTATTTTGGGGTGTAATTCCACATATGCCCATGGCATGTTTGAGCAATATATCATTTAGTGACAACTTTGTGCAAAAAAAAAAAAAAATTGTATTTTTTCCGCAACTTGTGTCAACATATAAAATATTCCATGGACTCGACATGCCTCTCAGTATATAGCTTGGGGTGTCTACTTTCCAAAATGGGGTCATTTGGGGGGGTTTTGAACTGTTCTGGCATTTTATACACAACATTAGGAAGCTTACATCCACTCTTCTAAGCACTTGAAGACAAAGCCCTTTTTGACACTTTTTGTTTACATGAAAACATATTTTTTTTTACAAGAAAATTATGTTGAACCCCCAAACATTATATATATTTTTAAAGCAAAGGCCCTACAGAATAAAATGGTGGGTGTTGCATTTTTTTTTCTACACAGTATTTGCGCAGCGATTTTTCAAACGCATTTTTGGGGGAAAAAATACACTTTTTTAAATTTTAATGCACTAAAACACACTATATTGCCCAAATGTTTGATGAAATAAAAAAGATGATCTTAGGCCGAGTACATAGATACCAAACACGACATGCTTTAAAATTTCGCACAAACGCGCATTGGCGACAAACTACATACATTTTTAAAAGCCTTTAAAAGCCTTTACAGGTTACCCTGTTAGATTTACAGAGGAGGTCTACTGCTAAAATTACTGCCCTCGATCTGACCTTCGCGGTGATACCTCACATGCATGGTGCAATTGCTGTTTACATATGACGCCAGACCGACGCTTGCGTTCGCCATTGGGCAAGAGCAGGGCAGGACAGGGGTGTTTTTTTTTTTTTTTTATTATTAATTTTGCTTTTTTATTTTATTTTTAAACTGTTGCTTCCATATTTTTTTTTTTTTTTATAATTTTTATTGTTATCTCAGGGAATGTAAATATCCCCTATGATAGCAATAGGTAATGACAGGTACTCTTTTTTGAAAAAACTGGGGTCTATTGGACCCTAGATCTTTCCTCTGCCCTCAAAGCATCTGACCACACCAAGATCGGTGTGATAAAATGCTTTCCCAATTTCCCAATGGCGCTTTTTATATCCGGGGGGGGACATTCCCTCCCACTGCTTGTAAAAGCAGTCCAGAGGCTAATTAGCCACTAGGATTGCTTTTACATGAATGCCGGCCGCTGGCTGAAAAGAATGATACCAAGATGATACCTAAACCCGCAGGCATCATTCTGGTATAAACATTCAAAGTCCAGCAACATACCAGTACGTTGCTGGTCCTTGTTGGACATGTATTGTAATCTTTTTTTTCATGCAGCCTGTTGGCTGAACGAAAAAAAAAGATTGATCGGTGGGTATGCCCACCATTAGAATACCGCCCTTCATCTACCCACTTCTAATGATGGGCATACATGCACCATTTATATATGCGGAAGCATGGGGGCATCTTCTCGCAAAAGTTATGCCGCGTACACATGGTCAGACTTTTCCACGGGCAAGCCTCCGTCGGAATTTCGACCGTATGTACGCGGCATTAGGAGCAAAATCGCTCCTCCGCCCCTGCTGCCCCAATGCTTCGGCATATATGCTTTTTTTTTTTAACTGTGGTGGTGAAATCACCTCCTACAGCACTGGAGTCGCAGGGATCAGGCCTGTCTCTGCGAACGCTGCAGTTATGTGTGTTGTGTTTTGCAAGTGACAGTGATCGATCGATACTGCACTTGGGTGGCCTGGGCTGGACAGAGGGGCAAAACGCAGGTGCTAGCAGGTATCTGGGCTGATCCCGCTAACACTGCGTTTTTGGGAACCCTAAACTGCTGGGGACGCTAGTATAGATCTGATCAGATCAGATATTGAGCTGATCAGATACTATACCACTAAAGGGGGGTGTATGCTTCACGCGTGGGTGTTAGCGCTACTGGCACTAACCTGACGCTGCCTGGGGTGTGACGCAGACCCTCTCTGACGCTAAAACATAATTGATATCACCCGCCGGGCGATCAGGGGGTTAAACCTTTATTGGGTTATATACGGTGGGTGCCCTGACACTATAAAAAGCAAACTAACTAACCAGCGTCACCCGTAACACTTATATGATGATCACTGGTGAAAGGGTTAACTAGGGGCAATTAGGGGGTTAAAACCTTTATTAGGTAATATATGGGGGTACCTGACGCTATATAAAAACCTGACGGCGAACCTAAAAAAAAATTACTGGCTACCTATCGGCATCACCGACGCTAAGACATCGATCAGAAAAATGATCGCATAGCGACGGCGGTGCTAGGGGGTGAAAGGGTTACCTGGGGGGCGATCAAGGGGGTTAAACCTTTATTAGATAATATATGGGGGTACCTGACGCTATAAAAACCTGCGGCGAACCTAAAAAAAATTACTGGCTACCGATCAGCATCACCGACGCCAAGACATCGATCAGAAAAATGATGGCATAGCGACGGCGGTGCTAGGGGGTGAAAGGGTTACCTGGGGGGTGATCAAGGGGGTTAAACCTTTATTAGGTAATATATGGGGGTACCCGACGCTATAAAAACCTGCGGCGAACCTAAAAAAAATTACTGCCTACCGATCAGCATCGCCGACGCTAAGACATCGATCAGAAAAATTATCGCTTAGTGACAGTGGTGATAGGGGGTGAAAGGGTTACCTGGGGGGCGATCAAGGGGGTTAAACCTTTATTAGGTAATATATGGGGGTACCCGACGCTATAAAAACCTGCGGCGAACCTAAAAAAAATTACTGGCTACCGATCAGCATCACCAACGCTAAGACATCGATCAGAAAAATGATCGCATAGCGACGGCGGTGCTAGGGGGTGAAAGGGTTACCTGGGGGGTGATCAAGGGGGTTAAACCTTTATTAGGTAATATATGGGGGTACCCGACGCTATAAAAACCTGCGGCGAACCTAAAAAAAATTACTGGCTACCGATCAGCATCGCCGACGCTAAGACATCGATCAGAAAAATTATCGCTTAGTGACAGTGGTGATAGGGGGTGAAAGGGTTACCTGGGGGGCGATCAAGGGGGTTAAACCTTTATTAGGTAATATATGGGGGTACCCGACGCTATAAAAACCTGCGGCGAACCTAAAAAAAATTACTGGCTACCGATCAGCATCACCGACGCTAAGACATCCATCAGAAAAATTATTGCTTAGCGACGGCGGTGCTAGGGGGTGAAAGGGTTATCTGGGGGGTGATCAGGGGGTTAAACCTTTATTAGGGGGGGTTAGGGGGCTACACTGGACCTAAAACTAAATGTAGTGACACTTTTACAGTCACAAATGTCACTGATTGCAGTGATCACTAAATAAATGGTCACTGCAATCAGTGACACTGTGACTGGGGGCTGGGGGGTGATCTGGGGGTGTCTGGGGGGGCCTGGGGGGGCGATTTATGTGCCTATGTGTCCTGGTGTCAGTGTAGTGTTGTGTGCACTAACCTGCATCTTCTCCTGTACGGCACTCGGTATATGTGAGCGCCGCAGGAGAGATGACATCACTTCCTCCTGCCTGGCAGGCAGGGGAAGCTCTCTCATTCGCCGGGAGCGATCGAGAGGGGGTGGCCGGAATCGAACGGCCGTCCCCTCATGCCGGATCGCTCCCGAACAACTAACGACCGCTCACTGTATAGAAGGGGGGTCTGATCGGACCCCCCAACTATACAAAGGCAATCACGTATATGTACGTGATTCTGCCTGTCGGTGCCATTCTGCCGACGTATATTTACAGTGGGCGGTCGTTAAGTGGTTAACATAAATTCTGACCAACCGCAGAATAAGGGAATAGTTCTGGTATTGGGCCAGAACCGATCTATTACACTACTTTCCATGCATTTTTGGTGCAGAAAAAAAACACACTGGACTGCATGTGGTGTGAACTGGCCCTTAGTGCACCTAGGTGAGAAATGATGAAATGCTGCTCTGTAGTACAAAAAAATAGAAAAAGGGTAAAGGCTGGAGCCACATTCCAAAAATTATTTTTTTAGGGTGAAGATCCGCTTTAAGTATTATAACAATAATTTATTACGTTATAACATCCTCAAGGATGCCCTGAAATCTGGGGTCCCAGACAACCAGTCATTCTAGCTTTATTATAATCCAGGCACTAGAAATACTATGATGCCGCGTACACACGACCGTTTTTAATGTCATTGAAAAAAACTTCATTTTTCTCGACGTGATTTTTCCTCTCAAGCCTGCCTTGCTTACACATTATCGTGGAAAAAAATGTTTGAGTAAAGCGTGGTGACATCCAACACGTACGACGGCACTATAAAGGGGAAGTTCCATTCGGATGGCGCCACCCTTCATGTTAGTAAAGTTTGTTGAGCGACGATTCGCGCTTTTCAGCCTTGTGCTTTTCAGTCCGTTACAGCGTGACGAATGTGCTATCTCCATTACGAACGCTAGTTTTACCAGAACGAGCGCTCCCGTCTCATACTTGATTCTGAGCATGCGCATTTTTTTTCACGTCGTTAAAGCCCACACACGGCCGTTTTTCATGACGAGAAAAACGACGATGTAAAAAACGACGTGAAAAATTAGAGCATGTTCCAATTTTTCTCGTCGTGATTCTCTGCGTTTTTCTCGTCGGGAAAACTGCTGGAAAGCCCACACACGATCATTTTTAATGACCATTTTAAAAAAATTTAATTTTCTCGTCATTAAAAACGGTCGTGTGTATGCGGCATAATACAGACATGCCTGGCTGAGCTTCCTAACCACTTGCTGACCAGCTGCCACAGTCATACTGCGGCAGGTTGGCTTGGCTGTGTAAATCGCCGTAGGTGTACGTCGGGCTCGTACACAGTGATCTGTGGGCCCACGTGCCTATTGTACTTAAGGTAGGGAATTGGCGCTGTTCAGAAAGTGGTACACAAAATATATATATATTAAGGTAGCCCTTTCTGTACTGTGTAATAATATGGTGTTAACCCACTTAATTAGTAAATAACAAAAATATGGTTCATATTCATCTAAAGTGTCATGTGCAAAAACAACCACAGAAAGGTACATATATGGTAAAAAATAAACTCCAAAACTAAATATATACGTGATTAAAATCTATTTAATAAGCGTCCATTATCAAAAATGTCAATAATCAGAAAAAAGAAAGTGATTGGTATTAAATCCAAAAGATCAAAAAATCTAAAAGTGACAGTCTGTAAAGTGACTCCGTGCTGAGAAATTAAAGTGACTTTTCAGTGCTCCCCTCCGTTTCCTGTGTCCCCCTAATGCGTCCGCACTCACCAGAGCGCCTCACCCCTGCAGGGGTAGAGAGCCTTGTAATCAGATCTTGGTGTCCCCCTGGCCGGGATATCCTCTCCTTCCTTGTTCCACTCCAGAAAGTTCTGGTATCCTTAGGAGAAATCTGACCCTCTGCAGCGAATGCTAATGTAGCGATACCTTCAACTAAGAGGGCCGCAGATTTAGTTTGGGCCCTGAAGACAGCTCCGCCAACCCCCAGCAATTTACTCGACCCCCTTCTGGCACAGTTAGTCTAAGGTAATATGTGTATATCTTATGCTCTATGATTAAATTCAAACACCAAGGCAGTGATAGAAGAATAACGAATTTACTTTCTATGGCAATAAAAATCAACAGTGATAACAGATCATAAGAATCTATCTGCAGAGCCCTGCAGCAATAGTCACACTATAACTATTAAGATATAGCGCACACGCGCCACGTGAAATAATACTTCACTATGCGCCCTATGGCGCAGCAACTAAATAAACTACCTAGATGGCCAGGCCTGACCATATAACTCAGTCTCTAGGGGGGGGGTAAAATTCTTTGCATGCAAGTCTTTAAACGGTGGTGCACATTTCAGGAACACATTTGTAATCCAAGGGGGGGGGGGGTAAAAATACCAACACAGTACACTCCACTAGAGATCCGTTTTGACTCAGTTCTGCTATGGATCTCACGTGGGGGAAAAGAACAAAAATAGGAACTGGTGGGCCACAGCAGTCTGTAGTCCTAACAATGGTATACAGTATTTGTGGATTGAGCATGTGCTCGCTCACCCCTCTGGACGCGATCCCAGTCCGGGAACTTCCACCTGCTGTGTCTCCTCACACAGCCCTGCAGCAGTCTGGTCTCCGGCTCAGCAGCGGTTGAAGAAAACCGAGTCAGATGCCACCCAGGCTCGCAATGGGGTGGAAGGCTCTTTGGGTAACAGCGCAAGGCCCCAGGCTTCAGGCCTTGCACCACAGTGGATCCGCACAGGAAGATCTCTCCCATGAAGTCTCGTGTCCCAAAGAGGCCGAGCCCAGCCTCGCCTCCTTCTTTTATAACCCCTCCCATGAGTCTCTGGGGTGGAAAGATTGCCGAAAGGGGTTCTGGGTAAGGTAGTCCTGAGAGTCTTAAAGGAGACCCCGCTACACACTCCCCCCACTTAAACTCTTTGGTCCCCAAAGACAATTCTAGCATACATTGCATACAACCCTAGACAACATTGCGTATGATGTTGGCATAGGGAATTCCCACCAAAACAAAGGGGTTGAATTCCCTTGCCCACAGGTCACACTATCATGAGTGGCCTGCCTAACTGTGCCAGAGAGTGAGTGGGGGTTGCCCTCCACCAAATGAACAGTGGAGGGATCCGGATTCTCTACACTCCTCCTGGCAGTGACCACAGAATCTTCTGAGCTCTTCCCCATTTGTGGGTAAATCAACTTTTTGGGAGGCCTTATGACTCTTCGAGCCCTTTGCTCTCTTGGGGTTTCTGGCTCTGGTGCCACAGGCTCTTCTTCGGTAGCAGGTTCGGGCAACACGGCGGGCTCTGGAACATCTGCTTCAAAGGCCGAGGGATACATAGAGTCTCTAGGGTCCTTTTCAGAGTAAGTATCCCAGGCATCTTCCCACTAATCTGATGAAGGACTAGATGGGATGAACTCAGTGGCTTCTGCATTCAGTTGTCTATCTATAGTGTCTTCAGTGGTTGGAAGATCTATAGCAGAAGTTCCTGGAGTTGGAGAAGGCCACAGCCAGTCAAGTCCTCTTCCTTCATCTCCACTGAGTTCAGAGGCCTCTCCATCTTCAGCCCGAGAGGTCTGGGACCGAGTATTTGGCCTGGGGGTGTCCAGAATGGAGACTGGTTCAGGGGAGTCCCTCACTGGAGGTATCCTGACCGCTTCAGCAAGTGGGAGCAGGTGGTTTCGATGCCACATCTTCAGTGGTCCTACCTTTCCTTCTGGCTTCAACTTGTAGACAGGTAGGTCCGGCAGCTTCCTACAGATGACATAGGGTTCAGATCTCCATCTGTCTGCAAGTTTGTGTTTTCCAGGTACCCCCAGATTGCGTAGCAGTACTCGGTCCCCGGGCTGCAGGTCTTGCACCCGGACCTTCAAGTCGAAGTTTCTTTTGTTTCGAGCTCCCCTTTGATCTGAGGCCGCTTGAGCTTGTTCATAGGCTACTTTCAGGCTGTGTCTGAGCCTGTCCACATATCCTTTGTGGGATGTGGCTGAGGAATGGTCTAAAGAGGTGCCAAAGGCCAGGTCCACAGGTAACCTTGCTTCTCTCCCAAACATGAGTCGATATGGGGAGTAGCCTGTAGCATCACTGGTGGTGCAGTTGTAAGCATGTACTATAGCTGCTATGTGTTTGCTCCAATGTTGTTTCTTCTCACTATCCAGAGTTCCCAACATGTTGAGCAGGGTTCGGTTAAACCTCTCCGGCTGAGCATCTCCCTGTGGGTGATAAGGTGTGGTTCAGGTTTTCTTGATTCCTAACGAATCCAGTAGTTTCCGGATCAGCCGACTCTCAAAGTCCCTTCCTTGATCTGAATGGAGTCGCTGTGGCAGCCCATAATGGAGAAAATACTTCTCCATAAGTACCTTGGCTACTGTGGAAGCCTTCTGGTCTTTGGTTGGGAAAGCTTGGGCATACCGGGTGAAATGATCGGTTATCACCAGAACATTTCCTAGTCCACTCAGGTCGGGTTTGAGGCAGAGGAAATCAATGCATACCAGATCCATTGGGCCTTGACTTTGTAGATGGCCCATTGGGGCAGCTTGATGAGGTAAAGTCTTCCTCTGGATGCAGCGTGCACATGAGTGGCAGTACTCTTCCACTTCTGCCCTCATGCAGGGCCAATAGAACCGACTTCTGACGAGTTGAAAGGTCCTTTCCACCCCTAGGTGGCCGTGATTGTCATGTAGGGCCATCAGAACAGTCTTTCGATGTTTTTCCGGAAGAAACAATTGCCATTTATCTTCCAGGTCATCAGAGGGGCCCCTTCGGTAGACCACTCCCTGATGCACCTGTAACCTGTCCCACTCTTTCCTCAACAGGCGAGCTTCCTTTGAGGAGTGACGCAGGAGTCTGTTTGGATCCTGATTCTCCAGGGCTTCCAGAACCAATCTCCCCATGGGGTCTTCTAATTGGTTGCATCTTAGTTCCTTCTTGGACAACTTTGGCAGATGGTCTTCCTCCAGTTGAGTTACTCCACAGTATTGTTTGGGGACTCCTACCATGGTAACTCCTATCTCCTCCGCCCTTGAGCCTCCTCTGGCTTGTAATTCAGCCCCTTGACAAAGGGCCCGCACCCCGTCAGGTGCCACTTGAGTCCAGCCTTCTATGCCACTGGTGGGGGCATGAGATCTCCTGGACAAAGCGTCTGCATCTCGATTTCCAGCCCATGGCCTGTACTTTAGGCTGAAATTGAATCCAGACAGTGCGGGCAGCCACCTATGTCCAGTAGCGTCCAGCTTTGCTGTGGTGAAAAGGTAGGTAAGGGGGTTGTTGTCGGTCTTCACAGTGAACTCCGCCCCATACAGGTAGTCTTTAAGCTTGTCTACTACCACCCACTTAAGGGCCAGGAACTCCAGCTTGTGAGTGGGGTAGTTTTTATCAGAGGGGGTCAGGCTCCTGCTCACGTAGGCAACAGGCCGCAGTTGTCCTTCGTGTTCTTGGTAAAGTACTCCTCCCAGACCGTCATGACTAGCATCTACATGTAGTTCATAGGGTTTGGTTGGGTCTGCGTAGGCCAAGACTGGGGCAGTGGTCAGGCTCTTCTTCAATGCCTGGAAGGCCTCTTCACACTTCTGGGTTCCACTGATCTTTGACTGACTCTCCCAGCTTCCTGGGCCCTGAGTCGTCCTCCTCCCCTTCGGTCTTGAGTAGTTCATTCAATGGTCTAGCAATTCGGGCGAATCCTTCCACAAACCTCCTGTAATAGGAACAGAACCCTAAGAAGGATCTGAGTTCTGTTACTGTGGTGGGTCGTGGCCAGGAGGTAACTGCCTCCAATTTCTCAGGGTCTGTGGCCACCCCTTCTTCAGACACTATGTGCCCCAGATAGTTCACAGAAGACTGATAGAACCGACACTTCTCAGGCGAAAGCTTGAGTCCCTCCTCACTGAGTCTTCTCAACACTTTTTCCAGCCTCTCCTCGTGTTCTTCCAGGGTTCTCCCAAAGACAATGACGTCGTCCAGGTATACAAGGACTTCAATAAGGTTCATGTCTCCTACAGTCTTCTCCATGAGACATTGGAAGGTAGCAGGACCTCCAGACAGTCCCTGAGGCATGCGATCAAACTCAAAGAACCCCACTGGGGCTATGAAGGCTGTCTTCTCCTTGTCTTCTGGATGCATAGGGATCTGATAGTATCCACTCTTGAGATCCATAACGCTGAACCACTTGGCTCCAGACAAACTCTGTAAAGCGTCCTCTATCCTCGGAGTGGTGTACTGGTCGGGTATGGTTCTCCTGTTGAGAGTCCTGTAGTCTATACAGAGCCTCAATGACCCATTCTTCTTCCTGACCACCACTATCGGGGAGGCATAAGGGCTTCTAGACTCCCAGATCACACCAGTCCTCTTGAGCTCTGCGAGTTGTTCCCTTAGATCCTCCAGATCTGCTAGTGGGACCCGCCTGACCCTCTCTCTGAAGGGCTTGTCTTCTTGGAGGCGGATTCGATGGGTGGCACTCCTTGCACACCCCACATCGAACTCATCTTTGGAGAAGATCTTCTCCCATCTGGCCAACTGGGCCTTGGCTCTCTCTTTCCAAGCCCTGGGCAGATTCGGGTTTTCCATGGACAGCTTCTCCCAAACATCTCCTCCTTCACCCGTCCCCTTGACTTCTGACAGGGTAACCGGGGCAGCAGGGCTCACCTGGCCCAGCAGCATCCTGGCTGGGATTTCCATGGGGCCACCTGTAGTGTTCCTAACACTCACCGGAACTCTACAATGGGCCTTCTTCAGGGCCTTCAGTGGAATCACTTCTGGTATCACTTCCAGACCGGGGGACTCTTCCCTTGGGTCGGACTCCAGCATGACAAAGGGTCCAGGCTGCTCCCAAGTAAGCTTCACAGTGGCTCTGAGACAGGTTACTTCGCCGGGCTGCAACACTACCCCTTCTCTTCCAAGTCTCCACACCTTCCCTATCCCCTCTCCAGGGGTCTTCTGCTCTAGGACCAGCCGTTGGTAGGCCGTCTTCAGCATGGGGTGGATCTTGGTGGCCGCTGGCCCCTTTTCTTTCACTAGAGGGGTCAGGAGTCTTCGGACCAGGTCCATGTTCGTCCCTATTATAAGGGAACTCTTGTTGGCTCCTGGTGGTCAAGGGCACACAACTGCCAGGGTGTCAAACACTTCGGCCTTCCCAGCCACAGATGGGTCAAAGGTCATCTTGACGGGCAGATAGCCATCGTAGGGGAAACTTTGGGTTCCAATCCCACATATTTCCAGTTCCTGTATCTTCTGGATGGGCAGGTGACTCAAGTGCCTATCGTAGAAATCCCGGTATAATAGGGTCACTTGTGCCCCAGTATCCAAGATGGCTCTCGTGCAGACTCCCTCCACTTGAATGGGCACTATAGGAGATGGGCCTACCAGCTTCTCCGGATATGGCCTGGCAGGGGTCACCTTCTTCTGGTCCTTTCCCTTCGGACTCCCTCTCGTCCAACTCCCTTTGGACTTTAGTCTTTCTTGAGCCTGGTATGCATTGATTTCCCTCCTTTCAATGGGTGTACAGACCCGCTGAGGGATATTATTATTTTTCTTAGGTGTGCACCCCCTCTGGGGAGTGCTCTGCCTCTTCTGAGGGGTCTTGCCCCCTTTCTCTGGGGTGTATCTCTGTTGAGGAATGTTGTGTTTCCTCTGAGGTGTTTTATCTCCTCTTTTCTTCTGCTACGCATTCAGCTTGGAGCTCACTGAAGATGATGGGCACCCGGTTGACTCCTTCACCGCGGCCCTCTGGAGTTTCCCGCCGGCTTGCGGTTGTCTGTTTTCTTCTTCTTGGGACTGGAACATGTAGCTGCAATATGGCCAATTCCTCCACAGTTAAAGCAGACTATATCTCCCCATTCTTGTAAAGATGCGGGTGCTGAGGCAATTGGGAATAGTTCCTTCCTTGGTACTTCTCTCCTGGGACCCTCTGGGTCTTTTGCTGTCAGAGAGGTCAACATCTCTAACACCTTGGACATTTGTGATTTTAAAGTGTCTACCTCTGAGTCTCTTTCAGGGGTCATTACTGGGTTGACTAACACCTGTGCGGGGACAACATTTGTCTTAATCATTTGCTGGTCCTGTTGTAGTGCCTCCTCATCTCTGATGATTTTTATCAAATCAGCATAAGTCAGCAACGTTCCTCCTCCCGAGGTTTTCAGGTGCAGCCAGACTGGTTCATGCTGTATCCCGACTCCATGCCATGAGCATGGTCAGGAGGCGTTCATGGACCAAGAATTGGTTGCTCCAGCGGCACCAGTTCTGTCATATGCCTTTGTTGCGGGAGATCAGGGAGAATAATCCTGATGACAATAGGAATTTTCTCCGGATGTCTGACCTCGTATTTCAGCATCTGTTGGCTTTGGTGTCCCCCTACATTACCAGGCAGGACACCGTTATGCGTGAAGCCATCAGTGCTGAGCAGAGGCTCATTGCCACGTTGCGATACCTGGCGACTGGGAGAAGCATGGACGACTTAAAGTTCTCCACAGGCATATCCCCCCAGGCTCTGGGTATCATTATACCAGAGACGTGTTCTGCCATCCTCCAAGTTTTGTAGGAGGACTATATTAAGGTAAGTGTTCTTATTGCAAACATCACATTGTATGTATTTTTTAGAATGTTTTTTTGGGGGGGGGTTTCTTAGCAGTCCCTAATTCCCATGATTCTTAGCTGCAGGGAATTTCCCCTTTCACCACATGCAAATTTTTTATTTAAAATTTTTTCATTAGGCCTACATTAACATTTCCCTTTCAATGTATTTTAATCTATGCTCCATCGTAGTGCTTTACCCTAAACCCTTTACCCTAAACGCCCCCTAAAGATTGCCTAGGAATGTAACATTTGTCCTAAATTCAGACAGAGTGCTCCAGCCTTCATTTGTGATCTCCCCAACTCATCTTCAACCCCCCCCCCCCATTTTTTATTATTTTTTTTCGCTTTTTTTGTTGCTTACTACTAATGTTTTAATTTTTCTGTTTGCCCCAATGTTGGCCATGAATGATTTCCTTTAATCTGCTTTCAATGTTTCAGTCTCAAAGTATTAATTTATTTTTGATTTCATTACACAGTTCCCTTCTACGCCACATGAATGGCAGAATGTGGCATCGGACTTTGCCCAACGATGGAACTTTCCAAACTGTGGAGGGGCCATCGACGGCAAACATGTTCGGGTCGTCCCACCACCCCATTCGGGATCCTTTTATTATAACTATAAGGGGTTCCACAGCATTGTCATGATGGCAGTGGTGTCGGCCACCTACGAATTCCTCTATGTGGACGTTGGCAAGAATGGCAGGATGTCTGATGGAGAAGTTTTTGCACAGACGGAGTTTGGGGAACGGCTCCTTTTGGATCAGCTGGCCTTGCCACCAGCGGAGCAGAATGTGGAGGGACTCCCATTTGTGTTTGTGGCGGATGAGGCGTTTGGCCTGGGTCCCCATTTGATGAGGCCATTCCCGCAGCGCACCCTCACCCCTGAGAGGAGGGTGTACAACTATCGGCTGGCCAGAGCAAGAAGGGTGGTTGAAAATGCCTTTGGCATCATGGCCAGCCGCTTCCGCCTGTTCCCCACCTCCATCCACCTTGCCCCTTACAAATGGAACCATGTTGTAATGGCGTGTTGTGTCCTACATAATTATCTCCAGGTGCATTCCACAAATTATCTGACTTTGACTGGGCCTGAGGCCACCTTAATGGAAGCAGAACATCTTGTGGCCCTGGAAGCTGGCCGTCCAGGCTTGGCCCCCCAAACCGGACGTGAGATCCGTGACAAATATGTGGATTATTTTGTGGGTAGGGGGGCCATTGAAATGCCTGATGACTTTTAACCTTTTAATTTAGAAAAATAAAACATTATTTTTCACAAAGATTGGTTTCGTGTATAATTTTAATAATGGTTTCTGTTTTTCGGAGGTTTACCTAGTGCACTTGTATTGCCATGTGTATTGTGCATTCTTAATTTGCCTTCATTGTCAGTGTAAACACAAAACATTGCTTAGTTCACAGTAGCACAACATTTACCTAATGAAGCCACAACTTCTTGATACCAAAATGCCATTTTTTATTTTAGTATTGGACAAATCCTTTTAAATGTAGATGTCCTAAACATTTTTTGCTTGTTAAAACGCATGAACAGCCATGCATACCAAAAAAATATTAAAATATATATCGGAAAAATTCACATTTACTAGTCCTAAAAGGTTCAATGAAAAACATACCTGCCAAAACACAGCAAGTTCAACGTTAATTGTTTTTAAAACATTAGACACGCCCAAGCACAGCCATGATCTTTTGTAGCCTTTCCTCCACCCGCTTGGTATTTTCCCTGATCTCTATCAAGCCTCCCTTTAATTTTTGAAGGTCACGACAGCAGACCATCAGATATTGGATCAGGATCTGGGCACTGTGATGTGTCAAATTTTTGGGGTCTTCGGCCAGAACTGCACATACATTTAAAAAAAAAACATGTAGTATAGAATATGTAGGCCTACATCTATTAACCTGCATCTGTCTGGTTTGACACTGACCTGTTGAGGTGGCACTTTCCACTTCCACAACCTCACGTTCCTCTCCATCATGTGGGTCTGGGGCTATTGTTGAAGGTGTTGGATTTCGAGGCTCATCTGACGTAGCTTTTTGAAGCCCTATGGAGATTGCAAGAAAAGGTATAGTTTCATTATTAAGGTTGATTTTTGGGAGAAAAATAAAGCATGAGAAAATAATTTGCAAACATTCTTTTGAAGTGTGGTCCATTTTTCAATGGACCCCCAGTGACAACAGGAAAACATGATTGGATACATAGCCAAATACATAGCATATATTTTTTTAAACAAACTTTGACACATTGTAACACCCCAAAGTATATACACAGGATCACCTGTGTGTGACACCCTCAAACTTTGGGGCTTTTGGCCCACACTTGTACTACTGCGTTCAGATGTTTCATCAGCTGCTGAGCATTCTCTCCCTTAACATTACCATGCATATCCTTTTTTTTTCCAAAAATGTCCTTTGGATTTGATCCCTAAAAATATTTGGTGACCAAATTTGCTACCCCCAAAAAATAAAATAAAATGGGTGTTCACACTGGATGATCCAAAAACATTGTTTGATGAACTGTACGGAGAATGAAGTTTAATACGTCCGTTTACTTTGCGGACGAATCTGAAAGATGGTATCTTTCACTGTACGATATCAAAGACAAACATACACAACATAATACAAGTAATAATCTCTAGCAGGGAAAATAGCACTATAAAACTTACTTTTTCGTAGAACTTTCTTGATTCGTTTGTATTGGTCGGGCTCCCGCAACTTCAGATCAGACCATCGTTTTCTGAGCTGTTCCTTCGTTCTGCACACCCCGAATTTTTGGTGAAGACTTTTGACCACTTTGCCCATAATTTTTGACTTGACCAGATTCGGCCTTTTATACGGCCCATGCTTGGCATCATAATCCTCCCTCTTTAAAATGGCGACCATCTCCACCATTTCCTCGAATGACATGTTGGATGCCTTATATCTTCTGGATCGGGATTTGGGCACCTCTGGAATTTCATCCTCTGTCGAGGTAATCTCAGCCACCTGTGTCTCCGCCATGTTGCTAAGCACTACGACGAGCGAGAAGGGGCGGGGAAAGTACAATATCGAACGTCAGGGGCGGGGAAAGCGTGCGTAGTTCCACGCATGCGCAGTGTATATCAAGTGCCGATCCATGTGTCGAAAATACGTTCATTTGGCGGGAGAGGGAGTTTGCAACGAACATGTTGACCAAGGTACATAACATTCTTAAGTATTTTGGGTTACGCAGAGGAGGAGATTTGGGGCTTTTATATCTGTTCAAAATGCTGATTTGATGATTGTTGCCTGAAACATATGTCTTTTCTTGGTTTTTGATTTTACAGAGAGAATGAATACATTCAAAAACCTGGAGTTCATGGGGGAGTTCATTGAGAAATGGAAAGAACTCCCTATCCTGTGGCAGACCAAAAGTGGGTCCAATAAAAACAAAACGGCCAGGACAGCAGCACTGGAGAGCCTGCTTGCATTTGTCCAAACCCAGATACCCACAACAACTCTCCAAGATGTGAAGACCAAAATTGCTACCATCAGGGGGACATACAGGACCCAGAGAAATATGGTCCTGAAGTCCCAGAGGTCAGGTGCTGCAGCAGATAAGGTTTATAAACCCAGTCTGTGGTACTACAGCAAGCTTTCTTTTCTGGATGACCAGCTGGAAGTGCGGGAATCTCTCTCCACCCTTCCCCCCAGAGGTCAATCCAGCCTTCCTTGTAGCCAGCCCTCCAGCCTTCCTTACAGCCAGCCCTCCAGCCTTCCTGGCAACCCTGCTCTGGCTTCCTCTGAGGATCAAGATCAGGCCCTTGAGGAGGCAGATTTGGATATATGGAGCCAGGTAAAGTATTGATATCTCCATTTAGATGTTACAAAAGTGATGCATTTAAAATGAGGATAGTATTGTTAGGTATTTTATTTAAAAAAAAAAAAGGATTTAAAGAGCAAGATACAGTAGTGGTCAATTTTGATGTGGACAAGGCAACAATATCAGGTGGCGGAATCTGTGAGAATTTTCTAAATTTGCCCATTCATGTCAAAAATGTCTGGAGGTGAACAATGTGTGTGATTGATGGTGGCAAAAAAATAATAAAGTCCCTTTCTTTTTTTACAGCCAGAGCAGAGCCAGGAAGAGGGTGATGGTGGGGACCAGGAGGAGGCAGGGCCAAGTGGCACCCAGGAGGAGGCTGGGCCAAGTGGCACCCAGGAGGAGGCTGGGCCCAGCACAAGAGCCCAGATGCCTCCCCTGGTAATGAGACCACGAGGGCCAAGGAGAGGTAGGCAGGTGGAGGAGGAAACAAGAGCCTTCTTCAAAGAGGCTACTGTGGCCCTCAGAGAGGCACCCTCTGCTGAGGAGGGCTTTGCCGCAGTCCTGGCCAATAAGCTAGCCCAAATGGACCTGCGGCAAAAGCTGTATAGCGAGACCCTCCTGTTGAAGGTGATCAACAAGGGATTGCTCGGTGAACTCACCAAGTACACCGACATCACAGAGGTTGTCCCTACTCCTCCACCTCCTCCTCCTCCTACTACTACTCCTCCTGCCACAACCTCTCCTCCTGATCCCCAGCCTCCGAGGAAGAAACCAACCAAGGCTGCAGGGAAGGCTGCAGAGAAGGCTGGAGAGAAGGCTACAAGGAAGAGAAAAAAATAATGCCTGCTGTAGTACCACAGACTGGGGACATATATGACTTATCTGCTGCGGTTCCTGACCTCTGGGAGTTCAAGCCAAGATTAGCCTCCTTTTTGGTTTTCACATCTTAGATGGTTGTTGTGGGGTCCAAGGGATGAACAAATGCGAGCAGGCTCTCCAGTGCTGCCATCCCCTTTAATTTGTTATGTTCCGAAATAAAGGATACTTTTTTTTGGCTTTAAATACTAGACTATGTGATTTGTATTTCAAAAGAGAGTTTGCTAGGGAGCAGGCAGGCACATTTCTAATAATATTATTGTTATTAACAAGGGACACAAACCTCCTTCAGGAAAAATGAGACAAATTTTGAAGGTTGGCGTGGGACATTTCCCCAAACATAATTTAAGGGGGAAAAAAAAAGCCACAGAAAAATGAAGAGGCTAACTTAAGTACTAAAAAAAAATGCAAAAAGAACAAAAATCAAAAAAATGATCTTTACATTTCTTAAGGAATTTATGAGGGAGATGTGGCTTGAAAAGAATATGTTTCTATCATTAAAAAAATTAGGAATTACTTTAGAAACAAGTTTGGCATAACTCTCAGTGTCATTATCAAAAGAGGGTAATTGTTCAAGCATTCTCTAAAGAAGAACGGAATGCGCAGCATTAAAACGATGCTATTAATTCAACCGTGACGAATGTGCCATATCGATTTCCAACACTAGCTTTACCAAAACGAGCGCTCCCGTCTCATACTTGATTCTGAGCATGCGCGTTTTTTTCACGTCGTTAAAGCATACACACTATCGTTTTTCACGTCGTTAAAAAAAACAACATGAAAAACGACGTGAAAAAAGAGAGCATGTTCGAAATTTTTAATGCCCGTTTTTCACGTTGTTAAAAATGCTCTGGAGCATACACACGATCATTTTTAATGGCCATTTTTTTTAATGGCATTTTTAACGGCATGAAAAACGATTGTGTGTACGCGGCATAAGATGTAGTAAAACCTTTGTTTGTGTTCCACCACCGTAATGCAATGTTCAAGCAACCAACCATCCACATGTGATTCTGAAAAAATTATAATAAACCCTCATAGCGTGAATCAGCTAAAGCATGAGGTATTTATTGCATTAAAAATATATAAAAATCAGTGTACACGGTTTAAAACAAAAACAAACAGAGCTCCAAAGCTCCAGCTAGTAAGTTAGCCGTTCCGTGTTCCCGGCGTGCGTTTCACAGACCGCACTAAGCGAAACCGGAAGTGCCGGAAGTGATGTATTGCGTGCCAAGTAAGTCCCGCCTAACAGTAAAGAGTAAACAAGGCAGATCTCCATTCTGACAGGGGATAACACACAGATTCTGTCGGATCTGTGTGTTGTTCCAGGCAGCCTATTACCCATACAGTTAGAACACACAGTGGGGGAACACATTTAACCCCTTGATCGCCCCTGATGTTAACCCCTTCTCTGCCAGTGCCATTAGTACAATGTCAGTGCATATTTTTAGCACTGTAATAATGTCACTGGTTCCCAAAAAAGTGTCAAAAATGTCAGTTAGGTGTCCGATCTGTCTGCTGCAATGTCGAAGTCCCACTAAAAATCGCAGATCACCACCATTATTAGTAAACAAAATAAAAATAATAAAAATGCCATAAATCTATCCCCTTTTTTGTAGACGCAAACCAAACAATATATGCTAATTGTTTTGTTTTTTTACCAAAAATATGTAGCAGAATACAAATTGGCCTAAATTAATGAAGAAATTAAATTTTTTAAATTTTTTTTAATGGGTGTGTTTTATAGCAGAAAAAAAAAATATTGTGTTTATTTTTTTGTTCAAAATTGTCGCTCTTTTTTTGTTTATAGCGCAAAAAATTTAAACTGCAGAGGTGATATATATACAACCAAAATAAATCTCTATTTGTGGGTAAAAAAAAGGACATCAATTATGTTTGGGTACAATGTCACACATCCACGCAATTTAAAGTTAAAGCGACGCAGTGCTGTATCGCAAAACGTGGCCTGGTCGGGAAGTGGGTAAATCCTTCCAGGGTTGAAGTAGTTAATGTGCTGCAAGGCAGCTGATGGTATTCCTAGATGAGCAATAAAAAGTTACTCCTTGAAAGTTTATTATGAACCAAGAAAGATTTATTAAAATATTATGTATAATCAAGAAAAACATTATTTAGCTTTTGAGCACTGTATACAGTATTCTAAAACAGATCCATGCAGTCAACACAAGAGGGCAGTATAGGACCCCTGTTTGAATATTGTGCTGTTTAGAACCAAGGTAGAGTGAAAATATCCCTTGGGAAGCGTTATGTGTTAATCCTAACATCTAAATTAGCGATTTATTTGTTGGTACTAAAATATCTCAGTATCCCTGATTCAAATCCCTAATTTAGTGTCTATGTATTAAATCCTAGAATCAGCTTCTTGTGATTAAGGCTAAGTTCACTCTGTGACTGTCTCTGAAAAGCGATCCACGTAGGATTTTTAGGTTACCGCCCCTGGGACACTTGTGTGAAAGAAGCCTTATAGCCCATACACACAATCCGAAAATCGGATGACAGATCGTCCGTTTTTTTTTGCATGCTAGTCGCATATCAAAAATGGAGAGTTTACTAAAGTTACAAAACTTCTAGTACGACAGAATAAAAAATCGGAAGTGATGTCAGGTGTTGTAGTGTATATCTATTGCATTTTCGGACGACAACTGTACTGATAAAATGAAAATCATACGATCTGGTATCATACGAGAATTTTTTTGTGTTTGTCCCATCGGATAATATCGGATGAACTGTCATAATTGTCTCTCGAAAGCTCTGTACTAATGATCCGATTATCGTACGATCGCGTCGAAAGTGGTATTTTTCGTCTGATTTTCGGATCGAGTGTACGGGCCATTAGACATATATGTATGTAGCGATACCTTCAACGAAGAAGGCCGCAAATTTAGTTTGGGCCCTGAGAGCAGCTCCGCCAACCCCCGGCAATGTACTCGACCCCCTACTGGCACAGTTAGTATTGGCAGCAATATATCTACTCTTATACTGTATGAGTAACCCAGACACCAAGACAATAATAGTATAAAAGGTATATGATTTACTTAAGCTTTAGATAAGAAAGGGGTTAACATTGGTAACAGTTCACAGATATATATATATACATATTGCAGAGCCCTGCAGCAATAACACACTATGCATATGAGGCGAACAGTAACAAGTTCGCCACGTAGGCGACCGTTAACTAGGCGTCCTGTGGCGCAGTAACCAAATGAACTAACTAGCTGACCAGGCCTGGCTCAGATATCTACAACTTAGTCTATAGGGGATTATGTTCTTTTCTTCACCGGCAGGTCTTTAACGGTGGTGCACATTAAAAAATTATCATTTGGTTTCCCAATGAGAAAGGTAGAGATGGAGTAAACACTTTACTATGTGAAGTGTTAGTTCAGCTCCTTTGAGGTCCTCTAATGAGAGTATCAGAAATAACTTGTGGGCCACGGCAGTCTATAGGCCTATCAACAACAACAGTATATGGCTTGGGCGTACATCCTCTCACCCGCCCCGGACACGGTCCCAGTCCGGGGGAACTTCCACCGACTGTGTCACACACACACGCAGTGTCTCCAGCGATCGGGCCCCCGATCCGGTCCAGGCTGTAGACAAGCGAAATCCGGAACCACCCAGGCTCGAAGTGGGGTGGAAGGCTCTTTGGTGCTGCGCAAGGTCCCAGGCTTCAGGCCTTGCACTCCGACACATCCGCGCAGGAGGATCAGTCTCTGAAGTCTCGTGTCCCAAAGAGGCAGAGCGCAGCCGCGCCTCCCCTTATATAACCCCTCCCATGAGTCTCTGCGGTGAACACTGCCGAATGGGGTTCTGGGTGATGTAGTCTCCCGGAAGTAAAGGGGAACACCCCGCTACACACTCCCCCCACTTGAACTCTTTGGTCCCCAAAGATAAACCTTAACCAAAACTATGTACAACTCTAGACAATTCTGCAAACGAAGTGGGTATAGGGAATTCCCACCAAAACTGAGGGGTGAAACTCCGTCGCCCACAGGTCACATTATCATGGGTGGCCTGCCTAACTGTGCCAGAGAGTGAGCTGGGGTTGCCCTCCACCAAATGGACAGTGGAAGGATCTGGATTTTCAGCATTTCTCCTAGCAGTAACTACAGAGCCTTCCGAGCTATTCCCCATTTGTGGGTAGGTCAGCTTCTTAGGAGGTCGGATGACTCTTCGAGCCCTTTGCTCTATTGGGACTTCTGGCTCTGGCGCCACAGGCTCCTCTTCCTCTGAGTAACTACCACGGGCATCTTCCCAGTGGTCTGATGAAGGACTAGATGGGATGAACTCTGTGGCCTCTGGGTTCAGTGTCCCATCTGTAGTGCCTTCAGTAGGTGGAAGATCTATAGTGGAAGTTCCTGGAGTTGGGGAAGGCCACAACCAATCAAGTTCTCCTTCTTCATCTTCACTAAGTTGAGAGGCCTCTCCATCTTCAGCTCGGGAGGTCTGTGACCGAGTGTTCGGCGTGGGAATATCCAGAACAGAGACCGGTTCAGGGGAATCTCTCACGGGGGGTATCCTGACTGCCTCAGCAAGTGGGAGCAGGTGGTTTCGATGCCACGTCTTCAGTGGGCCTACCTTTTCTTCTGGCTTCAACTTGTAGACAGGTAGGCCCGGCAACTTCCTACAGATGACATAGGGTTCAGATCTCCATCTGTCTGAAAGTTTGTGTTTCCCAGGGACCCCCAGATTGCGTAGCAGTACTCTATCCCCAGGCTGTAGGTCTTGTATCCGGACCTTCAAGTCGAAGTTTCTTTTGTTTCGAGCTCCTCTTTGATCTGAGGCCGCTTGAGCTTGTTCATAGGCCACTTTCAGGCTGTGTCTGAGCCTGTCCACATATCCTTTGTGGGATGTGGCTGAGGAATGGTCCAGAGAGGTGCCAAAGGCCAAGTCCACAGGTAGTCTCGCCTCTCTCCCAAACATGAGTCGGTATGGGGAGTAGCCTGTAGCATCACTAGTGGTGCAGTTGTAAGCATGTACAATGGCTGCTATGTGTTTGCTCCAATGTTGCTTCTTCTCACTTTCCAGAGTCCCCAACATGTTGAGCAAGGTTCGGTTAAACCTCTCCGGCTGAGCATCTCCCTGTGGGTGGTAAGGTGTAGTTCGAGTCTTCTTGACTCCCAATGAATCTAAGAGCTTCCGGATCAGCCGACTTTCAAAGTCTCTTCCTTGATCTGAATGAAGTCGCTGGGGCAGCCCATAATGGACAAAATACTTCTCCATGAGTATCTTGGCTACAGTGGAAGCCTTCTGGTCTTTGGTTGGAAAAGCTTGGGCATAACGGGTGAAATGATCACCAGAACATTTCCCAGTCCACTCAGGTCGGGTTCGAGGCAGAGGAAATCAATGCATACCAGATCCATTGGGCCTTGGCTTTGTAGATGGCCCATTGGGGCAGCTTGATGAGGTAAAGTCTTCCTCTGGATGCAACATGCAACATGCACATGAGTGGCAGTACTCTTCCACTTCTGCCCTCATGCAGGGCCAATAGAACCGACTTCTAACAAGTTGAAAGGTCCTTTCAGCCCCTAGGTGACCATGATTGTCATGCAGGGCAATCAGAACAGTCTCTCGATGTTTCTCTAGCAGGAACAGTTGCCATTTATCTTCTAAGTCATCAGAGGGCCCCTTCGGTAGACCACTCCCTGATGTACTTGCAACCTGTCCCACTCTTTCCTCAACAAGCGAGCTTCCTTTGAGGGATGACGCAGGAGTCTGTTTGGATCCTGATTCTCCAGGGCTTCCAGAACTAATTTCCCCATGGGATCTTCTAATTGGTCACATCTTAGTTCCTTCTTGGACAACTTTGGCAGATGGTCTTCTCCCAGCTGAGTTACTCCACAGTATTGTTTGGGGACTCCTACCATGGTAACTCCTATCTCTTCTGCCCTTGAGCCCCCTCTGGCTTGCAATTCAGCCCCTTGACAAAGGGCCCGCACCCCATCAGGTGCTACTTGAGTCCAGTCATCCATGTCACAGTTGGGACCATGGGATCTCCTGGACAGAGCGTCTGCATCTCGATTCCCAATCCCTGGCCTGTACTTTAGGCTGAAATTGAATCCAGACAATGCGGCCAGCCACCTGTGTCCAGTGGCGTCCAGTTTTGCTGTAGTGAATAAGTAGGTCAGGGGGTTGTTGTCAGTCTTCACAGTGAATTCCGCCCCATACAGGTAGTCTTTGAGCTTGTCTACTACCGCCCACTTAAGGGCCAAAAACTCCAGTTTGTGAGTAGGGTAGTTTTTCTCAGAGGGGGTCAGGCTCCTGCTCACGTAGGCAACAGGCTATAGTTGTTCTTCGTGTTCTTGATAAAGTACTCCTCCCAGACCGTCATGACTAGCATCTACGTGTAGTTCATAGGGTTTGGTTGGGTCTGCATAGGCCAGGACTGGAGCAGTGGTTAGGCTCTTCTTCAATGCCTGAAAGGCCTCTTCACATTTCTGGTTACACTGATCTTGGACTGACTCTCCCGGCTTCCAGGGTCCTGAGTCGTCTTCTTCTCCCTCAGTCTTGAGCAGTTCATTCAATGGTTTAGCAATTCGGGCGAATCCTTCCACAAACCTCCTGTAATAGGAGCAGAACCCCAAGAAGGACCGGAGTTCTGTTACTGTGGTGGGTCGTGGCCAGGAGGTAACTGCCTCCACTTTCTCAGGGTCTGTGGCCACCCCTTCTTCAGACACTATGTGTCCCAAATAGTTCACAGAAGATTGGTAGAACCGACACTTCTCAGGCGAAAGCTTGAGTCCCTCCTCACTGAGTCTCCTCAAGACTTTTTCCAGCCTCTCCTCGTGTTCCTCTAGGGTTCTTCCAAAGACAATGACATTGTCCAGGTATACAAGGACTTCAATAAGGTTCATGTCCCCTACAGTCTTCTCCATGAGACGTTGGAAAGTAGCTGGGGCTCCAGACAGACCTTGGGGCATCCGATCGAATTCAAAGAATCCCACTGGGGTTATGAAAGCTGTCTTCTCCTTGTCTTCTGGGTGCATAGGGATCTGATAGTACCCACTCTTGAGATCCATAACGCTGAACCACTTGGCTCCAGACAAGCTCTGTAGGGCATCCTCTATCCTCGGAGTGGTGTATTGGTCAGGTATGGTTCTCCTGTTAAGAGTCCTGTAGTCGATACAGAGCCTCAATGATCCATTCTTCTTCCTGACCACCACTATCGGGGAGGCATAGGGGCTTCTAGACTCCCGGATTACACCAGTCCTCTTGAGTTCTGCGAGTTGTTCCCTTAGATCCCCCATATCTGCTAGTGGGACCTGCCTGACCCTCTCTCTGAAGGGCTTATCTTCTTGGAGGCGGATCCGATGGGTGGCACTCCTTGCACACCCCACATCGAACTCATCCCTGGAGAAGATCTTCTCCCATCTGGTCAACTGGGCCTTGGCTCTCTCCTTCCAAGCCCTGGGCAGGTTCGGGTTTTCCATGGATAGCTTCTCCCAAGCATCTCCTCCTTCACCTGCCCCCTTTACTTCCGACAAGTTGACCGGGGCCGCAGGGCTCACCTGGCCCAGCAGCATCCTGGCTGGGATTTCCATGGGTCTGTCTGTATTGTTCCTAACACTCACTGGATCTCTACAATGGGCCTTCTTCAGGGCCTTCAGCGGAATTACTTCTGGTATCACTTCCAGGCCGGGAAGCTCTTCCCTTGGGTCAGACTCCAACATGACAAAAGGTCCAGGTTGCTCCCAAGTAAGCTTCACAGTGGCCCTGAGACAGGTTACTTCGCCGGGCTGCAACACCAACCCTTCTCTTCCAAATCTCCACACCTTCCCTATCCCCTCTCCAGGGGTCTTCTGCTCTAGAACCAGCCACTGAATCCTTGGTTGCCGCTGACCCCTTCTCTTCCACTAGAGGGGTCAGAAGTCTTCGGACCAGGTCTGTGTTTGTCCCTATTATAAGAGAACTCTTGTTGGCTCCTGGCGGCCGAGGGCACACTACCACCAGAGTATCAAACACTTCAGCTTTTCCAGCCACGGATGGGTCAAAGATCATCCTGACAGGCAAATAGCCATCGTAGGGGAAATTCTGGGTCCCAATCCCACATATCTCTAGTCCCTCTATCTTCTGGATGGGCAGGTGACTCAAGTGTTTCTCGTAGAAATCCCGATATAACAGGGTCACTTATGCCCCAGTATCCAAGATGGCTCTGGTGTAGATTCCCTCCACTTGAAGGTGCACTATGGGAGATGGGCCTACTAGCCTTTCCGGATATGGCCTGGCGGGGGTTGCCTTCTTCTGGCCCCTTCCCTTCGGACTTTCTCCCATCCAGTTCCCTTTGGACTTTAATCTTTCTTGAGCCTGGTATGCATTAATTTCCCCCCTCTCAATGGGTGTACAGACCCGCTGAGGGATATTATTGATTTTCCTAGGTGTGCACCCCCTCTGGGGAGCGCTGTGCCTCTTCTGAGGGGTCTTGCCCCCTTTCTCTGGGGTGTATCTTTGTTGAGGAATGATGTATTTCTTCTGAGGCATTTTATCTCTTCTTTCCTTCTGCTTCGCTTTCAGCTTGGAGCTCACTGAAGGTGATGGGCACCCGGTTGACTCCTTCACCTGGGCCCTCTGGAGTTTCCCGCCGGCTTGCGGTTGTCCAGCTTCTTCTTCTTGGGACTAGAACAAGTAGCCGCAACATAGCCAATTCCTCCACAGTTAAAGCAGACTATATCGCCCCATTCTTGTAAAGATGCGGGTGCCGAAGCAATTGGGAACAGTTCCTTCCGTGGTACCTCTCTCTTAGGACCCTCTGTGTCTTTCGTCATCAGAGAGGTCAACATTTCTAATACCTTGGACATTTGTGCTTTTAAAGTGTCTACCTCTGAGTCTCTTTCAGTAGTCATCACTGGGTTGACTAGCACCTGTGCGGGGACAACATTTTTTTTAAAATTGGAAACCAACTTTATTGAAAAGTATGCATGGTACATAAATCAACATAAGCCAGTATGGCCAATATAATAGTACATACATGAACACAGTGAAGCATCTGTGTGACATAAAGATAATAACAGCAGTGAAAGTAGAGCCGGTACACAACAAAAATAAAAAATCGACATGTCAAGTACACGTTTCACCATCCGCCATCCATTTGTCCCAGACCTTCTCATACTTTAGCGGACACCCTCTATGTACATAAATCAGTTTTTTATATGGGAGAGCATCGTTAACCGCCTTTTTCCAGCACTGAATTGTAGGGGGCAGGGCCTGCATCCAATTACGGGCCACTACTTTTCTTGCCAAGAATAGCGTCTCATGTAAAAAGGTACGGAGGGGTTTGTCGGCATCCAAGTCTGGCAACAGGCCAAGTAGGCACATCTTTGGGTCAAGGGTAGCAGGGGAGCCCATCTGATCGTGTAGGAAGCGTATCACCTGTGTCCAGTATGCCTGAATGGTAGGGCAGAACCATATGAGGTGGTAGAAGGAGCCCGGGGTATGGTCACAGAGGCGGCATCCTGGATTGTACGTGGGCCTGAAACGTGCTACTCTCTGAGGGGTCAGATATGTTCTATGTATGATGTACAGCTGTGTGAGGCGGTCCGACAGCTTGGGGGAAACCTTTTTCACGTCCTCCAAAATCTCGCCCCAGTCCTCATCCTCTATAAGTCCAACATCCGCCTCCCATCTAGTCTTAGCAGTATAGGCCAATGCTGTGGTGCTAGGGAGACGAATGGCGGAGTACAAAGTGGAGATGAGCTTAGCAGGCACATTACCCGTGACTGTGTCCACTATGGAGGGAACTGCCAGGGACGGGTAAGAGCCAGAAAACTGGGCCTGTATGGCGTGACGGAGTTGCAAATACCTGAAGAAAAGGCAATTGGGGAGGGAAAATTCGTCCTTCAGCAATTGGAATGGTTTAAGGCCTGAAGCGGTCATGATCTGGTGTATGCATAAGATCCCATGGCGTATCCACGCCGCGGGGTCCGGAATGGACAATAATTCTGGCAAGCATGTATTGTACCAGAGAGGGGTATGAGAGTGTACTTTTGGGGTCCCAGTTCTTTGCAGTGCCGTCCGCCATACCCTCCGGTGGTGAGTCAACATGTCTGCTGTGCGTTGGGGGGGCGTCTTGTCAATGGGGCTCTTAGGACCGATTGAAGTGGGGTGTGGGCCGAGTCATCTGGGTGCTCACAGAGTAGTGTCTGGTATCTCGTTAGTTCATGTTTATCAAAATAATAGAAGTGGGACAGTTGGGAGGCAAAATAATAATCCTGAAAGTCAGGGAGAGCAGCTCCTCCCAACGTTACAGGGTTCTTCAGAATTCTCCAAGATAATTTGTGTCTGCCATGACCCCAAATAAATGAATTCAGGATGGATTCAATTGTCCTGAAAAAATTTTGTGGTATATAGAGGGGAGCATGCCAGACCAAATAGAGTATCTTGGGAAGGAGTATCATCTTAACTAAGCTGACGCGACCCATAACACCCAGGGGTAGTCTGGCCCAAGTCTGCGTCTTGTTCTTGATCAGAGCAAACAGGGGTTCAATGTTCAGTAGTTTATAATCTGAGAGCGATCTGGTGACCTGTACGCCAAGGTATTTAATCTGGGAGACCCTTGGAAGAGCCAGAGGAGGGGACGCGAACGAGGGGGGGAAATGGTCAATCGGAAGGATCTGGGACTTAGACCAATTAATACTCAGACCCGAATGGCCACCCATACGTTCTATGGACTGGAGGGCTGCTATAAGAGAAGGACCGGAGTCCGCCAGATACAAAAGTGTGTCGTCGGCATACATCCCAATCTTTTCTTCCAGGTTCCCCATCCTGAGGCCTCGGATGCAAGTGTCCGCACGGACCATTATGGCCAACGGCTCCACAGCCAATGCGTAAAGCATGGGGGAAAGGGGGCAGCCCTGCCGGGTCCCTCTCTCCAGCGGGAACTGGTCAGAAAGCCAACCATTCACAAATACTCTGGCCCTTGGGGACTGATAGAGGAGTTGGACCCAGCGAATAAAGCTGGGGCCAAATCCAAATCTTGAGAGGCACTCCCACAGGTAGTTCCACTCCACGGAGTCGAAGGCCTTGGCGGCATCCAGCGCCACCACGACCCTCGAGCCAATTTCATCATGGGACCCCTGAATATTCATAAATAGGCGGCGAATATTCATGGCCGTGTTCTTCCCTGGCATAAAGCCAGTTTGGTCAGGGTGTATCAATGACAGAATAACCTGGTTAAGGCGGGAGGCTAGAATCTTAGCTAATATTTTAATGTCTACCTGTAACAAGGAAATGGGCCTATACGACTCCGGGTATTTAGGGTCCTTTCCGGGTTTGGGAATTACGACTATTTGGGCTTCTCCCATAGATGGGGGTAGAACTCCTGAGTCAAATATGGATTTATACAGGTACTTAAGTTCAGGGATTAGGATTTCAGAGTAGGTGGCATAGAATTCAAGAGGTAGGCCATCCAATCCTGGGGCCTTGGATGAGGCCAGACAGGAAATGGCCTCGGAAATGTCCTCCTCAGTAATAGGGGCTTCCAGAATTTCAAGCTGGTCGTCTGTCAGTCTAGGGAATTGAACTCCCGCTAGGTAGTCCCTGGTGTCTTGGGGAGTGTGGGTGACCCTGGAAGTGTAGAGTGCACGGTAGAATCTCCCAAATTCCTCCGCCACCAGTTGCGGATCGGTGATGTCGTTCCCCTGTGGGTCGGTCAAGGACACCACCACAGGGGGACGCATATCCAAGTGGGTGAGATATGCGAGCAGTTTGCCCGATCTCTCTCCATACTCAAACACCCTCTGTCTACAGAAGAAGATACGTTGTTTAGCCTTCTCTATGTGCAATTGGGAGACCTGGCGCGCCTGAATCTTTAGATTGTTGGCCGCGCTGGGCGAGGGGTCCCGGTGGAACGCCTCCTCCAGCACCTGCAGGTGCTCCGCAGCCTGCTGGACAATAAGTGTTGATGACCGTTTAAGCCTGTTAATACGTGTGGAAAGTAGGGAACGAGCGTGAAGTTTAAACATTTCCCACACCACATCATGCGTGGCAGTGTCCCTGTTGGCCGTAAAATAGTATTGCAATTCTGTGGGGATGTCATCCTGGTCCCGCAGGGCAGTCAGCCAGAACGGGTTTAGCCGCCAAGAAGGAGCAGGGGAAGCCTTCAGGAGCTGGATCGTGACCCAGTAGGGGGCGTGATCCGAGAGTACTCTCGGAGCAAAGCCCACATCTCCTAGCTTAGGCAGCAGGGACATTGAGATAAAAACAAAATCAATTCGTGACATTGTGTTATGACTGGCTGAAAAGCATGAGAAGACTTTAGTGTGCGGGTGTTTGTGGCGCCAAGTGTCGACAAGAGCAAAGTCGGTCATTATGCGGTGCAGTCTGGTATGGGTCGGTGGGTTAAGGGGGGGATCCAGTGTGCCCAGACGGTCCAGAGCGGGGATCAGGGTCATATTGAAGTCCCCCATCCACACTGCCGGTACGGAGGGGTATTGTGTCATAAAGGCAAGGCCTTCCTGAATTACAGCTGAGTTGTACGGGGGGGGGAATATAGCAGGCAAGTAGCAGGATAGGAGACCCATTAATGGTGGCGTGCATAAACACATATCTGCCCTGCTGATCCGTGCGGAGCAGTATTAGCTCAAAAGGTACCCGTTTGGCAACCAGGACCGATACTCCTCTGGAATATGAGGTGTGAGTGGCATGGTAAGCCCACCCCACCCAAGGTTTTTTAAGGGAGGATTGCAAGTGGCCCGTGACATGGGTCTCGACCAGTGTGATAATGTCAGCTCTCTGAGATTTGAGAAATGTCAGGACCGCTGTGCGTTTGATCTTATTGCGCAAGCCTCTAACATTCCACGTGAGGAACTTCAGGGAACTCATGGTGGGTATATGGTGTGTATAATAGACCGCAGCCAGACCAGAACCAGCAGAGCAGATAAGGACACATCAGACAGTACAGAACACATCAGCAACCAATATTGATAGTGCATGTATGACAATGACATAGTACCTTTAGCAGAAATAAACAATTGTGAACATAGTGGCAAATAAAAAACAGCCAAAACATTTCCCTTCCCTCCCAGTCCAGTGCCACCCCAACTCGGCATGAACATAGTATCCCAAAACCAGGTATCCACCGGGGACATCCAACGTGAAAAAAGCATTGGAGGCGAGGGACTTAATTTCAAAGGGACATAGATACCTGTGATGAACAGAAAGCAAAAAAGGAGGAAAAAACAGTCAGGTAAACGGGGGGAGTGAAAAAAGTCCATAGAGAACCTAGGGGGGCGACTTCTTCTCTGAGAAGTGCATGGGGTGTAGGGGCCACAAAAGCACAACACCATTGCAGCCGTGCAGAAGGGAGCCCCGCCTGCCATCAGGGTGGTACGTAAAGTAGGATAGGAAGTTCCAGCAACGTTCGGTAAGCTGCCCTCTACAAGAATCTCCCATGTGTGGGGAGAACGGGGAATTAACAGTTAGGTCACCCGAAGGTGGCGAGCATGCTGTGAGATCCGAGGAGGGGCGGAAAAGGCTTTTAGGTCTGTCTCCCCCGTCCCGGCGGAGGGCACCCACTAGCAACAGAGCAACCGTGAGGCGAATCACCAGGGCACGAACAAGGAGTGCCACCGGCACAGGGGGCAGCAGGGGAGAGAAAAGAAAAGTACTCACAGCTCCCAGACAGCGCGGTATGCTCAATCTCGCCGATTTCTCCGGTCAATCCAAGTGGATGCCGACTCTGGGTCCTCGAAAAAGTGGGTCCGACCGTCGCATTCCACACGAAGCTTTGCAGGGTACAGCATGGCGTATTTGAGGTGTAGAGTGCGGAGGCGCTTCTTAACATCCTGGAACCTGGACCGCTGCCGTTGCACCTCATTGGAGAAGTCCGGGAAGACGGCAACATGTGCGTTGGTATGGGGGATATTCCCCTTCTCTCTGGTTAGGCGGAGGATCTTGTCGCGATCCCTGAAATTAAGGAACTTCGCTATCAGGGTACGCGGTGGAGCTCCTTGGGGAGGAGGACGGCCAGGGATTCGATGAGCTCTCTCCACTGCAAACATTACCGAAAATGCGTCTCTGCCGAAGGTTGAGGTTAGGAGGTTTTCAAGGAAGCTCTCCGGGTCGGTGCCCTCAGCAGACTCAGGAAGGCCGATGAAGCGGAGGTTACATCTCCGAAGGCGATTTTCCATGTCATCCTGTTTTGCGCTAATCTGTAACTGGCGGCGCACCTCATCAGTGGTATGTTGTAAAGGGTGTAAGATATCCTCTGCTCTGCTAATACGGGTCTCCGTCTCCGTCACGCGGTCCCTGAGGGTAGAAAGATCCTGCCGGATAAGGGACACATCAATTTTTACCTCCTCGATCTTGGTGGTAAGCGTGCTCTGGCACAGGGCGATGGCATCCAGTAATTTGTTAGTAGCCACCACAGAGTGATCCGCATCCAGGAAAGCAGCAGCGCCGTCTCTGACCTGCCGGTCCCCCTCCTCAAGCCGGCGGTATCTGGCCAGTTTATCGATGGCTTCAGAATTATTTTTAGACGGAGACATGCTGTAGGGCGGCAGGGAAGATCCCTGGGTGCACCAATATGGCCGCTGTTAAGGAGGCCGGGTCCTCCACAACCCCCCCCACCGCTGCCCAGGGGTGGCCCAACGCAAGCAGCAGGTCACTCTCAAGCAGCTGTATTGGCAACAGGCTGCATGCAGGGGAATCTGAGCTCAGGGGAGTCAGGGAGGCCTGTAATACTTGCCAAGGATGTCTCCGGGTGGAGCAAGATGGCCGCCGTTCCGGGAGTCAGGCCGAGACCGCGGTCCGCTCTCACAGCAGGTGCAGAGTGCAAAGGCACCCCAGCAGCTGCAGCAGGTAATCCGGGGGCCGATGTAGGAGAGGATGGAGCCCAGTGCGCCCAGGGAGGCAAGGAGAAGTGTCCAGGGCCGCCGTTGGGAGGGCCAAGATGGCCGCCGAACCAGGAACTAGGCCGAAGCCGGGGCCTTTCCTGAAGCAGAGGACCGGGAAGCGCCGCGACGGCAGTGGCGGCAAACCAGCGGGCTAACAGGCTTCAGGAACCACAGGGAGAGCAGGACATGTCCTCGGATGTAGGGGATGGCAGGAACCGAGCAGGATACAGACAGGATGGTAGGTTAGGAGTATGGGCAGACGGAGCTCACATCACATGCGACCTATCCCATTGCTATCCAGGCCACGCCCTCGCGGGGACAACATTTGCCTTAATCATTTGCTGGTCCTGTTGCAGCGCCTCCTCATCTCTGATGATTTTTATCAAGTCAGCATAAGTCAGCAACGTTCCTCCTCCCAAGGTTTTCAGGTGCAGCCAAACTGGATCCGAGCGTAATGCTCCCTTTAGGACTTGCTTCATTCTTGCCGCATCTGCATCTTGGGGCTTCATTCCCTTCTTCAACACAATCTTGCACAGCAACCTGTTTAGTCTCCTAACATATTCTGACAGTTTTTCCCTTGGTTGTTGGAAAGTGTGTTCAAATTGGTATACCATCTCTGTCACCTTTTCCAATTGACCAAACTCTTCCTGTAGCATAGCTAGACAGTCTTGAGCCGTGCAATCGGCATTCCCAAACCGAAAACTTTTCCCTGCTTCTGCTGCTGCGCCTTTAAGGCTTTCTATCACTCGTTGCTTCTTCTGCGCTTCAGGCACCTCCCATGCCTCTACTGCCTGCAATGCCTGCTCCACCCAGGTATCAAAATCTTCTTCCCCTGCAGGGACAGGGAGCTTCCCTGAGAATGTCTTCAATCTCCGGTAGCTAGTTTCTACATGCACTGTGTTTGTCTTCTGACACTTGATTAGCAGATCTCCTATCGCCTTTATCAATTCTGGTGCTATAGCAGTGGCAGGTGCGGGTGTCACCGGGGGCGTCACCCTGTCTCCCTTTACTGGTGAGGCACGGGCCGCAGCCTGCGGTGATCCCGTCGGTGATGGTTCCTTCTTTATAGTTAAAGCAGGCGCCATCCTATAGGTTCTATTATCTGGCGTCTTTACACACTTGTACTTGCAAGCCTCTGGTATCCCGTCTCCATATTCCACTAGTGCATACTGATATGAAGTATCCGGGTCTGTCTTTATATCTATCACCCATGGTGTGTGACCTGGGGACACTGACTTCATCAACTCCTCTACCATGTCAGTCTTCCACTCCTCCCCTGGGAGGCTGATGACTATTGAGTTGTTTGGCTCTGCCCTTACGGCTTTGCACCACTCTTCTATGGCTTGTGGATCCATGGGGTCCATGCCGGTACTTCTGGCGTTCACCTGTTGTATCAGGATCCCGGACGAGAACCCCCACGTGTAGCGATACCTTCAACTAAGAAGGCCGCAAATTTAGTTTGGGCCCTGAGAGCAGCTCCGCCAACCCCCGGCAATGTACCCGACCCCCTACTGGCACAGTTAGTATTGGCAGCAATATATCTACTCTTATACTGTATGAGTAACCCAGACACTAAGACAATAATAGTATAAAAGGTATATGATTTACTTAAGCTTTAGATAAGAAAGGGGTTAACATTGGTAACAGTTCACAGATATATATATACTGTATATATATATACATATTGCAGAGCCCTGCAGCAATAACACACTATGCATATGAGGCGAACAGTAACAAGTGCGCCACGTGGGCGACCGTTAACTAGGCGTCCTGTGGCGCAGTAACCAAATGAACTAACTAGCTGACCAGGCCTGGCTCAGATATCTACAACTTAGTCTATAGGGGATTATGTTCTTTTCTTCACCGGCAGGTCTTTAACGGTGGTGCACATTAAAAAAGTATCATTTGGTTTCCCAATGGGAAAGGTAGAGATGGAGTAAACACTTTACTATGTCAAGTGTTAGTTCAGCTCCTTTGAGGTCCTCTAATGAGAGTATCAGAAATAACTTGTGGGCCACGGCAGTCTATAGGCCTATCAACAACAACAGTATATGGCTTGGGCGTACGCCCTCTCACCCGCCCCGGACACGGTCCCAGTCCGGGGGAACTTCCACCGACTGTGTCACACACACACGCAGTGTCTCCAGCGATCGGGTCCCCGATCCGGTCCAGGCTGTAGACAAGCGAAATCCGGAACCACCCAGGCTCGAAGTGGGGTGGAAGGCTCTTTGGTGCTGCGCAAGGTCCCAGGCTTCAGGCCTTGCACTCCGACACATCCGCGCAGGAGGATCAGTCTCTGAAGTCTCGTGTCCCAAAGAGGCCGAGCGCAGCCGCGCCTCCCCTTATATAACCCCTCCCATGAGTCTCTGCGGTGAACACTGCCGAATGGGGTTCTGGGTGATGTAGTCTCCCGGAAGTAAAGGGGAACACCCCGCTACATGTATATATAATGTTGATACTCAAACTTAAATACAAACAGTTAGAGCCGGTTCACACAGGGGCGACTCGGGATCTGACTTCAAGTCGCCCCAAGTCGCGCTGTTTTTAAAACTAATGGAAGTGAATGGAGCCATCTTAATGCTCCGACTTCAAAAAAGGTTCCTGTGCAACTTCAATCCGACTTCTAGGCGACTTGTACCCATTGATTTCAATGAAAGTTGCCTCAGAAGTCGGATCACTGTCTTTACTGCAGCGACTTTTCAGGAAGTGAAAATTGTTTTTAGGGCAAACCCCTCCCTCCCCCCTCCCTCCCACAGAGCTGATTCAAGGTTGATTGGCCACTGGAATGCCTCCTGTCCTGGAGGCGACTTGTAAGTGGTGCAGGCTCAGGTCGCTTCCAGGTCGCCTCCAAAGAGTCGTGTTGCCATTGTGTGAACCGGCTCTTATGTGCTTTATAACATTTTAGGCAATCTGTTTCGTAAACTACAAAAACAAACAAGTAGCTACACACTGATGACGTCACTTATTGAAGTAACTTTATCGAGCCAGCACAAAACACATTCCCCACCTACAGACAGCATTTCACCCTAACAGGCTTAGTTTTTAGGCCTCATGCCCACGGACGTTTTTACAGCCGCGTTTTTGAGCATTTTTTACAGCTTAAAAACGCCTGTCCATGTTAGTCTATAGCAGTGATGGCGAACCTTGGCACTCCAGATGTTTTGGAACTACATTTCCCATGATGCTCATGCACTCTGCAGTGTAGTGGAGCATCATGAGAAATGTAGTTCCAAAACATCTGGGGTGCCAAGGTTTGCAATCACTGCCCACCTAGGCATTTTTGAGCTGCAAATAGCATAGGCGTTTTTAAGCTGTAAAAAAACCCAGGACATAAAAAAACGCGAAGCATTAAAAAAACGCTAAAAAATGCGCAAAGACTCGCAAAAACGCTGCGATTGCGTTTTTGAGCTCCGACGTTTTTATTTTTTTTGAAGAAAAAAGGTAAAAAAATGTATACAATAACATGGACAGGTGTTTTTAAGCTGTAAAAAACACGGCTGTAAAAACGTCCGTGGGCATGAGGCCTAAGTCCTAGAGATGTAGACCTTAACCCTGTTGGAGACCAGTCTATTTTTATAGCTCTAGGGTGACAGGTTCCTGTGAGATGTCCATACACAAGAAGGTCAGGCCAGGACAGAGCTGGGTATTTTGTGCCTGAACACTAACTATAAATCATGTGGAGCATAGTAAAAGCAGTACTGCAATGATGTATTCACTGACACCCAGCTGCTTATCTGATATTTGAATCTGTAGTGATCAGCAATAGTATATATATATATATATATATATATATATATATATATATATATTTTTTTTTTTGTGAATTAATGTAATACTAAAGTGTTTTTATTATTATTATTTCTAAAATAGAAAAAATATGTTATACTTACCTGCTGCGTGCAACAATATTACGTTCTCTTTGGCAGTCCCCTGCAGGCGCTGTCTTCTCCTTTCACCGGATGCCTCCCTAGCAAGCATTATGCTATGGTTGTACCCATGCACGCACACTCCCAAGCCAATGGCTCCCACTGCTCTCAGTGTCTCCTGTGATACCAGGAAATAATAGGAGCAGTGATGGGGTTGCCACCTGTCCGGGATTCACCTGGACAGTCCGGGTTTTGAATCATGTGTTTGTGTTTCAGGCAGACTGAAACCTGGACACATTATTCAGACTGGGCTGTGGCTCCCCAAGTAACCAAGATAGTCACACACAAATCTGTTGCCGTCCGGTAGCTGTGGGTGGCTGTCTGGGGGCAGGTTTGGCATCACTGGGGGGGCAGGGCGATGATATCAGCAAAAGCAATTTGGCCACACCCACTGTTTGCCATGGCATGCTATGTGCACTGCATTACTCAAAGGTGTCCCAGGCTGCTAAAGTGTTCAGGTTTGGCTTGAAGAAAAGGTGGCAACCCTAAGCAGTGATGCAACTGAAACAGCCCTGAAACAGTGAGAGGAGTCAGGTAAGTGTTTAGGGGTGGGGTGGGTAGGACAGATAGTGGGGTGTTTTTTACCATAATGCAGAGGATGTATTACGGTAAAAAACTATTTTGACTTTAGTGAAAAAACAAATAACTTAGAGCCAAGGCAGTAAGTACAAAAATGTGCAACAAAAAATTCCAGCAGCAGTGTAAATGTGAGCTCATCAGCAACACTACAATTAAAAATATAAAGAGACACCGCGCTTGGCTGAGTAATAAATCCAAATGAAAAAGGAATAAATCAAACAGTGGCGGTGCTTCCATAGTGGGCGCAGGAGCGCCGCCCCCTCTCTCCCCTGCACCGTCACTCAAGTCAACAATACATACATTCATGCATTGCCATCTGAATAACAGCAGTTGGTTGGTTTTTGGAAGTGTCTCTGATAGGCTTCCTGATTACAGCCTGTGGGCTGTAATCGGCTTCAAAAATAGTTACCAGGGGACGCACGGGCTGTGCATTCCCTGGTTAACACTGACAAGCGTCTCAGCCGATCAGGTTCACTGGGTCTGGTTACCGGTAACCTGATTGGCTGAAGCGACATCGAGGGCGGGAGAAGACATCGAGGATGGAAGAAGACATGAGGGAGCGTGGAGGAGGATGACGCTGACCCGAGGAAGGTAAGTGCCAGGCTGGGGACAAACTTGTTGTATTTGGGGACAAACTGGCTGCATTTAGCGACAAGCTGGCTGTATTTGGGGACAAGCTGGCTGTATTTGGGGACAAACTGGCTGTATTTGGGGACAAACTGGCTGTATTTGGGGGGAAACTGGCTGCATTTGGGGACAAACTGGCTGCATTTGGGGACAAACTGGCTGCATTTGTGGACAATCTGGCTGTATTTGGGGACAAACTGGCTGTATTTGGGGACAAACTGGCTGCATTTGGGGGGAAACTGGCTGCATTTGGGGGGAAACTGGCTGCATTTGGGGGGAAACTGGCTGCATTTGGGGGGAAACTGGCTTATTTGGGGACAAACTGGCTTATTTGGGGGGAAACTGGCTGCATTTGGGGACAAACTGGCTGCATTTGGGGACAAACTGGCTGCATTTCAGGGGGCAAACTGGCGGCATTTGGGCACAGTGGCCGCGTTTAATGGGCACAGTGACGGCAATTGCTATTTTTTTTTTCCGTTTGTTTGCGCCCCCCCCCCCCCAAAATTATGAGCACTAGCTGCCACTGAAATCAAACTTAAAAAATGTGAATATAAAGTCCTACAGTTGTGAAAAAAAAGTGCTTGTGCTCAAATCCTAGATAAACAGGTCGGTGCTCCACTGCTTTGTGTTCAGGCCAGGTGCCCAACATGACTGTAAACTCACCCTAGATGTTGACCACCTATCTCTATTGTGGTCACTTGAGCTTTGTGGGGAAAGAGACCCCTGGATGATATCTTTACTGACCAGCCACATTGCAAATACTCCTCCAATAGTAGGGAACAAAAAAAGACCAGAGGGGGAGCCCATAGCGTAAAACCGTTTTATTGATTAAAAAATATCTGTAAACAAACGTAGGTACACTCACATGTTCCGGTGCCTATATCCTTGCACCCGGTGTGTTCAGCATGTGTATGTCAAGGGAAATTGACTTTTTGACTTTAGAACAACTTTAAGCATGTTTTGGTATTAGAGGTTCGCCTTTAAAAATAAAAAAAAACATGTTATACTTACCTGCTCTGTGTAATGGTTTTGTACAGAGCAGCCCTGATCCTCTTCTTCCCGGGTCCCATGCTGGCGTTCCTGGCTCCTTCCCCTTCACCAGGGTGCCCCCAATAGCAAGCAGCTTGCTGTGGGGGCACTGGGGCATGCTCACTCCCGAGCCTTGCTCTATGATTCTGTAGCGGCCTCACTCTCTCTCCATCTTTATCGGTTACACACCAACTCATGTCTAGGGGTTCCTGGGTTGTGAGAGTGAGATGCGCCACGGCCCATGTCCTCCCCATTGTAGTAGGGAGGTGAAGGCCACTTACTGATGTTTCCTCGGGCCGGTGTGTTCTGTGAATGCACTGAGTCTGTACTTGCAAGCTCACCAGCCTCCCCTTTGCTTCCAGTAACTGGAGTTCACACACCGGAGAAAGGTCCAACACTTGTTTATTTGACACTTCAATACGCAAAGTACAATAAACAGTTCTTTTGCAGCAAACTGGTTGGGACCTATAACCTTGCCAACGGTGGGGCGAGCAGATCGAGGCACTTCCTAAAGTTTAAGTTCTATGCCACTGTACTATGACCAGCGGCGCCTAAGCCAATCCGGCTGTTACAGAACAGGAAAGATGGGGTCTCTTCCAGCAACCCCTATGAACAGCAATGGAGCCCTCTTCGATACGCTGTGGCCCCTATCAGGGGGATGTGTCCTCCCAAGAGAGTTCCCAGAGGCCCACTGTCACCGGGTTGGTGCTGCTCCGGGTCTCCAGTGGGTAACCTCTCTGGCCTCCTCACCTCAGATACGAGTCCCTCCGCTCAGGGACCCTCGGACAGTCCACCCTAGCGGGACCCAGTCGAAGGTACTGGGCCCCAGGCCTCCTCGATAGTACCTCACCCCAGGCTAAAGGTGCCTGGGATGGACGCCAACATGACTCCGGACCAGGCCATGGGCACCTGGACCAGACTCCTGGATCTCCAGCACCCAGGCCTGAGGGGCCTGGGTGCGGACCGCAACCCTCCTCCTCCGAGGACCTCCTTCTCCGCAAGACCTCGTGGTAAGGGCGTCTCCCCCTTTTATCTCCTCCCATCAACGGCCTGGCGGGTTCCCCGCCCCAGCCATACCATCTCCGGGAAGGGACAAAACAGGGAGCACTGCAGGAGATGATTCTACCTGAAGCCTGTGGGTACCCCGCCACCCACAGGCAAAGGAGAATACTACATCCTCCAATCCTCCACGAAACAAAAAGGGGTCTGAACCCTAACACAATTATACACCTGGGTCACACTATTCCCCAGGTGTATCCCATCAATTTGAGGACCCCGCTACACATTCCCCCCTGTGATTGGACGCTGGTCCCCAGCGTCAGGTACACGCCCATGTCTCCCATAAAGTGGTGACATGGAGTGAAACCCCTGAGGCAGTTCCTCTAAATTTTTCCCAAGTGCCAAGACCTGCTCAGGGAATGGGGAACATATAAAACAACTTATGTCATAAAACACTTTAAACATCTGCATAATCACAACCCCTCTCCCACACTGTCTAAGAGCCACCCACTCTCAATGATCTTGATTGACGATCCTCCTGCAGGGGAAAGAAAAAAACAACATCCTAACATAATTTCGTGTCATTTGGCATGAGTGGGCCCGTCAGCCGAGAGACCCACTCACTCCAACAAGCAAGGTGATGTGTGTGTGAAACATTTTCAAACATTTGTTGCGCAACACTGCCACCTGGTGACAACGCCGCGGTCATGACACTCAACGAGTCTTCGTTCTTCCAGCTTTTCCCTACTCTGCCACTATTCCCAAATGTCCTTGCCTTTGGCACATGAAGAAAAGGGGAAACACAAAAAAACACAACAGCCCCAAGTCTCCAATGAGAAAAAGAAAAGCCCAAATAAAAACAAAAGCAGGGCACAGTCCTGGGTGTCTGGGAATGGCTCTTCCAGAAAGTTCAAGTGCACAAAGGAAATAAACAGGAGTTCTTTTCTCCTATAAGTAAAACTTTGGATCCGGCAGATACAGGGGTTTCAGGTGTTTGCCAAATGCCTCTATCGAATACTCGACATCTTCTCCTTTTCTTCTGCAAATGACTATCTTGTCAGCATGGATATGGCGCCCCAATTTCCATTCAGCTCTGCAGTCCTCAAACCTCTTAGACACTGCCGGCACACATTCCAGGTACCTGCGAGCATGAGGCACCTTCAACTTGTCCCACACAAACTCGTCATACCATCTTGCTCTCCAGACTTCCACCTCAAACAGCAAGTCCCGGGGCAGATACGGGTACTCCCACCCATATTCCCGAGCTACTTTGTGGCAAAACAGTCTCTGCAAGCGGGCCAAAGGTGGCATAGTGGCTTTCTCTCCAGTTCCAGGCAGCACAATAGCTTCCGGATGCCGAGGTGCCTTTACCAGCTCCCTGAAACTGACTTTCGGCGCTCTCAGAGAAGCGCGGGGTGTCCCCACAACCAAAGCAGGTGAGGTAACAGTAGGTGAGGACACCGGTGGAGGGGTAGGTTCCCTCGTAAGCTGCGGGTCTTCCACCCGAGGTGTGCTGTCTCCTGTGTACATAGGTGAATCCCGTACCGCACGGGAAGCAAGAAGTGGCATTCTATCCCAGCCCTTGCGGCTGAACAGTTCGTCTATCTCGCCATCATCTCTGCAGTCAGACAGCGACTCTAGGTCGGAGGTGTCATACATCTCCGCAGGCAGATATCTTCCGGTGGACACAGAATCATCCTCCCTGGGGGGCTCCACCTCCAATGGGCCCCCGACACCTCCAACCACCACCACAGTCCCAGCCCCTGGCTCACCTGACCCTTGTAGAGGACTGGGATGTCCGGGACTTCCTTCTCGACCGGCGCCATCCAGGCCAGGCAAGCAGCGGGGTGAAGCTCGACCACGTCCATAGGATGCCTGTACTAGGCCAACTTTCCTCTTCGGGGGTGGGAGCAGAGAACTTGTGGCGACCGAGGCAGCATCCTCTGATTTTTCTCTGTTGGGCAGTCCATCGCCCTGGTCAGCGCGCACGGGAACCTCGACAAAGGCCTTGATCTCCCCTTCCGGAGTAGCGGTACCCGTGAGGTGGTTGAGGCGAAGGGCCCGGGGCCTTGCTGTGGACGACTCGACCTCAAAAAGGAATTCTCTGCACTCCTCACATCGCCCGAATGGCTTCAGGGTGACCACCAGTCCCGAGCAGCCGGGACAGATCACACCGAGGGCCTCCGTGTCTCTGCAAGTGTACAGAGCCAACCGCCCTCGGGGCCTGAGTCTTATCCCCGTGTCTGTGATGGGGGCAGCAAAGGAAGTCATTCTCGTGGGGTGAGGAACCATAATCCACGGGGCACTTGAGGTCATCCCGACTATCTGCTGCTCCATCATGCACTGACCCCGCGCCGGAGTCTCCACGTGTATCCCCACACTTGGCCAGACTCCTCCCATGAGCTGTACATTTTCGCGGGCTTCCTCTTGACTCCGCCCACGAACGATGTCGCCATGGGGTGCCTCGTGGCGCAGTGCGTTAACAGTCCCCACGTGCAGTACGTCACACGGCTGGACCTCTCCCTTTTTCCGCTCCTCCGCATGGGCCTTTCCCGTGTTAGGGTCATTTCCACAACTCCGCACTTTGGCCAGTAATATGGCCGATCTGCTCGGAACTCCTCTGGGCAGCAAAGTTCAAATGTAGACATTCTCAAGTCCATCTTTAGAACACACTCTATCCCGGACGAGCCCCCACGTGTAGCGGCCTCACTCTCTCTCCATCTTTATCGGTTACACACCAACTCATGTCTAGGGGTTCCTGGGTTGTGAGAGTGAGATGCGCCACGGCCCATGTCCTCCCCATTGTAGTAGGGAGGTGAAGGCCACTTACTGATGTTTCCTCGGGCCGGTGTGTTCTGTGAATGCACTGAGTCTGTACTTGCAAGCTCACCAGCCTCCCCTTTGCTTCCAGTAACTGGAGTTCACACACCGGAGAAAGGTCCAACACTTGTTTATTTGACACTCCAATACGCAAAGCACAATAAACAGTTCTTTTGCAGCAAACTGGTTGGGACCTATAACCTTGCCAACGGTGGGGCGAGCAGATCGAGGCACTTCCTAAAGTTTAAGTTCTATGCCACTGTACTATGACCAGCGGCGCCTAAGCCAATCCGGCTGTTACAGAACAGGAAAGATGGGGTCTCTTCCAGCAACCCCTATGAACAGCAATGGAGCCCTCTTCGATACGCTGTGGCCCCTATCAGGGGGATGTGTCCTCCCAAGAGAGTTCCCAGAGGCCCACTGTCACCGGGTTGGTGCTGCTCCGGGTCTCCAGTGGGTAACCTCTCTGGCCTCCTCACCTCAGATACGAGTCCCTCCGCTCAGGGACCCTCGGACAGTCCACCCTAGCGGGACCCAGTCAAAGGTACTGGGCCCCAGGCCTCCTCGATAGTACCTCACCCCAGGCTAAAGGTGCCTGGGATGGACGCCAACATGACTCCGGACCAGGCCATGGGCACCTGGACCAGACTCCTGGATCTCCAGCACCCAGGCCTGAGGGGCCTGGGTGCGGACCGCAACCCTCCTCCTCCGAGGACCTCCTTCTCCGCAAGACCTCGTGGTAAGGGCGTCTCCCCCTTTTATCTCCTCCCATCAACGGCCCGGCGGGTTCCCCGCCCCAGCCATACCATCTCCGGGAAGGGACAAAACAGGGAGCACTGCAGGAGATGATTCTACCTGAAGCCTGTGGGTACCCCGCCACCCACAGGCAAAGGAGAATACTACATCCTCCAATCCTCCACGAAACAAAAAGGGGTCTGAACCCTAACACAATTATACACCTGGGTCACACTATTCCCCAGGTGTATCCCATCAATTTGAGGACCCCGCTACAATTCTATAAAACACATAGAGCTGTGACTCGGCCCCAACCCCATTCACTCCTCATTGGCTCACTGGCTGTGATTGACAGCAGTGGGAGCCAATGGCTCCCACTGCTGTCTCAGCCAATGAGGAGAGGAAGTCCCGGGACAGCCAAGGCTCTCGTGCACATCGCTGTATCAAGATGGAGCTCAGGTTGAGATGAGCTGTGGGGGGAGCAGCACACAGAAGGTTTCTTTACCTTCATACATAGAAAGAATGAAGGTAAAAAACCTCTGGCCTTTACTACCACTTTAAAAAAAAAAATATGGATGGAAAGGGGGTGACGATTATAGCTGTGGCATATTCAAAACGTTGTAAATACCTCTGAGCTACCAGAAATTTGCTCCATCTTAAACAACTGATGGGACCTTCTTCCATCTTTGTCCAATGCTGACAGATGCATGTGCTCACAACTTTTGATCCTTCAGTCTTTTACACAGAAGAGTAGTAATCAGGTCTCTTTTAAGGAAATTATATTGTCCGTGATACTTTTTTTATTTGCACTAACATACAATTTTTCAGGACAAGCTTTCGGGGTATGTCCCCTTCTTCAAGGTCCAAGCAGTACTGATTCACAATTTTTTTAGCAGAATGTTAAAACAAAACAAGAAAAAAATCTCAGGCCTCGTACACACGACCGATTTTCTCGGCAAGAACCAGCAAGAAACTTGCTGGCAGAGAGGTCTTGCCGAGTAAATCGGTCGTGTGTACGCTGCTAGCATGTTTCTCGTCGAGAAAACCGACAAGAAACCTCGACGAGAAAATAGAGAACCTGCTCTCTATTTTCTCGTCGAGATTCTCCTCGGCGTGTTTCTCGACGAGAAAAGTGAGTGTGTGTACACTTACCTGTCCGCCCGGAAGCCCGCGCATGTTCGAAATGAATTTGACGCATGCGCGGTAGCTTCCTAGGCATACGTAGGGTGTACCAAGATGGCGGCGACGGCATCGAATGTGACGAGCGCATGCTCGACGTAGTCGATGACGTCACCGCGTACACTCCTTTCAAAGAACCGCGGGTTCTTTGAAACGAGCGTGTGTACACACTTGGCCGGGACAAATTTCTTGTCCAAGAATCTCGTCGAAAAAAACTACATGTTTTTCTCAACGAGAATCTCGGCCGTGTGTACGAGGCCTCAGAGGGAAAGGAAAAAAAACACATACAAATCAATGGTAATAAAGATAGCAGCAGAGTTAGTGAGATAAGACAGAGTTAGTGAGATAAGACAGAGGGAGAGCTCTAGACTTGAGGGGGGAGATGCTAGTCACAGAGGGGGTCATAAAACCTTAGTATAATGGGTAAGGAAACCAATATCTAAATTTAGGCCATTAGTTTTTGTGTCAAAAAGAATTATCATTCTTAGTTCAAATGTTTTCCTTTCCTGGATAGTTCTGAAATTCCCTTTAAGAACTAAAACATTGAGGTCTTCTATAGTGTGGTCCGGTTGTGAGAAGTGATGTCCCACAGGTGTGCAGAAACTGTCTTCTTTATGTTCCTTGATGGTATGTCTGTGAAAATTCATCCTCGCTTGCAGCTTCTGTCCTGTTTCACCAACATAAGATCCTTTGCCACACCTGTTGTATTGGATGAGGTACACAACATTACTGGAGGTACAGTTGTAAGATCCCATGATAGTGAAGGTCCCATTTGTGTGTGTGACACTTTTGGATGGATTGATCTGGTTGCACAGTTTGCAGCGTTTTTTATTGCAGGGTTTGCTTCCATTATTTGTGACTTCATAATCAGAGTGAAGTTTCCTGCTGATTAGTTTGTGTCTGAGGTTGGGTGGTTGTCTGAAAGCCAATAATGGGGGTTGTTGGAATTTTTCTTTCAGAGTTTCATCCTCTGGTATAATGGGCTGTAAATCTTTGATTATCTTTTTGATCCCTTCTAGTGTTGGGTTGTATGTGGTGACCAGAGGTACTCTGTTATTTGTTTTTTTCTCTTTGTATTGGAGGAGATTTTCTCTTCGGGTTTTCAAGGCTGTGTTTATGCTGTTGTTGATGGTTTTGTCTTTATATCCTTTCTTCTGGAAAGAGCCTGCCAGTGTTCTGAGATGTTTATCTCTGACTTCTGGGTCTGAACGGCTACAATTACGTCAAGGAAATTATACAAATTAGAATTACCTTGGGGAGGCCCCTCCAATGGCGGAAGGTCTCTTTATTATGAAATTATATTTCAGAGACAGTCTGATAATGGCAAGCAAGGTGTAAAATTGAGGCATTGCTTGATCAGTCTATCAGATAGTTTCTTAGCCAGATCTACAGTTATTTATTATAGGTAGTTATATAGTGCAAACAATTTACTCAGTACTTTACAGCATGTACATTCACATCGGTCCTTGCCCTCAACAAGCCATTATTCCAAGGTCCCTATCTCACATGCATACATACAGATGGGCCAGTTTTTGACAGAAGCCAAATATTCTACCAGGATATTTTTGGAGTGTGGGAGGAAAGCCACACAAGCTCTGTGCAGGTAGTATCCTAGCCAAGATTCAATCCCAGGATCCCAGTGGTGCAAGGTAGAAGTGTTAACCACTAAGCCACAGTGCTCCTCTTATTTCTAAATATAATGCTGGTTACTTAATGGTGGCTCAGAGGTTGGATTTCTAGGGTCTCTGGACCCTGAATTTAAAGTGTATGTTTAGCTAAAACATTTTTTTACTTTTTGCTAGCGTAGGTAGGGAAGGGTTGCCAGTTTATGTTTTTTCTCTATGTCCCACTGGGGAGATTTCCATTCACTTCCTAAACCTGGAGATGCAAGGGGATGAAAAATGAAATCTTTTCAAAGTGAGGGGAGCTTCCCTCTTAAGCTGGCCATACATTAAAGTGGAGTTCCATCCAAAAATGGAACTTCCACTTTAAAGAAAGGTGACCCCCTGACATGCTACATTTGGCATGTCATTTTTTTTGGGGGGGGGAGCGGAAACCCTCTTTTTAGCTCCCACTTCCTCCCGGGCCACGGCTGCAGAAGTAAGCTCACCTCTCCCCCAATCATCTGGGACACGTCACAGGTCCCAGGTGATTGCTCTGCCAGTCACGGTGCGCAGCGTGGCTCGCGCATGCGCAGTGCATGCCCGGCTGTGAAGCCACAGCTGTGCGCCCATAGTGACAATGCTGGCGCCGCAGAGAGGAGGGGGAGACGAGCGAGGCTTCGTTCCCCCACATCGCTGGACCCTGGGACAGGTGACTGTCCGATTATTAAAAGTCAGCAGCTGCAGTATTTGTAGCTGCTGACTTTTACTATTTTTTTTTTAGGCGGAACTCTGCTTTAACAAATTTTCTTGTTCAATTCCCTTTCGATTTGCCTCCAACTATGTAGTACAATGGCCTGCCTTATTGCATACAAACTTAAAGTGTTTAGGTCTGACCTCATATTATAAGGTTTTGGTAAATCTAAAGGAAATTGTACAAGAAAATTATATAATGTATGGCCAGCCTTAGACAACTGTCACAAGAACATTTGTCCTGTTTTGTTCTGGTGACAGCTGTAAAACATTGGATTTCCCATCAGTTAACGCCTTGGTGACAGTGTTCACCAGAACAAATAGAGAGGGTCAACCTATATGGTGGGGACACAGACAGCAATAACAACACTGGACAGGACTTCTAATATTTCCTTGCTCTGACCAAAATAAAAAAATAAAAATACTTTGGATATACAATATATATGTATATGTGCACTTTAAACTATAACAGGGATGCCACTTGCATGGAGTTTGTATGTTCACTCATGTTTGGTAAGTTTTTCCCACCAACACTATGACTGCGCTGTAATAATAGTAATATCCCAGTAAGTAGTTAAAGGATTTCATCATCCGCAGGTGTCCTCCCCCGTGTGCTGTTTGTACTGAGACTACTGTACTTTGTGGCGTGTTGGATTCCTCTATGATTAAGCGCTTTTAGCTAGAAACATAGAAGGCAGTACAGCAAATGACACATGGAGGCATGTGATTGGTTGGTGAGATGTGGCCGGCATTCATTGATGTACGGCTCTTGTTTAATTCAGATTAGTATTTAATCCCTGCTTTTCCTATAGTGAAAACACAAGGGCGGGGAAGTCTGCCAGGTCTCTGTAATTTGCCTAGGCAAAAGAGTTTACAGAGGAGAACAGCCAGCTCAGTTTATTTGCATTTTTATGGTAACGTAAGGTACAGAATTGTTATCTTTATAAGAATTTGGTTGTACCTTCGTAGTGGCAATGTGTATTTACAAGCTTTGGCTTGTTTCAGGATTACTGTAATAAGGAGTTATAACTAAAGGTTGCCATGTTTAGCTGGAATTTTAAATTGGAGCCATGGGTACCCCAGTCAGAACTGTCTGGCTAGCCAAAAGTCAATTTTTCAATCAACTTGTTCAGCGAAACCAGGTAGAAAAACATTGGCTGCTCAGTAACTGCATCCAATCAGATGGAGAAACTGTTAGGATATTCTGACAGCCGTGGGTGCTGGCAGTCATAATATAATAGCTGGCAAGGACAATTTGTCCATCCCCCACTGTTTAGTGATGGAGAAACCTTCTGCTTAGTGAAGCTCGACCACTTGACACAGACACCATTCTCTACCAAAATAAGATGACCAGATTTTTAAAATGAAATCCGGGGACATATTTTTTTTTTACTAGTAATGGCAGCAATCAGCGACTCTCTGCCCATCGCCACCACCGCCTGCCTCACAGCCTGTCAAGTCTTACTCTCCGGGCCCCGGCTACTACTGGGTGGGGAGCGGAGGAAGATCACTCCGCCAGGGAAGGCAAGGAGATAAGCAGGCAGGCGGCTGGCCGGGACTTGAGCCAAGGCAGAAGAACATGCACCTGAAACTGAAAAAATAATTCCCTCCGCTCCAACCAGCACATGATCATCAGAAAGGGGCACAGATAATGGAAAAAAATACACCCCCCTAAGCTAGTGGGAGCGGGGGGGTGTAATTCAGATTTTTTTTTCTGTTTTTGAAATTGCCCCAGCCCCTGTTCGAATCCAATCAGGGGACAAATCCGGGGACAGACTTGGTCAGGGGACAGTGTCCTCAATCCGGGGACTGTCCCCGGAAACCGGGGATGTCTGGTCACACTATACCAAAAGCAAAGCATTCTCTGATGGGATGAGTTGGAGATGAGTTGGAGTGTGTGATGTCACCACCTCGCCACCTTGTCCAGTCAGAGTGTGCTGTATGATAGCAAAGAGTCATAATCAGACAAGTGTCCCACCATGAGATACCTGTTGGGTTGGATCACATATACCACCAGGCACCACCTATTGTATGTCCTATGCATGTGGTTGTAGTAAGGTGGTATCAATATGATCATTTAATTGATAATTCAGTGCAACAGACCCTTCATTTAAATGATTAGGTAAGCTTTCAATAGATTTTGACTATGGCAAGCAGGGATGAGCCGAACACCCCCCTGTTCGGTTCGCACCAGAACCTGCGAACAGACAAAATGTTCGTGTAAACTTTAGAACCCTATTAAATACAATGGACTCGAACGTTCGAAATCTAAAGTGTTAATTATAAAGGCTAATATGCAAGTTATTGTCCTAAAAAGTGTTTGGGGACCCGGGTCCTGCCCCAGGGGACATGTATCAATGCAAAAAGAAGTTTTAAAAACGGCCGTTTTTTCGGGAGCAGTGATTTTAATAATGCTTAAAATGAAAAAATAAAAGTGAAATATTCCTTTAAATTTCGTACCTGGGGGGTGTGTATGATATGCATGTGAAGTGGCGCATGTTTCCCGTGCTTAGAACTGTCCCTGCAAAAAATGTCATTTTTGAAAGAAAAAAAATGCATTTAAAACTGACTCGCGGCTATTAATGAATTGTCGGCTCCCGGCAATACATACAAAAGTCATTGAGAAAAAAAAAAAAAAAAAGCGTGGGGGTTCCCCAGAATTCAATTACCAGGCCCTTCAGATCTGGCATGGATTTTAAGGGGAACTCCACCCCAAGTTTAAAAAAAAAATGGCGTGGAGTCCCCCTAAAAATCCATACCAGACCCCTTATCCGAGCACGCAACCTGGCCGGCCGCAGGGGAAAAGGGGGGGACGAGAGAGCGGCCCCCCCTCCCTCCTGAACCGTACCAAGCCACATGCCCTCAACATGGGGAGGATGTCCCCATGTTGATGGGGACAAGGGCCTCATCCCCACAACCCTTGCCCGGTGGTTGTGGGGGTCTGCGGGCGGGGGGCTTATCGGAATCTGGAAGACCCCTTTAACAAAGGGGACCCCCAGATCCCGGCCCCCCTCCTATGTGAATTGGTAAGGGGTACATTGTACCCCTACCATTTCACGAAGAAAGCGTAAAAAAAATGTTTAAAAAAACACACAAACACCTTGAAAAAGTCCTTTATTTAAAAAAATAAATAAATAAACATTCCAGCGGTGAAATCCAGTGTCCCGCGGCGATCCCGATGTCCAGCGCTGTCCTTCATTGGTTGTGCCTGAGCGGACCTGATGGGGAACTCCCTCTCAGTATTTTAAATGTATAGACCCGCCCCTTCTAAAGTTCCCCATCAGGTCCGCTCAGCGGACGAGATGCGGAACATGAGAAGGGGCGGGTCTATACATGTATTACCAAAGTGAGAGCAGTTCCCCATCAGGTCCGCCCCCTCGGTATGTCGGACCCGCCTACGTCATTGGCTTGAGCGGAGAACTTCCTTCAAGTTCCCCGCTCAAGCCAATGACGTAGCCGGTCCGACATACCGAGGAGGCGGACCTGATGGGGAACTGCTCTCACTTTGGTAATACATGTATAGACCCGCCCCTTCTCATGTTCCGCATCTGGTCCGCTGAGCGGACCTGATGGGGAACTTTAGAAGGGGCGGGTCTATACATTTAAAATACTGAGAGGGAGTTCCCCATCAGGTCCGCTCAGGCACAACCAATGACGGACAGCGCTGGACATCGGGATCGCCGCGGGACACTGGATTTCACCGCTGGAATGTTTTTTTTTTTTTTTTTTTTAAATAAAGGACTTTTTCAAGGTGTTTGTGTGTTTTTTTAAACATTTTTTTACGCTTTCTTCGTGAAATGGTAGGGGTACAGTGTACCCCTTACCAATTCACATAGGGGGGGGGGCCGGGATCTGGGGGTCCTCTTTGTTAAAGGGGTCTTCCAGATTCCGATAAGCCCCCCGCCCGCAGACCCCCACAACCACCGGGCAAGGGTTGTGGGGATGAGGCCCTTGTCCCCATCAACATGGGGACATCCTCCCCATGTTGAGGGCATGTGGCTTGGTACGGTTCAGGAGGGAGGGGGGGCCGCTCTCTCGTCCCCCCCTTTTCCCCTGCAGCCGGCCAGGTTGCATGCTCGGATAAGGGGTCTGGTATGGATTTTTAGGGGGACTCCACGCCATTTTTTTTTTAATTTGGGGTGGAGTTCCCCTTAAAATCCATGCCAGATCTGAAGGGCCTGGAATGGATATTTGGGGGAACCCCACGTCAATTTTTTTTTTATTTGCGGCGGGGTTCCCCTTAATATCCATTCCAGACCTGAAGGGCCTGGTAATTGAATTCTGGGGAACCCCCACGCTTTTTTTTTTTTTTTTTCTCAATGACTTTTGTATGTATTGCCGGGAGCCGACAATTCATTAATAGCCGCGAGTCAGTTTTAAATGCATTTTTTTCTTTCAAAAATGACACTTTTTGCAGGGACAGTTCTAAGCACGGGAAACATGCGCCACTTCACATGCATATCATACACACCCCCCAGGTACGAAATTTAAAGGAATATTTCACTTTTATTTTTTCATTTTAAGCATTATTAAAATCACTGCTCCCGAAAAAACGGCCGTTTTTAAAACTTCTTTTTGCATTGATACATGTCCCCTGGGGCAGGACCCGGGTCCCCAAACACTTTTTAGGACAATAACTTGCATATAAGCCTTTATAATTAGCACTTTAGATTTCTCCCATAGATTTTTCGAATTTGCCGCGAACACCCCAATTTGTTCGTTGTTCGGCGAACGGGCGAACAGGCAATGTTCGAGTCGAACATGAGTTCGACTCGAACTCGAAGCTCATCCCTAATGGCAAGTTGATAAAGCATGGTAGAGTTTATTATCATTTCTGATCAATCAAACACATATCTGCATGTATGTCAGACAACCAATAACAGTACAGATAATTATTTATTTATTTTGTTTTATTTTTTTTCTCTTTCCCTCTCCTTCTCCCCATCTCTCGCTCTTTTCCTCCTTTTTCTTTCTTTCCTATGCACTCTTCTTCCTCTCTCCCGCCCAGCCCTGACTCCCCTAGTCACTATGGAATGTGGGGCTTCATGGCTGGGCTTTTAATATGGGAGTGTAGACCATCGATTATTATTACTAAATATCATTATCACTCTTTTTTTTTTTTTTTTTCTGTAATGGGAAACATTGAGACTGTATATGTGTTTTATGTATTGTAATGTGTGTTATATGTTGTTGGAAAATTAATAAAAAAAGATAATAAACTAACAATACAGATAATTTTCAATAGATTGTTTTTGATAGACTGCATTTTCACTTGATACTGTATGTATTGCATCATTCGATATTTAATCAGTGATAAATCATGTGTTTGCTGTCACTCGTACCTAGATCAATCAAAAGTTGATATAGCTCACCATATACATTGCAATCTGTGCAATCTCTTTCAGATCTACCAACAAGTATATAGTGCAAGGGCCTGTCTTGTTGCATAGAGCCGGTTCACACAGGGGCAACACGACTCTTTGGAGGCGACCTGAAAGCAACCTGTAAGCGACCTGAGCCTGCACCACAGCATGACATGGGGCGACTTACAATCGCCTCCAGGACAGGAGACATTCCAGTGGCCAATCAACCGTGAATCAGCTCTGTGGGAGGGAGGGGGAGGGAGGGGTTTGCCCTAAAAACTATTTTCACTTCCTGAAAAGTCTCTGCAGTAAAGACAGTGACCCGACTTCTGAGGCAACTTCCATTGAAATCAATGGGTACAAGTCGCCTAGAAGTTGGATTGAAGTCGTACAGGAACCTTTTTTGAAGTCGGAGCGACTGCAGTCGTGTACATTAAGACGGCTCCATTCACTTCAATTCGTTTTAAAAACAGCGCTACTTGGGGCGACTTCAAGTCGCCTCCAGAGTCGCCCCTGTGTGAACCGGCTCTTTGATTGGATAGTTTAGGTTGTTGTAGGGCCAGATCATAATGTGTACAAGGATTGTGATTTGTGTCAAATATTTCACATGCTACTCTAGATGAGACCAGGCTCCACACTCCACAATCCAATCTCAGGTGCTGGCTCTTCCTGTCTCCACCAAAGCAATCAATTATTCCAGCAACAGGAATCACGCACACCAAGAATGCAAATAATGTTCTTCCTCAAAATCGCAAGCAGGAACAAATTATATTCTGACATGTTTCGATCTATGCACAATGCTTTCTCAAAGAAAGTCATACTAACTTTTTTTTTGCACACACATTGCCCAGTATTTATTATGCGATTGCTTTAATAAATGTCTCAGAGAATGTGCCTATACATTTGTTTTTGTGATCATAGGTAAGTAGGATGATTTATCAGTGTGTTAACTTTTTTAGTGATGTTTTTTTCACTTGTTCACAAGTACACTCCACTTTAAGCCAACATTCAGAAAAATGGCTGTGCATGCAAAATCTTTGCAAGGAGGAAAGTGGTTGCACACACCTCTGTAAATGGTCCCCCTAGGGGGGATTCAAACATGCTGAGAGGCTTAATTACTTCCAGAAGACATTGGACCAGTTATTGCATCATCTAGGATGCACAAATTGCAAACCTTAAAGGTTAAAAAGGTTAATCCAGGAAAACTCCACCCTGGATACACACCTTTTGGAGTTCCTGCATGTATACGATTAGAGCAGGGGCATCTAATCTTTTGAACCTTCCTGGGCCCCATTGCAAGAATAGGAATTGTTTTGGGCCACACATAAAATACACTAATAATACCAAATTAAAGGATAAGTTCACTTTAAAATAAATAAATAAATGCACATTTTTTAGCAGGTAAAAAAATTTGCATTTTTTTTTTTTTTTTGCAGGAGACTGGAAAGCATTGCACCAGCGATCAGCAGATCCTGATTTAGAGTCTCTTGTTTTTTTATGTTCTCCTTTTAACATTTACATTTTTAGATCAATTCAATTAAGATGGTTATTGTCTAACCTGCCAGCTCCGGGAGATGGATTAAAGGGGTTGTAAACCTTTGTGTTTTTTCATCTGAATGTATCCTGTGCATTCAGGTGAAAAAACACCTTGCAGTGTCCGGCCCCCCAGCCCCCCCGTTTTCCTTACCTGAGCCCTGAATTTTCGTGGGCGCGATCCTGCGTCGCTCTCTCCACAGCTTCTCGGCTCTCCATTGGATAGATTGATAGAAGCGCAGCCATTGGCTCCCACTGCTGTCAATCAAATCCAATGACGCGGGCACCGGGGACGGGCCGAGTCATACACTCGGTGGCTATGGATGCCGAGTGTATGACACAGGAGCACGCCCGCAAGGTAACCTCTCACTAGAGAGCTTCCCAGAGGGGGTAATCTATTGCGGGGAGGAGCCGCGAGAGCCGCCGTGGGACCCCAGAAGACGGCATTTGGGGCCACTCAGTGCAAAACTAATTGCACAGTGGAGGTAAATATGACATGTTTGTTATTTAAAAAAAGCACAAACTGAAACTTTAGGGCAGAATGGGGTCCTCGGCAAAGGTAGCAGTTTTGACCCCACCATCCTATGGAATGATATTAATAAGAATTCCAGTAGGCACAAACAAGCCACTCCATTAGCATTATCTGTATTCGAATGGCTCCATCAGACACCAACTACCTACAAGTAAATCCTTCATTGTGAAGTGACAGGCAGGTCACAGCTTTAGCCAATTGCATTAGCCCTTGGTTTAATACGAGACCATAAAAGCTGCGGATAGTCCAGGAAAATTTCATCCTCGCCTAGGCAAGGAATGAGGACATGGGAACAAGAATCTGTAGAAAAATGTACTTGTGTCCCAAAAATAGTAAAATTGTTTGCAAATGTGTAGTGGGTGGGGGAGGAGGGTAAAGCCTCATACACACGATCGGACTTCCAACGGAATTTTCCGTGGATTTTGCTCTGAAGGGCATTGTCCGTGAACTTGGTATGCATACATACGGTAGGACTTTTTCAGCCAACAAACACGAACGCAGTGACGTAATAGACGTTCCTTTTGCCTGAGCTGTATGAAAAGATTTTGGCCTGCTTGGTCTGGGCGAACCATAGGACTAGAACGTTTGATATCCTTTTGGTTGATTGATATTGGAATTCCGGGCTGATGTCCTTTTGGCAATGATCGCAAAGGCTTAATATACATGCAAAGGCGATTGTTTATTGGGAAATCGCAACTCCTAAGGGGAGCGGAATCACTTGGTGTGGTGACGGTTGAACGTCCAAACAGCTGATGCTTTATATATGAACTGTCAAATAGATATTCCGAATTATTCCTCACCTGGATTCAAAATAAGTACAATGTTTCCCAATCAAAAACCACATTCACAGTTCAAATTTCTTTAATTAAACAAAACTACATCCTTCTTCTTCCAATTTTCTCCTCCCTATGATCAAAAATGAATGTTGTTTTGATCCCACTAACCATTCTTCTGCTAACTCTGTGATGGTAGAAATACTGTATACAACAAGATATACTATAGAGAACAAGAGGCAAAAAGACTTTGGTCTGTCCTTGAAATGGTGTGCCTCAAGGGCCTGTTGAAGTCTGCTTAGAGATAGGAGAATGGGGCACACATTGGAACTTTCTTGCTGCTCTAAAAATGGAACTAGCTACCAGTTACAACATGGTTTTATAGCACAGCTCTTGTATTGCTCAGAATGGTCAGGTCATTCACTGGGATAAATAAATTTGCTCTCATAATAAATCTCGGAGCTTGTAATTCATGGTTCATCAGTTCTTTGCCAAGGTCCTGGGAAAAAGCTAATACAAGTGAACATAATAGATTCAAAGAAAATGTGGTCTGCTAGAGATGGATATCACAACTAATCTGACTGCTAGTGCTGCTTATCTTTGCACACAATGGGGTTGATTTACTATAGTGCGAATTAGCGAATGCTCGAATAAATAGTCGCAAAATGGGCAAAAACGTGTTAAATAGCGTGAAAATTGAATTCATTATAGCGCTCAGGAAAAAATTGTCACAAAATCGAATTTACTATAGGTCACAGACAACAGAGACCGTCTAAATCAGTAGTTATGATCGAAACATGGGAATTGCACATGGAAAAATTGTTTAAAGCGTGATTTGATAGCCTAAATTGTTCTTAAATATGTGATATATTTGTAGCGGGTATACACTTTCCTAGTGTATTTAAAATTGGCAGAGACACCAGTAGTGTGCAGTTCCCTGCGGCCCAGCGGGTGGCGCTGTCGCCTTGGGCTGGGGTTGAATCATTGCTGTGTGCCATACCCCTTTTTGTCCTCCCTCGGCAGCGGTATGGTTGGGCGGGGAACCCGCCGTGCTTGCTGGGAGAGGGTGTAAAGGGGCCGGCCATCTTTGTCACGGGGTCGAGTCCCAGGCACCTTCAGCCTGAGGGCGGTGGTCGGATGGAGATCCTAGGTGGCTTAGGCCTAGAGGACGTTCGGAGGTCGTGTTCCATCCCAGGCACCTTTAGCCTGGGGTGAGGTACTCGGATGGAGGTCTGGAGCTCAGTGCCCACCACTGAGTTCCGCGAGGGAAGGAGATCCTAGGGAACCCCGGGAGTGGGTACCCGAAACCAGAGGCGTAATGGACCGGTGAGGGGTACTTGCTTGAAGACCTGGTGCAGCATATTGCCAGTGACAGGTGAGCCTCCACCAGGGACCGCCTGGAAGCATATTCCCCCTCGATAGGAGACCGCAACCCACTTTCAGGAAGGAAAGTGGAGAGTTCATTGTGTCTGGGCCTACTCGTAGCCACACCCTTCTGTCTGTTCTACTCATTGAAGGAGTCCAACTGTGTGTGTGTTACTCTGTTCAGGAAGAATAAAGAAGTGTTGGACTTTAGTGGTGTGGGGCTCATTTTCTGGCAGACATTGTTCAAGGAAACCATCAGGAGGAGGCTACAGGTGCCGAACACTGACCCGAAGGTAAAACAGGAACTTTGCTCACACCACACAACTATCTGCGGTGAAGGCTTTGCGTGGTGACCCCGCTCTCTCTCCTCTAAGGTACCCCTAGACAAGAGACAGACGAGCTGATAAGAGAGTGAGAGAGAGGAGGCCACTACATATTGTTTGAAGATTATCTGCATTTAAACTGCTGAAAAAATTGATGTATAAATTGAAATATCATTGAAAGTCTAATGCCGCGTACACACGACCGCTTTTCTCGACGAGAAAAACCGCATTTTTTTTTTCGCCGAGAAAAACGATCGTCTGTGGGCTTTATGTCGTTTTTCTCGTCTAGAAAAACGGCATAAAAAACAACGAGAAAATTTAGAACATGTTCTAAATTTTCTCATCGTTTTTTCCAGCATTTTTTTCCGCGGCAGCTTTCCCATAGGGAAACACTGCCGCGGAGCCCACAGACGGTCGTTTTTCTCGTCATGAGAAAAAATGACGGGAAAAACGACCGTGTGTAGGGAACCAAGCGGTTCCCTCGTTTTTCCTGTCATTATTCACGGCGGTTTTTTAACCGCCGTGAAAAATGATCGTGTGTACGCGGCATGAGAAGAGATAAATTCCCCCTCTTTCTACAACTATGTACCAGCACAATTGCGCATGCTCAGACTTGGAAAATAGTCACAATTTAACTCCCATTCCTTTTTTCCCAGGCGCAATAGTAAATTTGCAAATTCGCGATTGGCAAACATGCGTTCATGAACGTGAAAATGAGCATTATATTGCCAAATGCAAGTTTCAACCATTGAATCTAATGGTACAATTGTTACTTCCACAAAAAAATACATTTTAATTTTGAGATGAACTGTTTATTTCTCTAAAATAAATAGTCCATGCTGGGTTTTTATGTTGCTTCTTCTTTATATATTTTTTTTTTATAATGCTAGATTGTGTAATGTTTTCATGTTTTGGTAAAATATATTTTTAAAAAAATCACTCCCACAGGTGTCTTCACAAACTACAAACAATACCATTGCTGATGCAAATTTTAAATGAGTCACAATTTTGTGTGTTGTTTAGTTATTCCAAATGATCATAATTTTACCCCCAAAAAATGTGATATGTGTACCAACATCAGAAATCAAAATGTAATTCCCAAAATTCAGAGGATAACTTCACTATTCTACACTCACACACCAAGAAGCACAAAATATCACATAATAAATCAAGAAGCATAACTCCTGACTAATGTCATTCCACCACCTATAGGTATATGTCCGAAGAAATGCAGCATTTATGTATTTATGTGTAGGAGGGTTCCACCACCATTGCAAATCGTGCCATATGTTTTCCATGGACAAGGACAATAAGAATTCCCCACCAGCACTAATTGCAGCCTCTTACAAAGCAAAAAGCAACAAAATTATAGATGGATGTATAAGCAGCATGCTGACAGTAATCAGCAATACCCAGCCTTCAAACCAGATGGCATATCACAGAGGTTGTTCAATGGCTCTCCGGCCTTCCAAAGGACATCTGCATTGATTAACTTATTGCACCCCTGGGACATAGGACTGTTTGACACCACAGGGATGCAGCCTCCAACTGGTTAGCACCTCTGCTTAGCAGCACTGGGGTCGATGGTTCGAATCCCAAATATGCTGCTACCTGGCTAGAGATTTGTACGTTCTTCCTCTGTTGTGGTTTTAATGTTTTTTTCACCAGTGATTACATTTTTGATGGGTTTCACATAATGGAAACCCAAGAAATTACATTATAAATGAAGCGAGTGTGGATTTGCACCAAATTTTTTAACTGTGTGTTTTGGGGCAGATATGGATGTATAAGTCTGGTGTGATTCTGCACACATATTTTAATGTTGTATGCTGATGATGATGAATGACAAATGCGCTTTGTCAACAATTTGTGTGAAGCAGCCCTCACAAAGTTGTCGGTTCCTATTTTGTACCCTCCACATGCCCAAGTTTAATTTGTAGATTTTTGGTATCACTGATCCTGGCCCTCCTCAACCACATTGTTGTTCACACCCGGCACATGCACTGCACAGATATAACAATTCAGACACAAACACTGAAGCACCAAATGTCTCAGGAGAAGAAGCAGAAATTTTGTTAATGGCCTGCACCACACCCAGATTGTCGCAATGAAAACAAACCCTCTTGTTCCTGAATTCCCATTTCCAAAGCAACTACTATGGGAAACAGAGGCATAATTAAAACCTACAGGGCCTCCGGTGCAAGAAACCATGATGGGTCCCCCTGACCCACCCTTCCATCCAAGCCTCGGGCTTCCAATTTTGGGAGGGTGTCCATGGACATCCTCCCAGAACCCTGCTTCCCGCATGCCCCTGGGGAAGTGCATCCAGTGCAATCACAGCGGCCCTTTACCATGTGGTCAGCTGATCACATGTAAACAGACTTGCTGGATATCAGCAGCCATTTCCTCCCATGCTATGTCTGTGTGAGGAAAGCAGAGCCGTTAACCGGCAAGAATGTTAGTAAATTGTCTACACTGATCATCAGTACAGCCTATCAGTGCCGCCTATCAGTGTCCATCAATGCTGCCTATCAGTGCCCATCAATGCCCACCAGTGCCACCTATCAGTGCTCATCAATGCTGCCCTTTAGTGCCCATCAATGCTGTCTATCAATTCCCATCAATGCGGCCTATCAGTGCCCACCAGTGCCACCTATCAGTGCTCATCAATGCTGCCTATCAGGGCCCATCAATGCCGCCTATCAGTACCCATCAATGACAATTATCAGTCCCCACCAGTGCCACCTATCAGTTTTATCAATGCCGCCTATCAGTGGCCATCAATGCCGCCTATCAGTGGCCATCAATGCTGCCTATCAGTGCCCATCAATGCCACCTATCTGTGCCCACCAGTGCCGCCTATCAGTGCTCATCAATGCCGCCTATCAGTGCCCATCAATGCTGCCTATCAATGCCCATCAGTGCCCATCAATGCCGTCTTATTGGAGGATGCATAGGATATGGCACATAGCTCACGGTCAATGACATCATTGACTGAATCACCTTTTGGGTGTGAGAGATGGTGTATCAGCTGAAATTAATTGGGTTCTTTGTTAGGACCCCCCCCCCAGCAGAGAAACGACAAGACCATCCACTGGAGGGGAAGGGAAAAGGCCAGCCATTCTCCCCAATGTAACCTCCTTCGACAGCTTCTCAGAAACCACTAAAGGGTGGAGCCGTGCAGATGGTAAGTTATTCGGGACCGGACAAATGCTGGACAATGCGCAAGGGAATGAAAAACCTTCAGAAAAACACTGGTAAAGAAGACTGATCGGTTGGGATACCTACTTAGGAACGGAGCAAACTTTTCCACTTTCATCTGAGTCCTCCCTTCTCCCAGTCTCACTGGACTTACCCTTGCCTTGCTTGAAGCACTTTGCGAGGGGATGTGAACCTCCACAACTGGAGCATTCATGGCAAAAATGGCAGGATCCCCCGAATCTGCAAGTCCCGTCGTTGAACTGCCAACCAAACCCCTTACGCTTCCCGGCCGATGATGACGAGGTTGCGGGACCACCCCCGGCCCCCCCTTGAAAAGGGGTGTTAGGGGCCCGCGCTTGAGTCATGAGCTTCATACACAAACTAATATCTTTGTAGTCCCACCTCCTTGCTTAGCCTGTCAGAAGCTACATACAGAGTGGCCAGTTTAAATACCAGCTGGCACACTCTGTTTGCAGCAGACTGAGAGGATGAGCTCACAGTGCCTCTCCTTACTTGGCCATCAGTGGCACTGAGCTCAATGGACAGCTTGGAGTCTTGGACCAATGGTAAAGTACCATTGGCTCAAGCTATCCAATAAAAATGCTTCAGTGGAGGCACGCCTCTCACTGCAGTGTCATAGAAGGGGGCGTGTTTCTAAAAGACAAATGCTCCCTTCCAGCCCAGCCCTCTTAACTACAAGGAAAAACATGGGTTTATGGGTAAAAGATTTACCCACAATCCCATATTTTTCTCACACAGTTAAGAGGGATAATAAGAATCTGCTGCTGTTGAAAAGGAACTGTTTTAACTACTTACTAGGGGTGCAACGGATCAAAAAACGGTCCGGATCATTCCTCGGATCAGAGTCACGGATCGGATCATTTTTCGTATCAGCAAAAAAAAAAAAAAAACAAGACAAATTTTGTTACACCCACCGGAGTTTTAGATTTCACAGTTATTTTCAACACAAAACGGAGCTTATATGCTTAAATACAGTATTTAGAAATCCGACGGACTGTTTAGATGTTAAATTTTAAAAGCAGCAGCAAACCTGCTGACCTCACGTTTGCTAATGTGACAGAACACCTCTGATTTTCACATTTAACATTTAAACAGTCCGTCGGATTTACAAATACTGTATTTAAGCATATAAACTCAGTTTTGTGTTGAAAATAACTGTGAAATCTAAAACTCCGGTGGGTGTAACAAGATGTTCGCTTGCCCCCTTCTCACTCTATCATTACTGTGCAGGAGTGTGGGGTGTAGCAAGATGACGGCGACGAAACGTCACTTCCTGACGAGACAGCGGCCGCCTCCGGGTGGACCAAGATGGCCGCCGCTCCGGGAGCTAGGCCGAAGCCGTGGCCTTTCCTATGGACCGGCAGGCCCGCGGATCGCGTGTGTGCCGACCCGAAGGTGTTGATCCGTACGGATCACGGATCAGTGAGGATCCGTTGCACCTCTACTACTTACGGACCGCCCGTCGCAGTTGTACGTCGGCTGTTTGAAGTGGAATGCCGTTGTTATGGCAGGAGATAGCTGCCATAACCCCGGTATCCTCTTCAACGGCGGATGATCCTCTTTCAGATAAAAGTGGTCTCTGCGGCAGATTCCCCATGAGATCACTTTTATCGGGGTGGGAGAAGGCCCCCCTCCCACCGCGCTCCGGTGGTCTCCACCGCTTACCGGAGCTGTCGGTAGCGGCAGAGATGATCGGGTCCTCTCCCCTCAACAGCCTGGAGCTAAGTGAGGGAAAGATGGCCCCCACTCGGCTCCATACCATTGGATGGCGGAAGCGATGTCAAACATCACTTCCACCCAATGGTCTTAAAGGTCTTAAAGGGTAAAAAAAAAAGCCTTTTCTTTTTTGTAACTCAAACGTTGCCTATGGAGATTTTTAAGGGTCAAAGTTTGTCGCCATTCCACAAGCGGATGCAATTTTGAAGCGTGACTTGTTGGGTATCAGTTTACTCGGCGTAACATTATCTTTCACAATATAAAAAAATTGTGCTAACTTTACTGTTGTCTTATTGATTAATGAAAAAAATTAAATAATAAACAATAAAAATGGTGCAGCGCTATATTCAGTTAAAGTCTATAATAACAAAGGTCCATATAATATCCAAAATGGCGTTTGCCAGCACAAAAAACAAGTGTCATAGCTGTAAAAAAGACCATCACCAGCACCTGAACACACTGCCTCTTATGGGGTAAATACGCATTAGATATCACTCAAATGACAGCTCCAACAGCAATCCACCTCAGGGATATTCTCCAGTAGGGATGAGCTTCGTGTTCGAGTCGAACATACGTTCGACTCGAACATCGGCTGTTCGATCGTTCGACGAAGATCGAACGATTTGGGCCGTTCGCGCCAAATTCGAGTGACGCGAACGGCCCACAATGCACTACGCCATCGCAGTGTCATCCAGGCGCTGTGATTGGCCAAGCATGCACTGTGACCCCGCATGCTTGGCCAATCACAGCGCCGGCAGCGAGGAGAGCAATGATTGGCCACAGGGAGGATGCCTGTGGCCAATTATTGCTGAGGGTGTTTAGTACACGCCCCACACTATAAAAGGCCGCCAGCACAGCGGCCTAGTGTAGTGTGTTCCGGAGCAGGGATAGAGCAGCATAGGCAGGGACAGTGACTGTTATTTCTTTCTTGCTTAACCTGGATTCCTTTAGTTTAGGGAAAGAGAAGGATAGGTAGGGAGAGTGTCAGTGTGTTTTGTGCTTGTGCTATAGTGTGCTTAAAAAAAACATTTATTCTAGGGACAGAAAACTGTAGGTAGGGACAGTGTCAGTTTCTTTCACTCTGCAAGTCCTTGTTTCCAGGGACCTGGAAGGACAGTGAGTGAATTGTCCTTGTGCTATATTGTGCTTAAAAAAACATTTATTCTAGGGACAGAAAACTGTAGGTAGGGAGAGTGTCAGTTTCTTTCACTCTGCAAGTCCTTGTTTCCAGGGACCTGTAAGGACAGTGAGTGAATTGTCCTTGTGCTATATTGTGATTAAAAAAAACATTTTTTCTAGGGACAGAAAACTGTAGGTAGGGAGAGTGTTTTTTTTCTTTCACTCTGCAAGTCCTTGTTTCCAGGGACCTGTAAGGACAGTGAGTGAATTGTCCTTGTGCTATATTGTGATTAAAAAAAAACATTTTTTCTAGGGACAGAAAACTGTAGGTAGGGAGAGTGTTTTTTTTCTTTCACTCTGCAAGTCCTTGTTTCCAGGGACCTGGAAGGACAGTGAGTGAATTCTCCTTGTGCTATATTGTGCTTAAAAAAAACATTTATTCTAGGGACAGAAAACTGTAGGTAGGGAGAGTGTCAGTTTATTTCACTCTGCAAGTCCTTGTTTCCAGGGACCTGTAAGGACAGTGAGTGAATTGTCCTTGTGCTATATTGTGATTAAAAAAAACATTTATTCTAGGGACAGAAAACTGTAGGTAGGGAGAGTGTCAGTTTATTTCACTCTGCAAGTCCTTGTTTCCAGGGACCTGTAAGGACAGTGAGTGAATTGTCCTTGTGCTATATTGTGATTAAAAAAATCATTTTTTCTAGGGACAGAAAACTGTAGGTAGGGAGAGTGTTTTTTTTCTTTCACTCTGCAAGTCCTTGTTTCCAGGGACCTGGAAGGACAGTGAGTGAATTCTCCTTGTGCTATATTGTGCTTAAAAAAAACATTTATTCTAGGGACAGAAAACTGTAGGTAGGGAGAGTGTCAGTTTATTTCACTCTGCAAGTCCTTGTTTCCAGGGACCTGTAAGGACAGTGAGTGAATTGTCCTTGTGCTATATTGTGATTAAAAAAAACATTTTTTCTAGGGACAGAAAACTGTAGGTAGGGAGAGTGTTTTTTTTCTTTCACTCTGCAAGTCCTTGTTTCCAGGGACCTGGAAGGACAGTGAGTGAATTCTCCTTGTGCTATATTGTGCTTAAAAAAAACATTTATTCTAGGGACAGAAAACTGTAGGTAGGGAGAGTGTCAGTTTATTTCACTCTGCAAGTCCTTGTTTCCAGGGACCTGTAAGGACAGTGAGTGAATTGTCCTTGTGCTATATTGTGATTAAAAAAAACATTTTTTCTAGGGACAGAAAACTGTAGGTAGGGAGAGTGTTTTTTTTCTTTCACTCTGCAAGTCCTTGTTTCCAGGGACCTGGAAGGACAGTGAGTGAATTCTCCTTGTGCTATATTGTGCTTAAAAAAAACATTTATTCTAGGGACAGAAAACTGTAGGTAGGGAGAGTGTCAGTTTCTTTCACTGTGAAAGTCCTTGTTTCAAGGGACAGAGAAGGACACCTGAAGGTAGCCCTTATTGCTTTTTTCCCATCTCCCTGCAGGCCATCTATTAGAATGTCTGGAAGGCAAACAAGGAGAGGCAGACAGTCAGGAGGCAATAAAAGAGGGCAAGCAGGCTCTGTGTCTGGGGGCAACAGTGCTGGTCGTGGACGCGGTGCATTGTCATCAGCACATGGCCATGGGACACGCTTGTCCTTCTTTTCGGCAGCTGGACATGTTGAGCCACATCATGCCGAAGACTTGGTAGAGTGGATGACCAAGCCCTCCTCCTCCTCCTCATCCTCTCTCACCCAGGCTCAGGGTACTGGAAATGCAGCTGCCAAAGCGTCCTCTTCCCTGGTATCAATGTCAGACTCATCATCAGTCACTCCTTCCCTAGACCCACCATGTCCTCCTCCTGAGGAGTCCCCCGAACTGTTTCAGCACAGTGTTGGGTACATGCTCCAGGAGGATGCCCAGCGTTTCGAAGGGTCTGATGATGAAACCCAGCTAGAGGAAGGCAGTAGCGTGAGAGCAGACAGAGGGGATGCTCAAGAAGGACACCAATCTGGCAGTCATGTTCCAGCAGCTGCAGCATACTGCCAGATTGCCTCCAGTGATGAGGAGGGAGGTGATGATGAGGTCACTGACTCCACGTGGGTGCCTAATAGGAGAGAGGAGGAGGAGGAGGATGAGGAGGAGGCACATCTCCAACGAGGCAGGATGCCCTTTGGTGGCCAGCGTAAGGGCAGTACACCGACGGAATCACACCGCAGAGCTCCGCCTGTGCAGGGCGCTGCCTCTGCCCGTCATTCAAAAAGTTCTTTGGTGTGGGCCTTTTTTGAGGCTAGTGCATCAGATCGCACAGCTGCTGTTTGCAACATATGTCTCAAGCGTATATCGCGTGGCCAAAACATCAGCCGCTTGGGTACCACATGCCTGACCAGACATATGTTGACCTGCCATGCAGCTCGTTGGCAAGCCTACCTCAAAGACCCACACCAAAGAACAAAGCGGACCTCTCCTTGCACCGCATCAGCTGGGATCTCCAACCCCACTATAACTTCAGTCCTCTCTGAAACATGCTCTGAGAGGAATGAAGGTGTAGAATTAGGTGTGTCACAGCCAAGTACTTGCGCCCACTCTGCTAGCAGTACACCGACGTCCGATTCTAGCAGGCAAATTTCCCTGCCCCAGCTGCTGGACCGTCGAAAGAAGTTCACTCCCAGCCATCCACATGCCCAGCGGTTGAATGCTAGCTTGGCTAAATTGCTAGCGCTTCAACTGCTGCCTTTTCAGTTGGTAGACTCGGCCCCCTTCCGTGAGTTTGTGCAATGTGCGGTTCCTCAGTGGCAGGTTCCCAAACGCCACTTTTTCTCACGGAAGGCTATTCCGGCTCTCTACCGGCATGTGGAAGGCAATGTCTTGGCCTCGCTGGACAGGGCGGTCAGCGGTAAGGTGCATATTACCGCTGACTCATGGTCCAGCAGGCATGGACAGGGACGTTACCTTTCTTTCACGGCCCATTGGGTCACTCTTTTGGCAGCTGGGAAGGATGCAGGACAAGGTGCAGTAGTGTTGGAGGTTGTCCCACCGCCACGCCTCCAAAATGCTACTACTGGTTGTGACACACCTCTCTCCTCCACCCCCTCCTCTTCTTCTTCCTCCATGGCCTCTTCCTGTGGTTTGTCCTATGAACCAGCGGTGCTCCGTAGCCGTTCACGGGGCTACGCAAGTACGCAGGCAAAAAGATGCCATGCCGTGCTTGCGCTGGTGTGTTTGGGGGACAGAAGCCACACTGGGGCAGAGGTCCTGTCTGCTCTGCAGGGCCAGGCCGAGAGGTGGTTGACGCCACGCCAGCTTAAGCCAGGAATGGTGGTTTGCGACAATGGCACCAACCTCCTCTCCGCCCTCCGACAGGGACAACTGACCCATGTGCCCTGTGTGGCTCACGTCCTTAACCTGGTGGTGCAGCGGTTCTTGGGCAGGTACCCGGGCTTACAGGATGTCCTGAGGCAGGCCAGGAAAGTCTGTGTGCATTTCCGCAGATCTTATAATGCCAGTGCTCGCCTGGCTGAGCTGCAAAAGGAGTTGAACCTGCCCAAGAACCGCCTTATATGTGACATGCCCACCAGGTGGAACTCAACGTTGGCCATGCTGCAGCGGCTGCACACGCAGCAGAGGGCCATCAATGAGTACCTGTGCGACTACGGCACCAGGACAGGGTCAGGGGAGCTTGGTTTTTTTTCTCCACGCCAGTGGGGCATGATCAGGGATGCATGCACTGTCCTGGCACCATTTGAGGAGGCCACGAGGATGGTGAGCAGTGACAGTGCATGCATCAGTGACACTGTACCTCTTGTCCACCTGTTGGAGCACACGCTGCGTGGAATAATGGACAGGGCACTTGAGGCAGAACAGAGGCAGGAAGAGGAGGACTTCCTTGCCTCTCAAGGCCCCCTTTACCCAGACAGTGTTCCTTCTGTCCCACCCATCGCACAGGAAGAGGAGGAGGAGGAGGAGGAGGAGGAGGAGGAGGAGGATTGTGTCAGCATGGAGGTGGAGGCTGGCACTCAGCATCATCAGCAGCAGTCTTTTAGGGATGATTTACAGTCCCAAGAAACCAGTGGACTTGTACGTGGCTGGGAGGAGGTGGCTGCGGATCATGTCGTCCTTAGTGACCCAGAGGACTCCGGAGCGAATGCCTCAGCAAACCTACGCTGCATGGCCTCCCTGATCCTGCAAAGTCTGCGGAAGGATCCTCGTATTCTTCAGATCAAGGAGAGGGACCATTACTGGCTGGCCACTCTCCTTGATCCACGGTACAAGGGTAAGGTTGCGGACCTTATGTTACCGTCGCAGAGGGAGCAGAGGATGAGACAACTCCGGGAGGCCTTGCAGAAAGGTCTGTGCAACGCGTTCCCAGAGACTGGGAGGTTACAAACTCCTGGTCCTGGACAACGAGTTGCTGAGGCTTCGGCCAGTCAAAGAAGGAGCGGTGGGGAAGGTGGCCGTCTGACCGATGCGTTCAGACAATTCTTTAGTCCGCAGCCCCAAAGTATGATCGGTTCCAGCAACCATCGCCAGCGTCTGATAAACATGGTGCAGGAATATCTAGGGGCAAGGTCAGACTTGGACACCTTCCCCACCGAAAATCCTCTGGCTTACTGGGTCTTGAGGATGGATCACTGGCCAGAGCTTGCACAGTATGCAATTGAGCTACTGGCCTGTCCTGCATCCAGCGTTCTTTCGGAACGCACATTCAGTGCTGCTGGAGGATTTGTCACGGATCACAGGGTGCGCCTGTCCACCGACTCGGTTGATCGACTGACTTTCATCAAGATGAACCAGTCTTGGATCACCACCAGCTACCACACACCTGATGCTGATATAACAGACTAATTGATTTTAACATGTCACATCCCTTCAAGACTGATGCTGATGCTGAGTGCCTGTGCTGTTATGTTGACTGGCTATCCTCCTCCTCCGAGTCCTCAATGATACGATTGATGATGATAGCTTGGAAGATCATTTTTGTTTATGGGTGCCGCCACCAGTGGCTAAGGCCCAATTTTTCAGCCCCTGTTTTACAGGGGCGTGTAATTACAATTTTTTTAGCAATAATTTGCCATAGGGCTCATTGCTGTGCTCCAAGTACAGTATCTGTGAGGGGTTGGAGTGTTGTGGCACCAGTGCCTAAGGCCCAATTTTTCAGCCCCTGTTTAACAGGGGCGTGTCATTACAATTTTTGAAGCAATACTTTGCAACAGGGCTCATTGCTGTGCTCCAAGTACAGTATCTGTGAGGGGTTGTAGTGTTGTGCCACCAGTGCCTAAGGCCCAATTTTTCAGCCCCTGTTCAACAGGGGCATGCAATTACAATTCTTGATCTAATAATTCACAGCAGGGTCCATTGCTGCACCCACCAAGAGTAACTCTGAGGGCTTACAGTCTTGTGGCAACGCCACCACCACCACCACCACGAAAGGCCCAATTTTTCAGCCCCTGTTCAAAAGGGGCATGTAATTACAATTCTTGATCTAATAATTCACAGCAGGGCCCATTGCTGCACCCACCAAGAGTAACTGTCAGGGCTTACAGTGTTGTGGCACCAGCACCACCATCAAAGCCCCAATTTTTACTACCACTGTTCAACAATTATATGTAATTAAAATTCCTGATATAATAGTTGACAGCAGGGCGTTCCAGCACCAACCAAGAGTAACTGAGTGCTTACAGTGTTGTGCCAACACCAACAACTAAGGGGCCTATTTCTGCAGAGTATATACGGCAGGTCCCTACTTTCAAACATCCAACTTACAAACGACTCCTACTTGCAAACGAAAGAAGACAACAGGAAGTGAGAGGAAATCTACCCCTAGAAAGGAAAATTCTCTCCTGTAAGAATAAATATGGGAGAAAGGGGTCTCATCTGTACTGATGCTTTATCAGCAATCCTTGTTTCAAGAAAAACACCACATTTCAAAAACAGTTGTCATTGGGACGGAAAGTGAGGTGAAATGTTCTGAACAGGGGCACAGACAGCAAAACAAATGTTACAGGGGTGATAACCCTTACCTATGTTTCCCAAAAAGTTTAAAAATAGATTTTTGGGCTGGAGCTACACTTCAACAATGTACCTGTTCAAAATTACAAACAGATTCTACATAAGAACAAACCTACAGTCCCTGTCTTGTATGCACCGCCTGTATACGGCTGTTCAGAGTATATAGGGCCTTTTTTATTTTATGTGCGGGGTTCCCCTTAATATCCATACAAGACCCAAAGGGGCTGGTAATGGGCTGGGGTAGGGGGGGGTCATGGGGTAGCTATGCCATTTTTCTTAAAGAATTTCATCCATATTACCGGGACCAGACATTACATTAAAGCCGCAAGCAGTTTTAAATGGCTTTTTTTTCCTTTAGAAGTGTCATTTTGTGCAGGGACAGTTCTAAACACGGGAAACACGTGGCACTTCACAGGCATACTTTAGACACCCCCCAGGTACGATATTTAAAGGAATATTTGACTTTTTTTTTTCACTTTATGCATCATTAAAATTACTGCTCCCGAAAAACGACCGTTTTTAAAACTTCTTTTTGCATTGATACATGTCCCCTGGTGCAGAACCCGGGTTCCCAAACCTTTTTTAGGACAATAACATGCATAATAGTTGTTATAATTAGCACTTTAGAATTCGAACGTTCGCATCCATTGTATTTAATAGGGTTCTAATGTTCGTTCGAACTTTCGGTCCGTTCGCGGGTTCTGGTGCGAACCGAACCCGGGGGTGTTCGGCTCATCACTATTCTCCAGCATCTCCACCGCGGCACCCGAAGACTCAAATGGACATAAAAGAAACACTCCTCCTAGTGCAGACATCCCAGCAAAGGTTTATCATAAAATTCTGAAAGAATAACACTCACATTTTAAGAGATTAAAATTGGCATATCAGAAACATCTGGAGTTTCAAACCCACAAGATGGCCGCTGCGTCCTGGCATGTGGTCGCGTCACACGTCTTAGACGCCTCCCCATGCGTTCCATCATCAAATTACGTTGTTACGGGCGTGGCTAGATGGACGCTGCAGCTCTATATAAGCAAGTCGGCTTACGCAAAAGGCGGCAACAATTGCGTTCCAAAAACCGGAAGAGGAACTAGTAATTAAGGCAAGCCCTAAAAGGTATTCATGCTCTCCAAAGTGCGGAAGTAATCAAAATTCATCACTCCAATCAAGGAAAAAACATATAACTTAATAGAAACCAATAAAACAGTTGAGAAACAATAATCTAATCCTTATATTATTAATCAGGGAATTAATACCCTAAATCAGGCTTTCTCAACCTTTTAACCCTAGAGGAACCCCAAAAATAATTTTCATGTCTCGAGGAACTGTTACTAAAACCAATTCATCAGGGAACAATGCCCCTTATATTGGTGATCAATAGGAAGAATGTTCCCCTTAAAGTGGTGCTCAGACTGCCATCTTTAACCACTTCCCTACCGCCTACCGCCCATAGTCATATGACGTCCACAGATGGGATCTCCCATCCTAAGTGGACGTCATATGACGTCCTCGGCTTTGAGGGGGGATATCTGAATGATACCTGCAGCTAGAGGCATCATTCAGATATCCTTTTCTTGTGCCAGCGATTCTGCGCACCATAAGAATGATCATAGCAGCGGTTCCACCTCTTGATCATTCTTATAGGCAGCGGGAGGGGACATCCCCCCCTCCCACCGCCATCCGGTGCTTCTCCGGGCTCTCTTGTGCCATCGGGGACCCGAAGAGAATCGTCTGGCGCCGGTGGTGGGACACGTGACAAGCATAGAGATGACTGGTGACCATATGGTTACCAGTCATCTCTATGATCGTCGGAGGCCCGGGCGCGATGTGATGACGTCACGCCCGGGTCCTCAGATGTAAACAAAGCCGCCATTGCGGCTAGTAAGTATGAGATCAGTGGAAAAAAAATCACAATCTCATGCTTTCCAGCCTGGAGGAGAGATGTGGGGTCTTATTGACCCCGCATCTCTCCATAAAGAGGACCTGTCACACACATTCCTATTACAAGGGATGTTTACATTCCTTGTAATAGGAATAAAAGTGATCAGAAGCGAATGCACACGTAAATCCCGCCCACATATGTAAACGCCCTTCAAACCACATATGTGAGGTATCGCCGCGTGCGTTAGAGGGCGTGCAACAATTCTAGCACTAGACCTTCTCTGTAACTCTAACCTGGTAACCTGTAAAAAAAATTAAAGCGTCGCCTATGGAGATTTTTAAGTACCAAGTTTGGCGCCATTCCATGAGTGTGCGCAATTTTAAAGCGTGACATGTTAGGTATCTATTTACTGGGCGTAACATCTTTCATATTTTCCCCAAAAATTGGGCTAACTTTACGGTTTTGTTATTTTTTAATTCATGAAACCATTTTTTTCCCCAAAAAAAGGCGTTTGAAAAATTATTGCGCAAATACCGTGCAAGAAAAAAAGTTGCAATGACCGTCACTTTATTCCCTAGGGTGTCTGCTAAAAAAAAATATATAATGTTTGGGGGTTCTGAGTAATTTTCTAGCAAAAGAATGATGATTTGTACATGTAGGAGAGAAGTGCTAGAATAGTCTCGGTATGGAAGTGGTATAAAAAGCCCAGTGTTGAAGTGGTTAAAGACAGCTAAAAAGATATTTGGTGTCATGCTGCTGGCTTTGCTAAGTGGTGCTGAATCTTGAACTCTGTAGGCATCATTAAGTAGGTGGTTCTTCAGCCACAGCTCAAGGAACCCCTAGCAACCTCTGGAGGAACCCCAGGGTTCCACGGAACCCCGGTTGAGAATGGCTGCCCTAAATGAACAAACATTTGTTTATATATTAAAGGGGTTGTAAAGGTTCGTTTTTTATTTTCTAAATAGGTTCCTTTAAGCTAGTGCATTGTTGGTTCACTTACCTTTTCCTTTAGATTTCCCTTCTAAATATTTGTTTTCTTTGTTTTCTTTGTCTGAATTTCTCACTTCCTGTTCCTCCTCAGTAAGCTGTTCAGTAAGCTGTTCTGGCTGACTCCACACCACTCAGATGATGGTGTGAAGTTTAGTGAGGAGAGACAGGAAGTGCGAAATTCAGACAAAGAAAAAAAACATTTAGAAGGGAAATATAAGGAAAAGGTAAGTGAACCAACAATGCACTAGCTTAAAGGAACCTATTTAGAAAATAAAAAACTAACCTTTACAACCCCTTTAAATTAAATAATGGTCATAGCGACCATAAAGGTAAACAGCGCCTCTTTGTGGTATCAGAAAATAATGAACATTTAGAATCATATACAATAGATTAATGTACATAACAATATATAACATATACTTATAAAGAAAGGGTCAAAGACTAAAATACAGAAAATACATAAATGCAACCCTGAAGGAACTATGTTTCTGGGTATTGTTAGGTTTACAAGCCACTGGCGAGGCAGTAATGTGGTTAGAGAAGTTCCTGGATTAGAAAGCAAGTGGATTTACCAGGTTAAAACATATACCCTATTCAGTATGAATATCAAATGGAATATTAATGCGTTTATCAATGATGGTTAGAATTTATGTATAGACCAATTGCGTGTTTAGGTACAGATATGGTTTTTGGAAAACATTCATATTTAAAGAGGCTTCTCCTTCTTTTTTTATATTAAGACATCTATATGGGAAAATATTTTCTGTATTTTGGTCTTTGATCTTCTCTTTAGAGGTATATGTTATATATTGTTATGTACATTAACGGGGTTGTAAACCCTTGTGTTTTTTCACCTTAATGCATCCTATGCAGGCTATGGACGCCGAATGCTGGACTCAGGAGTGCGCCTGCTAGGTAAGCCCCGGGGAGAGCGCTTCTCCCATGGGGTTATATGATGCGGGGAGGAGCCGCAAGAGCCACCGAGGGACCCCAGAAGTCGGTGTTCAGCGCCACTCTGTGCAAAACGAACTGCACAGGGGAGGTTAGTATGATATGTCTGTTATTTAAAAAAATAAAAATAAGCTTTACAATTGCTTTAATCTTTTGTATATGATTCTAAATGTTCATTATTTTCTGATACCACAAGTTGGCACTGTTTCCCGGTATGGTCAATATGACCATTATTTTATTTAATATATGAATAAATGTTTGTTCATTTAGGGTATTAATTATCTGATTATTAATATAAGGATTAGATTTTTTTTTCTCAACTGTATTATCGGTTTCTATTAAAGAGGAATAAACCCCGGCCGATTTTTTTCTGTTTTTCGATTCTTAAGTTACAGTAGCTCATTGCAATGCATAATATATATTACTCTTTCAAAAAATGTTATGATATTTTTCTTCTCAGTATTTCCAGGTATTGATAGCGCCATTTGTACTGCTATTTTCTGATGTAGTTTCTGACGTCACTTCCGCCCTTACTGTTTCCCTGTAGGAAATCTCGCGCATGCGCCATAGCCATAGCCAAGCTCCCCTGTGTGACGTCTTTATTCAGTCACAAGGGGGGGAGTACAGTAGGTGACCGCGATATTGTGTCAATCTCGCCGCTGTTATCGGCGAGATTGACACTTGCGAGCCCCGTTAGTTTTTTCCTTTCCCAATGAGCGACATGACTTGAAGCCGACATACGTCCGACGGGGATCCGACTTGGATCCCCGCCAATACCAAGCACTGTGTTTGGTATGAATCATGAGGGGGAACTCCACGCCAAATTTTAAATAAAAAACCGGCATGGGTTCCCCTCCAAGAGCATACCAGGCCTTTAGGTCTGGTATGGATTTTAAGGGGAACCCCCTATGCCGAAAAAAACGGCGTAGGGGTTCCCCCAAAATCCATACCAGACCCTTATCCGAGCACGCAGCCCGGCCGGTCAGGAAAGGGGGTGGGGACGAGCGAGCGCCCCCCTCCTGAATTGTACCAGGCCGCATGCCCTCGATATGGGCGGTGGGTGCTTTGGGGCAGGGGGGGCGCCCTGCGGCCCCCCACCCCAAAGCACCTTGTCCCCATGTTGATGAGGACAAGGACCTCTTCCCGACAACCCTGGCCGTTGGTTGTCGGGGTCTGCGGGCGGGGGGCTTATCGGAATCCAAGAGCCCCCTTTAATAAGGGGCCCCCAGATCCCGACCCCCACCCTATGTGAATGAGTATGGGGTACATCGTACCCCTACCCATTCACCTGGGGGGAAAAAAGTGTCAATAAAAAACACACTAGACAGGTTTTGAAAGTTATTTATTAGGCAGCTCCGGGGGTCTCTTCTGATTTCGGAGGTCTCTTCCGACTCCCTCTGCTCTCTCTGGCCTCTTCTCCCGCTCTCCGGCCTCTTGTCCCGGTCTCCGGTTCTTCTCCCACTCTCCGGTGTCCTTCTGCCGGGCTCCTCCGCTATCTTCTTCCAGCTCTTTTACTAGCGTTGGCCCGGGGCACGATGGGACTGTAACGCCATAAGGGGCAGACATCACCCGGTGACCACGCCCCATGCCTATATAAGTCATTGCGCACCGCACACACGGCATTACAGTGGGAGAGAGTGTCGTGTCAACATCGGAAGAAAAGAACAGGGAAGAAGACGACGGAGAAGACTGGGCCAACGCTAGTAAAAGAGCTTGAAGAAGATAACGGAGGAGCCCGGCAGAAGGACACTGGAGAGCCGGAGAAGAACCAGAGACCGGGGGAGAAGAGGCCGGAGAGTGGGAGAAGAGGCCGGAGAGAGCAGAGGGAGTCGGAAGAGACCTCCAAAGTTGGAAGTGACCCCTTGAGCTCCCGGATTCCGATAAGCCCCCTGCCCGCAGACCCCGACAACCAACGGCCAGGGTTGTTGGGAAGAGGCCCTTGTCCTCATCAACATGGGGACAAGGTGCTTTGGGGTGGGGGCCGCAGGCCTGGTATGGTTCAGGAGGGGGGGCGCTTGCTCGTCCCCACCCCCTTTCCTGACCGGCCGGGCTGCGTGCTCGGATAAGGGTCTGGTATGGATTTTGGGGGAAACCCCACACCATTTTTTCGGCGTGGGGGGTTCCCCTTAAAATCCATACCAGACCTAAGGGCCTGGTATGCTCTTGGAGGGGAACCCATGCCGGTTTTTTATTTAAAATTTGGAGTGGAGTTCCCCCTCATGATTCATACCAAACACAGTGCTTGCTTGGTATTGGCGGGGATCCAAGTCGGATCCCCGACAATGTGCCCTCCATAGAGAGGGGACATTGTCGCTTCTTTCTCGTGCTCGCTGCGATAGGAAAATGTGTTTTTCCTATTGCAGCGAGCGCAAGATGTACAGTACCCTGTTGCCGAGAACCAACGCGATGGCTTGATTCTGAGCATGCGTGTTTTTTTGCGCGTCGGAATTGCATACAGACGAGTGGAATTTCCTACAAGAACTTTTTCCGTCTGCAAAATAGAGAACCTGCTCTCAATCTTTTGCTGGTGGAAAATCTGACAGACAATGTTGGATGGAGCATACACACGGTCGGAATATCCGACCAAAAGCTCACATCCAACTTTTTTTGACGGAAAATCCTATCGTGTGTACAGGGCATAAGACTTTTTAATTCAATCTTAATTTATTTACCTAAAGCGCAACAGATTTGTGTTTTTTCATATTAGTGCTTATACCATGCGAGGGCTTAGTTTAACCGCCCAGGTATTCACTGCATCTCTGTGCAGACAGTCCTATCGATGTCAATTGGGATGCAGTGACTGTGTCCGTGCAGCTGCTGGGTCGCAATTGATGTCAATGGGACTGCCTGCACAGGGACTCATGGAACACTTAAAAAATGGTAACCAGCAAGTTTTCTTTTTTCTTTTAGTTATGCTATGTTGATGGGAGCATGTGACAAATATAAAGAAGGTGTTATCCTTATTTGGTTGCAAAAGTGGAAATACGCTTTAAGGTGCTCCTCACAGACCTAGGCATAGTCCCATGACTGGTGTTTAGTTGTAGGCAGGTGCAGTCTGTTTCCTCCACTGTAGGTGGCGCTTGACCGCAGCGGCAATACAGGAGGAGAGGAAGTCAAGAAGAATATAGTTTCTCTATGGTTTCCTGGGTCACTGGGGCACCGTTCCGGTTGAATGCTGATGACCCATGTGACTCTGGTGGTGGTAAAATTGGGTCAGGTAAAGCCTAATAAAGACCCTGTCTCCTGGGTTTTGGTGTGCATTTTGCATGTGGACAGCGTAGGGACCGGTTACCCATCTGATAGGGACAGAAATAGCGGTAGGGATGAATAGGGAAAGTGTAGGAACATGCTATTCTTCTTGGAAATCTCTCCGCTTGGGCTTGGATGGCCAGGCCGCATTCCACCCCTCAAGGTGGACGCTGTCAGCTCAGCTGAGACCTGCCCCGTTACACGTTGTGACATTTATGAGTGCTCCCGATTGGGTTGCCTTCCTCTATGTTGTTTTGAATTGTTTACTTTTGCTTCAATACATGTTCTGCATTATTTCTAGACTCAGTGTGTGTGTTACAGCTGCCACACCACTCTGCACCCACACATCGACTGACCTTTAATGATGAAACATGTTATTTTTTTATTATAGTGTTGCCATATAGTGTGACAAGTCAGGAATTTATTTGTCCAGACTTGTAAAGTTAATTGGATGTTTACCTTGTCCTAACCAGGTAACTACACATTTGTGTTTTTGCCTTATGGTAGCAATAACCCCTATACAGAGTACATTCAAGCCTATTCTTGATTTTGGAACCCAGAACTAGTGAGAATTGTTTTACTTTAGAATTCTTCTCTTATCTGGTAATATGAAATCATTTTCAAATACTTCACCTTCCACTGCTACATTCTTTCTACTGATACGGCCAACTTCGATGGGAAAGACGCAAATTAGCATGCCAGCTGCTTTGCTTTCAGAAGGACAAAAATACCCTTTATATGGAACACATGCTAGAAAAGCTCCTTAAAAGGGTAAAATGCCTGTTTGGATTTCACTGTGGCAATTTTTATACTTTTTAATATAATCCATTAATCTACATTTTTCTGCACACATAATTGTACTTGTTTGTATAATGAATGGGTTATGAAAGCTAAGTCAAGATTCCGTCTAGACCACAAATTCTGATGAATAATAGTGTTTACAGAGTACTGGCATCTTATGTACAACTGGTATGAATAGCGCAGTAGTAGAAATGAAGGGTATCCCTTAACAATAAACTCGCTGTAAGAATAGCTCAGAAAAAAATAATAAACTAGGGCAGAAAGTTTTGTTCCAGACAGACAGATTCACCTCTGTTCCAACTCTCAGACATATGCAAAGGGCGGATTAGGCTGCCAAAGCCCCTAACTGTGCTGAGAGCAACATATCCGGTTCTCAAAATAACAACATCCTCTAACAGGATCCAAAAGCAACGACACCCTGTATACAACCAGAGGCAAAGAGTGGCCAACTCCCTGTAATGCAAATCCCGATTAAAGCCTGGCTTTAAAAAAATAGCTCCAGGCAGTTATAAAAGACATAAATAAATGCAGAGCTGTATTTATTAATAAATCATTAAAGTGGACCTTCACTGCCCAAATTAAATTTAGGTCCATGCACTCCTTCTCCCCCAACTTTGCAATATAAAAAGTCACATTTTTTTTCTGGTTTTGTCATTTTTGGTTTTTATTTTCTCCAGCCTAGCCTCCTGGTGCTATTCTCCCCTTGGCGAGAATGACATGTTTTTGCTCCCATAGCCACCTGGGATAGCCCCATCACATGTCCCAGAATGCTGCATAGGCAGAGACACAGAGCAACTGTTGGGTGGAGCTGTGTGCATCATGGGGGGGGGGGGAGAAGCTGCAAGAACATGGAAGAGACAGCTGACGTCCAATGGTGTCAGAGAAGAAGATGGTGATGTTGAACCCAGGCTGTGGTGAGTGGTAGCTGAGCAATAGATCACAGCAGGACAAAGCTGAATTCTTTGGTCAGGTATGTTTTCCAATGAGCATCCAGCATGACAGGTAAGGGGGATAAGAAAAAAATGCAGAGGTAGAAGTTCCTCTGTGCCCATCTGCGCAGCATCACTGTGCCCATCTGCAGCCTCACTGTGCCCATCTGCAGCCTCACTGTGCCCATCTGCAGCCTAGTCAGTGCCCATCAATGCAGCCTCACTGTGCCCATCTAAGCAGCATCGCTGTGCCCATCTGCAGCCTCACTGTGCCTATTTAAGCAGCATCACTTTGCCCATCTGCAGCCTCACTGTATCCATCTAAGCAGCATCACTGTGCCCATCTGCAGCCTCACTGTGCCCATCTAAGCAGCCTCACTGTGCCAACAATGCAGCCTCATCTGTGCCTATCTGCAGCCTCACTGTGCCAACAATGCAGCCTCATCTGTGCTCATCTGCAGCCTCGCCAGTGCTTTGATTACACACAGCGGGTATCTACCACTGTGTCATGGAGCTGGGGTCTGAACTCAGAACTGTTCGGCGGCCATCCACTCACTGTAACAAAGCCCCGCCTCCTAGATCGTGATAGAATCAGTGTTCCCTCTATCACGACCTAGGAGGCGGGGCTTTGTTACAGTGAGTGGACGGCCGCCGAACAGTTCAGACCCCAGCTCCATGACACAGCGGGAGATACCCGCTGGGTATAATTACAAAAGCAGAGGGAGGGGGAGGAGGAGGCTGCACTTGGTTCCACCCTGGGCGCCGCTGCAGCCGCAGCTCAAAGCGTCCCGAAAGCAGGCTGCCTACCAGGAAATTTCCAGGTATCCTGGTAGGCCAGTCAGGGCCATATATTGCTGGAAGTTCAGGAAAGCAATCAGAAATAGGATTTAATTTGAACAGTGTGTGGCCAGTTTAAGGTATTGTGAAGGTAGATCTCTTCAAAATTCCCCAGCCTCTCTATTTCACCTTGGCGACAAATTACTCCTCAAACATTCTTAAAGTGACCCTGTCACAAAATTAATGAAGATGTACAGTCAAAGCTTGTTTGGCTGTACTTCTCCTGTCAGTTCATTCTGTACCCCTGTGACCCGTTTTCAGCAGAGAGCAGGCTGAAGTCCGCTCTCTACTGAGGTCACAGTGTCGGTCCAGGCTCAGGCTTCATCATGACCATAGAGTCGGGATCTGCCCAGATCCCTGGACCGGCACCGCACTCAGCCTCTCAGAGCCTGAGCCAGCCGCTCCTGCCCCCTCCACAGCCCTGCGCTCCACGGAGCTGTGAGAACCGAACAATCAGCAGTGTTCGATCGCTCGGTTCTCAGATGTCGGAGGACAGATGCAGCATCCACCTAGGTAAGTATGATACAAAAAAAACCAAAAAAACACATACATCTCTTTTAACCACTTGCCTACATGGAACTTTCACCCCCTTCCTGCCCAGGCCAATTTTCAGATTTCAGCACTTTCACGTTTTGATTGACAATTGCACGGTCATGCAACACTGTACCCAAACAAAATAGTTATCATTTTTTTTGAGACAGATATAGCCTTCTTTTGGTGGTATTTAATCACCACTGGGTTAATTTTTTGTTAAGTAATTTTTCTCCTTCACTAATGAGGTGGCACTGATGGGCACTAATGAGGTGGCACTGATGGGCACTGATGAGGCGGCACTGATTAACAGTGTCCTGATGGTCAGTGCAGATGTCCCCACTGAGGGATGCCGCTTACCGCTTACCGGCTCTCCTCTCCTCACATGCTGTCAGTGTGAAAAGTGGAATAACGATAACCGCCATTTCCTGTTTACACTGTGATCAGCTGTGATCACCACACTGCGCCCCTCCCCCCCCCGACTGCACGTTTGCGGCAAGAATGAGAGGACATTATATGACATCCTCCCAGAATGAGAGTGCTCCCACCTGCCCATCTTTTCACTATACTATATGTAGCGGGTATACACTTTTCTGTGTGTTTAAAACTGGCAGAGACACCAGTGATGTGCAGTTCCCTGCAGCCCCACGGGTGGCGCTGTCGCCTTGGGCTGGGGTTGAACCATTGCTGTGTGCTGTGCTCCCTTTTTGTCCTCCCTCGGCAGCGGTATGGTGGGGCGGGGAACCCGCTGTGCTTGCTGGGAGAGGGTATAAAGGGGCTGGCCATCTTTGTCACGGGGTCGAGTCCCGGGCACCTTCAGCCTGTGGGCGGTGGTTCATGTCGGTCCTCGAGGCGGCCTAGGCCTAGAGGACGTTCGGAGGTCGTGTTCCATCCCACCTTTAGCCTGGGGTGAGGTACTCGGATGGAGGTCTGGAGCTCAGTGCCCACCACTGAGTTCCGCGAGGGAAGGAGATCCTAGGGAACCCCGGGAGTGGGTACCCGAATCCGGAAGGCGTAATGGACCGGTGGGAGATACTTGCTTGAAGACCTGGTGCAGCATATTGCCAGTGACAGGTGGGCCTCTCATCGGAGACCGCCTGGAAGGAAATCCCCCCTCGCTCGGAGACCGCAACCCACTTTCAGGAAGGAAAGTGGAGAGTTCATTGTGTCTGGGCCTACTCGCATCCACACCTCCTTGTCTGTTCTGTTCTCTAAGGGGGTCCAACTGATTGTGTTCACTTTTGCATTGAGAAGAATAAAGGAGTGTTGGACTTTAATGGTGTGGGGCTCGTTTTCTGGCAGACATTGTTCAAGGTAACTCTCTTTGGAGGTTCCAGGTGCAGAACACCGACCCGAAGGTAACATAAGAACTTTGCTTACACCACACAAACATCTGTGGTGAAGGCTTGGCGTGGTGACCCCGCACTCTCTCCTCTAAGGTACCCCTAGACAAGAGACAGACGAGCTGATAAGAAAGAGGAGAGAGAGGAGGCCGCTACACTATATATAAAATAGATTTCCCTGCTAAGAAGAAACAAAATGTTTGCCTGCTGAACACCTCTCCAATGCTAGGAAACCATCCTCCAAATTGCCTGCAGATACTGACACTTCCAGGAGTGTCAAGCTTCACAGCCTCGCCTCTCCACCTTGTATAGTCAGAAAAAGCTTTCCAGCCATGGAGAAAATGCAAAGCGTTCTCTTAATGGTGCTTGTTCTGAGCGGACGAACTCCTGTGTTCACAATGCAGCAGGGCAGCTGTTTAGCACAAGACCTTGAAGCTAGTGGAGATCACTGCAGTAGTTGTGTCTATCACAGTGATTTTCAGCTTCTAGAGGGATCTCACACAGGTATGCTATGTAGCGCTTACCCGTTAAGGAGCCACTTGATGTTTTGGATCCCCTGTTCCTATGCCCATGACTATGTGAACAGCTCCACATACTAGTGGTGCACCGAAATGAAAATTTTGGTGCCAAAACCAAAACTGAAATTGACGGTTTTTGAAAAATATGTACATTTTAAAAATAATTGTATTTTATTCTTTTTAAATAATATCATGAATTTCAATGAATATGAATTTATTGTGGGTGATTATGAGCACTGTTTGAAGCGGTGTTAAAATCCTGCTTGCTGCATTTTTGGTGCATAATTGGCAAACCGCACCAAAAATGCACCTCCCAATGAAATGCTTTGAAAATTCAGCAAGAACTCATCAAAAATGCACCCTTGTTGTGTTTTTGATACATTTTGTCAGTCACATGACCTATGAAAAACACACCATAAGCAAGATAAAATTGTGTGTTTTCAGCAGTCATTGCCGGCACTTTTTTTCTTTCGGCACAATGCTATAAACCCTATTTTTACTTCATAAAGTAAGTCCCGAGGCAAGTAGGGGTACTCCCACCCATATTCACGGGCGACTCTCTGGGAGAAAAGTCGTTGCAATCTGGCTAGAGGAGGCATAACATTTCGCTCACCTTCTCCTGGTTGTACGATGGCCTCCGGGTGCCGAGGTACCTTCACCGTCTCGGATGGCTTCTCCTTTGGTGCCCGCAATGAAGCGCGCTGCATCCCCACTATCAGAGCGGGTGATGTGGTAGAATGTGGAAGGTTGGTCAGAGGACTAGACTCCCTCCTGAGCTCCGGGGCCTTACTGTGGATGATTCGACCTCAAAAAGAAACTCTTTGCACGCTTCACATCGCCCGAACGGCTTTAGTTGGACCACCAGTCCCGAGCATCCGGGACAGATCACACCGAGGGCCTCCGTGTCTCTGCATGAATACAGAGCCAACTGTCCTCGGGGCCTGAGCCTTATCCCCGTGTCTGTAATGGGCGCAGCAAATGCAGTCATTTTCGTGGGGTAAGGTACCGGCATCCACGGAGAGCTTGAGGCCATCCCGACCACCTGCTGTTCCATCACGCACTGACCACGCGCCGGAGTCTCCACGTGTATCTCCACACATGGCCAGACTCCTCCCACGACTTGCACGTTTTCGCGGGCTTTCACCAGCCTCCGCCCACGAATTGCGCAGTCACGGGGTGCCTCATGGCGCAGTGCAGCAAAAGTCCCCACATGTAGTACGTCACACGGCTGGACTCCTCCCTCTTCCCGCTCTTTCTGCATAGGCCTTTCCCGGTTTTTCAGAGAAATTTCCACGACTTCGAGCACAGGGACGCACTTTGGCCAATCACATGGCCGACCTGCTCGGACCTCCTCCGGGCAGCAAAGTCCAGACACAGCCGTTCCAAACCTTAGGGTCAATACACATTTCATCCCGGACGAGCCCCCACGTGTAGTGGCCTCACCCCCCTCTACATGTTTATCGGTCATCCGATGGCTCTCGTCTAGGGGTACCTGGGTTTCGAGAGTGAGGTGCGCCACGGCCCATGTCCTCCCCATGGCTGTGGTTGAGGTGAAGGCCAATTTCAATATCTTCCTCGGGCCAAACGTGCATTTGGGTTGCGGAACTTAGCCCTGCTATGCTGGAATCTCCCTTTGCTCCCATTAACAGAGTCCATACACCGATCACAGTCCAACTCTCAGTTTTATTTCGTAGCTCCACAACAACAGGGTAATGGCAGGATACGGTGGGATGAGCAGGCCGAGGCACTATCCTGATTGTAGTCCCTACACCCCCTGTGCTATGACCAAGGGTTGCAGGAGTCTTGATTAGAACAACTTCGCTGCGCTGGGGCCCCTATCAGGGGAATATGACCCTCCAAGGGAGTTACCGGAGGCCCGTCCGTCACCGGGTTGACGCTGCTCCGGAATCTTCAGACGGGTGACCTCCCCGGCCTCCTCACCTCAGACGCGGGTCCCCTCGCAAGGGGCACCCTGGAATCACTTCACCCTCGCGGGACCCAGTCGAAGTCACCAGGTCCCAGGCCCACGACATAGTACCTAACCCCAGGCTGAAGGTGCCTGGGATGGACTCCAACTCCATTTCGGCCAAGCCTAGGGGCCTGGACCGGAAGTCCGAACCGCCCGCACCCAGGCCTAAGGTGCCTGGGTGCGTGAAGAGATGATCCTCGAAGACCTCGTGGTGAGGGCGTCTCCCCCTTTTATCACCTCCCATCGACACCACGGCGGGTTCCCCGCCCCAGCCGTACCATCTCCGGAAAGGGACAAAAAGGGTAGCACTGCGGTAGTGATTCTGCCTGGAGCCTGTAGGTACCCCGCCACCCACAGGCCAAGGAGAATATTGCACCACCCAATCCTCCACAAATAACAAAAAGGGGTCTAAACCCTGTCACAATTACACACCTGGGTCACACTACCCCCAGGTGTATCCCACTAAATCTGAAGACCCTGCTACATATATATATATATATATGTAGCGGGTATGTACTTTCCCGGGTGTAAATTTGAACTTGACAGAGACATTGGTGATGTGTAATTCCCTGCAGCCCGGTGGGTGGCGCTGTCGCCCTGGGCTGGGGTTGAATCATTGCTGTGTGTTGTGCCTCCTTTTTGTCCTCCCTCGGCAGCGGTATGGTGGGGCGGGGAACCCGCCGTGCTTGCTGGGAGAGGGTATAAAGGGGCCGGCCATCTTTGTCACGGGGTCGAAGTCCCAGGCACCTTCAGCTTGTGAACGGTGGTTCGTGTCGGTCCTCTGGGTGGCTTAGGCCTAGAGGACAACCGAAGGTCGTGTTCCATCCCAGGCACCTTTAGTCTGGGGTGAGGTACTCGGATGGAGGTCCGGAGCTCAGTGCCCAACACTGAGTTCCGCGAGGGAAGGAGATCCTAGGGAACCCCGGGAGTGGGTACCCGAATCCGGAAGGCGCAATGGACCGGGGGGAGCTCCTCACTTGAAGACCCGGTGCAGCATATTGCCGGTGACAGGTGAGCCTCTCGTCGGAGACCGCCTGGAAGGAAATCCCCCCTCGTGCGGAGACCGTAACCCACTTTCAGGAAGGAAAGTGGAGAACCAAATTGTGTCTGGGCCTATTCGCATCCACACCTCCTTTCCTGTTCTGTTAACCAAGGGAGTTCAACTGATTGTGTTCATTCGCAGAGGAATAAAGGAGTGTTGAACTTTTATGGTGTGGGGCTCATTTCCTAGCAGACATTGTTTAAGGTGACTCTTGGAGGGAGGATCCAGGTGCACAGCACTGACCCGAAGGTAATACAAGAACGTTGCTTATACCGCACTGACACATGTGGTGGAAGCCAGGCGTGGTGTCCCCACTCCCTCCCCTCTAAGATACCCCTAGACAAGAGACGAGACGAGAGAAAGAGGGGAGTGAGGAGGGTGCTACACGTGGGGGCTCGGGTCCGGTATAGTGTTTGTGCACCACGGAATTGAACGTGTCTGCTGGAGGAGTTAAGCGAATAGGCAGGCCTTCATTGGCTGAAGTGCATCCCTGCTCGAAGTCGTGGACATGACCCAAGGAAGGGAAAGGCCCGCGCAGAAGAGTGGAAAAAGGGGAAAGCTCAGCCGAGTGAAGTAGTACACGTGGGGGTTTCTATTGCACTGCGCCACCAGGCACACCCCCATCGCTTAGTTCGTGGGCGTGACTCAGAAACAGAAAAGAAGAAAAGCCCGCGAACTGGAGCAAAGGGGAGGAGTCCAATACGTGTGAAGGACTACACGTGGGACGTTGGCGCAAAAACTTTGCAGTGTGCGATGGATCAGCAAAAGGTCGCCATGTTTGGACATACATCGTGGATTCCAGTTCACCCTTCCACCACGACATTGACTGCTGCTGCTCCGGTAACAGATACGGGGATCCGGCTAAAGCCAAGGGGTCGATTCGCCCTGTACTCGTGCATGGACGTTGAGGCCCTGGGTGTGATTTGTCCCGGCTGTTCGGGACTGGTGTGCCAGCTGAAGCCATTCGGGCGATGTGAGGCCTGTGGGGAGTTCCTGTTCGAAGTGGATCCGGCGGTTGAGAGGCCAAGAACCATTTACCCTGGCCGTGCTGCGGGCAACATTACTCAGAGAGGAGGAATCACTGCTGTGAGAGCCATTCCTACGCACACTGCAGCGACCACGGAGGAGGTCGTAAAACCCCAACGGGAGAAATCCGAGGATGCTGACTCGGTCACCACTGTCTCGCAGCGTCCGCCACCGAAGAGAAAGACCGGCATAGTAGCCCCGACCTGCGGTTGTGGTGGACCGTCTCGCCCGCTTACGCCCGACCTGGATGGATCCGTTGACAAGAGTTCCGGTTGTCCCGCTTCAAGTAAAGGCCGAGGTAAGCCAGGCGGAGAGATTTGGTGTGTGGGCGGAGGTGTCGGGAAGTCATGGCCCAGCGAGTCCGCGGGAGGTGGTGGCTCAGTTTCTACAACCGGCTACATACCCGCGGAGGAGTGTGACACCTCTGACCTGGAGTCGCTCTCGGACATGGGAGACGACGTTGCCATAGACGATTTGTTTGCCGGGAAGGGCTGGGACAAAATACCTCTCGCTTTATCTCGGAGGATCAGAGATCCACCCATGTCAACGGGGGAAAGTACACCCCGGGTGGAGGCACCAGCGCCTGAAGAGAGGTCCCGTCCCCAGCCTGCTTCTACATCCCCGGTGCCATCTGTACCGAAGGCCGGGGAAAAGAGACTGTTGCTGCGGGCACCTATGCCCAGACCAGATGTGGTCAAGGTCCCTCGCCACCCGGACTCGATAGTTTTGCCTGGCGAAGGGGACAAAGCTACCATGCCTCCTTTGGCGAGATTACAACGCCTATTTGGCCAAAAGGTTGCAGCAGAATACGGATGGGAGTATTCGTACTTGTCGAAGGAACTGCTTTATGAGGTGGAAGTGTGCCGGAAGCGCTGGTACAATGACTTTGTTTGGACCCACCTTCAGGTTCTACACGCTCGCAGGTACCTGGCATGCTCTCCAAAGGCCTCTCAACGTTTCAAGGACTGCAAGGCAGAGTGGATGTTGGGACGACACATCCATGCAGACAAAGTGCTGATCCGGCGCAAGGAAGGGGAAGTTGTGGAGTATCATCTAGAGACCATGGACCAGCACTTAAAGCCGCTTGTTCTGCCGCATCCCCGCTTTTACTTGTAGGACAGAGAAAGACTCCGTTTGTCCTTGATTATGCTGCTGAACTTTCTGGGGCCGTTGCTTTTGTGCCCAGAGGAATGAAGAACTGTTCCTGTTTGTTCTTCACTTTTCCCGCAAGAGATTAAGGACTCTGGGGTAGATAGGGCCAAAAAGAAAAGAGGAAAGTTCCATGAGTGCAGTTACCGCGGTGCTGTCACCAGGTGGCAGTGTTGCGCAACGTTAAGACACTTTTCATGCACTCACTCTTGGAGAAAAGGGATTTCTTTCCGGAGAAGTTTCTTTTCCATTACACGAATACAGGTGTCAGGGTTATATGTGTTAATCCTTTCTTTTCCCTCTGCAGGAGAGCATCCCATCAAGTTCACTGAGGATGGGGTGGGTCTTAGTCAGGATGGGGGGGAGAGTATGATGTAAAATGTGATTCAAAGTTATGATTACATGTTGTTGTTTCTTTCCCTTTCTTTACAGGGCTCTGTAACGTACCTTAGGTGTGAGCCTGACGTGCGGAGAGGGACCTCCCGTACAACCCCGGCTCGGAGACCACTGGAGTGGGGACAGTGGTGGTAAGAGCACGGTGAGGTAAGGGTGCCTGTCTGATCCTCACTGCTTGGAGTGGTGGAGCCGAGTGGAGACTGGAACGGCTGGTTCCGGAAGCAGCGGATGCAGGTCAGCAGGTTCAGCTTGCAGAGCAGAGGATGCAGGTCAGCAGGTGCCGGTTTGCAGAGCAGGGATGCAGGTCAGCAGGTGCAGGTTTGCAGAGCAGGGATGCAGGTCAGCAGAGCAGGGATGCAGGTCAGCAGGTGCAGGTTTGCAGAGCAGGGATGCAGGTCAGCAGGTGCAGGTTTGCAGAGCAGGGATGCAGGTCAGCAGGTGCAGGTTTGCATTGCAAAGGATGCAGGTCAGCGTGTGCAGCTTGCAGAGCAGAGGATGCAGGTAAGCTGGTGCAGGTTTGCAGAGTCAGACAAGCCGGGTCATACACATCAAGGTAAACATCACAAGTGGCAGGCAGAGAGTAGTCAAAGTCCAGGCCGAATCTTGGCAACAGGCAGACTGGCAGATAACTGAGCAGGGTCAAACGAGCCGAGGTCAGGACTGGGGACAGAAGCGTGGTCAGGAAGCCGGGTCAAACACAGGAACAGGATACAAGCACAGAATCAGGAACTCAGGGAACAGAAGCAGATCAAACCGCAAGGGGCAACATCTCTGGAGTGTCTTTTATAGGAAGTACATGGGAGGAGCAAGGGGTTCAGAGTTCAACAGTAATCAGACACCAAGCAGAGTAGTCTAATGGATCAGATAGGTTATCCAGCAGATCAGGCAGGGAACTGTCCAGCATCTCAGATAGCTCCGCTGGTAGACTCAATGCCAGACACCGACGAGGTCCCAGGTTCAAGCCCAGCACGTCCCTGACAGTGCCCCCCCCTTAAGGGCAACCTCCGGGTGCCCAATAGAGCTCTTTTCTGGGGGTGACTGCGAAAAAAAGCCTGGATTAACTCTCGGGCGTGAATGTTCTGTTGGGGTTCCCAGGAGTTCTCCTCCAGACCGTACCCCTTCCACTTGATCAGGAATTGAAGCTGGTTCCCTCTTCTTCGGCAGTCCAAGACGGCCTCCACCTCGAACTCCTCATCACCGTCAATGATTACAGGCTTTGGTGGTCCCGATCCCCTGTCTGGGAATGGGTCGGGCACTGCGGATTTCAGCAAGGAAACGTGAAAGACTGGGTGAATCTTCAATGACTCCGGTAAGGCAAGTTCATAGGAGACCTCGTTTAATTTCCGTTTTACTGGGAAAGGACCGATGAACTTGGGTGCCAGTTTCCTTGCGGGGCAAGCCATCTTAAGGTTGGTGGTCGATAACCATACTTGGTCACCCTGTTGCAGGCATAATTCCCCTCTCCTTTTCCTGTCAAAGATCCTTTTATTGGCTGCTTGTGCCCTAGTCATGGCTTCCTGCAATATCCTGCTGTTACGGGTCAGGAAATCAACAATACTCTGGACCGCTGGGACTGTTGAATCAGGGATGAGATCAGGTAAGAAGGTCGGGTGAAACCCGTAGTTGGCAAAAAATGGCGATTGACCTGTAGCCGAATGACTGGCGTTGTTAAAGGCAAACTCTGCCAACGGTAGTAAAGCTACCCAGTCGTCTTGAACGAAGGTGGTGAAGCATCTGAGGTACTGTTCGAGCGTCTGATTCGTTCTTTCGGTTTGCCCGTTAGTTTGGGGGTGATAGGCCGAGGACATGGACAACTCAATCTTCAGGACCTTGCACAAAGCCTTCCAAAAGCGAGAGGTGAACTGCACCCCTCTATCCGAAACGATGTCCGCAGGGACCCCATGTAGCCTTACTACTTCCCTAATGAAGACCTGGGCAGTTTCCATGGCAGAGGGCATGCCTTTGAGAGGCACGAAGTGGGCCATCTTGGATAGACGGTCAACCACTACAAAGATGGCTGTGCAACCTTCAGACGGGGGGAGTTCCACTATGAAGTCCATGGCAATCATTTTCCAGGGACGGTCAGGGACTGGTAAGGGTCTGAGCAGACCCCAGGCCTTGCTTCTAGTGGTCTTGCTACGGATACAGGTGGCACATGAACCTACATATTCCCTGCAGTCTTTTTCAAGATCCGGCCACCAAAACGTGCGTTGAATCAGTTCAAGGGTTTTATGCATTCCGAAATGGCCTGCCAGGGGATGATCATGACACAAGTTTAACACTGTGACTCGAACTTCTTCTGGCACAAAGATTTTGTCATTCTTCCAAAGTAACCCGTCCTTGGGTACCAGAGTGATTTCAGAGGGACCAGACACACCTGTAGAAGCTTGCTTCAAGACAGACATCAGGCTAGTTTGTAAAAGTAAGAAGTTGCCTTCCGATAGAATGGTATCTGGAGCTGACACCTCTTTTGGATCATCAAACATGCGGGAAAGAGCGTCTGGTTTGGTGTTCTTGGAGCCTGGCCGGTAAGTTATGTGGAACGAGAACCTAGAGAAAAATAGTGCCCAACGTGCCTGGCGTGGTCTCAGATGTTTGGCAGCTCTCAGATACTCTAGGTTCTTGTGGTCTGTGTAAATGAGTATAGGATGCGCTGCTCCCTCCAACAAGTACCTCCACTCCTCAAGGGCAGATTTAATGGCCAGGAGCTCCCGGTCTCCAACATCATAATTCCTCTCGGATGGGGTAAGCTTATGGGAGAAGAAGGCTACCGGGTGTATCAAGTCCTTGAGACCTTGGCGCTGGGAGATAACAGCTCCAACCGCTGTCTCTGAGGCATCTACCTCAAGTAGATATGGTAGGGCAGGATCGGGATGACTTAGGATAGGAGCAGACGTAAAAAGTATTTTTAGGTTTGTGAAAGCAGCCTGTGCTTCAGATGTCCACTGGAATCTAGCATTTTGCTTTGTTAGCTGCGTAATCGGGGAAATAATAGCAGAGAATCCCTTGATAAACCTCCGATAAAAATTGGCAAAGCCAACGAAGCGCTGCACCCCCTTTTTATCTGAAGGTGCAGGCCAATCCAGAATGGCTGAAACCTTCTGTGGGTCCATCTTGAATCCCTCTGTAGAGATCACTAGGCCAAGGAACTGGATACTCTGTCGCTCAAATTCACACTTTTCTGGTTTTGCGTACAGTCCATGCTGGCGGAGACGACAGAGTACACTCTTGACATGTTTCCGGTGCTGCTCAAGAGAGGAGGAAAAAATCAAAATATTATCAAGATAGACAACTACATAAATGTCCAGACAGTCTCTGAAAACATCATTGACTAGATGCTGAAAGGTGGCAGGGGCGTTACATAGGCCGAAGGGCATTACTAGGTATTCGTAATGGCCGAACCTGGTACGAAAGGCAGTCTTCCATTCATCCCCTGCTCGGATGCGTACCAGGTTGTACGCCCCCCGCAGGTCTAATTTGGTAAACACAGAGGAAGTCCTGAGTCTTTGAAAAAGTTCAGGTACCAGAGGCAGAGGGTACCGGTTCTTGACCGTGATTTTATTTAATTCCCGGTAATCTACACAGGGCCGAAGAGAATGGTCTTTTTTCTCCACAAAGAAGATTCCTGCCCCTGCTGGAGAAGTGGAAGGACGGATGAAACCCCTCTTAAGGTTCTCATCAACGTATTCTTTCAGTACCTCAAGCTCCCGTTCAGATAGGGGGAAGATCCGTCCGAAAGGAATCTCAGCACCGGGAAGAAGCTCGATTGGACAATCGTAAGGACGATGAGGCGGGAGGACTTCGGCCCCTCGTTTGCTGAAGACGTCCAGGAACTCATGATATTGTTTGGGTACAGAAGATCGTATCTCTGGATCTGAATCCAGGCATAACAGAGGCCCCAAGGTGCTGGGACATGGAAGCATGCAGTGGCGTTGACAGTATGGTGACTGGAACTTAATACTTCCGGTTCCCCAATCAATCTGTGGATTGTGTGCCTGAAGCCAGGGTAGACCCAGGATAACTGGAAACATGGGAGATGCAATAGCATCCAAAGTCAATAGTTCCTTATGGTCCATGGAGGTGATCACAGGCAAAGGAGGGGTCTCCTGGGTCACTACTCCAGACTTGATGCGAGACCCATCTGCCAGGAAAATGGAAAGTCCCTGAGTCTTAGGTTGGAGTGGGATGTGTTGTTGTGCTGCAAAGTCTAGATCGACAAAACAACTACATGCCCCTGAGTCGATTATTGCAGTTACTGGTATTGTCCTCCCTGGTAGTTGGAAAGAGATAGGAAGAGCCAGGTGAGTAGCATTGGTAGATGGAGGTGAGTAGTTGGGAGAAGAGGTAGCCAGGACCTTGCGCAGCTTAGCAGGACAAGAAGAGACATAATGACCGGGTTCACCGCAATACAGGCATAGATAATTCTGCAGCCGACGAAGTCGTTCCTTGGCCGATAGGGAATGTTTCATTAGTCCAAGCTGCCCTGGCTTGATGGTCTGGTTGAGGGGTGAGGGTTCAGTTGTAACCGTACTGGCACTGGCAGGGTACACAGGGGCTCGTATCCGGGGTAGCATCCAAGCTGGGCGGAGCTGTTGGGTAGACCTTTCTGCTCTGCGCTCCCGGAGTCGTCGGTCTATCTGGATAGACAAATTAATTAAAGTCTCTAGAACATCAGGAACACCGACCCGTGCTAACTCATCCTTCAGGCTTTCAGAGAGACCAAGACGGAACTGATGCCGCAGAGCCGCCTCATTCCACTGGGTATCCGTGCTCCAGCGTCTGAAATCAGTCACATAGTCCTCGACCGCTCGGCGGCCTTGCTGGAGCGCATGGAGAGCAGCTTTGGCAGTAGAAGTCCGCTGTGGATCGTCATAAAGTCGGGCCATGGCATCAAGAAAAGAGGGCAGAGAGTCTAGAACTACATGGCGGACTTCAAGTAGGTGATGGGCCCAAGCTTGAGGTTCCCCCTGCAGCAAAGCGATAACGAAGCCCACCTTGGTGGCTTCAGATGAAAAAGTCAGAGGTAGCAACGAAAAGTAAAGTTCACATGCGTTGCGAAACGCACGGAATTTACTCCGATCCCCGAAAAACTTCTCAGGAACAGGGACCCTAGGCTCAGGAGATGGTAACATTCCAATAGAGGAAGTTGGGGTTGGAGGTGAATCTGCAGACGTGGCTTGAGTTTGTGTCTGCTTATCCATTCGGACATGGCTGCCCTGCAGAGACTTCACGATCTGAGTGAGAGCTGTAAAGGTGTTGATAGACATTGTCCATAGGCAAGGTATCTCCTGCAGGCTCAGGCATGGCGGTTTGATACTGTAACGTACCTTAGGTGTGAGCCTGACGTGCGGAGAGGGACCTCCCGTACAACCCCGGCTCGTTGACCACTGGAGTGGGGACAGTGGTGGTAAGAGCACGGTGAGGTAAGGGTGCCTGTCTGATCCTCACTGCTTGGAGTGGTGGAGCCGAGTGGAGACTGGAACGGCTGGTTCCGGAAGCAGCGGATGCAGGTCAGCAGGTTCAGCTTGCAGAGCAGAGGATGCAGGTCAGCAGGTGCCGGTTTGCAGAGCAGGGATGCAGGTCAGCAGGTGCAGGTTTTCAGAGCAGGGATGCAGGTCAGCAGGTGCAGGTTTGCAGAGCAGGGATGCAGGTCAGCAGGTGCAGGTTTGCAGAGCAGGGATGCAGGTCAGCAGGTGCAGGTTTGCAGAGCAGGGATGCAGGTCAGCAGGTGCAGGTTTGCAGAGCAGGGATGCAGGTCAGCAGGTGCAGGTTTGCAGAGCAGGGATGCAGGTCAGCAGGTGCAGGTTTGCATTGCAAAGGATGCAGGTCAGCGTGTGCAGCTTGCAGAGCAGAGGATGCAGGTAAGCTGGTGCAGGTTTGCAGAGTCAGACAAGCCGGGTCATACAAATCAAGGTAAACATCACAAGTGGCAGGCAGAGAGTAGTCAAAGTCCAGGCCGAATCTTGGCAACAGGCAGACTGGCAGATAACTGAGCAGGGTCAAACGAGCTGAGGTCAGGACTGGGGACAGAAGCGTGGTCAGGAAGCCGGGTCAAACACAGGAACAGGATACAAGCACAGAATCAGGAACTCAGGGAACAGAAGCAGATCAAACCGCAAGGGGCAACAGCTCTGGAATGTCTTTTATAGGAAGTACATGGGAGGAGCAAGGGGTTCAGAGTTCAACAGTAATCAGACACCAAGCAGAGTAGTCTAATGGATCAGATAGGTTATCCAGCAGATCAGGCAGGGAACTGTCCAGCATCTCAGATAGCTCCGCTGGTAGAGTCAATGCCAGACACAGACGAGGTCCCAGGTTCAAGCCCAGCACGTCCCTGACAGGCTCAGACACAATGTTTTAGTTATAGAATCTTCGAAAGTTTTATATTTTTGTACAATTGTTAGTCGGTTTCTGGATTGGATTATGTCAGCCGTTGAGGGCATGATTTACTCCAGACACTGGGGACCAGTGTCAAACCACCAGGGGGAGAGTGTAGCGGGTATGTACTTTCCCGGGTGTAAATTTGAACTTGACAGAGACATTGGTGATGTGTAATTCCCTGCAGCCCGGTGGGTGGCGCTGTCGCCCTGGGCTGGGGTTGAATCATTGCTGTGTGTTGTGCCTCTTTTCTTTCTCGTACATCACGGGACACAGAGTGACATAGTCATTACTATGTGGGTTATATAGATACCTTCAGGTGCTGGCACTGGCAACTTCCAAAACCGGAAGTACCCTCCCCTATATAAGCCCCTCCCATCCAGGAGTACCTCAGTTTTTTTGCCAGTGTCTAAGGTGTTGGCCAAGAAGTAACATGTGTTTTTCACTGAGCTTGCGTACAGGTTCTTTTGGGCCTCAGTAAGCTATTCCGGATCCGACCAAAAATGATTCATAGCTAAACGGTCGGTACCCGGGCCTTGCAAAGAGAAGAGCAAGGTTTTGCCTGTAATGCCTCTCTTAGGAGGGCTGGACCCTGGGATCCAGAGCTCTGGTCATACCCACGACCAAGATGTTTTCTGTGCAGGGTGCTATACAGGTCCAGGGGAGTGGAATCCTTGGGAACCCGGTCCCTGAAGGTTTAATTACAATGCCTGCCGTGATAGGTGAAGTTTGGGCTTCTGTGGACCAAACAGAGTCCTGCGGCGAGGAAAAGGTAAGTGGGGGCCCTCAGGAACTTGGTTCTATTGGGGGACCCCCAAGCCTATTTTGTCTTTCTGCCTGTTACCTAAGGTATTCCCGCTAATATTCTGTGCATGCCTGTTACTACTGAGAAAATTTAAAAATTTTAATAGTAGGCAAGAAAAATAAATAAATGTAAGACCGCGGTACCTGTGTTAAACACTAGAGGCCGCTATGGTTCTTTTTCTTGTAATGTGGATTTTTTTCTTCCAAAATCAAATCCAGGCAGTTAGTAAGTTCTCTGCTGGGAAGCTGTCTCCTCTGCCCTGTTGCTGCGCTCATCCATCCCCGGGCCCTGCGGCAGGGACCCTGGCTCCCATCTAGCTCCTTATTTTTTTCAAAAAAGAGCGCCGAAGGCGCACGTGCCCGCGCGCGTGCGCGCGCACGCGCCTCTATATATAGAGGCGATCTGGAAAAAGGGGCAGAGCGGGTGGATGACGCTCAGGTGTGCGGGCGTCCAGCGTGTTTTAAAGCACAATCACAGCTGGCTATTGAAGTGCACAGACAGAGCTAGCAACAGTAAAAAGGTACACAGAGGCGGTTGATGCAGGCATCCCCTAGAAAGGCACTTTAGTAGACACCAACTGTTATATGGCAGCAATTGTGCTAGACTATTCTCAGTAAAAGTGGTGTATTACGGCTGGAATACCTCAGCTTTGGGCTTAGGAATATGCCGTCCAGAAGCTCCGGAACTGAATCTTCCAGGAAGCGAAGGGGGTCTCATCGGGCTCTGAGGATCTTGGGCATGCTTCTGCTGCACCAGTCTCCCCTGAAAATTCAGAGGTAAGTGACCGTAGAGACCCCGCAGGGGTACTTGGTACTGTGGCTGTCCTCAGTTCACCTGCTCCTGTGTATGTAACAGAGGAGGTTTTTTCCTCAGCTCTGGGAGGATTAGAGAGAGATTGTCAACATTGATCGCTGCCTCCCTGTCACAGGGAAAGCACGCCCAATCTCCGTCTCCTCCTTCAGAGTGCCTGTTAGCAGAGCAACAGTCCCATACAGGGATCGACCTGCCTGAAGGGGATCAGGATGAGGTTGATTCTGTTATAGAGGAATCAACAGTGGAGGAACCTTTCTCAGCATCTCAAGCTGAAAGATTATGGGTTCAGTCTCTGACTAACATGGTCCGATCAGCATTTAAAATGCACCTTGCGGAACCATCAACCACTACTGTCTCCTCGTTGGGGTCGCTAGAAGCCCCCAGACTGTCTGTTCTTTTCCACTTCACCCTTTACTGGAAGGGCTCATTTACCAGGATTGGGAACATCCTGAGAAAATATTTACTCCCCCCAAGAGATTTCCGGTGGTCTATCCCATGGAGGATAAGTTCATCAAAAAATGGAAGGTCCCTACAGTGGACGCAGCCATCTCTTGTGTGTATAAATCACTGACATGTCCAGTGGATAATGTCCAAATGTTCAAGAACCCAATAGATAAAAAATTGGAGTCCTTATGAAAATCTGCTTTTTTCTACAGCAAGCTTGGTGACACAGCCAGCAGTGGGGTCTGCCAAGCAGTGAAGGATCAGTTGAAACAGGTCTTAAGGGACTTGCCAGATCAGCAGGCCCTTGCCCTAGCTGATCTACCTAGAGCCTTATGCTTTGCGGTTGACGCCATAAAGGATTCAATCCATCAGGCCTCCCACCTTACGCTGTCTGTAGTACATATGCGTAGGCTTCTATGGCTCAAAAACTGGTCTGCTGAAGCTCCCTGTAAAAAATGGCTGGTTAGCGTCCCATTTCATGGTGAACGCTTATTCAGGGAAGACCTGGACAAATATATCCAGAAAATTTTCCAGCGGCAAAAATACACTCTTGCCGGTTAAAAACAGAGTTAGAGGTCCCTCTTTTAAGAGGCCTGCTTCTCCAGTCCCTGGGGCATCGGCTGTGAAACAGTTCCGACGGCCTCCTCGGTCAAATCCCGGGGGTAAAAATCAGGGACAATCGCAGGGTAATGAGAAACCCTGGGTCAGGAGAGGTACAAAACCTCCCCCAAAGTTAAATTCATTGAAGGGTTGCCCCCACTCAGTCGGGTGGGGGGAAGACTCCAGTTGTTCGCAGAGACCTGGCGGGACACGATCAGAACAGATAGGTGCTCTCCGCAGTATGTTTGGGATACAGATTGGAGTTAAAATACTCTCCTCCTTCCCATTTTTTGAGGTCAAACGTGCCAAGGGATCCCCGGAAGAGAGAGTCCCTCCTGTTGGCACTAGAACAACTATTGCTAAGGAGTAATTATGGAGGTTCCCCTGGAAGAATGGGGGTTCTGGTTTTACTCAAACCTCTTTACAGTCCCGAAGCAAACGGGGACGTGAGGCCCATATTAATTCTAAAAGGGCTAAACAAATTCCTGTATATCAGGACTTTCCGGATGGAGTCGATCCGATCGGTGGCCACTGCCCTACAAGGGGAGGAATGGTTAGCCGCGATCGACATCAAAGATGCTTATTTGCACATTCCCATCTTTCCAGTCCACCAAAAATTTATACGCTTTGCAGTAGAAGGGCGCCATTTTCAGTTCAGAGCCTTACCGTCGGTCTGGCCACAGCACCACGAGTGTTTACAAAAATTCTGGCCCTTTATTGGCCAATCTAAGAACACAAGGTGTAATGATAATGGCATATCTAGATGACTTGTTGCTGATAGACCACTCAGTGAAAAAACTAGAAGTGGTCGTTCACAAGACAATCAAGTATCTGGAATCTCATGGTTGGATTATCAACCGAGACAAGTCAGCCCTAAAACCAGTCAAAAGTCTGGAATACTTGGGGCTAAGGCTGGATTCAGGCCAGAGAAAAATATTCTTGCCTCGAGAAAAGGTGTTTTCTTTGAGAGATTTGATCCACCTAGTGGGTACAAAAAGACAGCCGTCCATACGCCTGGGCATGAGGCTACTGGGAAAAATGGTGGCATCATTCGAAGCAGTACCCTACGGTCAATTCCATTCAAGGAATTTGCAAAGGGCCATACTGTCAGCCTGGAACAAAAAAGTTCAGGCCCTAGACTTACCAATGTCCTTGTCCCCTTCCGTTCGCAAGAGCCTCCGTTGGTGGTGGGTTCCCCAGAATCTGGAAAAAGGAAAATCCTTCAGTCCGATTTCTTGGAAGGTGGTCACTACAGATGCCAGCCTTATAGGCTGGGGAGCAGTACTGGAGCAATGGTCTCTCCAGGGCAGATGGTCGGATGCAGAAAAAGCCCTGCCCATCAATCTCTTAGAGATACGAGCAGCCCGGTATGCCCTAGTAGCATGGACATCCAAACTCCAAGGGTCCCCTGTCAGAATTCAAACAGACAATGCCACAGCAGTGGCATATATCAATCATCAGGGTGGCACCAGGAGTCGTGCAGCCCAGAGGGAAGTAAATTACATCCTGAAATGGGCAGAAAGATATGTCCCAGCCATATCCGCGGTATTCATTCCAGGAGTGGAGAATTGGAAGGCGGACTTTCTAAGTCGCCAACAATTATGCCCAAGGGAATGGTCCCTTCACCCCGAGGTTTTCCGGACAATATGTCAGCGGTGGGGAACACCGGATGTAGATCTGCTAGCATCCAGATTCAACGCAAAGGGGACAGGTTTGTCTCTCGGACAAGGGATCCCCTAGCTTGCGACTCGGATTCCCTAGTGTTCCCTTGGGATCAGTTCAAGCTGATATATGCATTCCCACCGCCACAATTGTTACCTCGATTACTCCGCAGAATCAGGGTAGAAAAGAAACCAGTGATTCTGGTGGCTCCAGCGTGGCCCCGAAGAGCATGGTACGCGGAGATTGTAAAAATGTCAGTGGGGAGTCCTTGGACTCTCCCACATCGTCCGGACCTGCTTTCGCAAGGACCGATATACCACCCTTCCTTACCAGCCCTAGGTTTGACGGCCTGGCTATTGAAGCCCACATTCTAAAAAAGAGAGGGCTCTCTAATCCTGTGGTATCTACCATGATCAATGCCAGGAAGCCGGTATCCAGGCAGATCTACTATAGAATCTGGAAGGCGTACATCGCGTGGTGTGAGGCCAAGAAATGGCATCCACGTAAGTACGTAATAGGTAGGATTCTGGACTTCCTACAGTGGGCTGTAGATAGGAAGCTTGCCTTGAGTACTATCAAGGGTCAGATTTCGGCCTTGTCAATATTTTTTCAAAGGCCCTTGGCTTCGCATTCACTAGTCAAAGCCTTTATACAAGGAGTGATGCGTATTAGTCCTCCGGTTAATATTCCCATATGTCCATGGGATCTAAACCTGGTTCTGTCGGTTCTACAGAAACAACCATTTGAACCATTACAGCATATTTCCTTGGTTCTTCTCACCAGGAAATTGATCTTTCTAGTAGCCATTTGTTCGGCTAAAAGAGTGTCGGAATTAGCAGCTATGTCCTGTAAAGAGCCATATCTGGTTATCCATAAGGACAGAGTAGTGTTACGTCCTCATCCAGCCTTTCTTCCTAAGGTGGTATCGAGGTTTCATTTGAACCAAGATGTGGTTCTTCCTTCTTTTTTTCCCCAAACCTAGTTCGGTAGAGGAAAAGTTATTGCATTCTTTGGATGTAGTAAGAGCAGTTAAAGCTTATCTAAAAGCCACTGCTCAGATTCGCAGAACGGATACTTTGTTTATTCTGCCGGAAGGCCCCAGAAAGGGTCAGGCAGCGTCAAAATCTACTTTAGCCAAGTGGATTCGACAGGTCATAATGCAAGCCTATGGCTTGAGAAGGAGACCGCCTCCGTTCAAAGTTAGGGCGCACTCCACGAGAGCAGTTGGAACTTCATGGGCAGTGCATCACCAGGCCTCCCTGGCTCAGGTCTGTAAGGCCGCAACATGGTCTTCAGTACACACGTTTACTAGGTTCTACCAGGTGGACGTTAGAAGTCAGGAGGATGTCGCCTTTGGGCGCAGTGTGTTGCAGGCCGCAAAAGATCCTCATGTCTGATAGCGCTCAGCTTATGTATGGTGTATCCCCCCCCCTCATTGGGCATTGCTTTAGGACATCCCACATAGTAATGACTATGTCGCTCTGTGTCCTTTTCTTGGAGTACATCACGGGACACAGAGCTCCCACCCCTCTTTTGGGGACACTTATTGCTTTGCTACAAAACTGAGGTACTCCCGGATGGGAGGGGCTTATATAGGGGAGGGTACTTCCGGTTTTGGAGGTTGCCAGTGCCAGCACCTGAAGGTATCTATATAACCCACATAGTAATGACTATGTCGCTCTGTGTCCCGTGATGTACTCCAAGAAAAGGATTTTACAGGTAAGCTGTTATAAAAATCCTATTTTTTGTCCTCCCTCGGCAGCGGTATGGTGGGGCGGGGAACCCGCCGTGCTTGCTGGGAGAGGGTATAAAGGGGCCGGCCATCTTTGTCACGGGGTCGAAATCCCAGGCACCTTTAGCTTGTGGACGGTGGTTCGTGTCGGTCCTCTGGGTGGCTTAGGCCTAGAGGACAACCGGAGGTCGTGTTCCATCCCAGGCACCTTTAGTCTGGGGTGAGGTACTCGGATGGAGGTCCGGAGCTCAGTGCCCAACACTGAGTTCCACGAGGGAAGGAGATCCTAGGAAACCCCGGGAGTGGGTACCCGAATCTGGAAGGCGCAATGGACCGGGGGGAGCTCCTCACTTGAAGACCTGGTGCAGCATATTGCCGGTGACAGGTGAGCCTCTCGTCGGAGACCGCATGGAAGGACATCCCCCTCGTGCGGAGACCGCAACCCACTTTCAGGAAGGAAAGTGGAGAACCAAATTGTGTCTGGGCCTATTCGCATACACACCTCCTTTCCTGTTCTGTTAACCAAGGGAGTTCAACTGATTGTGTTCATTCGCAGAGGAATAAAGGATTGTTGAACTTTTATGGTGTGGGACTCATTTCCTACCAGACATTGTTTAAGGTGATATATAAAGAAAAACCCACCAGGGAGAAACCTAGAGAGTTGGACTCCCCCTGGATAAAGAAGCCACAGGTGGACCACACCGCTTATGAAAACAGATAACTTTTAATGGTACAAAAAAATTAATTAAATAGAAAAATCAATACACAAATTACTGATGCTTTTTTTTTTTTATATATAAAAAAATGTTTTTACTTTGAAATATTTAAATTTATTTTTATAATTTGCTATCTATCCATTGCTGATGGTGATCTCTGCGACTGGTGAATGAACTTTTACTATAACAGTGTTCTAGGGAGTGACATCTAGTGGATTCCCTTTGCAACGCAGCTGGTACCACTTACAGGTTGATTTAAACTTATGTATATAAGGACCTGGTTTATGCCCCTCCCTATCCCTTGATGAAAGCCCCTCCTATGGGCTGAAACATGTCGGATTACATGTTGTAGTAACGTTCCTCCGTTACACACAGCTACGCTGTATGGACGCATGCGCTCTGCACTGAGACTGGACTGAGCTGAGCTGAGCTGAGTTGAAGCATCACGCTGTGTAGCAGGCTCTCTATATGCGGCTTGAGTGATTGTGGGAGCGGGACTTTTAGCTCTCTGTCCGATCCTGGAAGACTTATACAAGGCACTAATATTCCTCTTATCTAGGAGAATCAGCACCTTTGACCCCCGCACGGGGTGAACATGCCAATTACGGTCGTATTATCTGCTGTGAATGCCTCCTATTGATACAGAGAAGACAAACCCTGCAACACAGGACGAGTGTCTGCTGCTCCCAGGCTGGGTGAGGGGACCTTCGGTCCAAGCAATGTCACTTTATTCAGGCCGCTGTTCATGCTGCTGTTTCATCTAGCCACTTGATGATCACAACTGCCTGTCTTATCCACACTCAGTGGTTTTTTGCTGTCTGCTGCTAATTTGCTGCCCTGCATTGACCTGTGTTTTTCTATTTGTGCTTTTTCTGCTTTTTGCTTGCTTCAACCAGTGAATAGATTGATATAATGTGACCTATCCAATTTTCATTCATCATTGCTATTTCATACCAAAATACTCAATTAGAACCGTATTTTTTGCATGGTGTCACTTTTTTATCCCAGTTTCAGCTTTTCATTGCACAGCTATATCTGCATTTTGCATTTTTCATGTTCCTTTGGAACTGGTCTAGCCCTATTGACTGGCCCTATTATACACAGGGCCATTACCTGGACCAATTTTCCAGTTGATTACCCTGCTCTAATGCATGCATGCGTCCGCATTTAAGTAGTTTGTGGTTTTAATATTGATGACGTCATCATATTAATTTTAATTGTCTGTGGGTGCTGGTGTGGGTTTTTTTGAGCATCAGTAATTTGTGTATTGATTTTTCTATTTAATTAATTTTTTTTGTACCATTAAAAGTTATCTGTTTTCATAAGCGGCGTGGTCCACCTGTGGCTTCTTTATCCAGGGGGAGTCCAACTCTCTAGGTTTCTCCCTCGTGGGTTTTTCTTTATATATCTATAGGCCACAGAGACCGCACCTGACTTGGTGAGTCCGCCATCTAAACGTCACACTGTGCGTCTGTTATTTTTCAGGCATAGTGTGAGTGTATATACATAGTGAGCACTGGGACCTCTCCCCTTCTTTTCCTGGCATTGTTTAAGGTGACTCTTGGAGGGAGGATCCAGGTGCACAGCACTGACCCGAAGGTAATACAAGAACGTTGCTTATACCGCACTGACACATGTGGTGGAAGCCAGGCGTGGTGTCCCCGCTCCCTCCCCTCTAAGATACCCCTAGACAAGAGACGAGACGAATGTTTGGTAGTTGTAGGATAGAACTCTTCTGCAGAAACTCTTAAAGGGATTTTCTGTACGTTTTGAGAGTTTTGTTGAGACACAACACGATCATGACTTTCTGTAGTCTCTGGTATATAAGGATAATACCATCTTTCTTCATCTAAACATTCGTGGCACGAGACTATTCGCAACGTGTGGCAGGTGACGCCGTGGCAAGTGACAATCCGCAATGTGGCAGGTGACGTGGCATGTGACGTGGCAAGTGATAACCCGCAACATGTGGCAGCCGACAATCCGCAACGTGTGTGGCAGGTGACGTTGTGCCAAGTGACAATCCGCAATGTGTGGCAGGTGAGAACCCACATCTGGTGGTGGAGTCCAAAGCAAAACTGTAAGTACAAACACGCATCACAAGTTGTATGAGACATGAGAGCCTGAAAGGGACTTGCCTTGCCCAGCCCTGATTAACCACTTAAGGGCTGGAAGGATTTGCCCACTTAAAGCGGTTGTATGGCTTTGTTTTTTATTTTTTTTAAATAACAAACATGTTATACACACCTCCACTGTGCAGTTCGTTTGGAAAAGAGTGGCCCCGATCCTCTGGTCCTCTGGTTCTCGGGTCCCTCGGTGGCTGTCTCGGCTCCTTCCTGCATCAGCTAACCCCCTTCTGGGAAGCACTCTCCCAAGGGGGTTAGCTTGTGGGCTCGCTCCCTGTCATACACGCTGCGTCCATAGACACAGCGTGTATGACTCGTTCCCACCCCCCCAGGGGCCGGGTCATTGGATGTGATTGACAGCAGCGCGAGCCAATGGCTGCACTGCTATCAATCTAGCCAATTAACGGCCAGACTCCGTGGAGAAGAGGATGCCGGGGGACGCGCACAGCAAGTGAACAGGCTCAGGTAAGTAAAACAGGGGGGCTGGGGGGCAGTCATTGCCAGGTGTTTCACCTTAATGCATAGGATGCATTAAGGTGAAAAACCACAAACCTTTACAAACCCTTTAATGACCAGGCCATTTTTTTGCGATACGGCACTGTGTCGCTTTAACTGACAATTGCGCGGTAATGCGACACTGTACCCAAATAAAATTGATGTCCTTTTTTTCCCACAAATAGAGCTTTCTTTTGGTGATATTTGATCACCTCTGCGGTTTTTATTTTTTGCACTATAAACAACAAAAGAGCGACAATTAAAAATATATATATATATTTTTTTAACTTTTTGCTATAATAAATATCCAAAAAATTTATAAAAAAATAATAATTTCTTCATCAGTTTAGGCCAATATGTATTCTTCTACATATTTTTGGTACCAAAAAAAACACAATTAGCGTACATTGATTAGTTTGCGCAAAAGACATTGTGGCCGCCCGCCATGCACAGGTCCCTTTATACTCCTATATACATGTATAGAGCCCTGACAGGTCCTTTTATACGCCTATATGCATGTATAGAGCCATGGCAGGTCCTCTTTATACTCCTTTATACATGTATAGAGCCACGACAGGTCCTCTTTATTATCCTTTATACATGTATAGAGCCATGACAGGTCCTCTTTATTATCCTTTATACATGTATAGAGCCATGACAGGTCCTCTTTATACTCCTTTATACATGTATAGAGCCACGACAGGTCCTCTTTATTATCCTTTATACATGTATAGAGCCATGACAGGTCCTCTTTATTATCCTTTATACATGTATAGAGCCATGACGGATCCCCTTTAGTTATCATGATATAAAATAATGAATGTGGGGGCCTTTTTGTGGGCGTGATTATTATTTTTTGGGGGGGGGGGGCAGCATTTCATTCTTGGTCCCAGGCAGCACAATGTCTTGGGCCGGCCCTGGTTCCAATGCTTATCTTTTCCCTCAGTTTTTCTCCATCACTTAGCTAATGACACCCCATAGCTGATGGAAAGAGGCAAGGGACGGTCAAACAAGGAGGTTATGCAAGCAACTGACATTCTCCTTATCAAATGATGATGTCATTGCTCATTAGGAGGTTGGCAGCTAGAAGGTTGTAATGGTGTACAATGAAAACCTGTGGCTTTGTGTAACTAAAAGGCAGCTTCATCCACCCGTCGGCTTGTATGCGATTTTGGGGAAATTTGAGGCTCTGAAGAAACCTCAAGGCACCCCAAAGTGCCAAGACATAGCAATGGTAGAGCATTGGTACCTTTAATGTCCCATTGTTCCTTTGCAAATTTTTCTATATATTTATGTAGCACTACCCCCTTAGAAGCCGCTGAGTTTTGGGTCCCTCTGTAGTCTGCACAGCCAGGCAACATGCATTTTTTTTCAGCTTGCATCCAGACACAAGAAACAGTCAAAGGGCTTGGTTTTTAGGATTTATTAGGGATTTCAACTTGGATACGGTATAAGTGGTTATGGGATGCCCAACTTGACTCGAAGAACAACAAAATGACAGCGGCAACAACAGATACTTGACTGTATTTCCTCCGGAACAGCGACAGTCTTTAGCAAAGTAATCCCCTTTCAGGAGTTTGGTGTCCCCTGAGTGGATTTTTAGCAAAGTCCCAACTTGTAGGAGCTCAGTCCCCCTAATGAAAAATACCAGTCCACCTGGCTACGGTATCTGATCCCAAGGCAAGGGATTGAGTAGGCAACAAAATGTATCCTGAAGACTTGCCAAGAACTTTGATCTAGCAGACTTCTCCCTTATAGCCAGGGCCACCATCAGGGGGGTACAGGCAGTATACCTGTAAGGGGCCCGGATGGCCCCCCTTTTTTTGTACGGGGCCCAGAGGTCACCAGGGGCCCGGAGTTCCCCAGGGCCCCGAATGTCAACCCCCCCTTTTTTTTTATACATTTTTTTTTTTTTTTTTTTTTAATTAATTTTTTTTTTTTTATTTATTCTTTTTGTAAGGGGCCCAGAGGCCCGGAGGTCCCCAGGGCCCCAGATGGCAACCTACCTTATTTTTTTTTTTATAAAAATTATTTTTTTCTTTTTATAATTTTTTTTTTGTTCTTTTGTTTTTTTTTGTGTTCGTCAGCACCCCTCCGACCTCAACAATTTGCGGTGGCAGCACCCCCCGCTTCACAATTCGTGGCACCCCCCCGCATCTCAATTTGTGGCAGCCCCCCCACTTCTCAATTCGCGGCAGCAGCACCCCCCCTCTGCTCCAGGGGGCCCATGCCTGAAGCTGTGTAAGGGGCCCCAAAATTCCTGATGGCGGCCCTGCTTATAGCCCTTGGGGGTGTAGAGATACTCACACTGTCCTTGTCCTGCAGCTATGGATAGAACTGCTTTCAGGCCATCTGCTGGGCTTGTTCCTTTCCAGGCTATGCAGGCTGTCCTCCCCCTATGTGAACTGCAGGGCAGTGAAGCTCCCTCTTTTAGCTTTCCTCCTTCCTCAAACCTCCAGCCTGGAGGCAGAACCCCCCTTCTCTGGGGCCCCTCCAAATCTCCACAGCAGCACCTTAGCCATCCATCTTCCACCCGACTCCCATGCTGTCCAGGCTCCTCAATATTTATGGGCTGGGTCAGCCACCCTGCCAGGCCTCCTGCCAGATTTCCATAAATATTCAGATCAGCACCTCCTGGCAGGCCCGGACTGGGACAAAAAATAGGCCCAGGCATTTTAGACTGAGCAGCCCGGCGGTTAATGATGGAATGTGGGGTTCCAGCACCTTGTACCTCTGGACCCCTTTACATTACACAGCACCTTGCACCTCTGGACCCCTTTACATTACACAGCACCCTGGACCCCTTTACATTACATAGCACCGCACCTCTGGACCCCTTTACATTACACAGCCCCCCACAGTTTGTTACACAGACACCCCCTAACAGTTCTGGACCCCCTGCATGTTACACAGACCTACAGACCCCCTCCCTACAGTACAGACCCCCTCCCTACAGTACAGACCCCCTCCCTACAGTACAGACCCCCTCCCTACAGTACAGAACCCACCTACATTTCAGACCCCCCTACAATACAGACACCCCCTACAATACAGACCCCCTACAATACAGAACCCCCCTACAATACAGAACCCTCCCTACATTTCAGCCCCCCCAACAATACAGAACCCCCCTACATTTCAGACCACCCCTACAATACAGAACCCCCCCTACAATACAGACCCCCCCTTCAGACCCATAATGTACCTCAGATTAATGCGGGACTGCATGTTGGGTCCCCTCCCCTTGTGTGGACATAAAGGAGGAGGGGGAGGCGGCTACACTCTGCTTGGCTGTGTGAGACAGCCAAGCCGAGACTGATCAGATCATCAGTGCCCCGGCCACCTTGCCAGAGAGAAGGGGATCGTAGCGGGTCCCGGCCCCCTGATGTGCCGACGGGTGTCACTGTCACTCGAGTGTGGCTCCGACTCGCAGCTGAGAGTGCACTGGGACAGTGGCGTCACTAGGGTTGGTGTCACCTGGTGCGGCAAAATATGGTGTCACCCCCCCTGCTGTCTATCCTGCCCAGCGCACTGCAGGCAGCGCACGGTCACGAGGCGCACCCCCAAATGACCCCTGTAAATTAAAATATAGGGTGGTATTGGGCCGGCTGCGGTGGCATAGGGCAGGTTGGGGTGGTATAGAGCAGGGTGCGGTGGCATAGGGCAGGGTGCGGTGGCATAGGGCAGGTTGCGGTGGCATAGGGCAGGTTGCGGTGGCATAGGGCAGGTTGCGGTGGTATAGGGCAGGCTGGGGTGGTTTAGGCCAGGGTGCTGTGGCATAAAGCAGGTTGGGGTGGCATAGGGCAGGTTGGGGTGGCATAAGGCAGGTTGGGGTGGCATAGGGCAGGGTGCGGTGGCATAGGGCAGGCTGGGGTGGTATGGTGCCAGGTTAGGACTCTATGTAGTGACATGTGCAGTAACTTACAGCATGCCTGGAGATGAAGTCACTCTGGCTGCTGTGTCCTCGTTTCTTTCTCCTTCAGCTGTGGGATCAGCCAGAGTGAACGAGTCTGTGGGAGGAGTGGAGGGGGCAGCCACACCCCCAGCTCCGCCCACCAACTCCGGCTACCTCTGGAGACATTGGAGATCCCCGAGGGACGGGGGAGTATTACAGGGCTGGGGGGAGACATGACATGCGGTCCGGTGGCCCACCGCGGCCCACCGGGCATATGCCCGGTATGCCCTATGGCCAGTCCGGGCCTGCCTCCTGGCCTCCGCCCAATAGCTTCTAGAAACTTCTCCAACCTTCTTGAACCAGCGGGTCGTCTTTTTTCTCATCGGGGAATCTGGCCAGTTTTCTTGATGAGAAAACTGAAACCCGCGTACACACAGCCAGTTTTCTCTGCAAGAAAGCTCTCCCGGCAGTTTTCTTGTCGTTTTTTGCCGAGAAAACTGGTCGTGTGTACGCAGCCTTACACCCAGGCTTCTTACAAGCCTCTATCTTCACTACACAACTATGTACATGAAGCGGCCTCAACCCTCTCCTCTCTTCTCTTCTTGCTCTGGCTTTTGTCTAGGGGTACTCTGAAGGAGAGAGTGCGGGGTCACCACGCCAAGTCCCCCTGCGGAGTATGTGCAGTGAGGGACAATCCTCTTTTACCTTCGGGTCGGTGTTCTGCATTTGGAGACCTCCTCCTGGTTTTCTCGAACAGTGTCTGCCAGTAAATGAGCCCCACACCACTAAAGTCCAACACTCCTTTATTCTTCCAATAACAGAGTAATGCACAGACAGTTGGACCCCCTTAACGAACAGAACAGACAGGGGGGGTGTGGATGCGAGTAGGCCCAGGCACAATGAACTCTCCACTTTCCTTCCTGAAAGTGGTTTGCGGTCTCCGAGCGAAGGGGGATTTCCTTCCAGGCGGTCTCCGATGGAAGGCTCACCTGTCACCGGCAATATGCTGCACCAGGTCTTCAAGCAAGTATCTCCCACCGGTCCATTACGCCCTCCGGATTCGGGTACCCCCTCCCGGGGTCCCCTAGGATCTCCTTCCCTCGCGGAACTCAGTGTTGGGCACTGAGCTCCAGACCTCTATCCGAGTACCTCACCCCAGGCTAAAGGTGCCTGGGATGGAACACGACCTCCGAACGTCCTCTAGGCCTAGGCTGCCTAGAGGACCGACACGAACCACCGCCCACAGGCTGAAGGTGCCCGGGACTCGACCCCGTGACAAAGATGGCCGGCCCCTTTATACCCTCTCCCAGCAAGCACGGCTGGTTCCCCGCCCCACCATACGGCTGCCGAGGGAGGACAAAAAGGGAGCACGGCACACAGCAATGGTTCAACCCCAGCCCAAGGCGACAGCGCCACCCGCTGGGCTGCAGGGAACTGCACATCACTGGTGTCTCTGCCAGTTTTAAATACACAGAAAAGTGTATACCCGCTACATACACAAGAGGGCGCCCCATTTATAAATGTGATGATAGTACTAAGCTTACAGTTCTTTAAACATCATATCCATTATATTATTATATTGCAACTTACCACTTTTTAGATGTGATGGCTGCATTCATTTTCGTTTTTTACTTTCAAAGTATTTTATTTTCAAGAAATAAAAAAAAGCATCATACATACATTAGGTAACCTACAAGAAATTAAAATACAAATCAGTATTGACCAATGTCTTCCCGGAGAAAAAACTAGTGAAGGATAATAAGGATAATTAGCAAACCAATTACTAATATATTACAGAAGATGAAAGAAAAATAAGTGATATATATGTAATAGATTGATTAGTACATCTTAAAAAAGAGCTTAACCCAAAATCTACATCGAGAGGCCTCAGCGGAAATGTCCCCTGGAGGGATGGAAGCCCCTGCCCCTCCGAGGCACCCCAAAAGGGATCAAGCTGTGCCCGAAGGGAGGACTCCCAGTCTCCCACAAGGACTCAAATAAAGACTATCATTGCCTCTTCTTGAAGAATGAATAAATAAATTAAAAGATAAAATAATGTATCTAATAGAACTAAATGATACATCTCCAAAGTTATTCTATATTGGTTTAACAATGAAAAGATATTATCCCGTACAAAGGATCCAATAACACTTCTCCGGGAAGTCTCGATAAATAATAAAACATAAATAAAGAAGGAAAAAAAGAAAGAAGGAAAAAGAGGTTAGAGAGAAGGAAGAGCAGGAAAGAGAGGAAGGAAAGTAGTAGAAAGTAAGTACATGCCTAGTTTGATAAGATTAGGGCTAAGTATAATGGAAAAAGGACCTAATAAATTGGAACTCCAACATAGTTAGCCCATGGATCCCATATTTTACCATACTTCACGGTGGTGTTGTTAAGAATACTGGCCAATTTTTCATGAATCATTATCCAAGACACTTTTCGAATAACATCAGAAAGGAAAGGTCTAGGTTTTTTCCAAGCCTTGGTGACTGTAATTTTAGCCCCTGTGAGTATAAAATGAATAAGAATTTGAGAAAATTTAGGAATATTGGGGATACGGGCATTTAGCAGAGCAACACACGGGGACCTGGGAACCTGGTATTCAGTAACCTTGGAGATCAAAATAAAAACTTTTTTCCAAAATGAACGAATCCTCGGGCATTCCCACCATATATGGGCCATTGATCCAGAAAGTCGGCATCCTCTAAAGCAGCGAGGATCCAAGGTAGGATATATGGCGGCCAATCTAGTGTGGGTAAGATACCACCTAGTTAACACCTTTAATATTTGCTTCTGATAAACATATGTTTAGAATACCTTTAAAGGACTTGGAGCAAGCCCTGTGCCAGGTCTCCAGGTCCCAGTTGAACCGAAAGTCCGTTTCCCAAGCTATCGTATAGGAAGATTTCTCCATTGAGTGAGAGAGGGACGAATAGACCACTGAAATGCCTCCCCTTGGATCCATATTTTGACCACACCACAATTCGTATTTAGTGAATTGGAGAGGCAACGGTTTGTCCTTCCAAAGAGTAATAAGATATTGAGAGATTTGAGAGAAGTGTAATCCCTCTGAGTCTGGGAGTTTCAATCTAGTAACACAGTAATTAAGAGTGATGGGACTCCCAGAGACCACAAAGTCTCCAATACGGTATAGCCCTTTGTCCGTCCACCATCTGAATTCTTCTACGTTTAAGCCCGGGGGAAAATCCGGGTTATTAAATAAAGGAGTGAGAGGATGGCCTGAAGAGATAAGAGCCGAATGGGACCTGACTCTGTCCCATAGGGCTAAAGATTGGGAAAGAATGGGAGACATTATGGCAGGTCGTTTCTTAGGTGACCTCCACAAAAGATAATCAAGAGAGTAGTTGGGTACTGCTTGATTCTCCATCTCGACCCAATCTGGTCTCTCAGTCTTTGAATATATTGTGGAAAGTTGTGCTACCCTTGCTGCTAGGAAATATTTGTGTAGGTCTGGGAGACCAAGGCCTCCTTTATATCTATGGCGGAAAAGGGTGTTTTGTGATATACGGTAACCAGAAGAACCCCAGATATATTTTAGTATTTTGCTTTGAAGTGATTTTAAATGAAATTTTTTAACTGGGATGGGAAGTGCTCTAAAATAATAAAGAATTCTCGGGAGTAAGGTCATTTTTATTGAGTTAATTTTCCCTAACCAAGATAGTTCATGCTTAGACCAGATTTTAAGATCATTTTCCAATTTCCTGTATAGTGGCGGATAGTTGTTGTCATAGAGGGTTTCCGTACGAGCTGTCAGTGTGATTCCTAAGTATCTTATGGAGGAGTCTTGCCATTCAAAATTAAATGATTGTTTCAATGAAGAAACGTTAGAGAGAGGGAGTGAGACGTTCAGGGCTTGTGATTTTGTATAATTCACTCTTAGTCCAGAAATCTTGGCAAAATCGTTCAGGACCTTGCAAATGTTGGGTAGGGAGATTAAAGGGGACGTGAGAAATAAGAGAATATCATCGGCAAATAAGCCACATTTATGTATTTGATCTCCACAGGTGACCCCTTGAATGTTTGGGTTATGGCGTATAGCAATAGCTAAAGTTTCAATAGCTATCGCAAAAATTATAGGGGAAAGAGGGCACCCTTGTCTAGTTCCTCTAGCTATGTTAAATGGTTTAGAATAATGCCCTTGCAAGCGAATTTGCGCCTTAGGATAATAGTATAGGGAACTCAAGAGTCCCAAAAAACGATTTCCGAAGCCCCATCTTTCCATCAGGGAGAATAAATAAGGCCACAAAACCGAATCAAAAGCCTTTTGGAGATCTAAGGCTAAAAGAAGCCCCTGTTGTCTCGCTCCTCCCTCCCAATTAGATTGGAGTATAGAAATGACATCTATGGCCCTTCTTATTTGGTCGGGTCCCTGCCTCCCTGGAATAAAACCAACTTGGTCCTTATGTATGTATTTTTTGATGAAGGAAGCTAAGCGGTTGGCCATAATTTTAGTCATGATCTTAACATCATTATTTATTAAAGAAATTGGACGATAATTGGATATTTCTTCTGGATTCTTGTCGGGTTTAGGAATAAGAGTTATAAACGCTGTGTTAAGGTGGATATCTAGAGGTTCTCCCGATGTTTTAGTGTTAAAAAATTTTGTTAGGTGTGGAGCCAGAATGTCAGCAAAGGCCTTGTAATACGGAATGGGCAATCCATCAGGTCCCCATTTTCTTTTTTTAAGCCTTTTTTCTTCTATTTTTATCTGGTGTTCCAGATGGTAAGTCTGTTTTTCAAAAGAACGAGCTCTCCAGGAGAATCTATAAGTTACAGAAATGAGACAAACCATTTAACACTAGCAGGGGTTCTTACAATGATCAACTTTTATCCCAAAAGGAAAAAACTGTTTGCTGTAACTGCTTAAAAAGTGTAAGCTGGAGTTTGGCTTCAATTTGTTTGTGTATTTAAAGTAGAACTATAGGCAAAACTTTTTTCATTTTGGATAGAGCAAGAGAGGGTTATAACCCTTGTAAGATTTTTTGCCATCTGTGTCCCATTGCAGAGATTTCCCTTTACTTCCTGTCCCATATAGCCAAACAGAGAGTAAGAGGAAATAACTGCAAATTAAGGGAATTCCTTGGGGACCCCCAGGTCACCAGAACTAGTGTCCCCCATTGGAAGACTTCTCCTCTATTGCTTTCAATGATAGTGGTAAACAGGACAAATAGAGAGGGTGAATGTCCTTAATGGGGGCACAGACAGCAAAAAAAATTAACAAGTGTTCTAATGCCTCTAGTTAGCTCTTTTTCGAAACACGCTGCAGATGCTCGTTGTGCTTGTGGTGCCATTAATAGTTAATGGATGGTGTGCAATTGCTGTCGCACAGTAATCGTACTACAAACACGCCAAATTGTGCAGTAAAAGAAAACCTCCACACGTCGCTCCAAAAGAGATTTTAGAGCTTCTGTGGGAAGTTTGTCGTGCCTAGGCCAACCCATTCAAGTGAAGTCGGTAAGCTGCCCTATACACGACAAGTGGAAATGCTCCAAAACGCCAAGGTGTAAACCCAGCCTAAAGCCGGCCATAGATGAATTGAAATTCAACCGGATCAGCAGGGACTGGCCAAATTTCAATGTATGGAATAGTTGGTTGTACACAAGTTGATTTATCGTACAACCAGTCTGTCAGGTTTTTCCTGAACAACCAGTGCCGCCGCTATAGCCAGCAACACTGATGGTTGCATTCTGCTGGCAACAGAATACAATAGCTTAGCAGGGATGATTTCCCCCATCCGTATTGAAAGTTTGAATGGGGGAATTGGCAATTTTTTCATTCATCCTGCTGGTTGAATGAAAAAAAGTGAATCACGTATGACCTGCTTAAAGTGATACTAAAGTCAATTTTTTTCCCTTAAAAATAATAAACATGTTTTACTTACCTGCTCCGTGAAATGGTAACGCTGTGGCGTGAAACATGTCAGTCACGGCTTCCCTGTGAGCTTACGATTTCCACTGCTTCAGAGTCCCGTCCCCCTGCCTCTATATGTCTCCCTCCTTGTTGCCCCCATCGATAAGGCAATGCTGACGTCATCCGAGCGCGCCCGGCTCTCCATTGGATTCTTTCAATCCTTCCAGTGCCGCCATCACGGAGGCCCCCATACAGTACAGCTACTCATTATGGCTCCCGCAGTGACCGGATCCTTGTTGGTGTAGTGAGCGGCTTGTCTGTACTACACGGTGCCGTGCGCCATATGCCGCATTCTTCCTGGGGCCCCTCCATTGTGTTCACACTTGTGTCCACTGATCGGTCTCAGCACCTACCTATGCTGGCAGTCATCACACTGCACTTCTCTCCTTCCACCTGGGACCATACAACCAACGCTGTATCCTTGCCTAGGCCAACAAGGCCCAGGCCTAGGGCAGCACTTTGCAGGGGGGCAGCACAGAAATAGTCCCCGCCGGCTTGCGCTACACTGTTAGTGTAGTGCCAGTCTGATGGGGCGGACTGGGCTGAGAGGCAAATTAGTCTAGCACCCTCATAAAGCGGTCGCACTGCTTCCGGTATGCGGGCGGCCGGCGCTGCTTCTAATTTTGACTGTCCTATCATCCTGGATCACAAACCTTCCTCACTGTGCTATATGTTTTCTGCTGCACCATTGGCATGGTTATATCTTCTTAGTCCTCTCCATAAAATTATCAGAAATTTGTGCTTAAAGTAGAACTATAGGCAACACTTTAAGGGAGGGTTATAGCCCCTGTCAGTTTATTTTTTACCATCCCTGTCCCATTGCAGAGATTTCCCTTCACTTCCTGCCCCATAGCCAAACAGGAAGTGAGAGGAAATCTATGCAAATTAAGGGAATCCATTGCCCCCCCCAGGCTCCCAGAACTAGTGTCCCAGCTCGAACATTTCAGGGCGGGTCTTAAACAGAACGGGGTGTGGTCTTAACAGGAAGGGGTGGGTCATATTTAAATTAGGGGGTGCACGAGTTTAGTCAGGCCTAAGGCAGCACAAATCCTAAATACACTACTGCATACAAACCTCTATTTTGGAGTTCTAATCAAGGGATCTTTGTTATCAATGGACTGATGTTAACCCCTTCCTCCTTGGACTCAGCAGTGGTATCGTTCCAATTTTTACCCATTATCTATTAGCTAAATGACTGTCTGGTTTTAATCTATTTTATGTAGCTACAGCATTACCTTTTTTTCAGTGCAATATTGAATTTATGTCATTTTTATTTTTATTTCTCAAGACTATAAAGTTTTATTACTAATTCCATTGAGCGCTGCCCTTGTGTTTGTTGTTTGCACAAAGCAGCCCAGGTACTCCTCTATTTGCGTCACTCGCAGGCACTCCTGGCCTCTCCCTCCTGTCGAGTGCCCCCACAGCAAGCAGCTTGCTATGAGGGCACCCGAGCCGTAGCTCTGTGTCCATTCAGACATGGAGTTGCAGTTTGGCCTTGCCTCCTCTCTTTCTTCATTTGCCAACTGACTTTGACAGCAGCGGGAGCCAACGGCACCACTGCTGTGTCTCAGCCAAACAGGAGGGAGAGTCCCGGAAGGCTGAGGCACTCGTTCCCATCGCTGGATCAAGATGGGGCTCAGGTAAGTATTAGGGGGGCTGCTGCACATTTTATCCTAATGCATTAAAAGAGAAGTATGGGTTTTATTTTTTTTAGATTCATACTTACCTCGGTGGATGGAGCATCAGACTGATGCTCCATCTGTCCCTCGGCGTCTCTGCACTGAGAACCAAGCCACCGAACATCGCAGATGGCTCGGTTCTCACAGATCCCAGAGGAGAGCTGCTGACCGTCAGCGTCTTTCCTCTCTGCTTTTCCACACCCATTGGAGTGCTGAGCAGTGGAGGGGCGGGGAGAGGCTGTCTCAGCCATCAATCAGGGCAGCTGGCGGATCCTAACTTGGAAGTCAGGAAGACGCGCTGCCCCGACTGATGGCAGTGACGTCAGCGGAAAGCGGACTTCAGACCGCTCTCCACTGAAAACGGGTCACAAAACAAATTGCACTCCCAGGGAGGCCCGGAATGAAGAGACAAAGAAGAAAATAATGAAGGGCCGTGCATGACTAGGTGGAGAGTACAGACAGGAAGGGGTTAACAGCAATGAGAAAAGTGAGAGGGTGGAGACAGAGGTGAATTTTAATGGGAGGGGAGGGGCGCTTTAAATAACTGTGGGCGGGTACATTCTGCATCATTTTGTGTGGGAACTGTTAAGGAGAGGAAGTTTTCCCACCCACCCTCCCTGTTGTTTTGGTGTTGTCTGGCTGTTGTTTTCTTGTCTTTCAGGTCGGAAGGAATACGGTCGTCGTAACAGCTGTGATGGCGGTGTCTTTGGTCTTTGACGGTGGCAGAAAACAGATGGTGTGGAAGTGGTGGGGGCTCATCGGTGGTATGTGCCCCTCTGGTGTGTTCCAGTGGAACGGTGTCCGCTGGAGTACGGGTATGGTTGCACTGCGGGAAGGGGTTATCTCCGAGCTGTTATACGGCTGGAGGCCTGTTATGGTTCTAAAATTTTGGTCCCGCAGTGTATTGGTGTAAAAAAGGGTTCAATAAGTTCAGGGGTGCCGTCAGAGACCAACAGACTGGGAGTTATAATGTTAAAATGTGTTAATAAAGTTATTGAAGTAAAGTATATTTATATTTTATATGGAGTTTTTACCTAATATTGTTTTAATAAAAAGGCTGTTGTGGCCATTTATACTCCAACTCTGGTGTGGTCTAAATTACCTTTAGATTGGCTAAGTTAAGGTATAGGTTAAATAAGGGTAAACTGGTAAGGGTAATGTGTGGGGAGGTATCTCGAGTACACTGGTCATGTGACCCAGAGGAGAAGCCCAGCCTAAAAAGCTCAGGCTGGACTTCTCCTTTAAGATAAAAAAAAGTCTGTCTTTACAACCACTTTAAGTTCAAACAAGCAATTTACTCATCTCCAATCAGTATCATGAGTTCAAAGTGACATTTAGCCCCAAGAAGATGAAGTTAGTCATTGTTAGTGGGAAATAACAGGGTCGGCCGGGTTTGTATTATCTAAGCCAAAGTTTTTAGTTTTGTTAATAATAAGATCTCTTTTTAAGATTCCTTGCTGTTGGAATTTCATTTGACTGACTCAGACTTAAGCACCCATGAAATGTCCTGTCTGCCCCAGTGATAAAGATCAGCTAAAAGCAGTTTGGAGACAGACCCACTGGGTGTGTATGTGACTGGACACTCATAGACGTCATTGCTTTCAACACTGTTGTCCTTTGAAAACTAGTCTGCGGGTCTGAATGAGTAATTCCATGAGTTGTGATGTGGGTAAAAAAAAAGTAAACACCTGAAAATACCTGAGTTTACTAACCTATGTCCAGTATTGTGCAAGCTGTACCTGACATACTCAGCCAGGATATGATGCCAGGATTGTAGTTAGACAGCATGCTGCCCTTGGCACACCTTAATGATGATGCATTTTTGTGGCTAACCAGACAGGAAGGGTCTGGTATAGAATTTGGGTGGGGGGGGGGGGACATCACACTGTTCTTACATATATAGTTACATAGTAGATGAGGTTGAAAAAAGACACAAATCTATCAAGTCCAACCTATGTGTGTGATTATATGTCAGTATTACTTTGTATATCCCTGTATGTTGTGGTCGTTCAGGTGCTTATCGAATAGTTTTTTGAAACTATCGATGCCCCCCCGCTGAAACCACCACCTGTGGAAGGGAATTTCACATCCTTGCTGCTCTTACAGTAAAGAACCCTCTACGTAGTTTAAGGTTAAACCTCTTTTCTTCTAATTTTAATGAGTGGCCACGTGTCTTATTAAACTCCCTTCCGCGGAAACGTTTTATCCCTATTGTGGGGTCACCAGTACGGTATTTGTAAATTGAAATCATATCCTCTCTCAAGCGTCTCTTCACCAAAGAGAATAAGTTCAGTGCTCGCAACCTTTCTTCATAACTAATGTCCTCCAGACCCTTTATTAGCTTTATTGCCCTTCTTTGTACTCGCTCCATTTCCAATACATCCTTCCTGAGGACTGGTGACCAGAACTGGACAGCATACTCCAGGTGCGGCTGGACCAGAGCCTTGTAGAGTGGGAGAATTATCGCTTTATCTCGAGTTAATCCCCTTTTTAATGTATGCCAATATTCTGTTTGCTGTGTTAGGAGCAGCTTGGCATTGCATGCCATTGCTGAGCCTATCATCTACTAGGACCCCCAGGTCCTTTTCCATCCTAGATTCCCCCAGAGGTTCTCCCCCCAGTGAATAGATTGCATTCATATTTTTGCCACTCAAAAACCTTTAGACCCGGTTTACACTGGGGCGGCACGACTTGTCCCGCGACTCTGCCGGGCGATCTCCACACGACTTCAGAGGTGACTTGCAAAATGACTTCTGTATTGAAGTCAATGCAAGTCGCCCTGAAGTCATCCCAAAGTAGTACAGAAACCTTTTTCTAAGTCGGAGCGACTTGAGTCGCTCCAATTAGAACGGTTCCATTGTACAGAGCGGAGCCCGACTTGTCAGGCGGCTAGGTCGCCTGACGAGTCACCCCTGTGTGAACTGGCTCTAATTGTCACTGTTTTGGTTAAAATCGCAACTTGCCACATCACCTGTGGCAGGTGACGCAGCAAGTGACAATCCGCAATGTGTGGCAGGTGACGCAGCAAGTGACAATCCGCAACGTGTGGCAGGTGACAATCCGCACCTGGTGGCAGGTGACAATCCACAACTTGTGGCAGGTGACATGGCAAGTGACAATCCGAATTTGGTGGCAAGTGACAATCCCCAACTTGTGGCAAGTGACAATCAGCAACGTGTGGCAGGTGACATGGCAAGTGACAATCAGCAACATGTGGCAAGTGACAACCCGCATCTGGTGGCAGGTGACGTGGCAAATGACAATCCACAACTTGTGGCAGGTGACGTGGCAAGTGAAAATCCACATTTGGCGGCAGGCAAGTGACAATCCGCAAGGTGTGGCAAGTGACAATCCGCAATGTGTGGCAGGTGACGTGGAAAATTACAATCCGCAACATGTGGCAAGTCACAATCCGCATCTGGTGGCAGCCAGGTGACGTAGCAAGTGACAACCTACAACTTGTGGCAGGTGACGTGGCAAGTGACAATTCGCATCTAGTGGCAGGCAAGTGACAATCCGCAACACGTGGCAAGTGACAATCAGCAATGTGTGGCAGGTGATGTGGCAAGTGACAATCCACAACTTGTGGCAAGTGACAATCAGCAATGTGTGGCAGGTGATGTGGCAAGTGACCATCTGCAATGTGTGGCAAGTGAAACAGGAAGTGACAATCCGCAACATGTGGCAAGTGACAATCCGCAACATGTAGTAGGTGACGTGGCAAGTGACAATCCGCATCTGGTGGCAAGCAAGTGACAATCCACAACTTGTGGCAGGGACATGGCAAGTGACAATCCGCATCTGAAGGTAGGTCGACGTGGAAAGTGACACGCTCAGGGCATCCACTGATTCAGCATTATGGTGAGTTGAACCATTTAATTTTATATTACAATGTAATAATAGAAATAATGCGTTCAATCATCCTGACACCATATCAACCATGGTGCGTGATGATGAAAGCGCTAACACCCACCATTGCCCGATAAATTGCCCGCAAAAAAACATATTTTCTGTCAGTGCCCCTCCCGAGACTAGACTCTGGATCCGCCCTTGATTCTGCCCCTCAAGATAGATGCTGTTGGGACAACGAAACCTGCTCTGCTACACATTGTTGCTGCGTTCTGTGAGCGTTCCCGGTCGGGTGCCTTCCTGCTGGGCTTGTTGTAAATTGCTGAACTTTTACAATAAGTTCTGTTCTCTGCAACTGGACTCTTGAGTGTTTACTGCCACCGCACCATGCTGCACCTCCCCCCAGGTGCCCCTCATGACATTTGTTTAACACTTCCTTGCCAGAAAATGGCCAGAACTATTTTTTTTAATATTCAGAGAGTCCTGGAGCAAAGACAAAAAATGAAATGAGCGTAGGGACGGCATGACAGGTGGGACAGGCAGCAGCCTAATAGGGCTGTGGTCCCTTTAAGGAAAGGGGGGTGGCCGTGGGGTGAAAGGGGATGTGGAGCACAGTTCAGCAGGGAGGAAGTGACGTTTTCTCACTTCCTCCATCACTCACGAGGCAAAAAACTTCACTGCCTGAGCTATGGCTGCTGTGGCCGAACTATTGGAGCAATTGCGGGCCGCGGTGGCCACGCAGGGGGCAGAGTGGCTGCAGGACCAGGTGGCTGCAGTTTTAGTCGAGCGGGCGGCGGCGCCCGCCGGGGGGGGGGGGGGGGGCGATCCAGCGCGCGCTAGGCGGTCCAGGCCGCCTGAGCGGTACAGTCCGGACGCATCCCCGAGTATGGCGACTTCCGTCCGGAGACCCGTCAGGGGCCCTCCGGCTGCATCCCCTTGCCTCACGCAGCCGGTGTTGGCGGGGGGGGCCGGGAGGAATCCGCGCCGTGGACGGAGTTCGGCGGTGGGGGAGACGAGTGGCCCTCTTGCCCCTCCCCCTCCCGCGCGTCGGAGATGCGGTGACATCGCGGCCGAGGCTGCGGGGGATGCCCGGAACAGCCGTGCGGCCCAGCGTGGAGGATCCAGTTCGCGGGCCAGTGGCCGGGAGTCGGTGGCGGTCAGGGGTCCGGCAGTGGCAGCGGGACGATCGGTGAGGGGTTCGGCGATAAGAGTGATGGATGGGAGTCGAGCGGATGACACCCGTGCCGGGGGGCGGACCCGCAGTCCGTCGGTGGAGGTCGCGAGTGGGTCGGGTGTGCCAGGATCAAGAGGGCGTGATGCACAGCCACGACAGCCCTTGCCACGCGGGTCGCGTCCGCACGGTGTGCAGCCAGCGCTTGTGTCGGCAGAATCGGATGACGACAGGTCGGAGGGGGAGCTGTCCGGGTCAGGCGGTGGCGAGGACCCGGGACAACGGGCTTCGATGGAGAACAGTTCTGCGGCTGGTGGACCCAGTCCTGGGCAGCCCGGTAAGTCTAACTCTTCTGTTATTTGTTCTCTATTGCAGGATTTACTGGGTCACGGTGGTGTTGGGGGGGGTTTAGACGCGGCACCTGGGGTGAGTGCTTCCCCGCCGAGGCAGAGGGCAGCAGGGGGGACACTGGATTTGTGGTCTGGGTTAGAGGAGTTGGTCAGGCGTTTTAAGCCGGGCGGGGGTGACAAAGCGTCGCCCGTGGCGGCGTGGGGGCAAACAGGGGGTTTGTCTCAGGTAGCGGGGCCTACAGCGGCTACGTTGGTCCCGGGCGTACAGGTGGGGGAGGTTTCAGGGGAGGTGCAGGCCCCATTGGAAGGGGGGACCGCCACGGCAAGTGGGCAAGTTGTTGCGGGGGAGAAGAACAAGGAGGTGATCAGGCTGGCGGATGCCGCTATGAACGAGATGTACATTTGTTTTGAGGCACCGTTAGGAGTTCACCTCAAGCCGGAAGTCAGAGAAAAGCTGTGGAAGGGTGAGTATGTGGAGATATTCACGTTGCTCCCCTTGGACAAATTCAACCTGGATAGGTTGAGGCCGGAGGAGAGCAAGAAGGAGGATGAAGAAAAGAGGCGTTATCGTCTTATACCTCGTACATTCACCAATTGGTTGCAAGCATTTGCGATCATGGCTTGCGTGATAGGGGAGAAAGCCCCGGAACATTGTTCTGGGCTGTTCATTTATTTGGAGGCGGTTAGCGAAGCGTACAGGACGTATGGTGGCGTAGCTTGGTTGAGGTATGACGAACAGTTCCGGCAGAGGATGGCCATGAGACCTGGAATGCGATGGGATCACAAGGACATTAACTTGTGGATGCGGCTGATGACAGCGTCGCGGGCCTCCAATCAGTTTTTTCAGGGGGGGGTCGGAGGTGCTGCGGCCTCAGGACAACCGACCGAAAAAAGGTGGGGCTACTTCTGGCAGTTCAACGAGGGCACGTGCAAGTACGGAACGAGCTGTCGCTTCAAGCATGTGTGTTCAGGATGTGGGGGTAGTCATGCCTTTGCCAAATGCTTCAAGCGAGGCAAGGGTCGCCCCGGAGATTCTGCGGGAAAAGGGAACGACGCCAATTCGGGTGGAAAGGATGCTCCCCTTTCTCAATAAGTATCCCGACAGGTGCGCGGCTCTGTTGTTGGAGGGTTTCACCAGTGGTTTCAGGATCCCTTGTGCGCCTTTTGCAGTTCCCCCGGCAGCCAAGAACCTCCGTTCCGCCATGCTCCACCCCTTGGTGGTTTCTGAGAAGCTGGCTAAGGAAGTACAATTGGGGCGCATGGCTGGACCGTTCATGGATGCGCCCATGCCTGATTTGGTGGTTTCTCCCTTGGGGGTTGTCCCCAAGAGGGAACCTCAAAAATTTCGATTAATTCATCACCTTTTCTTTCCGAAGGGTGGGTCGGTTAATGATGCTCTGGCGCCGGAGGACTGCACGGTATCTTACACCTCCTTCGACGCGGCAGTGGCATGGGTGCGCAGGTGTGGACGGGGAGCGCTGTTGGCAAAAGCTGATGTCCAATCGGCTTTTCGGTTGCTACCGGTACACCCGGACAGCTTTCGTTTCTTGGGCTGCATGTGGGAGGGCGCTTATTACGTGGACCGTTGTTTGCCCATGGGTTGCTCCATCTCTTGCGCGCTCTTTGAGACGTTTAGTTCGTTCCTAGAATGGGTGGTACGGGATGTATCGGGGATCAGTTCGATCATCCATTATCTGGATGATTTTTTGTGTGTGGGCCCCCCGGGGTCTACCGTTTGCAGTGTCCTTCTGGGGACGTTGCAATACGTGGCCGATCGTTTTGGGGTCCCGTTGGCCCCCGAGAAGATGGAGGGCCCCACGTCGTCCTTAGTTTTTCTGGGCATAGAGCTAGATTCTGTGAGGATGGAATGCCGACTGCCAGAGGATAAGCTGGAAGCGTTGAAGGCGGAAGTGCGTGGTGTTATCGGCCGGCGCAAGTTTCAGCTGCGCCAGATGCAGTCACTGTTGGGTAAGTTGTGTTTCGCCTGCAGCAGTGCCGGCCCAAGACATTGTGCTGCCTGGTACCAAGAATGAAATGCTGCCCCCCCCCAAAAGAAAAATCACGCCCACCAAAATGCCCCCATATTCATTATTTTATATCACGATAACCAAAATGGACCTGTCATGGCTCTATACATGTATATAGGAGTATAAAAGGACCTGTGCGTGGCCGTTGGCCGAGATGTCAGCTGGCCACCCGCGATCGCTCCATAGAGCCAGAACGGGGATCTGTCAATGTAAACAGACAGATCCCCATTCTGACAGGGGAGGAGAGACAGATCTGCTGTTCCTAGTGATTAGGAACAGAGATCTCTCTCCTCCTCCAGTCAGTCCCCATCCCCCCAGTTAGAAACAGCTCCCAGGGAACACATTTAACCCCTTTCCTGACTGTGACATTTATACAGTGATCAGTGCATTTTTATAGCACAGATCGCTGTATAAATGTTACTGGTCCCAAAAAAGTGTCAAGTGTCCAATCTGTCCACCGCAATGTCACAGTTTCGCTAAAAATCGCAGATCACCGCCATTACTAGTAAAAAAATATATAATAATAATAAAAATGCCATAAATCTATCCTCTATTTGGTAGACGCAATAACTTTTGTGCAAACTAATCAATATACACTTATTGCGTTTTTTTTTTTTTTACCAAACATATGTAGAAGAATACATATCGACCTAAACTGATGAAGACATTTTTATTTTTTTGGATGTTTATTATAGCAAAAGTTAAAATAAAAGACAATTTTCAAAGTTGTCGCTATTTTTGTTTATAGCTCAAAAAATAAAAACCGCAGAAGTTATCAAATACCACCAAAAGAAAGCTCTATTTGTTTAGGTACAACGTCACACGACCGCGCAATTGTCAGTTAAATCGATGCTGTGCCGAATCGGAAAAAAATGATTGAAGTGCATTATTTCTATTGTTATATAAAATAAAATAGTTCAACTCACCATAATGCAGAATAAGTGGGAGCCCCGAGTGTGTCACTTGCCGCGTCACCTGCCACCAGATGCAGATTGTCACTTGTTGCGAATTGTCACTTGCCACAATGCCATCTGCCACAAATTGCGGCTGGTCACTTGCCACGATGCCACACATTGCAGATTGTCCCTTGCCACGACATCACCTGCCACACGTAGCGGATTGTCCCTTGCCATGACGTCACCTGCCACACGTCTGACAGAGAGGAGGAGGGGGGGTCTGACAGAGAGGAGGAGGGGGGCGGCTGATAGAGAGGAAAGGGGGCTGATAGAGAGGAGGGGGGGCGGCTGACAGAGCAGATGAGAGAGACGGACCTCAGGAGGGGGGGCGAGGAGGGGGGTGGCTGATAGAGAGGAGGGGGGCCACGGGTGGCTGACAGGGCAGATGAGAGAGACGGACCTCAGGAGGGGGGCGGCTGATAGAGAGGAGGGGGGGTGGCTGATAGAGAGGAAGGGGGGCGGCTGACAGAGCAGATGAGAGAGACGGACCTCAGAAGAGGGGGCGGCTGATAGAGAGGAGGTGGGGCAGTGGGCGGCTGACAGGGAGATGAGAGAGACAGACCTCAAAAGGGGGGGCGGCTGATAGAGAGAGGGGGGCCGCGGGCAGCTGACAGGGAGATGAGAGAGACGGACCTCAGGAGGGGGGGCGGCTGATAGAGAGAGGGGGGGCCGCGGGCAGCTGACAGGGAGATGAGAGACAGACCTCAGGAGGGGGGGCGGCTGATAGAGAGGGGGGGGGGCAGCTGACAGGGAGATGAGAGAGACAGACCTAAGGAGGGAAGGGCGGCTGATAGAGAGAGGGGGGGCCGCGGGCAGCTATCAGCCGCCCTTCCCTCCTTAGGTCTGTCTCTCTCATCTCCCTGTCAGCTGCCCGCGGCCCCCCTCTCTCTGACAGGGAGATGAGAGAGACAGACCTCAGGAGGGGGGGGGGGGCGGCTGATAGAGAGAGGGGGCTGCGGGCAGCTGACAGGGAGATGAGAGACAGACCTAAGGAGGGGGGGGCTGATAGAGGGGGGCCGCGGGCAGCTGACAGGGAGATGAGAGACAGACCTAAGGAGGGGGGGGCGGCTGATAGAGAGAGGGGGGCCGCGGGCAGCTGACAGGGAGATGAGAGAGACAGACCTAAGGAGGGGGGGGCGGCTGATAGAGAGAGGGGGGGCAGCGGGCAGCTGACAGGGAGATGAGAGACAGACCTAAGGAGGGGGCGGCGGCTGATAGAGAGAGGGGGGGCAGCGGGCAGCTGACAGGGAGATGAGAGACAGACCTCAGAAGGGGGGGAGGCTGATAGAGAGAGGGGGGGCCGCGGGCAGCTGACAGGGAGATGAGAGACAGACCTGAGGGGGGGGGCTGATAGAGAGAGGGGGGGCCGCGGGCAGCTGACAGGGAGATGAGAGACAGACCTCAGTTCTCCTGTGACACAGGGCTAGTTAGGACTCCGGGAGCATGCAGGGCTGGCGCGATTACCCACAGTCCAGCTCCTCCGCTCCTCCAGGCGAATCACAAGCCTCATGTCTGCTGTCCGTCCCTCCCACATAACCTGCTCTTGGAATCCTTCAACGGGCGGGCTTTTTGGATGGCTGGGCCTGTTAGCAATTTCGATCTGGACTTGTTTACGGATGCGGCTGGCTCCACGGGGTATGGGGCGTTCTGTCAGGGTAAATGGAGCGCGGCTCCGTGGCCGAAGGAGTGGGAGGAAGCAGGGTTCCTGAAGAACCTGGTACTATTGGAACTTTTCCCAATTGTGGTGGCGTTTGAACTTTGGGGGGATTCCTTTCGGAATCTCAAGGTACGCCTAAACTGCGACAACATGGGAGTGGTTCAGGTAGTGAATCGCGTGTCGGCCGCGTCACAACCAGTGGTGCGTTTGCTGAGACATTTGGTTTTGCGCTGCTTGCATTTGAATGTATTTGTTTACGCAGTACATCTTCCGGGCGTAGATAACACTATGGCTGACGCTTTGTCTCGTTTTCAGTGGGACAGGCTCCGGGAGTTGGCACCAGCAGCGGAGCTGCGCGGGGTTACTTGTCCCGGCTGGATGTGGGACATTGCTTTGACAGCGCAGCACAGTGGATTAAACGGTCGGTGAGTGGGGCCACGTGGAAAGCCTATGCTAAGGTTTGGCTGGAGTGGAGGTCATTTGTTCAGGGACTGGAACTTTCCCCGGTGGGGGGTGAAGCGGGAGTGGCTTTGATTTATTTTCTTACGTTGAAAATGGAGCGAGGCGTTTCTGTGTCCGCGGTGGACCGTACACTAGCGGGTTTGGCTTTCCTGTTCAAATGGCATGGTTGCAGGGACCATACAAAAGACTTTTGGGTGAAACAGACAGTGAAGGGTTACAGGAAAGGCCGGAGGGCGGCTGATAGTCGCAGGCCGGTCTCATTCGTAATGTTGCAGAAATTGTTCCTGCATTTACATTCCGTGTGCAGTTCGGAATATGAGTGTCAGTTGTTCCGGGCAGCATTCGCGCTTGCCTTTTTTGGGGCCCTAAGGGTAGGAGAGCTGGTCAGTTCTTCCAGACGGGCGCCGGGGGGCTTGTTGGCCCGGGATGTGGAGTGTTCGGGAGACTCGGTGGGGATATGGGTGAGTAGGTCCAAAACGGATCAAGTTGGAAAAGGTATGCGGCTTCAGTTGTTTCGCATCCCTGAGGCGTCAATCTGTCCTGTACGGGCGGTGGAATCCTTTTGTTCCATGCGTCCGGGACTCGAGGGTTCTTTTCTGATGCACCGGGATGGGTCAGCGCTGTCTAGGTTTCAATTCATAGCAGTGTTCAAAAAATGTTTGGTGGCAGCGGGGTATGACCCGAAGGGTTATGCTTCTCACTCCTTCCGCATTGGGGCAGCTACAGAGGCGGCTAGGGCAGGACTGGAGGCGGACGCAGTCAGGAGGATTGGGAGGTGGGAGGCTGATAGGTTTCGACTTTATATTCGCCCACAGCTGTTACAGGAGTAGGGTGCATTGGGTGGGGGCCGTGTGTGGAATGGGGGGTGTATGGACTGTACGTGCCAATAAATCGTTGTTTTGTTTTATTTCCATGTTTTTTCAGGTGGTGAACCCATACTAGTTTGGATTCTGGGTCACTCGTACGTGTTCTGGGGGGCAAGACGGGCTGATGTTCGGCCCAATGGAAGGCAGTTGGGGATTCCCCTTCGAGAAGCCCAGGTCCGTTGGATCGGGGTGCCGGGCATGACGTGGACTGGGGTTATGCCAGACATACAGAGGTTCGCAGGTCGGGAGAGGGCACCGGATATACTGGTGTTGCATGCGGGAGGTAACGACATGGGGGCCAGATCTATGCACCAACTGATACGGGATATAAAATTAGATTTTTTAAGATTGCGCACAGCATACCCGGGTATGGTGGTGGTTTGGTCGGATATGGTGGGCAGGACGTCTTGGCGTTGGGCATGGTCGGTGGAAAAAGTTAATAAGGCCCGGATTAAAGTTAACAAAGAAGTGGGGAGATTTTTTATGAGGAATGGTGGCCTCGTGGTGCGCCACCGAGAGTTGGAAGTCGATACTTGGAGGTACCTAAGGGGAGACGGGGTCCACCTGAATGCAGTGGGCATTGACCTGTGGAACCTGGGTTTGCAGGAGGGAATTCAGCGGGCCCTGAGGGTGTGGGGTTGCACGCAAGGGTAAGGCTTTACCCCTTGCGAGCTGTGGCGGTGTTTTGTTGCTGGAACATGAGGTAAAGTGGAAGTTCTGGAGAAAAAGGTGGTACCCATACGTGGTATGGGGTTATTGAGTACCTTCCGATCAACAAGGGTTAACCAGGAAGGGGGGAAAATTGTAGGGCACTGCGGCCAGGTGTACCGCCTCCGAGTCGGTGTCTTGCGACTGGAGGCCTAAGGGATATGTTAGTCCCAGTGCCCAAGTTGGGAGTTGGTGGTCTATAAGACCACTAGGGGTATTGTAAGTGTTAAAATGTTATTTTAAACGGTTATTTAAATGGTTATTTATTTTATGTAAAAGTTGTTAAATAAATAGGCCGGAAGGCCAATTTTACTCCACAACCTTGTCAGTCGTTATTTATGAGGATTGGTACAAGGGGTGGGTAAGATATATAGAGGGTAAGTCGGAGCGGAGGATCGGTCCTTAACATGTCAAGCTCCTATTCACACCAATGGGGTTTAGACTCAGCACCCAAACTTTATTCATGTTCGCTGAACCCCGGAGTGTTCGGCTCTTCACTAGCCAAGTCAGGACTCTGGGGCTGCACTCTGGGACCCCTATAATGAGTAAGTTGACTACCCCTAATTTGGAGTGTTATGCTGCCCATCCTTTTATAAAAGTTTATGTATAGCCAAAACGTTTTTGTTTTTATTTGGATAGAGTGCAGACAGGTTAAAGTGATATTAAAGGAAATAAAAAAACAAAAAAAAAAACAAACATGTCATACTTACCTGCTCTGTGTAGTGGTTTTGCACAGAGCAGTCCCGATCCTCCTCTTCTCGGGTCCCCCACCGGAGCTCCTGACCCCTCCCTCCTGCCGAGTGCCCCCAGAGCAGTGATTCTCAAACTGTGTGCTGCGTGAGATTTGCAGGTGTGCTGTGGGAGTTTTGAAAAATATTTAAAATCACTAGCGTTTTGAGACCTTTAACATAGCGAAAAATGAAATGGTAAACCAATGAGGCAAAAGTTAAAAGTAACATATATAAAAATGCAATCAAGTCTGGAACTCTGGAAGAGAAACTGTTAAATCAAAAGCAAGGAAGCAAGTGAAAGTACATAGATGATTACAATCACTTCAATCTGATTTGCTTGTGAAAGCAGGCACATCCTTCACATTCAATTTAAATAAAATATATGTAAAAATAAATAAGTTCTTCACCACAAAAATCGTTCAATCTTTTCAGGTATGCGGTGAAATTTTTTAGATCTTTTTGGTGTGCCGCAAGACAAAAATGTTTGAGAAACACTACCCCAGAGCAAGCAGCTTGCAATAGGGGCCAGGGTCGATTTGATTTAAATCACTAGTAAAAAGGCTTGAATTAAATCAACTCGATTTAAATCATAATTTTTAAAGAGCAAATGTCATCTCTGTCTAGCAGCGGCTCTTCCTTTGACCCGGTGTTGACTCACCGACAGTCCCATTCACTTTAATGGGACGGCTTGTGATGTGGCAGTGACACAACAAGGTGAGGGACGTGGCGGCAGCAGGTGAGTGGGTGCCCGCTAACAGGCACTGCCATGATGGATCTGAAATGACAGGTGCTCTTTAAAGCCCCGTACACACGATCTGTTTGACCAGTGATTCTCAACCAGGGTTCCGTGGAACCCTAGGGTTCCTCCAGAGGCTGCTAGGGGTTCCTTCAGCATTGGGCAATTTCTGCCTCTCAGATAAGTTCACACTGACCCCATTGATCTTTTTAGCTATCTGTAAGGAGGTAATTCTTCCCAATTGCCACAAGTGTAAGGACCATCCTTCCAAATGACCGTCACACTAATGTATCATGAGTTGTAGAGTTCAAATTTTTAGCAGGGGTTCCCTGAGACCGGAGAACTATTTCAAGGGTTCCTCTGTGTTGAAAAGGTTGAGAAAGGCTGTGTTTGACTGATGAAAACCGTCCGATGGATGGTTTTCATCAGACCAACCGATCGTGTATGGGACCCATCGGTCTTTTTTCCATCGGTTGTAAAAAATAGAACTTGTTTTAAAATTTTCCGATGGATAAAAAACCGATGGGAATTTCCGATCGTCTATGGGCAAGTCCATCGGTTAAAAAACCCACGCATGCTCAGAATCAAGTCGACGCATGCTCAGAAGCATTAAACTTAATTTTTCTCGGCTCATTGGAGTGTTTTACGTCACCGCGTTTGGAACGGTCGGTTTTTTGACTGATGGTGTGTGGCCAAGACTGATGAAAAACAGTTTCATCGGATTTCCGATGGACAAATACATCGGACGAAAATCCATAGGTTATCCGATCGTGTGTACGGGGCTTAAATGTAAGGACTCATTCTTGCTGGTAGTTAGAATCTTTAATATTTGCAAACAAAATGAAGGTTACCTATTTAGAATAATAAGCTTTCATGTTAGTAAAACAGCGATATCAGAACCGATTCAATCATACAGTTTGTAATGTACATAGATTTGCAAAACAATGGGATAAAGAAATATTCCTGAACTTTGTTTCACATGGTTATTGTGAAATTGTGTAAATGCATCAATGCAGTGCATGTTATCTCAACTTGCAGAGCTTGGATTCATTCAATGAGTTTACCAAAAATATAAATATTGCAGAATATACAGCCTTATGTTACATAACTAAGCTCCATTTCATGTTGAATAAACTAAATTATTAATGTACCGTATCTTAAATAGAAAACTATCTTTAGATAGATTTTTTACTTCAAATGTATTGTTTTAAAATAAATTTGATAAAAATCGAAAAAAAAATCGATTTATATAAAAAAAATAAGATTTTTTTAAATCATTGATTTATATCCACCCTGATGGGGGCACCCAAGCAGGGGCACTCCCAAGCCACTGCTCTGCGGGTTTTATCCACACACAGAGCCACGGCTCAGCCCTGCTCCCTCTCCCTCCTCATTGACTCACTGACTCCCCCAAGCCAATGGCTCCCCCTGCTGTCTCAGCCAATGAGGGGGGAGAGTTCCCAGAGACCCGAGACTCTTGTGCACATCGCTGGATCGTGTCGGTGCTCAGGTATATATTAAGGGGACTGGAAGGCTGCTGGGCACGGAGGGTTTTTTACCTTAATGCATAGAATTCATGAAGGTAAAAAACCTTGGGCCTTTAGAACCACTTTAAAACAGTTGTCAGTTTACTTTTTGCTGTCTGAATTGCAGCAGAAAGTGATAGAAAATGAGAAGAATCACCACTTTAAAGAGTTGTCACTGTCTCCATTGGAAGATTTACCCTCACCTCTAATGCCCCATACACACGATCGGAAATTCCGTCGGAAAAAACTTGGATGGTTTTTCCGACGGAATTCCGCTCAAGCTTGGCTTGCATACACACGGTCACACAAGTTCTCTGAACTTTCGACCACCAAGAACGCGGTGACGTACAACACTACGACGAGGCGAGAAAAAGAAGTTCAATGCTTTCAAACTTGCATCAAATTGTTTCCGAGCATGCGTGGGTTTTTTCCTGTCGGAATTGCATACAGACGACCAGGAATTTGTTCCGTGGGAAAAATTGAGAACCTGCTCTCTATCTAAGTCCGTCGGAAATTCCGACAGAAAAAGTCAGATGGGGCATACACACGGTCGGAATATCTGACGAAAAGCTCCCATCGGAAATTCCGACCGTGTGTGCGCGGCATTAGAAGCTGGATTTCCCATTATTTTCCATTTCGGTGATAATAGTCAGCAGGACAAATAGAGAGGCTGAATCAGGACACAGGCAAATTTTTTAATCTATCAAAAATTCAAATCCATTTCTTCTAAAGGCAAATTAGAAAATAATAATGTTTTGCTTATGCATGATCTTTAAAGCCTAAGTGGAGCCGAATTCACAAGCAGTATAATCAGCACAAGGGTCATAACTTAGTCAGTAGAATTTGTTCCCATTATCTTCTGGCACCCCAGGATTTACCACAACTAAGGGACTGTAACAGGAAAGCCTGGCTATGCCCGCCCTTTCTGCCCAGATCTGCCATTTATAGAAACTGTACTACAGCTTCTATGAATAAAACAGGATCTATGAATGGAGGGGGCAGAGCTATCAACCATACGCCTGTCCGCCATTCATAGCTCACTTTTACAGAATTCATAGTAAAGCTTCTATGAGTGGCAGATCTGGGCAGAAAAGGCAGGCATAGCCAAGCTCTCTTGTTGAGAGCCTGTGACAGTCCATTAACCCCCACCACACCAGAAGATTATGGTGGGGGGGGGGGGTGCAGGACAAAGGGAGATTTACACTAACAAAAGAGGAATCAGCATATAGAACATAGAATACATCCTACTGACTGAAAGCTATGTCCCTTGTGCTGATTTTCTGTTTGTGATTTTGGCTGCACTTAAGCCTCGTACACACGTTCGGATTTTCGGTAGACAAAGCGTCAGACTTTTGTCTGAAGAGAGCGTGCCTGGATTTTGTCTTGCATACTAACGGCACAATTGTCGGCCAACAAACAGGAACGTAGTGACGTACTAGACGTACTACGTGGAATTTCAGCTCTTGAGCGCCACCCTTTGGGCACCTTCTGCTAATGTCGTGTTTGGTGAGCATTGATTCCGAGCCTGCGTGTTTGTACTTTGGACTTTTGTGTGACGGACTTGTGTACAGACGAGATGAAAATTTGACAACAGACCGTTGTCCGCCGAAAATTTACTAGCCTGCCATCCAACATTTGTTGGCGGTAAGTTGGACAACAATTGTCTGATATATATAGCGTACAAACGGTTTGATTTTCGACCAACAGTCTGTCATTACACAATTCCCTGCCAAAAATTTGATCGTGTGTACGAGGCTTTAGGCTTTAAGTCCCAGCCACTGGTGGTAAGGCTGATTTCTGTGGACTGTAAATTGTCTTGTTACTAGAGAGTGACTAGGGTGACCACATTTCCAAACTGCCATTCAGGGACACACCCCCTCTCTCACCTTCCCCAAAAAAAGATGAAGGGGGGGCAGGGGAAATGCAGTCTCGGGGTTGATGGGGAATTTGGCGGCGGGTTATTTGTCAGGTGAATGTGCCACTTGCCACCAGATGCAGTGCCGCTTGCCACCCATAGCCTGCCACCAGATGCAGTGCTTCTGTCACTCCCTCTGCATGAGCCGCGTGCGTAGAAGGAAAGGAGAGGCGTCACTATCTAGAGATTGAAGATCACACCAGTCCCTGCTGCTTGCCGCTGGGTGCCAGAGAAGGAGGAGGTGCAGAGGTGGGTGGGGACAGCAGTGCTGCGCTAGGCGCAGGCCTCGCTCCCAGTCTCACTGTCTGAGAGTAAATTGTCACTGGTTGCAAGATGCCAGGCAGCGCTGGCCCTAGCAACCAGTTCCGGAAATGTAGTTATTAGTTAGTAGGGGGTGGCTGTGTCCTCTATTTCATTCCGGGACATTGTATTGTCCCGGAATGAAGGTGCCCAGGACCCAGGACAGACATGTCAATTGCGGGACAGTCCCGGGCAATCCGGGACACGTGGGCACCCTAAGAGTGACACATGTTTAAATTCTCAGCTAACCTCATGGCTTGCATACAAAGCTTGGTTTTCAATGGTAACACTACAGGATCCAGTATTAGTGATAATTGGGTTATTTCGTAGTCAATGTTTTTACACGATCAATGAAGCGTAAGTAAGGAAGTGTGCTAATGGACTGCTTCCTAACTCTTTCCATATACTAGTTATTCATATATTAAAAAGATTGCACAATTGTTTTCCTATATTGTTAGTTAAAACTAGTATCGGTCAATGCGTATCTAATACCTAAGGGTACTTTCTATGTGTGTTGCAGACTTTCTGGTTTCTCCCTTTCCCCTACATATCACGGTTCTCTATTGTTCAGTCTGCCATGAGAGATCTGTTACCTGTTTATGCTCTGTTTGGCAAATATTCATTTGTGTGTTCTCCTGCCTCAGTGACGCACTGTATGATTGATTCTGCATTATTTGGTCTCTTTTAACTCAGCAGTTGTATGACAGAATATAAAAGCCACATAAGATTATTTACATTGTACTAACAAATTCATTGTGGTAGAATAAATAAAAGGATAGTAAGAAGTAACTTCTCCAGCTAAAAGAGCAGGAGCCAACAAGCAGAAAATAGTTCAGCAAGACTCTTCCAGTAGGCAAAGAAAAGAAAAAGAAAACTACTGGTAGCAGAATATCCAGCCTCTGAATATTAACCACTTCAGCCCCGGACCATTTTGGCTGGTTAAAGACCAGGCCCCTTTTTGCGATTCGGCACTGCGTCGCTTTAACTGACAATTGCGCGGTCGTGCGACGTGGCTCCCAAACAAAATTGGCGTCCTTTTTTTCCACAAATAGAGCTTTCTTTTGGTGCTATTTGATCACCTCTGCTGTTTTTGATTTTTGCGCTATAAACAAAAATAGAGCGACAATTTTGAAAAAATACAAATTTTTTACTTTTTGCTATAATAAATATCCCCAAGAAATAGATAAAAAAAAAATTTTTTCCTCAGTTTAGGCCGATACGTATTCTTCTACATATTTTTGGTAAAAAAAAAAAAAAAATCACAATAAGCGTTTATTGATTGGTTTGCACAAAAGTTATAGTGTCTACAAAATAGGGGATAGTTTTATGGCATTTTTATTAATATATATATATTTTTTTTTTACTAGTAATGGCGGCGATCATCGATTTTTATCGTGACTGCGACATTATGGCGGACACATCGGACACTTTTGACACATTTTTGGGACCAGTGCTATAAAAATGCAGAGATTACTGTGAAAATGACACTGGCAGTGAAGGGTTTAACCTCTAGGTGGCGCTGTAGGGGTTAAGTGTGACCTAATGAGTGATTCGTACTGTAGGGGGGCGTGGCTTGGCGTGTGATGTCACTGATCGTGGTTCCCTATGACAGGGAACAAACAGACGATCACTGACATGCCACTAGGAAGAACGGAGAAAGGTTTGTTTACACTTACCTCTCCCCGTTCTTCAGCTCTGTGACCCGATCGCGGGAAACCGGCGACGATCGGGTCCGCAGGTCCCAGGGAAGCTTCGGACCGGGTTGTGAGCACGCCGCCGGCGGCGCACGCGCGACTCATGGGCAGGTTCTTAAAGGGGACGTACCTGTACGCCCTTGTGCCTGTCCGTCCCATTCTGTCGACGTACATCGTCGTGTGGCGGTCCTTAAGTGGTTAAAGTGTCACTAAAAGCAAAAGTTTTTTTTAAAATTTTGGGCAGAGTAAGGGAGGGTTATAACCTTTGCAAGATTTTTTTTTTTTTACCATCTGTGTCCCATTGTGGAGATTTCCCTTCACTTCCTGTCCCATAGCCAAACAGGAAGTGAGAGGAAATCCCTCCAAATTGAGGGAATCCTGGGGCGTCACCAAAACTAACATCTCCATTGGCAGCTTTCCCCTCTATTACTCTTCTGGTGTCAACCCAAAATGTAGGATTTATTTTACTTTCACTTTGGATGAGAACAGTAAACAGGACATATTGACAGGGTGAATCTACATAATTGGGACATAAACAACAATAAAACCTGACAAGAGTTTTAATCCCTCTTTACTCCATCCAAAACTAAAAAAAATATCAATATCAGTATTAAAAAGAAATACTCTATATTGTCAAAAATATTGGGACACCTTCCTTTGCACGCAAGTGAACTTTAATGGCATCCCAGACTTAGTCTGTAGGGTTCAATATTGAGTTGGCCCACCCTTTACAGCTATAACAGCTTCAACTCTTCTGGGAAGGCTGTCCACAAGGTTTTGGAGTGTGTCTATGGGAATGTTTGACCATTCTTCCAAAAGCGCATTTGTGAGGTCAGGCACTTATGTTGGACGAGAAGGCCTGGTTTCCAATCCCTGCTCTAATTAATCCCAAAGGTGTTATATCGGGTTGAGGTCAGGACTCTGTGCAGGCCAGTAAAGTTCCTCCGCGCCAAACTCGCTCATCCATGTCTTTATGGACCTTGCTTTGTGCACTGGTGCACAGTCATGTTGGAACAGGAAGGGGCCATCCCCAAACTGGTAGCACAAAGTTGGGAGCATGAAATTTCCCAAAATATCTTGGTATGCTGACACCTTTAGGTTGGGTTCACACTTGTGCGGTGCGAATTCCAGCTCTGTTATCTCTGCAAGGAGATAAGAGAGCTGTTCAGCGTTTTATGTGCGGTGGAACATGCAAACTTACTGACCTGGGAGAGGGGGGGGGGGGGGAGAAGTGTAGTGAGCATTGAAAAAAGTCCTGTTCAGAACGGAAGACATCTGCGAATCAGATGTGTGGCCATAGAAGATAATGGGCCTGAATTCGCACCTGAGCCACACCGCAATGTCTAGAAAACGCACGCTTTTTTTAGTAATGTGCAGTGCGAATGCATCGCACATATGTGAACCAGCCTCATTGAAAATAATTTCTTTTTTAATGTTATGCGAATTGGATGCGGTGTAAGCCGCAACCAATTCGCATAGGTGTGAACCAGGCCTAAGAGCCTAACTTCTGAAAAACAACCCCACACCATAACCCCCCTCCACCAAATGATTTGAATCAGTGCACAAAGCAAGGGCCATAAAGACATGGATGAGCGAGTTTGGGGTACAGGAACTTGACTGACCTGCACAGAGTCCTGACCTCAACCCGATAGAACATCTTTGTGATCAACTAGAGAGGAGACTGCGAGCCAGGCCTTCTCGTCCAACATCAGTGCCTGACCTCACAAATGTGTTTCTGGAAGAATGGTCAAACATTCCCATAGACACACCTAAACCTTGTGGACAGCCTTCCCAGAAGAGTTGAAGCTGTTATAGCTGCAACGGGAGGGCCAACTCAATATTGAACCCTGCGGACTAAGACAGGAATGCCATTAAAGTTCATGTGTATATAGGCAGGCATCCCAATACTTTTGACAATATAGTGTATATCTAATGCCGCGTACACACGACCGTTTTTAATGACGAGAAAAATTAAATTTTTTAAAATGGTCATTAAAAATGATCGTGTGTGGGCTTCAGAGCATTTTTCACGACGTGAAAAACGGCCATGAAAAAATTGGAACATGCTCTAATTTTTCTCGTAGTTTTTCTCGTCATGAAAAACGGCCGTGTGTAGGCTTTAACGACGTGAAAAAAATGCGCATGCTCAGAATCAAGTATGAGACGGGAGCGCTCGTTCTGGTAAAACTAGCGTTCGTAATGGAGATAGCACATTCGTCACGCTGTAACAGACTGAAAAGCACGAGGCTGAAAAGCGTGAATCGTCGCTCAACAAACATGAAGGGTGGCGCCATCCGAATGGAACTTCCCCTTTATAGTGCCGTCGTACGTGTTGTACGTCACCGCGCTTTACTCGAACATTTTTTTCCACGATAGTGTGTGGGCAAGGCAGGCTTGAGAAGAATCACGTCGAGAAAAATTAAGTTTTTTTCAATGAAATTAAAAACGGTTGTGCTTAAGCCTCGTACACACGACCGTTTTTCTCGTCAAGAAACGACAAGAAACCTGTTGGGAGAACTTTCTTGCCCAGAAAAAAGTTTGTGTGTATGGTTTCTTGTCAAGAAAACTGCCGGGAATCTCGACGAGAAAAATAGAGAACCTGCTCTCTATTTTCTCGTCAGGATTCTCGTTTTTCTCGTCGGGATTCTCGTCGGCCTGTTTCCCGACGAGAAAACCGGTCGTGTGTATGCTTTTTGCGCATGCTCAGAATCAAGTATAAAACAGGAGCGCTCCTTCTGGCAAAACTAGCGTTCGTAATGGAGATAGCACATTCGTTGCGCTAAAACGAACTGAAAGCACGAAGATTGAAAAGCGTGAATCGTCTCTCCCCAAACTTTTACTAACACGCAGTAACACGAGATCAACAAAAGCAGCCCAAGGGGTGGCGCCATTGAAATTGAACTTCCCCTTTATACTGCCGTCGTACGCGCTGTACGTGACCACGCTTTCCAACTACGAGATTTGGAATTGATTGTGTTTATGCAAGTATCGAGAAAAACAAAGTTTTTTTTTTTACGACGAGATTCTCGGTCGTGTGTACGAGGCTTAAGTCCAAATTAAAGCCTAACTTCAGGTTCTGTGTTACTTGAAATAGTTAGTTTGAGCCAAGCTGGCCCAAGCAAATTATTTCCATTACTAAGAAATGTGACTGCTGTCAGCCCTATATAAACTGTATGTAGCATCAGCTACAGTCGTGCTCAAAAGTTTGCATACCCTGGCAGAAATTGTGAAATTTGGCATTAATATTGAAAATATTACTGATCATGCCAAAAAACTGTCTTTTATTTAACCTCTTCCCACCTGGCATATAGCTAAATGACAGCCGCAGGAACCCTTCGTCCCTCCGGGCGGCCGTCATATGAAGTCCTGGGATTCCCTGCAGTGTGGAGAGAGCGCAGGCACCGCCGCCGGCGCGTGCGCGCACTCGCCACATTACTGGGGACCCGATGCGCGTGCCCGGCGGCCGCGATGTCCGCCGGGCACCCGCGATTGCTCGTCACAGAGCAGGGACGTGGATCTGTGTGTGAAAACACACAGATCCATGTCCTGTCGGGTGAGAGGAGACCGATCCGTGTGTTCCCATTACAGAGGAACACCGATCGGTCTCCTCCCCTTCTGAGTCCCCTCCCCCTACAGTTAGAATCACTACCTAGGTAACATATTTAACCCCTTGATCGCCCCCTAGTGTTAACCCCTTCCCTGCCAGTCACATTTTTACAGTAATCAAAGCATTTTTATAGCATGGATCGCTGTATAAATGTGAATGGTCCCAAAATAGTGTCAAAAGTGTCCGATATGTCCGCCGCAATGTCACAGTCACGATAAAAATCGCAGATCGCCGCCATTACTAGTAAAAAAACATAATAATAATAAAAATGACAGAATTCTATCCCCTTTTTTGTAAATAGTTTGCTATAACTTTTGCGCAATCCAATCAATATACGCTTATTGCGATTTTTTTTTTACCAAAAATATGTAGAAGAATACATATCGGCCTAAACTGAGGAAAAAAATTGTTTTTGAAAAAAAAATTGGGGTATTTATTATAGCAAAAAGTAATAAATATTGTGTTTCTTTTCAAAATTGTCTTTTTTTTTTTTTTTTTTTGCGGAAAAAATAAATACTGCAGAGGTGATCAAATACCACCAAAAGAAAGCTCTATATGTGGGGAAAAAAATGATCAAAATGAATTTAGGTACATCGTTGCATGACCGCACAATTCTCATTCAAAATGTGACAGCGCTGAAAGCTGAAAATTGGCCTGGGCAGGAAGGGGGTGAAAGTGCCCGTTATGGAAGTGGTTAAGGATAGCAATCACATTAAGCCATTTATTATCACATAGTTTTTTGGATCCTTTTTAAATCATAATGATAACAGAAATCACCCAAATGGCCCGATCAAAAGTTTACATACCCTGGAATGGTTGGCCTTGGTACAGACACAGAAGGTGGCACACACAGGTTAAAATGGCCATTAAAGGTTAATTTCCCACATTTGTGGCTTTTTAAATCACAATTAGTGTCTGTGTATAAATAGTCAATGAGTTTGTTAGCTCTCACATGGATGCACTAAGCAGGCTAGACACTGAGCCATGTAGAGGTAGAAAAGAACAGTCAAAAGACCTGCGTAACAAGGTAATAAAACTTTATAAAGATGGAAAAGGATATAAAAAGATATGAAAAGCCTTAAATATGCCAGTCGGTACTGTTTAATCACTTACTAAGAAGTGGAAAATTAGGGGCTCTTTTGATACCAAGCCAAGTTCAGGTAGACCAAGAAAGATTGCAGCCACAACTGGCCGAAGAATTGCCCAGGATACAAAGAAAAACCCACAGGTAACCGAAGGAGAAATACAGGCTGCTCTCCAAAAAGACAGTGTGGCTGTTTTTAAGGAGCACAATTTAACGATACTTGAACAAAAAAGAGCTGCATGGTCAAGTTGCCAGTAGGGAAGAGTCCGTGGTTCGAGTCGCACGTAAGTTCGACTAGAACATCGGGTGTTCATTTGTTCTAAAATGAACTGAACATATGGGCAGAGGCGTATCTAGTGAAAATGGCGCCTATGGCAAGAACTGAAACTGCACCCCTGTCAAAACATTTAAAACCCATCTTTCAGATAACCTTAACAAAAAAAAAAACAGTTGACAAAACTACAAGTCAAACTCTTTAACCACTTGACAACTGGGCACATAACCCCCTTCCTGCCCAGGCGAAATTTCAGGTTTCAGCGCCGTCACGCTTTGAATGACAATTGCGCGGTCGTTCGACGTGGCTCCCAAACGAAATTTACGTCCTTTTTTTCCCACAAATAGAGCTTTCTTTTGGTGGTCTTTGATCATTTCTGCGGTTTTTATTTTTTGCGCTATAGACAAAAATAGAGCGACAATTTTGAAAAAAACAATATTTTTAAATTTTTGCTATAATTAATATCCCATTTTTTTTTTAAAATAACTATTTTTTTCCTCAGTTTAGGCCGATACGTATTCTACATATTTTAGGTAAAAAAAAAAAAATCGCAATAAGCGTATAGTGATTGGTTTGCGCAAAAGTTATAGCGCCTACAAAATAGGGAATAGAATTATGATTTTTTTAAAATTATTTTTTAATTTATTTTTTTTACTAGTAATGGCGTCGATCTGCGATTTTTTTTTTTGTGACTGTGACATTACGGCGTACACATCGGACACTTTTGACACATTTTTGGGACCATTCACATTTATACAGCGAACAGTGCTAAAAATATGCACTGATTACTGTATAAATGTGACTGGCAGGGAAGGGGTTAACCACTAGGGGGCGATCAAGGGGTTAATATGTTCCCTGCTAGATGTTCTTACTGTGGGGGGAGGGGACTGACTGGGGGAGGTGACTGATGGTTGTCCCTATGTACAAGGGACACACCATCGGTCTCCTCTCCCCGACAGGACGTGGATCTCTGTGTTTACACACAGAGATCCACGTCCCTGGCTCTGTGACAGCCGATCGCTCGTACGTGGCGGACATCGCGGCCGCCAGGCACGCGCATCGGCACTCGCCTGACACGGCGGGCACAGTTTTTCCCCGACGCGCGCCCGCGGTGGCGCGCATCGCGGAAGTAAATAAGAGGACGTCCATAGACGTCCTATAAGCAATTGACGACCGCTTTGCGGACGTCTTTTGCTTATAGCCCGGGCGCGAAGTGGTTAATCTTCCAATTAACAAATTATGGATTGGCACTACATGAAAATTACAACTGCACCTTCCTTGCTTTCACTGATGCAAACTGCAGCTGATGCACTGATGCAAACCAGCACCCATAAATGCAGTAATATAAGCACTCATAAATGCAGTAACATCAGCACCCATAAATGCGGCCTTACCAGCACCCATAAATGCGGCCTTACCCTCACCCATAAATGCAGTAATATCAGCACCCATAAATGCAGTAATATCAGCACCCATAAATGCGACCTTATCAGCACCCATAAATGCAGTAATATCAGCACCCATAAATGCAGTAACATCAGCACCCATAAATGCGGCCTTACCAGCACCCATAAATGCAGTAATATCAGCACCCATAAATGCGACCTTACCAGCACCCATAAATGCAGTAATATCAGCACCCATAAATGCAGTAATATCAGCACCCATAAATGCAGTAACATCAGCACCCATAAATGTGGCCTTACCAGCACCCATAAATGCGACCTTACCAGCACCCATAAATGCAGTAATATCAGCACCCATAAATGCAGTAATATCAGCACACATAAATGCAGTAACATCAGCACCCATAAATGCGGCCTTACCAGCACCCATAAATGCGGCCTTACCAGCACCCATAAATGCGGCCTTACCAGCACCCATAAATGCAGTAACATCAGCACCCATAAATGCGGAGGAATTGTGCGATGTATGGGCACTTAGCAGGAGGGACAGAGACAGAGAGCGGCCTCCATGTAGCGGATCATGAGATGTACGGGCACAGCACTGGGCAGAAAGGCAGAGTGGAATGGAACAGGGACACGCAGCGGTGCAGGGGATGTTTCCTCATAATGGATACAGTCCTCTGCCACTGCTGCGCCAGCGCCTCTGACACTGTACAGAGGGAGAGAGGGAGTAGGATCACCAGGGGTCCTGTCTGCTTAGCACACACGCACAATCGCACATGATGTTGACTTTAAGGCCTCTTTCACACTGGGGCGGTGGGGGGCGTTGTTTACCATTGTTTTCGCTGCGCTATTCAGCCCCGAGTGGGGATCTTTTAACCCCCGCTAGCGGCCGAGAAAAGGTTAAAAAAAAGGCCTGTAAAGCGCCGCTTTGATTTCAATGGGCAGGGGTGCTTTAGGAGCCGCTCCTACAGTGCCTCAAAGATGCTGCTTGCAGGACATTTTTTAGCAACCTGCTAGCGCACCGCTCCAACACTGGAGTGAATAAAGGGGCTCTTTCAGGGTGCTTTGCAGGCGCTATTTTTTGCGTTATAGCGACTGCAAAGCGCCTCAGTGAGAAAGGGGTCTTAGGCTACTTTCACACTGAGGTGCTTTGCAGGTGCTACAGCGCTACAAAATTGCGCCTGCAAAGCGCCCTGAAAGAGCCTCTTTTTTCACCCCAATGTGAAAGCCCAAGGGCACGGGCCCAAACAGAAGCAAGCAGCCAATCATATATAGTGCTTGCTCAATATGGATTAAATAAATTGTAATTATGCATAGCCATAGATATCATAAATAAAGTGATTTGTGCAACAGCAGGTACTACTTGCACAAATCACTTTATTTATGATAACTATGGCTATGCATAATTACAATTTATTTAATCAATATTGAGCAAGCAGGCACTACAGTATACTGGCACACATCATTAACCCTGACTGACTTCACAGTGAAAACTTTCTCTAATAAAAAAAATACTTTATTTACAATGTACACTGACTAGTACCTGCTGCAGTTGCTGCCTGGCTCTGGGGTTCGGGTTCCAGAGTCCAGTTCAGTTGAAGTTCTCCTCCTCAGCGACGGCGACCTCACGTGACGTCACCGACCCGCTCGCGCTCAGGGAGAAGATGGAAGCAGCGCAGAGGAAGAAAGCTCCACCTCCGCCAGTTAGCCGAATGACGGTCTGGAGAGTGGAGACACAGTGGACGGTCCCACTCATCTACAAACATGGGGGTGCCCGCGCCTGTCACTCTCCTACACACTGCCATCCAGCCAAGTAAGAGTGAAGTGTCATGCCGCATTGCCGCTGCCGGGGGCTATAGTGCGGGAGGCGGCCCGCAGGAGGGATTTTTGTTTTCATTTAGTTTGCAAGCAGTAGAAGCGTGGTGCAAAGCCTCTAGGGCAGAGCCAAACCAGTCGATAGTCATTAGCCTCCCTGGGGAGGAATGGTCGACTGAGACGGTAGAGGAGTTAATGAAGTCAGTGTCCCCAGATCACACACCGTGGGTGACGGAGATAAAGTCAGACCCAGACGTCTCATATCAGTATGCACTAGTGGAGTACTGGGACGGGATGCCAGAGGCTTGCAAGCGCAAGTGTGTGCGGACGCCAGACAACAGAACCTATAGGTTGGCGCACGCAGTAACTGATAAGAAGGAGCCATCACCAACGGGATCACCGCAGGCTACGGCCCGTACCCCACTTGAAAGAGGAGACAGGGCGACGCCTCCGGTGGCGCCTGCATCTGTCACTGCTATATCACTAGAACTGATAAATGCAGAAGGGGATCTGCTAGCCAAGTGTCAGAAGACAAGCACGGTGCATGTAGAGACTAGCTACCAGAGACTAAAGACATTCGCAGGGAAGCTCCCTGTCCCTGCAGGGGAGGAAGACTTTGATACTTGGGTGGAGCAGGCATTACAAGCAGTGGAGGCATGGGAGGTGCCTGAAGCGCAAAAGAGGCAACGAGTGATAGAAAGCCTTAAAGGCGCAGCAGCAGAAGCGGTGAAAAGCTTCCGGTTTGGGAATACAGACTGCACGGCTCAAGACTGTCTAGCTATGCTACAGGAAGAGTTTGGTCAGTTAGAAAAGGTGACAGAGATGGTCTACCAATTTGAACATACTTTCCAACAGCCAAATGAAAAGCTTTCAGAGTATGTCAGAAGACTGAACAGGTTGCTGTGTAAGATTGTCTTGAAGAAGGGAATGATGCCCCAATATACAGATGCAGCGAGAATGAAGCAAGTCTTAAAGGGAGCTTTGCGCTCGGATCCAGTCTGGTTGCACTTGAAAACCTCAGGAGGAGGAACGTCACTGACTTACTCTGATTTGATAAAAATCATCAGAGATGAAGAGGCACTGCAAAAGGATCAGCAAATGATAAAGACAAGTCATGCCCCTACACCAGTGATGGTCAACTCGCTCATGACTCCAGAAAGAGACTCAGAAGTGGACACTTTGAAATCACAAATGTCTCAGGTGTTAGAGATGCTAACCTCTCTGATGGCGAAAGACACACAGGGTCCAGAGAAAGAGGTAGCAAGGAAGGAACTGCAAGACTGGGAGGACATAATCTGTTTTAACTGTGGGGGAGTTGGCCACATTGCAGCTACATGTTCCAGTCCCAAGAAAAAGAAAACAGATAACCGCAAGCCGGCGGGAAACTCCAGAGGGCCCCGGTGAAGGAGTCAACCGGGTGCCCATCATCTTCAGTGAGCTCCAAGCTGAATGCGAAGCAGAAGAAAAGAGGAGACAAAACCCCTCAGAGGAAACACAACATTCCTCAACAGAGATACACCCCAGAGAAAGGGGCCAAGACCCCTCAGAAGAGGCACAGCATTCCCCAGAGGGGATGCACACCTAAGAAAAACAATAATATCCCTCAGCGGGTCTGTACACCCATTGAAAGGAGGGAAATCAATGCATACCAGGCTCAAGAAAGACTAAAGTCCAAAGGGAGTTGGACGAGAGAGAGTCCGAAGGGAAAGGACCAGAAGAAGGCGACCCCTGCCAGGCCATATCCGGAGAAGCTGGTAGGCCCATCTCCTATAGTGCCCATTCAAGTGGAGGGAGTCTACACCAGAGTCATCTTGGATACTGGGGCACAAGTGACCCTATTATACCGGGATTTCTACGATAAGCACTTGAGTCACCTGCCCATCCAGAAGAAAGAGGAACTGGAAATATGGGGGATTGGAACCCAGAGCTTCCCCTACGATGGCTATCTGCCCATCAAGATGACCTTTGACCCATCTGTGGCTGGGAAGGCCGAAGTGTTTGACACCCTGGCGGTTGTGTGCCATCGACTGCCAGGAGCCAACAAGAGTTCCCTTATAGTAGGAACAAACACGGACCTGGTCCGAAGACTCCTGACCCCTCTAGTGAAAGAGAAGGGGCCAGCGGCCACCAAGATCCACCCATGCTGAAGACGGCCTACCAACGGCTGGTCCTAGAGCAGAAGACCCCTGGAGAGGGGATAGGGAAGGTGTGGAGACTTGGAAGAGAAGGGGTAGTGTTGCAGCCCGGCGAAGTAACCTGTCTCAGAGCCACTGTGAAGCTTACTTGGGAGCAGCCTGGACCCTTTGTCATGCTGGAGTCCGACCCAAGGGAAGAGTCCTCCGGTCTGGAAGTGATACCAGAAGTGATTCCGCTGAAGGCCCTGAAGAAGGCCCATTGTAGAGTTCTGGTGAGTGTTAGGAACACTACAGGTGGCCCCATGGAAATCCCAGCCAGGATGCTGCTGGGCCAGGTGAGCCCTGCTGCCCCGGTTACCCTGTCAGAAGTCAAGGGGACGGGTGAAGGAGGAGATGTTTGGGAGAAGCTGTCCATGGAAAACCCCAATCTGCCCAGGGCTTGGAAAGAGAGAGCCAAGGCCCAGTTGACCAGATGGGAGAAGATCTTCTCCAAAGATGAGTTCATTGTGGGGTGTGCAAGGAGTGCCACCCATCGAATCCGCCTCCAAGAAGACAAGCCCTTCAGAGAGAGGGTCAGGCGGGTCCCACTAGCAGATCTGGAGGATCTAAGGGAACAACTCGCAGAACTCAAGAGGACTGGTGTGATCCGGGAGTCTAGAAGCCCCTATGCCTCCCCGATAGTGGTGGTCAGGAAGAAGAATGGGTCGTTGAGGCTCTGTATAGACTACAGGACTCTCAACAGGAGAACCATACCCGACCAGTACACCACTCCGAGGATAGAGGACGCTTTACAGAGTTTGTCTGGAGCCAAGTGGTTCAGCGTTATGGATCTCAAGAGTGGATACTACCAGATCCCTATGCATCCAGAAGACAAGGAGAAGACAGCCTTCATAACCCCAGTGGGGTTCTTTGAGTTTGATCGAATGCCTCAGGGACTGTCTGGAGCTTCTACTACCTTCCAACATCTCATGGAGAAGACTGTAGGAGACATGAACCTTATTGAAGTCCTTGTATACCTGGACGATGTCATTGTCTTTGGGAGAACCCTGGAAGAACACGAAGAGAGGCTGAAAAAAGTGTTGAGAAGACTCAGTGAGGAGGGACTCAAGCTTTTGCCTGAGAAGTGTCGGTTCTACCAGTCTTCTGTGAACTATCTGGGGCACATAGTGTCTGAAGAAGGGGTGGCCACAGACCCTGAGAAATTGGAGGCAGTTACCTCCTGGCCACGTCCCACCACAGTAACAGAACTCAGATCCTTCTTGGGGTTCTGCTCCTATTACAGGAGGTTTGTGGAAGGATTCGCCCAAATTGCCAGACCATTGAATGAACTACTCAAGACCGAGGGGGAAGAGGACGACTCAGGGCCCAGGAAGCCGGGAGAGTCAGTCAGAGACCAGTGGAACCAGAAGTGTGAAGAGGCCTTCCAGGCGTTGAAGAAGAGCCTAACCACTGCCCCAGTCTTGGCCTATGCAGACCCAACCAAACCCTATGAACTACATGTAGATGCTAGTCATGACGGTCTGGGAGGAGTACTTTACCAAGAACACGAAGGACGACTGCGGCCTGTTGCCTACGTGAGCAGGAGCCTGACCCCCTCCGAGAAGAACTACCCCACTCACAAGCTGGAGTTCCTGGCCCTTAAGTGGGCGGTAGTAGACAAGCTTAAAGACCACCTGTATGGGGTGGAGATCACTGTGAAGACCGACAACAACCCCCTTACCTACCTTTTCACCACAGCAAAGCTGGACACCACTGGACACAGGTGGTTGGCCGCACTGTCCGGATTCAATTTCAGCCTAATGTACAGGCCAGGGGCTGGAATTCGAGATGCAGACGCTCTGTCCAGGAGATCTCATGCCCTCACCAGTGACACAGAAGACTGGACTCAAGTGGCACCTGACGGGGTGCGGGCCCTTTGTCAAGGGGCTGAATTACAAGCCAGAGGAGGCTCAAGGGCGGAAGAGATAGGAGTTACCATGGTAGGAGTCCCCAAACAATACTGTGGAGTAACCCAACTGGAGGAAGACCATCTGCCGAAACTGTCCAAGAAGGAACTGAGATGCGACCAATTAGAAGACCCCATGGGGAAATTGGTTCTGGAAGCCCTGGAGAATCAGGATCCAAATAGACTCCTGCGCCACTCCTCAAAGGAAGCTCGCCTGTTGAGGAAAGAGTGGGACAGGTTGCAGGTGCATCAGGGAGTGGTCTACCGAAAGGGCCCCTCTGATGACCTGGAAGATAAATGGCAATTGTTCCTTCCGGAAAAACATCGAGAGACTGTTCTGATTGCCCTACATGACAATCATGGCCACCTAGGGGCGCAAAGGACCTTTCAACTCGTCAGAAGTCGGTTCTATTGGCCCTGCATGAGGGCAGAAGTAGAAGAGTACTGCCATTCATGTGCACGCTGCATCCAGAGGAAGACTTTACCCAGTCAAGCTGCCCCAATGGGCCATCTACAAAGTCAAGGCCCAATGGATCTGGTATGCATTGATTTTCTCTGCCTCAAACCCGACCTGAGTGGACTAGGAAATGTTCTGGTGATAACCGATCATTTTCACCCAGTATGCCCAAGCTTTCCCAACCAAAGGCCAGAAGGCTTCCACAGTAGCCAAGGTACTTATGGAGAAGTATTTTGTCCATTATGGGCTGCCACAGCGACTCCATTCCGATCAAGGAGGGGACTTTGAGAGTCGGCTGATCCGAAAACTCCTGGATTCGTTAGGAATCAAGAAAACTGGAACCACACCTTACCACCCACAGGGAGATGCTCAGCCGGAGAGGTTTAACCAAACCCTGCTCAACATGTTGGGAACTCTGGATAGTGAGAAGAAACAACATTGGAGCAAACACATAGCAGCCATAGTACACGCTTAAAACTGCACCACCAGTGATGCTACAGGCTACTCCCCATATCGACTCATGTTTGGGAGAGAAGCAAGGTTACCTGTGGACCTGGCCTTTGGCACCTCTTTAGACCATTCCACAGCCACATCCCAAAAAGGATATGTGGACAGGCTCAGACACAGCCTGAAAGTAGCCTATGAACAAGCTCAAGCGGCCTCAGATCAAAGGGGAGCTCGAAACAAAAGAAACTTCGACTTGAAGGTCCGGGTGCAAGACCTTCAGCCCGGGGACCGAGTACTGTTACGCAATCTGGGGGTCCCTGGAAAACACAAACTTGCAGACAGATGGCGATCCAAACCCTATGTCATCTGTAGGAAGCTGCCAGGCCTACCTGTCTACAAGTTGAAGCCAGAAGGGAAGGTAGGACCACTGAAGACGTGGCATCGAAACCACCTGCTCCCACTTGCTGAAGCTGTCAGGATACCTCCAGTGAGGGACTCCCCTGAACCAGTCTCTATCCTGGATACTCCCAGGCCAAACACTCGGTCCCAGACCTCTCGGGCTGAAGATGGAGAGGTCTCTGAACTTAGTGGAGATGAAGGAAGAGAACTTGACTGGCTGTGGCTTTCCCCAACTCCAAGAACTTCTGCTATAGATCTTCCAACCAATGAAGACATTATAGATGGAAAACTGAATGCAGAAGCCACTGAGTTCATCCCATCTAGTCCTTCATCAGATTATTGGGAAGACGCCTGTGATACTTACTCTGAAAAGGACCCTAGAGACTCTATGTATCCCTCGGCTCCTGAAGCAGATGTTCCAGAGCCCGCCGTGTTGCCCGAATCTGCTACAGAAGAAGAGCCCATGGCGCCAGAGCCAGAAACCTCAAGAGAGAAAAGGACTCGAAGAGTCATAAGGCCTCCCAAAAAGTTGACTTACCCACAAATGGGGAAGAGCTCACTGTTCATTTGGTGGAGGGCAACCCCCACTCACTCTCTGGCACAGTTAGGCAGGCCACTCATGATAGTGTGACCTGTGGGCAAGGGAATTCAACCCCTTTGTTTTGGTGGGAATTCCCTATGCCAACATCATACGCAACGTTGTCTAGGGTTGTACACAGTGTATGTTAGAATTATCTTTGGGGACCAAAGAGTTTAAGTGGGGGGAGTGTGTAGTGGGGTCTCCTTTAAGACTCTCAGGACTACCTTACCCAGAACCCCATTCGGTACCCAGGATTCAATGTTTCCACCCCAGAGACTCATGGGTGGGGTTATATAAGGAGGAGGCGAGGCTGCGCTCGGCCTCTTTGGGACACGAGACTTCAGTGGAGAGATCTTCCTGTGCGGATCTGCTGTGGTGCAAGGCTACTAAACTTCTGGTGGTGTACACAGTATACAATACAGTGCAGCCATTGTACAGTTGCTAATATATTGCAGGCGGTGTACACAGTATCAAATACAGTGTGTACAGTTTCTACTACTTTTTTGGTGGTGTACACAATATCTAATACACTAGCATTATCCCTTAAAAGAGTGACATGGGAAGGATCTCTTTTCCATTTATGAGTAATTTTCTGCAGTGAAACGCAGCTACGTCTTTCAATGAATTATCTGGGAAGAACTATGATGAGAAATAATATGGTAGTCATATTTTTTGTATTCTTGTTTCCAGCATGCTAAATGTGCATTGCCACCATGGCATCTGTTTGGTGAACCAAATCCTGAAAAGGGAAGTGATGGAAAGCATTTTCATTGTGAGAACCTACTATTTAAATAGAATAGGCTGCCCAATAAAGTAATTCCCTGAATAAGGAAGGTCCAGAGAAGTGACCCTTCTGGGAACATCTCTGTATAGGGAGTTGGCAGTGAGAAGCAAGGGAAAGTGTAGTTATATTGTTAAGCGCAGACACTAAATTATTGTCTATTATCAGTGTGTTTAAGGTTATTCATGACTCATGTTGCTGGCCTTGGGTTACCAGTGCTATACTTTTTCCTCTGTATTGAATGCATTGTTCTGCTGTTAGGTTTGCAGTGCTCAGTGGTGTAACTTGGGTTACTTTTGAATCTGTTTTAATAAGCATATGACCAAATTCAGTTCAATGGAACTCACCACAACTGAAGACTGTTTTTACCTTCACAGTGCCCCCTTTACAGTGCAGTCCCCTTTACATCACAGCCCCCCTTTACATTACAGTGCCCTCTTTACAGAGCAGTTCCCGTTACATTAATGTAAAGGGGCACTGTCAGAGGCGGTGCGTCCATAGTGGGCGCAGGAGCGCCGCCCCCTCTCTCTCTCCTGCACCCGTCACTCACAACAACAATACATAGGTTCATGCATTGCATGAACCTATGTATTGTCGCCGCCGCTGCCGCCCACTATTCAGATGGCCGGCCCCCTGGTGAGCGCTGGCCATCTGAATAACAGCGGCTGGTTGGTTTTTGGAAGTGCCTATCAGAGCCAGTGGGCTGTAATCGGCTTCCAAATAGTTAACCAGGGGACGCACGGGGGGTGCGTTTCTTGGCTAACACTGACAGGCGTCTCAGCCAATCATGTTCAGCGGGTCTGGTTACTGGTAACCTGATTGGCTGAAGCGACATCGAGGGCGGGAGAAGACATCGAGGACGGAAGAAGGACGGCGCTGACCCAAGGAAGGTAAGTGCAGAGCTGGGGACAAACTGGCTGTATTTGGGGACAAACTGGCTGCATTTGGGGACAAACTGGCTGCATTTGGGGGGAAACTGGCTGCATTTGGGGGGAAACTGGCTGCATTTGGGGGGAAACTGGCTGCATTTGGGGACAAACTGGCTGCATTTGAGGGAGCAAACTGGCTGCATTTGAGGGAGCAAACTGGTGGCGTTTGGGCACAGTGGTGGCAATTGATGATTTTTTTTTCAGTTTGTTTGCACCCCCCAAAAATTTTGAGCACCAGCCGCCACTGGGCACTGTGATGTAAAGGTGACTGCACTGTAAAGGGGCACTGTGATGTAAAGAGGTGACTGCACTGTAAAGGGGCACTGTGATGTAAAGGGGGTGCTGTGATGTGAAGGGGAACTGAGGACGCTGATATAAAGGGGGGGTGAGGACAGACTCTGTGAATAGCCCTTTCCCCATCCCCCTTCCCCAGTGGCTGCTGTGAAAGTGGCCCCTGGTGTCAAAAAGGTTTGGGGCCACTGATTTAGTGGCTGTGTCTCTTCTTGAATATACCCCCACCAATCACTAGTCATCAGGGTCTTAGCTCTGACAAAAAGGAAGCAAAGCCCTGCTTCTCTACCAAGATGGCCAGCCCCACACAAAGACAAAGTGTGACACAAGGAGTGGTAAATCAGTTATAGTGTAAAAGATTAGCTGCAGGAAGACCACATGTAATACTAGTAAGTTGTAATTTGCCCTCATCCCTTTTTTGTAGTAAGTGGCATAATGTGCATACTAGTGTAGTGGGGTCCCCAAATTTAACCCCGCTATACCCAAATTTAGGGGAAGGTTTGAGCTGTAGTTCGGCTCAGACCACCTTAATTATTAGGACATTTTATTTTACACTGCAGGCAGTATACTGGTGTGTAGCTCCCTGTGGCTTGTAAGTGGTGCTGCCATAATGGGCCAGGGTTGAACCGCTGGTATAGTGCTGTGCCTTGGATGTCCCCTCTCAGCGATTGTGCGGTGGGCGTGGTCGGCCTGCTGTGCACGCCGGGAGAGGAGATAAAAGGGACGGACGCTGCTTGCAAGAGGTTTTCGTTTGGTGGTCATGTCCGGTTCAAGCCCAGGGGGCCATCGTGGAGCGTGGTACCTGGCCCTCCTGGCCAGGGGCCCACGTGCGCATCAGCCCCAGGCACCTTTAGCCCTGGGGCTGCAGCAACAGCCTTGGGCCCAGCACCTTTAGCTGGGGCCCGTGTCCTGGAAGGAGAAATCCCAGGGTGCCTCTGGCATGGGGACCCGTTCTGAGATGAGGAGGCCGGGGGTGGACCCTTCTGAAGGACCGGTTAAAAGTTCACGAAGAAAGAAGGGCCTGGTAACTCTCTTGAGGGATTAGATCCATCCAACACTAGAGGATTGGGATTAACGGTTCTGTGGCAGAGAATCTCCTAGTCACATCTAAAAGGGGAAAACTAAAGAGAATGGGAAGTTCCCCCAGGGTTTTGTTTTAGCGGCTTGAGGTATTGAGTTAAAAAATTAGGACTGTATGTGAATAAGATCTGATTTTATTCAATTAAACAATGAGTAAAAATTTACATGTACATAAAATTGGTCAAGTTGTTCATTCTGGTTACAAACATGGGTATAAAAAGCAGGTAATAGGTGATACAGTAGATGGTAGGCAATCGATAAGTTAGCATCCATATGAGTACCCCGACGTGTTTTGACCATCACGGTCTTCCTCCAGGGGATTTACTCTAGTGGGGTATATTAGAGAATTATTAGGGTTCTGACATTCCAACAATTAACAACATCAATCATGCATAAAGTGGAATTATATCAAATTTGAGATGTGACACATAACCAGAAATTGCGAATGAACATGTACATGGGTTCAGAGATCCTCACATGACGTCCCCCACTCCTCCAAGCGGGGGCCAGACAAATTGGGGCTTGCAAGGGGTCACACATATGGACCAGCAGAGGGGGAGGAGATGGGTGACACCTGCGGTGTAATAGAGTAAATTACTTTAGTATAGGTTATATGAATTGTTGATATACTAAAACAGGTAATGACGATTTAAATGTTGTTGAAATATCCCCACCCGCATGTCAGAAACGAATTGGGTCATAGCCTCAACATAGATTGAGACAGACGAAATATGTTTATGTTGTTGATAATATTATCTAACTGGGTCTCTTGATAAAATTATTAGTTGGGTCTATTGCTGTATCAAACCCAAGAGGGGGGTGAAAGATGTAATGTGTATATATGTATATGTAAAGTCAGCCACATAATGCATAGTGCATAGTGCAATAAATCAGTGTAAAGTGAATGAGTGCAAAAAAATGTTAAAAATGAGTGAACTGTGAATGTGAATGTGTGGTGAGGAGTGTGTGTGAAATGATCAATATGGTAAGTGAAGGTCTAGGAGTGTGTGTGCAAATGATTGTGTGGGAGAAAAAAAAGGGGGTTATAGGAAAAAATAAAAGGAAAAAATACCGTAAATATTGAGTGTAATTGAAAGGGAAATGGAAATATGAATAAGGAAAATAAAAATAAATGTAAAAATGTAAATCACAACAAAGGAGGTGAAAGGGATGAGTGCTGGATGAGGGAATGGGTGTGAATGTGGTGTGGTGTGGGTAAAATGTGAAAATGGAATGTGTGGTGCAAGACTGTCAGTTTGTGACCCAAACTAAATTGGCAATTGGATATTTGCAATATAAGATTAACAAAGCACAATAGTGCTATAAACAGTGTTAACAAAATTATAAAGAAAATGTAGAAACATTATTGGCTGGTGGGGAGATAAATTTGATATGCTGAATAGGGTACTTACATTTAACCCAGTCTTTGTATGTGTGTGATCTCCTCGGAACACATCCAGGTCCGAAGGAGATACAGGCTTAAATAGGGTCTATGCCCAATGTGGCAGGTGATGCGACCCCTCCCCCCTCCTCCCGTCCGTTTGCGCCGCCAGGATGGCGGCCAGTGTGGCTCCCTCGGCATCCTTGTGGGCCAACGGCTCCGACCGCTGTCGTCACCCCATCGCAATTGCGCAACGCCATGACGTCATGACGCGCGTGGGGCCAATGCCGCACATGCGCAATGCGTCTCTGGACGTTCAGCAGTGAACAAAGAACGCCACCGGCAAAGTGATGCTCCTTCTAGCCGCTTAGGTGGAAAAGCCACACAATGAGGGAGCATAATGGGGGAGAATCGTGAATGTTTTTCACGTCTCCCTACCGTGCCGGGAAGCCTGTAAGGAATCGCACCCGCCCTCTGAGGATAGGGGGAGGAAACGGAGGATGGGACCATGTGCAGCTCATTCACTAAAAGAAGAAATATTTTATTTGCAATGTCAAATGCATGAATAATAATAATAATAATATTGTAAAATAATAATATTTCAAAGTTAATGGAATTAGAATTTCATAAGTTTGAAGAGCTGTAGGCTTAAAGAGTATACAACGTCCTGCATATGGATAGGTGGGTGTTCCAATGAGTTAAGCCAAGGTTATTGGTTCCTGGATTAATGCGTTTGGACAGTCCTTTTCGGAAGGGGAACATACAAGGTAATTCCTATAGGGACACAAAAGGTTGTGGCCTATATTCCAAAACTATAAGTGTATATACACTCTCATACCGGAACAAAATAGAGTTCCCTAAAAAAAACGTCTTGATTCAAGCCTAAGGCTTGGTCAATAACGGTGGAGAACTACTATAAGCAATGAATGACTATTGTAATACTCAGAAAGAAAAAAGGGGAAAACTAAAGGGACGTCCGAGCATCACTTCGGCTGCTAGGATCCGCTTTCATAGGGAACTATCCGGGTGAGCTAAGCCTACTTGAGGAACGAGTAGTGAATTCATAAGTTGTCTTGTGCCTGGATTCATATCCAAACTCTTGCTTTCCTGTCTTCTATCCACCCTTTTCTATTCATTGACTTTTCATATAAAGAAATAAACTCTATGTTGGAGTTTACTACTGGTGTGGACCTTGGAGTTACTTGGGGATATAAAGACTTGTCCTTACATTCTAAGAGACGGGAACCAACTGAGTGGAGAACCTTGCTGCAGGACCCTAGTTTGTGACACCACTCAATCTCTTCACACAATAGGGTACGGGCACGTAGCATGGTGTGTCTTTCCTGCAAGTGAGCCAATGGGCAGGTAAAAGAGGCGGGTGTGCTACACTAGCACATTATGAAATACTTACCTTAGAACGAAGCCCTCCAGTGGCACGCTGTCACCACTGTCAGAGCTTCCATCTTCACCCGGTCTTCACGTGCTCCAACCACATGTGCGTAGGAGTCATGGGCACGGCACACAGCTCTAAAGGAACGGCATACCTGTGCCGTTCCTTCAGAGTGAATGCCCCGGTGACGTACGCTGTGTGAATATCTCCGAAACAGTGCAAGTTTAGGAGAAATTCACTCTATCTACAGGTAAGTCTTAATATACCCTTACCTGTAGGTACGAGTCCAAAAAAGAAATTTAAAAAATAACTTTACTACCACTTTAAGGTTCTGCTCAAGTAGATCTCTATCCTGTTTATGTGAAAAAATAAAAAGTGTAGTTCCCCTTTAAAACCTCATGTTTGTACAAAAGATTGTAGCGAATGCTTGATATTAACATGCCCAAGGCTTTTCAACACATGACTTAATATGAAGGTTAACATCTGCAGTGCTGACTATGCTCTCCTGGGTTCCAGTCTGTGATGTGTTTGTTCAGGCAGTGGGAGTTGATGGCTACCTGCCAGTTTCATTATAAGAAGCTATCAGGCTCACCCAATACGCAAACAAGCAGTCCAATTTATACCCTTCCTCACCATCATTATTCAGAGGACAAAGTAAGCGGAAAAAAGAGCAGGTGTTTTCAAAGAGCGGCATCTCCTATTTCTGTTAATTATTTACCTGTGTGTTAGTTACCGGCTCTGTTCAGAGAAGGGAGGGCCTTCTGGCATGTTGCCTTTGCAATAGGCGCCCTACTGTTTCCCCAGAGCCTCTCACGCAACATCATTTAACCCCTGACTTTTCTAGAATTTACTGCTACTGTTGATATATTTTTTTTTGGAGAGATCAAAGTGCAGAACTTCCTTCTTTCAGAAATGTAATTACCATAGTCTGTAGATTGCTGATAGATGTAATAGCCACAATGATCTACTGCTAATTTTTCAAACAGAATTCAAAGGTGCCTGTCTGATCCAACTTCTGTTCTTCACTCAGTACTCACTTTATCTTCCTGGCCACACTTTATTTCTTTTTTTAAAAGCGCTGCTGGAGACAAGGCACACGCCACTGCTTTTAAAGCAGTATTAGGCTCCATTCACACTAGCACAATTCCAAAGTCACCCGATTTCCAGACTAACTTTGATCTGACTTTACACTTTCTGGATCAAAGTCACATCAAAATTCGTATCAAAGTAGTGCGGGTACCTTTTCAAAGTTTCTGCGACTTTAACCACTTGCCTACAGGGCACTTTCAACCCAGACCTGCCCAGGCCATTTTTCAGCTTTAAGCGCTGCCGCACTTTGACAATTGCGCAGTCATGCAACGCTGAACCCAAATGAATTTTTAATCATTTAGTTATTGCTGTGTTTTTTATTTTTTACAAAAAAAGAAAAACGTTTTTCTTAGTTTCTGTCAGTAAATTCTGTAAATAAGTAATTTTTCTCCTTCAACGATGAGCGCTGATGTGGCTGCACTGATGTTCACTGATAGGCTGCACTGATCAGGTGGCACTTATGGGCACTGATTAGGTGGCACTAATGAGGAGGCACTAATATGCCCCACTGATGGGCACTGATAGGTAGCACTGATGAGCACTGATAGGCGGTACTGATGGGCGGCACTGATGTGCAATGATGGGCACTGGTGGGCACTGATAGGTGGCATGGATAGGTGGCACTGATGGGCACGAAAAGGCAGAACTGATGGGCGGCACTGATGAGCAGGCACTGAAAGACAGCAGTGACTGGCATCACTAATGTGCACTAATTGGTGTCACTGATGGGCATTGATTAGTGTCACTGATGGGCACTAGTTGGTGGCACTGGGGGGCTTTACTGTAATCAGGTACTGATTACATGTCTGGGTGTTCCCTGAGAGGAGATGCTGCAGTGATTGGACACAGGCGATCACATGGTTAAAGAACCACGTGATCGACTCTTTACAGAGATCGGGGTAGTGCCGTGTCCTAGCAACACGGCACGTCCGCTATCACCGCGCGCCCATTTTAGGCTCCGTCATATGACGTCCACCCAGAACGAGAGCCGCACACAGTCCCGCCATCATTTGACGGTGGGCGGGCAGGAAGTGGTTAAGCCGCACCAATTTAAACGAGTGCCACTGAAAAGAATAAGCTGCAACTTGTCATACAACTTAGATATAAAATCGATTGACAAGTCACGCAAGTGTGAATGGAGTCTTGAACCGAAAAGCAAACATTTATTATATTGCAGCTTACTAATTTTTAGATGTGATGGCTGCATTCGTTTTCTTTTTAAGGCTTTCTTTCTCCTATTTTCATCTGGTGATCCAGCCAGCAAGTTTGTTATTTTTCGCTTCTCTATTGTTTATTTTAGGGTCCGTTTTCCCCATTTCTGATTCTTTTCCTTGATGGGTGCCCCCTCTGCAGCATCGCTTTCATGGGGATACCGCTGGAGCTCTGCCTCCCATGTCCTTGAGCAAGCAGGCCGGAATAGCGGAAATGCGAATGCGTGATACTGCTAAGCATGTTGAGACTTGTAGTCCCCAAAGCCATATGACAAAGCAGCTGGGAGCGCGTTCCAGGGGCCAGAAGCTGCGGGAAATAAAAGAGGAAGAGACTAGAATCGGTATGGCAAAAACATTGAAAAAAATTATTTGGGGCAAAAATAAGCAAGTATTAGAAATGTTTGTACCACATGGACCTAAAATATGTTAAAAAAGATGAAGCTTTAGAACCACTGAGATTATAAAATCATCTCTATGGGTGAATGGAGCTGCTATTTATACCCAATGTGTTATGCCGTGTACACACGATCGGTTTTACCGATGAAAACAGTCCGATGGACTTTTCTCATCAGACAAACCGATCGTGTATGGGCCCCATCGGTCTTTTTTCCATTGGTGAGAAAAAATAGAACATGTTTTAAATTTATCCGATGGGAAAAAAAACGATAGCAAATTCCGATCCTCTGTGTGGAACTCCATCGGACAAAAAACCCACGCATGCTCAGAATCAAGTCGACGCATGCTCAGAAGCATTGAACTTAATTTTTCTCGGCTTGTCGACATGTTTTACGCCACAGCGTTTGGGATGGTCGGATTTTTGACTGATGGTGTGTAGGCAAGACTGATGGAAGTCAGCTTCATCGGATTTCGATGGAAAAATCCATCAGGTTAGAATCCATAGGAAATCCGATCGTGTGTATCCGATCAGATCCGATCGTGCTTTCACACTGAGGCACTTTGCAGGCGTTATAGCGCTAAAAATAGCGCCTGCAAAGCGCCCTGAAAGAGCCGCTCATTTATCTCCAGTGTGAAAGCCCTCGGGCTTTCACACTGGAGCGTTGCGCTGGCAGGACGGTAAAAAAAGTCCTGCCAGCCTCATCTTTGAGGTGCTGTAGGTGCAGTGAATATACCGCTCCGAAAGAGCCCCTGCACATTGAAATCAATGGGCAGCGCCTCCGAACTGCCCGCAAAGCGCCGATAAAGCAGCGTTTGGGGGGTGGTATTAACCCTTTTTCGGCTGCCAGCAGGGGTTAAAAACGCCCCTCTAGCGGCCGAAAGTCGATGCAAAAAAAAGAAGGTTACACAGTTACATAGTTATAACAAAAATGTCACTCCCCTCATCTATGACTGGTCTTCACAGCAAGGAGCACTGGATGGGCGGACGCATGTCAATAAAAAAACACACAGAATATCCAAGCTCAAATTACCAACCAATCAGCAACAAAACAAATTCACCTGTCTAACAGTGCGTTTAAAAACAGGGGTTTAGTTGCACGCATTTGCAAATACATGTGTAAGCTGCAGGCCGCGTCAAGGCTCCCTGTATGCTGCAGTCCTAACTCTAAAATTTAAGGTCTCCTCAATGGAAGCACATGTATGCTGATGGATAGATATAGGGCAGGTGACTGGGGGGAGCCCACCCTCCATTAAAGGGGCAGGAGCACACTAAACACCCAGCACATGGAAGCAAAGGTGCTAGGGCGTTGCCTGACCACAATGACAACAATACATATAACAAAAATATCACTGCCCTCATCTATGACTGGTCTTCACAGCAAGGAGCACTGGATGGGCGGACGCATGTCAATAAAAAACACACAGAATATCCAAGCTCAACTTACACAGTTACATAGTTAGTCAGGTTGAAAAAAGACACAAGTCCATCCAGTTCAACCATAAAAAAAAAAAAAGAAAAAAAAAAGAAATATCGTACAATCCCATATACCCAATTCTATACCCACAGTTGATCTAGAGGAAGGCAAAAAACCCCAGAAGAGCATGATCCAATTTGTTACGGCAGGGGAAAAAATTCCTTCCTGATCCCCCGAGAGGCAATCGGATGTTCCCCGGATCAACTTTACCTATAAATGTCAGTACCCAGTTTATATTATTTACATTTAGGAAAGAATCCAGGCCCTTCTTAAAGCAATCTACTGAGCTGGCCAGAACCACCTCTGCAGGGAGTCTATTCCACATTTTCACAGCTCTTACAGTGAAGAAATCTTTCCGTATTTGGAGGTGAAATCTCTTTTCCTCTAGACGCAAAAAGTGCCCCCTTGTCCTTTGTGTTGACCGTAAAATGAATAACTCAACACCAAGTTCACTATATGGACCCCTTATATATTTGTACATGTTGATCATATCCCCCCTTAATCTCCTCTTCTCAAGAGTGAATAAATTCAGTTCCTCTAATCTTTCCTCATAGCTGAGCTCCTCCATGCTTCTCATCAGTTTGGTTGCCCTTCTCTGCACTTTCTCCAGTTCCTCAATATCCTTTTTGAGAACTGGTGCCCAAAACTGAACTGCGTATTCCAGATGAGGCCATACTAATGATTTGTACAGGGGCAAAATGATATCTCCCTCTCTGGAGTCCATACCTCTCTTAATACAAGAAAGAACTTTGCTCGCTTTGGAAACCGCAGCTTGGCATTGCATGCCATTATTGAGCTTATGATCTACCAAAACCCCCAGATCCTTCTCCACTACGGATCCCCCCAGTTGTACTCCCCCTAGCATGTATGATGCATTCATATTCTTAGCCCCCAAGTGCATAACTTTACATTTATCAACATTAAACCTCATCTGCCACATAGTCGCCCAATTAGACAGAGCATTGAGGTCGGCTTGTAAATTGGCGACATCCTGTAAGGACGTTATTCCACTGCATAGCATAGTGTCATCTGCAAAGACAGAAATGTTACTTTTGATCTCAAACCCAATATCATTTATAAACATATTAAAAAGTAAGGGTCCCAGCACTGAACCTTGGGGTACACCACTGATAACCTTGGACCATTCAGAGTAAGAATCATTAACCACTACTCTGAATTCTGTCTTTTAGCCAGTTTTCTATCCATTTACAAACTGATATTTCCAATCCTGTAGACTTTACCTTGCACATGAGCCGTGTGTGGGGAACTGTATCGAACGGTTTTGCAAAATCCAGGTTTACCAGTCCACCGCCACCCCTCTGTCCAAGGTTTTACTTACCTCTTCATAAAAAGAAATCAGGTTTGTTTGACAACTTCTGTCTTTCATGAATCCATGCTGTCTGTTGCTTAAATAGTTTTTCTCCAGCAAGAACTCATCTATGTGGTATTTTATTAATCTCTCCAGTATCTTCCCAACTATAGAAGTTAAACTAACAGGTCTATAGTTACTTGGTAAAGACTTAAATCCCTTTTTAAATATAGGCACCACATTGGCCCTGTGCCAATCCAGTGGTACTATTCCTGTCATTAATGAGTCCCTAAATATTAAATACAATGGCTTTGAAATTACAGAGCTCAATTATTTTAGGATCCGTGGGTGTATGCCATCTGGTCCAGGTGCTTTATCCACCTTTATTCCATCTAAATATTTCTGGACCATATCACTTTTGAGCCATTGTGAATTTGGGGCTGTGTCACTACCACCCCCATTTTGGACATGAGCTGCCCCATGCTCCTTTGTATACACAGAACTGAAGAAAGTATTTAATAAATTAGCCTTCTCTTTGTCCCCAGTCACCCACTCTAGATTATTTTGTAAAGGGCCTACATGCTCAGACTTGACCTTTTTACTATTAATATATTTGAAGAATTTTTGGGGGTTTGTCCTACTATCTTTTGCAATCTGTCTTTCATTTTGAATTTTTGCATCCTTGATTTCCTTTTTACTTATCCTGTTATATTCTTTGTAACATTTAAATGACACTAGTGTTCCCTCATTTTTATATTTTTTAAAAGCTCTTTTCTTATAGTTTATAGCTTTTTTAACTTTGGCAGTGAGCCACATAGGTTTTATTTTTAGCCTTTTAAACTTATTGCCCATGGGAATATACTTTGCAGTGAGTTCACAAACAGTCTTTTTGAAGAATTCCCATTTCTGTTCTGTGCCCATCGATGCCAATATTCCCTCCCAGTCTAAGTCCTGGAGAGCAGCCCTCATCCTTGGAAAATTTGCTCTCTTGAAATTAAGTGTTTTTATCTTTCCCGTATGTGATTTTTGCTTACAACTAACATCAAATGAAATCATGTTATGGTCACTGCTACCCAGGTGTTCCTTTATCTGAACATTAGTAATACGCTCTACATGGTTTTAGATTACCAGGTCCAACAGAGCATCATTCCTAGTTGGGGCCTCAATAAACTGGACCATAAAATTGTCCTGCAATAGGTTTATACATTTTTAACCCTTTAACTGTCCCAGCAGTTCCATTACTCCAGTCAATTTCTGGGTAGTTAAAATCCCCCATTATTATCACCGTCCCAGCCCTTGCAGCCCTTTCCATCTGTGCAAGGAGCTGAGTCTCCACCTCCTCATTAACATTGGGTGGTCTATAACAAACTCCAATGATTAACTTTGAAATACGCACATCTGTATGCAGTTCCACCCATAATGCTTCAGAGTCATCCCACTCTCCATCCACCAGGTGCTCTTTCACACTCGCTTTGAGATCATTTCTCACATAGAGACCAAAGCTCCACCTTTCCTTTTTACCCTGTCTTTCCGAAAGAGTGCATAGCCAGGAATATTAATAGCCCAGTCATGTGAGGAATGAAGCCAAGTTTCAGCAATACCGATTACATCATAGCTCTCCTCATGCACCAGAGCTTCCAACTCACCTATTTTGCTTGGCAGACTTCTGGCATTGGTGAACAGACACTTTAATGCATTAATATATTTTGACCGGTCACATACTATCCTCTTGGGTGTTCCCAGATTGCAACTAGGACTTGCTACTATACTTACCTTCGGTTTATGTGCTTTGGTTACCCTACCACTAATGCCCCTAATACTACTCTCTGGAATATGTTCCCCGCTGACTCTCACTATCTCTGGACCCTCCCCCCATTGCCTAGTTTAAAAACCCCCCTAACTTTTTGCCCATCCTTATTCCTAGCTGATCTGCACCCTCCTCATTTAGGTGCAGTCCGTCCCTTCTATAGTACTGGTTATCGACTGAGAAGTCGGCCCAGTCCTCCAGGAACCCAAACCTTTCCTTACTACACCAGCTCTTCAGCCACTTGTTCACTTCCCTAATCTCCCTCTGCCTTTCTGGTGTGGCTCGATGTACCCGTAGTATTCCTGAGAATACTACCTTGGAGGTCCTTTTCCTCAATTTAGCTCCCAAGTCCCTAAAATCATTCTTTAGGACACTCCATCTGCCTCTGACTTTGTCATTGGTGCCAACGTGCACCATGACAGCTGGGTCTTCCCCAGCCCCTCCCAGTAATCTGTCCACCAGATCCGTGATGTGCCGAACCCGAGTGCCCGGTAGACAACATACAATTCGGCACTTCAGGTCTTTGTTACAGATTGCCGTCTCTGTCCTTCTAAGAATTGAGTCCCCTACCACCAGAATCTGTCTTTCCTTTCCCTTCACTTCCCCCCCACTCTCACTGGAGGAGTTCTTTCCCCGGCAGCTAGGAGAGTCCCTCAGCTCCAGCAGTGCTGATCCCTGACTGGTTTCACCAATGTCACTCAATGGAGCATACTTATTGGGATGCTCCAGCCCTGGATCAGCCTCCCTGGCACTTCGCCCTCTACCCTTCCTGACTGTCACCCATCTACTATTTTCTAGTGCCTGCACCTCTTTGTCTCCACCCACCTCTGTGCTGGCCCCTGCCATCACCTGCCGGGTACGTTTCCAGCTCTCCTTTAGTGTGGAGGGTCTTCCCAGTGCTGACAGTTGCTTCCCTAGATTCAGAACCTGGGCTTCCAGGGAAACAATGTGCTTACATTTTGCACAGCAGTAATCGCCCTCGATCAGATGATCAAGGAACGCATACGTGCCGCAAGATGCACACCGAGTCGCCTCGCCACACCTGCCGGGCATCGTACCTATTAATTTAATGAGGATTAGAGATTATACCCTGTCCAAGTTACCTAACACTAGCTTCCTGACACAACTACTCAACAAGACAATACACAGGTACTCAACAAGACAATACACAGGTACTCAACAAGAAAATACACAGGTACCACGCAGACCTACGTGCACCCGCAGACCAACGGACCTACGTGCACTCGCAGACCTGCGTGCACTCGCAGACCAATGGACCTGCGTGCACTCGCAGACCAATGGACCTGCGTGCACTCGCAGACCAACGGACCTGCGTGCACTCGCAGACCAACGGACCTGCATGCACTCGCAGACCAACGAACCTGCGTGCACTCGTAGACCAGCGTGCACTCGCAGACCAACGGACCTGCGTGCACTCGCAGACCAACGGACCTGCGTGCACTCACAGACCAACGGACCTGCGTGCACTCCCAGACCAACGGACCTGCGTGCACTCGCAGACCAGCGTGCACTCGCAGACCAACGGACCTGCGTGCACTCGCAGTTCTGCGTGCACTCGCAGACCAACGGACCTGCGTGCTCTCGCAGACCAACGGACCTGCGTGCACTCGCAGACCAGCGTGCACTCGCAGACCAACGGACCTACATGCACTCGCAGACCAGCGTGCACTCGCAGACCAACGGACCTGCATGCACTCACAGACCAACGGAGCTGCGTGCACTCGCAGACCAACGGACCTGCGTGCACTTGCAGACCAGCGTGCACTTGCAGATCAACGAACCTGCGTGCACTCGCAGACCAACGGACCTGCGTGCACCCACAGACCAACGGACCTGTGTGCACCCACAGACCAGCGTGCACTCGCAGACCAACGGACCAGCGTGCACTCGCAGACCAACGGACCTGTGTGCACTCACAGATCAACGTGCACTCGCAGACCAACGGACCTGTGTGCACTCGCAGACCAGCGTGCACTTGCAGACCAACGGATCTGCGTGCACTTGCAGACCAACGGACCTGCGTGCACTCGCAGACCAGCGTGCACTCGCAGACCAACAGACCTGCGTGCACTCGCAGACCAATGGACCTGCATGCACTCGCAGACCAACGTGCACTCGCAGACCAACCGACCTGCGTGCACTCGCAGACCAACGGACCTGCGTGCACTCGCAGACCAGCGTGCACACGCAGACCAGCGTGCACTCGCAGACCAATGGACCTGCGTGCACTCGCAGACCAACGGACCTGCATGCACTCGCAGACCAGCGTGCACTCGCAGACCAACGGACCTGCGTGCACTCGCAGACCAGCGTGCACTCGCAGACCAACGGACCCGCGTGCACTCGCAGACCAGCGTGCACTCGCAGACCAACGGACCTGCGTGCACTCGCAGACCAGCGTGCACTCGCAGACCAACGGACCTGCGTGCACTCGTAGACCAACAGACCTAAAAATAGCAGCACTTTACCGCCAACGCCTTACTGTTACTTCAATTTATTGAGTGAGACACTGGTGACATACCTCTGGTCCCACAACTGTATCCTGGGAAGAGTTACAGGAAGTAAAGGGAGATAGCTTCATCTGCCCTTAGTGAAAATGGCAATCAGAAGATGAATAGGGATGCAGGGCCGGACGGACCTACCGGGATATCAGGAAATTTCTCGGTAGGCCGCCTGTCCTGGGGCCGCTTTGATCTGTGGCTGGCTGCACCGCAGCGCTCCCCTCCCGCCTCCTCCTCTTGTTTGTCACAGTCACACACAGCGGGAGCGCTGTATGTCACATAGCTGGGTCTGTGTGTGTGTTGTCGGCGGTGCGGTGTAACAATGTCCTGCCCCCCTAGACCGGCTCGTGTGATAGTAGATTGAATCAGTGTTCCGCCTATCACACGAGCCGGTCTAGGGGGGCGGACATTGTTAAAGCGCCGCTGAACACACACAGACCCACCTATGTGACACACAGTGCTGCGGGAGATGTCCGCTGTGTGATCCAGGGCAGGCTATGGTGAGTCTGCATTCATGGGCAAAGTGAGGCTGCAAATATGGGGACAGTGAGGCTGCAAATATGGGCACAGTGAGGCTGTGATTATGGGCACAGTGAGGCTGCAAATATGGGCACAGTGAGGCTGTGATTATTGGCACAGTGAGGCTGCGATTATGGGCACAGTGAGGCTGCATTGATGGGCACAGTGAGGCTGCAAATATGGGCAAAGTAAGGCTGCGATTATGGGCACAGTGAGGCTGCGATTATGGGCACAGTGAGGCTGCATTTATGGGCACAGTGAGGCTGCTTTGATGGGCACAGTGAGGCTGCTTTGATGGGCACAGTGAGGCTGTGATTATGGGCACAGTGGGGCTGCAATTATGGGCACAGTGAGGCTGTGATTATGGGCACAGTGAGGCTGCATTGATGGGCACAGTGAGGCTGCGATTATGAGCACAGTGAGGCTGCAGATGGGCACAGTGAGGCTGCGATTATGGGCACAGTAAGGGTGTGAATTTGGGCACAGTGACAGTGAGACTGCAATTATAGGCACAGCGAGGCTGCATTGATGGGCACAGTGAGGCTGCATTGATGGGCACAGTGAGGCTGCAATTATGGGCACAGTGAGGCTGCAATTATGGGCACAGTGGTAGGCTGCATTTGATGGACACTGGTGAGTCTGCATTGATCTCTTGTATCATGTCTGCAGTCTCTGACGTCTTTAGTGCGATGTCCTCAGACATCAGCCTCTAACCATCTCTTGTATCATGTCCACAGACTCTAGCCATCTCTTGTATCATGTCCGCTGCTTCTAACCATCTCTTGTATCATGTCCGCAGCCTCTAAGCATCTCTTGTATCATGTCCGCAGCCTGTAACCAATCTCTTGTATCATGTCCGCAACCTCTGACCATCTCTTTTCTTATATCATGTCTGCAGTCTCTGAGGGAGTTTGGAGAGGAGACAAGAGTGGGAGCGCCACCAGGATAGGGGTCATAGGAGAAGACAGACGAGTGTGGACTGTGGAGAGGAGACTACAGGATAAAACCAGAGCCACCAAGCTGAAGCCGACTGACTGAGCCCTGCACAGTGCACCTGAGAGGAGGTCAGTGACAGCGCTGCCAGGCCAGTCTAATGGGGGTCACTGATGTAAGGGGGGCGTGAATACAATAATGTAAAGGGACACTGATCTAAAGGTTTCCCCCCCTTATATCAGTAACCCCCCTTACCTTAGTGTATTCTTTTTGCGTAAGGTGGTCTCTGGTCACCAGAGCCCCCTCCCCATGTTCCCAGAGTTCCTGGGGCCCCCCTTGATGATTGACCACTTTTAACTGGAATTTGCTTATATATAAAGCCCTATGTGCTTTCATATCTGTCTTCTCTATATATAATTCACTCTTCAAATATGCTTTAAAATGCATGGTTTTCCCTTTCATGAACAAGAAAATAATGAGGTTATGATGTTGGGCTGGTATGATAATGCTATGGGGCTGGTATAATTTTTTCCCAGGATGTTTATTCCCAGTCTGGCCCTGTAGGTATGAATAGAAACACAAGGCATGCAAAGAATAAAAAGCCTACAATTATCTTAACCACTTCATTACCCATGTATTGTCATATGACGTCCGCAGGTGGGATCTCCCATCCTGGGCGGGCGTCATATAACTGCCTCGGCTTCCCGGCGTTATGGGAGACTCGCACGCGCCACCGCGTCACTCAGGAGCCGATGCGCGTGCCCGGTGGCCCCGATGTCCGCCGGGCACCCGCGATTGCTCGTCACAGAGCTGGAATGTGGATCTGTGTGTGTAAACACACAGATCCACGTCCTGTCAGGGGAGAGGAGAGACAGATTGTGTGTTCCTAGTATATAGAAACACTGATTGGTCTCCTCCCCTAGTCAGTCCCATCCCCTCACAGTTAGAATCACTCCCTAGGTAACACATTTAACCCCTTGATCGCCCCCTAGTGTTAACCCCTTCCCTGCCAGTGACATTTATACAGTAATCAGTGCATATTTATAGCACTGATCGCTGTATAAATGTCAATGGTCCCAAAATAGTGTCAAAAGTGTGCGATCTGTCACAGTCACGATAAAAATCGCAGATCGCCACCATTACTTGTAAAAAAAATAAAAAATAAAAATAAAACTGCCTTATTGCGATTTTTTTTACCAAAAATATATGTGTAGCGGGGTCTCCTTTAAGGCCCCGGGACTACGTTACCCAGAACCCCGTTCGGCACCCAGAGTGCAGTAGCCACCGCAGAGACTCATGGGAGGGGTTATTTAAGGAGGAGGCGAGGCGGAGCTCGGCCTCTTTGGACACCGCGCTGCAAGCAAGAGTTTCTTCCTGTGCGGATCTGCTGCAGTGCAAGGCCTGAAGCCTGGGCCTTGCGCAAATTCCAAAGAGCCTTCCACCCCACTGCGGAGCCTGGGTGGCATCTGACTTGTCGAGTGAGGACATCAGTTGGATCGGGGACCCGATCGTTGCAGACGCTGTGTGCGGAGACACAGCAGGTGGAAGTCCCGGGCTGGGATCGCGCCCGGAGTGGTGAGCGAGCACTTGCTCAATCCAATAGACTTTACTGATTCTAGGCCTATAGACTGCCGTGGCCACCGATTGTTTGCTTGTTGTTCCACTGGGGGGACCGGTAGCAGGACAGAGTTGAAGTGCCCCCCCCCCCCATCATAGTGTTCTTAGTGATTGCCAGTTGTGGATTACAAATACCATTCATCAAGTGCACCACCGAAAGTTTGCATACAAAGAAATCCCCATAGAAAGGACTGAGATTTATTCTGGGTCAGGCCTGGCCAGGGTGGGGATATAGGATATTGTTTAGTGCGCCACAGGGCGTGTATACCATAATAGCTACGCGTGGTGGATTACCGCGCAGCGCCATTATTGTGTGCTATATATTGATTGCTGCAGGGCTCTGCAAGTCAGTTGTGTGTATTATATCCTGTTTAAACCTTCTCTTTTACAACCAAAGTAAACTGTTATACCTAATCTTTAACATTGGTGTGTTGTCTTACTGTAAGGAGGGTGCCTTTACCATACCCATTGATTATAATAAAAATATAACCCCTAGACTAGCTGTGCCAGAGTGGGTCGAGCAGATTGCCGGATGTTGGTAGTGCTGTACACAGGGCCGAAAACAAATCCAGCGGCTCTCTTAACTGGGGGTAGCGCTACATATAGAAGAATACATATTGGCCTAAACTGAGGAAATTATTATTTTTATTTTTAAATTGGGACTTTCACATCTTGTTCCTGACATTTGAACCCCCTCTAAACCACTACCACCAGCCTCCGGAAACATTTAATCCAGTGTTTGGTTGTCTTCACCATTTGCCATCGGTCTGTGTTCTTTTGGAGCTGGGACTTTGGTGCAACATCCATGCTTTCTGTGGTTCATCTTCACTCCTTTACCTCACAGGACAATTTTGTCAGCTACCAGGGTAGCTGCCATTGGCTCGCGCTGCTGTCAATCACATCCAGTGACGCGGCGCGCCGGGGGACGGGCCAAGTGATACAGTCTGCGGCTATAGCCGCCGGCTGTATCACGGGAGCGTGCCCACAAGAACTAACCTCCATGGGAGAGAGCTCCCATGAAGGGGGTTAGTTCTTGCGGGGAGGAGCCGAGACAGCTGCCGAGGGACCCCAGAAGACCAGGATCATGGGCCACTGTGTGCAAAACGAGCTGCATAGTGGAGGTAAGTATAACATGTTTGTTATTTTTTATTTTTTTAAACGGGAACCTTTAGTGTCCCTTTAAGTAGCTCAGTGCTAATATAGAGGACATTATATACAACACCATAGCACTTATGGTTCTACTATACAACTATAGAGGTGGTCACATTCTTTTAGCAAAGTATGTGTCTTGTCATATGTGTGTTTTTTATGTAGTTTTCCATAACTTTTTCATACCATTAATCTTTTAGCCTGAGGTGTACAGTGGGCTTCGAGAGTTTTTTTTTCGTTAAGCGAGGAGGCGGTTGATCTAAATTCAGGTTTTTTATTCTTAAGTTACACATCTGTTGGTGAACCTGCACAGATGTCTGTCAAATCGCCCCAGAAGTCGGACTGCGTTGCCGCTTTGAAGTCGTGCGAGTTCAGCTGAACTTGCACGATTTCTAACCCGCAGCAGTGTTAACCTGGGCTATAGGAGCCTTTGTTGAAAATATTAAGATAAGGGTGAGAATCCTCTTTAACAGAGACACAGATATCAGCATGCAGACATGAGATCAGGGTGAAATCATATGGATTGGATCATCTCATGACTAGGGTAGCTAAGAGCTGACCATCCCACTTACACATTACCCCTTACTTGTGACTTCTGTCACCCCCTTTACCTTGAATAAAAGACCACAACACACTTGATTTTTTGGGGTAAAATGGCCGAGCCCGGCCTTTTATTAACAACCAAATTATTGAATTAACAAAAATAAAATTTTAAATACCGTATTTATCGGTGTATAACACGCACTTTTCTTTCTCGTACATCACGGGACACAGAGCGACATAGTCATTACTAATGGGTTATATAGATACCGTCAGGTGCTGGCACTGGCAACTTCCAAAACCGGAAGTACCCTCCCCTATATAAGCCCCTCCCATCCGGGAGCACCTCAGTTTTTTGCCAGTGTCTAAGGTGTTGGCCAAGAAGAAACATGTGTTTTTCACTGAGCTTGCGTACAGGTTCTTTTGGGCCTCAGTAAGCTATTCCGGATCCGACCAAAAAAGCTTCATAGCTAAACGGTCGGTACCCGGGCCTTGCAGAGAAGAGCAAGGTTTTGCCTGTAATGCTTCTCTTAGGAGAGCTGGACCCTGGGATCCAGAGCTCTGGTCATACCCACGACCAAGATGTTTTCTGTGCAGGGTGCTATACAGGTCCAGGGGAGTGGAATCCTTGGGAACCCGGTCCCTGAAGGTTTGATTACAATGCCTGCCGTGATAGGTGAAGTTTGGGCTTTTGTGGACCAAACAAAGTCCTGCGGCGGGGAACAGGTAAGTGGGGGCCCCCAGGAACTTGGTTCTATTGGGGGACCCCCAAGCCTAATTTGTCTTTCTGTCTGTTACCTAATGGTATTCCCGCAAAATTCTGTGCATGCCTGTAACTACTAAAAAAATGTAATAATTTTTAATGGTGGTCAAGAAATTTTTTATATATATAATATATATTTAATATATTAGACTGCGGTACCTGTGTTTGTCCACTAGAGGCCGCTGTGGAACGTTTCTTGTCATGTGGACTAGTTTCTTTTCATCAGAGCGAGTCCAGGCAGATGGTGAGTTCTCTTATGGGAAACTGCTTCCTCTGCCATGTTGCAATGCTCGTCCATCCCCCGGCCTGCGGCAAAGGGGCCCTGGCTCTTGTCCCTGGTTTCCATTTTCGAAATTAGCGCCGAAGGCGCACGTGGCCGCACGCGCCTCTATATATAGAGGTGAGCCGGGAAAGGGGGCGGAGCCTGGGGGATGACGCTCTGTGCGCGCTGCAGCGCTTCTGCGCATGTGCGGGCGTCCCAGCATGCTAAAAACCACAATTTTGTGTGGTGAGCTGGCTATGAAGTACAGAGACAGAGCTGGCAACATTTAAAGAAGGCATACAGCAAGCGGTTGATACAGGCATCCCCTAGAAAGGCACATTAGTAGACACCAACTGTTTCTTATAGCAGCATTTATGCTAGACTATTGTCAGTAACTGGTGTATTTCGGCTGGAATACCTCAGCTTTGTGGCTTAGGAATATGCCGTCTAAAAACTCCGGGACTAGAAATTCCAGGAGGAATAGGGGGTCTCCATCGGGCTCTGAGGATCTTGGGCATGCTTTGGCTGCACCAGTCTCCCCTGAAGAATCAGAGGTTAGTGACCGTAGAGCACCCTCAGGAGTACCTGGTACTGTGGCTGTCCTCAGTTCACCTGCTCCTGTGTATGTAACAGAGGAGGTTTTTTCCTCAGCTCTGGGAGGGCTGGAAGAGAGATTGTCAGCATTGATCGCGGCTTCCCTGTCACAGGAGAAAAGCGCCCGATCTCCGTCTCCTCCCTCAGAGTGCCTGTTAACAGAGCAACAGTCCCATACAGGGATCGACCTACCTGAAGGGGATCAGGATGAGGTCGATTCGGTTGTAGAGGAATCAACAGTGGAAGAGCCGTTCTCAGCATCACATGCTGAAAGGTTATGGGTTCAGTCCCTGACTAATATGGTCCGATCAGCATTTAAAATGCCACTTGCGGAGCCATCATCCACTTCTGTCTCCTCGTTGGGGTCGCTAAAAGCTCCCCAGACTGTTTGTTCCTTTCCGATCCATCCTTTACTGGAAGGGCTCATTTACCAGGATTGGGAGCATCCTGACAAAATATTTACTCCCCCCAAGAGATTTCCGGTGGTCTATCCCATGAAGGATAAGTTCATCAGAAAATGGAGGGTCCCTACAGTGGACGCAGCCATCTCTTGTGTGAATAAATCACTGACATGTCCGGTGGATAATGTCCAAATGTTCAAGGACCCAATAGATAAAAAATTGGAGTCCTTATTAAAATCTGCTTTTTCTACAGCAGGATTGGTGACACAACCAGCAGTGGCAGCTATTGGGGTCTGCCAAGCAGTGAAGGATCAGTTGAAACAGGTCTTAAGGGACTTGCCAGATCAGCAGGCTCTTGCCCTAGCTGATCTACCTAGAGCCTTATGCTTTGCGGTGGACGCTATAAAGGATTCAATCCATCAGGCCTCCCGCCTTACGCTGTCTGTAGTACATATGCGCAGGCTTCTATGGCTCAAAAACTGGTCTGCTGAAGCTCCCTGTAAAAAATTGCTGGTCAGCTTCCCATTTCATGGTGAACGCTTATTCGGGGAAGACCTGGACAAATATATCCAGAGAATTTCCAGCGGTAAAAGTACACTTTTGCCGGTTAAAAATAGAGTTAGAGGTCCCTCTTTTAAGAGGCCTGCTTCTCCAGTCCCTAGGACATCGGCTGTGAAACAGTTCCGACGGCCTCCTCGGTCAAATCCCGGAGGTAAAAATCAGGGACAATTGCAGGGTAACAAGAAGCCCTGGAGCAGGAGAGGTACAAAACCTCCCCCAAAGTCAAATGCATGAAGGGTTGCCCCCACCCAATCGGGTGGGGGGAAGACTTCAGTTGTTCACAGAGACCTGGCGGGACACGATCCGAGACAGATGGGTGCTCTCCGCAGTAAATCTGGGATACAAATTGGAGTTAAAAAACTCCCCTCCTTCCCGCTTTATAAGGTCAAACGTGCCAAGGGATCCCCAGAAGAGAGGATCCCTCCTGTTGGCACTAGAACAATTATTGCTCCAAGCAGTAATTATAGAGGTTCCCCTGGAAGAATGGGGGTTCGGGTTTTACTCAAACCTCTTTACAGTCCCGAAGCCAAACGGGGACATGAGGCCCATATTAAATCTAAAAGGGCTAAACAAATTCCTACATATCAGGACTTTCCGGATGGAGTCGATCCGATCGGTAGCCACTGCCCTACAAGGGGAGGAATGGTTAGCCTCGATCGACATCAAAGATGCTTATTTGCACATTCCCATCTTTCCAGCCCACCAAAAATGTCTACGCTTTGCGGTAGAAGGGCGCCATTTTCAGTTCAGAGCCTTACCCTTCGGTCTGGCCACAGCACCAAGAGTGTTCACAAAAATTCTGGCCCCATTATTGGCCAATCTAAGAACACGAGGTGTAACGATAATGGCATATCTAGACGACTTGTTGCTGATAGACCACTCAGTGGAAAAACTAGAAGTGGTTGTTCACGAGACAATCAAGTATCTGGAATATCACGGTTGGATTATCAACCGAGACAAGTCAGCCCTAAAACCAGTCAAAAGTCTGGAATACTTGGGGCTAAGGCTGGATTCAGACCAGAGAAAATTTTTCTTGCCTCAAGAAAAGGGGTCGTCTTTGAGAGATTTGATCCACTTAGTGGGTTCAAAAAGACAGCCATCCATACGCCTGTGCATGAGGCTGCTGGGAAAAATGGTGGCATCATTCGAAGCAGTACCCTACGGTCAATTCCATTCAAGGAAGTTGCAAAGGGCCATACTGTCAGCCTGGAACAAAAAAGTTCAGGCTCTGGACTTACCAATGTCCTTGTCCCCTTCCGTTCGCAAGAGCCTCCGCTGGTGGTTGGTTCCCCAGAATCTGGAAAGAGGGAAATCCTTCAGTCCGATTTCCTGGAAGGTGGTCACCACAGATGCCAGCCTTATAGGCTGGGGAGCAGTACTGGAGCAATGGTCTCTCCAGGGCAGATGGTCGGATGCGGAAAAGGCCCTGCCCATCAATCTCTTAGAGATACGAGCAGCCCGGTATGCCCTAGTAGCATGGACATCCAAACTCCAAGGGTCCCCTGTCAGAATTCAATCAGACAATGCCACAGCAGTGGCATATATCAATCGTCAGGGGGGCACCAGGAGTCGTGGAGCCCAAAGGGAAGTAAAGTACATCCTGAGATGGGCAGAAAGATATGTCCCAGCCATATCTGCGGTATTCATTCCAGGAGTGGAGAATTGGAAGGCAGACTTTCTAAGTCGCCAACAATTATGCCCAGGGGAATGGTCCCTTCATCCCGAGGTTTTCCGGACAATATGTCAGCGGTGGGGAACACCGGATGTAGATCTGCTAGCATCCAGATTCAACACAAAAGTGGACAGGTTTGTCTCTTGGACAAGGGATCCCCTAGCTTGCGGCTCGGATGCCCTAGTGTTCCCTTGGGATCAGTTCAAGCTGATATATGCATTCCCACCGCCACAATTGTTACCTCGATTACTCCGCAGAATCAGGGTAGAAAAGAAACCAGTGATTCTGGTGGCTCCAGCGTGGCCCCGAAGAGCATGGTACGCGGAGATTGTAAAAATGTCTGTGGGGAGTCCTTGGACCCTCCCACATCGTCCGGACCTGCTTTCGCAAGGACCGATATACCACCCTTCCTTACCAGCCCTAGGTTTGACGGCCTGGCTATTGAAGCCCACATTCTAAAAAAGAGAGGGCTCTCTAATGCTGTGGTATCTACCATGATCAATGCCAGGAAGCCGGTATCCAGGCAGATCTACTATAGAATCTGGAAGGCGTACATCGCCTGGTGTGAGGCCAAGAAATGGCATCCACGTAAATACGTAATAGGTAGGATTCTGGACTTCCTACAATGGGCTGTAGATAGGAAGCTTGCCTTGAGTACTATCAAGGGTCAGATTTCGGCCTTGTCAATATTTTTTCAAAGGCCCTTGGCTTCGCATTCACTAGTCAAAGCCTTTATACAAGGAGTGATGCGTATTAGTCCTCCGGTTAATATTCCCATATGTCCATGGGATCTAAACTTGGTTCTGTCGGTTTTACAGAAACAACCATTTGAACCATTACAGCATATTTCCTTGGTGCTTCTCACCAGGAAATTGATTTTTCTAGTAGCCATTTGTTCGGCTAAAAGAGTGTCGGAATTAGCAGCTATGTCCTGTAAAGAGCCATATCTGGTTATCCATAAGGACAGAGTAGTATTACGTCCTCAGCCAGCCTTTCTTCCTAAGGTGGTATCGAGGTTTCATTTGAACCAAGATGTGGTTCTTCCTTCTTTTTTCCCCAGACCTACTTCGGTAGAGGAAAAGTTATTGCATTCTTTGGATGTAGTAAGAGCAGTTAAAGCTTATCTAAAAGCCACTGCTCAGATTCGCAGAACGGATACTTTGTTTATTCTGCCGGAAGGCCCCAGAAAGGGTCAGGCAGCGTCAAAATCTACTTTAGCCAGGTGGATTCGACAGGTCATAATACAAGCCTATGGCTTGAGAAGGAGACCGCCTCCGTTCAAAGTTAGAGCGCACTCCACGAGAGCAGTTGGAACTTCATGGGCAGTGCATCACCAGGCCTCCCTGGCTCAAATCTGTAAGGCCGCAACATGGTCTTCAGTTCACACGTTTACTAGGTTCTACCAGGTGGACGTTAGAAGTCAGGAGGATGTCGCCTTTGGGCGCAGTGTGTTGCAGGCCGCAAAAGATCCTCATGTCTGATAGCGCTCAGCTTATATATGGTGTATCCCCCCCCTCATTTGGCATTGCTTTAGGACATCCCATTAGTAATGACTATGTCGCTCTGTGTCCCGTGATGTACGAGAAAGAAAATAGGATTTTTATAACAGCTTACCTGTAAAATCCTTTTCTTGGAGTACATCACGGGACACAGAGCTCCCGCCCCTCTTTGGGGACACTTATTGCTTTGCTACAAAACTGAGGTGCTCCCGGATGGGAGGGGCTTATATAGGGGAGGGTACTTCCGGTTTTGGAAGTTGCCAGTGCCAGCACCTGACGGTATCTATATAACCCATTAGTAATGACTATGTCGCTCTGTGTCCCGTGATGTACTCCAAGAAAAGGATTTTACAGGTAAGCTGTTATAAAAATCCTATTTTTTCCCCTTAAAATCAGGGGAAAATCGTGGGTGCGTGTTAGACGCCGATACCCACCTATCCCCGTCGATCTCTGCTGACTGTGAGCGGAGCGGAGTGATCGCCGCCGAGATACGCATAGCCGAGTGTACTCGGCTTTTCTCGGCTCCGCTCACAGTCATGCCCAGTCCTGTGGCCATTGGATCTGTGTTATGTCCATCATAGGGCGGGACTCTGCGTGACTGTGAGCGGAGCTGAGAAGAGCCGAGTAGAGCCGAGTACACTCGGCTATGTGTATCTCGGCTCCGCCCAGTCCCTGCGTTCCCTGCGTTCTCGGCGGCGTTCGCCCCGCTCCGCCCAGTCTCGGCGGCGCCAATTTTAAATTCGGGCAAGGCTGCAATGAACACTGGGGGCAAGGCTACACTGGGGCAAGGCTGCACTGTGACAAGGCTGCAGTGGACACTGGGGCAAGGCTGCAATGGACACTGTGACAAGGCTGCAATGGACACTGTGACAAGGCTGCAATGGACACTGGGGCAAGGCTGCACTGTGACAAGGCTGCAATGGACACTGTGACAAGGCTGCAATGGACACTGGGGCAAGGCTGCACTGTGACAAGGCTGCAAATAACACTGATAAGGCTGCATTTAAATGTAATTTTTTTTCCCTTAAAGTGGTTGTAAACCCACTTTTTCAACTTGCACCTACAGGTAAGCCTAGATTAAGGCTTACCTGTAGGTGCAAGAAATATCTCCTAAACCTACACGGTTTAGGAGATATTTACTAAAATGACAGGTGCCGCTGTCTACGGCGCATTCATGGGGTTAATCCCATTCACAAACTCGGCTACTTCCCAGCAATCGCTGGGCGTAGCCGAGTAGGACGCCTCCCCCGCGCATGCGCAGAGTGACGTCTCCGCCGCCTCGGCCAATCACAGCGCCGGAGCGGCGCTGTGATTGGCTGGTGCGGCGATACCCGGAAGTAACATTCCGGCTATCGCCGCAGTGATGTCTGCGGCTGGATAGAGGGACGTGGACTGCCTCGGGGGCCCCGATCTAAGGTAAGTGGTACATAATGAGCTATTATGCTAGTCATAATAGCTCATTATGCCTTTCTTTTACAGGTTGTCAAAAAAAAAAAAAAGTGGGTTTACAACCACTTTAAACTTCCCTCCTAAAAGTTTTTTTCCCTAAAATTCCCTCCTAAACTTGGGGTGTGTGTTATACACCGGCGCGTGTTATACGCCGATAAATACGGTAACCAAAAACAGACATAATGCTTTTGAGGTCCTTGACGGTACCGATCTAACCATACCCTTTTCTTATGTCAGAGGCACCAGCTAGCTGAATTGCCACCCCAGTCGCTACTTATAGACTCAGGGCCTAAAACCCAGCCGACCTCAGCCACCCAGGGTCCTTAACGCTCTCCGTTCACTACCCAGTGAATCGTTCCCACTCGAGGATACCATGCCTGAGATCAGGCGCGGACTGAGACAAAAAATAGGCCCGGGCATTTTAGACTGAGCAGCCCGGGGGGGGGGGGCGCGGCGGCGGTTATTGTGATGGGATGTGGGGTTCCAGCACCCTGCACCTCTGGACCCCTTTGCATTACACAGCACCCTGCACCTCTGGACCCCTTTACATTACACAGCACCCTGCACCTCTGGACCCCTTTACATTACACAGCACCCTGCACCTCTGGACCCTTTTACATTACACAGCACCCTGCACCTCTGGACCCTTTTACATTACACAGCACCCTGCACCTCTGGACCCCTTTACATTACATAGCACCGCACCTCTGGGCCCCTTTACATTACACAGCCCCCCACAGTTTGTTACACAGACACCCCTAACAGTTCTGGACCCCCTGCGTGTTACACAGACCTCCCTACAGTACAGACCTCCTCCCTACAGTACAGACCCCCTACAGTACGGACCCCCCTACAGTACAGACCCCCCTACAGTACAGACCCCCTCTACAATACAGACCCACCTACATTACAGCCCCCCTCTACAATACAGACCCCCCCTACATTACAGACCCCCCTTACATTACAGACCCCCTCCCTACAGTACAGACCCCCTCCCTACAGCACAGACCCCCCTACATTACAGACCCCCCTACATTACAGAACCCCCCTACAATACAGAATCCCCCCTACAATACAGACCCCCCTACATTACAGACCCCACTACAATACAGACCCCCCTACAATACAGAACCCCCCTACATTTCAGACCCCCCTACAATACAAAACCCCCCTACATTTCAGACCCCTTCAATACAGAACCCCCCCTACATTACAGACCCCCTACAATACAGACCCCACCTACATTAAAGACCCCCCTACAATACAGACTCCCCTACAATACAGAACACCCCTACATTACAGACCCCCCCTACAATACAGACCCCCTACAATACAGAACCCCCCTACATTACAGACCCCCCTACAATACAAACCCCCCTACAATACAGAACCCCCTACATTTCAGACCCCCCCTACAATACAGAACCCCCCTACATTACAGACCCCCCTACAATACAGAACCCCCTACATTTCAGACCCCCCCTACATTTCAGACCCCTCCTACAATACAGAACCCCCCTACATTTCAGACCACCCCTACAATACAGAAACCCCCCTACAATACAGACCCCCCCTTCAGACCCATAATGTACCTCAGATCAGCATGGGACTGCCTGTTGGGTCCCCTCCCCCTGTGTGGACATAAAGGAGGAGGGGGAGGCGGCTTCAGATCATCAGTGACTGATCAGATCATCAGTGCCGCGGCCACCTTGCCAGAGAGAAGGGGGTCGTTGCGGGTCCCTGCCCACTGATGTGCCGACGGGTGTCACTGTCACTCGAGTGCGACTCCGACTCGCAGCTGAGAGTGCACTGGGGCAGTGGCGTCACTAGGGTTGGTGTCACCTGGTGCAGCAAAACATGGTGTCACCCCCCTCCTGTCTATCCTGCCCAGTGCCCTGCAGGCAGCGCACGGTCACGAGGAGCACCCCCAAATGACCCCTGTAAATTAAAGTATAGGGTGGTATTGGGCCGGCTGGGGCGATATAGGGCAGGTTGGGGTAATATAGGGCAGGTTGCGGTGATATAGGGCAGGCTGGGGTGGTATAGGGCAATTTGGGGTTGTATAGGGCAGGCTGGGGTGGTATAGAGCAGGTTTGGGTGGTATAGGGCAGTTTGCGGTGGTATATGGCAGGCTGGGTGGCATAGGGCAGGTTGGGGTGATATAGGGCAGGGTGTGGTGGCATAGAGCAGTTTGCGGTGGCATAGGGCAGGTTGGGGTGGTATAGAGCAGTTTACGGTGGCATAGGGCAGTTTGTGGTGGTATAGGGCAGGTTGCGGTGGCATAGGGCAGGTTGGGGTGGTATAGAGAAGTTTGCGGTGGCATAGGGCAGGTTGCGGTGGCATAGGGCAGGTTGCGGTGGCATAGGGCAGGGTGCGGTGGCATAGGGCAGGGTGTGGTGGCATAAGGCAGGTTGGGGTGGCACACATAGGGCAGGGTGCGGTGGCATAGGGCAGGCTGGGGTGGTATGGTGCCAGGTTAGGACTCTATGTAGTGACATGTGCAGCAGTGCAGTAACTTACAGCATGCCTGGAGATGAAGACACTCTGGCTGCTGTGTCCTAATTTCTTTCTCCTTCAGCTGTGGGATCAGCCAGAGTGAACGAGTCTGTGGGAGGAGTGGAGGGGGCAGCCATACCCCCAGCTTTGCCTACCAACTCCAGCTGCCTCCGGAGACATTGGAGATGATGGGGAAGACGTGACATTCTGCGGCCCACCGGGCATTTGCCTGGTATGCCCTATGGCCAGTCCGGGGCTGCCTGAGATGGTTCCCCACCGCTCACCCAAATGAACAAAATTATACCGCCGCCAAGGACCCCAAAATGCCACACATAACCACACAAAAACCTAACCAAATTTTACGGGCGGGAGGGAGGGATGTTCTTCCCTGGCTACCTTAATAAACTGTTGGAGCCCCACCCCCTTTACCAAGCTAATATCTCCCTGGCTCCCCCCAGCACCTCCTAACCGACCAATAAGGATACCACTTATTCAAAAACTAATAGCTGCCTTAACCCTATGGTTGCCTGGCTACCCTTAACACCCTGTCATGTGCCCCCCTCCACTGACTCCGTTCCTGCTCAGCTACGGGGCTTTCTTCACTAGGGTAGCTAAGAGCTGACCATCCCACTTACACATTACCCCTTACTTGTGACTTCCGTCACTCCCTTTACCTTGAATAAAAGACCACACCACACTTGATTTTTTTGGGGTAAAATGTCCGAGCCCGGCCTTTTATTAACAACCAAATTATTAAATTAACCAAAATAACATTTTAAATAACCAAAAACAGACATAATGCTTTTGAGGTCCTTGACGGTACCGATCTAACCATACCCTTTTCTTGTGTCAGAGGCACCATCTAGCTGAGTTGCCACCCCAGTCGCTACTTATAAACTCAGGGCCTAAAACACAGATGACCTCAGCCACCCATGGTCTTTAAGTCTCTCCGTTCACTACCCAGAGAATCGTTACCACTCGAGGATACCATACCTGAGATAGTTCCCCACCGCTCACCCAAATTAACAAAATTATACCGCCGCCAAGGACCCCAAAATGCCACAGCGCCGCAGGTGAGACACCTCACACCTGAGCGTCCCGCCACACCCAAAAAGCCCTCTGTAGTCCATCCTCCAGACCCAGAAACCACAAATCTGTGCCAACAGCGTTGAGGTGAACGCCATCACCCCTAAGGAACTGCCAAGTGCCGGCCTCCAGGTCCAAGTGCCGGATAACCAGGCCCCCATTCCGAACGAAAAATGTCCCCACCTCCTGATGTACAGCCGGTACCTGTTGGACTCCCACCTGCCGATCTGCTTGACCGCAGCGTCGTCTAACCCCTAACGAGACACCTCGGTAGCCTCACCAATGCGAAAAGACTGAGAACCATACTGTTTGGGATCCAAACCCACCGCCCCAAGACGGCCACAAACTGGAAACGCGATAAACAGGATCCATCAGCATGCACGAAGAACGGGCCCCCTAACTGCGGACGTGACTCCGCAAACTGAGACAAGGCAACAACCGGGCAGAGACCCACCTCCGTTCCTCGGAACAATTCCAAATGTACACCCTTCCCCTCCCAATCCATCTTGGAATGACGTAGTCCAATCCGCACAGAATCATCCGTGAACACCACATCCTCCCATAAAACCCCCACGGCGACCGATCTGGAAGGACTGGCCAGCTCTCCTAGCCATAGGGCCCCAAAGAAAGGCAGAAAAAAGGCAGCCTGAAACAAAGTCCGTTCATAAGCAGACAAACAAACCGAGCACAGGCTCTCCAAAACAGCCCTCAATATTGTGACCGACACAGGGAATCTCTAGACCTGCGGCCCTTGCGGTAACCCTTCATCGCCTGCCTCACCATAAAGGATTTAGTAGCATCCCCGATACCCCGCAACTTAAACCAAAATGCAAGGTCCGCCAACTTACGGTCTACCGCAGAAGCAGATGTTCCCCGCACATAATTACGCACTATGAAATAGAGAACCACGGAAGACAACTCCCCCCTTTCACCAGGCCCCCTACACTTAGCCAGTAAGGAAGTCCATTCCTTCCACGTCCTGGAATACGTGTCCCACGTTGCCACACTCAGGGAGTCTCAGATCAATCCTGCGGCGACTCCATCGCTACCGTCCATAACCGTGGTGGACAAGGCGTCCCATGCCGCTCTGCCTCCGGGGCCAACGCGCGAAACTCCTTCCATTGTGAACGAGACAAGGCATCCGCAATCTTGTTACTAACCCCCGGAATGTGAACATCGTAGATGAAAGCATTCAATTGAAGGCAGAACAGAACCAAATGGCGCACCACAGGCAGAGAGGAGGCCGAGATATTATTGATAGCCCTCACCACCCCCATGTTGTCACAGTTGAAGCGCACCTTCCTGTTGCGAAAAGCATCCCCCCAGAGTTCAACCGCCAGAACAATTGGAAACAATTCCAAAAGCATGAGGTTCCTCAACCACCCTGCCACACTCCATGCCTCAGGCCACCGCCCCGCACTCCACTTACCTTGAAAGAACGCTCCATATCCCACCGACCCGGCCGCGTCCATAAACAGCGACAGGTCCGTATTGCTCACCGGCCCAGACATCCACAAGAATCTCCCATTGTAAGCAGCCAGAAATTTGTCCCAGACCCTAAGGTCCGCCCTGAGATCCCGTGTCAAACGAATGTAGTGCCGCGGGGCTCTGGCGCCCACCATAGCCAAGGGCAGCTGCCGGCAAAATATCCTGCCCATAGGAATTATCCTGCAAGCAAAATTCAGTTTCCCCAGCAGGGACTGCAACTCCCGCACTCTAACCTTCCGCTTGCCGGCCATGTCGGTCACCTCCTGCCGCAGAGCCACCAGCTTGGACATGGGCAAACGGCACTCCATGGCCACGGCAGAATCGATCGTAATGCCCAAAAAAATCAGCTCCGTCGCAGGGCCCTCTGTTTTTTCTGGAGCCAAAGGAATCCCGAAAACAATCGGCTATGTGTTGAAGCGTCCCCAGCAACACCGCGCACGTGTTAGAAGCCGGTGGCCCGATACACAAGAAATCATCCAAGTAGTGGATGATGGAATTCAGGCCGGACACATCCCTCACTACCCATTCGACAAAAGAGCTAAAAGCCTCGAACAGTGCGCAAGAAATGGAACACCCCATAGGCAGACAACGATCGACAAAATATGAATCGTTCCACCTACAACCCAAAAGGTGCACACTGTCCGGATGAACTGGAAGCAGGCGAAACACCGCCTCCACATCCGTCTTGGTCAACAGCGACCCTTGTCCGTACTTACGCACCCAGGCCACCGCCGCATCAAACGATGTATAGGTGACCGCACAGGCTTGCGGATCGATACCATCGTTGGCCGAGCCCCCTTTCGGGTAAGAAAGGTGATGAATCAAACGATACTTGCCCGGTTCCTTCTTGGGAACCGCCCCCAGAGGAGACCAGGCCCGGAAATGGAGGAGAGGAGAAAGGCCCACTCATCCTACCCAGTGAAACTTCCTTTGAAAGTTTCTCCATCACCACCTCCGGGAACTGGAGAGCCGATCGCAAATTCAGCGACTAAGGGGGAACTTCCGGCAACGTGCACGGGATCCGGAAACCCACCATAAACCCCTCCCCAAGAAGTCGCGCAGACTCCCGATCCGGGTATCTATTTAGGAAAGGAAACATCCTTCCTACCCTCACCGGAGTCGTCCCTTTTTCCAGTCACATCGCCCGCCCGCCCTTTTCCAGACTTGAAACATCGTGCGAGCGAATGGCTCCCACCACACCCTGAACATTCATGCTTAAATCGACAGGTCCCCCCAAATAGGCAAGAACTGTTGTTAAATTGCCAGCACACCCCTTTCTTTCTACTGGCCGATGAACCCAAGGTGGAGGCACCGCCAGCCCCCCCCCCTGGAAAGGACTGGCCCCCAACCCTGGCCGGGGTCATCAGCTTCATCCAGAGGCCAATGTCCTTGTGGTCCCAGCGAATAGCCGGTCACACCGCCTTACGCTGTCTAAACTGTTCGTCGTAACGAAGCCAAGCCACGCCCCCATAGACCCTATTAGCTTCCCTAATCGCATCTAAGTAGCAAAATAGGGCAGAACAGCTCTCCGGTTCCTTCTCGCTGATCACACTTGCCAAGATCGCAAAGGCTTGCAACCAATTGGTAAACGTGCGAGGAATAAGGCGATACCTACGCTTCTCCTCGTCCTCCTTCTTGCTCTCCTCCGGCTTCACGCGATCGAGGTTGAACTTCTCAAGTGGTAGCAGGGAAAAAATTCCACATACTCCCCCTTCCAAATCTTGTCCCTCACCTCAGGCTTGAGGTGCGCCCCTAGGGGCCCCTCAAAGCAAACATAGACCTCGCATTTTGCAGAGTCCACCAACCTCACCTTGTCCGTCTCCTTGTCCTCCTTTGACTTTTCCCCAGAGGCCGCCACGACCTGCGCCACCTCTGGACCCTTCTGTACCGTGGAAGCGGAAGGAGTGCCTGGAGCCGACTCCCCCTGAGTACCTGGGACGTCCCGCACCGCATCCTCTGACTGCCCTTGCACCCCCCTCCAGTTTTTTTAACGGATCCCTCAAACCCACAAGGACCTCCCTGGTGAGCACATCCGATCCCCGGGCCCTAGCCCCCCTACCACGGGCCCCCCCCAGACAGTGTAGGAGGAGAAAGAAAAGGTAAAAGAGCTGCAGCACACTCATCAGGCTGCAGGGGGCTGGGAACCCCGCCAGCCGCCGGACCGACATCCCCCGCTGTCTTCCCGACATCCTCTTCTATCTCTCCTTCCTCTGCGCTGCTGGACTCCGCTTCCGACCGGTCCACTGGCACCACGGGCTCCACCGACCGTCGCGCCGCAGGCCGTCCTCTCCCCCCCGTCTGCCACAGGCGAGCCCCGAACAGCTGATACGCTGTCCAGCCTCCTCTGCATCGGCCTCGTTCTCCCCACACCTCTGACGTCATCACCAGGCGCCCTGGCCAGACCCGAACTCCTGGGCACTGATCGTGACCCGGAGTTGTGCGCCGCCATCTTGGAACCTCCACGGGCAGACGTGCCCGCCCTCCCACGCAGCTCCACCAACCTCTGGGATGAGCCGCCGGCTGCACCAGGTGACAGGCTGGAGCCCGCAGCTCTCTCTCTCCCATGCTGGGCTGACGTGCTGACCGGAGCATCGCCAGGCACGCCAGCTGCCCACTCCGGGATCCGGATGACGGAGGATGGGACCGGAGTGACTCGCCGGGGAGACCCCATCCCCCGCGGGCTCTGCCTAAGTTGGAGATTCCTACCAGGCGCACCCCCCGCCGATGCCAGCGTGTGCTTGGCAGGGGGGCCTGAAGGGTCTGAAGGCAGGCTCCCGTTGCGGCGCTGAGCCCGAGGGGTCCTGTCAGGACTGAAGCACTCCAGAGGCCTAGACCGCCGAGCACGCGGTGGCACAGGCCCCGGCTGGGGGGGACTCTGCTGGACCCCTTGTAGGGAGGCCACGACTTGGCTCTGCACCCACGCTGCGCCATGGACGTCGGCTGCAGCTCTAAGCTGGGATAACAACAAACGCTCCAGCTTACTCATAACAGCGGTGATGGTGGGGAGAACACTAACTGCAATGTTCTTCCCTGGCTACCTCAATAAACTGTTGGAGCCCCACCCCCTTTACCAAGCTAATATCTCCCTGGCTCCCCCTAGCACCTCCCAACCGACCAATAAGTATACCACTTATTCAAAAACTAATAGCTGCCTTAACCCTATGGTTGCCTTAACACCCTGTCATGTGCCCCCCTCCACTGACTCCGTTCCTGCTCAGCTACGGGGCTTTCTTGTCCGTGAGCAGATATCGGTGGGCATGGTGCATAAATGGGTCACCCCAAAGTAAGGAATCACTTTAATCTTGGTTTGTTTTTGTGTTATGCCGCGTACACACGGCCGTTTTTCTCGTCGAGAAAAACGATAGTCTGTGGTGGGCTTTCTGTCGTTTTTTTCGACGAGAAAAATGGCATTAAAAACTACGAGAAAAATTAGAACATGTTCTAATTTTTCGCGTCGTTTTTTTTCGACATGTTTTCCGCGGCAGTGGTTCCCATAGGGAAACACTGCCGCAGAGCCCACAGACGATCGTTTTTCTCGACAAGAGAAAAAACGACGTGAAAAACGACCGTGTGTGGGGAACAAGCTGTTCCCTCGTTTTTAATGACATTATTCACGGCGGTTTTTTTTTTTTTTTCCATTTCAATAAATTTTTATTTTTCAATTCAAGACATGTACAGAAAATCTTAAAAAATTGTTGTTTAAACATGACAAAGGGTTATTTCCAATTGTTTATGTCACAATGTTCTCATCAAGAGATTAAAAAAAAAAAAATGAAAAATAGGCATTCAGGGAAGTCACACCCCACCTGGACGCCCCTAACGGGATCATCCTGCGCCCAGGTCAGGCCCCCCCAGCCCGCCATCCTCATATGAAACCAATAAAAAGGAACTCGGAATCTTAACAGGTTTTTTAACAGCCGTGAATAATGATCGTGTGTACGCGGCATTACATGTTTGCGCAGAGTATATCAGTGTAAGATTCTTTTTTCCTTTGTCTTTTTTCCTAATAACAGAGATAAGGTAACCACACCTATTGTGTCCATCAGACTATGTTTACTATGACAAAGGTATCGGGAATTATAAGAGACAACAAACATCCAGTGCAAACCTCATGTAATCTCTTGGGAAAACCTAGTCTGGTGGCTTCATTCTGAAACGAAAGACTTTTACGACAACAAAATTAAGGCATCTCCATTTTTTCAACCTCAAAAACTCCCTTTAATTAGACAAATTAATTGCTCAGCCTCTCTAAATGTTTAACATTCCAACCCCCATGCTTCCTCTCACAACTTGTTTTCTCTCAGATGCTTATCACGGCTTTTACATTTGGAACAGCTTTGTCATGTTTTTCACCTATTGAAATTCAACAGGGTTTATTATTTTATTACCATTTTCTTAGCACGCCAACCTTGATATCATCTCTACATCTGCAGTTCCTCTTCTAACTTGAGTGAAATGGCGCGCTACGGTCAAAGTTTATGTCACAATCATGTAAAGATCTAATCTAAATATAAGATTGTTCTTATGTCTAGTATCTAAGGTTGACCATAAATTTCTTGGATACCGCCTGGATAGAATGTCTAATACAACACGTAAGCTGGCCATACACAGATATGAAATGAACAGATTCCTCCAGCCACACTATATAGGGCGGATGGACAAATCTCCCACCTTGGCTATTGTACTCCGACAGCTGGCCCTGCCAGCTGTTGATGTCAAAATACCCTAACAGCTGTTGCATCTCATTAAATGCCACTGCTGTTCGGACTAAAATTTTCCAGCAGGATTTTTTGAAGAAAGACAATCAAATGATTGAAGTCAGAATGCCACTCACTGAGCGAAATTTGCACACTGCATGGCCAGATTTAGCCAATAATTGGTTTGTTAATATGTGGAAATTATCACTTTCTCATAGAGACATATTTTGACTTGCTGGAAAATCTAAAGATCCTGCCCAATTTTTTCCTTTTTTGATGTGGAACCAATGGGTCTTGTGTGCATTACATCAATACTTCAGCCAATCTGCATGAGTGGCAGCAGTAGGGCCACATTCTCACCAGCTTCCTGCATTTGATCCATTCAAAACTGTTTACACGTGTTTGTAGTATCTAATCTGCCTCTGGATGCACACATTTCAATTTGCACGATTGAAAAATCATTATGTAGCGGCCTCCTCACTCCCCTCTCGTTCTTCAGCTCGTCTCTCTCTTGTCTAGGGGTATCTTTTAGAGGGGAAGGGAGCGGGGACACTACGCCAGGCCTTTGTCACAGGTGTCAGTGTGATACAAGCAAAGTTCTTTTACCTTCGGGTCAGTGCTGTGCACCTGGAGCCTCCACCAAGAATTACCTTGAACAATGTCTGTCAGGAAATGAGCCCCACACCATTAAAGTTCAACACTCCTTTATTCTTCTCGAATGAACACAATCAGTTGAACTCCCTCGATAGAAACAGAACAGAAAAGGAGGTGTGGATGCGAGTAGGCCCAGACACAATGTGTTCTCCACTTTCCTTCCTGAAAGTGGGTTGCAGTCTCCAAACGAGGGGGAATTTCCTTCCAAACGATCTCTGGTGAGAGACTCACCCGTCACTGGCAATCTGCTGCACCAGGTCTTCGAATGAGGAGCTCCCCCCGGTCCATTACGCCTTCCGGATTCGGGTACCCACTCCCCTAGGATCTCCTTCCCTCACGGAACTCAGTGTTGGGCACTGAGCTCCGGACCTCCATCTGAGTACCTCACCCCAGGCTAAAGGTGCCTGGAATGGAACACGACCTCCGGCTGTCCTCTAGGCCTAGGCCCGCCTAGAGAACCCACACGAACCACCGTCCACAGGCTGAAAGTGCCCTGGACTCCCACCCCCTGACAAAGTTGGCCGGCCCCTTTATACCCTCTCCCAGCAAGCACGGCGGGTTCCCCGCCCCACCATACCGCTGCCGAGGGAGGACAAAAAGGAAGCACGACACACAGCAATGATTCAACCCCAGCCCAGGGCGACAGCGCCAACCGCTGGGCTGCAGGGAATTACACATCACTAATGTCTCTGTCAAGTTCAAATTTACACCCGGGAAAGTACATACCTGCTACACTCTCCCCCTGGTGGTTTGACACTGGTCCCCAGTGTCTGGAGTAAATCATGCCCTCAACAGCTGACATAATCCAATCCAGAAACCGACTAACGATTGTACAAAAATATAAAACTTTAGAAAAAACTATCCAACTAAAACATTGTATCTGAGCCCTGTAAAGAAAAGGGAATAAAGACAAAAGAGAAACAACAACATTGACTCATAACTTTGAATCACATCTTCACAATTTTTCTTTTTTTTACTTCTACTCCCCCCCCCCCCCCCACCCCATCCTGACTAAGACCCACCCCATTCTCAGTGGACTTGATGGGATGCTCTCCTGCAGAGGGAAAATAAAGGATTAACACATATAACCCTGACACCTGTATTCGTGTGATGGAAAATAAACTTCTCCGGAAAGAAATCCCTTTTCTCCAAAGAGTGAGTGCATGAAAAGTGTTTTAACGTTGCGTAATCCTGCCACCTGGTGACAGCACCGCGGTAACTGCACTCGTGGAACTTTCCTCTTTTCTTTGGCCCTATCTACCCAGAGTCTATGATCTCTTGCAGGAAAGTGAAGAACAACAGGAACAGTCCTTCATTCCTTTAGGGCACAAAAGCAACGGGCCCCAGAAAGTTCAGCAGCATGATAAGAACGGAGTCTCTTTTCTCCTACAGATAAAAACGGGGATGCGTCGGATCAACACTTTATCTGCATGGATGTGTCGTCCCAACATCCATTCTGCCTTGCAGTCTTTAAAACGTTAAGAGGCCTTTGGAGAGCATGCCAGGTACCTGCGGGCGTGGGGAACCTGAAGGTGGGTCCACACAAAGTCATTGTACCAGCGCTCCCGGCACACTTCCACCTCATATAGCAGTTCCTTCAACAAGTACGGATACTCCCATCCGTAGTCCGCAGCAACCTTCTGGCCAAATAGCCATTGTAGTCTTGCCAAAGGAGGCATGGTAGCTCTGTCCCCTTCGCCAGGCAACACTATCGAGTCCGGGTGGCGAGGGACCTTGATCACATCTGATCTGGGCATTGGTGCCCGCAGTAACAGTCTCTTTTCCCCAGCCTTCGGTACAGATGGCACCGGGGATGTAGAAGCAGGCTGGAGATGGGACCTCTCTTCAGGCACTGGTGCCTCCACCCGGGGTGTACTTTCCCCTGTAAACATGGGTGGATCCCTGGTCCTCCGGAATGAAGCAAGAGGTACTTTGTCCCAGCCTTTCTCTGCAAACAGTTCATCTATTGCAAGGTCGTCTCCCATGTCCGAGAACGACTCCAGGTCAGAGGTGTCACACTCCTCCGCAGGCAGGTATCCTGTAGTGGAGACCGAGCTTTCACCTCCTCCCACACACCAAATCTCTCCGCCAGGCTTACCTCGGCCTTTACTTGAACCGGGTGTCCGGAACTCTTGTCGACGGATCCATCCGGGCCGGGCGTAAGCGGACGAGGCCGTCCACCACAACCGCTGGTCGGGGCTACCATGCCGGTCTTTCTCTTCGGTGGTGGACGCTGCGAGATCGTGGTGACCGAGTCAGCATCCTCGAATTTCTCCCGTTGAAGTTTTACGACCTCCTCCGCTGTCGCTGCAGTGTGCGCAGGGATGGCTGTCACAGCAGTGATTCCTCCCCTCTGAGTGGTGTTGCCCGCAGCACGGCCGGGGTAGATGGTTCTCGGCTTCTCAACCGCCGGATCCACTTCGAACAGGAACTCCCCACAGGCCTCACATCGCCCAAATGGCTTCAGCTGGCACACCAGTCCCGAACAGCCGGGACAAATCACACCCAGGGCCTCAACGTCCATGCACGAATACAGGGCGAATCGACCCCTTGGCTTTAGCCGGATCCCCGTATCTTTTACCGGAGCAGCAGCAGTCAATGTCGTGGTGGAAGGGTGAACTGGAATCCACGACGTATGTCCGATTATGGCGACCTGTTGCTGATCCATTGCACACTGCAGAGTTTTTGCGCCAATGTCCCGGGCTTTTCTTCTTTTCTGTTTCTGAGTCACGCCCACGAACTAAGCAATGGGGGTATGCCTGGTGACGCAGTGCAATAGAAGCCCCCATGTGTAGTACTTCACATGGCTGAACTTCCCCCTCTTTCCACTCTTCTGCGCAGGCCTTTCCCTTCATTGGGTCATGTCCACGACTTCGAGCAGGGATGCACTTCGGCCAGTGAAGGCCTGCCTATTCGCGTAACTCTTCCAACAGACACGTTCAATACTGTGGTGCACAAACACTATACCGGACCCGAGCCCCCACGTGTAGCGGCCTCCTCACTCCCCTCTCGTTCTTCAGCTCGTCTCTCTCTTGTCTAGGGGTATCTTTTAGAGGGGAAGGGAGCGGGGACACTACGCCAGGCCTTTGTCACAGGTGTCAGTGTGATACAAGCAAAGTTCTTTTACCTTCGGGTCAGTGCTGTGCACCTGGAGCCTCCACCAAGAGTTACCTTGAACAATGTCTGTCAGGAAATGAGCCCCACACCATTAAAGTTCAACACTCCTTTATTCTTCTCGAATGAACACAATCAGTTGAACTCCCTCGATAGAAACAGAACAGAAAAGGAGGTGTGGATGCGAATAGGCCCAGACACAATGTGTTCTCCACTTTCCTTCCTGAAAGTGGGTTGTAGTCTCCGAACGAGGGGGAATTTCCTTCCAAGCGGTCTCCGGTGAGAGACTCACCTGTCACTGGCAATCTGCTGCACCAGGTCTACGAATGAGGAGCTCCCCCCGGTCCATTACGCCTTCCGGATTCGGGTACCCACTCCCGGGGTTCCCTAGGATCTCCTTCCCTCGCGGAACTCAGTGTTGGGCACTGAGCTCCGGACCTCCATCTGAGTACCTCACCCCAGGCTAAAGGTGCCTGGAATGGAACACGACCTCCGGCTGTCCTCTAGGTCTAGGCCCGCCTAGAGAACCCACACGAACCACCGTCCACAGGCTGAAGGTGCCCTGGACTCCCACCCCCTGACAAAGATGGCCGGCCCCTTTATACCCTCTCCCAGAAAGCATGGCGGGTTCCCCGCCCCACCATACCGCTGCCGAGGGAGGACAAAAAGGAAGCATGACACACAGCAATGATTCAACCCCAGCCCAGGGCGACAGCGCCACCTGCTGGGCTGCAGGGAATTACACATCACTAATGTCTCTGTCAAGTTCAAATTTACACCCGGGAAAGTACATACCCGCTACACTTACATGCATGTATATGCATTTAGAAATAACCTCATATATATGCTGGTATGATAGTGTCAGTCCTGGTTAGACCAAGACATGCAGAAGTCGTTCCATCCCTCCCGTCCCAAGATGACAGCTGTCTGTCCAAGTCTAAATCCAGTCTGTTCACATTTATAAGTCTGCATGTTGGCAGGTGCAATCTACTTTCTCCACTGTAGGTGGCGCTCGTCCGCAGCGGCATTGCAGTTGGAGAGAGTGTCAAGAGGAACATGGTTCCTCCTCTATGGTTTTCTGGGTCACTGAGGAAGCTATCCAATTGGATGCTGCCTCCCCATGTCACTCTAGCAGCCATCTTGGGTCAGGCAGAGCCTATTTAGGTCCTTGGCTCCCAGGTTTGCCATGTATTTTGGAATGGGTAGATTAGGGACAGGTACTCCGCCTGGTAGGGACAAAACTAGCATAAGGGTAAGGTTCCTGACGAGGAGGCTTGCATAAGGCTTGCAACTTCTCTTTATATATTCTTGTTTGCATTCTCCTCCTCCTAATGGGTGCTGTCGGTTTGGCTGAAACCTGCTCTCTACACACTGTTGGACCTGTGAATGTTCCCGGTTGGGCTGTCTTCCGACCGGGTGTATTGTAAACTGTCTTTACATTATTTCAATACAAGTTCTTGCCCTCCTATTCCCTCTGTATTGAACTGTATTGTAATCATACTGACCCTCTTTTCATTGTAAGCGCTGTGTAAATTGTTGGCGCTATATAAATCCTGTATAATAATAATAATAATCAGGAATGGGCCCATTTCATTGTTGAATGTTGACTTAAAATTATTTACTAAAATACTTGCCACTCGGCTTCAATCATCTCTTTGTCAGCTAGTGGAACTGGATCAAGTAGGGTTTATCCCGACCCGCGAGGCGAGGGATAATACCATTAAGGTACTGAACTTAGTCTATCGTGCCAATAAAACAAATACCCCCTGTATTTTCCTAAGCACAGATGCAGAAAAAGCATTTGATAAAATAAACTGGCATTTTATGCTGGAGACTATCAAGCAAATGGGCCTGGGAGACCGCATGATTCAATGGATAGCCGGGGTTTACACTACACCACAAGCATCAGTTAAAGTAAATGGAGTTTTTTCAAAACCCTTTAAGATCACAAATGGCACGCGTCAGGGATGTCCCCTGTCGCCAATACTGTTCGCCCTTATGCTTGAGCCTTTACTCAATAAGATCCACCAAAATCCGGATATCCAGGGGTTGCGTCTGGCAGATAAGAATTATAAAGTTTTAGCATCTGCAGATGATCTGCTGTTTTCCATGTCCAGTCCGCACACCTCACTGCCTAACCTTATGAAGGTAATTGAGAACTACGGAGCCTTATCAAATTTTTAAATTAACTATGCTAAATCTGAAGCGATGGGGGTAAGTTAAGTCTGCCCCCCACAACTCGAAAGGCTATACAATAAAATTTTAATTTTAAATGGGTATCTACTGCATTGAGTTATTTGGGCACACATATACCATCAAATATAAGAAATACATTTTCAGCACATTTTTTACCTTTATATAACTCAGTACGGTCTCTATTAGAGAAGGGGCAACACGGATTACATTCGTGGTTTGGCCGCTGTAATATTATAAAAATGTGTATCCTACCAAAATTTTTATATCTTTTTCAGGCGTTACCCAATTATATCCCAGCAGTTTTCTTTTGCCAGATAGGTACTCTTTTTACAAAATGTATATGGGCGAAGAAACGACCTAGGATTAGTAGAGGACTCTTGGTGTTGCCTAGGTGCTATGGGGAAGTGGCTCTTCCTGACGTACGTGGGTATTATCAAGCAGCCCACCTGGGAAGGGTAGTGGATTGGTGCAGACATGTGGAATTTAAGCAATGGATAGACATGGAACAACAGCTGTGCCCGGTACCCCTTCGTAGAGCACCCTGGTGTTATGCGGTGCTACCGCCCTCTCTTAAAAAACAATCTATTGTAGGGGTTACCTTACGAATTGGTGCTAAAATATGCTGTAATCCTAGATACTCTCCGACGCAATCACCTCTGTATCCCATACTAGGAAATCCCAGTTTCCAACCAGGGATGGAAAAGGGAGCGTTCAATAAATTGGAAGAGAAGGGATGTTTTCAAGCATTACACTTCTTGCAAGCGGAGGCTTGGCCAACAACTGCAACATTGACACAACTAGGAGGATACTATGAAATAAACCCTTGGCAGGCATTAAAACTTTGCCATTTCTTGGGAATTTTAGGCCCACCAATAAACTATAGACGTCAACTTACCACATTTGAATTATATTGTGAAGAGAAAGAACCCCTTCCTCGAGTGATCTCTAAGATGTATAGGCTCTTAAATACCCCTCTAGAGGAGTTTGTGATGCCATCTATAAGTAAATGGGAGAGAGACCTAAATAACGGAAAATTTATTACCAAATACTTACTGTAATTTTCCTTTCCTGATAGACTCCATGGCAGACTACGTGTGGGTTAACCCCACCTCCTCTCCACAGCTATAGGACCCCTTACCCATAAATTTGAGCTCACCTCCACAGACAGGTGTTCCGTAACTAGCCGACTCACATTTCAACTCTCATATTTTTAATTCATGGGTGGGAACTCCGTCTGCCATGGGGTCTATCAGGAAAGGAAAATTACGGTAAGTATTTGGTAATAAATTTTCCGTTTTCCTGACAGACTCCATGGCAGACTACGTGTGGGAAATAACTAGCCAAACCACACGGGAGGGTATGCTGAACAAAAATATATTTAATCTTTCCCGTCAACTGACAGGATTTTTCAACCAAAATTAACAGAGGAAAGGGAAGCAGGCTCAATACAATAATGAGACATAAATGTATGAATAGAAGACCACGAGGCTGCCTTGCATATCACTTCAGGAGCCACGTGTCGAGCTGCTGCCCATGAGGCTGCCATGCCTCTGGTGGAATGAGCCATCACCGCCTCTGGAGGAGCCAAGCCCTTTGCCCTATAGGCCTGTTGAATTGATTGAACGATCCAGGCTGCTATCGTTCTGGAGGAAGCCCTCTTTCCTTTGTTGCTACCAGTGTGTAACAAGAACAGGTAGTTCGAGCTTCTAAAAGATGAAGTAGCTCGCAAGTATTCTTTCAGAGTCTCACCTACATCCAAGGGATGAACATCTGCTGATTCTGGAGAATCGAAAGTAGGAAGGACTATTTCTTGATTTTCGTGAAAAACTGATGTGACTTTTGGCTTTGACCCAAGCATGGGAATAAGGACCACTCGGTCCGGGAAGAATGTCAAAAAAGGTTCTTGACAACCCAGGAAGCTTATTTCTGAAACCCTTTTGGCTGAAGTAATGGCCACTAGAAAGGCCAGTTTGATTGATAAGTCCTTAATAGAAAGATCTTTGTTGTTGAGTGCTGAAAGAGCATCAAGGACGAGCGGAAGATCCCATTTGGGGAATCTAGGTTTCCTCTGAGGCCTGATTCTCGATGCCCCCCGAAAGAACTGTTGAACCAGGGGATGAGTTGCCCATGACGTTCCCGAAAAAGCTGATAAGGCTGATACTTGTACCCTGAGGGAACTGATCGATAAAGGCAGATCCAAGCCTGATTGGAGAAAACTCAAGATGTCTTGAACACTAGGATTTCTAGATGACTTTCCTGCAGAAGTCGTGAAGCTGACAAATCTGGCCCAGATTCTATTGTAAGTTTTATTTGTGTTGGACTTTCTGGAGCTCATAAGGGTAGAGATTACCCCTGAAGCACACCCAAGAGACTCTAGCCTCTCCCTCTCAAAAACCAGACCATCAGTCTCAGCATTGCTGTACAGGGGTGCAGGGTCGTCCCCTGAGAAAGAAGGTCCGGCCTGAGAGGAAGAGGCAGTGGGTCCCTGAAGCTCATTAGATTCAGGAGAGGAAACCAAGGTCTGCTCGGCCAGTATGGTGCTATTGTTACCACCTCGACTTTCTCCAACTGAAGCCGCTGTAGGAATTTTAGCATGATCGGAAGAGGAGGGAAGGCATATGCCCTGTTGAAGTCCCATTGACTCGTTAATGCATCTACTCCGAAGGCTTGACTGTACCGAGCTCGGGTGTAGTATCTGTCGATCTTGTAATTGCAGGGGGATGCAAACAGATCCACTTCTGGATCGGAATCCAACGATAGGATCCACTTGAAGGTTTGTGGATGCAGTGACCATTTGTTATTGTCTAGCATGCTGCGTGACAGGAAGTCCGCTTGAATGTTCTGCTCCCCTGGAATGAAGACTGCTGTTAAGTTGAGCAGATTCCTCTGAGCCCAGGTCATAATGGGCTCGACCTCTTGGAGAAGGGCAGAGCTCCGAGTGCCCCCTTGTCTCTTCACATATGCCACAGCGGTGGTATTGTCCATTTTCAGTAGGACCGACTTCCCTTTCAGAAGATGGGAGAAGGCTTGAAGGGCGCACCATGCCGCTCGCAGTTCCAGAATGTTCGAACCTGGAGAGTGGAGACGGGCATCCCATTTGCCCTGAGCCAGTTCTGCCCCACAATGTGCCCCCCAGCCCGCATTGCTGGCATCGGATGTAACAGTCACCCAATGGATGGGGGCAAGGGAGTGGCAAGTTGACAAGTTCTTGGTTTGAAGCCACCAGAGGAGACTGTTGCTCATTGACTGTGTTATCCGGATCCGCTGATTGAGATCGTCTGTCTTCCATTGCTGGAGGAATCCGGATTGAAAAGGACGAAGCCTCCACATCGCCCACTTGACCATGGGGGATGTGGCCACCATCGTGCCGATTATCTTCAGGCACTGTGATGCCCTTAGGTGAGAGAAGTCTAGAGCTAAGGAGATTCTTTCCCGAATGATCGGTATTTTTTCTTCTGGAAGAGAGATGGTGTTCTCTATGGTGTCGAACTGGGCTCCTAGATAGACCAAGCGCTGGGTCGGTTCCAGCTGACTCTTCTCCCGGTTTAGGAGCCATCCGAACTCCAACAGTGTAGAAATCACCTGATCTTTGTGGACTAGCAGCTGCTGCTTGTCTTGGGACAGTACTAGTAGATCGTCCAGATAATGATACAGGCGCACACCCTGTACTCTGAGAAGGGACACAACTGCTAACAGCACCTTGGAAAAGACTCTTGGGGAAGTCGTTAGCCCGAATGGAAGACAAATAAATTGTAGGTGCTCTTGTTCGACCTGGAACCGCAGATATTTGTGAAAGTTTTCTGCCACCGGAACATGAAAGTACGCGTCTTTTAGATCTATTGAGATCAACCAGTCGCCTGGTTGAACTATTTTTTGGATGGTTGAGAGTGACTCCATTTTGAACTTCTCGTGCTTTATGTACTTGTTCAGGAAAGTGAGATCTATGACTGGACGCCAAGAGCCGTTCTTCTTTTGTACTAGGAAGAGGGGGGAGTATACCCCCTGGAATTCCTCGTCCTTTGGGACGGGCACCACTGCTCCTTGATCTTTCAGGACATTCACATATGAGAGAAGAACTTGCTGTTTTTCTTCTGACCGAGGTAGTGAGGTTTGCATTGGTCTGCATGGAGGGATCTTGGTGAAGGACCATGTGTGACCTGTTGAGACCGTCTTGATGGTCCAATACTCCTAGATCGAGGCCACCCAGACGTGCCGGAAGAGACGTAGGCGAGCCCCTACCCGACCAGCCTGGGCGGGCCCAATCTCAAAAAGACTTGGTTGGTTCACGCCCACCGGGCGTCTGTTTCTTGCCAGACTTTTGGAAGGAAGATTGGCCTCTATTCCAATTTCAGCTTCTCCTAAAATCCCGTCCGGGCTTATAGGAGCGTGCCTCTCTCGAGTGCTTAGTACTGCGTCTCGGTTGAGGTTTTCTCTGATTAAACTGGCGCCTGTCCTGGGGAAGAAAACCCGACTTTCCGCCTGTAGCTTTTGAAATGGCGTTGTCAAGTTTGTTCCCAAACAACGAAGTCCCTTCAAAGGGAATTTTGCACCACGCCTGCTTGGAGGCTGGATCAGCAAGCCAGGGACGTAACCACAGTGCTCGTTTGGCCGTGACCGAGGACAACATTGATCTGGCCAGTAAACGGATGAGGTCAATTGAAGCTTCCCCCAAAAAGGCGACTGCCATTTTAAGTTCTTGCACTGCTGAACTTTGAGCCAGTTCTTCCGAGACACCTTTCAGAACGGAGTCTACATTTTCCACCCAGGCCTCCATTGCTTTGGAGGTCACTGCAAGGGCTAAAGCTGGTTTGCATGCCGTTCCGGCCAGGCTATATATTCTTTTGAGGTCCTGGTCGATCTTCCGATCCAGACCATCTTTAAATGATACAGTGTCATCTAGCGGGAGGGTGACATGCTTCGCTAGGCGCATTACTGCTGCATCTACGAGGGGAGCATTCTCCAGATGCTTGACATCCTCCGATTTAAAGGGATACAGTCTAGAGGTTTTGCTTAGCATAGAAACCTTCTTATCTCCCTTGCTCCATTCTTCCTCAAACACTCCTTTCAGCTCAGAGGGAAGTGGGAAATTGGAGCGTTCTTTCCCCAGTTGTTTAAACAATTTCCTTTGTTTTTCCGGGGGGGGCAGTGGTATCCTCCAACTTCAAAGTTTCCTTCACTGCCTTGATCAGTGGAGAGACTAAGGCGTAGTCGAATCCCACCGTAGAATCATCTCCCTCCATCTCGTCTTGCGAGGAATAATGGGAGGAATCATGGGGCTGGAATTGGCCGGGATCCTCCTGGGCCTCGTCAGCCAAGGAGCCAGACAAGGTGGTGGACTGGCTCCTTGTGTGGGGGGGCAACTATTTCTTTCATAGATTGCTGTACCACACGTTTCACAAGAGACTCAAGGTTTTGATTTTCGGTCTCTTTCTCACCAACCGCTCGGGCATAACATGGGTCGCATAGCGATTTGCCCTCCGGGATTCTGGTCTTGCATCCCCAACAGGCTCTGTGGTCAGAGCGATCATTGCGGTGGTGGTGGCGGTGACTAGAGGAGGAATGGGATCATCTCCTATGTCTAGAGGGGGTATGTGAACATCCCCTATGATGATGGGTCCTAGACGTAGTGTCGCTTCTAGACCTAGATGATGAGTGATGATGCGGCCTGGCAAGGTCCCTTTCTTGTGACCGATGAACTGAAGTTGCCGGGCTGTAAGAGATAATACAGACAGAGGGAGGGGGGAAGGTGGGCAGGATGTAACCGTTAGCAACCACCAGATAGGCACAAAAGAGACCAACCCCCTACCCACTCCGCACATACCTTGTGCGGGAGGGTTGGCCACATGGCGGTGAGGATGCATCCATGACGAGGGAGACAGGAATCCGTACTACACTGCCTAGACTAAGGATAAGCAAATCAATGCAAAGAAGCATAAGAAAAGAAAAAAAAAATTATTATTTTTTTTAAAACTGTCCCTTTAAGAGACACTAAGCATAACCGGCATACATTGCAAAATGAAGTGCTTACCCCGTCCTAGCAGTAATGAGGCTCCGGGAGGCTGTCGCTCTGTGCCCACAGGTTATCCCACCTGTATAGGGCTCTTCAGCGGTTTAAATAAACCGCCAAAATGACGTCACGGCCGGTCCCGCTGCGCGCATGCGCCGAAGAGACCTGACCCACTGCGCCTGCGCGGCCCCTGACCCCTCCGCCGCAATGCGCATGCGCGAAAATCAAGCCTCGGTTTCACCGCGGCTTGGCGCATGCGCAGATGCGCGGCGGACCGGGAACCAGGAAGAGACATGGCGTCCTGGAACGCAGAAGCGTTGCACATGCCGCAACACAGGAATGGAAAAACAGGGGAAAACAAAGACAACATACATAAACTTGTCTGCCATGAAAGAAGAGATGAATCAAAATCTTCAGACCTTGCCAGCCGAGGAATCCTGCGACATCCGATCCGGTACTCTGGGGCCACATCCCTTCCACCATAGGGGTATTTTCCAGCCCTGAAACCACTCGCCCGCTCATAGCTGGGCCCTGGGTGCACCGCAATCACAGTACCGATCGATCCAAGCAATCCACATCCTGGACATCGCACCGAATTGCATGATGGTCCATGTGAGGAGGATAAAAAAGGAACACCTGTCTGTGGAGGTGAGCTCAAATTTATGGGTAAGGGGTCCTATAGCTGTGGAGAGGAGGCGGGGTTAACCCACACGTAGTCTGCCATGGAGTCTGTCAGGAAATGACCTTTACCCCAATGCAGCGCAGGAATATTATTTACTTAGCATCAAACTCGTCAATAAGTACGCGAATACAGGAATTAAATAACAAACTGTTAACCCGATGGTATTATACCCCGGTGAGGCTTCGTAAATTCTCGGCAGAGGCTTCAGATCGATGTTGGCGATGTGGAAAAGAGGAAGGAACTTTGTTTCATATTTTCTGGTCCTGCGTCGAGATTAGGAAATATTGGCTTGAGGTTCAGAAGATTTCTCAAAAGCTTACAGATTTTTTGATACCAGATGATCCCCCCTTTTTTTTTTGCTTCATTGTATACAGATACCGGTACAGACATATAAAAGGTCCGTGCTGTGTCATCTGGTAAATGCTGCTAAGGCCTGTGTCACATTGTGCTGGAGAGACTCTAGACCACCCTCTGTGGCAAGGTGGCTTAATAAGGTCAGAGAGATCGGGGCCATGGAAGATCTGGTACATTCGGCTCAAAATAGAAAAGAACAATATGTCCAAACATGGTCAGTATGGGACCGATTTGTATACTCAGAGGAAGGGAAGAGAAAGATGGATGACAGAACGGGGGAGTGTAGCACGCCTGCATAGGGAATACATGGAACCCCTACATCTTGCCATCTTGCTGCGAAGGGGGGAAAGGGGGGAGGGGGAGGGAGGTTTTTTTTTTTGTTGTTTGGTAGGGTCTGGGGTATTTAGTAAAAAATAATTAAAGGGAGGATTAGAGATTTAGATAAGGAGTGAGAACCTGGAAATAAACCATGTGGTATCTGGATTTCAATTTAAGTAAATTATGAAGCCTCGTACACACGGCCGAGAATCTTGTCAGGAAAAAAAACTTTGTTTTCCTGATGAGATTCTTGAACAAGAATCTTGTCCCGGCCGAGTGTACACACGTACGATTCAAAGAACCACTGTTCTTTTGAATGGCACCAACGCGGTGACGTCATTGACTACGACGAGCGTGCGCTCGTCACATTCGATGCCGTCGCCGCCATCTTGCTATACCCTACCTATGCCTAGGAAGCTACCGCGCATGTGTCAAAGTCATTTCGAGCATGCGCGGGTTTCCACGGCGACAGATAAGTGTACACACTCTCGAGTTTCTCGTCGGGAAACAGGCCAACGAGAATCCCGACGAGAAAATAAAGAGCAGGTTCTCTATTTTTCTCATCCAGATTCTGGCCAGTTTTCCTGATGAAAAACCTGAAAGCCTCGTACTCACGGCCGGTTTTCTCGGCAAGAAAGCTCTCCCGGCAGTTTTCTTGTTGTTTTTTGACGAGAAAATCGGCCGTGTGTAGGAGGCTTAAGAGTATAAATGGTGAATGCCTACATTAAGATGGAGGAATTTTAAGTCATCATAAAATGTAATGAAGTAGAAAAAATAATGGATTTGTAAGAGTATATGTGATGTAATTATGTATTCTCTACCACCCCTTATGTAAATAAAGAATTGGAAAAAATAAATAAATAATAATAATAATCAGGAATGCCTACAGTGTCACATATTTCAGTGTGTTTACCTTTGGCTGTGTTCAAGATTAATGTTGAAGCTGTGCTATATAAAATATGGGAGTCCTGAATTGGTCATTCATGATGATTAAAGTGGAACTTTACCCAGAACAACTTCATAAAAAAAATGTTCTTTAGCAAGGAAAAAACATTCCACAATAATAATTATACAACCAAAATTAGTGTGTGCTGTAAATTGCCTCCAGCATTGCTACCGTTTCTTCTTTCCGCAGGATGCCATTTTGCTGAAGCCCAAAGCCCCTGAACAGCAGTAAATCATTAGACTGTCAGTAGATCGGCCTCTAGTGGCTCTGATTTTTGGCACAATGCAAAAAAATACTAAAGATGGAGAGCAACTGAGCATGTGCAGAGCAAGGTGAGACAGTGTAGTATTGGATTTCAAACAGTATAGGCTAGGGGTGCCCAAACTTTTGAGGAGCAAGGGCCACTTTAGAGACTTGGTAACCAGTTGTGGGCCTCAATGAGCAGAGCAGGCAGATGACAGGTCTGTGCCCACTCTGCATATGCAGAGCGGACATGGACACAGCCGGAAACAGCCGGAAAGGCCAGAGGACAGCTCGGCTGACCTCTGCAAACTTAGGAAAGGCTCGGGAATGGAGTATTTCCATGTCTTTCCGAGCATTTCTGAACTGCTCCGAATGGCGCAGATCGGCTCCGGCGCCCCCCCACCTCACACCGCACACCGCTTTGGCCTGAATCCTGCTCGTTTTACGAGATAACACTCGCAAACCGAGTTAGGATTTTTAAAAATACAGTGCTCGTATTGCGAAACGCTCGTTAACTGCGTTACTCGCAATCTGGGGTTCCACTGTACTATTTATTAGCTTTTACTCATATCTGGGTTAAGTAGTCAAGATTTTCTACAGATTATGTCCATTGCTTGACAAATAATGTACATATGTATATAGGCCATTTTCAAGTACCCTCAAAGCACTACTCATATAGATGCCCTAAGTAGTACTGGAATGCAGTTAAATGATGTCTGCTGCCTTGCATAATAAGAATGATGTCAGACGAGCGGCAAGGGGGCGGGAGCTCCTAAGATGGCAGCTTAGGACCGGAGCTCCGCTCACCGCCGGCCATACAGCAGAGATACAAGTGGTTACAGACTCCCTTGTCGCCTGAGAATAACGGGTAACGCTAGCGGAAGCTTCAGAGCACCTGTCTATGCCGGGTAAATATTCTAAAAGAGGCAAGAAACGTTTTAAACAGCCTGAGGAGAAACTGAATTTTTCCAAGATGGCCGCCGTACCTCAGACATGCACACAGAAAGCTGCTGAGGCCTCCAATGCTATTAAGCAAGTTTTGGCTGCTTCATCTATATCTTTTATTTCTCAGACTTCTAATTCTGTAGTTTGTCCTTCTATCACTTCTCCTGAATACACGGAGCAGGAGAACCCTGTGGAATTTATCCATTTATCCCCAATAGAGGTCTCTACACTAGCTCCTATCCCAGTACATACACAGGCTGAACAGGCTCTTGATGTAACTTTCAATGTATCCGAATTTTTCACGAGAATATCAGAAATGTTGGATAAAGGATTAGCACTAAATGCTGAAAGAATAACTGGTGAAATTAAAGCTGACTTTCAGTCCCTTGGTGGTAGAATTTAAAATATTGAGCACAAGTTAGACATCACTGTGGCAAAAACTGACCAGAATACTGAACATTTACAATTCATGCAGGACCAGCTGGAAACAGCACAGGCACGAATTGATGACCTTGAGAACCGTTCCAGGAGAGACAATTTTAGGGTCAGGGGATTGCCAGAAACTATCCTTGATGTGCATGCTGCTATACAGGATGTCATAAAAATCCTATTACCATCTATTCCTGCTCACAAGTTGGAATTGGACCGTGCTCATAGGTCACTGGGACCACTTAGAAAGGACGGTTTACCAAGGGATGTGGTAGTTAAACCACATTATTATTCTATAAAAGAGGACATAATGAAGAAATCTCGCCAACAGGAACTATTACAATACCAGGGAGCCACTATTCAAATTTTTTCTGATATTTCTCCTTACACTATTCAAAGAAGAAGATCCCTAAAACCTCTATTGGCGGCCCTTATCAAAAAAGACATAAAATACAGATGGGCTTTTCCTTTTGCTCTAAAATTCTCCTTTAATGGCAAACACTATGCACTTCATAATTTCCAAAAAGGTGAACATCTTTTGCTGGACCTGAAGATTATCTCTATGGAACTGGACATGGACACTACACCTGCTCAACAAGGCTCTATCAAACGTCAATCTCCTATAAGCCCAACCTCTTCTAATTGGAACAAAGTCAAACATAGGAGAGTTAAAGATAATCTTGTTACCTGAGGAGATGATAAGTTCCTTTTTGACTTTATCTTCTCTACCCGATATCTCTGGTGGCAATTGAAAAAAACATTTTTTTTTTTAATTTTTTTTTTTGTGTTTTAGAAAACAAAATATAGTCTGTTATGGACTTTCGGTTTATCTAAGATGAATCCGCTTTTAGTTTGATGTTTTCACACTTTTTGAGAGGCTGTCACTGGCCGGTGTTGAGGCATTGTGCCTCCACCCACTTCTTGGATCGGTTGTTTTTTACCGATCTGAGAGGAGGGTACTTAGCCCTTCTTATGGGCTATACTACTGAGTATTTTTTGAATTAAGGAAGGAAGTCTTATTCCTCCCTTCATTCTGGGCCATTATTTGGCCTTTTGATATACTATGTATCTCTTCTGAGTGAATTTGATTTTGTTTTTTTCTTTTCTTTCTTTACTGTCTTCTTCTTTCTCTTAGCCTACCTGCCAATGAGAGGTTTTTTGAAGGGATGTTTGAAGTTTGCTAATCTAACCTTGGTGAATAATTCTTTCTTATTAAGGATTTATATTAGATTGAGTATTATTTGGGACAGCGAATTGCTTGATCTTAGTCTATTTTTTCATGGCTGCCACTAATAATATTTCTTCTCCTCTTCGGTTTATTACTCATAACACACAGGGGTTGAACTCCCCAATTAAGAGACGGAAGGCCTTTCAGGAATATAGGTCTCATCACATCGATGTCGTTTTTTTACAGGAAACCCATTTCCCACAGTGGTACACCCCCACTTTTTTTACATGCCCACTTCCCAGTGTTTCATCTAGCCAATGCTGAAAATAAGACTAGGGGAGTAGCAATTTTATTTTCTAAACACTGCAAGTTTAATTTATAGAAGGAATGTGGAGATCCAGAGGGGAGATTCCTGTTGGTGAAAGGTACCATAGATGGGAGGTTGTATACTTTAATATCATATTATGCTCCTAATAGGGGACAAAAGAGATTCTTTAACCGAATGTTTGAAACTCTTCAGCCATTTATGGATGGAGTCATCATTATGGGAGGAGATTCCAACATAGCATTTGATACAGGGCTAGATAAATTTAAACCATTGAAAACTAAAATGATCCGTCCAACCAGGGCTAGTACACAAATTGCTCGCCTACTTCATAGATCCAGATTGACGGATATATGGAGGGAGCTGAATCCAAAAACAAAAGATTTTACTCACTTTTCAAATCCCCACCAATCAGGGCCGGCCCAAGACATTGTGCTGCCTGGGACCAAGAATGAAATGCTGCCCCCCCCCCAAAAAAAAAAAATCACGCCCACCAAAAGGCCCCCACATTCATTATTTTAGATCATGATAACTAAAGGGAACCCGTCATGGCTCTATACATGTATAGGAGTAAAAAGAGGACCTGTCATGGCTCTATACATGTATAAAGGATAATAAAGAGGACCTGTCGTGGCTCTATACATGTATAAAGGATAATAAAGAGGACCTGTCGTGGCTCTATACATGTATAAAGAGGACCTGTCATGGCTCTATACATGTATAAAGGAGTATAAAGAGGACCTGTCATGGCTCTATATGTGCATATAGGTGTATAAAAGGACCTGTCAGGGCTCTATACATGTATATAGGAGTATAAAGGGACCTGTGCATGGCGGGCGGCCGCAATGTCTTTTGCTCAAACTAATCAATGTACGCTAATTGTGTTTTTTTTGGTACCAAAAATATGTAGAAGAATACATATTGGCCTAAACTGATGAAGAAATTATTTTTTTATACATTTTTTGGATATTTATTATAGCAAAAAGTAAAAAATATTGTTTGTTTGTTTTTTTTTAATTGTTGCTTGTTTGTTGTTTATAGTGCAATAAATAAAAACCGCAGAGGTGATCAAATATCACCAAAAGAAAGCTCTATTTGTGGGAAAAAAAAGGACGCCAATTTTATTTGGGTACAGTGTCGCATTACCGCGCAATTGTCAGTTAAAGCGACACAGTGCCGTATCGCACAAAATGGCCTGGTTATTAAAGGGTTTGTAAAGGTTCGTGATTTTTCACCTTAATGCATCCTATGCATTAAGGTGAAAAAACACCTGGCAATGACTGCCCCCCAGCCCCCCTGTTTTACTTACCTGAGCCCGTTCACTTGCTGTGCGCGTCCCCCGGCGTCCTCTTCTCCACGGAGTCTGGCCGTTAATTGGCTAGATTGATAGCAGTGCAGCCATTGGCTCGCGCTGCTGTCAATCACATCCAATGACCCGGGCCCTGGGGGGCGGGAACGAGTCATACACATTGTGTCTATGGACGCAGCGTGTATAACAGGGAGCGCGCCCGCAAGCTAACCCCCTTGGGAGAGTGCTTCCCAGAAGGGGGTTAGCTGATGCAGGGAGGAGCCAAGACAGCCGCCGAGGGACCAGAGAATCGGGGCCACTCTTCCAAACGCACTGCACAGTGGAGGTAAGTATAACATGTTTGTTATTTAAAAAAACAAAAAAAACAAAGCCATACAACCGCTTTAAGTGGGCAAATCTTTCCGGTCCTTAAGTGGTTAATCAGGGCTGGGCAAGGCAAGTCCCTCTCAGAGGCTCTCATGTCTCATACAACTTGTGATGTGTGTTTGTACTTACAGTTTTGCTTCGGACTCCACCACCAGATGCGGGTTGTCACCTGCCACACGTTGCGGATTGTCGGCTGCCACATGTTGGCATGGTCACTTATGTCACCTGCCACACGTTGCGGGTTGCCACTTGCCACACGTTGCGGATTGTCACTTGCCACGTCACCTGCCACACGTTGCGGATTGTCATCTGCCACACGTTGCGGGTTGTCTCTTGCCACGTCACATGCCACAACATCACCTGCCACACGTTGCGCATTGTCACTTGCCACAACGTCACCTGCCACACGTTGCGGATTGTCACTTGCCACAACATCACCTGCCACACATTGCGGATAGTCCCGTGCTACACATTGCGGATTGTCACTTGCCACGGCGTCACCTGCCACACGTTGCATATTGTCACTTGCCACAACGTCACCTGCCACACATTGCGGATAGTCCCGTGCCACATGTTGCGGATTGTCAAGACGTCACCTGTCACACGTTGCGCATTGTCACTTGCCACAACGTCACCTGCCACACGTTGCAGATTGTCACTTGCCACAACGTCACCTGCCACACGTTGCGGATTGTCACTTGCCACGGCGTCACCTGCCACACGTTGCGGATAGTCCCGTGCCACACGTTGCGGATTGTCACTTGCCAAGCGTCACCTGCCACACGTTGCGTATTGTCACTTGCCACACGTTGCGGATAGTCCCGTGCCACACGTTGCGGATTGTCACTTGCCAAGCATCACCTGCCACACGACATCACCTGTCACACGTTGCGGGTTGTCACTTGCTGTGTCCCAGAGTGAAGGCAGGCAGCAGAGAGATGATATAATCTCTCTGCTGCCCATGGCTGCACAGTGAGGGTGAAACTGTGGTGATGCAGGGCGGCGGGGAGAGATGACATCATCTCTCTGCTCCGCTGCCCGCTCACTCGCTGACTGCTCCCAACCCAACCCCCCCATGCTGCGCATGCTCTGCCCACCCCTGTCACCAACAGCAGCGGCGCCGGGCTCCTCACAGGGAGCGGTGCCTGCAGTGCTCACTCGCTGAATGCCCCCTCCCCCCGCCTGTGAGTGTCCTCACAGGCAGCGGCGCCGGTACACCGGGCTCCTCACAGGGAGCGGTGCCTGCAGTGCTCACTCGCTGACTGCCCCCTCCCCCCGCCTGTGAGTGTCCTCACAGGCAGCGGCGCCGGTACACCGGGCTCCTCACAGGGAGCGGCGCCTGCTCACTCGCTGACTGCCCCCCCCCCTGTGAGTGTCCTCAGCGGCGCCGGGCTCCTCACAGGCAGCGGAGCGGGCTGGCTGGCGGGCGTCAGTTTGCCGCCCCCCTAACAGTGCCGCCTGGTACCATGGTACCACCCGGTCCCATCATAGGGCCGGCCCTGCCACCAATCATACTTACTCAACATATCCCTTCTGCCATTGCCTCCTCTATTATAGACGTGGCATGGTCAGACCACTCTATGGTTCTTCTGTCTTTGAAACGTGATAGTATGGTTCAAAGGGTATCCCATTGGACTCTTAATCAATCGTTACTAAAGGATCCTTTTATTGCCACAGAAATTGAACGTGAGATTAAGGAATATTTTGAACATAATGACAGGGGGGAAGTTTCTCCGGAAATTCTGTGGGCGGCACACAAAGTTACCGTCAGAGGCAAATTGATACAGATTGCAGCTAGACAAAAAAAATTGAAGACTTTGGAGGTGGAAAGACTAGAAAGAGACTTTGTAACATTGAGTAAACAACATAAAAAGGATCCATGTGGTATTCCTGCCTCCAAATTAGATGCTGCTAGGGCTGCTCTGAATCTGGCTTTCACGGTGAAGGCAGATAGTTCTGTTAAGTGGTCTGGGGCCAAATTTTATCAAATGAGGGATAAGATAGGTCCCATGTTAGCTCGTAAATTATCACCTAGATTCAAATCTAGAGTTCTTCCCAAGATCATATTAGCTGATGGCTCTCTTACACTAAACCCCCAGCGTATAATGACAGCCTTTCAAGATTTCTATTCTGATTTATATAGTTTTGAAGGACAATCTACCTCCAATAGAATAGAGGAGTTCCTAGATGGCTTACAATTACCCAAGTTAGCAGATATACATAGAGAGGAATTAGAAGCTCCCATATCTATGACAGAAGTTTCAGAAGTTATTAGAACATTGAAAACTAATAAAGCTCCCGGACCTGATGGTTTTTCTCCTACTATACTATAAAACATTCTTAGAGACCCTGACACCCTATCTTACACGATTATTTTATTTTCTGACAGAAGGTCATCCAATAGGTAAACAGCTCAACATGGCATATATATCTGTTATTCCAAAACCTGATAAGGACTCCAGCCTAGTCAAAAATTACAGGCCAATTTCTTTGATTAACAATGACTTCAAAATATTAACCAAAATTCTCTCTAATAGGTTATCTTCCTTCATTGGGCAATATATCCATAAAGATCAGGTGGGATTTATCCCTGGTAGACAGGGTCCAGATCAGGTGAGGAGAGCGGTAGATTTGGTGTCAATATTGCAAACCCAAACAAAAACAGGAAGGTATGCTCCTATCGTTGGACCTGCAAAAGGCCTTCGATTCAGTTTCATGGCCATACATGTTTGAGGTCATGAAGCGCTGGGGTTTTGGTTCGAAAGTTTTAGGCATTTTATCTGCTCTATATTCTACACTTGAAGCTAAAGTCAGATTACAGGGGCTATTCTCTGACTCCATTAAGATTTGTAGAGGTACTAGGCAAGGTTGCCCTTTATCTCCCCTGATATTTGCTGTTATTATGGAAACATTAGGAATTGCAATCCGGAATAATCCGAATATCAGGTGGGTCCAGTGTGAAAAAGAAAATCATAAATGTGCATTATTTGCAGATGACCTGTTGTTGTTTATTACTTCCCCAACGTCTTCTTTATCTGAACTTTACTCTCTGCTTCAAAAATTCTCCAAAATATCAGGTCTCAAGGTTAATATGGCCAAATCTAAAGCCCTTAATGTGTCTCTTCCAGACTCCGTGGTTTCCTACATACAAAATAAATACGAATTCAGTTGTAGTACTTGCTCCCTTAAATACTTAGGTATTAATCTCACTTCAAAATTTGAAGATTTATATCAGGCTAATTATCCACCTATGTATAGGAAACTTGAGGCTGATCTTAGCAACTGGAGAACACACAATATCGGTTGGATTGGCAGACTTAATTCGATCAAGATGACCCTCCTACCCAGATTGTTGTATCTTTTTCGCTCGCTCCCTATTCCCATTAAAAAATATCACCTAAAAGCCTTCCAAATCAAAATCCTTAAATTTATTTGGAACAGAAAAGGTCCACGCCTTTCTTCCTGCAGCCTGTATAATCTCACTGAGCAGGGAGGCTTGGGACTTCCAAACCTTTGGTGGTATTACCAAGCTGCTAGACTGGCACAGTTGTCTGATATATACCTCAAAAATGAACAACCCGACTGGATTCGTATAGAAGAATTGGCTTCCCCTAAATTTTCTTTGGAAAATTTATTGTGGTGTCCTCCCAAAAACAGTCCTTCTATTTTATCTCCTGCTCTATCACAATCTTTAGCTTTGTGGGACTCGCTTAGGAATCTCCCCTCTTTGGTCTCTAAGCTGCAACCATTGGCTGATCTGTTTCAGAATCCATTATTTATCTCAAAAGGGGATGTTGGTTCCTTTAAGCGGTGGCATGATGAGGGGGTGTACCGCATTGGACGTTTTTTCTCAAGATCAGGCCCTCTCTCTATACAATATTTCATTGATAATCTTGATTTTCCTTCTACTGAAAGATCAAGATTTCTTCAAATCTCTAATTTTACTAATAAATTATGTGAAAATAATCCTGGATCTAGAGAACCTACGCCATATGAAGTTAGATGTGAACAGGCTATTAATAGGAGAGGTGGGATTTCTGTTATATATAAGTCGCTTGCTTCCAATGATATTAAACTGCCTCATATCCTGGCTTGGGAGAAGGACCTCCAAAGTGATTGGGATCTGAAGGACTGGTGTGGAAATTTTATTAGATTAATAAAAGGCATTCTTAATGCTTCACTTATAGAAGCAAATGTTAAAATCTTTACTAGATGGTACCTAGTTCCTACAAGAGTAGCTGCTATGTATCCCACCTCATCCCCTCTCTGTTTCAGAGGTTGTCAGGGATTGGGATCTATGATTCATATTTGGTGGGAATGTCCCAAAATCTGAGGATTTTGGAATAAAATCTTCAATATTATAGGAAAAATCACAGGATATACAATACATCAATCTCCAGCGATCGCTTTACTTAACGGATTTATACCACAGGTTCCCAAGGTTACCACAAAACTGATTCTATTCATACTTACAGGGGCTAGAATAACCATTGCCAAAGCATGGAAAAAAACGTCAGTATCTCTTTTATGTATGAAGAGAAAAGTTACGTGGATAATGGAACAGGAAAAAATGATTAGTTAAACGTTGGACAGATCTACTCAATTTAATTCTATATGGGAACCTTGGATCCAATTTTTGGGAATTCCTACAATTAGCAACACCAATCGCTGAATATTGATGTTTACATTGAGCAGGTAGGCTTTCTTTCTTTCTTTTTTTCCTACTGAACACTAAATATTTTCTCTTCTTTTCTCTCTTTCTCCCATTCTTATTTATTTTTGTTATATGGAATATAAACAATAGGTATTTGTACTAGATTGTTTTAAGACTTCTCAGGTTTATACAACGTTCTCTTATTTTAGAGTCAGAACATTTGACTTTGATTTATTATTTTGAGAAGGATTTTTTACACCCGGTTAAACTTATAGTAGACTACTATATTTCCTATTATGTATTCTCAAATTAAGGTCATATGTTTTCTCAAAAAAAAAAAAAGTTTTTGGGTTGCTTAGGAGGGGGGGGGGGCCCCTCTTGCCTTCTCAGGCACAGTATGTTCCCTTTAGGGGTGTCTGGGGGAATGGAGGATCTCCTCATCTTCTGGTAACTATATACATATATTTTGAGATATTTAATAGGCCATCATTGCTACTTACTTTCGAAGAAGGGAAGGTTAGAATGAGGGGGTATAGAGGTAGGGGGTTACTCCTATTTTTGATAAATATATTTTAATAATTTCAGTTTTTATGGTATTTTTGCATTGATGTATTCCAACATGGTAATATTGTATTTTGAGATCTACTGATATTTAACTTGTTCGCTTGCATATTATATTGTGATACTACATTGTACTTTTTTCTGTAAAGATTGTACTGACTCTATTCAGATAATAAACTAAAACTTGAATGAAAAAAAAAAAAGAATGATGTCAGACAAGACTGTAAATATTGAATTGCCCACTTAGAATAAGTGGTCTACTGCAGAAGCACTGTTAGCAAACATGTAGCAGGATCAGTGCAACCACCGATGAATCAGAGTAAATTCAATGGAAAACTCTCTCTCCCTGATTTATTGTTCTTGGATTCTTCTTAAGTTGCCCATGCCTAGCTGACTCTAGGATGGATAAATCCAGTGGGGGGGCGGCGGCAAACAATCATTTTGCTGAACTGACGATAGACTGTTAGCTCCCTCAGGAGCAGTGGCGTAGCATGGGTTGTCAGCGCCCGGGGCAAGGCAATACATTTTTGCCCCCTAACCTGCAGACTTTTCGCACTCCCTGAGTCCCTTCCCTTCCTACAATAGTACTGACCAGCCTGATTCCTATACTGACCACTACACTAACCTCTACATGGACCTACATGATTCCTAGACTGACCATTACACTTACCTACCTGTCCACTGCACTGACCTACCCGATTCCTACATTGGCCCCTACACTACACACTGACCACTACACTACACACTGACCACTACACTGCACACTGATCACTACACACCACACTGACCACTACACTATACACTGACCACTATACTGCACACCACACTGACCACTACACTACACACCACACTGACCACCAGGGCTGGTGCAAGGATCTTTGACACCCTAGCCAATACCTAATTTTGCCGCCCCCCCCCCCAGCTGCGCCACTGACTCCACTTTACCCTGCAACACATGTGACCTATCTGACCCTGCCCCTCCGCTCTGCTGCACACACAGACACACAGCGCTACTCCAGAGGGACAGGCGGAGGAGAAGACAGCGGCCCAGATGGGTGGCGGCTCACACTTTCTACTCCTTGTCTCCCTTGCGCTCCCCCCGCCATGTTCAGTGTCTAACGGCGTACTGTGATTGGGCGTATGGGGGTCATGTGCGGAGGCAGGACTTCAAGAGCAACCGCGATCGTGGACAGGCCAGCCCCACGCCACACATGACCCCCATATGCCCAATCACAGGGCGCCGGACACTGAACATGGTGGACAGAGATCGGGGACACAGGGAATGAAAATTTGGAGGAGGCAGCCAGTAGTGACACTACTGGTACAAAATTTCGACCCCCTAAATGTCGCGCCCGGGGCCACGGCACCCCCTGCACCCCCCACGCTACGCCACTGATCAGGACTGAGTCAGCAGAGGGGAACAAAGTTTGTGCAGGAGGAAGGAAGAAGGAGGAAGTGTCCCTGAATTGTTGATGTCACGCTGGGCATCCCACCCAAGTTATCATCCCCTAATTAAACTACAAAACCAAGTCAAAAAGTCAAAGCCTGATTTCTGTGTCCAGAATTATGAAGGAAATGCTGTGTGACTGGCCATGTAGCAGTGGGGAACCCTGACTTCAGCAACTCCTACGGGGGTAGTGCTATATTTAGATATATAATTATTAAATTATTAACCACTTAAGCCCCGGACCATTTGGTAGCTAAAGGACCAGAGGTGAATTCAGAATTTTGTACTGCGCTGCTTTAACTGTAAATTGTGCGGACATGCAATGTTGTACCCAAACGAAATTTGCGTCCTTTTCTTCCCACAAATAGAGCTTTCTTTTAATGGTATTTGATTGCCTCTGCGATTTTAATTTTTTGCGATATAAACGGAAAAAGACCGAAAAATCGAATAAACTCAATTTTAGTCATACATTTAGGCCAAAATGTATTCAGCCACATGTCTTTAGTAAAAAAAATGTCAATAAGTGTATATTTATTGGTTTGCGCAAAAGTTATAGCGTTTACAAACTAGGGTACATTTTCTGGAATTTACACAGCTTTAAATTTATGACTGCCTATCTCATTTCTTGAGGTGCTAAAATGGCAGGGCAGTACAAAACCCCCCCAAATGACCCCATTTTAGAAAGTAGACACCCCAAGGAAATTGCTGAGAGGCATGTTGAGCCCATTGAATATTTCTTTTTTTTGTCCCAAGTGATTGAATAATGACAAAAAAAAAAAAAATACAAAAAGTTGTCACTAAATGATATATTGCTCACACATGCCATGGTTATATGTGGAATTGCACCCCAAAATACATTCTGCTGCTTCTCCTGAGTACGGGGATACCACATGTGTGGGACTTTTTAGGAGCCTAGCCACATACGGGACCCCGGAAACCAAGCACCGCCTTCAGGATTTCTAAGGGCGCAAATTTTTGATTTCACTCCTCACTACCTATCACAGTTTTGAAGGCCATAAAATGCCAAAATAGCACAAAACCCCCCCAAATGACCCCATTTTAGAAAGTAGACACCCCAAGGAAATTGCTGAGAGGCCTGTTGAGCCCATTGAATATTATTTTTTTTTGTCCCAAGTGATTGAATAATGACAAAAAAAAAATAAAAAATTACAAAAAGTTGTCACTAAATGATATATTGCTCACACATGCCATGGTTATATGTGGAATTGCACCCCAAAATAAATTTTGCTGCTTCTCCTGAGTACGGGGATACCACATGTGTGGGACTTTTTAGGAGCCTAGCCGCGTATGGGACCCCGAAAACCAATCACCGCCTTCAGGATTTCTAGGCACAAATTTTTGATTTGACTCCTCACTACCTATCACAGTTTCGAAGGCCATAAAATGCCAAAATAGCACAAAACCACCCCAAATGACCCCATTTTGGAAAGTAGACACCCCAAGCTGTTTGCTGAGAGGCATGGTGAGTATTTTACAGCTGTCATTTGTTTTTGAAAATGAAGAAAGAAATTTTTTTTTTTTTTTCACTTTTCAAAACTTTGTGACAAAAAGCGAGATCTGCAAAATACTCACAATACCTCTCAGCAAATAGCTTGGGGTGTCTACTTTCCAAAATGCGGTCATTTGGGGGGGGGGTTTGTGCCATCTGGGCATTCCATGGCCTCCGAAACTGTGATAGGCAGTGAGAAGTGAAATCAAAAATTTACACCCTTAGAAAGCCTGAAGGCGGTGATTGGTTTTTGGGGTCCCGTACGCGGCTAGGCTCCCAAAAAGTCTCACACATGTGGTATCCCCGTACTCAGGAGAAGCAACAGAATGTATTTTGGGGTGTAATTCCACATATGCCCATGGCATGTTTGAGCAATATATCATTTAGTGACAACTTTGTGCAAAAAAAATAAAAAAATAAAAATAAATTGTCTTTTTTCCGCAACTTGTGTCAACATATAAAATATTCCATGGACTCGACATGCCTCTCAGTATATAGCTTGGGGTGTCTACTTTCCAAAATGGGGTCATTTGGGGGGGTTTTGAACTGTTCTGGCATTTTATACACAACATTAGGAAGCTTACATCCACTCTTCTAACCACTTGAAGACAAAGCCCTTTTTGACACTTTTTGTTTACATGAAAACATATTTTATTTTGCAAGAAAATTATGTTGAACCCCCCAAACATTATATATATTTTTAAAGCAAAGGCCCTACAAAATAAAATGGTGGGTGTTGCATTTTTTTTTTCTACACAGTATTTGCGCAGCGATTTTTCAAACACATTTTTTGGGGAAAAAATACATTTTTTTTAATTTTAATGCACTAAAACACACTATATTGCCCAAATGTTTGATGAAATAAAAAAGATGATCTTAGGCCGAGTACATAGATACCAAACACGACATGCTTTAAAATTTCGCACAAACGCGCATTGGCGACAAACTACATACATTTTTAAAAGCCTTTACAGGTTACCCCGTTAGATTTACAGAGGAGGTCTACTGCTAAAATTACTGCCCTCGATCTGACCTTCGCGGTGATACCTCACATGCATGGTGCAATTGCTGTTTACATATGACGCCAGACCGACGCTTGCGTTCGCCATTGGGCAAGAGCAGGGCAGGACAGGGGTGCTTTTTTTTTTTTTATTATTAATTTTGCTTTTTTATTTTATTTTTAAATTGTTCCTTCCATATTTTTTTTTTTTTTTTATTGTTATCTCAGGGAATGTAAATATTCCCTATGATAGCAATAGGTAGTGACAGGTACTCTTTTTTTGAAAAAACTGGGGTCTTTCCTCTGCCCTCAAAGCATCTGACCACACCAAGATCGGTGTGATAAAATGCTTTCCCAATTTCCCAATGGCGCTTTTTATATCCGGGGGGAGGACATTCCCTCCCACTGCTTGTAAAAGCAGTCCAGAGGCTAATTAGCCACTAGGATTGCTTTTACATGAAAGCCGGCCGCTGGCTGAAAAGAATGATACCAAGATGATACCTAAACCCGCAGGCATCAATCTGGTATAACCAATCAAAGTCCAGCAACATACCAGTACGTTGCTGGTCCTTGTTGGACATGTATTGTAATCTTTTTTTTTCATGCAGCCAGGTGGCTGAACGAAAAAAGAGATTGATCGGTGGGTATGCCCACCATTAGAATACCGCCCTTCATCCACCCACTTCTAATGATGGGCATACATGCACCATTTATATATGCCGAAGCATGGGGGCATCCTCCCGCAAAAAAGTTATGCCGCACACACATGGTCGGACTTTTCCACGGGCAAGCCTCCGTCGGAATTTCGACCGTATGTACGCGGCATTAGGAGCAAAATCGCTCCTCCGCCCCTGCTGCCCCAATGCTTCGGCATATTTGCTTTTTTTTTTTAACTGTGGTGGTGAAATCACCTCCTACAGCACTGGAGTCGCAGGGATCAGGCCTGTCTCTGCGAACGCTGCAGTTATGTTTGTTGTGTTTTGTAAGTGACAGTGATCGATCGATACTGCACTTGGGTGGCCTGGGCTGGACGGAGGGGCAAAACGCAGGTGCTAGCAGGTATCTGGGCTGATCCTGCTAACACTGCGTTTTTGGGAACCCTAAACTGCTGGGGACGCTAGTATAGATCTGATCAGATCAGATATTGATCTGTTCAGATACTATACCACTAAGGGAGGTGTATGCTTCACGCGTGGGTGTTAGCGTTACTGGCACTAACCTGACGCTGCCTGGGGTGTGACGCAGACCCTCTCTGATGTTAAAACCTAATTGATATCACCCGCCGGGCGATCAGGGGGTTAAACCTTTATTGGGTTATATACGGCGGGTGCCCTGACACTATAAAAAGCAAACTAACTAACCAGCGTCACCCGTAACACTTATATGATGATCACTTGTGAAAGGGTTAACTAGGGGCAATCAGGGGGTTAAAACCTTTATTAGATAATAAATGGGGGTACCTGACGCTATAAAAACCTGCGGCGAACCTAAAAAAAATTACTGGCTATCGATCTGCATCACCGACGCTAAGACAGCGATCAGAAAAATGATCGCTTAGCGACAGTGGTGATAGGGGGTGAAAGGGTTACCTGGGGGGCGATCAAGGGGGTTAAACCTTTATTAGATAATTTATGGGGGTACCTGACGCTATAAAAACCTGCGGCGAACCAAAAAAAAAAATACTGGCTACTGATCTGCATCACCGACGCTAAGACAGCGATCAGAAAAATTATCGCTTAGAGACAGTGGTGATAGGGGGTGAAAGGGTTACCTGGGGGGCGATCAAGGGGGTTAAACCTTTATTAGATAATTTATGGGGGTACCTGATGCTATAAAAACCTGCGGCGAACCTAAAAAAAATTACTGGCTACCGATCTGCATCACAGACGCTAAGACAGCGATCAGAAAAATTATTGCTTAGCGACAGTGGTGATAGGGGGTGAAAGGGTTACCTGGGGGGCGATCAAGGGGGTTAAACCTTTATTAGATAATTTATGGGGGTACCTGACGCTATAAAAACCTGCGGCGAATCTAAAAAAAAATACTGGCTACCGATCTGCATCACCGACGCTAAGACATCGATCAGAAAAATGATCGCTTAGCGACAGTGGTGATGGGGGTGAAAGGGTTACCTGGGGGCCGATCAAGGGGGTTAAACCTTTATTAGATAATTTATGGGGGTACCTGACGCTATAAAAACCTGCGGCGAACCTAAAAAAAATTACTGGCTACCGATCTGCATCACCGACGCTAAGACATCGATCAGAAAAATGATCGCTTAGTGACGGCGGTGCTAGGGGGTGAAAGGGTTATCTGGGGGGTGATCAAGGGGTTAAACCTTTATTAGGGGGGGTTAGGGGGCTACACTGGACCTAAAACTAAATGTAGTGACACTTTTACAGTCACAAATGTCACTGATTGCAGTGATCAGTAAATAAATGGTCACTGCAATTAGTGACACTGTGACTGGGGGCTGGGGGGTGATCTGGGGGGGCCTGGGGGGGCGATTTATGTGCCTATGTGTGCTGGTGTTAGTGTAGTGTTTGTGCACTAACCTGTGTGTCTTCTCTTGTACGGCGCTCGGTATATGTGAGCGCCGCACAGGAGATGACATCACTTCCTCCTGCTTTCTCTGTCTGTGTGTACATTCGACAGACAGAGGGGGCATTTCTATTCGCCGGGAGCGATCGCGGGGGGGGTGGCCGGAATCAAACGGCCGTCCCCTCATGTCGGATCGCTCCCCAACGAATTCCGACCGCTCACTGTACAGAAGGGGGGTCCGATCGGACCCCCCAACTGTACAAAGGCAATCACGTATGCTCTACGTGATAGTGCCTGTCGGTGCCATTGTGCCGACGTATATATACAGTGAGCGGTCGTTAAGTGGTTAAAAACCCTTTTTCCCTTTTTTTTATAAGTGATCACATTCCCTCTGTTCTTAGCTGCATAAGAGCTGGGGGGGAGGAGAAGCAACATCACACGGAGCTTGCTAGTGAACGGCTGTGCAGTGGGGCCGTTTCAGGACAAGTCTGATCATTGGAGGAGAGTACACCGAGTTCCCAGCATAGCTAGAGAACTGACCACTGTGTGTTCTCCTGCTTGGTGTAGTCAGTTTTTAACAGGAAAGCAAGGGGACTAGCAAGAACACCAGGGATTTCACACAAAGGAAGCAATACACAGAGAAGAGGATACTTTCTCATACAAGTACATGGCACAGCAAGCACATATCAGGAATATGAAGTGTTGCGGTAACACTTTAAGATAGAAGGAGCCTTATCGATAATCCTCAGGCCAACAGTGTATAGTGTGTATGGTTCTCCTACAATGTGCTTGTATGCTCCATGCCACCCCTTCTCCACACTGAGCACCTGACTGCCATCTAGGGTTGCCACCTTTTCTTCAAGCCAAACCCAAACACTTTAGCAGCCGGGACACCTTTGGGTGCCCCAGGGAGAGTATTAATGCGGTGCGAATAGAGTGCCGCAGAGAATGGTGGGTGTGGCCAGATTACTCTTCCTGATATCATCACTCTGACCCCCAGTGATGCCAAATCTGCCACCAGACGGCCGTTGCAGCTCTTCGATGGCAACAGATTTGTGTGTGACTACCTTAGTTACTTGGGGAGACACAGTCTGGTCTGAATAATGTGTCCGGGTTTCAGTCCACCGTAAACCCTCTCACGGGATTCAAAACCCGAACTGTCCGGGTGAATCCCGTACAGGTGGCAACCATACTGCTATCGTCCCATCTCCCCCACTCTCACCACCATACCTACTCACTGACCCATCCTCACCACTTACCACCAAGGCAGACCTTCACGACTGTTCCCCCCTCTCACTGCACCTACAACCCCATCCCCAACCTTGCCCATTCTAAATTGGGCACACGTTTGCCAGTAAGCTTGTGGGAAGATCATTTGTTGAATGAATTGTCTGGTGAGAGGGTCTCTTATTGTCTGAGATAAGTGCATTGGATATCTTCTGTTGCACGGTGCAATAGATATGCAATGGATATGAATAGGGGAATAGGTATGATGTTTTACTTTTTTGCTATGCTCAGCTTTATAAAGGCTGATGTTGGACCATATTATGATTTATAGGTTTCTACCTGCATGTACATACATGAATTTGAAAAGTGTCCAGCGTAACAAAGCAGCTGTCCCAAGCAGGAATGGAGGAAGTAGGAGGAGGAGGTGAGACGTTACCCACACAATCATAGACAATGCAGTCTGTGTTCATGTTAGCAGTGCTAAGTGTAGCAAATACCATCCTGTCTAACTTTCTGAAATGTGAAGGATTCCTTTTAGCACACAATATTTAGCAAGGATATGGCTAGAGACTCCACAACTTGCAATTTAAAGAGAAAGTAAACCCATGTTTAAAAAAAAAAAACCCTGCAAAAGAAGCTCATTATGAATGACTTACCTGAGATCGGAGCCCCCGAACTGCTCCTCGTTCCCCTCCGCTGCCACCGCCATCTTGCCTCGATGTAGCGCTGTGATTGGCCGGAGCGGCGATGACGTCACGCGCCGGAGATCCCATTCAGAAAACCGACAATGATGCTGGCCCGCTAGCGCGCATGCGTGTGACATCATTGGTGCTGTGTTTATAGCAAATATCTCCTTAACCTACAGGTAAGTGTAAAATCTAGGCTTACCTGTAGGTGCAAGTTGTCTAAGTGGGTTTACAACCACTTTAAAGACAAGCTGGAAAGTGTATTTATATTCAGATAGATGGTGTATAATGCCGAGCTCTAGGCTCCTTCTACAAATACTGTAGCTGCTGACTTTTGATATTAGGGCAGGAATCCAGCGGTCTCCTCACCTGAGCCAATTTTTCAATTGGGTGTTGCCGCAGCCATCTTGACTAATGCCGCGTACACACGGTTGGAATTACCGACAAGAAAAGTCCGATGTGAGCTTTTGCTCGGAAATTCTGATCGTGTGTAGGCTCCATCGGAATTTTTCTGTCAGAATTTTCTCCAAGAAAAATTTGAGAGCTGGTTCTCAAATTTTCCGACAAGAAAAGTTCTTGGAGGAAATTCCGATCGTCTGTATGCAATTCCGACGCACCAAAAACCACGCATGCTCAGAATCAAGTCGATGCATGCTCGGAAGCATTGAACTTCATTTTTCTCGGCTTGTCGTAGTGTTGTACGTCACTGCGTTCTTGACGGTCAGAATTTGGTGTGACCGTGTGTATGCAAGACAAGTTTGAGCCAAGATTCCGTCGGAAAAAAATCCACGGTTTTCTTGTCGGATTTTCCGATCGTGTGTACGCGGCATAAGGGAAACCGGCAGTGAAGCCTTGCGTACTGCGTTTTGGAAAACTTCCAGCTCAGTGGGCCGCAGCGAACTGAGCTGGAATTGGGGGTGGGTATCTGTCAAAATCAGGTACCCGCCTCCCCCTCCCCCCCAAATGTGGCAGAAGAGGGGGGGGGGGCAGACAAGCGGAGCCTACCCTTTTGGGTGGAGTGCTGCTTTAGGCTCCGTTCACACTGGATGCCGATGCGGCTCCCAGCAAGGGTTCGGTGCGTCCTGGTTCACCATTTCAGGTCCGATTTCAACCTAAATTTTGGGCTGAATTCGGACCTAAAACGGACCAAAAGACGCACAGGGATCCTGTGCAAATTTGCACCGGAGCCGCATCGGAGATATGTGAACCGGCTCCATAGAGAGTCATTCACATTCTCCTGCTATTGTAAATTGGATGTGGGGATCCCGCATCCAATTCGCAATAGTGTGAACCCGGCCTTAAGAGAAAATAACAATGGTGTGCTGGAAAATAACCTTGGTCAATAATCTGGACATATTCATAAGACCAAAAAAACAAAAGCAGCAGCATTTGAGACCAAATTAAAGTGAATCTATGGTCAAAATGTAAAATCGTAAATTAATTTCCACATTATATTTTAATTATTTCTAGCCTGCTCCTATTACGTTTGAACAATCTTGAAGTCTGTAAATTTACTCTGTGAAAATTCCCACACATTTACTTAATGCAGTCTGCTCACATAATTTGTAATAAAAACATCTTTGCCATTCTGAAGCTTCCCACGAACCATTTTGCATATTATTTTATATATACACTGTGATTTTGTACTTGCCAAATATACTGCAGAAATCTCCCTCCACTGAGTCTGGCTGCAGTCATTTTAACTGTGGGCAGCTGCACACACAGAGGCACACCTCCAGCTCTGCAGCTCTGATTGGCCCTTTTATGACTCACCCTTTCTCCCTTCCTAGTAAACACACAAGAGTGAGAGAGAGAGCTGTGCATGATGTCATAAGCCTAGGCTTTTTACCAGACAAGAAACAGGAAGTGGTCTGTATAAGATATTTACTGGCAGAAAAAAAATGTTTTACTATCCAAAGTTAAAACAACAAGGGCAGAATATTTATTAGATGGAAAGTTCAAAAAATGACTGAAGGTCCGCTTTAATGGAATTCTGTGACAGGTATCCATTATGCCCTCTTAAAGTGGTTGTAAACCCTTTACAACCACTTTTACCTACAGGTAAGCCTAGATTAAGGCTTACCTGTAGGTGCTCGAAGTATTTCCTAAACCTCCACGGTTTAGGAGATAGTTACAATTATAACGGGCGCTGATGTCTACGGCGCATGCGCCGTAGACAACGGCACAGGAGCACTTTAGAAACGGCGATCGTGCTGTTCCTAAAGGAGGCCATGCCGTGACTGGCGGCTCCAACCAATCACAGCGCCAGAGCCGCGATACCCAGAAGTAACTCCCGGGAGAGATGTCGGCCGCCCGAGTGGTGTACAAGGACGGCTGCGGGGGCTTCAATCTGAGGTGAGTATTACATAATGAGCTAGTATGCTATGCATACTAGCTCATTATGCCTTTGTCTTGCAGGTAGTGCTTTTTTTTTTTAAAGTGGGTTTACAACCACTTTAATAGGCACTGCTGCGTCACACATTTCACAGAGCCTGCCTTCTGATCTACAGAGGTGCAGGGAGGATTTGTTTCAGGAGGTGGAGTCAGTACAAGAATCACAGCTTGTAGGCAACAAAGTACCATGGGATATATAGTTCTTAGAAATTGAAACTAAACAGCAGAGGAGAAGCTGCAAAGCATGCAGGGAATCCAGGAAGGTGTGGAAAAAGAAGGCAAGCAGAGAGGCAGACAGCACTCACAACATGAAAGGAGGAATTTCAAGTAAGATTATACTGGATTGTAAAAAATAATATTCTTTACATTATCACAGATGTTATGAAATGAAAGATAGATTTTCCCTAAGGTGATCATACAGGACATGTATACATATATATATATATATATATATATATATATATACACACACACATACATGGTATGTATATACTGTGTAGTAACCAGACCCCTTTTCCCTACCTTTGGCTCACCTGTGGGAAAAGGGGCACACCATGCCACATGCCCGTACCCTCCTGTGTGAAGAAGTTGAGCGGTGTAAGTGTAACTGGATCTCTATGGCTAGGTTCTCCAGAGAATGGTTCCCGTCTTCACTGCAATAAAGACAAGTCTCTATTTCCCCCAATTACTCCAAGGTCCACACCAGTTGCAACTCCAACGTAGAGTTTATTTTCTCATATGCACAGTCACTAGATAGAAAAGGGTGGATGGAGAACAGGACAGCAAAAGGTGTTGGAGCAGGTCCAGGCACAAACAAATTTACTATTCACTACCTGTATCTTCAAGTAGGCTCAGCTCACCCGGATAGTCTCCCATTAGAGTGGATCCTAGCAGCCGGAGTGATGCTCGAATTAGATTACACACACAGTCTCTGCATAAACTGTTACGGGTGAACTTTGGCTCTCTGACACAGACCTGGTGAACTTTGGGTCTCTGCCACAGACCTGGTGAACTTTGGGTCTCTGCCACAGACCTGGTGAACTTTGCTTGTGGTATTAGGCCTCTTTCAGGGAGATGACATCCCTCCAGAGAGTTGCCGGGCCCCTTCCTTCACTGTGATCTCTCATCAGTCCCTCGGAACAGTCCTCCCCCAGCCTCCTCATCCAGATACGGGTCTCCTCGCAAGGCAGCACCCTGGGATTCCTCTTCCCTCGGTGGGCCCCAGCCAAAGGTGCTGGACCCAAGGCCTTCAGTTGCAGCCCTAGGGCTAAAGGTGCCTGGGACTGATCCGCCAGTGTACCGGGCCAGGAACCCCACCCCAAGGCTAAAGGTGCCCGGGGTGGCCAACGAACAGAGCAACACACTCCCCGGGGTAGGACCCCTGGGAATCACCCCCTACAGGCAGTGTCTGCCCCTTTTATATCCTCTCCCGGCATGCACCGTAGGCCGACATGCCCACCATACCACCGTCGAGAGGGGACATCCAAGGCACAGCACTATACCAGTGGTTCAACCCTAGCCTCCGATGGCAGCGCCACCCACAGGCCACAGGGAACTATACACCAGTATCCCACCTGCAGTATAAAATGGTTTAGCAAAGCCCTATCAAATAATGTGTCTGAGTACAACTACCACTCAAACATTCCCCTAGATTTAAAGACCCCGCTACACACTCCCCCAGGACAGATAGACACTCTCCCCAGTGTCTGGAGTAAACCTACGTACCTCAAGCCTGAGTGTACGCAGCTTCATTCCGGAACTATGTACAAAAAGTATATATAAAACAAAAATTTTGTTTGTGCCGGAACCTGAATGTGGGGAAAGGGATTGAATAAAGAGATGAAGGAAGATCAACAAGAAGAGAAAAAAAAAATGTGTACATCCCATTCTCAATGTCACATATCAATATAAAACACACTATAATATTCACATTTACATCTCCCTCCCCTCCTATACTAGCTGACCCACCCATGCTCAGTGGTTGCCAGTCGTTCACCTGTAAAGGAGAAAACACACATAAAACCAGCATAATAACATCCTATACTATTATCTACATAGGAAGGGAACTATCCTCCCTGAGGGAAGGACACTTTCCTTCTAAAATAAGTACCTAATACACTAGTCCTTGTGTAAAATAAACATTAGTATATATATATATTATTATTTCTTTCTCTGAGTGCACAGAAACCCTTTACGAACACCGCCATCTAGTGGAAGTGCTACTGTCATAACATTGTCCCAAAACATTTGAAAATACATCTTCTTCTTTTCTTCTTCTGTGGCCCTAACTGTATCTACCACCAAAGTCTCTGTCTTTGTGGCGCTGTGAGCGGAGGGAAGCGGCAACAGCCCTCCTGGCTCTCCAGCTGAGCAGACTACCCCGATTTACAAGGGTAAAGTCCCTGGACTCCAAGAGAGTACACTCCGGAAAAAAACAATGGAATCCAGTCTTTTCAAAGGTAAAATTTTGGATCGGGCAAAACAAGGAGCTTCCAATTCTTATCGAAAGACTCAATAGAATATACTGCATCCTCACGCTCCTTCCGACACACAACCACCCGATCCGCGTGTATATGCCGACCAAGTACCCATTCCTGCTTACACCCATTGTACCTCTCAGCAACAGTAGCAGAACAAGAGAGATACCTGTGGGCATTGGGCACCTTCAAATAGTTCCACAGAAAGTCAGCGTACCATCTCTCTCTGTAGGCCTCTACTTCAAACAGTAAGTCTCTTGAGACATACGGATACTCCAATCCGTAATCAGCAGCCACTCTCTGGTTGAACAGCCGCTGCATCCTGGAAAGTGGAGGAAGAGTAGCACGATCTCCCGCACCCGGTAGGACAATGGCATCCGGATGTCTAGGCACTTTCACTGCCTTTAGATGCAACATAGCAGCCCGCAATGGCGTATACTCAGCCACAGCGGTGGGTACAGGCAATATAGGTAAAGATGATGCAGGCATGGGGTCAGGTACCTCCTCAAGCACATGGGCCTCCACCCGGGGCATAGTGTCCCCAGAGTTTATGGGTGAATCCCTTCTACTTTTTGATGAGGGTAGGGGTATTTTATCCCAGCCCTTTTTGGCAAATAGTTTGTCAATCTCCACATCGTCTCCCACCTCAGAGGACGATTCCAAGTCAGAGGTATCGCACTCCTCTTCCGGCATGTAATTCTTGGTAGTGGAGGAATCACTGTCTCTTACAAGCTCTTTCGGGTCGGGAACCCAAGCATCCCCGATACTACAGACACTAATCTTCGTCCTCTTCCCCGGCTTACCTCGGCCTGTAACTGTCGTGGATCGTCTGGAGGTCCCTCCGACTAAACGATCCGATCCAGGCAAGCACTGGGGTGTTCCTCAATTACGGCCGCAAGAGGCTTTCACATAGCCCACTTTCCGCTTGGGCGGTGGGAGAGAAGACTCCGTAACGACGGAGGCAGCATCCGTCAGCTTCTCCGTCTCCGGTTCCTGAACGACCGGAACATCAACAACGACTTCCTCCGAAGTCACGACAGTGCTCGTGGGGGTGACTGTAGAAGCACTGGTTTCCTCCTCAAGAGTGGTGGCGCCCGTCAGGCAATTCAAACGGTAGGCCCGAGGCTTCTCTGTAGGTTGCTCCACCTCGAAGATAAATTCCTTGCACTTATCCCATCTTCCAAAGGGCCGACGGTGCACCACCAGTCCCTGACATCCGGGACAAACCACTCCAATGGGCCTCCGCATCTCTGTAGACATATAGAGCAAATTGACCCCGAGGCTTCAGCCGAATCTCCGTATCCATCAAGGGAGTAGCCAGTGAGGCAACGTTCATGGTTGTAGGAACCGAAATCCATGGGGCAGTCGCCATGTTGTCCACTCGCTGATCCATCACGCACTGTTCACTTGGCGCCAAAGTCACCACGCACATCTCACTGCATGGCGAGGCTCCTCCCATTTTCCTGCATTGTTCGCAGGCTTTCTCTATTCTTGGCATGCCCACGAACTACGCAGCTTGGGCTCTCCTCGTAGCGCAGTCAAATTTCTTCCAAAGATGGCCGAACTCCATGGAGCCTCACAAGGGGAATAAAGTCCAAACTCTGGGGAGGTTTTAACCATATAAATCCCCGACTCGAGCCCCCACGTGTAGCAACCAGACCCCTTTTCCCTACCTTTGGCTCACTTGTAGGAAAAGGGGCACACCATGCCACATGCCCATACCCTCCTGTGTGAAGAGGTTGAGCGGTGTAAGTATAACTGGATCTCTATGGCTAGGTTCTCCAGAGAATGGTTCCCGTCTTCACTGCAATAAAGACAAGTCTCTATTTCCCCCAATAACTCCAAGGTCCACACCAGTTGCAACTCCAACGTAAAGTTTATTTTCTCATATGCACAGTCACTAGATAGAAAAGGGTGGATGGAGAACAGGACAGCAAAAGGTGTTGGAGCAGGTCCAGGCACAAACAAATTTACTATTCACTACCTGTATCTTCAAGTAGGCTCAGCTCACCCGGATAGTCTCCCATTAGAGTGGATCCTAGCAGCCGGAGTGATGCTCGAATTAGATTACACACACAGTCTCTGCATAAACTGTTACGGGTGAACTTTGGCTCTCTGACACAGACCTGGTGAACTTTGGGTCTCTGCCACAGACCTGGTGAACCTTGGGTCTCTACCACAGACCTGGTGAACTTTGCTTGTGGTATTAGGCCTCTTTCAGGGAGATGACATCCCTCCAGAGAGTTACCGGGCCCCTTCTTTCACTGTGATCTCTCACCAGTCCCTCAGAACGGTCCTCCCCCAGCCTCCTCATCCAGATACGGGTCTCCTCGCAAGGCAGCACCCTGGGATTCCTCTTCCCTCGGTGAGCCCCAGCCAAAGGTGCTGGACCCAAGGCCGTCAGTTGCAGCTCCAGGCCTAAAGGTGCCTGGGACTGATCCGCCAGTGTACCGGACCAGGAACCCCACCCCAAGGCTAAAGGTGCCTGGGGTGGCCAACGAACAGAGCAACACACTCCCCGGGGTAGGACCCCCAGGAATCACCCCCTACAGGCAGTGTCTGCCCCTTTTATATCCTCTCCCGGCATGCACAGCAGGCCGACATGCCCACCATACCACCGTCGAGAGGGGACATCCAAGGCACAGCACTATACCAGTGGTTCAACCCTAGCCTCCGATGGCAGCGCCACCCACAGGCCACAGGGAACTATACACCAGTATCCCACCTGCAGTATAAAATGGTTTAGAAAAGCCCTATCAAATAATGTGTCTGAGTACAACTACCACTCAAACATTCCCCTAGATTTAAAGACCCCGCTACAACTGTATATATAAATACATGGGGGGGGAGTGGGTAGTGTACCTAGATTTGACAGGTACTTCCTGTCCCACTTCCTGCTTCCTCGTCTCGCCACCTAGGCGACCCCTCCTTCCCTGCAATCTTCTGAGACAGTGCGACTCACACATGCGCAGTGCGCACCAGCCAAATTTTTTCTTCAATCAGTTAAAAAAAATAACCCATCTATGCCAAGCCTTACAATGCCACACTATCCTTGTCAATAGACATTATGAAGTCATTTACATTTGATCAAGTGTGCCCGATAGACAGATCTATATACAGTAATACCACTTTACAACTGCAGAAGAGACACTGTAGAATACAAAGTATGGTAACTTTAAATTTTTAAGAGGTTGATGACATCTTCACATCTCTTTGACTTAATATGACAGGTGTATATTGTGCGAAAATCCTGTTATAATAAGCAGTCATTTGTGTATATGTCAAATACAGGTGTAGCGGGGTGTTCCCCTATAATGGGAAGAAACTACATCACCCATAACCCCATTCTTCACATGTTCCACCACAGAGACTCATGGGAGGGGTTATAAAAGGAGGAGGCGAGGCCGGGCTCGGCCTCTTTGGGACACAAGACTTCACAGACGGATCCTCCTGTGCGGATGTGTCGGAGTGCAGGGCCTGAAGCCTGAGGCCTTGCTCTGCATCAAAGAGCCTTCCACCCCCCTCTGCGAGCCTGGGTGGCATCTGACTTTGTGCGCTACAGCCTTGTCGGATCGGGGGCCCGATCGTTGGAGAGATCGTGTGTGTGTGACACGGCCGGTGGAGGTTTTCCCGGACTGGATCCGTAGTCCGGCGGGTGAGAGGGCATAAGCCCAGCTAAGATACTGTTACTGTATATAGGCCTATAGACTGCCGTGGCCTACAAGTTATTTTGATACCCCTATTGAAGAGCCTTGTCAGAACTGAGCCTGCGGCTTTATTTAACCAAGTTCTATACCCCTTGGATTACAAAGTTATACTCTGTTTAAAGTGCACCACCATTACAGACCTGCCGGTGAAGAAAGGAGGACTAAGTTAAATATTAGAACCAGGCCTGGTGGGGATTCTAGCGTGTTTAATTACTGCGCCATAGGGCACTTAGTTAACGGTCGCCCGTATGGCGCACCTGTAGCGTGTGTTACTACATAGTGTGTTAGAGTGGCAGGACGCTGCCCTTAGGAGTGATTATCTTGAACTGTGATTACTGTTACCCCCTTTTATCCATATTGAGAAAATAAGTAAAACACTTTATCTATTACAATTCATTACTGTGTCCTGGCTTAGTTATTATATTGCATAGGATAAATCATTGATTATCAGTACTAGCTGTGCCAGAAGGGGGTAGAGCCTATTGCCGGGGGTTGGCGGAGCTGCACTCAGGGCCCAAATCTAATTCTGCGGCCTCCTTAGTTGGAGGTATCGCTACACGTGGGGGTTCTCGTCCGGGATCCTGATGCAGCAAGCGAACACCAGAAGTGCCGGCATGGACCCCATGGATCCAAGAGCGGTAGAAGAGTGGTGCAAAGCCGCTAATACAGAGCCAAAACAGTCAATAGCCATTAGCCTCCCTGGGGAGAAATGGTCGAGTGAGACGGTAGAGGAACTAATGAGTTCAGTGTCCCCAGATCACACACCGTGGGTGATAGACATAAAGACAGACCCAGACATCTCATATCAATACGCATTAGTGGAATATTGGGACGGGATGCCAGAGGCCTGTAAGCACAAGTGTCTGCGGACGCCAGACAACAGAACATTTAGGCTGGCGCACGCAATAACTGTAGAAAGGGAACCATCCCCTACGGGATCGCCACAGGCTGCGGCCCGAACTCCACCTGAAAGAGAAGACAGGGCGACACCCCCGGTGGCACCTGCACTGGCCACTGCTATATCACCAGAACTGATAAATGCAATAGGGGATTTGTTAGCCAAATGCCAGAAGACAAGTACGGTGCATGTGGAAACTAGCAACCGGAGACTAAAAATATTCTCAGGGAAGCTCCCTGTCCCGGCAGGGGAAGAAGATTTTGATACCTGGGTGGAGCAGGCATTACAGGCGGTGGAGGCATGGGAGGTGCCTGAAGCACAGAAGAGGCAGCAAGTGTTAGAAAGCCTTAAAGGTGCAGCAGCAGAAGCAGTGAAAAGTTTCCGGTTTGGGAATGCAGGGTGCACGGCGCAGGACTGTCTAGCTATGCTGCAGGAAGAGTTTGGTCAATTAGACAAGGTGACAGAGATGGTCTACCAGTTTGAACACACTTTCCAAAAACCGGAGGAGAAACTTTCCGAGTATGTCAGAAGGCTAAACAGTCTGCTGTGCAAGATTGTGTTAAAGAAAGGGATGAAGCCCCAAGATGCCGATGCGGCAAGAATGAAGCAAGTCTTAAAGGGAGCGCTACGCTCCGATCCAGTCTGGCTGCACCTGAAAACCTTGGGAGGAGGAATGTTGCTGACTTATGCTGATTTAATAAAAATCATCAGAGATGAGGAGGCGCTGCAACAGGACCAGCAGAAGGATAAGACAAGTGTTGTACCCGCACAGGTGCTGGTCAATCCAGTAATGACCCCTGAAAGAGAGGCGGAGATAGACACCCTAAAAACTCAGATGTCCAAGGTGTTAGAGATATTGACCTCTCTGATAGCAAAAGACACAGAGTGTCCCAAGAAGAAGGAAAGTCCAAGGAAGGAATTGTTCCCGATTGCCTCAGCACCCAAACCTTTACAAGAATGGGGAGATATAGTCTGCTTCAACTGTGGGGGAGTTGGCCACATTGCAGCCACATGTTCTAGTCCGAAGAAGAAGAGACCAGAAAACCGCAAGCCGGCGGGAAACTCCAGAGGGCCCCGGTGAAGGAGTCAACCGGGTGCCCATCATCTTCAGTAAACTCCAAGCTGAATGCGAAGAAAAACAAAAAGAGAGATAGAACACCAAAGGGGAAACGCAATACCCCTCAACAAAGCTATACTCCAGGAGGAAGGGGGGAGACCCCTCAGGAGAAGCACAGCACTCCCCAAAGGGGGTGCCCACCCAAGAAAAATAATAGTACCCCTCAGCGGGTTCCTACACCCATTAAAAGGAGGGAAGTCAGTGCATACCAGGCTCAAGAAAGGTTCAAGTCCAAAGGGAATAGGACAAGAGAGAGTCCAAAGGGAAAAGGTCTGAAGAAGGCGGCTCCTGCCGGACCATATCCAGAGAAGCTGGTAGGCCCATCCCCTATAGTGTCCATTCAAGTGGAGGGAGTCTACACCAGGGGCCTCCTGGATACCGGGGCACAAGTGACCCTACTATACCGGGACTTCTACGACAGGCACCTGAGTCATCTGCCTATCCAGAAGATAGAAGAGCTGGAAATATGGGGAATTGGAACCCAGAGTTTCCCTTACGACGGCTACCTTCCCATCAAAATGACCTTTGACCCATCCGTGGCTGGGAAGGCCGAAGTGTTTGACACCCTGGCAGTTGTATGCCCTAGGCCGCCTGGAGCCAACAAGAATTCCCTTATAATAGGGACGAACACGGACCTGGTCCGAAGACTCCTGACCCCTCTCGTGACAGAAGAAAGACAAGCAGCTACCAAGATCCATCCCATGCTGAAGACAGCCTACCAACGGCTGGTCCAAGAGCGGGAGACCCCTGGAGAGGAGATAGGGAAGGTGTGGAGACTTGGAAGAGAAGGGGTAGTGTTGCAGCCCGGTGAAGTAACCTGTCTCAGGGCCACTGTGAAGCTTACTTGGGAGCAGCCTGGTCCCTTTGTCATGCTGGAGTCAGACCCAAGGGGTGAGTCCTCAGGCCTGGAGGTGATACCGGAAGTGATTCCGCTGAAGGTCCTGAAGAAGGCCCATTATAGAGTTCCAGTGAGTGTTAGGAATACTACCAAAGACCCCATGGAAATCCCAGCCAGAATGTTGCTAGGCCAGGTGAGCCCGGCGGCCCCTGTTACCCTGTCAGAAGTGAAGAGGACAGGTGGAGGAGGGGATGTTTGGGAGAAGCTGTCCATGGAAAACCCGAATCTGTCCAGGAATTGAAGAGGAGCCTGACCACTGCACCAGTCTTGGCCTACGCAGACCCAACCAAACCCTATGAACTGCACGTGGATGCTAGTCATGACGGCCTGGGAGGAGTACTTTACCAAGAACACGAGGGGCAATTGCGGCCTGTTGCCTATGTGAGTAGGAGCCTGACCCCCTCTGAGAAGAACTACCCCACTCACAAGCTGGAGTTCCTGGCCCTCAAGTGGGCGGTAGTAGACAAGCTCAAAGACTACCTGTATGGAGCGGAGTTCACTGTGAAGACTGACAACAACCCCCTTACCTACCTGTTCACCACGGCCAAGCTGGACGCCACTGGACACAGGTGGCTGGCCGCACTGTCTGGATTCAACTTCAGCCTTAAGTATAGACCAGGAGTGGGGAATCGAGACGCAGACGCTCTGTCCAGAAGATCTCATTCCCCCACCATTGAACTAGAAGATTGGACCCAAGTGGCACCGGACGGGGTGCGGGCCCTTTGTCAAGGAGCTGAATTCCAAGCCCGAGGAGGCTCCAGAGCAGAGGAAATAGGAGTTACCATGGTGGGAGTCCCCAAACACTACTGTGGAGTAGCTCAATTGGAAGAGGACAACCTACCAAGACTGTCCAAGAAGGAACTGAGGTGTGACCAATTGGAAGACCCCATGGGGAGATTGGTCCTGGAGGCCTTGGAGAATCAGGATCCAAACAGACTCATGCGTCAACCTTCAAAAGAAGCTCGCCTGCTGAGGAAAGAATGGGACAGGTTGCAGTTACATCAGGGAGTGGTCTACCGAAGGGGCCCCTCTGATGACTCAGAAGATAAGTGGCAGCTGTTCCTCCCAGAGAAACATCGGGAGACTGTTCTGATTGCCCTGCATGACAATCATGGCCACTTAGGGGCTGAAAGGACCTTTCAACTTGTCAGAAGTCGGTTCTATTGGCCCTGCATGAGGGCAGAGGTAGAGGAGTACTGCCACTCATGTGCGTGATGCATCCAGAGGAAGACTTTGCCCCATCAAGCTGCCCCAATGGGCCATCTACAGAGCCAAGGGCCCATGGACCTGGTGTGCATTGACTTTCTCTGCCTTGAACCCGACCTGAGTGGACTAGGAAATGTTCTGGTGATAACCGACCATTTCACCCGGTATGCCCAGGCTTTCCCCACCAAAGACCAGAAGGCCTCTACCGTTGCCAAGGTACTTATGGAGAAGTATTTTGTTCATTATGGGCTGCCACAGAGACTCCATTCAGACCAAGGGAGGGACTTCGAGAGTAAGCTGATCCGGAAGCTTTTGGATTCTTTGGGAATTAAGAAGACTCGAACTACCTTACCATCCTCAGGGAGATGCTCAGCCGGAAAGGTTCAACCGAACCTTGCTCAACATGTTGGGGACTCTGGAAAGCGAGAAAAAGCAACATTGGAGCCAACACATAGCAGCCATAGTACATGCTTACAACTGCACCATCAGTGATGCTACAGGCTACTCCCCATATCGACTCATGTTTGGGAGAGAAGCGAGACTACCGGTGGACCTGGCTTTTGGCACCTCACTGGACCATTCCTCAGCCACATCCCACAAAGGATATGTGGACAGGCTCAGACACAGCCTGAAAGTAGCCTGTGAACAAGCTCAAGCGGCCTCAGATCAAAGGGGAGCTCGGAATAAAAGAAATTTCGACTTGAAGGTCCGGGTACAAGACCTACAGCCCGGGGATCGAGTACTGTTGCGCAATCTGGGAGTCCCCGGAAAGCACAAACTTGCAGACAGATGGAGATCTGAACCCTATGTCATCTGCAGGAAGTTGCCGGACCTACCTGTCTACAAGGTGAAGCCAGAGGGAAAGGTAGGTCCACTGAAGACATGGCATCGAAACCACCTGCTCCCACTTGCGGAGGCAGTTAGAATACCTTCCGTGGGAGACTCCCCTGAACCGGCCTCTATCTTGGATACTCCTAGGCCGAACACTCGGTCACGGACCTCCCGAGCTGAAAATGGAGAAGCCTCCCAACTTAGTGGAGATGAAGAGGGAGAACTTGATTGGCTGTGGTCTTCCCCAACTCCAGGAACTTCTATCATAGATCTTCCAGTCACCCAAGATACCACAGATGAAACACTGAACCCAGAGGCTACAGAGTTCATCCCCTTTAGTCCTTCAGCAGATTACTGGGAAGATGCCCATGATAGTTGCTCCGAGGAAGAGGAGCCTGTGGCGCCAGAGCCAGAGAGTCCAGGAGAGCAAAGAGCTCGAAGAGTCATTCGACCTCCTAAGAAGCTGACCTACCCTCAGATGGGAAACAGTTCGGAAGACTCTGTAGTCACTGCTAGGAGAAATGCTGAGATTCCGGATCCCTCCACTGTCCATTTGGTGGAGGGCAACCCCAGCTCACTCTCTGGCACAGTTAGGCAGGCCACCCATGATAATGTGACCTGTGGGCAAGGGAATTCTACCCCTCAGTTATGGTGGGAATCCCCTATTCCAGCATCGTTTTCAGAATTTGACCAGTATTATATATAGTTGTTGTTAAAATTTATCTTTGGGGACCAAAGAGTTTAAGTGGGGGGAGTGTGTAGCGGGGTGTTCCCCTATAATGGGAAGAAACTACATCACCCATAACCCCATTCTTCACATGTTCCACCGCAGAGACTCATGGGAGGGGTTATAAAAGGAGGAGGCGAGGCCGGGCTCGGCCTCTTTGGGACACGAGACTTCACAGACGGATCCTCCTGTGCGGATGTGTCGGAGTGCAGGGCCTGAAGCCTGAGGCCTTGCTCTGCATCAAAGAGCCTTCCACCCCCCTCTGCGAGCCTGGGTGGCATCTGACTTTGTGCGCTACAGCCTTGTCGGATCGGGGGCCCGATCGTTGGAGAGATCGTGTGTGTGTGACACGGCCGGTGGAGGTTTTCCCGGACTGGATCCGTAGTCCGGCGGGTGAGAGGGCAAAAGCCCAGCTAAGATACTGTTACTGTATATAGGCCTATAGACTGCCTTGGCCTACAAGTTATTTTGATACCCCTATTGAAGAGCCTTGTCAGAACTGAGCCTGCGGCTTTATTTAACCAAGTTCTATACCCCTTGGATTACAAAGTTATACTCTGTTTAAAGTGCACCACCATTACAGACCTGCCGGTGAAGAAAGGAGGACTAAGTTAAATATTAGAACCAGGCCTGGTGGGGATTCTAGCGTGTTTAATTACTGCGCCATAGGGCACTTAGTTAACGGTCGCCCGTATGGCGCACCTGTAGCGTGTGTTACTACATAGTGTGTTAGAGTGGCAGGACGCTGCCCTTAGGAGTGATTATCTTGAACTGTGATTACTGTTACCCCCTTTTATCCATATTGAGAAAATAAGTAAAACACTTTATCTATTACAATTCATTACTGTGTCCTGGCTTAGTTATTATATTGCATAGGATAAATCATTGATTATCAGTACTAGCTGTGCCAGAAGGGGGTAGAGCCTATTGCCGGGGGTTGGCGGAGCTGCACTCAGGGCCCAAATCTAATTCTGCGGCCTCCTTAGTTGGAGGTATCGCTACACAGGATTAGACGATCTTCTGAGATATTACCTTTCTAATCCTTTCTCGTACTGTCTCCTCCATGCTCATCTGCCAGACGTATCTCAATAGTCAAATCAGGAGTAGGGATGAGCCGAACACCCCCGGGTTCGGTTCGCACCAGAACCTTCGAACGGACCGAAAGTTCGCGCGAATTTTCGAACCCTATTCGTTATAATGGACGCGAACGTTCGAAATCAAAATTGCTAATTACAACGGCCAATATGCATGTTAATGTCATAAAACAGGTTTGGGGACCCGGGTCCTGCCCCAGGGGACATATATCAATGCAAAAAGAAATTTTAAAAACTAAAGTTTTTTCGGGAGCAGTCATTTTAATGATGCATAAAGTGAAAAAAAAAAAAGTGAAATTTTCCTTTAAATATGGTACCTGGGGGGTGTCTAAAGTATGCCTGTGAAGTGGCATGTGTTTCCCGTGTTTAGAACTGTCCTTGCACAAAATGACATTTGTAAAGGAAAAAAAGAAGCCATTTAAAACCACTTGCGGCTTTAATGTCATGTCTTGTCCTGGCCGCCATATGGCTGAAAATCCTTGAGAAAAATGGCATGGCTACCCCATCACCCCCCCCCCCCCACCCCAGCCCCTTTGGGTCTTGTATGGATACTAAGGGGGACCCCGCACCCAAAATAAAACCCTATACCTACAACCCTATATACTCTGAACAGCAGTATATAGGTGGTGCAAACAAGACATGGACTGTAGGTTTGTTCTTAAGTAGAATCTGAACAGGTACATTATGAAGTGTGGCTACATCCCAAAAAAATCAATTTTTAAGCTTTTTGGAGAACATAGGGAGGCCTGTAACATTTGCTGTCTTTGCACATCTGTTCAGAACATGTCACCTCACTTTCCGTCCCAATGACAAATGTTTTTGGAAAAGTGGGGTTTTAATTGAAACAAGGATTGGTGATAAAGCATCAGTAGAGAGGAGATACCTTTTTCCCAAATTAAATCTAACAGGATAGAATTTTCCTTCCTAGGGGTAGATTTCCTCTCACTTCCTGTTTTCTCTTGCCGTTTGCAAGTAGGAGTCGTTTGTAAGTTGGATGTTTGAAAGTAGGGGCCTGCCGTATATACTCTGCAGAAATTTGCCCTATTAGATGTTGGTGTAGCCACAAGACTGGTGGGCACAGGAATGGGCCCTGCTGTGAGTTAATAGATCAAGATTTGTACTTGCATGCACCTGTTGAACCGGGCAGAAAAATTGGGCCTTTGGTGGTGGTGGTGGTGGTGGTGGACGGTGTTGCCACAAGACTGTAAGCCCTCACAGTTACTCTTGGTGGGTGCAGGAATGGGCCCTGCTGTGAGTTATTAGATCAAGATTTGTAATTGCATGCACCTGTTGAACAGGGCAGAAAAATTGGGCCTTTGGTGGTGGTGGTGGTGGTGGACGGTGTTGCCACAAGACTGTAGGCCCTCATAGTTACTCTTGGTGGGCGCAGGAATGGGCCCTGCTGTGAACTATTAGATCAAGATTTGTAATTACACGCCCCTGTTAAACAGGGGCTGAAAAATTGTGCCTTAGGCATTGGTGCTGGTGCCACAATACTGCAACCCCTCACAGATACTGTACTTGGAGCACAGCAGTCACACCTGTTGCGAAGCATCTTTTTAAAAAATTGTAATTACACGCCCCTGTTATACAGGGGCTGAAAAATTGTGCCTTAGGCACTGGTGCTGGTGCCACAACACTGCAACCCCTCACAGATACTGTACTCTGAGCACAGCAATGAGACCTGTTGCAAAGCATTGCCTAAAAATTGTAATTACACGCCCCAACAGGGGCTGAAAAATTGTGCCTTAGGCACTGGTGCTGGTGCCACAACACTGCAACCCCTCACAGATACTGTACTCTGAGCACAGCAGTCACACCTGTTGCGAAGCATCTTTTTAAAAAATTGTAATTACACGCCCCTGTTATACAGGGGCTGAAAAATTGCGCCTTAGGCACTGGTGTGGTGGCATGGATCATTGAGGAGGAGGAAGAGGATAGACAGTGAACATAACAGGACAGTCACTCAGCATCAGCATAGGCAGTCTTGAAGGGATGTGACATTATAAATTATTCCGTTATATCCGCTTCAGGTGTCTGGTAGCTGGTGGTGATCCAAGACTGATTCATTTTTATGAAGGTCAGTCGATCAACCGAGTCGGTGGACAGGCGCACCCTATGATCGGTGACAAATCCTCCAGCAGCACTGAATGTGCGTTCGGAAAGAACGCTGGATGCAGGACAGGCCAGTAGCTCAATTGCATACTGTGCAAGCTCTGGCCAGTGATCCATCCTCAGGACCCAGTAAGCCAGAGGATTTTCGGTGGGAAAGGTGTCCAAGTCTGACCTTGCCCCTAGGTATTCCTGCACCATGTATATCAGACGCTGGCGATGGTTGCTGGAACCGATCATACCTTGGGGCTGCGGACTAAAAAATTGTCTGAACGCATCGGTCAGACGTCCACCTTCCCCACCGCTCCTTCTGCTACTGACCAAAGCCTCAGCAACTCGTCGTCCAGGACCAGGAGTTTGTAACCTCCCAGTTTCTGGGAACGCGTTGCACAGACCTTTCTGCAAGGCCTCCCTGAGATGTCTCATCCTCTGCTCCCTCTGCGACGGCAAGATAAGGTCCGCAACCTTACCCTTGTACCGTGGATCAAGGAGAGTGGCCAGCCAGTAATGGTCACTCTCCTTGATCCGAAGAACACGAGGATCCTTCCGCAGGCTTTGCAGGATCAGGGAGGCCATGCAGCGTAGGTTAGCTGAGGCATTCGGTCCGGAGTCTTCTGGGTCACTGAGGATGACATGATCGCCAGCCACCTCCTCCCAGCCACGTACAAGTCCACTGGTTTGTTGGGACTGTACATCATCCCTAAAAGACTGCTGCTGCTGATGCTGAGTGCCAGGCTCCACCTCCATGCTCACACAATCCTCCTCCTCCTCCTCCTCCTCTTCCTGTGTGATGGGTGGGACAGAAGGAACATTGTCTGGATAAAGGGGGCCTTGAGAGACAAGGAAGTCCTCCTCTTCCTGCCTCTGTTCTGCCTCAAGTGCCCTGTCCATTATCCCACCCAGCGTATGCTCCAACAGGTGGACAAGAGGTACAGTGTCACTGATGCATGCACTGTCACTGCTCACCATCCTCGTGGCCTCCTCAAATGGTGAGAGGACAGTGCATGCATCCCTGATCATGCTCCACTGGCGTGGGGAAAAAAAGCCAAGCTCCCCTGACCCTGTCCTGGTGCCGTAGTCGCAAAGGTACTCATTGATGGCCCTCTGCTGCGCGTGCAGTCACTGCAGCATGGCCAACGTTGAGTTCCACCTGGTGGGCATGTCACATATTAGGCGGTTCTTGGGCAGGTTCAGCTCCTTTTGCAGCTCAGTCAGCCGAGCACTGGCATTATAAGATCGGCGGAAATGCACACAGACTTTCCTGGCCTGCCTCAGGACATCCTGTAAGCCTGGGAACCTGCCCAAGAACCGCTGCACCACCAGGTTGAGGACGTGAGCCATACAGGGCACATGGGTGAGCTGCCCCTGTCGCAGGGCGGAGAGGAGGTTGGTGCCATTATCAGAAACGACCATTCCTGGCTTAAGCTGGCGTGGCGTCAACCACCTCTCGGCCTGCCCCTGCAGAGCTGCCAGAACCTCTGGCCCAGTGTGGCTCCTGTCCCCCAAACACACCAGCGCAAGCACGGCATGGCATCTTTTTGCCTGCGTACTCGCGTAGCCCCTTGTACGCCTACGGAGCACCGCTGGTTCCGAGGACAGAGCACTCGAAGAGGACATGGAGGAAGAAGAAGAGGAGGGGGTGGAGGAGAGAGGTGTGTCACAACCAGTAGTAGCATTTTGGAGGCGTGGTGGCGGAACAACCTCCAACACTACTGCACCTTGTCCTGCATCCCTCCCAGCTGCCAATAGAGTGACCCAATGGGCCGTGAAAGAAAGATAACGTCCCTGTCCATGCCTGCTGGACCATGAGTCAGCGGTAATATGCACCTTACCGCTGACCGCCCTGTCCAGCGAGGCATGGACATTGCCTTCCACATGCCAGTAGAGAGACGGAATCGCCTTCCGTGAGAAAAAGTGGCGTTTGGGAACCTGCCACTGAGGAACCGCACATTGAACAAACTCACGGAAGGGGGCCGAGTCTATCAACTGAAAAGGCAGCAGTTGAAGTGCTAGCAATTTAGCCAAGCTAGCATTCAACCGCTGGGCATGTGGATGGCTGGGAGTATACTTCTTTCGACGGTCCAGCAGCTGGGGCAGGGAAATTTGCCTGCTACAATCGGACGTCGGTGTACTGCAAGTACTTGGTTGTGACACACCTAATTCTACACCTTCAGTCCTCTCAGAGCAGCTTTCAGAGAGGACTGAAGATATAGTGGGGATGGAGATCCCAGCTGATGAGGAGCAAGGAGAGGTCCGCTTTGTTCTTTGGTGTGGGTCTTTTATGTGTGCTTGCCAACGAGCTGCATGGCAGGTCGACATATGTCTGCTCATGCTTGTGGTGCCCAAGCGGCTGATGTTTTGGCCACGCGAGATACGCTTGAGACAAATATTGCAAATAGCAGTGGTGCGATCTGATGCCCTCGTCTCAAAAAAGGCCCACACCAAAGAACTTTTGTGATAACGTGCAGAGGCAGCGCCCTGCACAGGCGGAGCTCTGCGGTGTGGTACAGTTGCTGTGCTGGCCTCTAGCTGGCCTCCAGGGGGCATCCTGCCTCGTTGGACATGTGATGCTGCATCCTCCTCCTCCTCCTCCTCTCTCCCTTCAGGCACCCACGTGGAGTCAGTGACCTCATCATCCCCTCCCTCTTCACCACTAGAGCAAACCTGGCAGTAAGCTGCAGCTGGTGGAACACTACTGCCAGATTGCTGTCCTTCAGCATCCCCTCTCTCTGCGCGCACACTACTGACTTCCTCAAGCTGGGTATCATCATCCGAGCCTTCGAATCGTTGGGCATCCTCCTGGAGCATGTACCCAACACTGTGCTCAAACAGTTCGGGGGACTCCTCAGGAGGACATGGTGGGTCTAGGGAAGGGGTGGCTGATGATGCCATTGAGTACGCGTTGGCAGCTGCTCTGCCAGTACCCTGAGCCTGGGTGAGAGAGGATGAGGAGGATGAGGAGGGCTTGGTCATCCATTCTACCAAGCCTTCGGCATGATGCGGCTCCACATGTCCAGCTGCCGAAAACAAAGACAAGCGTGTCCCATGGCCACGTGCTGATGACGATGCACGACCACGTCCATGGCCAGCACTGTTGTCTCTAGAAACAGAGCCTGCCTGCCCTGTGTTCTTGCCTCAGCACGCTCTGCCTCTCCTTGGCGGTCTTCCAGCCATTGTAGTCGGTAGTGTATATAGTATAAAAAATAGAACTCCTATGTGTGCTCACAACACACTGTAGGTCCTATGGGTGCTGACACTAACACACTATAGGTACTATGTGTGCTGCTGACAAGAAAATATAGGAGCTCTGTTTGCTGCCACTAACACACTAGAAGTCCTATTGGTGCTTCTGAGATGAAAATATAGGAGCTCTGTGTGATGCCACTAACACACTAGAAGTCCTATGGGTGCTGCTGAGAAGAAAATATAGGAGCTCTGTGTGATGCCACTAACACACTAGAAGTCCTATGGGTGCTGCTGAGAAGAAAATATAGGAGCTCTGTGTGATGCCAGTAACACACTAGAAGTCCTATGGGTGCTTCTGAGATGAAAATATAGGAACTCTGTGTGATGCCACTAACACACTAGAAGTCCTATGGGTGCTGCTGAGAAGAAAATATAGGAGCTCTGTTTGCTGCCACTAACACACTAGAAGTCCTATGGGTGCTTCTGAGATGAAAATATAGGAGCTCTGTGTGATGCCACTAACACACTAGAAGTCCTATGGGTGCTGCTGAGAAGAAAATATAGGAGCTCTGTTTGCTGCCACTAACACACTAGAAGTCCTATGGGTGCTGCTGAGAAGAAAATATAGGAGCTCTGTGTGATGCCACTAACACACTAGAAGTCCTATGGGTGCTGCTGAGAAGAAAATATAGGAGCTCTGTTTGCTGCCACTAACACACTAGAAGTCCTATGGGTGCTGCTGAGAAGAAAATATAGGAGCTCTGTGTGATGCCACTAACACACTAGAAGTCCTATGGGTGCTTCTGAGATGAAAATATAGGAGCTCTGTGTGATGCCACTAACACACTAGAAGTCCTATGGGTGCTGCTGAGAAGAAAATATAGGAGCTCTGTTTGCTGCCACTAACACACTAGAAGTCCTATGGGTGCTGCTGAGAAGAAAATATAGGAGCTCTGTGTGATGCCACTAACACACTAGAAGTCCTATGGGTGCTTCTGAGATGAAAATATAGGAACTCTGTGTGATGCCACTAACACACTAGAAGTCCTATGGGTGCTGCTGAGAAGAAAATATAGGAGCTCTGTTTGCTGCCACTAACACACTAGAAGTCCTATGGGTGCTTCTGAGAAGAAAATATAGGAGCTCTGTGTGATGCCACTAACACACTAGAAGTCCTATGGGTGCTTCTGAGATGAAAATATAGGAACTCTGTGTGATGCCACTAACACATTAGAAGTCCTATGGGTGCTGCTAAGAAGAAAATATAGGAGCTCTGTTTGCTGCCACTAACACACTAGAAGTTCTATGGGTGCTTCTGAGAAGAAAATATAGGAGCTCTGTGTGATGCCACTAACACACTAGAAGTCCTATGGGTGCTTCTGAGATGAAAATATAGGAACTCTGTGTGATGCCACTAACACATTAGAAGTCCTATGGGTGCTGCTGAGAAGAAAATATAGGAGCTCTGTTTGCTGCCACTAACACACTAGAAGTCCTATGGGTGCTGCTGAGAAGAAAATATAGGAGCTCTGTGTGATGCCACTAACACACTAGAAGTCCTATGGGTGCTTCTGAGATGAAAATATAGGAGCTCTGTGTGATGCCACTAACACACTAGAAGTCCTATGGGTGCTGCTGAGAAGAAAATATAGGAGCTCTGTTTGCTGCCACTAACACACTAGAAGTCCTATGGGTGCTGCTGAGAAGAAAATATAGGAGCTCTGTGTGATGCCACTAACACACTAGAAGTCCTATGGGTGCTGCTGAGAAGAAAATATAGGAGCTCTGTTTGCTGCCACTAACACACTAGAAGTCCTATGGGTGCTGCTGAGAAGAAAATATAGGAGCTCTGTGTGATGCCACTAACACACTAGAAGTCCTATGGGTGCTGCTGAGAAGAAAATATAGGAGCTCTGTTTGCTGCCACTAACACACTAGAAGTCCTATGGGTGCTGCTGAGATGAAAATATAGGAGCTCTGTGTGATGCCACTAACACACTAGAAGTCCTATGGGTGCTGCTGAGAAGAAAATATAGGAGCTCTGTTTGCTGCCACTAACACACTAGAAGTCCTATGGGTGCTGCTGAGAAGAAAATATAGGAGCTCTGTGTGATGCCACTAACACACTAGAAGTCCTATGGGTGCTGCTGAGAAGAAAATATAGGAGCTCTGTTTGCTGCCACTAACACACTAGAAGTCCTATGGGTGCTGCTGAGAAGAAAATATAGGAGCTCTGTTTGCTGCCACTAACACACTAGAAGTCCTATGGGTGCTGTTGGGGTGCAATGCTGTGCTAACAGCACTGCGGTTGGTACTACTGCAATACTGTACTAACAGTAAGCACGCACCAGACTAATCCCCAGCAGCAGCTAATAACACGCTAACTGTGCAATCAGCAGCAATGAACGATCAATGACTTAGGTAGCAATGGTTTAGCAAAGAAATAGCCAATGGTTTAGCAAAGAAGAGCAAATCTTTCAGTATCAAGCAAAGACAGAATCAGCAGACTGATCTCTCCTAAAGCCGGAACTCATGTGACCGGGGCCGATGGCGTGGCGGCCTTTTAAATGGTGGGGCATGTACTAAAGCCCCTGAGCTGTAATTGGCTACAGGCGTCCTGCCTGTAGCCAATTATTGCTCTCCGAGTTTCGGGCGCTGTGATTGGCCAAGCATGCGGGGTCACAGTGCATGCTTGGCCAATCATCAGCCAGCAATGCACTGCGCCGGCCGCGCCGGCCGCAATGCATTGCGGGGCCGCTCGCATCACACGAATGTGATGCGAACGGCCCAAATAGTTCTGGGCTCGACGAGCGAGCGAACGCCCGATGCTCGATTCGAACATGGGTTCGAATCGAGCACCGGGCCCATCCCTAATCAGGAGGCTTCCAACAATGCATGCTCTGGGGAGACACACCCTGCCCGGAATACATCCTGCTGAAAACCATCTGGCAGGTATCAGCCTTGCTTATTGTATACACTGTCTGTAAAATACTTTTATTTATCCTAGCTAGTGTATATAAATCACATGCACAATAATTTTGCTTTATAGCTGATCATATAACCAAGTTACATATGCTTAAGCTGGCCATAGACCTGTAGCAAATATTTCACACATTCACGACAATTTGTTTTGTTATAGTTTTTAAGGATATCATCATGGAGTGACAAAATTTTGAACAACATGCTATGTTTCCATTTTTAATTGTTCAATTTTGGCATATGCATTGCAAGAAGTACAATTTTTACTGCCCAAGAATGACGTTGACCTTTTTTAAATTCGTTCTGCAAACTTTTTTCTAACCTTCTTCTTCAATTTTTTCATCTCTCTTTAAAGAAGATGTAGAGCCGAAGCTCTTTTGGCCCTATTTCTCCTTTCGTTCTGCACTCCTGTCATACAGATTCAGCTGACAGCGGGCTAAAGTTTTCTGTTGCTTGATGTTACTTAGCCAGTCTAAACTCTGGAGGGGTCCCGACTTTTTTGTGGAAAAATTATTTTTATTAAAGCATTTTAAACAAGACATACAAACATTGAAAAAGGGTGGCCTTGGCAAAACACCAGGCCCCTCCATGGAGGGGTCCCGACTTTAACGTGCCGCTGAGAGCCCGAGCCCTCTCCACAGCCCAGCACTCCAGTGAGTGCTGGAGGAGCAGAGCAGAGAACCGGTGATGGACAGTCACCACTCTCTGCTCACTGAGGACTGAGAAGCGAGCAATCAGTGGTCTTTTATTGCTCAGGTCGCAGTCTTAGAGGCGGGGGGGGGGGGCGATGGACAGATGGAGCATCAGGTTAATGCTGCATCCACCAACGCGAGTATGTAGGTTTGGGTTTTCTTTTCAAACTCCATACTTTTCTTTAAAGTAAAAAACTATTATCTAGTTGTACCAATTGTCAGAAAAGTGAACAAACCTTCCTAAATTGTTCAAATAAATTTCTTCAGGTCTATGGTCAACTTTTGTAAAACATCCGATGGGAATTGTGTGACAGGCTGTTGTCGGATAATCCGACCGTTTGTACGCTCCATCAGACAATTGTTGTCGGATTTTCCACCAACGAATGTTGGATAGCATGCTTTAAAATTGTCTGCCAACAAATGTGTGTTGTCGGATTATCCAAAGTACAAACACGCATGCTCAGAAGCAATGCTAACCATAACACATTAGCATTAGTTGCCCAAAGGGCAGCACTAAAGAGCTGAAAAACCACATAGTTTCGTGTTTGTTGGCAGACAATTCTTTGCCATTTGTATGCAATACAAGTTCCTGGCCAACGCACTTTGTCTGCAGAAAATCCGATCGTGTGTACCAGGCTTAAGAGTTTCTCCAGTGGCTGGATATGGGTGTCTGATTCATTCACCCATGGGTTTCTTATAATTTTTCTTAGAATCTAGGGGATCTCCACATTGCAGTTTTCAATTGTATTCCCTTTATAGAGTGTAGAGCATCTTACTGCATTTCCCACAATGTTAAATAAAACAGGAGATTAGAACATCATCATGTAATAACGTGGACAAACCTTGCAACTCAAGTCCAGCCACCTTCACTCCTTGATTTTATGCCCAATAGAGGGACTTATATACCCGAGTTGTTTCATGGTTTTCATGGCACTTGCCTAGCATGTTTCGTATGAAGGTGGCTTAAAAAATATGACCTTCATGGAAACTCCTGCCAGAAGTATTGCTAATGTTGTTCTGAAAGTGTTTGTTGCACGATTATCATGCAGATCCAAAGAGCTTCAATATTTTCTGAGTCTCTAACCTGTAATAAGGTATCCAGCAAGGAAAGTCAAAGCCAAGTCCTCCATAAAGAGAGCTTGTCACCAGACCATTAACTGCAACAAAAATCTTTCCATAAGATATGTTTGCTGCATTTTATGTCCCTCTGCCCATCTTTCCGCCTCATTTGTCCCGATCTATATGGTTGTGTAAAAAAAAAAAAAAAAAACACACTACTTATCAAAAAAGTGTTTCCCAGTGCTAAACCTTTCATTTAAATGACATTTGTATATTTAAAAAACGCGGGTATAAAGGAATAGTAGTGGGGGGGGGGGGGGGGGGGGGAGAATAAATAAAAAAAAAACATAAACCCACAATGTGTGTGGTAACCAAATTTTTTTTGGTATCATTGTTCTTTAAGAGGGCATGCCCTATGCCTAAATACTTTTGTTAATAGGTGACCCTCGTTTCCATCTCTAAAGGGTGGGAGGGAGGTATGTAGATATCCAATAGCCCTGAGACTACTGCTATCAGGAATGTAATGTCATCAGCCCCAGCAGACTCAGAGCTATCACTCAAGAATTTTCATTTGATTCTCTCCCAGAAGCTGCATAAAAGGTTATGGAGGTGGTGGTATGGTAGGGCAGAGACGTTGGGCCAGCACAGAGTGCTCAATTCCCCCCCCATCAACTCAGACAGTATCCCTCCTGTCGGGCCATTGTCCGACAGCGATTATAGCAAGAGAATCCAGCAAGCTGGTTTTACCCAAGTTGATCGATCAACTTGCTACATTCACCCTTCCCATTAACAGATCAAAACTTGTCTGGTGCCTGCTGAACTGGCTGAGATTAGAAACATGTAGGGCCGGCCTTAGGGGAGGAAAGCTCTCAAACTTCAGCAAGGGAGAAACAGACTCTTCCTGGAGTGGCCATATATATATATATATTTTTTTAAAGCGGTTGTATAGTCTGATTTGGTACTTTTACCTACAGGTAAGCCTATAATAAGGCTTACCTGTAGGTAAAAAAAAAAAAAAAATTATATATATATATATATATATATATATATATATATATATATATATATATATATATATCTCTCCCCTAAACCTTTACGGTTTAGGAGATATTCCCCTCGCAATGAGCCGCTGACTGCAGCGGCGCATGCGCACTGGGGGATTCTCGGCTGAAGGCCCGGCAGACGCCGGAAAGAAGTCTCCCGCACGCATGCGTGATGACATCGCGGCTCCAACCACTCACAGCGCTGGAGCTGCGATACCCGGAAGACATGTTAAGGCAACATGTCATCTCCCTCGGCGTGGACCAGGTAAGTTACCGATGTCGCGTTCTAAGGCAAGTATTTCATAATGAGCTAGTATGCGGTGCATACTAGCTCATTATGCCCTTTGCCTTACAGGTGCCTGAAGGCAGTAGTTAAAGTTTGGGGCATCCCCCCCCCCATATAGAATACAAGAATAAGTGCCTTGGGCCGGCCATACATTGTTTGAATCTCCTGTGGTACCAACCGAGATTCGTACTATTAATGGGCAGGCTGAATGTACCAGGTGGAGCGACCTACTTTGAGTACAACCGGCCTGCTGGATTTTACATGCGATTGCTATAGTCGCTAGCAATAGTCACAGTCTTCTCCCCACCAGGATAAGACAGAAAATTGCAGATTCCGTGTCAGCACTGTCGGGGGTTATTTACTAAAGGCAAATCCACTTTGCACAAGTGCAAAGTGCACTTGGAAGTACAGTCGCTGTAAATCTGAGGGGTAGATCTGAAATGATGGGGGGGGGGGGGGGAAGCTCTGCTGATTTTAATTATCCAATCGTGTGCAAGCTAAAAATGCTGTTTTTTTCCCCCTTGCATGTCCCCCTCAGATCTACAGCGACTGCACTTCCAAGTGCACTTTGCACTTGTGCAAAGTGGATTTGCCTTTTGTAAATAAACACCCCTCCCCCCGTCTGTTGAGGGAATGGTGCAAAATTTCTTTCCTGCAACGCATGGTTGCAGGAAAGAAGAAGTGCACACTGTATGGCTGGCCTAAGTCATGGGTTTGGAAGACACATGACTGTCTACAAACCAATTTATGGAGAATGGTGGAGGCTCTAAAGTACCAATGAGCATTGCTGCGTGTTCTGGCACATGTTTGGATTATGACAAGCCACTCTCTCAGGAAGAATCAGCTGGTCTATGGCCCGAGTTGCCCCCCCCCCCCCCCATACTAAAAACAAAATGGCACCAATTCCCTCCAAATGCAAAGAATGTTAGCACTGAAAAAGGTCTTAGCCTGTTCTCGAATACAGATGAATAGCACAATACACAACTCTATGCAAAACCTGGGATTCTTTATTCACTGAAAAGGCATTGGACATAAAAACAAAAAAAAAAAAAGGACACAAAAGAGGTTTCCAGGCAATAGTGTGTCATTTAGGACTGAAGAACATGCGTGTCATTACTTTCTGAAATAACTTTTCCATCTATAATTTTCTGTGTAGTTGTGATGACTTTCTTTACCGTCTGTGTGGAGGAAGCTGAGAGGGCATCTTGGAGGCTGCAAAGTAAAAAACAAAACATTTAAAAAAAAAAAAAAAAAAGTGATCGAAGACAAGAACAAAGCCTTCACACTGGGGCAGTTTGCAGGCACCATAAATAGCGACTGCAAACCGATCTGAAACAGCGGCTGCTGTTTCTCCAGTGTGAAAGCCCAAGGGCTTTCACACTGGAGCGGTGCACTAGAACGACCGCTCCAAAAGTCCTGCTAGCCGCATCTTTGGAGCGGTGTGTTTACCGCTCCTGCCCATTGAAAGCAATGGGACACCGCGGCTATACGCCTCTGCAGAGGCGCATTGCTGGTGTTAACCCTTTTTTTCAGCCGGGGGGGGATAAAACCGCACCGATAGTGGCCGAATACCGCCACAATTCTGAGGGTAAAGGGCCGCTAAAAAAATAGCGGCGCTTAACTGCCACCGCACCTCCCGCCCCAGTGTGAAAGGGGCCTTAGAGATAGTGTGCTGCTGTGTGGTCATATTTGTTAAAATGGAACCATTATGAGGATTATAGCTCACACATTTGCTAATGGCTACAATCTATAAGCCAGAGAAATAGGGGTCAATGTTTCACATGTATGTCCAGATCAAGACACATCAGGAGGCCTGAATTAGATCATAGCAGAAATACCCTGCACACAGCCAACTCCTGGAATCATGTTGCGATACAGAACTTTGCCAAGTTAGGAAGCTTTTGTGAATATGAAAGATGCACATTGATAGTAAACCGCAATGTTAAATTAAAACCATTACATTTACCTGAAATCATCTCCGTCGAGGAGACGTCTGTAGGTCTGGATTTCAGATTCTAGCCTTAACTTGGTGTTTAGTAGGGCCTGGTACTCTTGTTGCTGTCTCTGGCAGTCATTGCGTACTTGTGTCAGCTCTCCCTCAAGCGACTGAACTTGGGCACTAAGCATTTCCAGTTCCATAGCATACCGGCTTTCTGTGTCATGAAGGGAACCTTCAAGGCTTTGTTTCTGTGGATTTAAAAAAGTCATTTAGTACAAAGTAGATTACGCATTGTGAACAGACGTATAGGACTCCACGAGACATTACCTGATTGCGTAGGGTTTCCAGCTCTATCTCCAGAGACTGCATATTGCGACGCAGCTCTGTCACTGTTGTCTTGGTGGAACGAAGTGCTTCTGAATCTTGGGTGACCTGTACAGTGTGCTCCTCCACCTGTAGAGAGAGAAAACCCCATTCTACGTTACTAGACCCAATGCAGGATTCCTATCACATTGTTTTGCAATTCAAATACTCAACATTTTTCTCATGCCTTCGATGGAAACTTTGGAACAAACCCGAAGGTTTTATGGATTGTAAATGCACATACAACCAGTAGAAGGTGTAGCTTTATTTCATTGAAAACTTTCATACCTTTGCTTGGTACCATTTTTCTGCATCTTCACGGTTCTTCTGTGCCAGTGTGTCATATTGTGCTCGGATGTCAGTCATGATTTTGCCCAGATCTTGAGTATTGGGAGCATCAACCTCCACTGTTACTGCAGAGCCAGCAATCTGACCCTGGAGTGCATGGACATCCTGCAAAGACACAAAAAAACAAAGAAAATTAGGCTGGTTGGTTCTTCCACTTAAGGGTTATCATAAGTACATATATAAAAAAAAAAAAACAAACAAACACAGACAGGCTGGTTGTACCCATGTTGATTGAGCCATCAACTTGGGTACTATCAACCTACCTATACATGGCTCGAACCTCGGCTGGTCCCTGCTGAATTTTAAACTGGCTAGAAGTGTTGCATTGCATATTTTAAATGGGAGGTCACTGTTCTACTTTAGGGTCAAGGTCTCACTGCATGTAGATAAAATTTATATTATTTTAACTCCACAGTCAAAAGGATTGGACTGGTGGGTGTGGGGGAAGTGCAATAAAACATCCTTTAAGCTTTAGACTGTCCCTATCTAGTCATCTGCCTTCTGCAGCAGAACTCCAGGGATGCGCACTGTTACACAAGACTTTCCATACAGGAAAAAAATGGTAGCAGGCTATAGCATTCAAGGATGGATATACATCCTCCCTTCCATAAGCTGCAAGAAGTGCTCCAAAGCAGACAAGTCAAATTTGTAGGAGGATATTCACACATATTAGAACCCCCATTTTAGGATTACCTTTAAGTTTAACACCTGTTAATTTTCAGCACCCTTTAACCTCCTAAACTTTACTTACATCTTCGTGGGTCTTCTTAAGGAAGATTAATTCTTCCTTCAGGGACTCGATCTCATTCTCCAGGTTGAGTCTGGAGACATTGGTGTCATCGATGACTTTGCGCAGTCCATTAATATCAGTCTCCACAGACAGGCGGATCGCCAACTCGGATTCAAACCTAAAAGTTAGAAGAAAAAAAATAAAAAAATAAAAATAATCAGACCACTGGGTCAAATTTCCCTGTTGCTTTTCTATTTTGACAGTGGATGGAACTTTGCTCAGCTGTGACAGCACATTTCATGTTGGTTTGACATGGTCCAATTTACTCGTTGACATATTAAGAAATCATTCCGGTTAGCTAGGGAGTGTAATTATATACAGGAATGGATAGCGCTCATCTGTTCAGTTCCAAAGAGAATTGGAAGACTTACTTTACTCTGAAGTCGTCAGCAGCAAGGCGGGCATTGTCAATCTGCAGGACTAGCTGAGAGTTGTCCAAAGTTCTATCAAATACCTAAAAAGAGAATATGGAGACAAAATTAGAAAAAAGTCTCTGCCATTAGTCAGCAAGGGGGGGGGGGGGGGGAGAGATCAACTACAAGTGAGAATTCAGTAGCCGCTTGCCAAAATAAATGATGGCTTCTGGTTGGTCCCCATCAACTAATCCTGAATGTGCTCTAGTTAGGCAAATTGCAATGTAAAGCATTATTAGCCTCAATGTAATGCTATAGTATACTGTAAGTTACAAGTCCCAATGGCCGCCCACATCCTTGAAAATTAGGATTTTGTCCAGGACTGAGAAATCTTTGCATCATTGTTGAAGTATGAGCATTCTGCAGGTTTGCTGGGTGACAGTCTTTTAGTTCTACTGCTGGAGAAGCGCGTCTGCTTCTCATATAAAACTACTTGAGTTAGTGGCATGTTATCACAGTTATAAACTATTAGTGACGGTCAGGGAATTAGAACACAAAGACCCTATAAAAACAACTTAAAATACTTTTCAGACACAAATCCCTTGAGTACTGCTCTGTACTTCACTAATGATTTGTTTGCAGCTCCACAGGACTGCCAGGAAGAGAATCCGCTTAACTCCATCCTGCCCATATCCTGAGCTTTAACTCTTCCGATCCCTCCTGAACTTTCCTGTACTTGTTGCACCCTAGTTATCTCCCTTACATAAAAAGGAATAGTTTAAAGGGTTTATGCATGGGATAAACCAGTAAGCCTATGTGTAAGAAACTCATAGGCAAACATAATAAACATTTTATAAACACCCTTTTTTTAAATACATAGTTGAGGATTTTATGGTTATACTTTAGCTAGTTATGAAAACACACACACACACACACACACACACGGTTTCAATTGCATTAACTCAGACGGAAGGGGGTTGTAGTTACAGCAACCAATCACCTTCTAGCTTTTATTTTCAAAGTCTAGATGAGCAAGCTGAAGCTAGAAGCTGAGTGGTTACTGTGTGCAGCTGTTCCAGATATTGTCTGCTTTAGTTGCAGAAAATTGCCCCCCTCCCTTATGAAATATACACACTAAAATGTTACCTTTTATAAACATACTGTGATCAGAATCAGGTAATAATAAAATAATCTAAATAAATACACACTTTTCATTCAAACATTTACATTGATGTATTTTTTTTTTCTAGAAATAATTTACAAAAGTGCTCACCTGTTTGCGCAGTTCCTCCAGAGTTTTGAAGTATGGAGACCAGTCCTTGATGGGTCCCTTCTTTTCCATATGCTGACGAATCTGCAGCTCCAGGGTTTGATTGGAGGACTCCAGGCTGCGTACCCTATCCAGGTAGGATGCCAGGCGGTCATTGAGGTCAATCATGGTCTCTTTCTCATTCTGGCCACTTCCTAGGAGACTCATTGAAGATGTTACTGCACCAGAGCCACCACTGTATCCTGAACCACCACCAAATCCTGAGCCAACACTGTATCCTGAGCCACCACCAAATCCAGAGCTCACTGTAGACACCCTGGACACAGAGATCCGAGAGCCTGAGCCCCCTGCCCCAGCATGGACACTGGCAGCACTGCTACCTCCTCCCATCTGAGAGCCATAGGAGAAGAGGCGCTGGGATTTCAGGGGGGAATAGGAAGAAGTGGAGAAACTCATGGTTGCAGTTTGGCTAGGAACAGAGGCGTACACAGACCACTGGCACAAAGCTGCTGGCTACTCAGTGTTAGTCGGAGCAGAGCATTTATAGTGAGTAGGGGGAGTGAGAGTCATCTCCTCCTTCCAACTGATCCTCCCCACTGCATTCACTCCATTGACAGGGTGGAGATTCACGGGGGAAGGGGACAGACTTCATTCATTGTAAAGTAACATAGAAAAGACCACACCTTTAATAAACAGTCCTGTAGTGATGAGTGTAAAAAGTGGATTTTTCTTGCTTCCTTTAATGTGAATATTATTTAATAATAAAAAAAAATCATTGTAACGTACAACCAGAAAAAAATTAATAACAAAAGGGTAACAAAACTGGCCACATGTCAACATATCTTTCACCAATACAACAAAATCTGATATCCACTCATTGTTCGAATGACTGCAAAGCACATTTAAAAACTAAACTACGGGGGCTGATTTATTAAAACTAGTGCAGCTCTGCTTGGAAGCCAATCAGCTTCCAGGTTTTAGGCTTGGTTCACACTACTGCGAGCTGAAAGTCACGCGACTTTGCCAAGCGACTTTCTGGTGACTTGAGTACCACTTTGATACGACTTTAAGTAAATGCCTGGGTAATCACATCGATGTAGGTGAGGATGCGACTTGGAGGTGACTTCCATTAAAGTCTATGGGCACAAGTTGTATAGAAGTCTCCTTGCTGTAGTACAGGAACCTTTTCTAGAGTCGGAGCGACTTCAGTAGTGCTAATTAAGACAGCTCTCATTGACTAACATTAGATTTCACATGTCATGCGACTTAGATTTCACATGTCATGAGAGCTTTAGCCCTCGTTCACATTGAACGCGGCTTTGAAATCGTGAGACTTCATCTGGAGCCGCACAATTTCAAAGCCGCATGTCCTTGCGACTTCGGGTGCGACTTGAAAGACATCTGTGCTTCATGTGAACGAGGGCTCATTGACAAAGTTTAACTGAAGAAGCTGAAGTTAGAAGCTGATTGGCTACCATGCACAGCTGCACCAGATTTTCCACTCTCCAGTTTTCAGAAATCAACCCCTGTAATTGCTTTCTTCTGCCTTGAGACTCATTTACATCAGATGCGGTGGGGTGACGCAGGCAGCTAATTCCATCCCAACGCATAGATAAGGCAAAAATGCCTTGTTTCATATGGTTTAAATTCACCACAGTTGAAAGATACTGCATTCAGTACGTTTTTTCAGCACGGTGGATTGCAATGAACCACGGCAACACAAAGCCGCTTCAGTGGGTAGAAATGTTACTTGTGACATTTCAATAAAGTTCTGTGAAAAAAAAAGGAAACAGTGTGATCCACTGAGATCAGCACACCGGCGGTTGTGCACTCAGCTAGGCTTGTTGATATGAATGACCCTTATGCTGGGTTCACACTTGTGCGATCACAGACATTGCATGTGATTCGCACCGCATTACTGTGCAGATCACATGCGATGTCTGTACGATGCAAATTTAGCCATGCAAACTGTATGGCTGAAATCTTATCGCATTTGCACCAAAATAATGCAGGACCCTTTTTTTTGGTCCGCACTGGAATCGGATCGCATGGGTGTCCACATCCATGCGATCCGATTCCTGCACCATTTCAGTGTATGATTCAGGTGCAATGCGGGAACCGGCACTAAATTGCAGGGTTTCCTGCATCGCATATATGGGAACACCAGCCTTAAAGCGGATGTCCCACAATTTTTTTTTTATTAAAAGCCAGCAACTACAAATACTGCAGCTGCTGACTTTTAATAAATGGACACTTACCTGTCCAGGGTGCCCGCGATGATGGCAGCCGAAGCCGATCAATCGCTCGTCTCTCGGCTGCCCCTCGCCGCCATCCTCTGTGAGGGAATTAGGAAGTGAAGCATTGCGGCTTCACTGCCCGGCTCGCTACTGCGCATGCGCGAGTAGCAAGGCGCGTCCTCACTGGTCCCCGCTGTCTCCTGGGACCAGTGTGTTTCCCGGAAGACAGCGGGCGGTGACACGAAGGGGCGTGACTCCCGTGGGAGTCTATTCCCGGAAGTGGGTGCAAATACCTGTATTAGACAGGTATCTGCACCCCCCCTCCCCCCTGAAAGGTGCCAAATGTGACACCGGAGGGGGGAAGGGTTCCGAAAAGATGACACGGTTCACACTGGTCCGATGCGGGAAACCCTGCAATTTAGTGCCGGTTCCTGAATCGCACACTGGTTCACACTGACATCTGCGAACCGCTGGGGTGTCTGTCAATGTAAAGTTAATGACACCTCCAGATTGGTTTACAGTGGAATCGCACCGCATTCCTATTCAAATCACATGCGATGTCTGTGCGGTGCAATTTGAGCAATTAATTTGTATGACTTAAATTGCACTGCATCCGCGCAAAATAGATGCAGGACCCTTTTTTAACTGCACTGGAATCGGATCTGTCAATCGCACTGCTTTTTGCAAACCGTTTTGGGGTGTCGTTAACTTAACATTGACACCCCTTGCAGTTCACATGAACGCCATGCGATTTCAATGCGGTGCGGGAAATGCACAGAATTTACTGTGTTTCCCTTACCGCATATACTTTACGTGAAAGAAAATTGGGCAAACATTTTCATCAGAGGAACGATCGTACGATTTTTCTGTTAGTGTTTACACAAGTTTCGCTAGCTGATTCCAACCTCCTAAATGATCATTTCTGAAGGGATAAACTCCCACATTTTCTCGTATGGAAACAGAATGAACGATTATTGTTTAATGTGTACCGTTTTCATACGATTTTTTATGTTTTTTTTCACAAGAAACCGTTTTCGGATGAAAAATATCAGATATTAAAGACTGCGCTTGATCAGAAACAACAAATAACAAGAAAAAGATTTTGTCGTACGAGAGTTTTCATACATTATTTCTATCCTTGGTTCCGACTTGCTGTGAAACATCAAGGAAAACTGTCCGATCGTTCGCCCGATTTTCTCATAGTGTGTACGGGGCTTAAGGCTGAATTCACACTGACTTGCATTAACTGCAGGGAGAATGGATGTACATTTCCATCCATTTTATGCGTGTTTTTAATGTGTGTTGACATGCGTTGATACATATTGTGAGGTGCGTTTTAGCATACGTTAAAATGCATTGCATTTTGCTGGATTTTCTTTGACATCACATCCTATGGGTTACAGAAGGAGTGAGTGAAGGTGGTTATCTTTGTAATCCTATTGCTGGGTGTCATATGTACCCGAACATGAGCTACAAAGTCGTCAATGTCAATAAATCCCGACACGCTGACAGAACGCAACGGCTCTGCACACGCTCCTCTTTTCCTCACTCTCCAATCCCTCAAAGATGGCCGCTGGTATGGGTGCTTGTAGGAGATAAAATAAACCACAAGCAAACTTTTTTTTTTTTTACTGCCATTGTGTTGACCTGCGTTTTACACGTGTTCACCTGCATTGCGTTGCGTTAAAATGCATACATGTTGCATTTTAACTCAATGCAGGTCAACGCAGCGTTGTAGTGTAACAGGACACAAAAAAAACAATAGTTTTTTAGGTATCCGTGCATTGACCTGCGTTTTACAGCTGCGCTAAAATGCAGATCAACGCACTAGTGTGAATTTGCCCTTAGGGAGAATCCACACTATACAGATGGTTAATTGTAGAAGCGATTTACCTCTCTGGTCACTTTGCGTTTCCAGCTGCACTACAGGGCGGTGTGGTGCACTTTTTTTTTGTACAAGCTTTATTTAAAGTGTACAAAACATACACTTCATTCACTACAATGTAGGGCAGCACGTTGTGCTGCCCTGCCTGACAGTGCGATTTGACCCGGTGCACTGCAATAAAAGGAAGCATGTTTGCATTTTACCACAGAACACTGCAATGCAGCGCTAGGCTGCATTGCAGTTTGAATGGGACACATAGGAAACAATTGTTTCCTGTGTGTCCCTGTAGTGACAGACATTTTACCAAGTGTGAATTGGCTCCTCATTGTTTGAGCCTAGGTTCACACTGACAGCAGGAACCACTGTATTGCAATGCCGCTGGGGTGCGTAGAACTGTTTTAAAATGTCATTTGTGACATTTTAATAAAGTTATTTTTAAAAAAGAAACAGTGCAATCCACTGAATTCGCCACACCAGCACTAGCTAGGAGTGGTGCCAACATCGAATTACGGTACCCAATGATCAAATTTTGGCTAGTTCATGAGGAATTGGCTGAATTGGAATTAGGCCCCTGTGAGGACAGAGCACTTCATAAACTGGAATATTCGCCTTGGCTGAACACTCTTGTTTATGGTGGTGCGATGGGGGCAGACAATCAATGGATTTTATCTCTGCCATTTCTCAGATGGTGGGTGTACGCATGCCTCGTAGACATGAGATTACTGCCTAACATAATTCTCTACATGACACAGTGTTTTCATTTGCAGTGTAAACAAGTAATAAGGTCACATAGGCCCCTTTCACACAGGTGACAAAAACAGGTGGTTGATCTGTGTTTTTACCATCCCCCAACCAATCACCTACAAGCATACACCAGCTGTCAAATTTGCTCATGTAATTGGATGGCACTGCGCCACAACCATAATCCAAACGGTGGACTCACAGTTGCAGTGAAACAGACCTCAGGAGGCAATAGTATCACCTCCTGAACGCCTACAATTGTTACTTGTTTACAAATGCAAATTAAAACATTGTTTCAGGTATACAATTGTGTTCAAATAGAACTACAGTATAGACTGAACTTCCTTTATATCTTGGACAGAGTAAGGCCGGCCATAGACGGTACCAATCCCGGTCTGTTCAGCAGGTACCAGCCAAGATTTGAGCAAGTATGAGCAGGCTGAATGTACCAAAGCTGATCAATCGATCAACTTGGGTACAACCAGCCTGCTGGATTTTACATGTGGTTATAGTAAGCGATAGCTAGTGGCTATTATAGCCGCTAGCAATAATCAATGTGTTCTCCCAGCGTTTGCAGGAAAGAAATTTGCTCCGTCTATGGCCAGTCTAAGGCTCCATTCACATTAATGCGTTTTTTCATGCTTTGTGTAGAAACGCAGGACATTATTTTTAACATGGGATCCTATGAAACACGTTCAAATCAACGCATTTACGTGCCTCTGCGTTTTTGGAAAGGGTCAGGGACTTTTTTTCAAAGCAAAACGCTGCTTTTTTGCTTTTTTTGGTTCAATAGACTTCAATGGAGAAGCTGCAGAAAAGCATGTAGTGTGTTTTTACTGCGATTTTGAATCTGCCCAACAACAATTTTGCCTAAAAAAAACCCAAAACATAAAAAGACGCTAAATGCAAATTGCAGCAAAATTGCAGCAAAATCGCCGTAAAATCGCTGTAAGATCTGGTTCATACCTATGCATTTTTTAGTGCATTTTTAGTTTTGCAGAAACACACTACAGTCCATTTAACATGGTTTCTTATGGGTCATGTTCACATCTGTGCATTTTATGGAAAGGGCCAGGGACTTTTTTCTGGTTTTTGGTTCCATAGACTTCAGTGGATCAAAAACATGTATTGAAAAACACAAAACGCACCTGGAATATGCAAACTGCAACCTGCATAGGTGTGAACCAGGCCTGAGGCAGGGTTCACACTAGTGCGACACGACATCTGTCCTACTTTGGATCCGACTTTGCCCTGCGACATGAAGCCGACATATGTCCGACTTTCAATGAACGGGGATCCGACTTGGATCCCAGCCAAAATCAGGCACTGTGTTTGGTATGAATCTTGAGGGGGAACTCCAGGCCAAATTTTAAATAAAAAACCGGCATGGGTTCACCCTCCAGAGGCATACCAGGCCCTTGGGTCTGGTCTGGATTTGAAGGGGCGCCCCTACGCCGAAAAAATGGCGTGGAGGTCCCCCCAAAATCCAAACCAGACCCTTATCCGAGCACACAACCTGGCCGGCCGCAGGGGAAGAGGGGGGGATGAGAGAGCGGCCCCCCCTCCCTCCTGAACCGTACCAGGCCGCATGCCCTCAACATGGGGGGTTTGGTGCTCTGGGGCAGGGGGGCGACCTGCGCCCCCCCCACCCCAGAGCACCCTGCCCCCATGTTGATGAGGACAGGGCCTCTTCCCGACAACCCTGGCCGTTGGTTGTCGGGGTCTGCGGGTGGGGGGCTTATCGGAATCTGGGAGCCCCCTTTAATAAAGGGGCCCCTGGATCCCGGCCCCCCCACCCTATGTGAATGAGTATTGGGTACGTCGTACCCCTACCCATTCACCTGGTGGAAAAAAATTGCAATAAAAAAAAACACACAGCTTTTTAAAGTATTTTATTGCACAGCTCCGGGGGTCTTCTTCCGACTTCGGGGGTCTCCGGTGTCGTCGCCGCGCTCTCCGGTTCTTTCTTCTGCCGGGCCTCCGCTAACTTCTTTTTAGCTCTTTTGCTAATGGAGGCCCGGTCTTCTCCGTCGTCTCGTCCGGCTCTCCGTTGTCCTTCTGCCGGCCCCTCCACTAACTTCTTTAGCTCTTTTGCTAGTGGAGGGGCCGGTCTTCCCGTCGTCGTCGTCGCCGTCTTCTTCCCTCTTCTCCTTCTCGGATGTTGACGCGTCGCTTCCTCCCGCTGTAATACTGGCTCTCCGCTCCGCTCCGCATTAATATAGGCTTCTCATGACGTCACAGTCACATGTTCCGGGGCACATGGCCCTGGAGCATGTGACTGTGACGTCATGGGAACATGTGACTGTGACGTCATGGGAAGCCTATATTAATGCGGAGCGGAGCGGAGAGCCAGTATTACAGCGGGAGGAAGCGACGCGTCAACATCCGAGAAGGAGAAGAGGGAAGAAGACGGCGACGATGACGACGGGAAGACCGGCCCCTCCACTAGCAAAAGAGCTAAAGAAGTTAGTGGAGGGGCCGGCAGAAGGACAACGGAGAGCCGGACGAGACGACGGAGAAGACCGGGCCTCCGTTAGCAAAAGAGCTAAAAAGAAGTTAGCGGAGGCCCGGCGGAAGAAAGAACCGGAGAGCGGGAGAAGAACCGGAGAGCGGGAGAAGAAGAAGGCGACGGAGAAGACCGGGCCTCCGCTAGCAAAAGAGCTAAAAAGAAGTTAGCGGAGGCCCGGCAGAAGAAAGAACCGGAGAGCGCGGCGACGACACCGGAGACCCCCGAAGTCGGAAGAAGACCCCCGGAGCTGTGCAATAAAATACTTTAAAAAGCTGTGTGGTTTTTTTTATTGCAATTTTTTTCCACCAGGTGAATGGGTAGGAGTACGATGTACCCCATACTCATTCACATAGGGTGGGGGGGCCGGGATCCAGGGGCCCCTTTATTAAAGGGGGCTCCCGGATTCCGATAAGCCCCCCCACCCGCAGACCCCGACAACCAGGGCCGGCCCTACCATGGGACCCGATGGTACCCCGGTCCCAGGCGGCACTTTAAGGGGGGCGGCAAATTGCCGCCCGTCAGCCAGCGACATTCCGTGTCTCCTACTGATTTTCCTTTCCTGTGTCCCCGATTTTCCAGCCGCCATGTTTAGTGTCCGGCGCCCTGTGATTGGACGAATGGGGGTCATGTGCGGCGTGGGGCTGGCCTGTCAGCGATCGCTCTAGAAGTCCCGCCTCCGCACATGACCGCCATACGCCCAATCACAGTGCGCCGGGAAACACGAACATGGTGGCGGGAGACAAGCACTGGAAGTGTGAGCTGTCTTCGCCTCCGCCTGTCCCTCTGCTTTGTTACGGCGCGGTGGAGATGGGATCATGGAGGTGCAGGCGTGCAGCGTCTGACACCATGGAGCGGGCTGCGGGTGGATGGCGCTGGGGGGAAGTTGGGACGCCAAAGCAGTTCTGCACATCCAGTGCTGAGGTCCGGAGGAGAGTCCTGGTGAAGAGCAGACAAAGGTAAGGAGGACTCAAAGGATGGATTCGCACCGAGCTGTGGGGAGGGGGTCGGGTGTGAGTACTGCAGGAAGTAGGACTCCTACTGTAGGAGTCAGGTGGGTCTGTGTAGTAGGTCAGTGTAGGTGTAAGGTCGGTGGGTCAGTGTATGTGTCAGTCAGTGTAATAGTCAGTGTTGCTGTCAGGTCAGTGTAATGTGAGTAGTGCAGGATGTAGGAGTGAGGTAGGTGTCAGGTAGGTCAGTGTAGGTGTCAGGTAGGTCAGTGTAGGGGTCAGTGTAATGGTCATGTAGGTCAGGTGGGTCAGTGTAATGTGAGTAGTTCAGGAAGTAGGGGTCAGTGTAGGGGTCAGGGTAGGGGTCAGTGTAGGGGTCAGGGTAATGGTCATGTGGGTCAGTGTAATGTGAGTAGTGCAGGAAGTAGGAGTCAGGTGGGTCAGTGTAATGTGAGTAGTTCAGGAAGTAGGGGTCAGTGTAGGGGTCAGTGTAGGGGTCAGGGTAGGGGTCAGTGTAGGGGTCAGGGTAATGGTCATGTGGGTCAGTGTAATGTGAGTAGTGCAGGAAGTAGGAGTCAGGTGGGTCAGTGTAATGTGAGTAGGGTAGGGGTCAGGGTAGGGGTCAGGGTAGGGGTCAGTGTAGGGGTCAGAGTAATGGTCATGTAGGTCAGGTGGGTCAGTGTAATGTGAGTAGTGCAGGAAGTAGGGGTCAGTGTAGGGGTCAGGGTAGGGGTCAGTGTAGGGGTCAGGGTAATGGTCATGTGGGTCAGTGTAATGTGAGTAGTGCAGGAAGTAGGAGTCAGGTGGGTCAGTGTAATGTGAGTAGGGTAGGGGTCAGGGTAGGGGTCAGGGTAGGGGTCAGGGTAATGGTCATGTAGGTCAGGTGGGTCAGTGTAATGTGAGTAGTGCAGGAAGTAGGAGTCAGGTGGATCAGTGCATGTGTCACGTAGGTGTGTCAGGGGGTCAGTGTAGGGGTCAGATAGGTCACATGTGTTCAAAAAATGTGCAGCGCTATGTGGTTAAAACCATGTGTGAAATAAATGTTAAACCTTGAAATGTGAAAAATTAATGTATGAAAAATTAATTAAAAAGAAAACTAATGCAGAGTCCAAAAAGAACACAACATAGTCCGTGAAGAGTTAATTCCAAAAGCAAATCCATGAAGGGTTAAGGGCTGTAGCCAATAAAGAGACTAGGGTCTAGTGGAGCATAATAAAATAAAAATAAACATTTCTTGATCAGTTTAGGTCGATATGTATTCTTCTACATATGTTTGGTAAAAAAAATGCAATGTGTATATTGATTAGTTCGCGCAAAAGTTATACCGTCTACAAAATAGAGGATAGATTTATGGCATTTTTATTATTATTTTTTTTTTTTTACTAGTGTAGCGGGGTCTGGTGATCTGCGATTTTTAGCTAGACTGTGACATTGCGGTGGACAGATTAGACACTTTTGACACTTTTTTGGGACCAGTGACATTTATACAGCGATCTGTGCTATAAAAATGCACTGATTAATGTGTAAATGTCACTGGCAGGAAAGGGGTTAAATGTGTTCCCTGGGAGGTGTTTCTAACTGGGGGGGATGGGACTGACTGTAGGAGGAGAGAGATCTCTGTTCCTAATCACTAGGAAGAGCAGATCTGTCTCTCCTCCCCTGTCAGAATAGGGATCTGTCTGTTTACATTAACAGATCCCCGTTCTGGCTCTCTGGAGCGATCGCGGCCACCAGCCACGCACAGGTCCTTTTATACTCCTTTACATGTATAGAGCCATGACAGGTCCACTTTAGTTATCATGATATAAAATAATGAATGTGGGGTATTTGGTGGGCGTGATTTTTTTTGGGGGGGGGGGCAGCATTTAATTCTTGGTACCAGGCAGCACAATGTCTTGGGCCGGCACTGCCGACAACCAACGGCCAGGGTTGTCGGGAAGAGGCCCTGTCCTCATCAACATGGGGGCAGGGTGCTCTGGGGTGGGGGGGCCGCAGGTCGCCCCCCTGCCCCAGAGCACCAAACCCCCCATGTTGAGGGCATGCGGCCTGGTACGGTTCAGGAGGGAGGGGGGGCCGCGCTCTCGTCCCCCCCTATTCCCCTGTGGCCGGCCAGGTTGTGTGCTCGGATAAGGGTCTGGTTTGGATTTTGGGGGGACCCCCACGCCGTTTTTTCGGCGTAGGGGCGCCCCTTCAAATCCAGACCAGACCCAAGGGCCTGGTATGCCTCTGGAGGGGGAACCCATGCCGGTTTTTTATTTAAAATTTGGCCTGGAGTTCCCCCTCAAGAGCAGTACAGCACAAGTCGCATGCCAAAGTCGGATCATGCAAGACTGCGGTCCGACTTTGATCCGACTTCAATGATAGTCAATGGGCTGAAGTCGGATCAAAGTCAGACCAAAGTAGTACAGGGAGCATTTTCAAAGTCGGACCGACATGTGTCGGACCAGTTAAGACGGCTCCCATAGGGAAACATTGATTTTCACACGTCATGCGACATGAGCTCCCAATGTCGGAGCGTTTGTCGCCCCAGTGTGAACCAGGCCTAAGAGAGGGTTCCAACCCCTGTTGCCACCTGTGTCCCATTTAGGATATTTACCTTCAAATCCTGTCCCATAGCTCCCAACTTTCCCTGATTTCGAGGGACTATCCCTGATTTGGAGCAATGTCCTTCTGTCCCTCTTTCCTCCTCATTTGTCCCTCATTTTGTTCTGATCTATATAATTGTATAAAAAATTCACTTTTTATCTTTCAAAAAGTGTTTCCAAGTGCTAAACCTTTCATCCAATTTCTAAATTGCTGCATTTGTAAATGTTAAAAGCCAATATAAAAGAATTGTAGTGAAAAAAAAAGCACTTAAGCCCCACACCATTTTGTTGCTAAAGGACCAGGCCCCTTTTTGCGATTCGGCATTGCGTCGCTTTAACTGACAATTGCGCGGTCGTGCGACGTGGCTCCCAAACAAAATTAATGTCCTTTTTTTCCCACAAATAGAGCTTTCATTTGGTGGTATTTGATCACCTCTGCGGTTTTTATTTTTTGCGTGATAAACAAAAATAGAGCGACAATTTTGAAAAAAATGCAATATTTTTTACTTTTTGCTATAATAAATATCCCCAAAAAATACATAAAAAACTATTTTTTTCCTCAGTTTAGGCCGATACGTATTCTTCTACATATTTTTGGTTTCAAACCTTTTTTTAGGTTTAACCCCCTACTGGGGGCACAGACAACAATAAAAACTGACAGGAGTTCTAATTCATCTCCACTCTGTCCAAAACTAAAATAAAAGTTTTGCCTTTAGTTATACATTAGGATGGCGATACCGACCAGCGATTTGAACAAAATAAATTCACTCAAGTCCCCCTTCCATACACTCGATGTGCTAATGTATTCTGACAGTAGGGAGACTTCCCCGCCATCAGAATGCACTGATCAGCACTGCCGGATATAACAGCGCTGATCAAGAGAAAATTTTCCATCAGGCTGGTTGTACGCAAGTTAATCGATACATGGACTTGTGTACAACCAGCCTACATGGATGGAAATTTCGGCCAGTCCCTGCTAGACCAGATACATTTTGATCCATGTATGGCTGGCTTTAGGCAGTAGTCCCATTTCTATGGGGCAGGCAGACACCATCATCTGAACAATGGCAGAGAGATAATCAATCAATCGTCCAGTGGCGGTGCGTCCATTAGAGGCGCTCGGGCGCCGCCCCTCTCTCCAGCCACCCCCTCTGTGCAGTATGGATAGATTCATGCATTGCATGAATCTATTCATGGCCGCTGTAGCCACCCCCTATTCAGGCATCCGGTCCCTTGTTCGGGCACCAGGCACCTGAATTACAATGGCAGGGGGGTGGTTTTGAAGCACCTGTTTAGAGCCATAGGCTCTAATAGGCTTCAAAAAAGGTGGACTGCGAGCGCAAACCATTGCGCTCGCCGTGCACCCAGGTGTGTTAGCAAAGCAAATGCATATTGCTTTGCTAACACAGAACCGCCTCTCAGACAATCAGGAGGCCTGGATGTAATAGCACCTGATTGACTGAAGGCAGAGGCGATCCCATTGGCGCCAAGGAATATAGGAAGAAGACACGCATGGAGGAGTCGAAGGACACAGCATCCATCATCGCGCTACCGTCCCACAGCTCACCGCCTGACCAGCTGCCTGACACGCCACCACGTAAATGCCGGGCAGACAGCGGGCGGGCACAGTGGCTGCATATTATGGGCACAGAGGCTACAATTGATGGGGCACAGTTGGCTGCATTTGATGATCACAGAGTCTGCATATGATGGGCACAGTTGGCTGCATATGATGGGGGACAGTTGGCTGCATTTGATGAGCACAGTGGCTGCATATTATGGGTACAGCTGGCTGCATATGATGGGCACAGTGGCTGCATATGTAGCGGGTGTCAAATTTAGTGGGGTGTGTCTGGGCAATAGATGGCTCAAATACATTGATTTTAGGGATTTATGGACACTTTGGAGTGTGGGAGGTATGAATGGTGTCATGTTCTCTGCGGTACCTAGATGGCGCTGTTGCCTGGGACCGGGGTTGAACTGCCATTCTAGAGCCGTGCCCTTTATGTCCTCTCGCAGCAGGGTTACGGCGGGGGGGGGGGAACCCGCTGTGCCTGCTGGTAGAGGTTATAAAAGGGGGCGGACATCTTGCGCACGAGGTCCATTCCCCAGGCACCTTCGGCCTGGGGGCTGCTGCGGTTCGTCTGTGCCCAGGCGCCCTTGGCCTGGGCGCGTGGAGTCGAGTTCCATCCCAGGCGCACCTTCAGCCTGGGGTGAGGTACTTTACAGGGAGGCCTGGGGCCCAGTACCTTCGACTGGGTCCCGCGAGGGCGAAGCATTCCTAAGGTGCCCCCGGTATTGGGTGCCTGAATCCTGGGCGTAAGGGACTGGAGACGTGACCTCCCCGAAGAGCCAGCGCAGCATTTGCTGGTGCCGGTGGAGGCCTCTGGTGACCGTCCGGATGGATGTCTTCCTCTGACAGGGGTCGTTTGTTCCAAAGAAGGTACTTCATGTTCTCATGGTCTGTGGCAGAGATCCATCTTTATCAGGTCAGTGGCAGGCCTCATCCAAGGCCTGTGGCAGGGGCCTCAACGTTCACCCAGGTCTGTGGCAGGGATCAAATTCACAGTCGGTGGCAGCGACTGTGCGCCAAGCCTGTTTGCACTAAACGGAACAGGAGAAACTTATTCATTAGTTGTGCCTGGACCTACTCTTCCCTACACCTTGTCTGTTCTTTTAAAGTTCAACCAGCCTACCCATTGATCAAAGCAAATAAAACAGAGTTGGACTTTTCATGGTGTGGAACTCATGTTACTGGAAGCTAAGTGTCCCTGTCAGTGACAGTGGCAATCATCCTCCACAGGAGAAGCTGAGGCTCCGGCCTAAAACGCAGACCCGAAGGTAAACGGTTTAGCTCATATCTCTGCATACTACATCAGAGAGCCAAGCTGGTGGTGTGCATCTTCCTCCCTTCTCCCAGATACCCCTAGACGAGTAAAACCAGCCACAGAGAGAGGGGAGAAGGTGGGGGAAGACCGCTACACATATTATGGACACTTTTGGCTGCATATGATGGGCACAGGTGGCTGCATATGATGGGCACAGGTGGCTGCATATGATGGGCACAGAAGCTGCATTTCATGACACAGTGGCTGCATATGATGGGCACAGTGGCTGCATATGATGGGCACAGTTGGCTGCATATGATGGGCACAGTAGCTGCATTTCATGACACAGTGGCTGCATATGATGGGCACAGTGGCTGCATATGATGGGTACAGTGGCCACAATTGATGGCACAATGAGGCTGCAATTGATGTTTTTGTATCAGTATTTTTCAGAATTTTTCAGTTCGTTTGCGCCCCCCCCCCAAAAAAAATTTGAGCACCAGCCACCACTTTAATCGTCTACCCTCATTGCACTGGCATAAACAATATTGTTCAGCAATCCACTGATCGCTTTTCAGGGGGGTAGTTAACACTGCAGTTGGTGTGAAAGGAACCGTACTATTTCAGATCGATCTACTGTTTTGGCCCTATTCATACTAGTGCATTGCAGCAACAGGTGGCAAAATGCACAGATTACCGCAATATACTGTACATGCTGTATGTGCAGTGCATTGTGAATGGTTTCCTTAATGCACTGTAGAGTAGAGTCAAATGCACAATGCACTGCAGCCCGCCACAATGCATATATTATGTGCATAGGTGTGTACAGCCTATTGCATTAGGGTGTGCACCCTGAAGCTCAAGCACATATGCGCGTGTGTGCATATGTATATATACTGACAGTGTCAGTAGGGAAGAGATTTGTGTCAGTGGGGCAGTGGACGGTGTCAGTAGTTTTTTTTTATCATTATTTATTTTTATTTTAGGAGCCCAATTAGGGGGCTTTGGTGAAATATTAGGGGTCTAAAAGAAGGGAATCTGCGCCACACTGTGTGCACGCCTATGATCAAGTGTAATGCTGCCCTGCTTTGCTAAAAATGGGTCGTGTGCATTTTTTGATCCATTGCAATGCATTAGACCACTTTCACACTGAGGCGCTTTTCAGGCGCTTTCACGCTAAAAAAAGCACCTGAAAACTTATTTCCATTAAAATCAATCAGTGTTCTACTCGCAGTTTTTCAAGCGCCTCAGTGTGAAAGTGGCCTTATGCAATGCATGTTAGGCCTCATCAGTGCCGATCCTGACCTCCCTGGGGCCCTAAGAAAAATTCTTCTAAGGGGCCCTTTACAGTGGCAAAAAATGGGTGTGGTTTACGTGGAATAGTGGGCGTGGCTTACATGGGCGTGGCTCGGAGGGGGTGTGGTTAGAGTCGGAGATGAATGAGGGATGGAGGGAGAAAGAGAGAAAGAAAGAGGGAGAGAAAGAAAGAAAGAGGGGTGGAGGGACAGCAGGCCCAGATCCTACACCACAATAGAAATATGTGTATTCCAGAAAGTTTAACAAATCAGCAGATAAAGATACTCCAAACACCTGGTGTTAGCGCTTCAATCATCCCGGCACCATGGTTGTTATGGTGTCAGGATGACTGAAGCGCATTATTTCTATTATTACATTGTAATATAGAATGAAATTATTCAACTCACCATAATGCTGAATCAGTGGAAGCCCAGAGTCCCTCCTTACACCAGGCATTCCCAGCGGAGTCCCCCTTACACCAGGCATTCCCAGTAGAGTTCCTCCTTATATCATGCATTCCCAGTAGAGTCCCTTCTTACGCCAGGCATTCCCAGCGGAGTCCCTCCTTACATCAGGCATTCTCAGCGGAGTCCCCCTTACACCAGGCATTCCCAGTAGAGTTCCTCCTTATATCAGGCATTCCCAGTAGAGTCCCTCCTTACACCAGGCATTCCCAGTAGAGTCCCTCCTTACACCAGGCATTCCCAGTAGAGTCCCTCCTTACACCAGGCATTCCCAGTAGAGTCCCCCCTTACACCAGGCATTCCCAGCGGAGGCCCCCCTTACACCAGGCATTCCCAGCGGAGGCCCCCCTTACACCAGGCATTCCCAGCGGAGGCCCCCCTTACACCAGGCATTCCCAGCGGAGGCCCCCCTTACATCAGGCATTCCCAGCGGAGGCCCCCCTTACACCAGGTGTGATGCCCCAGCAGCAGAGACTCTCTCCGCCGCCATTACGCAGAGGGGACAGTGGAGGAGCCGGCCGGGTGGCTGGCAATAGGAATTAAGCTGCGGCGCCGCCGCCCACCCCCGCCCCTTCCCACATTTCACTCACACACAGACAGACATCAGCGGGGCGGGAGGTGGGCGGTGCCGCAGCTCAATTCCTATTGGCAGCCACCCTGACCCTCCTCTTGGTCTACAAGAAAATGGCGGCCGGCGGAGACATTGTCTCCGCCTGGCCCGCGGACCTCTAGCGGTGGTGGCGGTTGCGGCGGCGAAGATTCGGGGGCCCCTAGTAATTACTTGGGGCCCTACGCAGCTTGCGTAGCAAGCAAATAGGGCGGATCGGCCCTGGGCCTCATGCTCATGGGTGTATTAAAAGATTTAAACTATGCCCATTTCTGCTTTCTACCAGGACCTGCCCATATGTCAATCTTTGACATGCAATTGTGTCTGTGCCGGTGCTGCCTGTGCATCCACTTCTATAGGCTGTCTACATGCAGCTCCGAGGTGAATGTACATGCATCTGCTAGCGGCTCAGCATGGGGGACACTATTAATTTGCCATCTGAATAAGCCCTAAAAAATGCTCGATCTGGTGAGTATTTATGTGTTTGGATGCATGTATGTGTAGCGGCTTCACCCTCTCTCTCTTCTTTAACGGTTACTCTGGCTCTGGTCTAGGGGTACCTTGGAGGGGAGAGCGAGGTGCGCCACAGCCCATGTCCTCTAGATTACTGTGTGTAGACCCATAGAACAGTTCAGTATTGGTGGGGAGTAGGTCAAGGCACAATCCTCAAAGAAACTAAACCGTTGAGGTTTCACCAATGGTTGCTAAGCACTGTGGCTGTTAAATGGACTTCTGGTACAGAGTCTCTTCCAGCGACTCTAGTGAACAGGAACTGGAGTTACCTTCGCTACGTTGCAGCCCCTGTCAGGGGGAAGACATCCCACCAAGGGAGTTACCAGAGGCCCCGCCGTCACCGGATTAATGCTGTACCAGACTATCCAGAAGGGTTACACTCCCCGGCCTCCTCACCTCAGATATGGGTCCCAACACCTTAGGGCCCCTCGGACTCCTCCACCCTCGCGGAACCCAGTCGAAGTTACTGGGTCCCAGGCCTTAGCCATTTTACCTCACCCCAGGCTTAAGGTGCCTGGGATGGACTCCATCCCTCGCTCCGACCAGGTCAAGGGCACCTGGGCCCGGATCTCCGGAACGCCAGCACCCAGGCTGACGGTGCCTGGGTGCGGCCGCGTCCTCCAACTCTGAACCCAGAGGTCAGGGCGTCCGCCCCCTTTATCTCCTCTCCCTTTGCGTCACAGCGGGTTCCCCGCCCCGCTGTACCGGTGCTAGGAAAGGACAAAAAAGGTACAGTCTTGCAGTGCAGGTTGAACTCCGACCCAGGGCGATAACGCCACCTGCAGGTCACAGGGAACCTTGCACCACCAGAGTCCTCCAAGAATCACAAAAGGAATTCTCAGTTTCCCTAACAATTAGTACATCTGGGTTAAATAACCCAGATGTCCTCCCCCAAATTTAAATACCCGCTACACTCTCCCCCCTGTAATTTGACACTGGTCCCCAGTGTCTGGTCCAAACTCACACCCCACAAAGGTGGTGCATAAGCTCCGCCCAGAGACTAAACCATACAAATTAACCCTGAATTGTGCCAAGACCTAGAATGGGAAAGGGAAAATATAAAACAGTAGAACTATAAAACTTTCAATAAAACACTTCTGACATTTACACATGCACCATCCTCCCTCTGGCTATCTAAAGACCACCCACACTCAGCAGCCTTGATAGATGAATCTCCTGCAGAAGGGAAAAAAAACAAACATCCTACCACAATGTGTGTTTTCTTGGAATGAACAGGCCTCTCCTTGAAAAGGCCCATTCGCTCCAATGAGTATGGTGGTGCAAGTGTAGAAAGAAAACAGTCGTTGCGCAGCACTGCCACCTGGTGACAGTGCCACGGTAATGACACTTGGCCAAATCCTCCAGACAACTTTCCTTCTTCTTTTACTGTGTCTACACTAACTACACCCCAAAGTCATTATCTTCTTTGCAGTGCAGGGAGAAAAAGGGAGAACAAACAGCTCCCATTTCTCCAAAAGAGTAAAAACGCCCAAATCAAAAAAAAACTAGGGCACAGTCCTTATGTTCCGGCAAGTTCAGCAATGAACAATGATAGAGCACACAGGAGACTTTTCCTCCTAAAGGTAGAACTTTGGGTGCGGCAGGAACAGGGGCTTCAGGTGCTTATCGAAAGTCTCCACATTATATTCAATGTTCTCTCCGTCCTTGCGACAAATAAGCACCTTGTCCGCATGGATGTGCCGACCCAACATCCACTCCGCTTTACAGTCCTTGAACTTCTTGGACACGGGGGATGAGCATGAAAGATATCGGCGAGCATGGGGCACTTTGAGCTTTTCCCAGACAGACTCATCATATCATCGCTGCCGCAGGACCTCCACTTCAAAAAGCAAGTCCCGGGGTAGGTACAGGTACTCCCACCCATACTCACGGGCAAATCTCTGACAGAAGAGCCGCTGTAGCCGGGCCAGAGGTGGCATTGGCACGGTCTCCTTCTCCAGGCTGGACAATGGACTCCGGATGCCGAGGTACTTTAACTACCTCCGATGGCTTGGACCTAGGAGCCCGCAGTAATGAACGTTGCGTTCCCGTCACCGGAACGGATGATTCAGTAGGCGATTTACAGGATGGAAGGGTAGGCAAGAGACCAGATTCCTCCCCGGCCTCCGGGACCTCCACCCGGGGTGTACTATCCCCTGTAGACATGGGCAGATCCCTTGGTGCGCGGAGCGCGGGTAATGGCATCTTGTCCCGAACCATTGCGGTGAAAGACCTCGTCAATCTCGCCATCATCGCCAGCATCTGACAGCGATTCTAGGTCGGAGGTGTCATACATTTCCGCGGGCAGGTAATTCCCAGTAGATGGGGAATCACCCTCCCTCACAGGCTCCACCGAGAATGGACTCCCGACACCTCCAACCAAACACACATTCCCAACCCCTGGCTCACCTGGGCCTTCAGAAGAACAGGGATGTCCAGGGCTCTTCCCGCTGGATCCATCCAGGCCAGGCAAGTGGCGGGCGAAGCTCTTCCACGACCATAGGATGCCTGTACAAGGCCGACTTTCCTCTTCGGAGGTGGGAGCAGGGAGCTTGTGGTGACCGAAGCAGCATCCTCTGATCTCAGTCTCGCTGTTTGGGCACTCTCTTTGCCCTGGTCAGCGCGCACAGAAATCTCCGCAAAGGCCTGGATCTCCCCTTCCGGAGTGGCGGTACCTGCGAGGCAGTTGAGGTGGAAGGCCCGGGGCCTTTCTGTGAATGGTTCCACCTCAAAAAGAAACTCCTTGCAGGCCTCACATCGCCCGAATGGCTTCAAGCTGACCACCAGTCCCGAGCAGCCGGGACAGATCACACCGAGGGCCACTATGTCTCTGCATACATACAGAGCCAAACGTCCTCGGGGCCTAAGTCTTATTCCTGTATCCGTTATGGAAGCAGCAAAGTAAGTCATCTTTGTGGGGTAAGGAACCGAAATCCACGGGGTACTTGAGGTCACCCCGACTGTCTGCTGCTCCATTGCGCACTGACCAACACGCGCCAGAATCCCCACGTGACTACTTCCACATGGCCAGACTCCTCCCACAGTCTGCACTTCTTCTCCCCGCCCACGAACTGCGCAGCTATGGTGTGCGCAGCTATGGTGTGGCGCGCCTGCCAACATGGCCGACCTACTCGGAACTCCACCGGGCAGCAAAGTCTAAACACAGACGTTCCCAGCTCCATACATGAAACACACATCCCGGACTCACGAGCCCCCACGTGTAGCGGCCTCACCCTCTCTCTTTTCTTTAACGGTTACTCTGGCTCTGGTCTAGGGGTACCTTGGAGGGGAGAGCGAGGTGCGCCACGGCCCATGTGCTCTAGATTACTGCGTGTAGAGGTGAAGGCCAGAATCAGATTACACCCGGGCTGTGTATACGTTCAGAGCCAGGTCGGTTCTGCTGATAACCCCCTTTGCTCCCAGTAATTGGAGTACCACACACTAAAAAGGTCCAACACTTATTTATTCCATAACGGCAAACAAATAGTCCTTTGCGAGCAGACAGTTTGAGACCCATAGAACAGTTCAGTATTGGTGGGGAGTAGGTCAAGGCACAATCCTCAAAGAAACTAAACCGTTGAGGTTTCACCAACGGTTGCTAAGCACAGTGGCTGTTAAATGGACTTCTGGTACAAATTCTCTTCCAGCGACTCTAGTGAACAGGAACTAAAGTTACCTTCGCTACGTTGCAGCCCCTGTCAGGGGGAAGACATCCCTCCAAGGGAGTTACCAGAGGCCCCGCCGTCACCGGATTAATGCTGTACCGGACTATCCGGAAGGGTTACACTCTCCGGCCTCCTCACCTCAGATACGGGTCCCAACACCTTAGGGCCCCTCGTACTCCTCCACCCTTGCGGAACCCAGTCGAAGTTACTGGGTCCCAGGCCTTGGCCATAGTACCTCACCCCAGGCTTAAGGTGCCTGGGATGGACTCCATCCCTCGCTCTGGCCAGGTCAAGGGCACCTGGGCCCGGATCTTCGGAACGCCAGCACCCAGGCTGAAGGTGCCTGGGTGCGGCCGCGTCCTCCAACTCTGAACCCCGAGGTCAGGGCAACCGCCCCCTTTATCTCCTCTGCAGGTTCAACTCCGACCCAGGGCGACAACGCCACCTGCAGGTCACAGGGAACCTTGTACCACCAGAGTCCTCCAAGAACCACAAAAGGGATTCTCAGTTTCCCTAACAATTAGTACATCTGGGTTAAATAACCCAGATGTCCCCCCCCCCAAATTTAAATACCCGCTACACATGTATGCACATTCATGTGTGTAATTTCATTCTATTGGCTAGAACATTAGTGGTTGTAAAGGCTGAAGTTTTTTTTTACCTTCATGCATTCTATGCATGGAGGTAAAAAACCTTCTGTATGCTGCTCCCTCCACAACACCCCAGAAAAGCCCCTTCTTGATCCAGCGATGTGAACCAGTGGCCAGTGACAGCTGGTGTTTTTTTGGGGGGGGCAAACAATGCATGCACAGCCACCCTCCCCCCGTTGGTCAGGTCATCCGCACCCCCCATGTGTCAGTCGGTCGGGTCAATCGCACCCCCCCCCCTGCGATTGGTCGGCCCGCACTTACCCCAGGCATCGCTTTCCTACAGGCGGCGGCTTCTCGTGAATCTCCTTATGGTGGCCATGCGTCTCCTCCCTCCTCCTCCTAGGCTAAGGTGACCAGATTTTTTAAATCCGGGGACATATTTTTTTTTTTTTTTACTAGTAATGGCGGCAATCAGCAACTTTCTGACCGTCGCCACCGCCCGCCTCACAGCCTGTCAAGTCTTATGGCCCGTACACACGAAACGAATATCGTACGACAGATCGTACGACTTTTTTCGCTTAATAGTCGTAAAGTAGAAATTGAATAGGTTACTAAAGTCACGAAAATTCTCGTACAACAGAAAAAAAAATCGGAAGTGATGTCATGTGTTGTAATGTATTTGTATTTTCCTACGACAACTAGACTGACTAAACGAAAACCGTATGATCTGGTATCGTACGAGGAAAATTTTTGTGCTTGTCCGATCAAATAATAATGGATGAACTGTCGTGATCGGCTCTCGAAAGTAGTGTACACACGATCCGAAAATCGTACAATTCTTCCTCGGATGACAGTTTTCGTCGAATATTCGGATCGTGTGTACAGGTCATTACTCTCCGGGCCCCGGCTACTACTGTATGGGGAGCGGAGGAAGATCACTCCACCAGGGAAGGAAAGGAGATAAGGAGGCAGGCGGCTGGCCGGGACTTGAGCCAAGGCAGAAGAACACGCAGGCGGAGCTGAATGGGCATGCACCCGAAACTGAAAAAATATTCCCTCCGCTCCGACCAGCACAAGATCATCAGAAAGGGGCACAGATAATGGAAAAAAATACACCCCCCAAGCTAGTAGGCGCGGCGGCTTGCTATGGGGGGGGACTGGTCAAGGGGGAGGAGCCAGGAGTGCTGGTGGGGGACCCCAGAATAGGAGGATTGGGGTTGCTTTGTGCAAAACTACTGCACAGAGCAGGTAAGTATATCATGTTTGTTATAAAAAATAAAAAAAAAGCCGAACTTTTAATTCCACCTCAATTTCTTCTAGCCATTAGGCTGAAATTATCCACATACGCACAGGTTTATGTGCATTTATACTCTCATTTGCGCAAATTGTCAATTATTCCAGTGCGCTTTTCTCTGAATGCAAGTTTGGGGCATTTTTTTAATGCCCCTGAACACTGTTCTAAAATACAAATCTAAATGTCACAATGTGCATGGACACATTGGGGCTGATTTACGAACCGTTTGCGCCTTAAGTTGCGGCGCATCTGCGTGCGCAATGCAGTTTTGGTATTTACAAAACATTTGCGCCGGTAACGCAGCGCTATTCCCCATTTACTAAAGTGTTCTCGGCGCACGGGAGGAGGCGATCAGTGTGCCACTATGGACCTGGCGCACGGCATCTTCAAATTAAAATGAAAGGAACCTGGAAGTGCCAATATAATGGTGTGATGTGTGGTGATGTGAGGAAGTATAGTGACAACTGCCCAAGTAAAAAATATGCCCAAAATAGAATGAGAAAGTAACTTTTTCTGAACCAGCCTGCTGCGCCTGCAAGTACGTTTAGAACTGCGAGAGGTCTATTTGTGCACTGCGCATGCGCACTCGGCATTTGCGCTCGTTCAAATGCGCTGGTTCACTGCACTGGCAAAATCTTAGTAAATGTCACGTCACGTAAATGCATTTACATAAGTTGAACAGGCGCACCTCTAAACTTGCCATTTTATAACAGTCTCTGCACAAAATGACATTTCTAAAGGAAAAAAAAAGTAATTTAAAACTACTCGCGGCTGTAATGAATTGCTGGGTTCCCGTCAATACAGATAAAAGTCATTAAAAGTCTTTAAAAAAAAAAAAATTGTGGGGGTCCCCAAAAATTCCATTACCAGGGCCTTCAGGTCTGGTATGGATTTTAAGGGGAACTCTGCACCTTTTTTTACATTTTTGACACTTTTTTTTGTGAAATGGTAGGGGTACATTTGTACCCCATTACCATTTCACACAGGGGGGGTCGGGATCTGGGGGTCCCCTTTGTTAAAGTGGGCTTCCAGATTCCGATAAGCCCCCCGCCCGCAGACCCCCACAACCACCAGGCAAGGGTTGTGGGGATGAGGCCCTTGTCCCCATCAACATGGGGACATGGTGCTTTGGGGTGGGGGGGCCGCAGGGCGCCCCCTACCTCAAAGCACCCACCCCCCTTTTGAGGGCATGCGGCCTGGTACGGTTCAGGGGGGGGCACTCGCTCGTCCCCACCCCCCTTCCTGACCGGCCGGGCTGCGTGCTCGGATAAGGGTCTTGTATGGGTTTTGGGAGGACCCGACACCTGGTATGCTCTTGGAGGGGAACCCATGCCGGTTTTTTATTTAAAATTTGGCATGGAATTCCCCCTCATGATTCATACCAAACACAGGGAACAGCGAGCGCGAGGTACCCTGTCGCCGAGAACCAGCGCGATGGGATCGCGCTGGAAACATTCTTGCGGGCAGGTACAGGCAAAGAAGCCTGTCCTGGAGGCGACTTCAAGATGCTCCAAGTCGCGCTTTGGTTCACGCTCAAGTCGTGTCCAAGTTGCCTCGCAAAGTCGTGCTCAAAGTCGTGTTGCCCCTGTGTGAACCGGCTCTCAAGGTTCTCTGCACATGAGTCGCCCCGCAAGTCGGATCATCTTGATCCGATTTCTGGTGTGACCTCTATTCAAATCAATGGGCTCCCATAGGGAGCCATTGATTTTTAATAGAGACAGAGAAACGCCACTGATATTAATGAGAAAATACCTTACGCCGGTAGGATTTGTCTATTTACTATCACATTGCGCATCGGCATGCACCGGTTCACACGCCCAATCAATGATTTATCCAGTGCACCAATTAAGGTATGAACCGGCGCAGCGCAGTGTTCTTAGTAAATCACCCCCGTTGAATAATACTGAGCTGTGTTTAGAGGCATAAAAAAAAGAAAAATATTTCAAACCGCTGCATTTTTCTGCCCGTGTGCATGTAGCCTGTAAATGGTCTGTTCCACTTCTACCAAGTCCCTGCTGTGCACTTTAGCAGTAAAATATTTGTAATAGGCGTTGTGTCATTGTGTTCCCCTTATTTACAGATCAGCCCATTCCAGAATATACTCTGTCCTGGAGCCGTACGCAACATGTGACCATCTTCAGAAATAACTCTTCCCGTCTGGAATAGATAATCATGTCATCTAGTGAGATGTGATGTGACTTCTGCGTCTGATATTTCTAGACAGGATATTATTTCCCTGTCATTCTGCCCACTGTGTTAAACACACATTGGTGAGGAATGTACAAAACACATGTGGAAGGTGTGGTGCCGCCATCAGTCATTCCTTCCTCCAGTGTGACTTGGCATTCAACACCAAAAAACCTTTCATCAAATCACCTGCCCATGTAGTGCTGACTCATCCATGCCCTTTAGACAAGTCCGATAACCCCCCAACAGTATTTTTCTGGACATACCCGGCCATATCATCTTCCATGAGTAGGCACTTTATGAAAGTATTTGGCTGGAATGGGAAATTATTTTTTTGGGATTCCTTAGGGCCCTTTCACACTGATTAGTTTTAAATGCTTAAAAAAAAATCATTCCTCCTATGGAACACTGATCAGTTTCAGTTGCGGTTTTAAAAGTCCTGCTTGCTGCATTTTTGGTGCACTTTTCAAAACTGTAGCAAAAATGCAACTCCCTGTCCAAATAAATAGAAAACGCATCAAAAATGCACTGTGGTTGTGTTTTTTTAGTCAAATATCCATGTTTCACAGGTGCATGCTGGGAGTCAGGCAATCAGAAAACACACCGGAAACACATATGCGTTTTTGACCAGACATGTGCATGACGAAAGAACTTGTTTAGATTTGTGAATCTAGTTATTTTTGTTTCGTTAAATTGAGTTCATTCTTTCAATTCGTATTTGGGGTTCGTATTCGGGATTAGTTTTATGTCTTTTTTCAAATTTTCTTTGATTTTAAACGTTTTGATACATTTTGAATCGGTCAATTCAAAAATGTTAGATTTGTTTCGATTTAAATGTGGCAGCTGAAATGTTTATATTTAAAAAGTGAATTCTGATTACAATGACTTTTTAAATCACCTTTGGCTTAACCAAAACAGCATTATTTTGAAATGGTACTCTAATCACACACACAGTTTTTGATTTCAGAAATATGTTTACAATTCGAATGGAATTCGATGTAAAATTATTTTCGAATTTCAATTAGAATTTCGGAAATTGGGACTTATTTTCTTTATTCGGTAAACTTCCTTTGTATTGTAATTCGGGTATTCAGATATATCCACATAACTAAAAATTTGTCTGAATATTTATTCGGAACTAAACGAACTACACGTGTCTATTTTTTACATGGTTTTTAAACAGAGCATTGTAAAAGCTTCAGGCTGCATTCACACTACAGCGTTTTGAATTGTGGGCAGGATCTGCCCGCGATTTGACAGCGCCGATGTGTGAATGACAAAATGCGGGACTCGCATTTCGAGATGCCATTCATTTGAATGACACCTCAAATCAGGATGCGGGTCTGCCGCAATTGTCGCGTGATAAAACGTGCTGCAATCGCGGCAACCCGCATCGTGGAATGCATGTCGAGAAAAAAATACTGGCCAATTTACAGCCTGTGTGTACCAGACTTTATAATCATCTGAAGTCTGGCAACTATTGACAAGCAAATCTTTTCATAGTTGTGGAAACTAGAAGCCAAAGGTTCCAATTTTTTGATGCTTCCAATAAATTAGGAGTGTGTCCAGTGAATGACTGATCCTTTCTCAAATAAAACGAGAACAAATATGAATATACCTGCAGATGGTCTCCAAAGGTCCGTACACACAGTAAGAAAATCATACGAAAATTTCAGTATGAGGAACGATCGGTCAATTATCTGTTGGTTAGTATTATTATTATTACTATACAGGATTTATATAGTGCAGCGCTTAGTGCTTTTGACAACCGATTCGGATAAAAAAAGCACAAAGGTGCACGTGAACACAACGTCCGATTTTCCTTCAATGTTTACAGTAATCGTACATGAATAATCAAATAAAAAATACAGCGCATGTTTAGAAGCAAAGAAAGACCCAGGAGATCCAGCTAGTATGTAGCTTGCCTTTGTTGTTCGAGAATGTTAGTACAAGTTAATGCCATTCTCGGTTACATCACAATACGCACATTCGTGGAAAATCAGATAGTTGTTTGTCCGGTTTTCTCATAGTGTGTAATAGGCTGTGTGTGTGTATCTAGGAAAATTTGCAGTAGATTACTGGCCTCAGGCTAGGTTTACACCTTTGCATTTTTTAGCGCTTTTGTAAAAGTGCAGGAACGCACAACAATTTGCTACGGTTTCCTAGGGGTCCCATTCACATCTTTGGAGTTTCCTGCAGTGTGTTTTTGGAAGAGGTGCAGGGACTTCTTTTCATGCAGGAAGGTGTTTTTTTTGTAGGGGGGGGGGGGGGGGGGGGTCCATAGACTTCAACTGAAGTGCATCGAAAATGCATGTACATGCGTTTTTGGTAGGATTTTGTTTTTAACAACCACTCTCCTCCTACAAAAAGAATGCTTGAAGCATGGAAATGCATCAAAAACACACTTGAAAAGGTGCTGCAAAAGCGTTCCAAAAACTCATGAAAAGCACACTCACAGGTATGAGCCTTATGCGGCGTACACACGATCGTTTTTCATGCCATTTTTTAAACCGACGTTTTTCTCGTAGTTTTTTTCATGTTTCCTCTCAAGCCTGTCTTGCGTACACACGATCATTTTAAAAAACGTTCAAGCAAAGCGCAGTGACGTACAACACGTACGGCGGCACTATAAAGGGGAAGTTCCGTTCGGATGGTGCCACCCTTCATGTTAGTAAAGTTTGTTGAGGGACGATTCGCGCTTTTCAGCCTCCTGCTTTTCAGTCCGTTGCAGCGTGACGAATGTGCTATCTCCATTACAAATGCTAGTTTTACCAGAACGTGCGCTCCCGTCTCATACTTGATTCTGAGCATGCGCGTTTTTTTTCACGTCGTCAAAGCATACACACCATCGTTTTTCACATCGTTAAAAAAACGACATTTTAATGGCCGTTTTTCACGTCGTTAAAAATGCTCTGGAGCATACACACGATCGGTTTTAATGCCCATTTTTAAAAATGGCATTTTTAACGGCATGAAAAATGATCGTGTGTATGGGGCATTAGTCCTAATTTACACAGGTAGCAAAAACAGGAAGTTTGGCTGCATTTTTGCCACTCCCCAGCTGCTTAGCAATGCTCTTTATTGATTTTAAAGGATAGGTTCAGCTTTAACAACATGTTAGCTGTTACACCTATATTTAGGGGGCTAACATGTAACATGTTGTCATGCAGCAGTCCTCTCACCCCGAGTCCCTCCATGACAGTGGGCAGAGGATCCTCTTCCTGTCACATTTAAAATTGGTGAAGCCCCACACAGCTGCATCATTCATTCACAGAGATCTGTGAATGAAAAAACTGCAAGTCCTATCTTCCACTGCGGCAGAAGATTTGGAGATCTCAATGGACTGCGAGCATACTGATCAGTACAATTGTAATCCATTCACACTTCCTCCAGCTTTCAAATGGACAGCCCATATGGAGGTGCAGGCAGAAATCTGGAGGAACCTGACATTGCACCTGCGATTCACTGATTGTGGGTGCAATGCTGTGCATGTTTCTATGTAACAAAATTATAAATGCAAAAAAAGGGAAAAAAAAAAAAAACGATCTGTCCACGAAGGCTCCCCGCCGAATGCCTGCTCAGCTTTTGACAGTACTTAAATAGGTAAGGGTGGGGCCACCTGGTGGCACTGCCCCTTTGTGACATCACCGACCCAGCATGCATCAGTAGAACTGTTAAACTGTGGGCTAGGCATTTGGCGGTTAGCCTTAGTCACGGGAAGAGCGTTTTTTTTCTGGGTGCAGCGGGCATTGTGATTGATAATGGATCTACACAGGGCCGGCGCTACCACTAGGCAAACTAGGCAGCCGCCTAGGGCGCACTGCCGCCTAGGGCGCAGCCACGGCCACTGGCTTAACTACTCTCTACTTGGAGGAGAGGGTGCCTGGAGCTTGTCAATGCGCCTCGTCCTCCACCCGGCTGTCTATCACCAGAAATGTCTGTGGCAGCGCGGCAGCTGGCAGCAATCAGCAGCACCCTTGGGGAGGTGTGGGCAGCCGAGCATCCATCGCTACATGGCAGTGAACAGCGAGGGGCCGGCCGAGGGAAGATAAGCCAGAGAGCCTGGGACTCGGGAGAAGAGCTGCACCGCCTCCTCGTTGACCTCGCCCCCTGACCCCACCCCCCCAGGAGGCAAGCGGGCGCAGCGTACCCCATGCTTCCAGAGCATGGACTGCTCCAAGTTCCTCTCTGCGCTCTGATGTGAGGCCCGGATCTGGAGGACAAGCTCGCCGCTCACTGGGGGCAAAGAGCTGTCACAGAGGACGGGCAGGAGGCGCAGGCTGCTGCGGGAGCCGCTGCAATTGGATGCAGGAGACTGGCATCATGGTATGGAAGGTACTCTGTCATCATACACAGACTTGGCCTGCAGACAGAGACTGGGACAGAGGTGGGACTGCAGGAACAGGGCTAGGGGTCTCTCATCTCCCCCCAACTCCCCCTCTCTAAGCCCCCTCCCTTCTCTCTCAGCCCTCCCCTCTCTCAGCCCCCCTCTCTCTAAGCCCCCTCTCTTCTCTCTCAGCCCTCCCCCTCTCTCAGCCCCCCTCTCTCTAAGCCCCCTCTCTTCTCAGCCCTCCCCCTCTCTCAGCCCCCTCTCTCTAAGCCCCCTCCCTTCTCTCTCAGCCCTCCCCCTCTCTCAGCCCCCCTCTCTCTAAGCCCCCTCTCTTCTCTCTCAGCCCTCCCCCTCTCTCAGCCCCCCTCTCTCTAAGCCCCCCTCCTTCTCTCTCAGCCCTCCCCCTCTCTCAGCCCCCCTCTCTCTAAGCCTCCTCTCTGCTCTCTCAGCCCTTCCCCCTCTCTCAGCCCCCTCTCTCTAAGCCCCCCTCCCTTCTCTCTCAGCCCCCCTCTCTCTAAGCCCCCTCCCTGCTCAATCAGCCCTTCCCCCTCTCTCAACCCCCCTCTCTCTAAGCCCCCCTCCCTTCTCTCTCAGCCCTCCCCCTCTGTCAGCCCCCCTCCCTTCTCTCTCAGCCCCCTCTCTCCAAGCCCCCCTCCCTTCTCTCTCAGCCGCCCCCTCTCCAAGCCCCCCTCCCTTCTCTCACAGCCCCTTCTCTCCAAGCCCCCTCCCTTCTCTTTCAGCCCTTCCCCCTCTCTCAGCCCCCCTCTCTCTAAGCCCCCCTCCCTTCTCTCTCAGCCCCCTCTCTCCAAGCCCCCTCCCTTCTCTCTCAGCCCCCTTCTCTCCAAGCCCCCCTCCTTTCTCTCTCAGCCCTTCCCCCTCTTTCAGCCCCCCTCTCTCTAAGCCCCCTCCCTGCTCTCTCAGCCCTTCCCCCTCTAACAGCCCCTCTCTCTAAGCCCCCCTCCCTTCTCTCTCAGCCCTCCCCCTCTGTCAGCCCCCCTCCCTTCTCTCTCAGCCCCCCTCTCTCCAAGCCCCCCTCCCTTCTCTCTCAGCCCCCCTCTCTCCAAGCCCCCTCCCTTCTATCTCAGCCTCCCTCTCTCCAAGCCCCCCTCCCTTCTCTCTCAGCCCTCCCTTGTCTCTCTTCTCTCTCAGCCCTCCCTATTCTCTCAGCCCCCCTCTCTTAGCCCTCCCTCCATTCATAGCGCCCCCACTCTCTTAACCCCCCTCTCTCTCTGCTCTCCCTCCTACCCATCTCTCTCTCAGCCAACCCTCCTACCCTACCCCCCTCTCTCAGCCCCCTCTCTCTAAGCCCCCTCCCTGCTCTCTCAGCCCTCCCCCTTCTCTCAGCCCCCCCTCTCTCTAAGCCCCCCTCCCTACTCTCTCAGCCCTTCCCCCTCTCTCAGCCCCCTCTCTTCTCTCTCAGTCCTTCCCCCTCTCTCAGCCCCCTCTCTCTAAGCCCCCTCCCTCCTTTTTCAGCCCCTTTCTCTAAGCCCCTCCCCTTTCTCGAAGCCCCTCCCCTCTCCCTCAGCCCCTCCCCTCTCACCCCCTCTCAGTCCTCCCCTGCTCTCAGCCCCCTCTCTTCTCTCTCAGCCATTCCCCCTCTCTCAGCCCCCTCCTTTCTCTCTCAGCCCCCCTCTCTCAGCCCACTTGTCTCTCTCAGCCATCCCCCCTCTCTCACCCCTCCCTATTCTCTCAGCCCCCTCTCTCTAAGCCTCCTTCCTTCTCTCTCAGCCCTCCCTATTCTCTCAGCCCCCCCTCTGTCAGCCCCCCTCTCTTAGCCCTCCCTCGATTCATAGCACCCCCACTCTCTTAACCCCCCTCTCTCTCTCTCTCTCTGCTCTCCCTCCTACCCATGTCTCTCTCAGCCAACCCTCCTACCTCTCTCTCTTAGCTCACCCTCCTACCTCTCTCTCTCAGCCCTCCATCCTACCTCTCTCTCTCTAAGCCCTCCCTCTCTCAGCCCTCTCTCTCTCAGTCCCCCATCTCTCTCAGCCCACCCCTCTTAGCCCTCCCTCCTCTTTTAGCCCTCCCTCCATTCTTAGCCAGCCCTCCCTCTTTCAGCCCCCACTCTCTCAACCCCCCTTCTCTCACAGCCTCCATCTCTCTCAGCCCTCCCTCCTACCTCCCTCTATCTCAGCCCCCCCTCTCAGTCCCCCTCTCTCTTAGCCCCCTCTCTCTTAGCCCCCCTCTCTCTTAGTCCCCCTCTCTCTTAGCCCCCCCAATTAGCTGATCTTGCCTAGGGCACAAAATAGGCTAGCACCGGCCCTGGTCAGGTAGGTAAGTGTATGTGTCAGGTAGGTCAAGTCACATGTGTTACAAGGGCAGGGCAAAGGGGTGGAATCAGGGGCAGAGCCAAAGTGGGGGGCGGCAAAATGAGGTTTCGCCTAGGGTGTCAAAAATCCTTGCACCAGCCCTGGATCTACATTGGGGGACATTGTTTTTTTATTTTTTATTAAAGGAATTGTCAAAAAGTGCCTCCTGTCTTTATTTAGTTTGACACTTTTTTTGGTGAGTGGGTAGGGGAACAATATATCCCGTACTCATGGGGGGGGGGGGTTCTGGGGGGTTCTTCCAGATTCCGATAAGCCCCCTGCCCACAGACCCCCACAACCACAGCCCAGGGTTGTTGGGAAGAGGCCCTTATCTCCACAAGTTGCTTTGGCAGAGCCCCCCTGCCCCAAAACACCCCCAATGCTAAGGGCATGTGGCCTGGTATGGTACAGGTGAGGGGGCACTCGCTCGCCCCCTCCCGTTTCCTGACCTGCCGGGCTGCATGCTCGGTTAAAAACCTGGTTTGCTTTTTTTGGGGGACCCCACGCCGTTTAACCACTTGCTTACTGGGCACATATACCCCCTTCCTGCCCAGGCGAAAATTCAGCTTTCAGCGCTGTCAGGCTTTGAATGACAATTGCGCGGTCATGCGACGTGGCTCCCAAACAAAATTGATGTCCTTTTTCCCCCCATAAATAGAGCTTTCTTTTGGTGGTATTTGATCACCTCTGTGGTTTTTATTTTTTGCGCTATAAACAAAAATAGAGCGACAATTTTGAAACAAACACAATATTTTTTACTTTTTGCTAAAATAAATATCCCATTTTTTTAAAATAAAAACTATTTTTTTTCCTCAGTTTAGGCCGATACGTATTCTTCTACATATTTTTTGTAAAAAAAATCGCAATAAGCGTATAGTGATTGGTTTGCGCAAACGTTATAGCACCTACAAAATAGGGGATATTTTTTTTTTTTAATAGTAATGGTGGCGATCTGCGATTTTTGTCAGGACTGCGATATTGCGACGGACACATCGGACACTTTTGACACATTTTTGGGACCATTCACACAGTGGCGTAGCGTGGGTTGTCAGCGCCCGGGGCAAGGCAAGTAATTTGCGCCCCCCTAACCTGCGGACTTTTCGCCACTCCCTGAGTCCCTTCCCCTCCTACAATAGACCTGACCTACCCGATTCCTACACTGACCACTACACTAACCTCTACACTGACCTACATGATTCCTATACTGACAACTACACAGACCTACCTGATTCCTACATCGACCACTCACTACACTACACACTAACCTACCTGATTCCTATACTGACCACTACACAATACACTACACTAACCACTTACACTATCCTACCTGATTCTTATATCGACCACTACACTACACACTGATCACTCACTACACCACACCGACCTACCTGATTCCTATACTGACCACAACACTACCCACTAACCTACCTGAGCCCTATACTGACCACTATACTATACTACTACATAATACACTACACTACCCACTACACTACACCCTGACCTACCTGATTCCTATACTGACCACTACACTCTACTACTACACAATACACTATCCACTGACTACTACACTACATACCACGCTAACTTACCTGATCCCTTTACTGACCACTACACAATACACTGACCTATCTCATTCCTATACTGACCCTTACACTAACCTACCTGATTCCTACAATCGACCACTACACTACACACTGACCACTACACCACACTAACCTACCAGATTCCTATACTGACCACTACACTACACACTGACCTACCTGATTCCTATACAATACACTATCCACTGACCACTACACTACACACCACTTATACACAATACACACACTGAAGGCTACACAATACACACACTGACCAATACACTATACGTTACAGTACACTGAGTTTCTGGCTGCTCCCTCTCCGCAGACAAATACCTACTCCCCCCGGGCCAGCAGCAAAACTCACGAGGGAGTCTCTCACCTTTTTTCTTTCTGCTCTGCCTCTGCGCCGCCGGCTGTCACACTGATCCATTTCCAGACTCGGAGAGGAGGAGGAGGAGAAGACAGCGAGCGTCCACAGCTCGCAGCGAAGGCCAGCCCCGCTCCTCCGCGATTAAGAATAGGCCAGGCCAGGCCCGCTCCGCTCCCCCGCAATTAAAAATAGGCCAGGCCAGGCCAGCCCCGCTCCGCTCCCCCACGGTTGAGAATAGGCCAGGCCAGGCCAGCCCCGCTCCACTCCCCCGCGATTGAGAATAGCCTAGGCCAGGCCAGCCCCGCTCTGCTCCCCCGCGATTGAGAATAGGCCAGGCCAGCCCCGCCCGCCGCACATGACCTCTTCACCCAGTCACAGGGTGCCAGGGTCCGGCCTGAAACTAAACATGGCGGCCATCACGGAAATGTAAATTAAAATTATGGAGCGAGGGTGACACATACTGGCACGGGATTGCGCCCCCCCAAATGTTGCGCCCGGGGCCTAGGCCCCCCTCACACCCCCACGCTACGCCACTGCATTCACATTTATACAGCGAACAGTGCTATAAATATGCACTGATTACTGTATAAATGTGACTGGCAGGGAAGGGGTTAACACTAGGGGGCGATCAAGGGGTTAATTGTGTTCCCTGCTAGGTGATTCTTACTGTGGGGGAGAGGACTGACTGGGGGAGGTGACCAATGGTTGTCCCTATGTACAAGGGACATCGCGGCCGCCAGGCACGCGCAGCGGCACCTGAGTGACGCGCCGGGCGCGCGCCCCCCAGCGGCGGGAGGCCTCTCGGCAATGTAGAGCCACCTTGTGGCCGTCAATTGTCGATTGCCTGGATAGGAAGTGGTTAAAACCAAAAAATTGGCTATGGGGTTCCCCTTAAAATCCATACCAGACCCGAAGAACCTGGTATGGATTGGGGGGGCCCCCACAATGTTTTTAAAAATTTTGCATTGCCGGAAAAGATATTGTATTGCCGGAATTTGAATGTAATTTTTTTTCTTTATAAATGACAGTTTTGCTGCAGCAGGTTCTATACACGGTACAGATGCACCACTTTATGGGCAGACTAAAGGGACCCCCCCAGGCACTATATTTAAAGGAATTTTTCATTCTTATGCCGCGTACACACGATCGATTTTTTCGACGGTGAAAACACCGTCGAGAAAATCGACGTTAAAAACGAGGAACAGCTTGTTCCCCCCACACACGGCCGTTTTAAATGTCATTTTTTTTTTTTGGTCGAAAAAAACGACCATGTGTGGGCTCCGCGGCAGTGTTTCCCTATGGGAAACACTGCCGCGGAAAACATGTCGAAAAAAACGACGAGAAAAATTAGAACATGTTCTAATTTTTCTCGTCGTTTTTAATGCCGTTTTTCTCGTCGAAAAAAACGACAGAAAGCCCACAGACGATCGTTTTTCTCGTCGAATGGGAAAAATGTCGTTTTTCTCAATGAGAAAAACGGCCGTGTGTACGCGGCATTATTGTTTCACTTTAAGCATCATTAAAAACACTGCTCCTGTAAAAACGATATTTAAAAAAAAAATGTTTTTGCATTGATACATGTCCCCCAGGGCAGTACCCGGGCCCCATACTCTTTTTATGGTCAGTAACTTGCATATAAACCTTCAAAATGGGGACTTTTGATTTTTCAAATTCAGGTCCCATTGACTTCAAAGGGGTTGGGGTTTAGGCCTGAACTTTTGTGATGATTGAGAGTTTGGGCACTAACCGAACTGCGGGGTGTTCAGCCCAACTCTAGTCCTGAAGGGTGCTCCTCCACCCCCCCAGCCCCCCTTATACTTCCCTTAGCTTAATCTCAATCCATTACTGTGCACAAGACCTGTCAGCTTTCTCGGCTCTCTCCCTCCCGATAGGCTCGTTCCTTCGATCCTCTGGAAAACAATGCCCCTCTACGTCCAGCTGAGACCCCCTTCCTGCCATCCTCATGTCCAGAGCCATCCAGAGCCAATCTATTGACGTGATGACATCAGGAACAGTCCATGCACAAGACCGCTAGTGTGCTGGGGGGCAGGAGTGGCAGGGACTGGTCTTGTGTTTTGGAGAATCCGTGGATTAGGTAAGTGAATGGGTAGGGGTACAATGTACCGCATACTCAATCACATAGAGAGGAGGCTGGGATCTGTTTTTAACCGCATTCAATTAGCATAACATGTGAGTGTGGGAGGCTTTTCGGTTCACACATGTCCGGGGCGGCTGTGGTGTGGTTTTGAAAAGTCTCCTGCGGACCTGATGGGGAACTTCTCGCACTTTGTAATACATGTATAGACCCGCCCCTTCTCAAGTTCCCCATCAGGTCCGCTCAGCCAATGACTAGGTGTAAGGCTGAGGACCTGATGCGGGACATGAGAAGGGGCGGGTCTATACATGTATTACACAGCGAACAAAGTTCCCCATCAGGTCCACCCCCTCGGTACGTCAGACCCCGCCTACGTCACTGGCCTGAGCGGGAAACTTCCTTCACTGTGTAAAATTTTATTTACACAGTGAAGAAAGTTCCCCGCTCAGGCCAATGACGTAGGCGGGGTCGGACATACCGAGGGGGCGGACCTGATGGGGAACTTCGTTCGCTGTGTAATACATGAATAGACCCGCCCCTTCTCGCGTTCCACATCTGGTCCGCTGAGCGGACCTGATGGGGAACTTTAGAAGGGGCGGGTCTATACATTTAAAACACTGTGGAGGAAGTTCCCCATCAGGTCTGCTCAGGCATAACCAATGACTGACAGCGCTGGACATCGGGATCGCCACGGGACACTGGATTTCATCGCTGGAATGTTTTTATTTTTTTATTTTTAATAAAGGACTTTTCCAAGGTGTTTTTATTTACATTTTTTGACACTTTCTTCGTGAAATGGTAGGGGTACAATGAACCCCTAACCAATTCACATAGGGGGGGGCGGGATCTGGGGGTCCCCTTTGTTAAAGAGTTCTTCCAGATTCCGATAAGCCCCCTGCCCGCAGACCCCCACAACCACTGGGCAAGGGTTGTGGGGATGAGGCCCTTGTCCCCATCAACATGGGGACATCCTCCCCATGTTGAGGGCATGTGGCCTGGTTCGGTTCAGGAGGGAGGGGGGGCGCTCTCTCGTCCCCCCCTCTTCCCCTGCGGCCGGCCAGGTTGCGTGCTCGGATAAGGGTCTGGTATGGATTTTTGGGGGGACTCCACGCCATTTTTAAAAAAAATTTGGGGTGGAGTTCCCCTTAAAATCCATGCCAGATCTGAAGAGCCTGGTATGGATATTTAGGGGGAACTGCACGCCATTTTTTTTTAAGTTGCGGCAGGGCCTGGTAATTGAATTTGGGGGAACCCCCACGCTTTTTTTCTTTTTTTTATCAATGACTTTTCTATGTATTGATAAAAGCCGACAATTCATTAATAGCCGCGAGTGAGTTTTAAATGACTTTTTTTCCTTCAAAAATGACACTTTGCGCAGGGACAGTTCTAAGCACAGGAAACATGCGCCACTTTACATGCAAATTATACACACCCCCCAGGTACGAAATTTAAAGGAATATTTCCCTTTTATTGTTTCACTTTAAGCATTATTAAAATCACTGCTCCTAAAAAAACGGCAGTTTTTAAAACTTTTTTTTGCATTGATACATGTCCCCTGGGGCAGGACCCAGGTCCCCAAACACTTTTTATGACAATAACTTGCATATAAGCCTTTATAATGAGCACTTTAGATTTCTCCCATAGACTTTTCGAATTTGCCGCGAACACCCCAAATTGTTCGTTGTTCGGCGAACGGGCGAACAGGCAATGTTCGAGTCGAACATGAGTTCGACTCGAACTCGAAGCTCATCCCTAATCAGCACCAATGGTTATAGCCAGCCAGGTCCCTGGTGAAGCGGGTGAATTTTGATCCATGCATGGCCAGCTTAATTCTTCCTCTCATATAGAGCTCTAGACGTCATTGCTATTTGACATTTCTGGCATTTAATGCCCCCCAGAGACTACTTTTGCCTATTTGTAGTGACCGATTTTGTCATTACAAAACACCGTTGTGAGAGGGGACTTTCCGATTTCTTTGTGTAGCGGGTGTCTCACAATATAACCCACAGATCCTGCCAAGTTTGCCAGAACAATGTACACAGGCTTTCCAGCTTCAGTTAGGGAGAAGTTGCATGCCATGTCTGGGTTTATTTCCCCCCCTCCTCCTTCCTGTTTTCACAGACTTGAGGGAGTGTAATATGAGCTGACACACACACACAGCTCTGGATGGAGTGACCTCTGTTGTGTTCCTTTGGCTGGAGAGGAAAAACCAATTACCAGCAGAGTTACAAGAGCCAATGGAGGAGATTGTACAGAACTGAGGAGAGCAGCAATGAATTATGGGACATGAATTTCTCACATCAAACGGCCCCATAGTCTGGTACACAGGGAGAACTACTAACCCACACTGCACCTGTGCTACCAGAGTGCATTGCATCATCGCACAGCATTCTGGGGGAGATTACTTAAAGGAAGGGAGGAGTTACCCTCTCTCTCTGGACATCGCCTTCTAACAAGCAGGAAGCCTGTGCTGAGGCTGGCTTCAGCGTGTCTAGGCCTGAGAAGCCTGGGCCCACCGTCGCCATAGCAGGCCTGCCTAATCTCGTGAGAGGAACCCTCATCTGGGGTGTTCAGCTGACACTCCCCAGCGACCAGAGTCATCCATCCATCGACACCTACTACGGCTGTGCGGAGGATTAGAGGCTGCAAGTTGCGGAGAGGCCGACAACCGGAACTCTACAGACGGAGCATACCGGAGAGACGGGGCCTTGTTTGGTGAGAACTCTGCTTCACTTTATTTCTTCTACCAAGTAAAGTTGACTCTTGATCAAGCAGAATTCTGTGTGGAGTTTATCTGTTACCCTGTGGGACAAGTGGCCATTACAAGGTAACAACTTTATTTACAATCTTATTACTGAGTGACATTATTGTGTTTCCCAATTACCAGTGGGTTCCACAATCCTCGTGTAGACCAGTTGTGCCAGGGGAGGGTTTGAGACAAATTCCTGGGGTTGATAGCCAGAGTACAGTCCCAAAACAAAACCAGCAGCCCGATCTCAGAGAGGGGGGTATCGCTACATTTGCATGGGACTTTTAGATTTATTTGCAGGGAACTTGAAAAAAGCCATAAGGCTTCATGTACACTGCTGCTGGTAAACGGACGTTTAGGAGCAGACCCTGAACTCTCCTCTATGTTATCTTATCAGTACATCTACACAGGGTCGTTTATAGTTGTTTCTAGGCAGTTGAGCTCAGAAGCATTTTTTGGAAAACAAAAAAATGGGTTCAGGGCGGATGTTCAGAGGCATTTGAAATGCCAACCGCCTGTAACAGCTTGTAAACACAGTAACTTGTGTTTAGCCTAGGGTGACCAGACATCCACGCTTTTTGGGGACAGTCCCGGGAATGAGAACCAAGTCTGTCCCCGGTTTTGTCCCCGGATTGGATTTCAACAGGGGCTGGGGCAATTTCAAAGACAGTCAGTGCAGAATCAAAAAAATAATTCTGAATTACACACCCCCACTCCGCCACTCCTATGAGCTTAGGGGGTGTATATTTTCCATTATCTGTGCCACTTTCTGATGATCATGTGCTGGTTCGGGTACATGCCCATGTTCTTCTGCCTTGGCGCAAGTCCCAGCCAGCCGCCTGCCTGCTTATCTCCTTGCATTCCCTGGTGGAGTGATCTTCCTCCGCTCCCCACCCAGTAGTAGCTGGGGACCGGAGAGTAAGACTTAACAGGCTGTGAGGCGGGTGGCGACGGGCAGAGAGTCGCTGATTGCTGCCATTACTAGTAAAAAAAAAAAGATGTCCCCAGATTTCATTTTAAAAATCTGGTCACCTTAGTTTAGCCGGGTTTCAATTACATACGTTTTAATTTTTGACTATTTAAAAAAAATAAGAAAAACGTTTCTAAATGCAGACGTGGCTAAACGCGGCTAAATGCAGCATGTAAACAAGAAAAACTGACGTTTTTAAACCTTGGTTACTATCTGTCAAGTTAAATCATTCAGGGGAGGTTGTAAAACGTCCCGTGAACATGAAGCCTAAAGGTGTTTAATATTATGATTTAATTTTATTGCTATAAAAAGCATCCAAATCTCTATAGCTTGTTAACTGCACATCCGATTGCCCTCCAACGTCTATGGACAGCCTTGGTGTACTTTGCCAGTACATGTACAAGGGAAATGGCTAGTGATAAAGATCAGTTAAATATTAACTGCTTATGACTGTTCAGGAGGAGAGAACCTGAGCTGATGAGTGACACATTTATAAACTATGCTGCACCTGTTCTGTAATTTCCTTTTCTTGTCTAAGCCCGTCATGTCTACACCTCACTTAGCTGAGACCGACTCACACCCCCAGGGCACCAGTTTCTTTATGCCGTTATATCTGCTTGGCTCTACTGCCCACTAGGGATGAGCTTCGTGTTCGAGTCGAACATACGTTCGACTCGAACATCGGCTGTTCGATCGTTCGACGAAGATCGAACGATTTGGGCCGTTCGCGCCAAATTCGAGTGACGCAAACGGCCCACAATGCACTACGCCATCGCAGTGTCATCCAGGCGCTGTGATTGGCCAAGCATGCACTGTGACCCCGCATGCTTGGCCAATCACAGCGCCGGCAGCGAGGAGAGCAATGATTGGCCACAGGCAGGATGCCTGTGGCCAATTATTGCTGAGGGGGTTTAGTACACGCCCCACACTATAAAAGGCCGCCAGCACGGCGGCCTAGTGTAGTGTGTTCCGGAGCAGGGATAGAGCAGCATAGGCAGGGACAGTGACTTTTATTTCTTTCTTGCTTAACCTGGATTCCTTTAGTTTAGGGAAAGAGAAGGATAGGTAGGGAGAGTGTCAGTGTGTTTTGTGCTTGTGCTATATTGTGCTTAAAAAAATTTTTTTTCTAGGGACAGAAAATTGTAGGTAGGGAGAGTGTGTCAGTTTCTTTCACTGTCAAAGTCCTTGTTTCCAGGGACCTGGAAGGACAGTGAGGTAATTCTCCTTGTGCTAAATTGTGCTTAAAAAAAACATTTTTTCTAGGGACAGAAAACTGTAGGTAGGGAGAGTGTGTCAGTTTCTTTCACTGTCAAAGTCCTTGTTTCCAGGGACCTGGAAGGACAGTGAGGTAATTCTCCTTGTGCTAAATTGTGCTTAAAAAAAACATTTTTTCTAGGGACAGAAAACTGTAGGTAGGGAGAGTGTGTCAGTTTCTTGCACTGTCAAAGTCCTTGTTTCCAGGGACCTGGAAGGACAGTGAGGTAATTCTCCTTGTGCTAAATTGTGCTTAAAAAAAACATTTTTTCTAGGGACAGAAAACTGTAGGTAGGGAGAGTGTGTCAGTTTCTTTCACTGTCAAAGTCCTTGTTTCCAGGGACCTGGAAGGACAGTGAGGTAATTCTCCTTGTGCTAAATTGTGCTTAAAAAAAACATTTTTTCTAGGGACAGAAAACTGTAGGTAGGGAGAGTGTGTCAGTTTCTTTCACTGTCAAAGTCCTTGTTTCCAGGGACCTGGAAGGACAGTGAGTGAATTCTCCTTGTGCTATATTGTGCTTAAAAAAAACATTTTTTCTAGGGACAGAAAACTGTAGGTAGGGAGAGTGTGTCAGTTTCTTTCACTGTCAAAGTCCTTGTTTCCAGGGACCTGGAAGGACAGTGAGGTAATTCTCCTTGTGCTAAATTGTGCTTAAAAAAAACATTTTTTCTAGGGACAGAAAACTGTAGGTAGGGAGAGTGTGTCAGTTTCTTTCACTGTCAAAGTCCTTGTTTCCAGGGACCTGGAAGGACAGTGAGGTAATTCTCCTTGTGCTAAATTGTGCTTAAAAAAAACATTTTTTCTAGGGACAGAAAACTGTAGGTAGGGAGAGTGTGTCAGTTTCTTTCACTGTCAAAGTCCTTGTTTCCAGGGACCTGGAAGGACAGTGAGGTAATTCTCCTTGTGCTAAATTGTGCTTAAAAAAAACATTTTTTCTAGGGACAGAAAACTGTAGGTAGGGAGAGTGTGTCAGTTTCTTTCACTGTCAAAGTCCTTGTTTCCAGGGACCTGGAAGGACAGTGAGGTAATTCTCCTTGTGCTAAATTGTGCTTAAAAAAAACATTTTTTCTAGGGACAGAAAACTGTAGGTAGGGAGAGTGTGTCAGTTTCTTTCACTGTCAAAGTCCTTGTTTCCAGGGACCTGGAAGGACAGTGAGGTAATTCTCCTTGTGCTAAATTGTGCTTAAAAAAAACATTTTTTCTAGGGACAGAAAACTGTAGGTAGGGAGAGTGTGTCAGTTTCTTTCACTGTCAAAGTCCTTGTTTCCAGGGACCTGGAAGGACAGTGAGGTAATTCTCCTTGTGCTAAATTGTGCTTAAAAAAAACATTTTTTCTAGGGACAGAAAACTGTAGGTAGGGAGAGTGTGTCAGTTTCTTTCACTGTCAAAGTCCTTGTTTCCAGGGACCTGGAAGGACAGTGAGGTAATTCTCCTTGTGCTAAATTGTGCTTAAAAAAAACATTTTTTCTAGGGACAGAAAACTGTAGGTAGGGAGAGTGTGTCAGTTTCTTTCACTGTCAAAGTCCTTGTTTCCAGGGACCTGGAAGGACAGTGAGGTAATTCTCCTTGTGCTAAATTGTGCTTAAAAAAAACATTTTTTCTAGGGACAGAAAACTGTAGGTAGGGAGAGTGTGTCAGTTTCTTTCACTGTCAAAGTCCTTGTTTCCAGGGACCTGGAAGGACAGTGAGGTAATTCTCCTTGTGCTAAATTGTGCTTAAAAAAAAAATTTTTTCTAGGGACAGAAAACTGTAGGTAGGGAGAGTGTGTCAGTTTCTTTCACTGTCAAAGTCCTTGTTTCCAGGGACCTGGAAGGACAGTGAGGTAATTCTCCTTGTGCTAAATTGTGCTTAAAAAAAACATTTTTTCTAGGGACAGAAAACTGTAGGTAGGGAGAGTGTGTCAGTTTCTTTCACTGTCAAAGTCCTTGTTTCCAGGGACCTGGAAGGACAGTGAGGTAATTCTCCTTGTGCTAAATTGTGCTTAAAAAACACATTTTTTCTAGGGACAGAAAACTGTAGGTAGGGAGAGTGTGTCAGTTTCTTTCACTGTCAAAGTCCTTGTTTCCAGGGACCTGGAAGGACAGTGAGGTAATTCTCCTTGTGCTAAATTGTGCTTAAAAAAAACATTTTTTCTAGGGACAGAAAACTGTAGGTAGGGAGAGTGTGTCAGTTTCTTTCACTGTCAAAGTCCTTGTTTCCAGGGACCTGGAAGGACAGTGAGTGAATTCTCCTTGTGCTATATTGTGCTTAAAAAAAACATTTTTTCTAGGGACAGAAAACTGTAGGTAGGGAGAGTGTGTCAGTTTCTTTCACTGTCAAAGTCCTTGTTTCCAGGGACCTGGAAGGACAGTGAGGTAATTCTCCTTGTGCTAAATTGTGCTTAAAAAAAACATTTTTTCTAGGGACAGAAAACTGTAGGTAGGGAGAGTGTGTCAGTTTCTTTCACTGTCAAAGTCCTTGTTTCCAGGGACCTGGAAGGACAGTGAGGTAATTCTCCTTGTGCTAAATTGTGCTTAAAAAAAACATTTTTTCTAGGGACAGAAAACTGTAGGTAGGGAGAGTGTGTCAGTTTCTTTCACTGTCAAAGTCCTTGTTTCCAGGGACCTGGAAGGACAGTGAGGTAATTCTCCTTGTGCTAAATTGTGCTTAAAAAAAACATTTTTTCTAGGGACAGAAAACTGTAGGTAGGGAGAGTGTGTCAGTTTCTTTCACTGTCAAAGTCCTTGTTTCCAGGGACCTGGAAGGACAGTGAGTGAATTCTCCTTGTGCTATATTGTGCTTAAAAAAAACATTTTTTCTAGGGACAGAAAACTGTAGGTAGGGAGAGTGTGTCAGTTTCTTTCACTGTCAAAGTCCTTGTTTCCAGGGACCTGGAAGGACAGTGAGGTAATTCTCCTTGTGCTAAATTGTGCTTAAAAAAAACATTTTTTCTAGGGACAGAAAACTGTAGGTAGGGAGAGTGTGTCAGTTTCTTTCACTGTCAAAGTCCTTGTTTCCAGGGACCTGGAAGGACAGTGAGGTAATTCTCCTTGTGCTAAATTGTGCTTAAAAAAAAATTTTTTTCTAGGGACAGAAAACTGTAGGTAGGGAGAGTGTGTCAGTTTCTTTCACTGTCAAAGTCCTTGTTTCCAGGGACCTGGAAGGACAGTGAGGTAATTCTCCTTGTGCTAAATTGTGCTTAAAAAAAACATTTTTTCTAGGGACAGAAAACTGTAGGTAGGGAGAGTGTGTCAGTTTCTTTCACTGTCAAAGTCCTTGTTTCCAGGGACCTGGAAGGACAGTGAGTGAATTCTCCTTGTGCTAAATTGTGCTTTAAAAAAAAAAAATTTCTAGGGACAGAAAACTGTAGGTAGGGAGAGTGTGTCAGTTTCTTTCACTGTCAAAGTCCTTGTTTCAAGGGACAGAGAAGGACACCTGAAGGTAGCCCTTATTGCTTTTTTCCCATCTCCCTGCAGGCCATCTATTAGAATGTCTGGAAGGCAAACAAGGAGAGGCAGACAGTCAGGAGGCAATAAAAGAGGGCAAGCAGGCTCTGTGTCTGGGGGCAACAGTGCTGGTCTTGGACGCGGTGCATTGTCATCAGCACATGGCCATGGGACACGCTTGTCCTTCTTTTCGGCAGCTGGACATGTTGAGCCACATCATGCCGAAGACTTGGTAGAGTGGATGACCAAGCCCTCCTCCTCCTCCTCATCCTCTCTCACCCAGGCTCAGGGTACTGGAAAAGCAGCTGCCAAAGCGTCCTCTTCCCTGGTATCAATGTCAGACTCATCATCAGTCACTCCTTCCCTAGACCCACCATGTCCTCCTCCTGAGGAGTCCCCCGAACTGTTTCAGCACAGTGTTGGGTACATGCTCCAGGAGGATGCCCAGCGTTTCGAAGGGTCTGATGATGAAACCCAGCTAGAGGAAGGCAGTAGCGTGAGAGCAGACAGAGGGGATGCTCAAGAAGGACACCAATCTGGCAGTCATGTTCCAGCAGCTGCAGCATACTGCCAGATTGCCTCCAGTGATGAGGAGGGAGGTGATGATGAGGTCACTGACTCCACGTGGGTGCCTAATAGGAGAGAGGAGGAGGAGGAGGATGAGGAGGAGGCACATCTCCAACGAGGCAGGATGCCCTTTGGTGGCCAGCGTAAGGGCAGTACACCGACGGAATCACACCGCAGAGCTCCGCCTGTGCAGGGCGCTGCCTCTGCCCGTCATTCAAAAAGTTCTTTGGTGTGGGCCTTTTTTGAGGCTAGTGCATCAGATCGCACAGCTGCTGTTTGCAACATATGTCTCAAGCGTATATCGCGTGGCCAAAACATCAGCCGCTTGGGTACCACATGCCTGACCAGACATATGTTGACCTGCCATGCAGCTCGTTGGCAAGCCTACCTCAAAGACCCACACCAAAGAACAAAGCGGACCTCTCCTTGCACCGCATCAGCTGGGATCTCCAACCCCACTATAACTTCAGTCCTCTCTGAAACATGCACTGAGAGGAATGAAGGTGTAGAATTAGGTGTGTCACAGCCAAGTACTTGCGGCCACTCTGCTAGCAGTACACCGACGTCCGATTCTAGCAGGCAAATTTCCCTGCCCCAGCTGCTGGACCGTCGAAAGAAGTTCACTCCCAGCCATCCACATGCCCAGCGGTTGAATGCTAGCTTGGCTAAATTGCTAGCGCTTCAACTGCTGCCTTTTCAGTTGGTAGACTCGGCCCCCTTCCGTGAGTTTGTGCAATGTGCGGTTCCTCAGTGGCAGGTTCCCAAACGCCACTTTTTCTCACGGAAGGCTATTCCGGCTCTCTACCGGCATGTGGAAGGCAATGTCTTGGCCTCGCTGGACAGGGCGGTCAGCGGTAAGGTGCATATTACCGCTGACTCATGGTCCAGCAGGCATGGACAGGGACGTTACCTTTCTTTCACGGCCCATTGGGTCACTCTTTTGGCAGCTGGGAAGGATGCAGGACAAGGTGCAGTAGTGTTGGAGGTTGTCCCACCGCCACGCCACCAAAATGCTACTACTGGTTGTGACACACCTCTCTCCTCCACCCCCTCCTCTTCTTCTTCCTCCATGGCCTCTTCCTGTGGTTTGTCCTATGAACCAGCGGTGCTCCGTAGCCGTTCACGGGGCTACGCAAGTACGCAGGCAAAAAGATGCCATGCCGTGCTTGCGCTGGTGTGTTTGGGGGACAGAAGCCACACTGGGGCAGAGGTCCTGTCTGCTCTGCAGGGCCAGGCCAAGAGGTGGTTGACGCAACGCCAGCTTAAGCCAGGAATGGTGGTTTGCGACAATGGCACCAACCTCCTCTCCGCCCTCCGACAGGGACAACTGACCCATGTGCCCTGTGTGGCTCACGTCCTTAACCTGGTGGTGCAGCGGTTCTTGGGCAGGTACCCGGGCTTACAGGATGTCCTGAGGCAGGCCAGGAAAGTCTGTGTGCATTTCCGCAGATCTTATAATGCCAGTGCTCGCCTGGCTGAGCTGCAAAAGGAGTTGAACCTGCCCAAGAACCGCCTTATATGTGACATGCCCACCAGGTGGAACTCAACGTTGGCCATGCTGCAGCGGCTGCACACGCAGCAGAGGGCCATCAATGAGTACCTGTGCGACTACGGCACCAGGACAGGGTCAGGGGAGCTTGGTTTTTTTTCTCCACGCCAGTGGGGCATGATCAGGGATGCATGCACTGTCCTGGCACCATTTGAGGAGGCCACGAGGATGGTGAGCAGTGACAGTGCATGCATCAGTGACACTGTACCTCTTGTCCACCTGTTGGAGCACACGCTGCGTGGAATAATGGACAGGGCACTTGAGGCAGAACAGAGGCAGGAAGAGGAGGACTTCCTTGCCTCTCAAGGCCCCCTTTACCCAGACAGTGTTCCTTCTGTCCCACCCATCGCACAGGAAGAGGAGGAGGAGGAGGAGGAGGAGGAGGAGGAGGAGGATTGTGTCAGCATGGAGGTGGAGGCTGGCACTCAGCATCATCAGCAGCAGTCTTTTAGGGATGATTTACAGTCCCAAGAAACCAGTGGACTTGTACGTGGCTGGGAGGAGGTGGCTGCGGATCATGTCGTCCTTAGTGACCCAGAGGACTCCGGAGCGAATGCCTCAGCAAACCTACGCTGCATGGCCTCCCTGATCCTGCAAAGTCTGCGGAAGGATCCTCGTATTCTTCGGATCAAGGAGAGGGACCATTACTGGCTGGCCACTCTCCTTGATCCACGGTACAAGGGTAAGGTTGCGGACCTTATGTTACCGTCGCAGAGGGAGCAGAGGATGAGACAACTCCGGGAGGCCTTGCAGAAAGGTCTGTGCAACGCGTTCCCAGAGACTGGGAGGTTACAAACTCCTGGTCCTGGACAACGAGTTGCTGAGGCTTCGGCCAGTCAAAGAAGGAGCGGTGGGGAAGGTGGCCGTCTGACCGATGCGTTCAGACAATTCTTTAGTCCGCAGCCCCAAAGTATGATCGGTTCCAGCAACCATCGCCAGCGTCTGATAAACATGGTGCAGGAATATCTAGGGGCAAGGTCAGACTTGGACACCTTCCCCACCGAAAATCCTCTGGCTTACTGGGTCTTGAGGATGGATCACTGGCCAGAGCTTGCACAGTATGCAATTGAGCTACTGGCCTGTCCTGCATCCAGCGTTCTTTCGGAACGCACATTCAGTGCTGCTGGAGGATTTGTCACGGATCACAGGGTGCGCCTGTCCACCGACTCGGTTGATCGACTGACTTTCATCAAGATGAACCAGTCTTGGATCACCACCAGCTACCACACACCTGATGCTGATATAACAGACTAATTGATTTTAACATGTCACATCCCTTCAAGACTGATGCTGATGCTGAGTGCCTGTGCTGTTATGTTGACTGGCTATCCTCCTCCTCCGAGTCCTCAATGATACGATTGATGATGATAGCTTGGAAGATCATTTTTGTTTATGGGTGCCGCCACCAGTGGCTAAGGCCCAATTTTTCAGCCCCTGTTTTACAGGGGCGTGTAATTACAATTTTTTTAGCAATAATTTGCCATAGGGCTCATTGCTGTGCTCCAAGTACAGTATCTGTGAGGGGTTGGAGTGTTGTGGCACCAGTGCCTAAGGCCCAATTTTTCAGCCCCTGTTTAACAGGGGCGTGTCATTACAATTTTTGAAGCAATACTTTGCAACAGGGCTCATTGCTGTGCTCCAAGTACAGTATCTGTGAGGGGTTGTAGTGTTGTGCCACCAGTGCCTAAGGCCCAATTTTTCAGCCCCTGTTCAACAGGGGCATGCAATTACAATTCTTGATCTAATAATTCACAGCAGGGTCCATTGCTGCACCCACCAAGAGTAACTCTGAGGGCTTACAGTCTTGTGGCAACGCCACCACCACCACCACCACGAAAGGCCCAATTTTTCAGCCCCTGTTCAAAAGGGGCATGTAATTACAATTCTTGATCTAATAATTCACAGCAGGGCCCATTGCTGCACCCACCAAGAGTAACTGTCAGGGCTTACAGTGTTGTGGCACCAGCACCACCATCAAAGCCCCAATTTTTACTACCACTGTTCAACAATTATATGTAATTAAAATTCCTGATATAATAGTTGACAGCAGGGCGTTCCAGCACCAACCAAGAGTAACTGAGTGCTTACAGTGTTGTGCCAACACCAACAACTAAGGGGCCTATTTCTGCAGAGTATATACGGCAGGTCCCTACTTTCAAACATCCAACTTACAAACGACTCCTACTTGCAAACGAAAGAAGACAACAGGAAGTGAGAGGAAATCTACCCCTAGAAAGGAAAATTCTCTCCTGTAAGAATAAATATGGGAGAAAGGGGTCTCATCTGTACTGATGCTTTATCAGCAATCCTTGTTTCAAGAAAAACACCACATTTCAAAAACAGTTGTCATTGGGACGGAAAGTGAGGTGAAATGTTCTGAACAGGGGCACAGACAGCAAAACAAATGTTACAGGGGTGATAACCCTTACCTATGTTTCCCAAAAAGTTTAAAAATAGATTTTTGGGCTGGAGCTACACTTCAACAATGTACCTGTTCAAAATTACAAACAGATTCTACATAAGAACAAACCTACAGTCCCTGTCTTGTATGCACCGCCTGTATACGGCTGTTCAGAGTATATAGGGCCTTTTTTATTTTATGTGCGGGGTTCCCCTTAATATCCATACAAGACCCAAAGGGGCTGGTAATGGGCTGGGGTAGGGGGGGGTCATGGGGTAGCTATGCCATTTTTCTTAAAGAATTTCATCCATATTACCGGGACCAGACATTACATTAAAGCCGCAAGCAGTTTTAAATGGCTTTTTTTTCCTTTAGAAGTGTCATTTTGTGCAGGGACAGTTCTAAACACGGGAAACACGTGGCACTTCACAGGCATACTTTAGACACCCCCCAGGTACGATATTTAAAGGAATATTTGACTTTTTTTTTTCACTTTATGCATCATTAAAATGACTGCTCCCGAAAAACGACCGTTTTTAAAACTTCTTTTTGCATTGATACATGTCCCCTGGTGCACAACCCGGGTTCCCAAACCCTATTTATGACAATAACATGCATAATAGTTGTTATAATTAGCACTTTAGAATTCGAACGTTCGCATCCATTGTATTTAATAGGGTTCTAATGTTCGTTCGAACTTTCGGTCCGTTCGCGGGTTCTGGTGCGAACCGAACCCGGGGGTGTTCGGCTCATCACTACTGCCCACACAAGTAGCAGACTCTAACCCTGAGCCCTGGTTCACATTTATGCGATTTGACATGTCAAATGCCGGATGTCATCGGCCAGTTCAATAAAAAATGCCCGGCATTCGGCCCGTGTGTATGGCAGCTAGTCCGACAGAAGCCAGCCATTTGACTGGCTTCTGTCGGATAAGCATGCTGGAAAACCAGCAAAAAAAAAACCTCATAGTGTGTACCAGGCTTTAGACCCCTTTCACACTGGCTTTTTGATCAGGTCCTCCTGTAATTTTTTCAGGCAGATCTGATCAGAAGCTCTATAGACAGGTGGATGTAAAAGGACTTGTGCCTGTTTACACCTACCTACCTTTGAGTCTGTCCAGGTCCGGCAAAAAAAAAAAACAGAAAAGGACTGTGTGCATGGATGTAAAAAACTGACATCAAACCTAGTTGGCCTAGATTTAGCAGGGGATCTGCTCACAGACTGATTAGAAAGGACTCTGCTCCATGTGAAAGAGCTTTAATAGTTTCTATTTGTTGTAAACCTCCTATGGTTGGACCTGGAGTGCTGCTCAAAGCATAGAGAAATTGAATTCCTCTGGTCCTCAGAGATAGGGGCGCTAGCATGTGTGTTCAGTCATCCCCCAGTGATAGATCCATTGTGTGCAAGGAAAGCTGCACTACTGCCCTGACCGTAGTACGAATATTATTGTGAAATGATTCAGACAGCTCTCCTTCTTAGACAACACCCCACTGATGCATTTTGCCCCACCCATCAGGGCTTGGTCATAGACTGGCGTGGGTGGGACGAAACGTATCAGGTAGGTATGGCCTGCGAAGGAGAGCTGTCTGAGGCTGTTTCACACTGATATTCATACTGCAGTCAGGCTGGGTGTATGGCTTTCTATGCACGCAATAGTTTCTATTTGTTGTCTTTTGCCGGTGAATCTAAAATTCCTTAACATTTGATCCTAAGAGAACACTAGCTGCAAAAACATTAAACCATGAGAGTTAAAGTGGTTGTAAAGGCACAAGGTTTTTTACCTTCATGCATTTTATGCATGAAGGTAAAAAAACTTCTGTGTGTAGCAGCCCCCCCAGCCCCCCTAATACTTGCCTGAGCCCCCTCTCAGTCCAACGATGTCCATGAGAGCCTTGCCTCTCCGGGGACTCACACTCCTGATTGGCTTTTGGCATCAGCGGGAGCCATTGGCTCCCACTGCTGTCAATCACAGCCAGTGAGCCAATCAGGAGACGGAGGGGGCGAGGCTGAGCCGCGGTTCCATGTGTGAATGGACACACAGAGCTGCGGCTTGGGTGTGTGTCTGCTTGGGTGTCCCCAGAGCAAGCTGCTTACTGTGGTGGCACCTGGCAGGAGGGAGGAGCCAGGAGCGCCAGCATACGACCCGAGAAGAGGATGATCCGGGCTGCTCTGTGCAAAACCATAACAGAGCTTTGTTATTTTTTAATATCAAGACTTTAATATCACTTTCAAGAACATTTACCGTTAGAGAATATAGCATAACACTTTAGGCTAAGAACATTCAACCAGAGGGGGAAATATTATATGGGAAACTGTGTGATCAACTGAATAAATGGGTGTTTGGCTGAGCGAACCTTCAGCTGCAGTAAAATGTTTAGCCCCAGTATTACTACCACTGCTAAATGTGACAGCTCCGGCTCGGGGCTCCTGGTTAATAGGTACCCACCGGTGTCCCATCAACAAGCAACGCATTCCAACCAGTCATATTTAGCTGTCAAATGGGATAGAATAAAAAAGAATGCAGTGGGGTAATAACCTTCTAAACAAAGCTGATTGGCTGCAATGGAATTTTTTGTTCTATACAGATTTATTCTGCATTGTTTCTAAAGGCAAGGGCAACAGCACTGAGGTCCCTTGCTTTCACAGCACATGTACTTGCCTAAGATGCAAGACGGTATTCACACCCATGTGACGTCTCATCCCATATTCATGTGTTTTTACGAACCCCTGTGAGATGTAAGTAGCAATTTCTCTGTTTTTTCACTCTAGATACCAACTAGATGTTCATCTAATGTTGTATGCTATGCAATATGTTCTCTATGCAATGTTTTATGGAAACAAAGTACAATATTTAAACTCATTCTTATACATTGTTGTTTCGTTGTTCTTTTTGAACCACAGATCAAACCAAATATATTGTTTTGCCCATATACCTACCTTGAAGAAGGAATATATACATATCGGCATTGAATTTGCCCTGTATATCCGAAACATGTTGGTGTCCATTTGCATCCCTCTGTATTGACACACCTTGTCCATCATCATGGATGTGAATGTAATGTATATTGGCATTTAATGTTAAACTCACCACCATGTCTTTATTTTCTTATTTTCTTATGTACAATCTTTTTTACTGTTGATTTTTTTAGATTTACCATATGTAATAAAACTTTTTTACTTTTATACAAATCTATGGTCAGTCCATTTTCTTGCATCGGTCCATTATATCCCAGGGGCAGCCCCAATTCTATTTTCTGACAATTATTTGGGATGTGACCGGATGCTTTGAACTGACCACAGCATACTGGTTTAGCTTCACTTCATCCTTCTATATACCAGCTGCAAAAACATTAAACCATGAGAGTTAAAGTGGTTGTAAAGGCACAAGGTTTTTTACCTTCATGCATTTTATGCATGAAGGTAAAAAAACTTCTGTGTGTAGCAGCCCCCCCAGCCCCCCTAATACTTGCCTGAGCCCCCTCTCAGTCCAACGATGTCCATGAGAGCCTTGCCTCTCCGGGGACTCACACTCCTGATTGGCTTTTGGCATCAGCGGGAGCCATTGGCTCCCACTGCTGTCAATCACAGCCAGTGAGCCAATCAGGAGACGGAGGGGGCGAGGCTGAGCCGCGGTTCCATGTGTGAATGGACACACAGAGCTGCGGCTTGGGTGTGTGTCTGCTTGGGTGTCCCCAGAGCAAGCTGCTTACTGTGGTGGCACCTGGCAGGAGGGAGGAGCCAGGAGCGCCAGCATACGACCCGAGAAGAGGATGATCCGGGCTGCTCTGTGCAAAACCATAACAGAGCTTTGTTATTTTTTAATATCAAGACTTTAATATCACTTTCAAGAACATTTACCATTAGAGAATATAGCATAACACTTTAGGCTAAGAACATTCAACCAGAGGGGGAAATATTATATGGGAAACTGTGTGATCAACTGAATAAATGGGTGTTTGGCTGAGCGAACCTTCAGCTGCAGTAAAATGTTTAGCCCCAGTATTACTACCACTGCTAAATGTGACAGCTCCGGCTCGGGGCTCCTGGTTAATAGGTACCCACCGGTGTCCCATCAACAAGCAACGCATTCCAACCAGTCATATTTAGCTGTCAAATGGGATAGAATAAAAAAGAATGCAGTGGGGTAATAACCTTCTAAACAAAGCTGATTGGCTGCAATGGAATTTTTTGTTCTATACAGATTTATTCTGCATTGTTTCTAAAGGCAAGGGCAACAGCACTGAGGTCCCTTGCTTTCACAGCACATGTACTTGCCTAAGATGCAAGACGGTATTCACACCCATGTGACGTCTCATCCCATATTCATGTGTTTTTACGAACCCCTGTGAGATGTAAGTAGCAATTTCTCTGTTTTTTCACTCTAGATACCAACTAGATGTTCATCTAATGTTGTATGCTATGCAATATGTTCTCTATGCAATGTTTTATGGAAACAAAGTACAATATTTAAACTCATTCTTATACATTGTTGTTTCGTTGTTCTTTTTGAACCACAGATCAAACCAAATATATTGTTTTGCCCATATACCTACCTTGAAGAAGGAATATATACATATCGGCATTGAATTTGCCCTGTATATCCGAAACATGTTGGTGTCCATTTGCATCCCTCTGTATTGACACACCTTGTCCATCATCATGGATGTGAATGTAATGTATATTGGCATTTAATGTTAAACTCACCACCATGTCTTTATTTTCTTATTTTCTTATGTACAATCTTTTTTACTGTTGATTTTTTTAGATTTACCATATGTAATAAAACTTTTTTACTTTTATACAAATCTATGGTCAGTCCATTTTCTTGCATCGGTCCATTATATCCCAGGGGCAGCCCCAATTCTATTTTCTGACAATTATTTGGGATGTGACCGGATGCTTTGAACTGACCACAGCATACTGGTTTAGCTTCACTTCATCCTTCTATATACCAGCTGCAAAAACATTAAACCATGAGAGTTTAAGTGGTTGTAAAGGCACAAGGTTTTTTACCTTCATGCATTTTATGCATGAAGGTAAAAAAACTTCTGTGTGTAGCAGCCCCCCCAGCCCCCCTAATACTTGCCTGAGCCCCCTCTCAGTCCAACGATGTCCATGAGAGCCTTGCCTCTCCGGGGACTCACACTCCTGATTGGCTTTTGGCATCAGCGGGAGCCATTGGCTCCCACTGCTGTCAATCACAGCCAGTGAGCCAATCAGGAGACGGAGGGGGCGAGGCTGAGCCGCGGTTCCATGTGTGAATGGACACACAGAGCTGCGGCTTGGGAGTGTGTCTGCTTGGGTGTCCCCAGAGCAAGCTGCTTACTGTGGTGGCACCTGGCAGGAGGGAGGAGTCAGGAGCGCCAGCATACGACCCGAGAAGAGGATGATCCGGGCTGCTCTGTGCAAAACCATAACAGAGCAGATAAGTATGTTTGTTATTTTTTAATATCAAGACTTTAATATCACTTTCAAGAACATTTACCAATAGAGAATATAGCATAACACTTTAGGCTAAGAACATTCAACCAGAGGAGGAAATATTATATGGGAGACTTCAACACTATGTACAGTCTATGAAGACTACTGTGTGATCAACTGAATAAATGGGTGTTTGGCTGAGCGAACCTTCAGCTGCAGTAAAATGTTTAGCCCCAGTATTACTACCACTGCTAAATGTGACAGCTCCGGCTCGGGGCTCCTGGTTAATAGGTACCCACCGGTGTCCCATCAACCAGCAACTCATTCCAACCAGTCATATTTAGCTGTCAAATGGGATAGAATAAAAAAGAATGCAGTGGGGTAATAACCTTCTAAACAAAGCTGATTGGCTGCAATGGAATTTTTTGTTCTATACAGATTTATTCTGCATTGTTTCTAAAGGCAAGGGCAACAGCACTGAGGTCCCTTGCTTTCACAGCACATGTACTTGCCTAAGATGCAAGACGGTATTGACATGATACTGTCAGGGGACAGAAAGGTCTAGCAGGATTTACATCACAGTGAGCATCTTATTGTTGATTCTCTGAACCTGAATATTCTGATAGTGAGGCCTCTACAGCTTAAGTTTTGGGGCTGCCCCCTGCCCCCCCCTCCCTCTTTCCCCGGAGCTATATACTGCCTTACCAACACCTTACTGTCCAAAGACTGCTTATTGGCCAACAAGGGTGCTCGAAATGCATGATGGGACCATAAAACAAAACTATGATTTGAAAGAATTAATACTCCACTGATGTTGTAAGCTCCACAAGAATTCAGCGAGATGGAATGTTGGTTTAATTTTTACCTGCAAAGAAATGCCAGTTTCTACTTCCAGCTCCTGCAGGCAATACAGTGGAGAATGCACATGGTGCAATTTCTCTTCATTGCTAAAAATCTAGGGGTCTTGGAATCATGTTCAGGCAACACATATAGTATTATGGGTAGCGCTGGTTCTGCCTACTGTTGGTAGTACTAGGGCTGTGCAAGTGCTACAGTTTTGCACCCAAACTGTCCTTAGTAACTGTGTGTCTGTATTACTGTAACAGTGACATTAGACTATGAGTTCCTCTGAGTCAGGGACTGGTCTGTAGACCTACAGAATTTGCTAGTGGTAGACTAGTATAGCTGATAAATAAAGAAAAATCAGTGTCTGCTTGTCTACATATTTCAAATATACATAAATCAGTCAATAAAAACGATCAGCTTATAAAACAACCCATTTTGTTTAAAATAGAAATGAAAGGCAAAACATTTGTGTATAAATATTGAAAAAAATTCTAAATACCTTTTTTAAAAGTGATCACATAACCTCTATTCCCTCTGTTCTCAGCTGCATAGGAGCTGGGTAAAGGAGAAACAGCAGTATACAGGGGGTCCCCGAGTTACAAACACCCGAGTTACGAACGACTCCTACTTACGAACGGCCTCAAATGCCGGCCACTTGTGCTCTACGATAACTTTCGAGCAGCTCAGACACATTCTACACTGCCGTACTACGCCCCAGATAACATAACAAGCGCCCGGAACATCCCACATCTATGCACAGGCGGCAGTTACACTTACGAACACTTACGAATGCAGTGTTCCGACCGGAAGTTACACTTACAAATGCAGTGTTGCGACTTACGAACAACTTCGACTTACGAACAAACCTACAGTCCCTATTGTGTTCGTAACTCGGGGACCCCCTGTACTGAACTTCCCAGTGGGGGGGAGTTCCCAACACAGCTACAAAATTGACCACAGTGTGTTCTACTGCTTAGTGGGGTCAGTTTTTAATAGGAAAGCAGAGGGACTGACAGGAACACCAGGGATTTCACACAAATGAAGCAATACAAAGAGAACAGGATACTGCTTCATACAAGTACATAGTACAGCAGGCATATATCACCATAAGTGGCTATATTTACCTTGCTTATTTATCCGCTATCAGAGCCCTGAGCCCCGATCTAGGTACTTTCAGGTATGGGGCTTATGTGACACTCCCCTACCTCCCATCAATTCAGTGCTCTGTAAATGACTGACCGCATACCGGGCTGAAGTGCTATCACATAGGGATGGAAGGAGTATGTGTAACTCTTTACTTATTACTGTTTTTAGAAAGTCAAACTTGCACAGGAATATTTGTGATTTTTGGTGGCAGAGTGGTGGGGGGACACATGGGCAAAGTACAAGATTACTTTAATGTATTTTCAGTTTTTTCCTTACAAATCTCTAAACTGTATAGTCAGTGGTTTTATGTGGTTTCCTTGATTAGGTTAAAGTTGTGAAGTTGGGTGACCAACTTAAAGAGATCCTGTCACCAAATTAAACAATTGCAGGTAAAACACTTAAAATTATCTTCAATGATTACTCGTAGTATTTTTCCTTTCCATAACGTTTTTTTTTTTTTCACTTGCAATGGGCGTTTGCCCTTATTAAAAAATGTGACTACTCCAGGAAGAGTCCATTTCTAGCACAGCTCCCTCCCGCCTTGGACATCATAGCCCTCTCCTCTTCTGAAAGCACCTGACACGCTCTGTGCTGGCCCAGCTTCTCTTCCCCTCCCCTCACCTACAAACAACCCTTTTAAAAGCAGCTAAGAGAGGAACGAAGAGGAAAGCTATAAAGTGTCACTTGAGTCTGCTGGGGTACTTAATATCACATCCTATATGGCAGCACCCAGCAGCAGTTGCAGGGCTTTTGGATGTCTACACAAGAGTGGCTTTTACAGATAAATAACACGCATAAAATATGTTAAATGTACATAAAATCCTTTGGAAAGATTTTTATTGAAATGAATGACTTGGCAACATGGTATCATCCCAGTACTGTTTCATCTCGATACAGTTTTTTTCAGGCAGCGGTTGACTTTCTTGGAAAAGCAATCCTAGCAGTCAATTAGCCACTGGATTGCTTTTACAAACAGTGGGAGGGGAATTTCACAGCTCTCTCGGGGTCTCCTGTCCCACTGGAAAACCCAAGCATGTAGCCGGCGGTATAGGAAACTAGAAGCGGTGGAGCATTTTATAACTTCTGGTTTCGTGGTTGTAAACATTTGAAAAATGCTTTGGATCATACCGATCTTGGTATGATCCAAAGCTTTTGAGAACAGAGGAGATATCTGGGGTCTAATAAATCCCAGATCTATCAGTAAAGAGTACCTGTCAATGCCTATTGCTTTCACGGCAGATATTTACATTCCCTGTTATAAAATTAAAAGTGATATAAAAAAAAAAAAAGGAATTAAGAAAAAAAAATTAAATGCCCATGTGTTCGTGCAGAAATGTGAAAGCACGCATTGATCCCACGCGTGCACAAACAGCAATTGCCCCACACATGAGAGGTATCACCGCAAACGCCAGATCAGGGGCAGTAATTCTAGTAACAAACCACCTGTGTAAATCTAAAGTGGTAACCTCTAAATGCTTTTGAAGCATCGCCTTTGGATAATAAAATGTATGTAGTTTGCCGCCGTTGCAATTTTAAAGCAAGACATGTTTGGTATCTATTCACTTGGCGTAACATCATCTTTTATATTTTACCAAACAATTGGGTATTATATTGTGTTTTTGTGCATTCAAATTCAAAAAAGTGTATTTTTTCCAAATAAAATGTGTTTGGAAAAACCGCTGCACAAATACCGTTGGACATAAAAAATTGCAACACCCACTGTTTTATTCTCTAGGGCCTCTGTTTTTAAAAAATATATATTGTTTGGGGGTTCTAAGTAATTTTCTAGCAAAAAATACTTATTTTAACATGTAAACAAAAAGTGTAAGAAAAGCCCTGGTTTTATTAAAAGTAATTTAGATAAAACGACTAATATTGGTCATAGATGGGGGATTTTGAAACAGGGAGATTTTTCAGCCTGTGGCTGACCTTCATGCGAGTGGGCCTGGTCGTTTCTTCTGCAATAAAGGATAGTAAAGTATTGAAATACCATGCATGTATTGCTATCAGCACCAGGCAAATAGTTCAGAGCTGTTTATTTGAATGCTGGAATGCTGGCTGTTACCAGATATCCTGGGACTTCATTAGTGCAACTGGTAAAGGATTGGTTACCTGAGATTGGCCTCTTGTGCCAATTGTCATTTCTTGTTTATTGGTGCCCTTCAACATTTTGTTACCTGTCATGATACATACCTCCTAACTTTCTAAGATGGGAATAAGGGACCCCTATCAGCAAAGGTATGCAGGTATAGGACACACCCCTTGCCACGCCCCTTTAAAGGAGAATTGTTCAAAAAAATAAGATTGATTCAACCCACAAGTGCTTTTTTTTACCCCTACTATTCCTTTATATTGGCTTTTGGAATTTACAAATGCAGCAATTTAGAAATCAGATGAAAGGTTTAGCACTGGGAAACACTTTTTGATAGATAAAAAGTGCATTTTATATACAACTATATAGATCAGACCAAAATGAGGGACAATTTTGGAGGAATGAGGGACAGAGGGACATTGCTCCAAATCAGGGACAGTTGGGAGGTATGCATAATATGATGTTAAAGGGGTTGTAAAGGTTCGTTTTTTATTTTCTAAATAGGTTCCTATAAGCTAGTGCATTGTTGGTTCACTTACCTTTTCCTTAGATTTCACTTCTAAATGCTTTTTTTCTTTGTCTGAATTTCTCACTTCCTGTTCCTCCTCAGTAAGCTTGCCCCCATCATCCGAGCTGTTCTGGCTGGGGGTTGGTCAGCTAGAACAGCTTACTGAGGAGGAACAGGAAGTGAGAAATTCAGACAAAGAAAACAAAGAAAAAATAGGATTTTTATAACAGCTTACCTGTAAAATCCTTTTCTTGGAGTACATCACGGGACACAGAGCGACATAGTCATTACTATGTGGGTTATATAGATACCTTCAGGTGCTGGCACTGGCAACTTCCAAAACCGGAAGTACCCTCCCCTATATAAGCCCCTCCCATTAGGGAGCACCTCAGTTTTGTAGCAAAGCAATAAGTGTCCCCAAAGAGGGGTGGGAGCTCTGTGTCCCGTGATGTACTCCAAGAAAAGGATTTTACAGGTAAGCTGTTATAAAAATCCTATTTTCTTTCTCGTACATCATGGGACACAGAGCGACATAGTCATTACTATGTGGGATGTCCTAAAGCAATGCCCAATGAGGGGGGGGGGATACACCATACATAAGCTGAGCGCTATCAGACATGAGGATCTTTTGCGGCCTGCAACACACTGCGCCCAAAGGCGACATCCTCCTGACTTCTAACGTCCACCTGGTAGAACCTAGCAAACGTGTGTACTGAAGACCATGTTGCGGCCTTACAGATTTAAACCAGGGAGGCCTGGTGATGCACTGCCCATGAAGTTCCAACTGCTCTCGTGGAGTGCGCCCTAACTTTGAACGGAGGCGGTCTCCTTCTCAAGCCATAGGCTTGCATTATGACCTGTCGAATCCACTTGGCTGAAGTAGATTTTGACGCTGCCTGACCCTTTCTGGGGCCTTCCGGCAGAATAAACAAAGTATCCGTTCTGCGAATCTGAGCAGTGGCTTTTAAATAAGCTTTAACTGCTCTTACTACATCCAAAGAATGTAATAACTTTTCCTCTACCGAACTAGGTTTGGGGAAAAAAAGAAGGAAGAACCACATCTTGGTTCAAATGAAACCTCGATACCACCTTAGGAAGAAAGGCTGGATGAGGACATAACACTACTCTGTCCTTATGGATAACCATATATGGCTCCTTACAGGACATAGCTGCTAATTCCGACACTCTTTTAGCCGAACGAATGGCTACTAGAAAGATCAATTTCCTGGTGAGAAGAACCAAGGAAATATCTGTAATGGTTCAAATGGTTGTTTCTGTAGAACCGACAGAACCAGGTTTAGATCCCATGGACATATGGGAATATTAACCGGAGGACTAATACACATCACTCCTTGTATAAAGGCTATGCTAGTGAATGCGAGGCCAAGGGCCTTTGAAGAAATATTGACAAGGCCGAAATCTGACCCTTGATAGTACTCAAGGCAAGCTTCCTATCTACAGCCCACTGTAGGAAGTCCAGAATCCTACCTATTACGTACTTACGTGGATGCCATTTCTTTGGCCTCACACCACGCGATGTACGCCTTCCAGATTCTATAGTAGATCTGCCTGGATACCGGCTTCCTGGCATTGATCATGGTAGATACCACAGGATTAGAGAGCCCTCTCTTTTTTAGAATGTGGGCTTCAATAGCCAGGCCGTCAAACCTAGGGCTGGTAAGGAAGGGTGGTATATCGGTCCTTGCGAAAGCAGGTCCGGACGACGTGGGAGAGTCCAAGGACTCCCCACTGACATTTTACAATCTCCGCGTACCACGCTCTTCGGGGCCACGCTGGAGCCACCAGAATCACTGGTTTCTTTTCTACCCTGATTCTGCGGAGTAATCGAGGTAACAATTGTGGCGGTGGGAATGCATATATCAGCTTGAACTGATCCCAAGGGAACACTAGGGCATCCGAGCCACAAGCTAGGGGATCCCTTGTCCGAGAGACAACCCTGTCCACCTTTGCGTTGAATCTGGATGCTAGAAGATCTACATCCGGTGTTCCCCACCGCTAGGGATGAGCTTCGTGTTCGAGTCGAACATACGTTCGACTCCAACATCGGCTGTTCGATCGTTCGACGAAGATCGAACGATTTGGGCCGTTCGCGCCAAATTCGAGTGACGCGAACGGCCCACAATGCACTACGCCATCGCAGTGTCATCCAGGCGCTGTGATTGGCCAAGCATGCACTGTGACCCCGCATGCTTGGCCAATCACAGCGCCGGCAGCGAGGAGAGCAATGATTGGCCACAGGCAGGATGCCTGTGGCCAATTATTGCTGAGGGTGTTTAGTACACGCCCCACACTATAAAAGGCCGCCAGCACGGCAGCCTAGTGTAGTGTGTTCCGGAGCAGGGATAGAGCAGCATAGGCAGGGACAGTGACTTTTATTTCTTTCTTGCTTAACCTGGATTCCTTTAGTTTAGGGAAAGAGAAGGATAGGTAGGGAGAGTGTCAGTGTGTTTTGTGCTTGTGCTATATTGTGCTTAAAAAAAACATTTTTTCTAGGGACAGAAAACTGTAGGTAGGGAGAGTGTCAGTTTCTTTCACTGTCAAAGTCCTTGTTTCCAGGGACCTGGAAGGACAGTGAGTGAATTCTCCTTGTGCTAAATTGTGCTTAAAAAAAACATTTTTTCTAGGGACAGAAAACTGTAGGTAGGGAGAGTGTCAGTTTCTTTCACTGTGAAAGTCCTTGTTTCCAGGGACCTGGAAGGACAGTGAGTGAATTCTCCTTGTGCTAAATTGTGCTTAAAAAAAACATTTTTTCTAGGGACAGAAAACTGTAGGTAGGGAGAGTGTCAGTTTCTTTCACTGTGAAAGTCCTTGTTTCCAGGGACCTGGAAGGACAGTGAGTGAATTCTCCTTGTGCTAAATTGTGCTTAAAAAAAACATTTTTTCTAGGGACAGAAAACTGTAGGTAGGGAGAGTGTCAGTTTCTTTCACTGTCAAAGTCCTTGTTTCCAGGGACCTGGAAGGACAGTGAGTGAATTCTCCTTGTGCTAAATTGTGCTTAAAAAAAACATTTTTTCTAGGGACAGAAAACTGTAGGTAGGGAGAGTGTCAGTTTCTTTCACTGTCAAAGTCCTTGTTTCCAGGGACCTGGAAGGACAGTGAGTGAATTCTCCTTGTGCTAAATTGTGCTTAAAAAAAACATTTTTTCTAGGGACAGAAAACTGTAGGTAGGGAGAGTGTCAGTTTCTTTCACTGTCAAAGTCCTTGTTTCCAGGGACCTGGAAGGACAGTGAGTGAATTCTCCTTGTGCTAAATTGTGCTTAAAAAAAACATTTTTTCTAGGGACAGAAAACTGTAGGTAGGGAGAGTGTCAGTTTCTTTCACTGTGAAAGTCCTTGTTTCCAGGGACCTGGAAGGACAGTGAGTGAATTCTCCTTGTGCTAAATTGTGCTTAAAAAAAACATTTTTTCTAGGGACAGAAAACTGTAGGTAGGGAGAGTGTCAGTTTCTTTCACTGTGAAAGTCCTTGTTTCCAGGGACCTGGAAGGACAGTGAGTGAATTCTCCTTGTGCTAAATTGTGCTTAAAAAAAACATTTTTTCTAGGGACAGAAAACTGTAGGTAGGGAGAGTGTCAGTTTCTTTCACTGTCAAAGTCCTTGTTTCCAGGGACCTGGAAGGACAGTGAGTGAATTCTCCTTGTGCTAAATTGTGCTTAAAAAAAACATTTTTTCTAGGGACAGAAAACTGTAGGTAGGGAGAGTGTCAGTTTCTTTCACTGTGAAAGTCCTTGTTTCCAGGGACCTGGAAGGACAGTGAGTGAATTCTCCTTGTGCTAAATTGTGCTTAAAAAAAACATTTTTTCTAGGGACAGAAAACTGTAGGTAGGGAGAGTGTCAGTTTCTTTCACTGTCAAAGTCCTTGTTTCCAGGGACCTGGAAGGACAGTGAGTGAATTCTCCTTGTGCTAAATTGTGCTTAAAAAAAACATTTTTTCTAGGGACAGAAAACTGTAGGTAGGGAGAGTGTCAGTTTCTTTCACTGTCAAAGTCCTTGTTTCAAGGGACAGAGAAGGACACCTGAAGGTAGCCCTTATTGCTTTTTTCCCATCTCCCTGCAGGCCATCTATTAGAATGTCTGGAAGGCAAACAAGGAGAGGCAGACAGTCAGGAGGCAATAAAAGAGGGCAAGCAGGCTCTGTGTCTGGGGGCAACAGTGCTGGTCGTGGACGCGGTGCATTGTCATCAGCACATGGCCATGGGACACGCTTGTCCTTCTTTTCGGCAGCTGGACATGTTGAGCCACATCATGCCGAAGACTTGGTAGAGTGGATGACCAAGCCCTCCTCCTCCTCCTCATCCTCTCTCACCCAGGCTCAGGGTACTGGAAAAGCAGCTGCCAAAGCGTCCTCTTCCCTGGTATCAATGTCAGACTCATCATCAGTCACTCCTTCCCTAGACCCACCATGTCCTCCTCCTGAGGAGTCCCCCGAACTGTTTCAGCACAGTGTTGGGTACATGCTCCAGGAGGATGCCCAGCGTTTCGAAGGGTCTGATGATGAAACCCAGCTAGAGGAAGGCAGTAGCGTGAGAGCAGACAGAGGGGATGCTCAAGAAGGACACCAATCTGGCAGTCATGTTCCAGCAGCTGCAGCATACTGCCAGATTGGCTCCAGTGATGAGGAGGGAGGTGATGATGAGGTCACTGACTCCACGTGGGTGCCTAATAGGAGAGAGGAGGAGGATGAGGAGGAGGCACATCTCCAACGAGGCAGGATGCCCTTTGGTGGCCAGCGTAAGGGCAGTACACCGACGGAATCACACCGCAGAGCTCCGCCTGTGCAGGGCACTGCCTCTGCCCGTCATTCAAAAAGTTCTTTGGTGTGGGCCTTTTTTGAGGCTAGTGCATCAGATCGCACAGCTGCTGTTTGCAACATATGTCTCAAGCGTATATCGCGTGGCCAAAACATCAGCCGCTTGGGTACCACATGCCTGACCAGACATATGTTGACCTGCCATGCAGCTCGTTGGCAAGCCTACCTCAAAGACCCACACCAAAGAACAAAGCGGACCTCTCCTTGCACCGCATCAGCTGGGATCTCCAACCCCACTATAACTTCAGTCCTCTCTGAAACATGCACTGAGAGGAATGAAGGTGTAGAATTAGGTGTGTCACAGCCAAGTACTTGCGGCCACTCTGCTAGCAGTACACCGACGTCCGATTCTAGCAGGCAAATTTCCCTGCCCCAGCTGCTGGACCGTCGAAAGAAGTTCACTCCCAGCCATCCACATGCCCAGCGGTTGAATGCTAGCTTGGCTAAATTGCTAGCGCTTCAACTGCTGCCTTTTCAGTTGGTAGACTCGGCCCCCTTCCGTGAGTTTGTGCAATGTGCGGTTCCTCAGTGGCAGGTTCCCAAACGCCACTTTTTCTCACGGAATGCTATTCCGGCTCTCTACCGGCATGTGGAAGGCAATGTCTTGGCCTCGCTGGACAGGGCGGTCAGCGGTAAGGTGCATATTACCGCTGACTCATGGTCCAGCAGGCATGGACAGGGACGTTACCTTTCTTTCACGGCCCATTGGGTCACTCTTTTGGCAGCTGGGAAGGATGCAGGACAAGGTGCAGTAGTGTTGGAGGTTGTCCCACCGCCACGCCTCCAAAATGCTACTACTGGTTGTGACACACCTCTCTCCTCCACCCCCTCCTCTTCTTCTTCCTCCATGGCCTCTTCCTGTGGTTTGTCCTATGAACCAGCGGTGCTCCGTAGCCGTTCACGGGGCTACGCAAGTACGCAGGCAAAAAGATGCCATGCCGTGCTTGCGCTGGTGTGTTTGGGGGACAGAAGCCACACTGGGGCAGAGGTCCTGTCTGCTCTGCAGGGCCAGGCCGAGAGGTGGTTGACGCCACGCCAGCTTAAGCCAGGAATGGTGGTTTGCGACAATGGCACCAACCTCCTCTCCGCCCTCCGACAGGGACAACTGACCCATGTGCCCTGTGTGGCTCACGTCCTTAACCTGGTGGTGCAGCGGTTCTTGGGCAGGTACCCGGGCTTACAGGATGTCCTGAGGCAGGCCAGGAAAGTCTGTGTGCATTTCCGCAGATCTTATAATGCCAGTGCTCGCCTGGCTGAGCTGCAAAAGGAGTTGAACCTGCCCAAGAACCGCCTTATATGTGACATGCCCACCAGGTGGAACTCAACGTTGTCCATGCTGCAGCGGCTGCACACGCAGCAGAGGGCCATCAATGAGTACCTGTGCGACTACGGCACCAGGACAGGGTCAGGGGAGCTTGGTTTTTTTTCTCCACGCCAGTGGGGCATGATCAGGGATGCATGCACTGTCCTGGCACCATTTGAGGAGGCCACGAGGATGGTGAGCAGTGACAGTGCATGCATCAGTGACACTGTACCTCTTGTCCACCTGTTGGAGCACACGCTGCGTGGAATAATGGACAGGGCACTTGAGGCAGAACAGAGGCAGGAAGAGGAGGACTTCCTTGCCTCTCAAGGCCCCCTTTACCCAGACAGTGTTCCTTCTGTCCCACCCATCGCACAGGAAGAGGAGGAGGAGGAGGAGGAGGAGGAGGAGGAGGATTGTGTCAGCATGGAGGTGGAGGCTGGCACTCAGCATCATCAGCAGCAGTCTTTTAGGGATGATTTACAGTCCCAAGAAACCAGTGGACTTGTACGTGGCTGGGAGGAGGTGGCTGCGGATCATGTCGTCCTTAGTGACCCAGAGGACTCCGGAGCGAATGCCTCAGCAAACCTACGCTGCATGGCCTCCCTGATCCTGCAAAGTCTGCGGAAGGATCCTCGTATTCTTCGGATCAAGGAGAGGGACCATTACTGGCTGGCCACTCTCCTTGATCCACGGTACAAGGGTAAGGTTGCGGACCTTATGTTACCGTCGCAGAGGGAGCAGAGGATGAGACAACTCCGGGAGGCCTTGCAGAAAGGTCTGTGCAACGCGTTCCCAGAGACTGGGAGGTTACAAACTCCTGGTCCTGGACAACGAGTTGCTGAGGCTTCGGCCAGTCAAAGAAGGAGCGGTGGGGAAGGTGGCCGTCTGACCGATGCGTTCAGACAATTCTTTAGTCCGCAGCCCCAAAGTATGATCGGTTCCAGCAACCATCGCCAGCGTCTGATAAACATGGTGCAGGAATACCTAGGGGCAAGGTCAGACTTGGACACCTTCCCCACCGAAAATCCTCTGGCTTACTGGGTCTTGAGGATGGATCACTGGCCAGAGCTTGCACAGTATGCAATTGAGCTACTGGCCTGTCCTGCATCCAGCGTTCTTTCGGAACGCACATTCAGTGCTGCTGGAGGATTTGTCACGGATCACAGGGTGCGCCTGTCCACCGACTCGGTTGATCGACTGACTTTCATCAAGATGAACCAGTCTTGGATCACCACCAGCTACCACACACCTGATGCTGATATAACAGACTAATTGATTTTAACATGTCACATCCCTTCAAGACTGATGCTGATGCTGAGTGCCTGTGCTGTTATGTTGACTGGCTATCCTCCTCCTCCGAGTCCTCAATGATACGATTGATGATGATAGCTTGGAAGATCATTTTTGTTTATGGGTGCCGCCACCAGTGGCTAAGGCCCAATTTTTCAGCCCCTGTTTTACAGGGGCGTGTAATTACAATTTTTTTAGCAATAATTTGCCATAGGGCTCATTGCTGTGCTCCAAGTACAGTATCTGTGAGGGGTTGGAGTGTTGTGGCACCAGTGCCTAAGGCCCAATTTTTCAGCCCCTGTTTAACAGGGGCGTGTCATTACAATTTTTGAAGCAATACTTTGCAACAGGGCTCATTGCTGTGCTCCAAGTACAGTATCTGTGAGGGGTTGTAGTGTTGTGCCACCAGTGCCTAAGGCCCAATTTTTCAGCCCCTGTTCAACAGGGGCATGCAATTACAATTCTTGATCTAATAATTCACAGCAGGGTCCATTGCTGCACCCACCAAGAGTAACTCTGAGGGCTTACAGTCTTGTGGCAACGCCACCACCACCACCACCACGAAAGGCCCAATTTTTCAGCCCCTGTTCAAAAGGGGCATGTAATTACAATTCTTGATCTAATAATTCACAGCAGGGCCCATTGCTGCACCCACCAAGAGTAACTGTCAGGGCTTACAGTGTTGTGGCACCAGCACCACCATCAAAGCCCCAATTTTTACTACCACTGTTCAACAATTATATGTAATTAAAATTCCTGATATAATAGTTGACAGCAGGGCGTTCCAGCACCAACCAAGAGTAACTGAGTGCTTACAGTGTTGTGCCAACACCAACAACTAAGGGGCCTATTTCTGCAGAGTATATACGGCAGGTCCCTACTTTCAAACATCCAACTTACAAACGACTCCTACTTGCAAACGAAAGAAGACAACAGGAAGTGAGAGGAAATCTACCCCTAGAAAGGAAAATTCTCTCCTGTAAGAATAAATATGGGAGAAAGGGGTCTCATCTGTACTGATGCTTTATCAGCAATCCTTGTTTCAAGAAAAACACCACATTTCAAAAACAGTTGTCATTGGGACGGAAAGTGAGGTGAAATGTTCTGAACAGGGGCACAGACAGCAAAACAAATGTTACAGGGGTGATAACCCTTACCTATGTTTCCCAAAAAGTTTAAAAATAGATTTTTGGGCTGGAGCTACACTTCAACAATGTACCTGTTCAAAATTACAAACACATTCTACATAAGAACAAACCTACAGTCCCTGTCTTGTATGCACCGCCTGTATACGGCTGTTCAGAGTATATAGGGCCTTTTTTATTTTATGTGCGGGGTTCCCCTTAATATCCATACAAGACCCAAAGGGGCTGGTAATGGGCTGGGGTAGGGGGGGGGGGTGTTGATGGGGTAGCTATGCCATTTTTCCTAAAGATTTTCATCCATATTACCGGGACCAGACATTGCATTAAAGCCGCAAGCAGTTTTAAATGACTTTTTTCCCTTTAGAAATGTTATTTTGTGCAGGGACAGTTCTAAACACGGGAAACACGTGGCACTTCACAGGCATACTTTAGACACCCCCCAGGTACGATATTTAAAGGAATATTTGACTTTTTTTTTTCACTTTATGCATCATTAAAATGACTGCTCCCGAAAAACGACCGTTTTTAAAACTTCTTTTTGCATTGATACATGTCCCCTGATGCAGAACCCGGGTTCCCAAACCCTTTTTAGGACAATAACATGCATAATAGTTGTTATAATTAGCACTTTAGAATTCGAACGTTCGCATCCATTGTATTTAATAGGGTTCTAATGTTCGTTCGAACTTTCGGTCCGTTCGCGGGTTCTGGTGCGAACCGAACCCGGGGGTGTTCGGCTCATCACTACCCACCGCTGACATATTGTCCAGAAAACCTCGGGGTGAAGGGACCATTCCCCTGGGCATAATTGTTGGCGACTTAGAAAGTCCGCCTTCCAATTCTCCACTCCTGGAATGAATACCGCAGATATGGCTGGGACATATCTTTCTGCCCATTTCAGGATGTAATTTACTTCCCTCTGGGCTGCACGACTCCTGGTGCCACCCTGATGATTGATATATGCCACTGCTGTGGCATTGTCTGATTGAATTCTGACAGGGGACCCTTGGAGTTTGGATGTCCATGCTACTAGGGCATACCGGGCTGCTCGTATCTCTAAGAGATTGATGGGCAGGGCCTTTTCTGCATCCGACCATCTGCCCTGGAGAGACCATTGCTCCAGTACTGCTCCCCAGCCTATAAGGCTGGCATCTGTAGTGACCACCTTCCAAGAAATCGGACTGAAGGATTTCCCTTTTTCCAGATTCTGGAGAACCAACCACCAACGGAGGCTCTTGCGAACGGAAGGGGACAAGGACATTGTAAGTCTAGGGCCTGAACTTTTTTGTTCCAGGCTGACAGTATGGCCCTTTGCAAATTCCTTGAATGGAATTGACCGTAGGGTACTGCTTCGAATGATGCCACCATTTTTCCCAGCAGCCTCATGCACAGGCGTATGGACGGCTGTCTTTTTGTACCCACTAAGTGGATCAAATCTTTCAAAGACAACACCTTTCCTCGAGGCAAGAATATTTTTCTCTGGCCTGAATCCAACCTTAGCCCCAAGTATTCCAGACTTTTGACTGGTTTTTAGGGCTGACTTGTCTCGGTTGATAATCCAACCGTGAGATTCCAGATACTTGATTGTCTTGTGAACGACCACGTCTAGTTTTTTCACTGAGTGGTCTATCAGCAACAAGTCATCTAGATATGCCATTATCATTACACCTTGTGTTCTTAGATTGGCCAATAAAGGGCCAGAATTCTTGTAAACACTCGTGGTGCTGTGGCCAGACCGAAGGGTAAGGCTCTGAACTGAAAATGGCGCCCTTCTACTGCAAAGCGTAGAATTTTTTGGTGGACTGGAAAGATGGGAATGTGCAAATAAGCATCTTTGATGTCGATCGCGGCTAACCATTCCTCCCCTTGTAGGGCAGTGGCCACCGATCGGATCGACTCCATCCGGAAAGTCCTGATATACAGGAATTTGTTTAGCCCTTTTAGAATTAATATGGGCCTCACGTCCCCGTTTGCTTCGGGACTGTAAAGAGGTTTGAGTAAAACCCGAACCCCCATTCTTCCAGGGGAACCTCCATAATTACTCCTTGGAGCAATAGTTGTTCTAGTGCCGACAGGAGGGACTCTCTCTTCCGGGGATCCCTTGGCACGTTTGACCTCAAAAAATGGGAAGGAGGAGAGTCTTTTAACTCCAATCTGTATCCCAAACATACTGCGGAGAGCACTTATCTGTTCTGATCGTGTCCCGCCAGGTCTCTGCGAACAACTGGAGTCTTCCCCCCACCCGACTGAGTGGGGGCAACCCTTCAATGAATTTAACTTTGGGGGAGGTTTTGTACCTCTCCTGACCCAGGGTTTCTCATTACCCTGCGATTGTCCCTGATTTTTACCCCCGGGAATTGACCGAGGAGGCCGTCGGAACTGTTTCACAGCCGATGCCCCAGGGACTGGAGAAGCAGGCCTCTTAAAAGAGGGACCTCTAACTCTGTTTTTAACCGGCAAGAGTGTATTTTTACCGCTGGAAATTTTCTGGATATATTTGTCCAGGTCTTCCCTGAATACGCGTTCACCATGAAAATGGGACGCTAACCAGCCATTTTTTACAGGGAGCTTCAGCAGACCAGTTTTTGAGCCATAGAAGCCTACGCATATGTACTACAGACAGCGTAAGGCGGGAGGCCTGATGGATTGAATCCTTTATGGCGTCAACCGCAAAGCTTAAGGCTCTAGGTAGATCAGTTAGGACAAGGACCTGCTGATCTGGCAAGTCCCTCAAGACCTGTTTCAACTGATCCTTCACTGCTTAGCAGACCCCACTGCTGGTTGTGTCACCAAGCTTGCTGTAGAAAGAAGCAGATTTTCATAAGGACTCCAATTTTTTATCTATTGGGTTCTTGAACATTTGGACATTATCCACTGGACATGTCAGTGATTTATACACACAAGAGATGGCTGCGTCCACTGTAGGGACCTTCCATTTTTTGATGAACTTATCCTCCATGGGATAGACCACCGGAAATCTCTTGGGGGGAATAAATATTTTCTCAGGATGTTCCCCATCCTGGTAAATGAGCCCTTCCAGTAAAGGGTGAAGTGGAAAAGAACAGACAGTCTGGTGGCTTCTAGCGACCCCAACGAGGATACAGTAGTGGTTGATGGTTCCGCAAGGTGCATTTTAAATGCTGATCGGACCATGTTAGTCAGAGACTGAACCCATAATCTTTCAGCTTGAGATGCTGAGAAAGGTTCCTCCACTGTTGATTCCTCTATAACAGAATCAACCTCATCCTGATCCCCTTCAGGCAGGCCGATCCCTGTATGGGACTGTAGCTCTGCTAACAGGCACTCTGAAGGAGGAGACGGAGATCGGGCGCGCTTTCCCTGACAGGGAGGCAGCGATCAATGTTGACAATCTCTCTCTAATCCTCCCAGAGCTGAGGAAAAAACCTCCTCTGTTACATACACAGGAGCAGGTGAACTGAGGACAGCCACAGTACCAAGTACCCCTGCGGGGTCTCTACGGTCACTTACCTCTGAATTTTCAGGGGAGACTGGTGCAGCAGAAGCATGCCCAAGATCCTCAGAGCCCGATGAGACCCCCTTTGCTTCCTGGAAGATTCAGTTCCGGAGCTTCTGGACGGCATATTCCTAAGCCTAAAGCTGAGGTATTCCAGCCGTAAAAACACCACTTTTACTGAGAATAGTCTAGCACAATTGCTGCTATATAACAGTTGGTGTCTACTAAAGTGCCTTTCTAGGGGATGCCTGCATCAACCGCCTCTGTGTGCCTTTTTACTGTTGCTAGCTCTGTCTGTGCACTTCAATAGCCAGCTGTGATTGTGCTTTAAAACACGCTGGACGCCCGCACATGCGCAGTAGCGCCGCGGCGCACACCGAGCGTCATCCACCCGCTCCGCCCCTTTTTCCAGATCGCCTCTATATATTAGAGGCGCGTGCACGCGCGCGGGCACGTGCTCCTTCGGCGCCTTTTTTGAAAAAAATAAGGAGCTAGATGGGAGCCAGGGTCCCTGCCGCAGGGCCCGGGGATGGATGAGCGCAGCAACAGGGCAGAGGAGACAGCTTCCCAGCAGAGAACTTACCAACTGCCTGGATTTGATTTTGGAAGAAAAAAATCCACATTACAAGAAAAAGAACCATAGCGCCCTCTAGTGTCTAACACAGGTACTGCGGTCTTACACATTTTTTTTTTTTTTCTTGCCTACTATTAAAATTTTTACATTTTCTCAGTAGTAACAGGCATACTGTCAGGGAAATCCGTCCAACAGTGCCAATCAGCGCCCAATGCGCACGCGCAGCGGAATGATGCTTCCGCGCATGCGCGTGCGCGGGACGGCGCTTCTACGTTTTCGGGTGCGCGCGCAGACGCAGCGGCGCGCGCGCATGCGCGGCGGCGCACCAATAGGAATCCAGGCGGGCCTATTTAAAGAGACCCAGTTGCACTGACAAGTTGCTGGTTTGTCAGCTTTCCTGTATTCCCAAGACTCTGGAAAACTATCCTAAAAATCTCCTTGTGACCCGGACTGGCTTGACTCCTCTGATCTCTCTCCTGGACCTGACCCTCGGCTTGTGATACGGACTTCTGCCTTCTCCTGTGTTTGACCCTCGGCCTGTGACTCGGATCTGCTGCCTGTCTCCAATCCTTGACCTCTGGCCTGTACCTTTTGGACTTCCGCATTTCCTTTGAACCCCTGCCGGGTTCCCGGTACTCTCTGGACTTGTTACCTTTTACTGTGTTTGACCCCCAGCCGGGACCGTTACCTAGCCATTACAACCCGGACTCAACCTGCACCGGCTTCCATTATCTCCTGCTGTTTGAACTTTACCAATCCGGCTAGTTCCTGCTTGAAGCCTGTTCTTCAGTCTACTCAGCTCTGCCGGACCGTCTACAAATACCCACCACCTGCCGGTAGCCAGTGCCGCTTCTCGCCATCCACTCCCTGTCTCAACTCCAGGGGGTGGAGTGCGTCAAGTCGCAAAGGTGAACCACTCTCGGCATCTCGGCCTCGGTAAGTACATACCCTTACAGTACAAACCAGCCAGATGTCTGAGGCCGACAGGGTGCGTTCACCGTTCGAGATCCTATGTCAGCAAGTCACTGCACTAACCGACGCGGTTCAGAAATTACAAGAAGGTTATGTCCAAATGGATGGCCGCTTTCAGCTACTCACTGGAGCTACAGGACCAGCATCACCAGCTGATACCATTGCCAATGTTGCCTCCACGTCTCAAAATCAGGCAAATCCCACCGTAGTAATGGCTACCCCTGAACCCAGGGTCCCCCTGCCTGAGCGATTTTCTGGCGTCCGTAAGAAATATCGGGCTTTCAAAAACGCATGTTCTCTTTATTTCGCCCTTCAACCCAGGACTTTCTCTTCAGAAGTGGTAAAGGTGGGGTTCGTCATCTCCCTTCTAACCGACGAACCTCAGGCCTGGGCCCATGGCCTGATGGAGCAAAGCAGCCCCATACTAGATTCCGTGGACACCTTCTTCGAGAGTATGGCGCAGCTGTATGACGATCCTCAGCGATCAGCTACAGCTGAGTCTGTTCTCCACAGTTTAACCCAGGGGAGAAGGCCGGTGGAGGACTACACGGCAGAATTCCGGAAATGGTCAGCTGACACTGGCTGGAATGAGACGGCCCTTAAATACCAATATCGCCAAGGACTGTCTGAGGCTCTTAAGGACGAGCTGGCCAGGATTGGTGTTCCAACTACTCTGGAAGATCTGATCCAGTCTGTCACTCAGCTTGACAGACGCCTCCGGGAGCGGCGTTCTGAGCGTTTCCAGACTACCCGTCCAAACTGGACTTTGCCCCGATCAGCTTCTGCCTATCCACCCATCCAAGTTCCTACAGCATCTTCTCCCCCCGAGCCTGAACCCATGCAGCTTGGTCTAGTTCGTCCTCCCCTTTCTCCTGAGGAAAAGCAGCGCAGGCGTCAGGCCAATCTGTGTCTTTACTGCGGGGGTACTGGCCATTTCCTTCGGAGCTGCCCAGTGAGACCTAGTAAGTGTACCCTCAAAGACACTTTGAACTACCCAGTTTCTGGCTTACCACAGACTTATGTTGTTCTTTCTATTTCTCTACAGCTACCAACAGGAGCAACCCGCCTACCGGCGATTATTGATTCAGGAGCCTGCAGCTGCTTTCTGGACTCTTCACTTGCTTCCCAACTTCACTTTCCTCTGCAAACCAAGGACCGTTATCTTCAGGTTCGTCTGGCGGATGGATCCCTGCCTCGTTCAGGGGTAATTACGCAAGAAACAAGACCCGTCCTTGCTATCACGGATTCAGGCCACCAAGAATACCTTCGATTTGACCTCATCTCATCTCCCATGTTTCCCATCATCCTGGGCCTTCCCTGGTTACAAGCACATGAGCCTCATATAAACTGGGCCAAGAGGCAAGTTAACTTCACTTCTTCATATTGTTCTCAACACTGTCTTTCCGCACTTCCAACTGCCTGTGCTACTTTAACCCCTCAACCGGATAACCTACCACATGTTCCATCAGCATACTTAGGATTCCAGGACGTCTTCGACAAACGGCAGGCCGACCGCCTACCTCCACATCGTCCCTACGATTGTCCCATCGACCTTCTGCCTGGCTCCAAAATTCCATTCGGCCGCATCTTCCCCTTGTCCGAATCTGAGTTGAAGACCCTCAAGTCTTACATTGAGGAAAATCTGGAAAAGAAATTCATTCGACCCTCTTCTTCCCCAGCCGGTGCCGGAATCTTTTTCGTTGAAAAGAAAGACGGGACTCTGAGGCCCTGCATCGACTATAGGGAATTAAATAAAATTACTATTAAAAATAGATACCCGCTTCCTCTCATCCCGGAGTTGTTCCAACGATTCCGATCAGCTCGGATCTTCTCTAAACTGGACCTTCGAGGGGCCTACAACCTCATCCGGATCAGGGCTGGAGACGAATGGAAGACGGCTTTTAGATCTAGATTCGGTCATTTCGAATACTTGGTCATGCCATTCGGGCTTTGCAACGCCCCGGCTACTTTCCAGCACCTGGTCAATGACATTTTCCGTGAACACCTGGACGATTTCCTAGTAGTCTACTTAGACGATATTCTTATTTTTTCGTCCTCCCTTGAACTGCACCGAATCCATGTCATCAAGGTCCTCACTATTCTCCGAGAACATAGACTTTACCTCAAGGCCGAGAAATGTGACTTTGAGAAAACCACGGTGCAATTTTTGGGATTTATTATTTCTACCAATGGGGTCGCAATGGACCCGCAGAAAGTCAAAGCTATCCAGGAATGGCCAGCCCCAACAGACAAGAAAGGGGTACAACGATTTATAGGTTTCGCCAATTTCTACAGGAGGTTCATTGTGGGGTTCTCCTCTATTGTGGCGCCTATAACCCAATTGACACGCCAGGGCTACCGCTTTCACTGGTCACCGGAAGCTCAAGATGCCTTCGATAAACTAAAAAATGCATTCACATCGGCACCTGTATTGAAGCATCCAGATCCGCTACTGCCGTTTACGCTGGAAGTAGATGCTTCAGAGTCAGCCACTGGGGCCATCCTCTCTCAAAGGCAGGGCCCCAAATCCCTTCTTCATCCAGTAGCCTTTGCCTCTCGTAAACTAACTTCTCCGGAACGTAATTATGACGTCGGTGACCGGGAACTATTAGCTATCAAATTCGCCCTGGAAGAATGGCGATACCTTCTGGAGGGAGCTCCTCACCCCGTCATGATATTCACGGATCATAAGAATCTAGAATATCTGAGAACAGCAAAACGTCTTCGACCCAGACAAGCCCGATGGGCCCTCTTCTTCACTCGGTTTAACTTTCATATCTCTTATAGGCCCGGTTCCAAGAACGTGAAGGCGGATGCCCTCTCTAGGATGTTTCCCGAGACCCCTCAAGCAGAGGAACCAAGTACCATCCTATCAGCACAAAACTTTCTGCTCATCCCACAGGCTGATCTACTAACCTCCATAAGAGCCGCCTCTAAGCATTGTCCTGACCAAGTAACCTCTTCCTTGGAGAAGCGTAATGACTTGTTCTGGTCCCAAGGTAAAGTCTTCGTCCCTCTGGAAACAAGGCAACTGACTCTGAAAACTTTCCACGACCACAAACTAGCTGGTCACTTTGGAACCAAAAAGACCATGGAACTAATCTCTCGCTCCTTCTGGTGGCCTGGTTGGAGACAAGATTGCAAGTCCTATGTTGCCTCCTGTACCCGTTGCCAACGGTATAAGGGACCCAAAACCAAGAGTTGGGGACTACTCAAACCTTTGCCTATCCCTGAACGTCCGTGGGCAGATGTGTCCATGGACTTCATTGTAGATCTACCGCCCTCTGGAGGTTTTACCACGATTCTGGTCGTAATTGACCGCCTCTCCAAAATGGCACACTTCGTGCCCATGATTGGTACTCCCTCTGCTGCAGATACAGCCAAAGCCTTCTTTCAGGAGATAATCAGGCTCCATGGAGTGCCTAAAAGCATCACCTCTGACAGAGGCGTTCAATTCACGGCGAAATTCTGGAAGGAACTTTGCAAATCTTTAGAAATCAAAATTTGCCTATCATCGGCATATCACCCCCAGAGCAACGGACAGACAGAGAGAACCAATCAAACCCTAGAACAATATCTCCGTTGTTTTTGCTCAGCCTCACAAGATGATTGGTCCTCCCTATTATCCTACGCTGAATTTGCATATAATAACTCGGTGCATTCAGCCACCAGTCAAACTCCTTTTTGGGCCAACTTTGGCTTCCATCCTTCCTTCCTCCCTGATGACATTTCGGAGAGCTCTGTTCCTGCTGTTCAAGATCGGATAGCCTTTGTTCAATAGGGATGAGCTTCGTGTTCGAGTCGAACATACGTTCGACTCGAACATCGGCTGTTCGATCGTTCGACGAAGATCGAACGATTTGGGCCGTTCGCGCCAAATTCGAGTGACGCGAACGGCCCACAATGCACTACGCCATCGCAGTGTCATCCAGGCGCTGTGATTGGCCAAGCATGCACTGTGACCCCGCATGCTTGGCCAATCACAGCGCCGGCAGCGAGGAGAGCAATGATTGGCCACAGGCAGGATGCCTGTGGCCAATTATTGCTGAGGGTGTTTAGTACACGCCCCACACTATAAAAGGCCGCCAGCACGGCGGCCTAGTGTAGTGTGTTCCGGAGCAGGGATAGAGCAGCATAGGCAGGGACAGTGACTTTTATTTCTTTCTTGCTTAACCTGGATTCCTTTAGTTTAGGGAAAGAGAAGGATAGGTAGGGAGAGTGTCAGTGTGTTTTGTGCTTGTGCTATATTGTGCTTAAAAAAAACATTTTTTCTAGGGACAGAAAACTGTAGGTAGGGAGAGTGTGTCAGTTTCTTTCACTGTCAAAGTCCTTGTTTCCAGGGACCTGGAAGGACAGTGAGTGAATTCTCCTTGTGCTAAATTGTGCTTAAAAAAAACATTTTTTCTAGGGACAGAAAACTGTAGGTATGGAGAGTGTGTCAGTTTCTTTCACTGTCAAAGTCCTTGTTTCCAGGGACCTGGAAGGACAGTGAGTGAATTCTCCTTGTGCTAAATTGTGCTTAAAAAAAACATTTTTTCTAGGGACAGAAAACTGTAGGTAGGGAGAGTGTGTCAGTTTCTTTCACTGTCAAAGTCCTTGTTTCCAGGGACCTGGAAGGACAGTGAGTGAATTCTCCTTGTGCTAAATTGTGCTTAAAAAAAACATTTTTTCTAGGGACAGAAAACTGTAGGTAGGGAGAGTGTGTCAGTTTCTTTCACTGTCAAAGTCCTTGTTTCCAGGGACCTGGAAGGACAGTGAGTGAATTCTCCTTGTGCTAAATTGTGCTTAAAAAAAACATTTTTTCTAGGGACAGAAAACTGTAGGTAGGGAGAGTGTGTCAGTTTCTTTCACTGTCAAAGTCCTTGTTTCCAGGGACCTGGAAGGACAGTGAGTGAATTCTCCTTGTGCTAAATTGTGCTTAAAAAAAACATTTTTTCTAGGGACAGAAAACTGTAGGTAGGGAGAGTGTGTCAGTTTCTTTCACTGTCAAAGTCCTTGTTTCCAGGGACCTGGAAGGACAGTGAGTGAATTCTCCTTGTGCTAAATTGTGCTTAAAAAAAACATTTTTTCTAGGGACAGAAAACTGTAGGTAGGGAGAGTGTGTCAGTTTCTTTCACTGTCAAAGTCCTTGTTTCCAGGGACCTGGAAGGACAGTGAGTGAATTCTCCTTGTGCTAAATTGTGCTTAAAAAAAACATTTTTTCTAGGGACAGAAAACTGTAGGTAGGGAGAGTGTGTCAGTTTCTTTCACTGTCAAAGTCCTTGTTTCCAGGGACCTGGAAGGACAGTGAGTGAATTCTCCTTGTGCTAAATTGTGCTTAAAAAAAACATTTTTTCTAGGGACAGAAAACTGTAGGTAGGGAGAGTGTGTCAGTTTCTTTCACTGTCAAAGTCCTTGTTTCCAGGGACCTGGAAGGACAGTGAGTGAATTCTCCTTGTGCTAAATTGTGCTTAAAAAAAACATTTTTTCTAGGGACAGAAAACTGTAGGTAGGGAGAGTGTGTCAGTTTCTTTCACTGTCAAAGTCCTTGTTTCCAGGGACCTGGAAGGACAGTGAGTGAATTCTCCTTGTGCTAAATTGTGCTTAAAAAAAACATTTTTTCTAGGGACAGAAAACTGTAGGTAGGGAGAGTGTGTCAGTTTCTTTCACTGTCAAAGTCCTTGTTTCCAGGGACAGAGAAGGACACCTGAAGGTAGCCCTTATTGCTTTTTTCCCATCTCCCTGCAGGCCATCTATTAGAATGTCTGGAAGGCAAACAAGGAGAGGCAGACAGTCAGGAGGCAATAAAAGAGGGCAAGCAGGCTCTGTGTCTGGGGGCAACAGTGCTGGTCGTGGACGCGGTGCATTGTCATCAGCACATGGCCATGGGACACGCTTGTCCTTCTTTTCGGCAGCTGGACATGTTGAGCCACATCATGCCGAAGACTTGGTAGAGTGGATGACCAAGCCCTCCTCCTCCTCCTCATCCTCTCTCACCCAGGCTCAGGGTACTGGAAAAGCAGCTGCCAAAGCGTCCTCTTCCCTGGTATCAATGTCAGACTCATCATCAGTCACTCCTTCCCTAGACCCACCATGTCCTCCTCCTGAGGAGTCCCCCGAACTGTTTCAGCACAGTGTTGGGTACATGCTCCAGGAGGATGCCCAGCGTTTCGAAGGGTCTGATGATGAAACCCAGCTAGAGGAAGGCAGTAGCGTGAGAGCAGACAGAGGGGATGCTCAAGAAGGACACCAATCTGGCAGTCATGTTCCAGCAGCTGCAGCATACTGCCAGATTGGCTCCAGTGATGAGGAGGGAGGTGATGATGAGGTCACTGACTCCACGTGGGTGCCTAATAGGAGAGAGGAGGAGGAGGAGGATGAGGAGGAGGCACATCTCCAACGAGGCAGGATGCCCTTTGGTGGCCAGCGTAAGGGCAGTACACCGACGGAATCACACCGCAGAGCTCCGCCTGTGCAGGGCGCTGCCTCTGCCCGTCATTCAAAAAGTTCTTTGGTGTGGGCCTTTTTTGAGGCTAGTGCATCAGATCGCACAGCTGCTGTTTGCAACATATGTCTCAAGCGTATATCGCGTGGCCAAAACATCAGCCGCTTGGGTACCACATGCCTGACCAGACATATGTTGACCTGCCATGCAGCTCGTTGGCAAGCCTACCTCAAAGACCCACACCAAAGAACAAAGCGGACCTCTCCTTGCACCGCATCAGCTGGGATCTCCAACCCCACTATAACTTCAGTCCTCTCTGAAACATGCACTGAGAGGAATGAAGGTGTAGAATTAGGTGTGTCACAGCCAAGTACTTGCGGCCACTCTGCTAGCAGTACACCGACGTCCGATTCTAGCAGGCAAATTTCCCTGCCCCAGCTGCTGGACCGTCGAAAGAAGTTCACTCCCAGCCATCCACATGCCCAGCGGTTGAATGCTAGCTTGGCTAAATTGCTAGCGCTTCAACTGCTGCCTTTTCAGTTGGTAGACTCGGCCCCCTTCCGTGAGTTTGTGCAATGTGCGGTTCCTCAGTGGCAGGTTCCCAAACGCCACTTTTTCTCACGGAAGGCTATTCCGGCTCTCTACCGGCATGTGGAAGGCAATGTCTTGGCCTCGCTGGACAGGGCGGTCAGCGGTAAGGTGCATATTACCGCTGACTCATGGTCCAGCAGGCATGGACAGGGACGTTACCTTTCTTTCACGGCCCATTGGGTCACTCTTTTGGCAGCTGGGAAGGATGCAGGACAAGGTGCAGTAGTGTTGGAGGTTGTCCCACCGCCACGCCTCCAAAATGCTACTACTGGTTGTGACACACCTCTCTCCTCCACCCCCTCCTCTTCTTCTTCCTCCATGGCCTCTTCCTGTGGTTTGTCCTATGAACCAGCGGTGCTCCGTAGCCGTTCACGGGGCTACGCAAGTACGCAGGCAAAAAGATGCCATGCCGTGCTTGCGCTGGTGTGTTTGGGGGACAGAAGCCACACTGGGGCAGAGGTCCTGTCTGCTCTGCAGGGCCAGGCCGAGAGGTGGTTGACGCCACGCCAGCTTAAGCCAGGAATGGTGGTTTGCGACAATGGCACCAACCTCCTCTCCGCCCTCCGACAGGGACAACTGACCCATGTGCCCTGTGTGGCTCACGTCCTTAACCTGGTGGTGCAGCGGTTCTTGGGCAGGTACCCGGGCTTACAGGATGTCCTGAGGCAGGCCAGGAAAGTCTGTGTGCATTTCCGCAGATCTTATAATGCCAGTGCTCGCCTGGCTGAGCTGCAAAAGGAGTTGAACCTGCCCAAGAACCGCCTTATATGTGACATGCCCACCAGGTGGAACTCAACGTTGGCCATGCTGCAGCGGCTGCACACGCAGCAGAGGGCCATCAATGAGTACCTGTGCGACTACGGCACCAGGACAGGGTCAGGGGAGCTTGGTTTTTTTTCTCCACGCCAGTGGGGCATGATCAGGGATGCATGCTCTGTCCTGGCACCATTTGAGGAGGCCACGAGGATGGTGAGCAGTGACAGTGCATGCATCAGTGACACTGTACCTCTTGTCCACCTGTTGGAGCACACGCTGCGTGGAATAATGGACAGGGCACTTGAGGCAGAACAGAGGCAGGAAGAGGAGGACTTCCTTGCCTCTCAAGGCCCCCTTTACCCAGACAGTGTTCCTTCTGTCCCACCCATCGCACAGGAAGAGGAGGAGGAGGAGGAGGAGGAGGAGGAGGAGGATTGTGTCAGCATGGAGGTGGAGGCTGGCACTCAGCATCATCAGCAGCAGTCTTTTAGGGATGATTTACAGTCCCAAGAAACCAGTGGACTTGTACGTGGCTGGGAGGAGGTGGCTGTGGATCATGTCGTCCTTAGTGACCCAGAGGACTCCGGAGCGAATGCCTCAGCAAACCTACGCTGCATGGCCTCCCTGATCCTGCAAAGTCTGCGGAAGGATCCTCGTATTCTTCGGATCAAGGAGAGGGACCATTACTGGCTGGCCACTCTCCTTGATCCACGGTACAAGGGTAAGGTTGCGGACCTTATGTTACCGTCGCAGAGGGAGCAGAGGATGAGACAACTCCGGGAGGCCTTGCAGAAAGGTCTGTGCAACGCGTTCCCAGAGACTGGGAGGTTACAAACTCCTGGTCCTGGACAACGAGTTGCTGAGGCTTCGGCCAGTCAAAGAAGGAGCGGTGGGGAAGGTGGCCGTCTGACCGATGCGTTCAGACAATTCTTTAGTCCGCAGCCCCAAAGTATGATCGGTTCCAGCAACCATCGCCAGCGTCTGATAAACATGGTGCAGGAATATCTAGGGGCAAGGTCAGACTTGGACACCTTCCCCACCGAAAATCCTCTGGCTTACTGGGTCTTGAGGATGGATCACTGGCCAGAGCTTGCACAGTATGCAATTGAGCTACTGGCCTGTCCTGCATCCAGCGTTCTTTCGGAACGCACATTCAGTGCTGCTGGAGGATTTGTCACGGATCACAGGGTGCGCCTGTCCACCGACTCGGTTGATCGACTGACTTTCATCAAGATGAACCAGTCTTGGATCACCACCAGCTACCACACACCTGATGCTGATATAACAGACTAATTGATTTTAACATGTCACATCCCTTCAAGACTGATGCTGATGCTGAGTGCCTGTGCTGTTATGTTGACTGGCTATCCTCCTCCTCCGAGTCCTCAATGATACGATTGATGATGATAGCTTGGAAGATCATTTTTGTTTATGGGTGCCGCCACCAGTGGCTAAGGCCCAATTTTTCAGCCCCTGTTTTACAGGGGCGTGTAATTACATTTTTTTTAGCAATAATTTGCCATAGGGCTCATTGCTGTGCTCCAAGTACAGTATCTGTGAGGGGTTGGAGTGTTGTGGCACCAGTGCCTAAGGCCCAATTTTTCAGCCCCTGTTTAACAGGGGCGTGTCATTACAATTTTTGAAGCAATACTTTGCAACAGGGCTCATTGCTGTGCTCCAAGTACAGTATCTGTGAGGGGTTGTAGTGTTGTGCCACCAGTGCCTAAGGCCCAATTTTTCAGCCCCTGTTCAACAGGGGCATGCAATTACAATTCTTGATCTAATAATTCACAGCAGGGTCCATTGCTGCACCCACCAAGAGTAACTCTGAGGGCTTACAGTCTTGTGGCAACGCCACCACCACCACCACCACGAAAGGCCCAATTTTTCAGCCCCTGTTCAAAAGGGGCATGTAATTACAATTCTTGATCTAATAATTCACAGCAGGGCCCATTGCTGCACCCACCAAGAGTAACTGTCAGGGCTTACAGTGTTGTGGCACCAGCACCACCATCAAAGCCCCAATTTTTACTACCACTGTTCAACAATTATATGTAATTAAAATTCCTGATATAATAGTTGACAGCAGGGCGTTCCAGCACCAACCAAGAGTAACTGAGTGCTTACAGTGTTGTGCCAACACCAACAACTAAGGGGCCTATTTCTGCAGAGTATATACGGCAGGTCCCTACTTTCAAACATCCAACTTACAAACGACTCCTACTTGCAAACGAAAGAAGACAACAGGAAGTGAGAGGAAATCTACCCCTAGAAAGGAAAATTCTCTCCTGTAAGAATAAATATGGGAGAAAGGGGTCTCATCTGTACTGATGCTTTATCAGCAATCCTTGTTTCAAGAAAAACACCACATTTCAAAAACAGTTGTCATTGGGACGGAAAGTGAGGTGAAATGTTCTGAACAGGGGCACAGACAGCAAAACAAATGTTACAGGGGTGATAACCCTTACCTATGTTTCCCAAAAAGTTTAAAAATAGATTTTTGGGCTGGAGCTACACTTCAACAATGTACCTGTTCAAAATTACAAACAGATTCTACATAAGAACAAACCTACAGTCCCTGTCTTGTATGCACCGCCTGTATACGGCTGTTCAGAGTATATAGGGCCTTTTTTATTTTATGTGCGGGGTTCCCCTTAATATCCATACAAGACCCAAAGGGGCTGGTAATGGGCTGGGGTGGGGGGGGGTCATGGGGTAGCTATGCCATTTTTCTTAAAGAATTTCATCCATATTACCGGGACCAGACATTACATTAAAGCCGCAAGCAGTTTTAAATGGCTTTTTTTTCCTTTAGAAGTGTCATTTTGTGCAGGGACAGTTCTAAACACGGGAAACACGTGGCACTTCACAGGCATACTTTAGACACCCCCCAGGTACGATATTTAAAGGAATATTTGACTTTTTTTTTTTCACTTTATGCATCATTAAAATGACTGCTCCCGAAAAACGACCGTTTTTAAAACTTCTTTTTGCATTGATACATGTCCCCTGGTGCAGAACCCGGGTTCCCAAACCCTATTTATGACAATAACATGCATAATAGTTGTTATAATTAGCACTTTAGAATTCGAACGTTCGCATCCATTGTATTTAATAGGGTTCTAATGTTCGTTCGAACTTTCGGTCCGTTCGCGGGTTCTGGTGCGAACCGAACCCGGGGGTGTTCGGCTCATCACTATTGTTCAATCTAATTTTCTGAGACTCCAGGAAATGATGCAAAACGCCCAGGAGTCTTACAAGAGATACTATGACAAGGGTAGGAAGGAAAATCCAGTCTTCAAAGTTGGGGAGGAAGTATGGCTCTCCGCCACCAACCTCAAATTGCCGATCCCTTCACGGAAATTGGGACCAAGATTTATAGGCCCTTTCAAAATCAAGCGAGTAATCAACCCTGTGGCCTTTGAATTGGCACTGCCCGACTCCTACAGGATACACCCGGTCTTCCACACGTCTCTGTTGAAACCGGTAGTCTCCAGCTCCTTCCCGGGAAGGGATGAGCCACCTCCTCCACCTGTGGAGGTTGATGGTGAAAACGAGTACGTGGTGGAATCTATCCTGGGCTGCAGGAAAAGAGGCAGGCAGCTACAGTATTTAATCAAATGGAAGGGGTATCCCCCGGAGGACAACTCTTGGGAACCATCTAGGAACCTACATGCTCCCCGCCTAATTAGAGTCTTTCACCAGGAACATCCCGAGTTGATGTCTAGTCTGGGCGTCCGGAGTCCGCCCCTAGGAGGGGGGCACTGTCAGGGAAATCCGTCCAACAGTGCCAATCAGCGCCCAATGCGCACGCGCGGCTGAATGATGCTTCCGCGCATGCGCGTGCGCGGGACGGCGCTTCTACGTTCTCGGGTGCACGCGCCGACACCCGCGGGGCACGCACCAATAGGAATCCAGGCGGGCCTATTTAAAGAGACCCAGTTGCACTGACAAGTTGCTGGTTTGTCAGCTTTCCTGTATTCCCAAGACTCTGGAAAACTATCCTGAAAATCTCCTTGTGACCCGGACTGGCTTGACTCCTCTGATCTCTCTCCTGGACCTGACCCTCGGCTTGTGATACGGACTTCTGCCTTCTCCTGTGTTTGACCCTCGGCCTGTGACTCGGATCTGCTGCCTGTCTCCAATCCTTGACCTCTGGCCTGTACCTTTTGGACTTCCGCGTTTCCTTTGAACCCCTGCCGGGTTCCCGGTACTCTCTGGACTTGTTACCTTTTACTGTGTTTGACCCCCAGCCGGGACCGTTACCTAGCCATTACAACCCGGATTCAACCTGCACCGGCTTCCATTATCTCCTGCTGTTTGAACTTTACCAATCCGGCTAGTTCCTGCTTGAAGCCTGTTCTTCAGTCTACTCAGCTCTGCCGGACCGTCTACAAATACCCACCACCTGCCGGTAGCCGGTGCCGCTTCTCGCCATCCACTCCCTGTCTCAACTCCAGGGGGTGGAGTGCGTCAAGTCGCAAAGGTGAACCACTTTCGGCATCTCGGCCTCGGTAAGTACATACCCTTACACATACACAGAATATTAGCGGGAATACCTTAGGTAACAGGCAGAAAGACAAAATAGGCTTGGGGGTCCCCCAATAGAACCAAGTTCCTGAGGGCCCCCACTTACCTTTTCCTCGCCGCAGGACTCTGTTTGGTCCACAGAAGCCCAAACTTCACCTATCACGGCAGGCATTGTAATTAAACCTTCAGGGACCGGGTTCCCAAGGATTCCACTCCCCTGGACCTGTATAGCACCCTGCACAGAAAACATCTTGGTCGTGGGTATGACCAGAGCTCTGGATCCCAGGGTCCAGCCCTCCTAAGAGAGGCATTACAGGCAAAACCTTGCTCTTCTCTTTGCAAGGCCCGGGTACCGACCGTTTAGCTATGAAGCTTTTTTGGTCAGATCCGGAATAGCTTACTGAGGCCCAAAAGAACCTGTACGCAAGCTCAGTGAAAAACACATGTTACTTCTTGGCCAACACCTTAGACACTGGCAAAAAACTGAGGTGCTCCCGGATGGGAGGGGCTTATATAGGGGAGGGTACTTCCGGTTTTGGAAGTTGCCAGTGCCAGCACCTGAAGGTATCTATATAACCCACATAGTAATGACTATGTCGCTCTGTGTCCCGTGATGTACGAGAAAGAAAAACATTTAGAAGGTAAATCAAAGGAAAAGGTAAGTGAACCAACAATGCACTAGCTTAAAGGAACCTATTTAGAAAATAAAAAACAAACCTTTACAACCCCTTTAACTTTTTTTATTGCTAAGGTTAGAAAACATTCAACAATCACTATTTCTTTCCCCAAGATGAGCTAGTACTGGGGAAATGTATGTGCACTCTAGAGCAGTGTTTCTCAACTCCAGTCCTCAAGGCACCCCAACGGGTCATGTTTTCAGGCTTTCCATTATTTTGCACAGGTGATTTGATCAGTTTCACTGCCTTAGTAATTACCACACCTGTTTCATCTGAGGGAAATCCTGAAAACATGACCTGTTGGGGTGCCTTGAGGACTGGAGTTGAGAAACACTGCTCTAGAGGCATAAATAAAGATGAGCTAAACAAACTTTTTTTATGGTTATGAGCATTCCAGCTATCACGGGTGGCTGAGGGTGGTTGGGTCATGCCATCACATCCAACTGGCTTCCTTTGTCAATTGCTAATGAATTTGATGGCAATAAATAAGTGCCATACTAACAGTTTCTAGTGGGCCTTTGCCCTACTTTTTTACTTTGATACTGGCCCTGACAGGACAATTTGTAGATTGGATATCTCCTTACTTCTTGCTGAGTTTGCTAAACCACTGTCTGGGTGAGAGGATTATGGAGAATGGCCTTGATTGCTTGGTGTCTCCAAAAGTTGTGAAATGTATACTCAAAAAGCATTTGCTTTTTCCGTGACCTCTGCACAATATTGAAATTCTGAATAAAATCTGAATATATATATATTTTTTCAGAGCTTCAGAATAGAAAATACATTTTTTTAAACCATGCTGCAGTGCTTAAATAAAAATTTCAGTCGTGGATATTTTTAAAATTTTTGTAAAAATATCCATACCTGGGATTCTTCCCAAAGGTTTTCAATTTAGGTTCAGTTTTACAAAGAGCTATTTTTGCAATTTATAAGTGTCAAGGAGAAAAACAGGACAGCAAAAACAGCTGTATTATTAGAGGCCATAGGCATAAATCAGTATAATTTCAGTTGAATAAACAGCAATAGAGTTGTCTGTTGGCGAATCATACATGATCACATCTTTGAGTTGACAGGAGGCTTGGATGGCTTGAGTATTTGTAGCCATCCTGCTGGGAACTCTTTATGGCCCTGTCTTTTCAAGGTTGAGTCTGTTGCATGGCCAATCTCTTTCGAGCTTATCAGACTCTTAAAAATGTGTAATTAAATATTTTGAACCTCTTGGCAGATATCATAGAATGCCAGTATTTTTCACAATGCAGATTGTAAACATACATTCCATGCATTAATAATGTTTTTCTGTGCAAGTGGAAGATAAGATTTACTGAGACCGATATGGAGGGGTAGGTCTATTATAATGCAATCATTCAGAATGTCTGCTCCGCTTGAGAACAATGTTGTTTGGTGAACTTTGAAAGAAAAGTTAAGATAAAATTGTTGAGCTGGTAGAATCTAGCCATCTTAATTAGATGTCTGATCCCTTCAGGAATTTCTAGCTGCTACCTCAATCATCACGTGGGAAGGGAGAGGAGGGAGAATTACTGTAAAGGAATATGTGTCATAGAGGAAAAATGTACCAAGCAGAAAAATAACCGTTCTTGGTGTATGAACAGTTATATCTAAAGCTTACCATAAATAGCTCAGATTTTTTTTTTCCAGCCAGCCGGCTGAAAAAAAAAATCAGTTTCCACATCCACATAATCAAGGTGGATGGGGAATTCTCTGCACGGTGCTATTGCATTCTGACAGCAGGGGACTCCTCCATTGTCAAAATACATAGATCAGCGCTGCAACCACTAATTGAGTGGCTTTTTCCCAACAGGTCTGTTCAACCGAAGTTGATAGATTGACTTCTATTGAGCGGCAGTGGCCACACATCACATGGATTGAATTTGGCCGGTCTCTGCTGAACTGGCCAATTGGACACGATTTACCTTTTCAACATGTTTGAACAGACAAGCTTTAGATTGTGATTAAAAAATTGCCTACAGGTAATACACTTGTACAAATCACACAGTGTATTTGTTTTTATCATCAAGAAAAACAAAAAATGTGGATTTGTCATATGGAATAAGTAAGTACACCCTGCATTTACCACCATTCCATGAATTCAGGGTGGCAATGATTAAAACCTCCTTAGGGTGAGTGAGTGAGTGAGTGAATAACTTGTATAGCGCTACAAATGCGAACTAAATTGCCTCAAGGCGCTTTGGAAATGACGTCCTGAATCTTCAGAAGAGGTGGGTCTTGAGTTTTTTCCTGAAGGCCCGATGGTTTTCTTCCATACGGATGTCCGTGGGTAGAGCATTCCATAGCCGTGGTCCTTGGACTGCAAATCTTCTTTCTCCATTTGATTTGTAGCAGGCCTTGGGGATGTGGAGGAGGTTTTGGTTGGTTGATCAGAGAATGCGATTGGGGATGTAGTGTTTTATCTTCTCGCATAAATATTGTGGAGCGTTTCCTTGTGTGCACTTGTGAGTGAGACAGAGGGTTTTGAATGTGATCCGATCCTTTACGGTTAGCCAATGCAGGGTCCTTAGTGAAGGGGTGATGGATTCCCAGGGTTTTTTCCCTGTTACCAGTCTGGCTGCCGTGTTCTGGATGACTTGTAGGCGCAAAATCTCATATTTAGGTAGTCCTATGTAGAGGGAGTTTGCGTAGTCGAGTCGGGAGTTGTGGATTGTTCCAACCACTACTGCTATGTCCTCTTCCGGATGAAGGGGATGAGTCTCCGTAGCAGGCGGAGGAGATGGTGAGATCCACTGACTACTGATACTATTTGTGCCTCCATCGACATCTCTGAGTCAAAGATGACTGCGAGACTTTTGACTTTGGTGCTCGGGGTAATGATCTGTCCGAAAATGGTGGGTGGTGTCCAGGGCATCTTTGTTTTTGTCTTTTGGTTTGCGTGGAGGAGAAGAAGTTCTGTTTTGGATCCATTGAGTTTGAGGGAACTCTCAGTCATCCAATCATCGATCAATGTGAGGCAATTTTCCAGTCCATGATATTGGTCTCTTTTTCCGGTAATCCGAAAGTAGAGTTGGGTGTCGTCAGCATATGAGTTGTGGCACAAGTCCTGTTTGCTGATGATTTTAAGGAGTGGGCGGAGGTAGATGTTAAAGTGGTGATCCTTGAGGGACTCCGCAAGAAATTGCGCGAGTTTCAGAGGTGAAGGCTCCTAGTTTCACTGTCTGAGAGCGATTATCTAAGAAGGATGTGAACCAGGTTAGGTCAGGGTCTGCGACTCCTGACACTTCTTTAAGGCGGATGAGTAAAGTTTTGTGGTCTACTGTGTCGAATGCTGCACTGAGATCCAGCAGCACCAGGAGACATGATTCTCCTTCATCTGCAGCTTTGAGGGCGTCATCCCAGATTTTAAGAAGGGCAGTTTCTGTGCCATGGCCTGGGCGGAACCCTGATTGTAGTGGGTCCAAAAGTTTGTGTGAGTCTAAATGGAGTTGTAGCTGTTGTACAACTGCTTTTTCCATGATCTTTGCGATGGTGTTGAGGCTTGTTATCGGTCTGCGGTAGTTTGGGTCTTTTGGGTCGAGGTTGGGCTTCTTTAGGAGGGGTTTGACAATGCCTTGCTTGAGGGAGCTCGGAACAATGCCTTCTTTGAACGATTGATTTACGAGATGTGTTATGGTGGGTGCCAGAATGTCGGTACATTCTTTCAGGAGTTTTGTAGAAATAATGTCATTTGGTGATGTGCTATCTTGGAGACTTCTGATGATATTTTTTGTAATGCCGACTGTGATCGGGACAAGCGAGAATGTACTCGGTTGTATATTGGTTTCCTCTTCTTGTTTAGGCTGAGTGAGATTGGTTGCTTTTTTCTGTTGAATTTTTTCTCGAATGTTTTCGATTTTGGCGATAAAAAAAATCAGATAATTCATTGCAGAATTCTTCTTAGGGAGTATTCAGGTGAAACTTGTCTTATTTAAAACTCAGATATCTAGGGTCTGGTGTTGTCTTTTCTATTGACACGGGTGGTGTCATCATGTCAAGATCAATAGAACTCTTTAAGACCCTCAGAAAGAAAGCTGTGGATGCCTAAAAGTCTGTCAAGGGATTGAAAAAGATCGGCAAATAATCTAAAATCTATTATTTCACTGTAAGGAGAGTAATCTGCATGTGGCATAGACTTAAAACAACTGCTAATTTATCAAAGACAGGACAGCCCAGCAAATTCAACCCAGGAGCTAGCCATTTGATGCTAAAAGAAAAGTCTTCAAGTACCCCAAAATTGAATTGTGGAGGTGTTCAAGTAACTCTTACATCAGTTGGAGTAAATATGCATACATATATCTACAGTCAAAAAGAGTTTGCACCAATTCATCCTGCATAAGACGTGTGTTAAGAAAAAGTCCTTGATATCTGAAATGTGCATTGTAGCAAGATTCCAGTTGCCATTAAACATATAGGCAGAGACCAGGAACAATGTGCTGATGACCGATCAATCAAAGATAGACTTGTTTGGTCACAGTAACAATACACATTTTTGCTGCAAACCAGAGTAGAAGAACCCCATAACAACTTTGAAGCATGTTGATGTGGGGTTGCTTTGCTGCTTTAGGGCCTGAGCAGCTTGCAGTCACTGAGTCTGCATCATATCAAAGTGTGCTTGATGAGAATGTAAGGCCATCTGTCCAAAAGTTGAAGTTGAACTTGAAGTGGGTCTTTCAACACCATAATGATCCGAAGCACACTAACACCCTCCAAGGAATGTCTCAGAAAGTATAAATAGAGGTTTATGGGCACCCTAGTCAAAGCCCTGATTTAATTCCTATTTAAATTTTGTTGGGGTATTTTGAAATGAGGAGTTCATACAAGAAACCCCACAAACATCTTGTAACTCAAGGAATTTTGCATGGAAAAGTAGTCAAAATTATCATTGAGTGCATGGTAGAGATTTGTGGGCAGTTCTACAAATGCCTACAAAAATAATAGCAATTTATGCTTAGAGGGGGGAATACCAGCTTTTGATGCCAAGCATGCACTAACTTTTTCCACAGTACACCATTACATGTATTGATATTTTTGTTGAATAAATTATAGAAAACACACATTTTTCTTTTTCTTTTTTTATTCAAGTAAATCATCTTTAACTGTAGGCACTATGTAAAGACAGACCTAATGTTTGCCTGTTTAAATATTTGAAAAAGTCAATAATTTCCATGGGGTGTACTTAATTTTTACACATAACTGTATATTTACCAAGAAAGTCTATGATATAAAAGTAAAAGTATAAAACAGGTTTAAAAATATGTTTAATAAATTAAAAGCCTCACTCTCTGTTGCCAATTTTTTTTTTTTATTATTTTGTACATGCTTATGTGCAGGATATAATGGGAATACTTAATTAACAGTTTCACAATTTTCCTCCAGTTTAATTTCCAATTCTGGTAGCAACGATAGCCATTTTCCTTCTACTGTCGTGTTGGTGCCGGTATATGGTCCTGCATTGTACATGCTATGATGATGTTGAGGGCCCGCCCAGAAGAAGATTGCAGCACGGGCTGCTGTGTGACTGCATGTAAGACAAGTTATCTCTCTACTACCCCAGTGGAAAAATGAGAATTGAGGAAACAAACTTTTAATAATTTCAGCCAGACAGGACTTCAGCTTAAGGGATCATAATGTCAGTACAAGCAAAACTGAAGTTTTGGTTATAAGGGTGGTCTGAAGACCTGCATCACCTGTAGGCAGGGCAGCCATCAGGAATTTTGGGGCCCCTTACACAGCTACAGGCATGGGCCCCCTGGAGCTGCAAATTCAGAAGCGGGGGGGGGGGCACGAATTGAGAAGCAGGGCGTTTGTGTGCTGACGAACACATAAAAAAACAGAAGAACAAAAAAACAAAAAAAAAAGGGGGGTTGCCATCCAGGGCCCTGGGGACCTCTGGGCCCCTTACAAAAAAAAAATTATAAAAAAAAAAGGGAGGTTTCCATCCGGGACCCTGGGGACCTCTGGGCCCCTTACAAAAAATTTAAATTAAAATAAATTAAATAAAATAAATAAATAAATAAAAAATTTATAAAAAAATTAATAATAATTTTTTTTAATAAAAAAAGAAATAAAAAAAGGGAGGTTTCCATCCGGGGTCCTGGGGACCTCCGGCGACCTCTGGGCCCCTTACAAAAATAAAATAAAATAAATAAATAAATAAATAAAAAAAACAAATTAAATAAAAAAAATGAATAATAAAAATAAAAATATAAAAAAAAAGAAAAAAAAAGGGGGTTGACATTTGGGGCCCTGGGGAACTCCGGGCCCCTGGGGACCTCTGGGCCCCTTACAAAAAATAAAAAATAAAATTATAAAAAAAAAAAAAAGGGGGTGGGCATCCGGGCCCCTGGGGACCTCCGGGCCCCTTACAGGTGTACTGCCTGTACCCCCCTGATGGCGGCCCTGCCTGTAGGCTTTATACATCTCTGAAAGTTACCAGTTGTGATCTATCCCTACTGTAGATCTCAGCTCTGATGCTGCCACCCACCATTTCATGCCTTAAGTTCAAACAGGGATGTCTTGGGTTTTTCCATTTGCACTGTTGATCTTTCCATAATTTAAAGATTCAAGAGAAAGAACCTCTTGTAATTGGCACAGCAGATGTACACGTCTCTAGTTGAAAGGTCTCTTCTTCTGAAATCAACAGTTTGATGATTTTAGCATCAGTTTAGTCTGGGTAAAACTATTTTACAGGAGTATTTGGTTTTATAAAACTTTCCATCTCTGAAATAGACAGTGGACGTACTGCCATATTCTGTGATGATTTTTAGAAAAAAAGACTGTATTTTTACATTTATACAAATGTTGTGATTCAATCTGCCTTTAGGGCCAGTTCACACCATAGAAACGCAATCCGGATGCGCTCCAGGTGCTTTTTTGCATGTGCGTTTTTGATTCGTTCCAGTGCGTTTTTGGTATGTTTTTAACCGCTTAACGACCGCTCACGGCATATATACGTCGGCAGAATGGCTCGTACAGGCACAATCACATACCTGTACGTCCCCTTTATCTGCCTGCCGTGTGGTCGTGCGCGCGCCGCCGGGGGCGCGCACGCGACCCTGCAGTCATCCCCATGAGTCAGACCGCGGGTCCCGCGGACTCGATCCCCATGATCGTCTCACGGAGGGATGGAGCGGGGAGATGTTAGTGTAAACACAACATCTCCCCGCTCGCCTAGTGACACTGTCACCGATCTCCGCTCTGTGTAATCAGAGCGGAGATCGGTGACGTGTCTCTCGTAGCCACGGCCCCCAACAGTGAGAATCACTCCCTTAGGCACACTTAACCCCTTCAGCGCCCCTAGTGGTTAACCCCTTTACTGCCAGTGTAATTTTTACAGTAACCAGTGCATTTTTATTGCACTGATCGCTGTAAAAATTACAATGGTCCCAAAAATGTGTCAAAAGTGTCCGATGTGTCCGTCATAATGTCGCAGTCACGGAAAAAATCGCTGATGGCCGCCATTACTAGTAAAAAAATAATTATTAATGTAGCACACAGACCCTTTTCCCTACCTTTGGCTCACTTGCAGGAAAAAGGCACACCGTACTATATGCCCGTACCCTCCTGATTGAGGAGGTTGAGCGGTGTTATGTATTTGGGTCCCACAGCTAGGTTCTTCCATCAGTTGGTTCTCGTCTCCTAGGATATAGGGACAAGTCTCTGTTTTCCCCCAAGTAATTCCAATGTCCACACCACTTTAAACTCCAACATTGAGTTTATTTTCTCAATGTTTAGCAGATAGGAAAAGGGTGGATAAGAGACAGGACAGCAAGGTTTTGGGAGGTTAGTCCAGGCACAAATGGATATCACAATCGCTACTCTATCCCAAAGTAGGTTTAGCTCACCCAGATAGTCTCGTACAAAGTGGATCCTAGCAGCCGAAGTGATGCTCGGACGTTTGATCAGGTTCTTTTCCTAGATGCGATCGGGAGACTCGCTGCCACAGAATCTATCAGTCCCCGAACCTCTTAGATTTGGTACATAAGGACAGGTGCCAGCAGCAGCACATTACTAGACCCTTGGTGGATAGATAAAGCCCTCCAGAAAGTTACCGGGCCCCTTCCTTCACCGTGAACTCTCACCGGTCCGTCAGAAAGGTCCTCCCCCAGCCTCCTCTTCTTAGAAGCGGGCTCCCTCGCGAGGGACACCCTGGGATTCCTCTTCCCAGAGGTGGGCTCCAGCTAAAGGTGCTGGGCCCAGTGTTGAAGATGCAGCCCCAGGGCTAAAGGTGCCTGGGACTGATGCACACATGGCCCCATGGTCTGGAGGGCCATGCGCCACGCACTTGGACTCCGACTCCTCTCCTCCTCCGAAGACCCCTCCCAGGTGGCGTCTGCCCCTTATGTATCCTCTCCCAGCATGCACAGCAGGCCAAACATGCCCACTGCACCGCTGCCGAGAGGGGACACCCCAAGGCACAGCACTAATACCAGTGGTTCAGCCCTGACCCATTATGGCAGTGCCACCTACAGGCCACAGGAAACTGCACACCAGTATACCACCTGGAATAAAATAGCACAACCTATAAATTGAGAACGGTCTGAGCACAACTACTATCTCAGACCAGCCCCTAAATTTGGGTATATAGCACCCCTAAATGGGGTGGGCGCTACAAAAATAAAAATGCCATAAAACTATCCCCTATTTTGTAAACGCTATAACTTTTGCGCAAACCAATCAATTTTTTACCAAAAATATGTAGAAGAATACGTATCGGCCTAAACTGAGGAAAAAAATAGTTTTTTTATATATTTTTTGGGGATATTTATTATAGCAAAAAGTAAAGGATATTGCATTTTTTTCAAAATTGTCGCTCTATTTTTGTTTATAGCGCAAAAAATAAAAACCGCAGAGGTGATCAAATACCACCAAAAGAAAGCTCTATTTGTGAGAAAAAAAGGACGTCAATTTTATTTGGGAGCCACGTCGCACAACCGCGCAATTGTCAGGTAAAGCGACGCAGTGCCGAATCGCAAAAAGGGGCCTGGTCTTTATGCTGCATATTGGTCCGGGGCTTAAGTGGTTAATGCAGTCCAGTGCTTTTTTTCACCCCTCTTTTTTATTAACCTTAGATAAGGACAAGTGTGTTCCAGTGCGTTATTGGTGCGTTCCGTGCATTCCAGTGCGTTTTTGATGCGTTTTACAGCGTTCCAGTACAGTCCAGTGCAGGTAAAATGCAGCATGTTTTACCTTTTTTTCTGGAACTGGAATGCTCTGGAACTGCAAGCACTGGGGTGAATTATGCCATTGAAAATGATATAACCGACTTTCCATGTGTTTTTGATGCAGAAAAAAAACACACTGGACTGCATGTGGTGTGAATAGGGTTGCCACCTGTACGGGGTTCACCCGGACAGTTCGGGTTCTGAATCATCTGCCCGCTTTTCAGACTCTCTGCAACCCGGACAGACCATCAGCCAGGGGGAGCGCCATTAGCATATGTGTCCCTGTGGAGACAGCAGCAGTGTCACTACTTCTCCATAAAAACACTGTGATGCGGTAATTGTTAGAATCTAAAGCTTATTCCATCCTGTCTCCCCCCCCCCCCAGGCTCCTGCAGGGTCTCTCTTATCAGTGACTAACTCCCCCCCCCCCATCACTAGTGCGGTGTGCTTACCCGGGAGGCGGAGAGGAGAGGAGATCATGTTGGGAGGAGGAGATCATGTCGGGAGGAGGAGATCATGTCGGACTGGCGCTGCTGCTCACATTACATGCAGGGAAGAGGTGAGCTGAGAGTTGTTGTCTGAGGAGTCTCCTGGGGTGGAAATCTGACAGCATTTGTTTTGCAGGAGTTGCTGTGAAGGGTTAAGGTGACAGGAGGATCGGGAGTGTGTCTGAGGATATCTTCCTCCAAGCCTCCTCTGTCTAACTCTATACAAACATCCCCCATCCTCAGTCCAGATAATGTGAAGTAATTTATGACCATTCATTAACCCTGTGTGTATGTGGAGAGTGTAAACTTCTGATTGTACAGAGCCTGGATATCACAGGGATATATGAATGGTCATACATTACTTCACATCATCTGTACATACAGAGTGCCTGGGGGCTGGCAGTTTTCATTGTTGTATTGTTGTAAATATTAGTGGATGAGTACAATAGCTTTTGTTTTTATATACATCACTATTTTTCAGCCCCCAACTCCCCTCAGGTGCATCACCCCCCCAGACCACTTCATACATCCAGCTGGCATCATCCCCTCCGCTCTCCTCTACTATACATACTACCCCCACCATCCTCTCCGCACTCCTCTCCTACACATACTACCCCCACCATCCCCTCCACACTCCTCTACTATACATACTACCCCCACCATCCCCTCCGCACTCCTCTCTTATACATACTACCCCCACCATCCTCTCCACACTCCTCTCCTACACATACTACCCCCACCATCCCCTCCACACTCCTCTCCTACACATACTACCCCCACCATCCCCTCCTCACTCCTCTCTTATACATACTACCCCCACATCCCCTCCGCACTCCTCTACTATACATACTACCCCCACCATCCCCTCCTCACTCCTCTCTTATACATACTACCCCCACCATCCCCTCCGCACTCCTCTCCTACACATACTACCCCCACCATCCCCTCCTCACTCCTCTCTTATACATACTACCCCCACCATCCCCTCCGCACTCCTCTACTATACATACTACCCCCACCATCCCCTCCTCACTCCTCTCTTATACATACTACCCCCACCATCCCCTCCGCACTCCTCTCCTACACATACTACCCCCACCATCCCCTCCTCACTCCTCTCTTATACATACTACCCCCACCATCCTCTCCACACTCCTCTCCTACACATACTACCCCCACCATCCCCTCCGCACTCCTCTCCTACACATACTACCCCCACCATCCCCTCCTCACTCCTCTCTTATACATACTACCCCCACCATCCCCTCCGCACTCCTCTACTATACATACTACCCCCACCATCCCCTCCGCACTCCTCTCCTACACGTACTACCCCCACCATCCCCTCCGTACTCCTCTACTATACATACTACCCCCATCATCCCCTCCGCACTCCTCTCCTACACATACTACCCCCACCATCCCCTCCACACTCCTCTACTATACATACTACCCCCACCATCCCCTCCGCACTCCTCTCCTACACGTACTACCCCCACCATCCCCCCTGTACTCCTCTACTATACATACTACCCCCATCATCCCCTCCGCACTCCTCTCCTACACATACTACCCCCACCATCCCCTCCGCACTCCTTTCCTATACATAGTACCCCCACCATCCCCTCCGTACTCCTCTCCTATACATACTACCCCCACCATCCTCTCCGCACTCCTCTCCTATACATACTACCCCCACCATCCTCTCCGCACTCCTCTCCTATACATACTACCCCCACCATCCTCTCTGCACTCCTCTCCTATACATACTACCTCTATCATCCCCTACACACTCCTCTCCTATACATACTACCCCCATCATCCCCTCCACACTCCTCTCCTATACATACTACCCCCACCATCCCCTCTACACTCCTCTCCTATACATACTACATACTATCCCCTCCACACTCCTCTCCTATACATACTACCCCCACCATCCTCTCCGCACTCCTCTCCGATACATACTACCTCTATCATCCCCTACACACTCCTCTCCTATACATACTACCCCCATCATCCCCTCCACACTCCTCTCCTATACATACTACATACTACCCCCACCATCCCCTCCACACTCCTCTCCTGTACATACTACCCCATCATACACACCACACTCCTTCTGCCACGCTGCATGTCACAGAACTTGGTGCCTCTAAGCTTTGGCCTGCCACATGATGTTGGCTCCCATGAGACAGCCATCTTTAAACCTGGGGGACACATGATCTTCAATTGCCCGGAGGCCCCATGAGTTATCAGTCCACCCCTGGGCCAGACTGTGGCTACCCAGCACGATTGCTCACTGCAATTGTAAACCAATGTAAAGGGGGACTCTTGTGATTATCTCCATATGATTAGAAATGTTATTTAATCACAAATCATATGTATAGTGTATACTACATAAATACATAAAAATTGCCTTGCATTGTACAGAGGTAATGAATTTAATGTTCTACTGAAAAAAAAAAAAATGCCGTGCGCTGCTAATGTGTTCGGGTTTGGCTTGAAGAAAAGGTGGCAACCCTAGGTGTGAACTGGCCCTAAAAGTCAGACCTAGTGGTTCTTTTTTGTCTTTTTAGTCAGTATACGCTCACGAGAGGCAGGCACCTACACCAAGATGTATATATGGAGGCAAGGTCTTTGTCATGTTAGCCATTATTCACTCCAAGCCTAAATAATACAGACCATGCAAAAGAAAAGTGCACTTATCAGATTTCTTTTTTTTTTTGCTTCTAGGCCAAAACTAGAAGGGTTGCAAATGGTGCAGCTGTGCAAACGTCCACAAGGTCACACAGACCCAGTATAGTTGTCTGTCACTATTTTTGTTTGTAAGCTGGTGCTCGCATTTGTTCCTGTACAGGATAAAGCAGCTTTTCTTTTTTTTTCATTCTGGACTTCAATAAACCAGTTCATATAAAATATTCCACTTTGTTTTTTTTGTTTTTTATTTGTTCCCCACTTTGTACATGATTACTTCCCTTTGTACTGCATTATAGTTTATTTCACAATCAGAAAATAAATGTAGAAAGGGGACTTTTTCTTTTCCTAGAAAATCTGACAAAGGGATTATATAAAATTCTTTCACAGTAGGAACGTAGCTCATATTTCATTTAGTTCCAGCCTACTGCTCTAAAAGAATATCATTTTTCTTTAAAGGGTTGGAGAAAGTGATGTGCATTCAATATAATCCAAGCTTACTTGGGTCTCCATTCATTTAGACCTGGGTGGATCTGGATTGGACTAGCTCAGTTTGCTATTTGTTAATTTTAAGTAGGTTAATTTCAAGTCATTCAAGGCTTTCTTATGATGGTTTTGTTGTAGAATCTCAATACAGATATCGTTGTTGATTGGTGGCACATTGCTGCAAAAGGCAGGGTTTCTGGTAATACTCTTAGTAAAAATTCCTTACCTGCCATAATGATTAAGTCGTACCAGGTGGTGACAGGATTTCTTACAAAAGTGTAAACCATGCAAAACAAGAACAAGAGATAAAAAGATGAAAAATAAGGAAAATTTAATTTTCAAAAACATTGCAAATACTTCTAAAAAGACTGTAACTAAGGACATAAAATGTAAAACAAAACTATGCCTCCTGTAAAGTAATGTGGCAATCCGTAAGTCCTACTTGCTTCTTGAGCTAGTCCATCGTAGGGTTCAAGCAGCCTATTGCATTAGGGTGTGCACCTCAAAGCTCCAACACATATACATTTGTGACATATTAACTGGCCTCTTCCCCGCTCGTCATCCTGAAACAATTGGGGGGGGGGGGCAGGGGAGAACACAGGGGGACCGGGGAAAGAAGAGGAACAGGGACAAGAGGGGTGGCATATATTGGTACCGATCCCCTTTATTTTCCTCCTGCAGCTGAATGTCGGCGAGAGGGAGAGGAGGAGAAGCCTACTTTCAGCTGCTGCAGAAGAAAATACAGATCGGTTCCACTAATTTCCACCCCTGCTGCCTATCCTGTCCTGGTTCTGGGGATCGGCAAGTAGGGATCGTGGCTTACCTGTCACCTGCCCATGATTGACGGGTTACCAACTCCAGGATTAGGGTGTGCTCAGGCACACCTGGCACACCCCTTGGGCACGCCTATGTCCCGTTGAGTGATTTTTTTGCCATTACTTTGTGCTAAGGTGTCAAACAACTGAATGTTAGAATATCCGCCCTCCAGTGGATAACAGTGTAGCTAATTTATGTGGTCACCTTGTAGGGAGGTTGCCTACTGTAGTATAATTTAGTTAGCAGGCTGATGGGGAAAGAGTTAAAGAATATGTTACCCCAACATTTCATATTCCTGATATGTGCCTGCTGTACCATGTACTTGTTTGAGAAAGTATCCAGTTCTTTTTCTAATGCTTCCTTTGTGTTAAATTCCTGGTGTTCCTCACAGTACCTCTGCTTTTCCATAAAAAATTTACCACTAGCAGGAGAACACACCATGGTCAGTTCTCTAGCTATGCTAGGAACTCAGCCTGCTCTCCTCCAATGATCAGATTTGTCCTGAAACCCCCCCCCCCCCCCCCGCACAGCCTTTCCATGGGAAGCTCAGTGTGCTGCTGTTTCTCCTTCATCTAGCTCTTCTGCTGCTGAAGACAGAGGGAATGCGATCACTTATAAAAAGGGGAAACAAGTGTTTATAATGTTTTTTTTGATCTCTGTACACAAATGCTTTGCCTTTCACTTCTATTTTAAACTGAATGTGTTGTTTAATAAGTTGAGGGTTTACAATCACTTCAAATTGTGTGCTATGGTTCCCGGACTATTTGAATCCAGCCTGCACACCAATGGTATAAATATGGGGTAGGCTGGGTTTGAGGTGTTCGGATGAGCCACATTGGGAAGGACACGCTGTAACTAATGTGAAAAAGGACTGCTGTGCCTTGCAGTCCGTCATAGGCACCAGGGATCCGGAGATCGACTAGCGCTTGCAGAACACCAATTCGGTCTACTACCTTGTGAAGGTATGCATGGGCAACCAAACAGTTATAGTTAGGGTCAGGTTATTGACATTATTCATGTTGAACTGTATTGCCAGAAACTGCAAGTAAAGCTGCATCAACTGTTCTAAGAATAGTCTGAAGTTATTTAAAGAGGTGTATGTTGGTTCCTGGTGTATCAAAAGAACCAGGGTCAGTAAAGCATATGAGCGGTAGGGATGAGCTTTATGTTCACGTCGAACATGAGTTCGACTTGAACATTGGCTGCTCACCCGTTCAGCGAACAGCGAACAATTTGGGGTGTTCGCGGTAAATTCGAAAAGCACACTGTAACTTGGTGTAAGTTGCATTAAGAGGGACATGGCTGAGTCCGTACTCTTCCTGCTTGTCTTGTCGAGTAGACTTTTGTAGTAGCTGAGCTTCATACCCCTCATTAGGGATGAGCCGAACACCTCCCTGTTCGGTTCGCACCAGAACATGCGGACAGGCAAAAAAAATTGTTCGAACACGAGAACAACGTTAAAGTCTATGGGAACACGAACGTGAAAAATCAAAAGTGCTAATTTTAAAGGTTAATATGCAAGCTATTGTCATAAAAAGTGTTTGGGGACCCTGGTCCTGCCCCAGGGGACATGTATCAATGCAAAAAAAAGTTTTAAAAACGTCAGTTTTTTCGGGAGCAGTGATTTTAATAATGCTTAAAGTGAAACAATAAAAGTGAAATATTCCTTTAAATTTCCTACCTGGGGGGTGTCTAAAGTATGCCTGTAAAATCACGCATGTTTCCCGTGTTTAGAATTGTCCCTGTACAAAATGTAATTTCTGAAGGAAAAAAAGTAATTTAAAACCACTCGCGGCTATAATGAATTGTCGGCTCCCCGGCAATACAGATGAAAGTTATTGAAAAAAACGGCAGGGGTTCCCCCCACAGTCCATTACCAGGCCCTTTGGGTCTGGTATGAATATTAAGGGGAACCCCGAACAAAAAAAAAGTGGGGGTCCCCCCAAATTCCATATAAGGCCCTTCAGGTTTGGTATGGATATCAAGGGGAACCCCGCACCAAATAAAAAAAATGGCGTGGGGTCCCCCCAAAAATCCATACCAGACCCTTCAGGTCTGGTATGGATTTTAAGGGGAGCCCCGCACCAAAATAAAAAAAAATGGCATGGGGTCCCCCCAAAAATCCATAACCAGACCCTTATCCGAGCACGCAACCTGGCAGGCTGCAGGAAAAGAGGGGGGGGCGAGAGAGCGCCCCCCCTCCTGAACCGTACCAGGCCACATGCCCTCAACATGTTGATGAGGACAAGGGCCTCATCCCCACAACCCTTGCCCGGTGGTTATGGGGGTCTGCGGGCGGGGGCTCATCTAAATCTGGAAGCCCCCTTTAACAAAGGGAAACTCCAGATCCCGCCTCCCCTCATGTGAATTGGTAATGGGGTACATTGTACCCCTACCATTTCACAAAGAAAGTGTAAAAATTTGTAAAAAAACACACAGACACAGTTGGACAAGTCCTTTATTTAAAAAAATAAATAAAAATTCCAGCGATGTAATCTCGTCGATGTCCAACGATGATCCATTCTCCAGCGACGCTGCAGTCTCCCCTCTCCAGCAGGAACAAAACCATAACGCGTAAGAGGGGGCGGGGTCACCCGTCCATATCATAGGGAACCCCTGGGATTCCCTATGATAAGGAAGGGTGACCCCGCCCGCCCCGTAATGTGAACCGAACAGGGGGGTGTTCGGCTCATCCCTAATGAGGGGTATGAAGCTCAGCTACTACAAAAGTCTACTCGGCAAGACAAGCAGGAAGAGTACACACTCAGCCGTGTCCCTCCTAATGCAACTTACACCAAGTTACAGTGTGTGGTGTGCTTTTGCCATGCATTGTGCTATTTTGTATACAAGTCAAATTAATCCCAAACCAATCTAAGACTAAAGCCCTGTACACACGATCGGATAACCTATGGATTTTCGTCCGATGGATTTGACCATCGGAAATCCGATGAAACTGTTTTTCATCAGTCTTGGCCACACACCATCAGTTAAAAAACCGACGGCAAGAAAACGACGGCACGTACAAAATGTACGACGTGCTATAAAAGGGCCGAACAAATCTAATGGCGCCACCCCTTGGGCTGCTTTTGCTGATTTCGTGTTACCGCGTGTTAGTAAAAGTTTGGTGAGAGCCGATTCGCGCTTTTTAGTCTCCGTGCTTTGCAGATCGTTTCCTGGTGTTCAGTGTGTGCTTGTGGGTTTGTATTTGTGATTCAGTGCGTGCAGTCAGGTCGTTACTGCCTTGCAGTGCCTTCTTGGCCGTTCGTTTACTGTTTTTCAGGTCATTCTTCTCAGGCCTTGCTGTTCCACGGTGCGTTCTGTTTGAGTGCGTTCTGACCAGCCGACCGGTTTAAAACCATGTTTGAAGTGCGTTCTCGTTCTCGAGCTCGTGCTGGCTTTGGACTTGGTGTTGCAGTTAACACTGTAACCCGAGTTCAGTCTGTGAACAGGGTGAGGAGGAGTTCATGGACTAAGAATTGGTTGCTCCAGCGGGACCAATTCTCTCATATGCCTCTGCTGCGGGAAATCCATGAGAATAACCCTGATGATTTCAGGAATTATCTCAGGATGACGGACCCCGTATTTCACCGTCTGTTGGATTTGCTGTCCCCCTATATCACGAGGCAGGACACTGTGATGCGCCAGGCCATCACTGCCGAGCAGAGGCTTATTGCCACGTTGAGATACCTGGCGACTGGGAGAAGCTTGCAGGACCTCAAGTTCTCAACAGGCATCTCCCCCCAGGCTCTCGGGATCATTATCCCTGAGACGTGTTCGGCCATCATTCAGGTCCTGCAGAAGGACTATATGAAGGTAATTTTGCTCCTTTTACCTCACATTATATGTTTTTATTGTTTTAGAATCTTCTTATTTTTTCCCTCCTAACCCAAATTTGCCTGTTTGTAATATCCTGGTAATGTCCCCATTTTCCCCATGCCTGTTTCTACCTGTAAAGCCCTTTTTGGGCCCTACATGCCTATTTCCCTTCACTAACCTCTCCAGCATGCTATCGTGGGCGCAAACCCAGCTAGCCTTCTATTTTCTTTTTCATTTTTTTGGGGTCATTGCCCGCGTAGTTTGACAACCCTCCCCCCCCCCCTAAAGATGTTAAAATATTTTTAGTTCTCAATCAAGCTCAGCAGAGTGGTAGAGCCTTTTTTTGTATCGCCCACAATCACCTCAAGCCCCCCCCCCTTAGATTATTTTAGAATGTCCACTCAGCGGGGGTGAGACATCTGCTAAGTGGGCCTTTGTTTATTGGTAGGAAATACTCCCTTAAATAATAATGTTAGAATGATGTTGGTCAACAATGTTTTTGCGTGTAATCTGCTTGCACTGTAAACATAAACCGTACTAATGTCTTCTTTTTGTTTGACTCCACAGTTCCCTAGCACACCACAGGAATGGCTGACTGTGGCCTCCCAATTTGCCCAGCGGTGGGATTTCCCCAACTGCGGAGGGGCAATTGATGGGAAGCATGTCCACATAGTGCCGCCATGGGGTCATACTATTTTAACTATAAAGGTTTCAATAGTATTGTGTTAATGGCGGTGGTGTCGGCACGGTACGAGTTCATATATGTGGACGTGGGGAAGAACGGCCGGATGTCCGATGGCGGAGCATTCGCAGAGACGGAGTTCGCTCACCGTCTGCAGGCTGGGGGTCTTGCACTGCCTCCAGATGCAGAGAACGTGGAAGGGCTACCATTCGTTTTCATTGCAGATGAAGCTTTTGGACTAGGACCACACCTCATGCGGCCGTTTCCCCAATGCACCCTCACCCCGGAGAGGAGGGTTTTTAATTACCGGCTGGCCAGAGCCCGGAGAGTTGTGGAGAATGCCTTTGGGATAATGGCCAGCCGGTTCCGCCTGTTCCAGACAGCTATACATTTGGCGGATTATAAACTCAACAACATTGTCTACTGCTGCTGCTTGTTGCACAATTTTTTACGCAAATTCTCGACAAATTATGTGTCATCAGTTGGGCCTGAGGCCGGTCCCTCTGAACTGAAAAATCTGACCGGCCTCAGCACTGCCCGTACTGGCTTGGCCCCCCAAAGTGCCCGTGAAGTACGTCAGAAATACGTAGAGTACTTCACGGGTAGGGGTCCATCGCAATGCCAGACCACATCTGACCTTTGATTGTCCCTTTTTAAAATAAAATAAATTATTTGATTTACTACAAACTTGTGTTGTCATTCTTGTATTTGTGGTTTATGTGTCTCCCAGGTTCTAGTAGTGCCAAGTGTATTTGTCCTTAGTAAATAGCCTCAAATCTCAGAGGTAAAAACACTCTTTTTGCATCTTCAGAACTGCTATTGAGCATAGAAAGAAAAAGGCACACCTTTTTTAGACTTCCCGAATGTTTTTATTGATTGCACCACAGTTTTGGTTGTTTTTGGAAATACTTTTTTTTTTTTTTTGAGCGGCTTTTTTTGCAGAAACATGCATGGGTCAAAAGCCAAAAGTTTTTTTCTGAAAAAGTAATAAAATAACACAGTGAAAAAGACAAACAGGAGATGGGCTGATGTTACCCCTGATCCATCCCAAATGTGAAGAACCACACTTTATTTTTGGGGCTCAAATGGGTATCTCCAACATGATCCCATGGCTAAGGTAAACATGTGCTATCTGCCATCATGGGGGATCAATGGACGTGCTTTGGGGGAGAAAACCCTTCCTCTCCCCTACTTGAGGAGGGAGGAAGAGGTTGCACCCCCAAAACAGGGACATAGATATCCTGTGACGGCAGATAGCACATGTTGAGTCAGTGTGTGCATCTTCACATTTGGGCTGGTGGCAATCCCATAGGAAAATTCTGACGCATAACAAAACACACAAAGGGGGGGGGGGTTCACACTATTCTACCCAAAATATCTATCATGTTTTTATATTTTTGCTCAATCACAATCATTCTCTTTCTCATAATGTCCATTTCGCTACTGCATTCCATGATTTCCTGAATGATTATTTTTGCGCTGGCACTCGAGAATGGAGGATTTGGACTTCCTGACACACCCCGACGTTCAGTCCCTAAAAACAAAAACAAATTTTAAAACTATGCAGGCCTACATCTGTATTTACCTTGAAGTTGTGGTGACAGACACTGACCTGTTGTGCTGATAAGCTCCACCTCTCCTTCCTCCACCTCCGCTTTCTCCCCCTCCACTTCCTGAACCTGCTGAACTTGGTCTGCTTTGGCATCTTCTGGGAGTTTCTGTGGTGTGGGGTTCCTCGTCTCCTGAGCATGGTGTGCTCCCAGTCTCCTCTCCCCTATGTGAATTCAAAAAATAATGTATCCTTTAGCACACAGACTTTTTAGGCCTGAAAATGGATTCTCAATGTTTTAAAGTGGGGTCCAATTGATATTTGGCCCTGAGTTTCAAGATGAACATATGAGATCTTGCAAACTCTACAAAGCAACATGTTATTTTTGAGGACACTCACAAATACACTTGGATAACCACCAAGGTATCCACTGGACCACCTGTGTGTGACACCGTTAAGAAATTTGGTCATGTGGCCCAGAGTATAGTATCTTGATCAAGAACAAAAAATGAGTACACAACTGCTGGAGTGTCATCTCCTTTACCCAGAATACAGTTTAGCCTTTCCTTCACATTCTAGTTTTACTTACAACACATCATCTAGCCAACAATGTGTAGATAAACATTGTTTAAGTAAAATGAGGCATGCCCACATGTAGTTTACATGGATATGTGCCAAACATGTTTGGGGGAAGGGCAGCAATTTTTTTTTCAACACATTTAGCAAATAAGTGGACTCTCCACTTAACATAAAAGTTGAGATTTTAAAATGTGAAACCAGTCAAGCCAAGCACATGTTGCAAAACATGGAAGAATACATATTACAATGTGAAAGAACACAGTAAAATAAACTTACTTTTTTCAATGCTTTTTATAAGCTTCCTATACTGCTCCGGCTCCCTGAGCTTCAGGTCTGACCACCTTTTACGGAGTTGTTCCTTGGATCTCCTGACCCCATATTTTTTATAGAGAGTCTTCGCCACTTTGTCCATAATTTGTGACTTCCGGAGATTAGGGGTGTCGTATGGGCCATGCTTGCCGTCTTAATCCTTCCTCCGCAGAATGTCCACCATCTCCGCCATCTCAGAAAAAGACATATTAGTCGCCTTGTATCTTTTTTTACTGGATCGGGACGTTTCCGCCTCCGGGCTTTCCTCGTCAGTAATTTCAACTAAAGAAGCCACCTGTGTCTGCGACATGTCGCCGTCTCACACTGTGCGCCGATCGTTAAGGGGCGGGGAAATGCTGAAAAAGTCTGTCATAGGCGGGTGCGACGAGGGCGGAGTTACGCGCATGCGCAGGGTATAAAAAGGGGAAAGAAGTTATTAGGGATGCACGGAGTAAGGACGACCGGAAGTGAACCAACGAAGTGAACTAAGGTAAGAAGGGAACTCGGGCCTGCAGTGGCCTATAATGTTTCATGATTGTAAAGGGCAATATTGTGATAAGTTGAGGAGAATCAATTCTGATCCTTTTCTTTTTTTTCTTTTTTTTTTTACTTGTTGTTCCAAAAAGATGCATAAACTACGAGAGCTGGAGGTGATGCTGATTTTTATAGAAAAATATAAGGAACAGCGCAACCTGTGGGAACTGAAACACCCTGCGTACCACAAGAGTGATGTACGTCGGGCAACTATTACCAAATTAGCAGAGGATATGAAGCCATGGATCCCAGATGCAGACTACACTATGATCAATAATAAAATCCACAACCTGCGTAATTCCTATAAAAAAAAATACAAGGAAGTGCGCCAGTCAAAGAGATCAGGAGCAGCAGCCGACGATGTAGTAAAGCCCAAGCTGTGGTACTACAGACATCTTCAATTTCTGGATGACCAGATCGAAGGCCAGGGAATCTATTTCCAGCCTTCCCTCAACCCTTCCTTCCACCCTTCCCTCCAGCGTTCCTTCCACCCTTCCCTCCACCCCTGCAGAGGTGGAGGAGGAGCCTCCCGAGCTTGAAGAGCCAGATCTTCACATCTTCAGCCAGGTATAGTATTTTTGATCATAGTTATTGTCCACTAAGTAATATTGTGTTGAACTGTTTGGATTAGCCATAAATTATATCATCCCCCCCCCCCCCCCCAAAAAAAAAAAAAAAAACAGGGATGAGATCAAAATTGTGTGTGATAGATTCCCCAAATAATCAAATTTTTCATTTTATTTTAAAAACAGGATGAGGCATGCCAGGAGGAAGAGGGTCAGGAGTGTGGCAGGCAGGAAGAGGCAGGGCCAAGTGGGACTCAGCAGGTCCCCAGGCCTAGTGGCAGCACCGTCTCCCAAGTGGCTCCCCTCCACGTCAGACCGCCAAAACAACGGCGGATGACACAAGTGGAGGAGGAGTCACTAAAGATGATTCAGGAGGCTGCTGCCATTATGAGGGCTCCCCTCAGCCCTACAGAGGGCTTTAGCACCTATCTTGCGGATAAATTGCTCAGAATGGAGGCGGGACAACGGGCCCTTTGTGAGCACCTCATATATATGGCCGTACACATGGGGGCGAGGGGGCTGCTGACTGAGGCCACCCATATCTCGCAGCAGGCCAATCCCTCTCCTCCTTCTCCTCCTCCTCCTGCCACATCACCACCCACAGTGGCCCAGCCTGCAAGGGTGCGTGGACGGGCCCGTGGAGAGAACGCTGCAGAGAGGCATGGAAGGAAGGCTACAGGGAAGAGCAGGAGGTGATTCTCTGGCCTCGAGCTGCTCATCCTCCAGAAATTGAAGGTCGATGGAGTACCACAGCTCGGGATGATGTATGTCTTTGGCTGCTGCTCCTGATTTCATGCTGTTGTTGATTTTATTATTGATCATAGTCAGGTCTGCATTTGGGATCTAATGACTTGATATTCTCTGCTAATTTCTGAATAGTTGCCCTTCGGTTTTTGTTTGTTTTTTTTCCAAAATAAAGGGAAATTTGATTTCAGCCAACATACGTGCCTGATGTGTTTTTTTTGGAAGTAGAAATAAGATTTCATAAATACAATGTGTAATTAATAACAAGGGACACCAACCTCCATGAGTAAAAAAAAAAAAAAAATATGTTGTTCGGGGAAATTGACACACCAAAAAATGCACAACAAATTTTAAGACAAAAACAAAAAAAAAGGTGTAATTTGTGAGGTCAGCCTTGAAGAATTAAACTAATTATTCCTAAGATCACAAGAAAGAAGAAAGACATACGTTTGTCAGAACTAAGGAGAAAGATCTGCTGCCAAAATGACATTTTAAAGACCGTTCTAAAGCAACAAAACATGCGCTGCATTAAACGAAGCAATAACTTGCAGAATGACGAATGTGCTCTCTCCATTAGGAACGCTAGTTTTACCAGAACGAGCGCTCCCGTCTCCTAATTCAGTCTGAGCATGCGTGGGTTTTTTAACCGATGGACTTGCCCATAGACGATCGGAAGTTCCCATCGGTTTTTTATCCATCGGAAAATTTTAAAACAAGTTCTATTTTTTTCCAACCGATGGAAAAAAGACCGATGGGTACCATACACGATCGGTTGGTCTGATGAAAACCATCCATCGGACGGTTTTCATCAGTCAAACCGATCGTGTGTACGGGGCTTTACTGTATCTTCGACTGTTCAAAAATGTCGGACACTTTTCTCTAAAAGCATGATATTTTAATTGCTTCTGAGTTTGAAGCCTGTATGCACAAAAGCTAAATCAGTCTTGTGATCCAGCCACCCTGCAAAAGCCATGACATAGTCCTGCACCACTCCATACACTACAATGCTTTTATGCAATGAAGCCTGATCTAGGACCCATTTAATTTTATGATTGAACAATAAACAAGAAACACATTGATCACGACCATGGTGTCCCCTCCTAAGAGAAATGTGCAACGCAACACATGGGATTAGGTGGTCCATTTTCATCCAATCTCCCCATAGAGGAGAACGGGACTCAGACAGGTCCGTCTCCACTCACTGTGCAGAGACGGACCTGTCAGAGTCCCGCTCTCCTCTATGGGGCGATCGGATGAAAATGGACTGCCTGTCCAGCGGGGATCGGCGGATCGATCCCCTGCTGAGCAAAGCGAAGTCCACTGTGTGAAAGGACCCTAAGTGCTGATGAGGGAATCTGTCCCGCAGCGCTATTGTGTTTTTACGGGTGGCGGGGAGCCTTTCCCGGCTGGCAGACCAAAATGATTACTGCTAGCCGCTTTAATTGCATATAAAAAATCCGACAGGCTGGTTGTACCCAGGTTGATTGATGGCTCGACTTGGGTACAACTAGCCTGCCCATAGATGGATCAAATCTTGGCCAGTACCTGCTGGACTGGCCAACATTCGATCTATCTATGGTTGGCTTAAGCCGGATACATAATATTATTGTGTTGCCAGCTAAAATGTTAGGAACAGAATACCATTGTTTATTATACAGTATCAGGAGAAGTAGACTTTGTTCTGACTGACTGAATGTATTGTCTAACACAAGTAACTCTCTCACAGTTCCTCTTCTAGTACTTCAATAATGCCCTGTTATCTAGACATGAGCACTAATGATTAAAGGGACCTAGCATCCGATATATTTTTATGTTGAATGCATGCTAATGGCCTGTACACACAATCCGAAAATCGGACGGCAGATCGTCCGTTTTTTTTTTTTTTTTTGCATGCTAGTCGCATATCAAAAATGGAGAGTTTACTAAAGTTACGAAAATTCTCGTGTGACAGAATAAAAAATCGGAAGTGATGTCATGTGTTGTAGTGTATTTGTACAACAACTGTACTGAATAAATGAAAATCGTACGATCTGGTATAATACGAGAAAAGTTTTCATGCTTGTCCCATCGGATAATATCGGATGAACTGTCGTGATCGACTCTCGAAAGCTCTGTACCAACGATCCGATTATCGTACGATCGCGTCGAAGGCGGTATTTTTTGTCCGATTTTCGGATCGTGTGTATGGGCCATAAGTAATGTGTAAATGTAATACTGACATTGGGGTACTTCCCATGACAATGCCTTTATCTGCTTTGCTTTCCATACAGACAGTTGCATCTTTGTTCAGACCTTATCTTAAGTCAGCATCTACGGTACTTCCTAGACAGAGATGCTGACACATTTATTTTTAAATCTTGTCTGTGCAGTTCTTGCTTATATATGACAAAGATCTGCCCTCCTACGACACGGTGACTTGCTACAAAGTTACAATGTTGCAGTCTGATCTCTGGGGGAGAGGAGACTAAAAAATGCTTCCTCTTACATGCAGTAGACTGATGACATCATCTCAGCCTAGGCAACTCATTACATAGGGCTGGAACAAGGGGGGCAGGGGGTTCCGCTGGCCCGAGTGCAGTGTTTTCACATGTAAGGAGTCTCAATTTTGGCCTGAAGTGCACACTGAGTGCACCAGTTCTTTACAAAGCCCAGGAGCTGAAACACTCACGAGGAGCGCTCCATTGCAGGTAACACAATTCTCCAACAACCTATCCTACTTCCACTCTTTGCCACTAAGCATGAACAGACATTACAGTCTGCCCACTGGGCTGCTTCTTTCCAAATCTCCCAGAAACCACATACAAAGCACCACCCATCCTGGATTTAGTCACAGGCATACTCATGCCGTCAATCTCGCAACCTAGCTGTAGAGTGGCGACCTGACAGCTGCTGCATGCTGGAGACCAGGGATCCTGTAAGTGGCAAGGTGGAGGGGAGCTAAGCTCAACAAAATGTATGCAGGAGTGGGATATACAGTTGTGCCAGTGAATGTGTGGCCAGCAGTGTCATTCTTCTCTCTGCTATCTGGAGGAACACTGCTCAATTTAGGTTGCAATTGGGAGCAGGCTACGATCTGCCAGTTAAATGACAACTGAGGGATGCCTCATGAAGAGGGCGATTGGGTCCCGGATGAGAAGCTATCAGAGGACACCTCACCAGCTCTGCTGACAGATATTGCTCCCCTGCCACTTGACTCCCCCCCACCTGACACATTGACAATCATCCCTACCTCAGAACAACATACTCAAAGAAGCGCTGAGAACTTTTAGACTTGCAAGTGTAGTCAGATGAAGGAAAACATCAAATAAGCTCAATAGCTCTGGTGAGGTGGCTTTCACACAGCAAGGCTTCCATTGATGGGCACCCAACAGTAACTCAAAACAGAAATGCAGAAAGGAGCACCAAACAAAATTTTGATTAAAGAGTCCAAGATAATTTGAAATGTTAATAAAAAAGTAATATAAAAACCACCATTGCATTTTGGGGGCAACAACACTCCCCCTTCATCAGGGCTCAACACAGGATAAAACTTCCCAGTAACTTCACAGATCTATAATATAAGCAGTACTGAAATCTCCTCATGGAGGAGCAACCTGACCTAGCAACTGAATCAGAAGGCCCAGACTGAATGATTTTTCTTCTCTTTTACCACCTGTGTGGTGTCAATACATTTTCAGAATGTAATACAGCATTTCCCATTACATCTATTTCCTCTTATCTATTAATTACAGGGACTATATTATTTTTTGCTCTTGAAGCCCAACTCCAGCCAAAACCTTTTCATTTGCTTTAAATAGAGAAGGAATAGAGACTCTGTCAGCTTTTTCTATTGCTGTCGGTCTCTTCTGGAATGGTTTTCCCTTCATTCACTTCAAGACAGAAAGTTCTTATTATTATACAGGATTTATATAGCGCCAACAGTTTGCGTAGCACGGTACAATATTAGGGCAGACAGTACAGCTACAATACAATTAGAAAGTGATGGAAAATCTCTTTGAGGAGGACATGGACAAAATACGATTTTTAGTGAACGGGAAGGGTTACAACTTCTGATAATGTATTTATTGCTGTAAGTACTTTCATTTCCTCGTAATAATTGCACTATTTATTTCTTCTATGGGTGTCACAGAGACAGTAAGTGAGGTAGGATCTCATCAAACATCTCACCATTCACAGACGGAATAAAAACCTAATAGAAATGTAAGGATTGTGCAAGTGGACGTGTCCAAGTTTCGTCTTATCTCCACGTCAGAAATAGAATGCAGCATGTGCCTTTGCCTCCTACTGGGTTGTTGAAGCAGTTCTATAGATGGTGACATGTTCACTATAAAGTGCCTCTGGTAGTTCTAAAATAAACACTAAACTTAAATGAAGGAAAGTATTGACGTTAGTCATTGTTATCCATTCAGTTATTTAGAAAAGCTGAGCTAAAGCTCTACCACTGTTACTAATTAGGCCCCCACCCATTAAAGCTAATCATGCTTTTGTGTCATTAAGACCCAGCCATTTTCCATATGGCTGCTGTATAGAGATTAATTTCTGTTTTTTGGTGTCATAGTGACAGTCTGAGATGCTAGGTGACAAATGAGTCTGTCAATTTAAAGACCCATGATATCATAGCAGCCCTGACATGATAACAACCAAACAGTGTGGACCTGCACAGGACTAAGGTTGTTGCAAATACTTGCCAAATATAATAAATGGTTTCATATTGGTAGAACCATATACCAATTACCAGTAAATGCTTCTTTGCTCTTCTCCTTTACAGCCCTATGTTTATTTATTTAGTGTGGGTGTATTTGGAATAAAAAATATGATAAGCATTTCCCCAAAGGCCCCACCTGCCCCTTTTCAACACTAAAGCCTAGTACACACCACTGGGTTGAGTGAAAAAAAAAACAGCTCAGGTTGGAGCCGCTGTACTAACAATCCGATGTTAGTACAACAATCTCTCCTGCTGGGCTATTGTGTTCTAACACAGAACACACCAGTCAGTGCTCTCAACCATTGGCTGATCGGGGGCCGGTCGGAAGACCTTTTTCAGTCATAAGCCGGCCGAACGGCTGGCTTCTGTCGGACCGGCTGCCATACACATGGGCGGTTTCTATTGAACTGGCCGATGCTGGTCGACATTTGGCCCATGTGTACTAGGCTTTAAAGTGAAGAAAACAAAATGCAAACTTTAAATTGGGCTCTTTTATGTCATATAGACCTCACTGGGTTTCACCTTCATCAACTCAACAAGTAGGCCATTGCATAGCACTGCAGCCACCTGGCTCAGAAAATGGCTTGTAAAAAAACAGGCCTGCTGGAACAAAAGAGCGTGATGTAAGGTTTGAATTTTTATGTACTTCAAGAGTTGAGGGTACAAGGTGGAAAATGTAGGGAAATGTTTACAGTAATGTTTACAGTATCATAATTTCAGCTCCATGTTAATATAAACATATGGCTACCACAAGTCGTAGATGCTAAGTCTGACAACTGCTAAATGATGCTATCAGCTGTTAGTTCAGACCTAGTACTGTCCCCAGGTCCAGCCATCTTTGACCTCAAGTGACTATGAATCAGAGCCAATATTTGCATACCCATAGATACCCTCTGCCGTGTGGCAGTGCCCTTGGCTGCTGATTATTCAGGCCCCTGCCAATTCATTGTTGGAAAAGAGGCTGATGGCGTGCATCTGCTTCACTCCTAAGAAGGGGAGACACTTAGGGGGCTCTAGGTGGCACTTCTGGGGGTACGTCAATATGAAAAAAGTTCTCATTACTTATCACACATTTAATAGACTCGTAATGTGGCACACTGGTTAGTGAATTTTATTGGGCATATGCAATGGAACAACCCAATGTGTGCCTTCGTAGTGGTACCTCTCAAAGTGTTAGTGGCCTGTTAAGCAGTGTTAATTTTGGCAGCAAATTTCAATTTCGTTTTAGTCTTATGCCAAGACTAAATTGTGAACACACGATCGGATTTCCGATTAAATAAAATCCGATGGAATTTTCCGTCGGAATTTCGATGAAGCTGACTTCCATCAGTCTTGCCTACACACCATCAGGCAAAATTCTGACCGTCCAAAACGCTGTGACGTAAAACACTCCGACAAGCCGAGAAAAATTAAGTTCAATGCTTTTGAGCATGCGACGACTTGATTCTATGCATGCGTGGGTTTTTTCTCCGTTGGAGTTCCACACAGACGATCAGAATTTCCTATCGGAAAAATTTAAAACATGTTTTATTTTTTAACACCGATGGAAAAAAGTCCGATGGGGCCCACACACGATCGTTTTTTCCAATGAAAAACCAACCGTGTGTACAGGGCATTAGTCTTTTGACTAAAATTATATTTTAGTTTTAGTTCCATTTAGTCTTCAGCAATTGTTAGAGCTTTAGTCGTATTTAGTCGACTAAATCTCCAGTACATTTTAGTCAACTAAAAATTAAAAACTAAACTAAAGTAAAACTAATTTTGGTTGTCTAAAATCTAATGGGTGTAGTTAAATTGTGATGCATTATTTAAGCATTTCTCTACAATTTACAAACTCATTATATACTGCTGGAGTGAAAAATCTAATATGCTTTTACTGTATTTATGGTATTAAGGTTTGAACATGCACTACAGACCAGTGTTAATTTTGATGTCAAATTTCAATTTAATTTTAGTCATACTCTTGACTTGACTCTTGATATTTTAGTTTTAGTCGTATTTTAGTCTTTTGACTAAAATGCCATTTTAGTTTTAGTTGCATTTTAGTCATCTCAATTGTTTTTGTCGTATTTTAGTCAACTAAAATAGCATAAATTTAGTCGACTAAATTAACGGTAATGTTAAAGCGGAGTTCCGCCAACATCTTTTTTTTTAAAGTCAGCAGCTACAAATACTGCAGCTGCTGACTTTTAAAATTTGGACACTTGCGGTCCCTGACCTAGTCAGGTACTACCAAGCGACCCAGCTTCACGCGATAGCCTCATGGTTCACTCAACGGTCATACAACAAGTGGACGGAGATTGAGAAAATATGGCTAGCCCCGACCCACCCAAACAGCCTGCTTTGGAGTGAGAGCGCGGAGGTCCCTCCTGAACGACTGTTGGGGTCCATATCCCAGCTTAGACGACTCAGGCGCAAGGTGGCTTGTCCATATGGGTTGTACTCTGAATGCTCACTCTTGACTTCGTTCGCCTGTAATCCCAAAGTGCCAGATAGCCTCTCCCACCACATGTCGTACCCCTGGACGTCCCGAAATCTATTTCATTTCGGGAACATTGTGGATCTTGTGACGCGCAAATTATTACCCTTCCCCAGACTTCAGACCAAGCATGACTTGCCACGCCAGGCATTCTATAGCTACCTTCAAATTCGCCATTATGCCCTGACCACAGCCCCCCGACCTACACTTCTCCCCCCCAACCCCCTTTGAGTCCTTGGTCCTGGCGGGCACTGCCCAGAAGGGCCTAATCTCCTCTATTTATAAGATACTTAACGCCTATTCCATGGACTCGAGAGGTAAACATTCCTATATGACTAGATGGAAGAAGGCCCTCAATTAGGAAATCCCTTTAGAACAGTGGCGGATAATATGGTCTCAGGCGGCGAAGAGCTCTCTGTGCACTCTGTACAAGGAAAATACTTACAAAATCCTTCTTTTCTGGTACATGACCCCTGACGTGCTCCACACCATATACCCCACCAGCTCGGACCGCTGCTGGCGTTGCCAAAGAGATAGGGGGACCCTCCTTCACATTTATTGGAATTGCACTCTAATCATTCCCTACTGGACTGAAGTACAGCAGCTGCTGTCGCGGTTGTTGGAAATGCCTATCCCTATGACTCCCAAATTTTTCCTGCTGGGCCTGTCGCCGCTGCGGCTCGTCCCACCCTACAAAAAATTGACTCGCCATATCCTAACAGCCGCACGTTGTCTCATAGCCTTAAACTGGAAACAACAATCCCCCCCCCCCCCACTCCCGAGGCCTTGCACGCTAGAATCAAGGACGTGGAGCTGATGGAGAAAATGACTGCCAGGATGCAGGATAAGCTGGACACGCACGACAAGGTCTGGGGGCTGTGGCACCTTCGGGAGGAAGCACTAGGACCAGGTGACTGAGCTACCATGATGATCTCTCCTTTTCTTTTCTCTTTCCCTCTCTCTTTTTCTCCACTAAGAGTATCTCTGGGACTCTCTTTGTCCCACATAGTTTGCTGGATGTGTTTCTATGACATTTTATTGCATCACTTCCCTTTTTTTTGGTTCGATGCCTGCTATTGTTTATGGGTGAATTGCTAAAACCTTACTGCATTTGTTTGGCAACCTGGAAACGTAATATTTTCTGCACTTCAATGTCTTACAAGCCCGTGCATTATCTTTGTAGAAACCCACAATAAAACTGTTATTTGAAAATAAAATATGGACACTTACCTGTCCAGGGCGCCTGCGATGTCCTCACCCGAAGCCGATCTGTCCCTCGGCTCTCAGGTGGAGGTGCCGCCATCTTCGGTACGGGAATCAGGAAGTGAAGCCTTGCGACTTCCCACCCTGGTTCCCTACTGCGCATGCGTGAGTCGCGCTGCACGTCCTCACTGGTCCCTGCTGTCTTCTGGGACCTGTGTGTCTCCCAGACAGAAGACAGCGGGGGGGGGGGGGGGGAGGAGGGGCTGGACATGGCATAGATCGCCCGGAAGTGGGAGCAAATACCTGGATTAGACAGGTATCTGCTCCCCCCTCCGCCCTGAAAGGTGCCAAATATGACACCGGAGGGGTGGAGGATTCCGAAAAGCAGAAGTTCAATTTTTGGGTGGAACTCTGCTTTAAAGGGGTTGTAAAGGTTTGTTTTTTATTTTCTAAATAGGTTCCTTTCAGCTAGTGCATTGTTGGTTCACTTACCTTTTTCCTTCGATTTCCCTTCTAAATGTTTTTTTTTCTTTGTCTGAATTTCTCACTTCCTGTTTCTCCTCAGTAAACTTCACACCATCATCCGAGTGGTGTTTAGTCATCCAGAACAGCTTACTGAACAGCTTACTGAGGAGGAACAGGAAGTGACAAATTCAGACAAAGAAAAGAAAGAAAAAAAAAACATTTAGAAGGGAAATCGAAGGAAAAGGTAAGTGAACCAACAATGCTCTAGCTTAAAGGAACCTATTTAGAAAATAAAAAGCAAACCTTTACAACCCCTTTAAGGTTCAATTGGTTTTGATCTAAAAGGCTTTCAAAATATTCAGCTTTTATTCTTTGTGTGTTCTTTTATTATAACTAGCATTTTCTTTTGATGCATCCTGTAACAGTTGACTAGAAGAAACAGGATTAACGTTTGATTTACATCATGGGAAAGAAAGTATTTGTTTCAAAAATGGCACGGTGGCTTGTTTTACAAAGGCAAGCAAGTTTCGTGATGGTTAAATTATCACACAGAAACTGTGATAATGGGCAAAGGCAGCAAAGTTGTTTTAGTTTCTTAAACAGAATTTTTTTTATAACTAGCTCACAAGTACAGGAGGAGGACATCTGATACTCCAATTATTTACTCCCAGGAAGAGAATGTGTTGGATAATAAAACAAGGAGAGAGCCATTGTGTTCAGCCCCCGCCTAGGGCATGACTTGTTTACAAGAACAATAAAAAACATGGTAATTTGACGAAACCTCTGTAAGAAGTAAGAGATAGGGCTAATTGTCAGTGAATTCATTAGAAGTGAACTGAGTACAGAAACTGTGTTTTATGCAACCTTGAAAGAAACAAAAAGGGTAAACAGTCACATAATAATGAACAAATACCACCTGTGCTATCAAACCAGCAACTTAATTAAATACACATTTTTGGTGATTGACTCAGAACAAGCTCCACCTTACAGTTCCCTAATTCATAAGGTATTGATAGATGTAAAATGACAGTTTTGACCTTCACATTGGAGCACCTTCATATCTCTAGATGTCCTCAGACACCACCAACCAACCGATTTGATTGCTAGCGTTACCCCGATGATAGCTCAGTTGGTAGCCCAACTCTCCCATTATAATCATGTACAATCAGCTGAGTCAAATAAGCATGTGTATATTAGGCACCCTTTAATGCTCTTGAGTCTCTTGCAGTCTTCAACCTGAAGGCAGTTGGGTCTATATATCTGCCTCATAATAACATCTAGGCAGGGTTGGCTCAAGACATTGTGCTGCCTGGGTCCAAGAATAAAATGTTGCCCCCACCCCAAAGAAAATCATGCCCACCAAAAGGCCCCCACATCGATTTTTTTTATATCATGATAATTAAAACTAAAATAAGTTTATCAGGCAGCCAGATTTACACGCAATGGCACCTTGTCTATATGCAAAATGATATGACATACCACCATGTTACCGCTCCTCCATCTTGGTGCCCTAGGACATCCATGGGTGCAGTGTGTGTCAACACCATGGGCCCCCCACCCTTCAGAGCCTGTGTGCAGTGAAGACGTGGCACCCATGGATGATATGCCACTGGGATAGGGCTGTATAGGGGTGGGCTAGGGCAGTATAGGAGCAGTCTGGGGCAGTATAAGGGTAGGCTAGGGCAGTATAGGGGCAAGCTAGGGCATTATAGGGGCAGGCTAGGGCAGTATAGGGGTGGGCTAGGGCAGTATAGGAGCAGGCTAGGACAGTATAGGGGCAGGCTAGGGTAGTATAGGGGCAGGCTAGGGTAGTATATAGACAGACTAGGGAAGGGAAGTATATGGGCAGGCTAGGGTAGTATAGGGGTGGGATAGGGCAGTATAGGAGCAGGCTAGGGCAGTATAGGGGCAGGCTAGGGTAGTATATAGACAGACTAGGGAAGGGAAGTATATGGGCAGGCTAGGGTAGTATAGGGGCAGGCTAGGGTAATATATAGACAGGCTAGGGTAGTATAGGGTAGTATATATTCAGGCTAGGGCAGTAAATGGACAGGCTAGGGCAGTATAGGAGCAGGCTAGGGTAGTTTATGGACAGGCTAGGGTGGTATATGGATAGGCTAGGGTAGCATATAGACAGGCTAGGGCAGTTTAGGGGCAGGCTAGGGTAGTAAATAGACAGGTTAGGGTAGTATATAGACTAGAAATGTGCAATTTGTTTAGTTCCGAATCGTTTTTTTAACAAATTTCGACAAATTAGTTAATTTGAAAATATCCGAATTAACGAAAACCCGTTTAAATATTTTTTCCGAATATTCGTAAATTCTAATATTCTAAAATTCTGAAATTCGTAAATTCAGAAATCCGGAAATTTGAAAATTTGTAAATTCCTGAATTAGAAAATGAGAAAATCCGAAAATTGGAACGAAAATTCAAAAGAACGAAAATAAGGACGAAAATCCCAAAATTCGAAAACCCGAAAATTCAAAAATCTGAAATAACTTTCTAATAATAACTTAACTATTAACTTATAGGTATTGGAATTTCCTTTCAAATTTGGCTGTTAGTAAACGTAACGAATATGAATTTATCCAAAGTTGCGAATTATCTGAAATAACGAATGCAGTATCTAAACGTATAGAACATAACAAATTAATAATAATAAATAACAATAATAATAATAAAAAACTTTTTATTATTATTATTTATTATTAATTCGTTCCGTTCCATTTGTTTAGATACGGCATTCGTTATTTCGGATAATTCATATCTTTGGATAAATTCGTATTTGTTACGGTCACTAACAGACAAATTTGAAAGGAAATTCCAATACCTATAATTTAATAGTTAGTTATTATTAGTTAGTTAGTTATTATTTAGAATCTTCGAATTTTCGTTCTTTCGAATTTTCGGAATTTCTTTCTTATTTTACTGCTTGGACCTTGAAGAAGGGGACATACCCCGAAAGCTTGTCCTGAAAAATTCTATGTTAGTGCAAATAAAAAAAGTATCACGGACAGTACTTAATTTTCTTATTTTCAAATATTTGAATTTTTGAATTTACGAATTTTGATCAGAACGAATGACCTTAAAAAAAAAAAAAAAAAAAAAAGAATGAAACAAAAATGAATTTTTGTTTTCGTAGTGCACATGTCTAATATAGACAGGCTAGGGCAGTATAGGGGCAGGGTAGGGTAGAATACAGACAGGCTAGGGTGGTATATTGGCAAGCTAGGGTAGTATATAGACAGGCTAGGGTAGTATAATGGCAACCTAGGGCTGTATAGTGATTTCTGATCATGATAGTTACACACATGGACGGACAGCTTTAAGCACCAATCTCCCTGCAAGGTGCCTGGGATGGAACACGACCTCTGAACGTCCTCCAGGCCTAGGCCGCCTAGAGGACCGACACGAACCACCGCCCTCAGGCTGAAGGTGCCCGGGACTCGACCCCGTGACAAAGATGGCCGGCCCCTTTATACCCTCTCCCAGCAAGCACGGCGGGTTCCCCGCCCCACCATACCACTGCCGAGGGAGGACAAAAAGGGGTACGGCACACAGCAATGGTTCAACCTCAGCCCAAGGCGACAGCGCCACCCGCTGAGCTGCAGGGAACTGCACATTACTGGTGTCTCTGCCAGTTTTAAATACACAGGGAAAGTGCATGCCCGCTACATGTATAAAAAAAATGTTTTTTTTAAAAATTACTGACAACCCCCCCGCCGACACTGTCCACTTCCCTTATCCCCCCCCCCAAAAAAATAAAGCATTGTGAAAAAAAATTAAAACACTGCCTCATAACCCACCCCCTTCCCCAGAATCACTGTGAAAATAAATATGAAAAAAATCTAAAAAATAAATAAAATAATAGATAATAAAATAATAAAAACAAAAAAAATACTGACCCAATCCACTGCCCTACTGACGCTGTCCAACCCCCCCCCCCCCCCCCCCCACAAATCATTGTGAAAAAAATGTATCCAAAAACTAATTGTAAAAAAATTATTTAAAAAATAATAACAATTCTGACACTGTCCATTGCTCTACTGACACCGTCCACTGCCCTAGTGACACCATCCACTGGCCGCCAAAAAGCATTTTGAAAAAGTGAAAAAAAAAAATACAATTTTTTTTTATTGTAAAAAACAAAAATAATAAAAATAAATAAAAAAAGAACTACGGACACAGTCCACTGCCCTACTGAGACAATCCTGCACATAATACCCACCACTGTACACTCCTCACTCCTCACCTGCACATACTACCTACCTCCATACACGCCGCACTCCTCACCTGCACATACTACCCACCACCATACATGCCGCACTCCTCTTCTGCACATACTACCCACCACCATACACTCCATACTCCTCTTCTGCACATACTACCCATCTCCATACACTCCATCTCCATACACTCCATACCCCTCTCCCTGCACATACTACCCACCTCCATACACTCCACACTTCTCTCCTGCACAAACTGCCCACTTTCCTATACCCTGCACTCTTCTCCTGCACATACTACCCACCTTCATACACTCTGCACCCCTCTCCTTCACATACTACCCACCTACATACACACCACACTCCTCTCCTGTGCTAACTACCCACCACCACACACTCCACACTCCTGTCCTGCACATACTACCCAACTCCATACACTCCGCACTCCTCTACTACACATACTGCCCACCGCCATACACTCCATACTCCTCTTCTGCACATACTACCCACCGCCATACACTCCACACTGTAAACCACACCCCATTTAGCCACGCCCCATTATTTGGCGCAACGCCCACATTTTGCCTTTTTTTTTGCTTAGGGCCCACTTTTTATCTTTCACACAGGTCCACTGATTTCATGATACGCCCCTGGCTCTTCATGTGTGCTCGGGTGTTTAACAGCCAGTGTTAATCTGTGTGCGAGCACCCTCACGCACTGCAACTTTGGGTATGCATGTTGAGGGCAGCAGGGCACCCTTTTTACAGGGCAGCAGAGCACCCACCCCTGTAATAAACACACAACTGCTGGTAAAAAGATTAAAAACAACTTTTAAAATTGGAGTTACATCTATTTCCAAGTTTAATATAGCCCAAACTTTTATATTTAATTTTGGATAAAATATGGAACGGAGTGGTCGAAAAGCCATACTCCAGTAAACTCTAGAGCAGAGGTCTCCAAACTTTTTTAAACAAAGGAACAGATTATTGTCCTTCAGACCAAAGGGGGGCCGGAGGGGGGCCGGACTGTGGCCAGCGGGAGTGGAAATTTCCCTGGCATCAGTGGGAGTAAGCATCATGTTTGGTACCATTGGGAAGAATAGTGTCTCATTGTTGGTGGGAGAAATGGTGCCCCATTGTTGATGTCAGTTGGCAGAAGAGTGTCTTGTATTGGTGGAAGGAATAGTGCCCCAAGGGCCAGATGAAGGCAAGCAAAGGGCCGCAGTTTGAAGACCACTGCTGTAGGGTGTCACCAATACAGAAAATGAGAGGAAGTGTCTTTTCTTGGGGACACAGCAATAAGAACCTGACAGAGACTCTGTTTCTTATTTCTGGTGTCTCTCTGGAGAGGTTGCCTTTTGCACATTGTGACAGTGACAGGTTGACATGAATAGCAGGGAGGTCTCACCAATGTGGTAATAGACAGCAATAAGGGCAAATTTACAATATAGATAGCTACTGAAATCGTGATGTTTTTGAACTATGGTGTTAGAGAAGACTCTTGAAAGGCAAGAAGATCAAACTAGTCAATCCTGAAACAAATAAATCCTGAATATTCACTGGAAGGACAGATCCTGAAGCGGAAATTCGCATACTTTGGCCACCTCATGCGAAGAGAGGACTCATTGGAAAAGACCCTGGTGCTGGGAAACATGGAAGGAAAAAGGAGAAGAGGACGACAGAAAACAAGATGGATAGATAGCATCATCGAAACAATGAACATGAAGTTAAGCAAGATCCAGGAGGCAGTGGAGGACAGAAGAGCCTGGCGCACTATGGTCCATAGCTCCCAACTGTCCGTGATTTGGAGGGACTGTCCCTGATTTGGATAAATGTCCCTCTGTCCCTCTTTCCCCCTCATTTTGCTCTGATCTATATAGTTGTATATAAAATGCACTTTTTATTTTTCAGAAAGTCTTTCCCAGTGCTAAACCTAGATTCTAAATGGCTGCATTTGTAAATTTTAAAAGCCAATATAAAGGAATAGTAGTGGTAAAAAAAAAAAGCCCTTGTGGATTTAATGAACCTTTGTTTTGGTTAATTCTCCTTTCAGGGGGTGTGACAGGGGGCGTGTCCTATGCCTACCTATGTTTGCTAGTAGGTGTCCCTCATTCCTACCTCAAAATGTTGGGAGGTATGCAGACACGACTAAACGACTGAACAACAACTGAAATCTTTCTGCCTTTCAACGTACAATCCGGTAAAGAGCAGTAGAGTTACAAATTCTGAGAACAAGTTCCTTGCCTTCAAAGGCCTAACTGTCCATCTTGTTCACCTGGAAGTGCAAGCTTGCTGGGACAAGACTTAAAACATTTTCCCAGATTCCTTATTTTCAGGCATGCAAACCTATAATCTGTTTACTCAGCTGCAAGGTAGCACGGTGTCTATTCTCTTTAAGCATTAACACATTATTCAGTCAACTCCTTTGTCTCTCAGCAAAATGCATTTCAATGGCTCTCAAAAGCTGTTACCTGACACGTTTGGTGGAAAGGCCTTTGAAGAAGGGGAGGGCAGCCTTCTCACACCTACCTGTTTTCAGCCTACAAATTTTATCTACTGTTTTAGCAGTTATACTTTCAGACAACGATTTGGCTACCAAAACACAGATGCCAATCCTATAGCTTGAGGACACACATTAAACATTCAACATCCATTCTTACACTTAAACAAAGGACCATGCCGCAATTTAAAATAAGCAGAATCCTGCATCAGTTCCCTTTTTTTATGAAGTATGCGTCTAAGGGCCCTTTCACACTGCTTTGTAGCAAAATCGCAGTAAAAACGAATATGCATTTTATCGCGATTTTGCTGTATTTCATATGCATTTCCTGTGCCTTTTTGGGTGAAAAATGGACACGTGACTCAAAAATGAAGCAAAAATGCAAATCGCAGTGCATTTTTACAGTGATTTTACAGAAATTTGGCAGTGATTTCCATTGATTTCAATGGGAAGCTGGGTTTTTGGTGCACCAAAGATGCAGCATGCAGAACTTTTCAAAACGCACCACACCCACAGCTCAGTGGTGTGAAAATCCCCATAGGATTTAAAAGGAAATACGCAGGAAAAACGTATCAGTGTGAAAGGGGCCTTAGGTCTAGCACACACGGGCTGAATGTCAGGTGACATCGGCGGGTTCAATAAAAACATTCGGCCCGTTTGGACAGCTTCTGTTGGACGAACATGCTGGAAAACCAGGAGCCGATTGACTCCCGATCAGCACTCTCAGGCAATGGCTGAGTGCACTAAATGGAGATCGCTGTACTAACATTGGATTGTTAGTACAGCGGCTCCGATCTGAGCTGTGAGTTTTTTTCACTCAACCCACTGGGTTGAACGAAAAAAACAAACAGTGGTGTGTACCAGACTTAACTTGAGAGGGATCATTGCTATAATTTAATGGTCAGTCTATTGAACACTGTTTTTTCTCATCTTTTTTCTGTGTTTGGATATTTAAATGACATGACAACTTCTTGTCAGCGTCGTTTCAGGGTCTATATTGGTGAGATCTCTGCTTCATTCCCTCAGTCTGCACATCTGCTGTGGTGATGTGCCAGCTGAATGTTGTTTTCTCTTTTTTTTCCAAAGACATTTACAGACATTAGAGATTCTGATATGCATTATTAATATAACCCAATCAAATACCCAATCACATATAACAAAAGGTTAACAAACACTATTCTTAACACATAAGCCAGCCTAAGGCTGGCCATACATTATACAATTTTCCTGTAGATTTACTACATGAGGTCATACTTAAACACTTTCAACTTATATGCAATCAGACGGACCCTTGCACTACACAGTTGAAGGTACATCTAAAGAAAATTGAACCAGAGAAAGGTATAATGTATGGCCAGCCTAAAGCCGAGTATACACTATTCATTTTTTTTGTCCAACCCCCGCGGGTTGAGCGAAAAAAAAAAAGTCAGCTCCGGTCTGAGCCGCTGTACTAAGCATGCATGGTTAGTTCAGCGATCTACCCTGCTGAGCTGTTCTGACAGGGGGATGGCACCCCCGCCAAAATACTCCGATCAGCGGGGGGCCATTGGCTTAGAGCGCTGATTGGGATTTGGTCGGTTGCTGGTTTTCCAATGAAGCACGTCGAATAGACCAACTTACACACGGGCAGAATGACGGTCGTTTTTTTTTTTAACCGCCAAATGTCTCCCGACATTCTGCCTCTGTACGGGGGTTCCGTTTATAAAGGAGCATACAGTATGTACCAAATGCAGATTTCAGTTTATTCTGTCCCCAGGGCCATCTTAATGCAAGGACACTCCTGGGCACTGCCCAGGGGCCCCTGGTACATGGGGGCCCCACAATAATCTTGCATTACATCATACTTACCAACTGTCCCGGATTTGCTGGGACAGTCATGCTTTTTACTAAACTGTCCCGATATGGTCGTGTCACGGGAAGCATCCCAGAACCTATACTGTGCCCTCCTGATCCCAGTATTGTGCCCTCATGACCCCCCCCCTGTACTGTGCCCTTCTGCATTCCCCCCTGTACTGTGCCCTTTGTGTTGACTAATCTTGGATTCATGGAATGTTTTCCTTTTGTAAAATCGATTTTATTGAAAGTACTAATGGATATATGTTTAATTCTATCATCTATTTATACTTTATTTCTTGAAAGTAGGTGTGTAAATTGGGGCAAGCTGGTAGGGGCCCCAGTGCATTACTTTGCCCAGGGGCCCATGATGCTATTAAGATGGCTCTGCCTGTCCCCTCAAACCCAAGCCAGCCCAGACTTCAAGCCTCAACCCTTTAAGCCGCAAAACAGTTTATGATGGTGGGTTGATAATCACTTAACAATAGTCCACCATCTTTCAGAAGAATGTTAAAAAAGTTGTTTCCCATTCTTAGTACTTTAGTACCTCTATAAAAAAATATTACCTGCATACCCAATCCTGCACAGCACACATGTTTCTTTCTCATATTTATAACCCTTGTTCTTCAAGATCATGTGCTTACATTCCCTATAATAAATGATGTACATCTATCTATCTATCTATCTATCTATCTATCTATCTATCTATCTATCTATCTATCTATCTATCTATCTATCTACTGTATCTATCTATCTATCTGTCCGTCCGTCCATCCGTCTGTCCGTCTATCGTGTTGATTCAGCTAGTGAGCACTGATAAATTGTTCTTAAATTCACCCCAGAACATGGTAGGAGAAACCCGTTTCTCACACCACGTTCAAAATGTATTGCACTTGTGATCTACAGCGGGTGTCAGTGTTAAAGCTGAACTCCAGCTTTTGCTAAACTTTACATCGATCGTTTGGGCCAAGCTGGCCCAAAAAAACGTCCTTCACTAACATGTGAGGCAGCTGAATGTGCAGTGTAAACTGGGGCTACCTTCAGCATACCGCGCTGTGTTGGGTTCGAGCCGAGACTTCCTGTCTGATACCTGGAACACAAAAGATTCTATCTGATCGGCGCTCAGCCATTCAGAGAAAGCTATGTATTCTAGCAACAAATACAAAGCTTCCTCTGATTGGCTGAGTCAGAGATGGGTTCAAGTCGCACTGGTGTGAACAGGGGCTAAATAAATTTACGTATAGCCCCAGTCAAAATATTATTATTTTTTGGTTGTAGTTGGCTAAGGACTTTCCTCTTACTTCTTTCTTTTTACTTCTTCTCCAAATGACAGTGTTGTCATTTGGGCAGGAAGTGAGGAGAATTTCGAACAGGGACAGACCGCAGTTAAAAGCTGACAGAGGTTGTAGTCCCCCTCCACTCTACCAAAAAGTAGTGTTTTTATTGTGTCTCTTTCCCCAGTGACACAGTGTCGCAAGGACAAGAAGGGAAAAAAAAGTCCACACAGAGAGGTAAAAAAAGGAAAGAGTTTAATTTAACTCTGTTTCTAATGTTTTGGCCAGAGGTACTCTTTAATATAAACTTTTGTTACTGTATTATTGTGCAGACTTACACGCTACCTACTGCAATCTGTCCAATTATTAGCATTGTCTCTGCGACATATTTTTGAGGATGTTCAGAAGTTGTTAATTAGTCACATACTTTGTGGTCTTGTACAGTGGTTTTAGATTTGTGGACTTAAGCCAGCCATAGATTGAGCGATTTTCTTTCCTGCAACCTTGGGTTGGGAGCCATCCCGGCCGGGAGAACACACAATGATTATTGCCGATTAACTTGGGTACAATTAGTCTGCCCATACATGGTTTAAATCTCGGCCGGGCCCTGCTGAACCAGCCGAGATTCGAACTGTCTATGGCCGTTTTAAGATAAATTTTCTTCACTATTCTTTCTAAACTATCCCAATTGATCACCAGGAGGTTCCCTTCTCACAGGCTGGTCCAACACCGGACCCATATAGAGTGTACATAGAGAACATCTCTTGTTTTTTTAAAGTGAGACACTTTTCTAATAACCTGACAACCCTGTCTGGACAATAAGACCCCTTTCACACTGAGGCGCTTTGCAGGCGCTATAACGCTAAAAATAGCGCCTGCAAAGCGCCCTGAAACAGCCGCTGTCTCTCCAGTGTGAAAGCCCCGAGGGCTTTCACACTGGAGCGGTGCGCTAGCAAGACGGTAAAAAAAGTCCTGCTAGCAGCATCTTTGGAGCGGTGAAGGAGCGGTGTGTATACGGGCAGCGTGGCTATACCGCCGGCATAGCGCTGCTGCAGCAGCACTTTGCAGTGGTTTTAACCCTTTCTCGCCCGCTAGCGGGGGTAAATGCACCCCGCTAGTGACCGAATATCACCGCAAAATTAGCGACGCTTTACCACCGACGCACCCACCGCCCCAGTGTCAAAGGGGCCTAATAGACATATGGGTCTGGGAGGCATGGCTTTAGAGTTCTAATGTGATATTTATGATCAGATACCATGATGATTTTACAGCCACTCTTGTTTGAACCAACACTCCCATCTGCTTTTTGATCATGTTACTTCCACCACGTTTGTTGCCCAATCTAATCCAGACTACAAATGGACACACACACACAATACAATTACCCTTTTAGTTTTTGTGTTTGGTGGGTAAAGTATTCCATGCAGTTCCATTTGTTAGCTATCCATTATTAGGGATGAGCCGAACACCCCCCGGTTCGGTTCGCACCAGAACCTGCGAACGGACCGAAAGTTTGCGCGAACTATCGAACCCCGTTAAAGTCTATGGGACTCGAACGTTCGGAATCAAAAGTGCTAATTTTAAAGGCCAATAAGTTATTGTCCTAAAAAGGGTTTGGGGACCCGGGTCCTGCCCCAGGGGACATGTATCAATGCAAAAAAAGTTTTAAAAACTGCAGTTTTTTCAGGAGCAGTGATTTTAATGATGCTTAAAGTGAAAAAAAAAATGAAATATTCCTCTAAATATCGTACCTGGGGGGTGTCTATAGTATGCCTGTGAAGTGGCACGTGTTTCCCGTGTTTAGAACTGTCCCTGCACAAAATGACATTTCTAAAGTAAAAAAAAGTCATTTAAAACTGCTTGCGGCTTTAATGTAATGTCTGGTCCCGGCAATATGGATGAAAATCATTGAGAAAATCGGCATGGGTACCCCTCCCCCCCAGCCCATTTGGGTCTCGTATGGATATTAAGGGGAACCCCGCACCCAAATTAAAAAAAGGAAAGGCGTGGGGCCCCCAGGCCCTATATACTCTGTACAGCAGTATACAGGCGGTGCAAACAAGACAGGGACTGTAGGTTTGTTCTTAAATAGAATCTGTTTGTAATTTTGAACTGGTACATTTTTAAAGTGTAGCTCCAGACAAAAAATCTATTTTTAAGCTTTCTGGAAAACATGGGGAAGGGTTATCACCCCTGTAACATTTGTTTTGCTGTCTGTGCACCTGTTCAGAAGATGTCACCTCACTTTCTGTCCCAATGACAATTGGATTTTGAAAATTTGGGGGTTTTAGGGAAACAAGGATTGGTGATAAAGTATCAGTGGAGAGGAGACACCTTTTTCTCATATTAACTCTTAGAGGAGAGAATTTCCCTTCCTAGGGGTAGATTTCCTCTCACTTCCTGTTGTCTCCCTCCGTTTGTAAGTAGGAGTCGTTTGTAAGTCGGATGTTTGAAAGTAGGGGCCTGCCCTATGTACTCTGCAGAAATTTGGGTCTTAGGTGTTGGTGTTGCCACAACACTGTAAGCCCTCACAGTTACTCTTGGTGGGCGCTGGAACGCCTTGCTGTGAACTATTATATCAAGAATTGTAATTACATGTCATTGTTGAACAGTGGCAGAAAAATTGGGCCTTTGGTGGTGGTGGTGGTGATGCCACAACACTGTAAGTGCTCACAGTTACTCCTGGTGGGCGCTGGAACAGGCCCTGCTGTGAAATATTAGATCAAGCATTGTAATTACATGCCCCCGTTGAACAGGTGCAGAAAAATTGGGCCTTAGGCACTGGTGCCACAACACTGCAACCCCTCACAGATACTATAGTTGGAGCACAGGAATGAGCCCTGCTACAAAGTATTGCATCAAAAATTGTAATTACACATCCCTGTTAAACAGGGGCAGAAAAATTGGGCCTTAGGACTCTAGACACAGAGCCTACTTGCCCTCTTTTATTGGCTCGTGACTGTCTGCCTCTCCTTGTTGTCCTTCCAGACATACTAATGGCCTGCAGTGAGATGTAGCTGCACAAACTGGGATGTATATACAGTATATATACTGATTATACTGCAGCTAGCAGAATCAACTGTCTGCCTGTAATATTATTAGTAAGAGAACACTAACAATTGTCTTCAATTATCTTTAGTTGCACACTGTGCAGAGGACACAGTACACTAACTGAAAATACTGCAGCTCCCTGCCTGTGGTATTAATATGAGAACACCAGCAATTGTATTCAGGTAGCTTTAGGTGCACACTGTGCAAAGGACACAGTACACTAACTGAAAATACTTGCAGCTCCCTGCCTGTGGTATTAGTATTAAAACACCAGCAATTGTATTCAGGAGGCTTTAGGTGCACACTGTGCAAAGGACACAGTACACTAACTGAAAATACTTGCAGCTCCCTGCCTGTGGTATTAGTATGAGAACACCAGCAATTGTATTCAGGTAGCTTTAGGTACCACAATCACCTGCCTGCCTGTCAGTATATTAGGAAGAGAATAACAGGAACGGATCTAGCTAAACTGAATACAGTGTGTATATATATATATATATATATATATATATATATATATATTACACAACACCTGGGATGCATATATATCCTCTACACACTGTAACTGCAGCTAACTGACTCACCTGCCTGCTCTATCTAACTCAAATGAAATTACACTCTCTCTGTCTTTCTTTCACCACTGCCGCAACACACTACAAAAGGCTGCCACGCAGGCGGCCTTATATAGTGTGGGGCGTGTACTAAACCCCCTGAGATATAATTGGCCAAAGCCACCCTGGCTTTGGCCAATTATGGCTCTCCGTTCTTACCGCGCTGTGATTGGCCAAGGCATGCGGGTCATAGTGCATGCTTGGCCAATCATTAGCCAGCAATGCACTGCGATGCCGCAGTGAATTATGGGCCGTGACGCGCCATTCGAATTTGGCGCGAACGGCCCATAATGTTCAAAATTCGACAAACGGTCGAACAGCCGATGTTTGAGTCGAACATGAGTTTGACTCGAACTCGAAGCTCATCCCTATCCATTATACAATGCCTGTAATTTTAAATGGTCTGGCCGTGGGAGCTGGAAGAGGAGTACTGATAACTACAGGCAATGTCCTTGGAGAAGTGGCACTGGAGAAATAATTAGCTTTCTAGTTTACAAGAACTACTATCAGAGCAGTCACAACCTTTCACATAAAAAAGCAAATTTGAAATATAGGATCATTTAAAACACATTTTGAATGAAAATTACATGGTCATGCAACACTGTACTAATATGAAATTTCTATAATTTTTTGAGACAGATAGAGCTTTCGTTTGGTGGTATTTAATCACCACTGGGTTTTTATTTTTTTGCTAAACAAATGAAAAAAAAAAAACATTTTGAAAAAAAAAAGGTTTTCTTAATTTCTGTTTTAACATTTTGAAAATAAGTAATTTTTCTTCTTCATTGATGTGCGCTGATGAGGCTGCACTGATGGACACTGATGAGGCTGCACTGATGGACACTGATGAGGCTTCACTGATGGGCACTGATGAGCACTGGTGGGCACTGATGAGGCTGCACTGATGAGGCAGCACGGATGGGCACTGATGAGGCTGCACTGATGAAGCTGCACTGATGGGCACTGATAGGTGGCACTGATGGGCACTGATAGGCTGCATTGATGGGCACTGATAAGCTGCACTAATGGGCTCTGATGGGGCTGCACTGATTATCAGGACCAGTGGCGGCTGGTGCTCAAAATTTTTGGGGGGGCGCAAACAAACTGAAAAAAAAAAAACATCAATTGCCACCACTGTGCCCATTAAACCCAGCCACTGTGCCCAAACGCCACCAGTTTTCCCCCTCAAATGCAGACAGTTTCCCCCCAAATACAGCCAGTTTCCCCCAAATACAGCCAGTTTCACCCCAAATACAGCCAGTTTCCCCCCAAAATACAGCCAGTTTGGCCCCTCAAATGCAGCCAGTTTGGCCCCTCAAATGCAGCCAGTTTGCCCCCTCAAATGCAGCCAGTTTCCCCCCAAATGCAGCCAGTTTCCCCCCAAATGCAGCCAGTTTGTCCCCGCATACAGCCAGTTTGTCCCCGCATACAGCCAGTTTGTCCCAGTTTGTCCCCAAATGCAGCCAGTTTGTCCCCATATACAGCCAGTTTGTCCCCATATACAGCCAGTTTCCCCCCATATACAGCCAGTTTCTCCCCAAATACAGCCAGTTTCCCCCCAAATACAGCCAGTTTCCCCACAAATACAGCCAGTTTGTCCCCAAATACAGCCAGTTTGTCCCCAAATTCAGCCAGTTTATCCCCAAATTCAGCCAGTTTGTCCCCAAATGCAGCCAGTTTGTCCCCAAATGCAGCCAGTTTGTCCCCAGCCCTGCACTTACCTTCCTCGGGTCAGCGCCGTCCTTCTTCCATCCTCGATGTCGCTTCAGCCAATCAGGTTACCGGTAACCAGACCCGGTGAACCTGATTGGCTGAAACGCCTGTCAGTTTTAACCAGGGAACGCACCCCTGTGCGTCCCCTGGTTAACTATTTGGAAGCTGATTACAGCCCTCAGGCCGCTGGCTCTGATAGGCACTTCCAAACACCAACCAGCCGCTGTTGTTCAGATGGCCGGCACTCAACAGGGGGCCGGCCATATGAATATTGGGCGGCAGCGGCGGCGACAATACATAGGTTCATGCAATGCATGAACCTATGTATTGTTGTGAGTGACAGGCGCAGGAGCGAGAGGGGGCGGCTATGGACGCACCGCCACTGATCAGGACACTGATGATCATTGCCCTGATTTTCAGTGTTAACAATGTGCTGACAGCTTTGCCGGTTATCAGCTTTCTTTTCGTTACACAGAGACAGCATGTGAGCAAAGGACTGCCCTTAACCGGCACGTCTGTTTATATGTGATCAGCTGTGATTGGACACAGATGATCACATGGTAAAGGGCCACTGTGATTGGCCCTTTACTGCGATCTGTGATCGGCTGTGTCCTAAGAACACAGCGGTCACAGAGCTTGCCCAATGCACGGGAGTGTGGTTCTGGCAAGATGCCCATGAATACCCTCCCAAACCCAAAACTAGAGACCGCGCTGTAGCTGTCTTTTGGCTATAGTGCAGTAATGAGGTGGTTAAAGTGACATTAAATATGGACATCAGCTGGAAGGTAAGGGAAGGGTGGAGGAGCTTGGCCAGCATAGATAGTAATTAGACCAACAAGTTCAGAGGCATAAAAAATCAAATAAAAAAATATGTTTATGGACAGGAAAAGCCAGAGGGCAAGTCACATGTACTGAAGTATTACAAGTGGAATGACCTTGATATTTCATTACTGTGCCAAAATCTCATGCTTTCATGTAAGCCTCACATCTTTGTAAATCTGTGCTAGCATTAGTAATGTCTGCATACTACCTGATCAGTAAAGCTGGACACCCATAGATTAATTTTGTTCAGCCTGTGGGCTGAATGAAAAAAATCGAATAGGCTCCTCCATCCATGTTAGGCTGCACAGATGGACGACTCTCCTGCTTTGTCTATTGTATTTAGACAGCTAGCGCCAGCTGTCAGAATACAAAAACAGGGCCTGCATCTTATTGGATGCAGTTCGGGCAACAACTTTCCTTCTGCCTCCTTCAACTTGTCATTTGAAGGATGTTGGGTAGAGTGGTGCCAATAGGGCCATGCTGATCAAATTCATTAGGAACAGGCTGACATTTTCTCAGTATGGTCGGCTTAAAGAGGAAGTAAACCTTGGTGGGTTTTACTTCCTCTTTTGTTCCCTGCAAAGTAAAAGCATAATGGGCTAGTATGCATCGCATACTAGCCCATTATGTGCCACTTACCTGCAAACGAAGGCCGCGATGTCCCCGATGTCCCAGTGGTGGCCGCGTCTTCACCCCTCTTCCTTCCGGGGCTGTGGACTCCAGCTCTGTGACTAGCCGGAGTAGCATGATGTCACTACTGCGCATGCACGCGGGAGCCGACGGTCACGGCACGGGCCCTTTAGAAGCGGCACGATCGTGCCCTTTCTTCAGTGCGCATGTGCCGATGACTTTGGAGCAGAGGCGTTGCTAGGGGGGTGCGGGGGGTGCGGTCCGCCCCCGGGTGACACCCGCTAGAGGGGTGACACCCTCCCTTTTTTTTTTTTTACAGCTGACCCATTCATTGATTAATTTCACCCCGCTGGGCTGGAAGCCTGGAACAACACCTCCAGCGCCGCGGCCGCGCCTGGTGTGTGTCCTCCGGCTCCTTATTCTTCCTATTCCTAAATTCCAATCCTCCTCCCTACCCTACAGAGCCAGCGAGCGACTCAGCCTGTCACATCATCACACTGCACTGTAGTGTCACACTGGAGTGTCAGTGAAAAGATTATCAACAACACGCCGGAGTGCTCATCATGCTGCAGTTAAGCCAGTAAAAGAAAAATTGAATATGTTTGTGTCTGCAATCGAAGCGCTTTGTGATCCTTCTGAAAATATGGACACAAGAGGAGCAGCAGAATGTCTACTGCCTGCTGTCTGTGATTTTACGTTTTTGTGCTACCTATACTTCTGGGGTGATGTACTTCAAGAAGTTGATGTTACACAACAGTACCTGCAGACCAAAGGCTTAAGTCTGGACAAGGTGGTGACAAAGCTAGAGTCACTAAGACTTTTTCTGTTTGAAGAGCGCAGTCACCCAGTGGAACATGCAATTAAGCAGGCACATTTAAAATCTAAAGAATATGGAATTGCCGTAGAGAGAAGAGCCAGGTTTAAGAAGAGGATGGCAGGGGAACAGGCACGTGATGCTGGAGGCATAAGTCTACAAGACGAGAACAAGAGGGCAATGCTTGAGTGCATTGATCGCTTCCATTCTGAACTCCAGATCAGATTAAGAGCCATCATGGAAGTTGCAGCCATGTTTGAGGCTGTTCAAGCAAAGAGTCTCATATATGAAACTGAAGAAACATTAAAGGTGTCCATTCCAAAACTGACCACTTTTTATGACGAAATATCTGAGAGTGAGCTGTTAATGGAAATACCCAGACTGAGGAGACATCTCAAAGCAGCCAAGATCAACCTAGAAGAAGTCAAAGATTGGTCGGCTTTACAAGTTTTGACCTTCATAGCAGAATGGGACTTCATTGAATCTCTTCCAACCCTTTCACTATGTCTAAAAATATTTCTGACAATCTGTGTGTCTGTGGCTTCATGTGAGAGGAGCTTTTCAAAGTTGAAGCTGATAAAAAACTATTTGCGTTCAACGATGGGACAGGCAAGGCTTTCTGATCTTGCAATATTATCAGTTGAAAGTGAACTAGCGAAATGTATTGATTTTGATGATGTTGTTCACAATTTTGCAGCTGTCAAGGCTAGAAAAGCAAAGTTTTGATTTAGATGTTAACTAAATGCTTTCATATTTGTTCCTGTTTTTGTGTTATTTATTTATTAATTCAGTAAAGTTTAAAGTTAAAATAAATACAGTTCTTTAACAGTTTAAGCTTTGATTTCTATTATTTTCATATGATTTTGTTATTCAAATTTGCTAGTTGATTGATAGTTATTAACGGCACTACTGTTGCCAATATATGCAGTGTTATTAGGGTGAAAAAAATTATTGGGGGGGGGGGGTGACACCATGTTATACCGCACCAGGTGACACCAACCCTAGTGACGCCACTGCGTTGGAGCAAGCATATATGGTAAATATCTCCTATACCGTACAAGTTTAGGAGATATTTCCAGTACCTACAGGTAAGTCTTATCATAGGCTTACCTGTGGGTAAAAGTGGTGTGTAAGGGTTTACAACCACTATAAGGGAACACACTCAATCAGACAGTATTAGTGTACAGCAGGGGTTCTCAACCTTTTGATGAGCGAGGGCCACTTAAGTGATTTGGTAAATGGTCACAGACCACAATGAAAGGAAATGGTTCAGAATTAAAAAAAAATATTTTGAATAGCATAATGAACATTTTCCTCCTGCAGCCACTGAATGCCAGCGGGAGGGAGAGGAGGAGAAGCCGGCTTTCAGCAGTTGCAGGAAGAAAATGGAGAGGATCAATTCCTGTATATGCTGCCCCCGCCAACCCTCCTGTTCAAGTGTAAAACACAATGTGACAAGGAGGCCACACAGGCCCCCTGGATCATGGGACGGGATCACCATTGGGACCATGGGATGGGATCACCCTGAGATTACACCAGTAGTTGGGTGGGTGTGATAAAAACCCCCTGCCCCCCGAACCGCAAATGTAAACAAGGCCTTACTGTCCTGAGCCCCCAGTAAGGTTGCTTTCACACTGATGCGCTGTGGTTTAGCCACACCGCAGGTGCAGCACAGTGCACCTGCAGCTTTCCTTAAAGGAGAAGTCCAGCCTGAGCTTTTTGGGTCAACTAGTTTTGCACTCCTGTTACCCGTTTTCAGCAGAGAGTGGTTTGAAGTCCGCTCATCGCTAACGTCACTGCAATCAGTCGAGGCAGCTCATCATCCCAACTTCCCATGTCTGTATCCACCAGCTTCCCTGATTGATGGCAGTCTCAGCGAGTGGCTGAGGCGTCCTCTGCCCGCCCCTCCACAGCTCAGCGCTCCAATGAGCGTGAAGGATCAGAGCAGGAGAGATGCTGACTGACCAGCAGTATCTCTCTGCTTGGGGAGTAGTGAGAACAGAGCCATCGGTGATGTTCGGTGACTCGGTTCTCAGTGCAGAGACACTGGGGGACAGCTGCAGCATCAGTCTGCTGCTCCATCCACCGAGGTAAGTATAAATCAAAAAAAAAAGAAGAAAGAAAACCCTTACTTCTCTTTTAAGGTAGCTGCACTTTGCCATAGACTTCTATAATAACTTGTGTGTGTGATGCACTTTCTGAAAATGCACCAAAACTCCTGCATTCAGTTTGAGGGCCACATCAGAGGGCTCCAAGAACCATATGTTGACCACCCACAATGTACATGTTTATTATTATTATTCAGACCATTAAAAAAATGGCATTTGATTGCCATTTGTTCCCTGATGAAATTGGTTAGACCAAGTGATAAGCCTCATACACACGGCCGGTTTTCTCGGCAGGAAACGACAAGAAAACTGCTGGGAGAGCTTTCCTGCCGAGAAAACCATGCGTGTGTACGAGGCTTTCAGGTTTCTCATCAGGAAATCTGCCCAGAGTCTCTACGAGAAAAATAGAGATCCTGCTCTCTATTTTCTCGTTGGGATTCTTGTCGGCCTGTTTCCCGACGAGAAACCCGAGCGTGTGTATACTTACCTGCCTCCATGGAAACCCGCGCATGCTCGAAATGACTTTGACGCATGCGCGGTAGCTTCCAAGGCATAGGTAGGGTGAAGCAAGATGGCGGCGACGGCATCGAATGTGATGATTGCATGCTCGTCGTAGTTGATGACATCACCGCGTTCGTGCCATTCAAAAGAACGGCGGTTCTTTTGAATCGTACGTGTGTACACTCGGCCGGCACAAGATTCTTGTCAAGAATCTCGTCAGGAAAAACAACGGGTTTTTTCCTGACGAGATTCTCGGCCGTGTGTACTAGGCTTATAGTCTTATGGCAGTATCTATGGCTACGTTAGCTTTGTTTACACACTCCTTGACATTTACTTTTTGTTGAACTTTCCACACACAGTTAATCCGTATAACATGTGAATTTTCCTTGACATCTATTTTGCCTATTTGTAGTTTGTGTTTAGTAGCTTGCTGTGTGGGCTTAGGTCATTGTGCATATATTGTGCAATAAATCTAGATGTCCATGGAACCCAAGAACAATATACATACAGTACATGCCACTGATTAGCCACATACTGTTCTACCACTCCTTTCCTACTGGGGCATCTCCATAATGTGCATTCCATTGTGATGACCATGCATTGTCAAGTCATGTATTTTACCAATATTTGCAGGATCAAAGTTCCTTTCTGACATTTTAGGGTTAGTCTTTATTCTTAAACATATTTTGTGTTGCTAATTGTTTTGCATTCTTTGCTGTGTGGATTTCCTTCCATTCCTTTAGATTATGGTAGCAAGACCTGCATGTGAACTCTTGCCTTGTAAAAGTCAATTATTTTAGTGACATCAATATGTGCTAATGTGTTTTCATTCCAGTGCGGAGAGATTAGTAGTACCAGGGGCAGAGTGCTGTGCGAAGTGTAACCTCCTGCTGCTCTGGGTCACTGGATGATGGAATTTGAGAAAAGACATTCACATTTTTTATCTAAAAAAGCAAAGTAGACTGGCCAGTCCGCTTATAGTGAGGTGCACAGAAAATAAATGAAAATCCTCCTCTAAAACACTATAATGGAGAAAAAACACCATAAAGTATTTTCAGTAAAGGCAGATATTGAATTTTTATGCCACTGATTACTATAAAGTGTGTGAGAGGACAAATAATATGCAATACATTTCTAAAATGCATGCACATTTTGCCAAGTCTTATCCCTTTCGCTGCCAGAGCTGTTTTAGCGTGTTTTTTTGCACACATGTTAAATTGTACATTTTAGGACTAAAGATTAGTTAAAACTCCCAAAACATTAAGGCCTCATGCCCACGGACGTTTTTACAGCCGCGTTTTTGAGCGTTTTTTACAGCTTAAAAACGCCTGTCCATGTTAGTCTATAGCTTCATGCCCACCTAGACGTTTTTGAGCTGCAAATAGCATAGACGTTTTTAAGCTGTAAAAAAAACCCAGGACCAGTGCGTTCCTCAGCGTCAGAATTAGGCAGAAAAAAACGCGAGCGTCAAAAAACGCGCAAAAACGCGCACTAACGCGCGGTCGCGTTTTTAGCTCCGACGTTTTTTTTTTTTTTTTTTTAAATAAAAAATTATTTACAATAACATGGACAGGCGTTTTTAAGCTCTAAAAAACACAGCTGTAAAAACGTCAGTGGGCATGAGGCCTAAAAGTATTTGCTGATAAGCAGAGACCTGTGAGAATAAAACAGTGGTAGTTGCAATTTTTCTCATAAAATTTGCGCAAATGTTTTTCAGGAACAATTTCACTAATGGTCATTTTAAGCCCTGTACACACGATCGGTTTTACCGATGAAAACAGTCCGATGGACATTTTTCATCGGACAAACCGATCGTGTATGGGACCCATCGGTCTTTTTTCCATCGGTTTTAAAAAATAGAACATGTTTTAAATTTTTCCGATGGATCAAATACCGATAGCAAATTCCGATCGTCTATGGGCAAGTCCATCGGATAAAAAACCCACGCATGCTCAGAATCAAGTCAACGCATGCTCAGAAGCATTAAACTTCATTTTTCTCGGCTCATCGGAGTGTTTTACGTCACCGCGTTTGGAACGGTCGGTTTTTTGACTGATGGTGTGTGGGCAAGACTGATGGAAGTCAGCTTCATCGGATTTCCGATGGACAAAACCATCGGATTAGAATCCATAGGATATCCGATCGTGTGTACGAGGCTTTAGTGTACACAAACACAAAATATTGCCCAAAGGTGAGGTTGCATAGAGTAAACAGATACCAAACATGTTGAATCTTAAAATTGCATGCACTCATGAAACAACAAACTATAGTACCCAAAATTGTTCTATGAGCCACAAGTCGTCCATGGAGCCACATCTCAGTCAACCTGTTAAAATCAATAACAGGCGGCAAAGCTCTTTTTGAAACTTGTCCTAGTGGATGAAGTTTCACCTGCTTAATTTCTACCCCACTGTGCCGTCATTGCCCACCCCCCTTCCCAGCCCCCCTCAACCCCCCTTTTTTTTCCCTCCTCTTCCCCTCCTGTACACTGCTTTGTATTGTGCATAGTGGTGCCATTGATTTAGAACCTGCAAAGCACCCATGCTGCAGTGCACAGTCATGCAGTGTGTTAAAAAAAATTGCATGTCTGGTATTTTGTGTGTTGCAGTGCGTTGGTAGCCCATTCAAAAATGGGCTGCTTTAAAGCGGAACCTCACCCTAAAGGGGAAGTTATAGTTTCTCCCCCCCCCCTTATAATTTTGCCACTTTTTTGGGGGGAGGCAGTAGGTACCTGGTTTTGCCGCGTACACACGATCGGTTTTTCTGATGAAAAATGTTTTAAATTTTACCATTGGGAAAAAAAAGTATAGCAAATTCCGATCGTCTGTGGGAAACTCCATCGGAGAAAAATCCACGCATGCTCAGACTAAATTACAAGATTGGAGTGCTCGTTCTGGTAAAACTAGCGTTCGTAATGGAGATAGCACATTCGTCATGCTGTAACGGACTGAAAAGCACGGAGACTGAAAAGCGCGAATCGGCTAACACCAAACTTTTACGAACAAGCAGTAACACTAAATCAGCAAAAGCAGCCCAAAGGGTGGTGCCGTTGGATTTGAATTTCCCCTTTATAGCGCCGTCGTACGTGTTGTACGTCACCGCGTTTTGGACGGTCTGAATTTTGTCTGATAGTGTGTAGGCAAGACTGATGAAAGTCAGCTTCATCGGAATTTCGATTTAAAAAACCATCGGCTTTTATTCCATCGGAAATCTGATCGTGTGTACAGGGCATTAGGGGCAGTGACGGCTGGTGTTTTTTTTGGGGGGGAGTGCACCCACATCCACCCCCCCCAGTCGGTCAGGTAATACGCCACGCCCCCGGTCCGGTTGGTTGGGAGCACTTACCCCATCTATGGGGGCGAAGGGCGGCGGCTTCTCCTTCCCCTGCTCTCCCCATTTGCCCCTGAGATTGGGGAAAACAGCTGAAGTTCACAGCGCCCACGGCTGTGCTGCACTTCTGCCTGTCACCGTGCACTGTCTGCTGTGTTGGGCTGAGCTAGGAAAATGTGAGAGCAGAGACAGCCACCGTAGCTGTCTTATGTTGGCGCCTGTCCAGTTTCAAACTGCCCATTGTCCTCTGACATCAACAAGGCCAAATAATTCAATTTTGGTCTCATCTGACCATAACACTTCTTTTCATGTGGCAATACAGCTCACCATCCAAATAACACCATTCCTACAGTAAAGAATGGAGGTGGTAATATCCTGTTATGGGGTGTTTCTCTGCCGCAGGGACTGGAGCACTTCTCAGGATAGAAGAAAAATGGATGGGGCAAAATACCATCAAATTCTTGAGGAAAATCTGCTGTCCTCTGCCAGAAAGTTGTCAATGGGAAAAAGGTTTACCTTCCAACATGACAATAACCCAAAGCACACAGCAAAAATACCACACAGTGGTTGAAGGAGAAATTGGTGAATGTGCTTGCATGGCCTAGTCAGAGCCCAGACTTAAACCCCATTGAAAATCTGTGGAATGACTTGAAGACTGCAGTCCACAAACAGTCACCATCAAATTTAACGGAACTTGAGCAGTTATGCAAAGATGAGTGGGCAAATATTGCAAAGTCTAGATGTGCAAAGTAAGTAGAAACAAATCCAAACAGACTAAAGGCTGTTATTAAAGCAAGATGTGGTCCAACAAAATATTGACATAAAATGGTGATCCTTTTTTCAACTCAGTGATTCTGTTTTTTTGTTTTTGTTTTTTTTCTGACATGTTATATCTGTCACTTGGATGTTATAAGTTGCACTAGTAAATACAGCTGGAAAAAACAAAAACGGTATCTGTCTTTATTTCAGGCTGCAGAGCAACACAATGTGAAAGGGGGGGGTGGATTATTTTCTATACCCACTGTACATAAATAAATAAAAGCTGACATAGGTGTGCGCAGCCTATTGCATTAGGGTGTGCACCCCAAGGCTCAAACACATATTACTGATAACTCACAATGTTCCATCCGAAAGAGAAGGGGCATTATTCCCGGCCCCTTCCCACACTCATCCTAAAACATCTCCGCAGAAACAGCCGGCGGGAAAGGAGAGGAGGGAAGCCGGAAGAGCTGTGGGAGGAAGGGGGGGCAGTAGGGGGAAAACGTGCTGCACAGGGTGATTAGGGTGTGCCTGGGCACACCCGGCACACCCTGTGCGCACGCCTATGAAAGCTGATCAATTTAAGCACCCCTGCCAGTGTTAAATGGTCTGTCTCATCTTTCTAACTGCAAAAGAGCTTGTTCTGTTGCGAAACAACAGACTTACTGTCCAGATCACCAGATGAAAATAGAAGAAAGAAAGCTTAAACATGAAACGAATGCAGCCATCACATTTTAGAATTGGTAAGTTGCAATAAAATAAATGTTTGATTTTGGGTTTAATACTGCTTTAAACTTGAACATAGACAAGGATTAAAGGTAAAGAAGATGCATACTCAGTAAGTGACCAAATCAGCTACTGAAATCGATTTAAAAAAAAACAAAGGGTTTCCTAATCCTATTTTTTATATTTATTTTGACCCAGTGTAATGATGTCACTGAGGGCTAGGGAATTTTCCTATTAAGGCCTTGGAGCTTGTGAGGTCAATACTTCCGGAGATTATAAATTCCTAAACTTCTATCATAATAAAGGAAACAAGTGTGTTCACAAACATGTTCAGGAGACTCACAGACATCCTGGTGTTCCTAGAAAACAGGCCTGTGTCAGAGGTCATGGTAGCCCAGGCAGACTTTTGCCCTTAGGGCTAGCAATAATGAGTGGTTTAATTATGTTAGGATCTCATGTTTACTTTAAAGGGACACTAAAGCCTGGTCTCAGACAAAAGAGTAAGATTGGGCTGTCTTTTGGTAAATTTTCCAGTCAAACACAAAAACAATTGGGTATTGTCTGTGATACTTTTTTATTTGCACTAACATTAGTTACTTAGCAACCGCCCTATTTTACTGCTACAGGGCGCCGATGTTTGCAGAATCACATATACATACGTGATTCGGCTCTTCCTGGTAGCAGACGTGAGTGCGCGCCTCCAGCAGCTCACTCCCTCTGTGATTACTTACTGCGGGAGCCGATGGGCGTGTATCACGGACTCGATGTTCACAAGCAACCACCGATTACTCGGTACACAGGCAGAACGGCAGTCTGCCTATGTAAACAAGGCAGATTGCCGTTCTGTCAGGAGGGAAGGCATGGATCAATGTCTTCCCTTAGTTCAAGCACCTCCCCCACAGTAAGAAAAAAACAGCTAGGCACACATTTAACCCTTTGATTGCCCCAGATGTTTAACCCCTTCCCTGCCAGTGTCATTAGTACAGTAACAGTGCAGATTTTTTTTAGCACTGATTACTGTATTAGTGTCACTGGTTCCCAAAAAAGTGTCAAAAGTGTCAGTGACTGATTTTCCGCCGCGCTGTCCTGCAATAAGTTGCTGATCGCTGCCATTACTAGTAAAATAAATAAATAAAAATATCCCATAGTTTATAGACGCTGTAACTTTTGAGCAAACAAATCAATATACACTTATTGTTTTTTTTTTTTTAACAAAAAATATGTAGCAGAATACATATTAACCTAATTTTATGAATAAATTAGATTTTTAATTTTTTTTTAATTGGATATGTTTTATAGCAGAAAGTAAAAAATATATATTTTTTTCCCCAAAAGTGGCAGTCTTTTTTGTTTATAGCGCAAAAAATAAAAAATGCAGCAGTGATCAAATAATACCAAAAGAAAGCTCTGTTTGAGGGAAAAAATGGACATAAATTTTATCTACCTATACCTATCGCAAATGGCCTGGTCAGTAATCACCAATAGTGGAGTGTTGCTTGTTGTAATCATTATCAGTGCATTTTGACAATCCTAAAAAAAAAGTTATTTGATGTGAAAAAGATACACAAGGCCCTCCTCTTCTTCTTCATCTCTTTTCCGGAGACTGGCCCTTAATGATGTAGGAAGTGCAACAACCCAGAAGAGGTCCAGCACTGAACCGTATAGTCTGGTAGATCTTTAAGGGAAAGCGTCAGGGTGAAGGTGAATTTTTTAATATTAAAAACAGCCGGGCTATTTATTTTTATTTTCAGTTTATTGTTGGAATTGGCTTGACATTCTTGCATACATACGGTACATATGAATGTTATTAAAAAATCTTTTACGTGGACCAGCTTCATGTTCTTGTTAGTAAACCCCCTCCCATGGAGATGTTATTGTCCCTAAGAATGTTAAGTGAGTTGGATATTGAACTTGTCAGTAGACTTTTTGTATAGTCATGTCTTTCATAAATTGCTAAGGAGAATCCAGCAGGGGGCAGGTGACAATATTGTATGTCTGCAGAGTTACTTAGGTTGTAGCATAAACATACATCTGTCACGTTTAGATTAAAGTAATTCTGTTGCGAAAAATATAATGTGAATTATCTAATTACAGTATGGAATTGTTGGTTATTTTAAAAAATGTATCTGCTATTTCTTACCATCAAATTGGTACTCAGCAGTGGGTCAAAGCATTTACTTTCCTCTTTGCATCTTTTACTCAAGCTTTATTGTTAGCTTTAGATGCACTTTAAAAAAAGACGACATTTTCGTAAACCTTAGATGCTGTAGAAAAAGTGTTGGTATAAAGTGTTGTAACAGGCTGGGGTATTCAGTTTGAGGAATTAAAAACTACCCCAAAACTGAATAATACTATTTGGGTGAACATGCTTTTCAAAGGAAATATTTCATAAATGAAACATGAAGTCATGGTTGACCTGTCTTTCTGAAAACTGTATTTGCCTTACTTTAACGAGAAAGTAAACCCTGATGGGTTTTACATCCTCTTTGTTTCCCTGCAAAGGTAAAGCATAATGGGCTACTATGCATCGCATAGTAGCCCATTATGTGTCACTTACCTGAAACCGAAGCCTGCCATGTCCCTGATTTCCTCGCCGGCTGGAAGCGTCCATCTTCCTTCCGGGGTCGCGGACTCCGGCTCTGTGACTGGCTGGAGTTGCGTGACGTCACTTCTGCGCATGCGCGCGGGAGCCGCCAGTCACGGCATGACCTTTACTTGGAATGGCACGGCATAAGCTTTCTAAAGTGCGCATGCTCCGAATACGGCGGTGCATGCGCAGAAGAAATCCTCATACGGGGAACTGTAAATATCTTCTAAACAGTGTAGATTTAGGAGATATTTACAGCACCTACAGGTAAGCCTGAATCTAGGCTTATCTGTAGGTGAAAGTGTGTTGTAAGGGTTTACAACCACTTTAAGTGGTAGTAAAATCACAGTTGAGGAAAAAAAATGAAAAAAGGAAATGTTAACACATTATGGGAGACTTATCTCTAATTGAAGCCCTCCAGCACCACACAGTCACAGCAGAGAGAGATTCCATCTTCCGTCGGTCTTCCTTCCAGGTTTGCGAGGATACGAAGATGTCACTGCCCTGCATGCGCGTGGGAGCCGCCATTTACAGCACTAGCTCTGAAGGTCCGGTACTGTATGCCGGACCTTCAGAGCGCATGCACCGGTGACGTCGCCGGCTGCATGCACTCTGCATGTCTACTAAACAGTGCAAGTTTAGAAGATATTTATAGTACCTACAGGTACAAGTGGTAGTACTCACAACTTTCTATCTACTACTGTACCTGTTCTGGGTCAGTATGCATTGCATACTAGCCCATTATGTGACAAGTACCTGCAAACGAAGCCCACGCCATCCCCTGTGAACGCTGCATCCATCCTCGCCCCTCTGTGGACTGTGTGACTGGCCGGAGCCGCGTGACGTCACTCCCGCGCATACGCGCAGGAGCTGTCAGTTACGGCACACGCTAGGGAAGAAACGGCACGGAGGTCCGTTTCTTCACAGCGCATGTGCCAACTACATCATCGGCGCACTACAAGTGAAGCATCTCCTAAAAGGTGCATGTTTAGGAGATATTTCCACTACCTATAGGTAAGCCTTATTTTAGGCTTACCTATAGGTAAAAGTCAGGAGGGAGGATTTACAACCACTTTAACTCGCTTCTCATTGGCATATCGTTCCGCAAGCTATCCCCTCTTCAGTCCATCATGAATGCCGCTGCCAGACTCCTCCACCTTACCAACTGTTCAGTGTCCACCACCCCTCTCTGGCTTCCCATTGCCTAATGAATAAAATTCAAAATACAAACAATAACATACAAAGCCATTTACAACTCTGCCCTGAGCGACATCACTTATCTTGTCTCCAAAGATCACCCAAACCGCCCTTTCTGCTCCTCCCAAGACCTTCATTCTCTATAGCTGCCTTGTCTGCTTCTCCAATGATCATCTCCAGGACTTCTCCATAGACTCTCTAATCCTCTGGAACTCCTTACCCCAATCTGTCTGACTATCTTCTACTCTGTCCACTTTTAGGTGATCCCTGAAAACTCATCTCTTCAGGGAAGCCTACCCTGCCTTCAGCTAACAACCAAATCTTTTATTTCTCCCATCAGTTTATCCCTCAGTTATTACCTTTTATTCCACCAGCCCCTACCTATTAGATTGTAAGCTCACAGGAGCAGGGGCCCCCTAACCCTCTTGTATTGAATTGTATTGTTGCTGTATTGTCTCCCTTTATATTGTAAAGTGCTGTGCAAACTGTTGGCACTATATAAATCCTGTATAATAATAATAATAATATTATAGTGTTATCACATTACATTACCCACAGACATTGGATACCGGTTATTCATTACCCAATAGTCAGTGAACACTTTGGATGTCCAGGGTACTTTAGATACCCTGTCAATATCAGGAGTCTGTAGGCCAGGGGAAAATAATTTTCTCTGGGGGAGGTCCCTGTTTCAATTCCCAAGTCCTAGCCTTATTCTTCAAGGAGAAACCCTAACCCTAACCCTAGTGATGCCATATTTCTCTGCTGAACGCCTAGACATACACAGTTGTTTATGATAGAGTGCATGACTGTGTTGTAATCCTGTAAAAGAAAAGTTGAAGACTAGACTCTGCATACATGTCATACTGTAATCTAATGTCTAGAGTGGAACTTTTATGGTTCCTTGTTATCAGCCAATCAGGCTGCAGGGAATTCAAGAAGAGACTAGCCATATTGACTTTCAATGGATTACTGGAGAGTAAGCCATCCATGTGTATCAAAATATCTCCCAGCACAATGACTGTTCACATATATTTAAATTCCTTTAAGTTCCCAAAATACTTTCATATGTGTCGACAAGTGTTATTCATAGCTCTTTTATATATGTCAGAGGGAGCACATGAAAGTGAGCTGGCAGCTGTGTCAACCTGTAAATGAATTGTGGCTGTATCTATTTTCTTCCTTAAAAGCTTTACATGCCATGAGTACTGAAAAAGAGCCTGTCACCAATTGGATGGGGGCAGTCTAAATATCCCCACCACCACTCCACGAGGTAATGTCATAATAAATGTGGTGATAGCAGGACTTTGAGACATTGAGATGCTTTCAATGCTTGCGTTGGATTGGCTGCATTACATATGGGTTATGACAGTAACCCATAGCAATTAACCAGAATTCATTTGTCATTGATTTGACTTTGATCATGAGAACCATGGTTACTATGGGTTGCTGCATTTTGTACCACATCATTGCTCTGTGCACAGACGTACTGCCTTCTACAAATGAATTTTTGGATTTGCTTCTAAAGTATCTTAAAATTAAATGTGTAGAAAAAAATAAAGGCTTCTGTTTTCCATGATGCGGTACTGGCATATAAGGAACTTTTAGCACAAAAAAATTTATTGGCAAGCAGGAAGGTTTTTTTTTTTTTAATTTGGAAGAGACATACTACAGTATGTCCCCATTAGCAATAAAAAAATTTGACCTTCCTACTTGCAACAGCTTAGTGTACAATCCTGGCAACTGATATGCCAGAATGAATTAACTCCTATATACATGCACAGAAGTTACACCATCCCAAGCCAAGTCAGGTGGTAGGTGGGGTGAGGTGGCCATCATGTCTTCCATGCTTCCCTACTTGTTGGGCACCAATCAAGGGTCACATGAGAGGCCTATGCACAGGGTGGGTTCTTCTGGACTATGCTATGCACTTTGGTTAGGGTCACCGTACCACACACGGGGTACCTTTACTTGAACAACAGACTGAACTCTATAAAAAACTTCCCAGATGTATTAAGCATCACCACAGTTACTTGCGGAGGGACACACAGAGCCCTTGCCCTCTCCACCTTTCCAGCGTATCATTGCTACCTCACTCCCAGTAACAATATGGGGTGACCCTGCCGTGCACCTAGTGTGGACTCCATGCATGCACTTTACTTATCTCTTTCTATTCCTCTCTTCCATACTTGTGTACAGGATGAGGATCTGGTGATGTGGATCTGCTCCTGTTGCTATGGGAGATGGATCGTGCCTTAAGGAGTGCCGGCAGCATGCAGCTAATTACCCACTTTCATTGATTTATACACTTATAGGCAAGCTGGACGCATATACATTTTTCTGCATATGGCTGATATTTGATCACCCCTGACCTGTCTGATATAGCCAAGTGGGATACCAGAGGCATAGTTGTATTTAGGGTTGCCACCTGTTCGGGATTCACCCGGACAGTTCGGGTTTGGAATCATGCGTCCGGGTTTCAGACTGCCTGAAACCCAGGCACATTATTCAGATTGGACTATGGCTTGCCAGCAGGTTTGCTGGCTGCAGTTGGCTAAGCTGAGTGTGTCTGTTACACTCCTTCACACTGCCGAAAGCCAGCACTAACATTCCCCCTCCCCCCAAAAAAACACACAGACGGGAGAGGAGAGAGGGCTTGATTTGCACCTCTTCCTCCCGCCCCTTCCCCCAGTGTCTTTCCACACGTCAATGCCCAGCACTGTGCCTCAGAAAAGGAAATTGGGGGCAAGAAATTTGAAGTCCAGCAGCCTCAGATACATCTGGATGAGGGGTGCTGACTGCCAAGGTGTAAGTGAGCTCACCATCCATCGCTGTCTGTGACTGAAGTCTCCCCCCTTCTCTCTCCTGCCTCTGAGTGAGTACACTAAGGTAAATCAGGGTTCTCAGAGCACTCCTTACATCAGAGTTCCCCTTTACACCAGAGGCCACAGTGTTCCCCTTACATCAGAGTCCTCTCCGTACATCAGAGTGCTCAGTGTTCCCCCCTTAATCAGGGTTCCCAGAGCATCCCTTAGAGTCCCCAGACTTCTCCCTTACGTCAGAGTCTGCAGAGTCCCCCCTTACAGTGAAAGGGAACTCTGCGCGAGTTCAGATGTAAAAGGGGTACTCTGTGGACTCTCATTTAAAGGGGGACTCTTGTTATTAACGTCATATGATTAGAAATGCTATTTAACTGTAAAAAAAAAAATTGCTGTGCGCCGCGAAAGTGTTTGGGTTTGATTTGAAGTAAAGGTGACAACCCTAGTTGTATTAGGTATGTAAGCTGCAGACCATTATCCATGTTCCCCCTTTTCTGAGACATATGCACACATGACACATCTTTTTTCTTGTTTCCTTTCCTCCTCTTATGGCGCTAGGTGGTCTCAGTGTGTGCCAGGTTTCCTGAGGCCCCCACCTACTCCCCCCTGTCTTCCAGATCGGGTGGGGTATAAAGTGCTCTGTGGATGTGATGCAATTTTTACCCTGTTTTTATTTAAGTGACCTCTTGTACCAAAGCCTGGGGACACTCCTTGAGTACCGCACATATGTTGTATGACTTTCACTTTGTAGGCCATATCTACATTATCTGCAAAGCTATCCCTGAGGACGGAGCCAAGTGACTCCAAAACGCATCGTATATGTCTATGCATGCTTTGCATGTAGATATCAATATGTATTTTATCGTGCACTATATATTTTTGATACATTTGTTATTTTGTTACATAAAAACATTTTTGAAAACATTTTTTTTGTCTACTCTTTGAGCCTTTAAAGTCTCACTATATGGGGGGAACAAATCTCCTTTTCTACAAATTTATGGGATGTGGAATTCCGAACGTCAAGAACGCGGTGACGTACAACACTACAACGAGCCAAGAAAAATGAAGTTCAATGATTCCGAGCATGCGTAGGATTTTTGTGCGTCGGAATTGGATACACACGGTCGGAATTTCCGACATGAACTTTTGTTGTCGAAAAAATTGAGAACCAGCTCTCAATCATTTGTTTGGAAATTCCGACAGCAAATGTCCGATGGAGCTTATACACAGTCGGAATATCCGACCAAAAGCTCACATCGAACATTTGTTGTCGGAAATTCCGATCGTGTGTACGCGGCATAAGAGTCCAGTCATGACAGTCTGGATGCTGCTTAAAGGGGAGTTCCAGCCTTTTTTTATGTTTATTAAAAGTCAGCAGCTACAAAAAGTGTAGCTGCTGGCTTTTAATAAACATACACTTACCTGTTCCACTGTCCAGTGCCACGCAGCCCGGAGCTCCGCACCTCTCCCCCCCTTCTCCGCCGGCGCCTCCATTCATAGTGTGGGCACCCGGCCGTGACAGCTTTCGGCTTCATGGCCGGGCACTCACTGTGCATGCATACCTCCCAACTGGCACGGATTGTGCGGGTTTTACCCGCAGAGGCTCCTCCTTCCCGCACTCCCGCGAGACTATCATGTTTCCCGCACAGCAGGAAACATGAACAGAAGAAGAGGAGCAGCAGCAGGTAAGAGCCCCCCCCGCGATCGGCGCACTAGTATGCCCCCCCGATCGGCGGCCCCCCGCCGCGCCCCGTTTTTTTTGGCAATGTCCCGCACCCCCCCCCCCGCTCAACAACTCTGGTTGGCAGGGGAGAGGGGACATCAGAATGTCCCGCGAAGGGACTTTACAAAGTTGGGAGGTATGTGCATGTGCGAACGGCGCAGCACTCTCTGAGTGGACAGGCGATCGCCTGGGACCTGTCACGTCCCAGGTGATCGCCTACAGGGAGGGGCCGCCAAAAGGCGATATGACGTGTCGCCTAGGTGGCCCCAGGGCGGAAGAAGGAAGTGGGACAGGAAGTCCCACTCCTACTGAAGACCCCATTCCCCCCAAAAAAAAATTACATGCCAAATGTGGCATGTAAGGGGGCGAGGAGTGGATTAAGCGGAAGTTCCAAATTTGGGTGGAACTCCGCTTTAATAATATCTCCACAAGGTCCCCAGAACCATAGGCATTTCTAGCCTGAATTAGCAGTACCAGCAGAGGATTCTGGTGTTTGGCGTCCTCTGATATCCTCTGCTCATGGTGTTGATCATTTAACAATAAGGCAAAAACTATATTAGCACACAGAAGACCCCAATTTAGTACTATTATGTCAATGTGTGCTGTATTTGATACTGCAGGCCTGCTGCACCACAAGCACCATATATATTTTTGCATTACTTTAATATTACATTATTACTTTACTTTTATATGATCTGTTAAATGCGTCATCGGTTAGGCCCCTTTCACACTGGGCGGGCAGGTGCAGTGGCGGTATAGCAGCGCGATTTTCAGCGCTGCTATACTGTCGTTCTTACCGCGGTATGCGGTCGCTAGGGGAGTTAATTTAACCCCCGCTAGCGGCCGAAAAAGGGTTAATACCGCCCGCAAACCGCGGCTATTGCCGCGGTTTGCTGGCGGTATTACCGCGCTGTCCCATTGATTTCAATGGGAGACCGCGGTAAAGGAGCGGTGAACACACTGCTCCTTTACCGCTGTAAAGAAGCGGCTAGCAGGACTTTTGGAGCGGTCCTGCTAGCGCACCGCTTCAGTGTGAAAGCCTTCGGGCTTTCACATTGAAGGCACAGGGCAGGATTTTTTCCTGCGGTATAACAGCGCTATTATTAGCGCTAAACCGCATGAAAAACGCCCCAGTGTGAAAGGGGCCTTATAGTGCTATATAAAAATGTTTTGTCACAGCTCCTGGCAAACATTACAGAAAGATATGGGGTTGGGTATTTGCTATCTTGTAAACTGCTCTTTCCCGGGGGAGGCTAGTCAATTAATCTGTCCATGTATTCCCAGAAAATTCATGAGTCTGGAATGTGGAATCCTCTGCTCTTTTAGTCTGCAGATCAGTGCTAAACCTGACAGGAGCATAGCACTACCTGTCACCATGACGCTGAACAGAGAGTGGCATACAAATAAAGTAAGCTCAAGAATCCTCATGGCCATAGTAAATCTCAGGCTGAATCTCTAAGGGCAGGACCTAGGAGATATGTGAATGTTTGTTTGTGTGTGTCACAAAAGGCCTATTTGTCTCTGTCTTCCCCTGACTTTGATGAAGTATTGCTGTCTGGAGTGCATCTGGGATACAGAACATCTCTTATCTGGGGAGCCTTTGCAGTTCTGGTTCTTGTGTGGCTCTTTTGTCTGTAGTCAGTGATAGTAAAGAATCAAGGCTTAGGGCCCAACAATGTATCCGTGCACAGTACAAGAGAAAATGGCGTTCAAGGCCTTACAGAACAACAAAAATATTATAATATGTCGCTTCATCAGCCAGTATTGGCTGCCCTCTGCTGTCTTACAATTGTACATAGCTAAAGGTAGCAGAGTATGATCTATGTATCTGCTTGTATGAAGACAAAGAGATACTGAAACAACCTTGGGTGTGTCACAGAGCCGCGTGTATGAGAAAGGTGTTTTATCAGCGCTTTACCTCCTTGCGGCCTCTCCAGGTGACACAGCTATTGTAAAGTATATGATAGCTCAATATATCATTGACTCATTGTAAAGTAATCAGGGAAATGAGTCTTACCAAATGCGACAATGGGCCTTATTGTCATTGACACCAAGCGTACATGCATTATAACAAGCTTGTGAGCAAAAATAACATTTTCTAATGAAGAATCAATTCTTGAGCACTGCATACTATGTAACTATACCTGTATGAACTTCCATTGTGTCACAATGGTATAAATTGTCGATTGTCACAACTATTTTCTGAATGTGTACATGGTGAAATTTTTCTTCTTTTCAAATATTTTTGTAATAAAAAACTTTTATACTCATATCTTTAACTGTCCATCAGTTTTTCATATGGTGCCGATATAGTCCACTTAAGCCTCTATTCTTTCCCCATACAACGAAGAATCAATTCTGTATTTTTCTAAATGGGCAGGTAGCGCACCTTAATGCATGAAAAAAAATTCACACGACATTTATTCTAATTTATTTATTCTAATTAATATTAATGAGTAGTGAATGAAACATGTTAGGGTGTTTGCTACCAAGTGGAAGCAGCCAGTGACTACCCGGGATTCAGCACGATTGAGCTGGAGGACCTGTGAGGAGAGGTGCCTGTAGCAGGACATTATTTATTGCATTATAATATGTTAATGTTGCATTGCACTTGTGTTACCACACTGCAGCAGTTTGAATAGTTCATAACAAGACTTTACAAGTGTCAGGTTAGCCTAACCTTTTCCTGATGTACAGTTACAACTTTCAATGCATGACTATGGTAAAACAGATGTAAACCCCCCACCAAGTAACTATCCTGCTGCTACGACCCATACCCCTTTTACTAACTATTCAAGAAAAAATAGACGACACCATTTGGAGTGAAAATTGGCCGTAGTGGCCATTTATTAGTGTAGCGGGTATGCACTTTCCTTGTGTATTTGGAACTGACAGAGACACCAGTAATGTGCAGTTCCCTGCAGCCCAGCGGGTGGCGCTGTCGCCTTGGGCTGGGGTTGAACCATTGCTGTGTGCCGTACCCCTTTTTGTCCTCCCTCGGCAGTGGTATGGTGGGGCGGGGAACCCGCCGTGCTTGCTGGGAGAGGGTATAAAGGGGCCAGCCATCTTTGTCACGGGGTCGGAGTCCCAGGCACCTTCAGCCTGAGGGCGGTGGTTCGTGTCGGTCCCCTAGGCGGCCTAGGCCTAGAGGACGTTCAGAGGTCGTGTTCCATCCCAGGCACCTTTAGCCTGGGGTGAGGTACTCGGATGGAGGTCAGGAGCTCAGTGCCCACCACTGAGTTCCGCGAGGGAAGGAATTCCTAGGGAACCCCGGGAGTGGGTACCCAAATCCAGAGGCCTAATGGACCGGGAGGGGGTACTTGTCTGAAGACCTGATGCAGCATATTGCCGGTGACGGGTGAGCCTCCACCGGAGACCGCCTGGAAGGATATTTCCCCTCGATCGGAGACCGCAACCCACTTTCAGGAAGGAAAGTGGAGAGTTCATTGTGTCTGGGCCTACTCGCATCCACACCCCCTGTCTGTTCTGTTCTTTGAGGGAGTTCAACTGATTGTGTTCACTTCTGCATTGAGAAGAATAAAGGAGTGTTGGACTTTAATGGTGTGGGACTCATTTTCTGGCAGACGTTTCAGAGGAGGAGGAGGCTCCAGATGCAGAACACCAACTCGAAGGTAAAAGAGGATTGTCTCTCACTGCACATACATCTGCAGAGGGAACTTGGCGTGGTGACCTCGCTCTCTCTGCTCTAAGGTACCCCTAGACAAGAGACAGACGAGCTGATATCAGAGTGAGAGAGGGGAGGCTGCTACATTAACATATAACCAATAAAACACATTCCTTTAACAGAAACACATAATAATATAAATAATAAACAATAATCCAGGTTGCCAACCTTTGGAGGCACTGAAGAACCAAAAATTGTTTTTGTATCTGTGTAATTACATACAGTTTCCCAACCACAACACACCGACACGGGGACGGTCCTGTTAGGTCACCTGAGGCCAGGTGACACATGCACACCGTTGGGGTTAGGAGCACACCATTAAGGTTGTGGACCCTTTGGCTGACTGCTGCGGATGGAGTTCTGGGTGCTTTAGGAAAGTAGCTCCAGCTGAACACTGACAAGGACCAACAGGAAGCTAGAGCGCAAGATTCCCCAGGGCATGGAGTCTAAAGCCTCGTACACACGACCGATTTTCTCGTCGTAAAAAACACGTTGTTTTTTTCCACGAGATTCTTGTTAAGCTTGTCGATTTTCTCGTCAAGCTTTCCATGCGTACACACTGACAATTTCCAATTTCCTCGTTCTCCACGGTCACGTCCAGCACTTACGACGGCACTATAAAGGGGAAGATCTTTTTTCTTGGCGCCACCCCTTGGGCTGCTTTTGCTGATCTCGTGTTACCGCGTGTGAAGTAAAAGTTTGGGAAGAGACGATTCGCGCTTTTCAGTCTTCGTACTTTTCAGATCGTTTTCTGCGGTTCAGTTTGTGCTTGTGGGTTCGTATCTTGACTTTCAGGGCGTCTAGGCAGGTCGTATCTGTTTTACAGTGCGTTCTTGCCTGTTCGTTTCTGATTTTCAGTTAGTTATTCATAGGCCTTGCTGTTCTAAAGTGCGTTCTGTTCTGTACGTTCTGATAAGACGACCGTTTCTTAGCCATGTCGCCTGGACGTTCTCGTCGTCGAGTTCGTGCTGTGCGTGCGCTTGGTGTTGGTCTGCTTGTTTTGGACCAAGACCAGTCCATGAATGGTGTGAGGAGGAGTTCATGGACCAAGAATTGGTTGCTCCAGCGGGACCAATTCTGCCATATGCCTCTGCTGCGGGAGATCGTCGAGAATAATCCTGAGGACTACAGGAATTTTCTGCGGATGTCTGACCCCGTTTTTCAGGAACTGTTGGCTTTGGTGTCCCCCTATATTACCAGGAAGGACACCGTTATGCGGGAAGCCATCAGTGCTGAGCAGAGGCTCATCGCCACGTTGCGTTACCTGGCGACAGGGAGAAGTCTTCAGGACTTGAAGTTCACCACAGGCATCTCCCCCCAGGCTCTGGGCCTCATAATCCCAGACACCTGTTCTGCCATTATACAAGTCCTGCAGGAGGACTATATTAGGGTAAGTTTTCTCCCTTAACATCACATTTTATGTATTACATGTATGCTAATGTATTGTATTTCTTTCATCCTTCCCTAATTACCATGATTGTAATATGCTGAGAATGTCCCCTTTGTCCCCATGCATGCTGGAAGCTTTAGATTGCCCCTTTTTTCTCCTCCATAAATATTTCCCTTCACTAACTTTTCCAGCAGGGGCGCCTGTTGCTCCAAATGTTTGGGGGTTCAAACCCCAATTTAGGAAATAAACTTCCTCCTTTTTTGCTCTGGTGCCTATTAAACGCCCCCAGTTGTCCCCTCTAATGCAGCCATTTTGTTCCCTCCAATGCAGCCATTTAGTCCCCTCTAATGCAGCCAGTTTCCCCCCAGCCCTGCACTTACCTTCTTGTGGTCAGCGCCATCCTTCTTCTGTCCTTGATGTGTTCTCCTTCCCTTGATGTTGCATCAGCCAATCATGTTACCATTAAACAGACTTGGTGAACATGATTGGCAGAGCAGCCTGCCAGTGTTTCCCCAAGGAATGCCCCCCCCCCCCCTGCGTCCCCTATTTTACTTTTAGGAAGCCAATTACATCCCTCAGGTTGTAATGTGCAAGACTATTTTACTACCTGTTTCTGCTATGCAATTTGAACCCCCTAAATGCCGCAATTATTCATATGTCGGTCGCTTTACAAGAGGCCATCCACCTGAATAGTGGGCGGCATAGACAATACATAGGTTAATGCAACGCATGAACCTATGTATTGTTCTGAGTGATGGGCACAGGAGAGAGGGGGCAGTGCTCCAGCGCCCACTCTGGACGCACCGCCACTGCAATGCTATCCTGTGGCCAAACACATCTCCCCCCCCCCAAAATAATTTAGTAATGGCCCATCAGAGGGGGTGATGAATATGATAAATGAGCCTTCCATTATACTTATTTTAAACACCTTAATAAACGTAGAATTTGATTGATGTTGGCCTCTAATGTTTTTTCAGAGAATTTCCTTGTAATGTATGATTTTTGTATTCTAATATTATTTCATCTTGTTTCACTCCACAGCTTCCTTCCACACCACAGGAATGGCAGACTGTGGCATCGGAGTTTGCCACGCGGTGGGACTTCCCCAACTGCGGTGGTGCCATAGACGTCCGCATCGTGCCGCCACCCCGTTCTGGGTCCTACTACTACAATTACAAGGGGTTTCATAGCATTGTGCTGATGGCGGTGGTGTCAGCACGGTATGAATTCCTCCTCAATGTTGATGTAGGGAAGAATGGCCGGATGTCCGATGGGGGATCCTTCATCCAGACAGAGTTTGCCCTCCGTCTCCAGAGTGACGACCTTGCATTGCCACCCGATGCAGGGAATATTGAAGGACTCCCCTTTGTTTTTTTGGCTGATGAAGCCTTCGGACTCGGACGGCATCTTATGAGGCCATTTCCACAGAGGACCCTGACCCCAGACAAGAGGGTGTTCAATTACCGGCTGGCCAGGGGCCGAAGAGTTGTCGAAAATGCCTTTGGCATAATGGCCAGCCGGTTCCGCCTTTTTATGACTTCAATACACTTGGCGGACTACAAAATAAACTATGTCGTATTATGCTGCTGTGTGCTACACAACTTTCTGAGCCAAAAATCAAATTCCTATATGGCCTCAGTTTTGCCAGAGGCTGGACTTTCCCCTGCAAATCCCCTGCCGGGCCTGGAATCTGCCCGTCCTGGCTTGCCCTCCCAAAATGCCCGTGAGGTTCGGGACAAATACATGGAGTATTTCACGGGTAGGGGGGCAATTCCTATGCCAGCCTATGTCTAAGGATCCAAATAAAAAGCTTGTTTAAACCTTTAATTATTTGTTCTTTTCTGTCTCCTAGTTTGTCTTAGTGCATTTGTAGTGCCAAGTGTATTTTACTTTAGTAGCTAACAACCATTTCACTATGTAACCTTACAAAATAACCAAATTAGCTTAGAGGGTATTATAAAAAGAAGCTACACGTTGTTTGTGGTCAAATATTTTACTCTGTGCACATTCTCACCATTTTTAGTTTTTTCTGTTTTTTTGGGTTGGCCTGGCCACAACCCGGCAATTTTTTGCTTATGAAAATACAAAAATAACAGTTGCATTCCAAAAATTACAACATTGGATACCTCTGAGCAATCTGAGACATTCACTTACACAAACTATGTCTCTATGTGTCCGTCCTAATATGGGGTCCTGCCACCCCTTGCCCAGCCAAAAATTGAATATGCACACATTTGGGATTTTTTTCATCTAGGAAGTTTACAATCCTGATCCCTATTGTCAACATGTGCTATCTGCCATCAGGGGTGATCAATGGACGTGTTTTGGGGGTGCAACCCCTTCCTCAGTTCACCGACTTTAGATACGAGGAAGGGGTTGCACCCCCAAAAGACGTACATGGATATCCCCTGATGGCAGATAGCACATGTTGACACACTGTGTGCAGATTCAATTTTTGGCTGGTTTGATTGTCAAAAATATTCTAAAATGTGCAATAACAAACATGTAAAAACAAATGTGTTTGGATGGCTTATTGAATTCTCCCCAAAACATCGAGAATGTCTTTAAATGTTTGTTCCATCACATGGATTCTTTGTTTAATTAGGTCCAGTTCCGTGCTACATTCCATCACTTGCTGGATGAGGCGGAGGGCACTGTCAGCAGAGAACCGTGTACTATCCTTCACAACATTTATATCCCCTAAAAACAAAAAACAAAAGGTATTATAACTCTGCAGGCCTACATCTCTTACCTGAAGCTGTGGTGACAGATACTGACCTGTTGTGGTGACCAGATCCACAACGTCATCCACCTCTCCTTCCTGCACTTCTCCTTCCTCCACCTCAACTTCCTGCACATCTTTCGGTTGTGTGTCTTTGGGAGTTTGGGGTTGCTTGGAAGTTGTGGGGTGCATGTGCTCCCTGGAGTGTTCTCCTCCCAGTCTTCTCTCCCCTATGAGAATCAAACAAAAGGTCTATTTATCACACTGTAAATCTAAATGTTAAAATAAAAACAGGCTAAATTGCTTGGAAGTGTGGTACAAGTGTGTGTTTGGGCGGAATTTAAAGAAGAATGCATTATTTATGACCAGGAATATGTTTAGTATTCACCTTTGGATGTAATTTATTTGACATGGAGGCACCACAAAAATTCACTGATGCACCTGTGTGGGACACCCAAAAAAGGCGGGTCTGGTGGCCCACACTATAGTGCTCCAAAGTACAGATGTGGAAGCAGCTGCTGAGTGTCCTCTCCTTTACACTGATAAAAGTTTGCATTTCATTCTCTTTACAAACACATCATCTAGCCTAAAAATTTTGCCACAATATTTGAGCAAAAATGGTAGATGTCTAATTACTTTTGTGGCTCTAAAATAAGCCAAAACCGCGGATAGTGGCCGAACGAAGTGTCGGTAACGTAACGAACGATTACTGTGCCCAACCAAGTTCAAAATATTACATTTTGGAAGGGAGTCCAATATGAGAAACCAAAATAAAGAGCAACATGTAAGTTTAGAAAAAGATTAATAGCAGAAAAGTCTACATTTTACTTACTTTTAGCAAGCATTCTCTTTATGCTCCTCAACTGCTCTGGCTCCCTCAGTTTGAGGTCTGACCACCTCTTTCTGAGCTGCTCATTTGAGCGTTTCACCCCGAAATTCACCTTCAGACTCTTCACGACTTTAGTGTGGATTTTGGCCTTCCTTCTATTTGGTTTGCTATACGGCCCATGCTTTGCATCATAATCAGACTTGAGCAAGATGTCCACCATCTCCGCCATCTCCGCCAAAGACATATTCGATGCCTTGAATCTCCTCCTTGATCGTGACGTTTCCTCGGTCTCCGGGCTTGTCTCCTCCTCGTTAGTTGCGGAATTATCAGACACCTGCTGTAACTCCGCCATATCTGTCTGCGCGCCGAAAGAGAAGGGGCGGGGAAAAGATGTTAGTTAGAACGTCATGGGCGGGCGACGTGTGCGGAGCGACGTGTTCGTATTTTGACGCATGCGTGGTGTGTATATAGCAAACACACATGTGACTATAGTACGTTCGGTGTGCGGAGAGAGGAGTTCAAGTGACGGACGTGCGAACGAAGGTATGTGATTTTGTGACTTGTACAAATTGTTGGCCTATACTGTCTTGAGAATGTTGGAGGATATATATAAGGAGGTTAGACTGTTTGCCTCACATTAGTTATATATAATTTATTTAACTTGCAGATACAATATGAATGTCTTTATAAGCGACAAGGATTTCCTGGCGGAATTTATTGACCGGGTAAGGGAGCTGCTGGCTCTGCGGGAGACGAAAAACCCCATCCACAAAAAAAGAGGGGTGAGAAAAGCAGCGCTGGAGAACCTGCTCCCATTTGTGCATACCAAGGTGCCCACAGCCACAGCAAAACAAGTGGACACTAAAATTGGCAGCTTGAGAGGTACCTACAGGACTGAACACTCTAAGGTGCTGGCTTCTCAGAGGACAGGAGCAGCAGCAGGTGATGTTTATGTCCCGATTTTGTGGTACTACAACAGGATGTCCTTCCTGGATGACCACATTGAGACAAGGCCATCACTCTCCACTCTTCCCCCCAGACTTCCCTGCAGCCAACCTGAGCCTTCTCTGGAGCAAGAGGAGGCAGCCATCCTGGATGATCCTGATTTGGCCATCTGGAGCCAGGTATAGTATTAAGTGAAAATGTATTGGGATAAACTTAATGTTTGACAAATATGTCAAGATGACAAACATAAAATATTTTGGATTCCACAAGTGAAATCAAGATCTGTAGACATTAGTCTGCACTTAATTGGGTGCTAAATAGTCAATCTAATGTAGTGGTAAATTTAAAGCAAGGATTTATGGATTTACATTCTAATTGCTTCAATCAGGATTACAAAGTTTGATGCAAAGATTAAAGCAACATATTAAACTATGTCCCTTTTTCATACACAGGATGAAATCAGCCAGGAGGAGGGTCTGGAAACTGTCAGGCAGGAGGAGGAAGGGCCCAGTGGCAGCCAGGAGGTGGCAGGGCCCAGTGGCAGCCAGGAGGAGGAAGGGCCCAGTGGCAGACAGGAGGTGGCAGGGCCCAGTGGCAGACAGGAGGTGGCAGGGCCCAGTGGCAGACAGGAGGTGGCAGGGCCCAGTGGCAGACAGGAGGTGGCAGGGCAAAGGAGAAGCACCAGATCCCAGGTGCCTCCCATCCGGCTTCCCAAAAGAGGCAGGAGGGACAGGAGCACGAGTGAGGCAGCAATGGCCCTTATTCGTGAGGCCCATGCCACCCTCCAGGAGCCCACATCCCCTGAAGAGGCCATTGCCGGCCTAGTGGAGGCTAAGTTCAAGGTGATGAGCATGGAGCAATGCCTCCTATGCGAGCCCCTGCTCATCACCTTGCTCAACAAGGGGGTGATGGAGAAAATTACCCCCAATACCGCCATATGTGCAGGTTCTCTATTTTCTCGTTGAGATTCTCTGCAATTTTCTCGTCGTAAAACCATACACACGAACGTTTTTCTCGACAAAAAAGCTCTCGCGGCACTTTTCTTGACGGTTTTGGATGAGAAAATCGGTCGTGTGTACGAGGCCTAAGAGCCAGCAGGTTTTCACCAGAGCCTCTGATGGTGAGGATTATTATTATTATTATTATTATACAGGATATAGCGCCAACAGTTTACACAGCACTTTACAATATGGATTTGGCTGCAGCTGACTCCAGGTCGTGGCCCCTGGGGTCTCTCAGCTCATGATCACGGACTGGCTCTGGTGGACAGAGCAGAAGCAGTAGTTTAGGGATAAACACAGGATAGTCAGGAGAACAAGCCGAGGTCGGGGCAACAAGCAGACAGGAATGGTCAGAAGGACACGCCATGGTCGGTACACGGAAGTCAGAGATAAACATACAGCAGGACGCCACACCAGTAGCCTAATCACAACTTTGCTCGCCAAGGCTGGCTTGCAGTGCGCGGGGTTAAATAGTGTTTCCTGTTGAGAGGCTGGGGTGGAGCTATGCTGAGAGCTCATACTTAAACGCCCAGGTGTGGGGGCACGCTCTCTTAAGGCTGAGACACAGACCTGAAAGGTGAGCACATAGTCAAAGCATAAAACATTACTGCAGATTCATGACAGATCTTTACTCTCCACATTCTACGCAGATACCTACATATCCCAAATGCCCAGTTAAACCTCCGTTAACTGGAATTTTACAGAGGACCCTATGCCAAAGATGGTTCCCCACTATGCCATATCATTGTTACTTTAAAAGGCCTCCAAAGATCCCAACCGCCAGGCCACTACAACAACCGCAGGACCCAATCTGAGCAACTGGGACAGGTTCCAACTGCCTAGATAAACCTGATCCCTCCTATTCCACCCAGAAGCCCCTCTTAACTTTTTAAGCCCACCAATCTTGGTAGGTAACTTCCTGTCACTTAATAATATGGTAACCGTATATATGCCTGTTTACCCTGCTACCTTGTCATGCTAGCCCTACGCTTTTTTTTTTTTTTTTGCTTCAGGCTTATCTTTCTTGTTTGTTAGTCAGCCCATTAAAGGGAAAAACAACACACATTAATATTAATGAGTAGGCTCTGCATGGAGTGGAACGCGTTAGATGTCTGCTACTAAGTAGAAGCAGCAAGTGACTGCCGGGAGCCAGAACTCTGAGTGGGAGGACTTGTGAGGAGGTGTGCCAGTAGTGGAACATTATTTATTGCTTTATAACACGCTAATGCTGCGTTACACTTGCGGTAACACACTGCAGCAAGGTGAATAGTTCATAACAAGACTTTACAAGTGTCAGGTTAGCCAAACCTTTTTGTGATGTCCAGGTACAACCTTTCAATGTGTTTTTGTGTGTTAGGCAGCCCATTGAAGTGAAATGCAACACACGTTAATATTACTGTTTAGGCTCTGCATGGAGTGAAACGCGTTGGGGTATCTACTACCAAGTGGAAGCAGCTGGTGACTGCCGGGAGCCAGTACTCTGAGTGGGAGGACTTGTGAGGAGGTCTGCCTGTTAATGTTGCGTTGCAATTGCAGTAACACACTGCAGCAGTGTGACTTGTTCATAACCGAATTTTACACGTGTCAGGTTAGTGTAACCTTTTCCTGATGTCCAGTTACAACCTTTCAATGCATTATTCAGAGTGGTTTCATAAGAACAGTAAGTCACTGACATTGTTATCTATGCACCATTTATTTACACTTCACTCATTTTAGTGCACTACACATTAACGCGGGAACATATCGGCAGTCTGAATGGAGCTTTGTGCCCCGTCCCCTCCTATTTACACAGGTACTATAACGGTATATCAGTAACTTGTCTGTCTTGTTAAGACAACTCCCTAAGTTAGCAATTACTCTGATTAATGATTTAGCTGCCTGACATTCACAAGCTACTCTACGAGTTGTAACCTGCTCTACTTGTATAATATGATAGTGAAGTCAAGGTCCGCCTTGGCAGTCTATGGGTGTGTGAATGCTTACCGTTACGTTTTATTTGTCAGAGAAACAGAAATCGTTTTTTGAATATCAGCTCATTCATTTTCACACTTCTACCAAGATTTCATAATAGCCTACTAACATAAAACATAATGCTGTCTGCATACAAACACTTTTTTTTTCAGTTGTTGATCATATCTGGTCCCTCGGATAAAGTGGTATTAACCAAACTTGGTTACAATAAGTTGGGTATTAACCCATTAGGCTATCTCTCTCTTCTGAACGTGAGCATTAGGTATATCAATACTCAGGGCTTTTTTTCAGGTGGAACTTGGTGGAACTCAGTTCCACCACCTCTGGCTCAGACCCTTTGGTGCCTGCTCACCACAATCACATGTAAACACAGAAGTCCAGATTCTGTGTTTACAAGCGACAGCTCTGCACTCTGTGTGTAACCCCCCTGAACTCTGCACTCTATGTAATGCAATCCTGGTATTTAATGCCTCTTTATGACCCTCCTACTGTTTGTGGAATCTGACCACACCCACTATTTGATGTGATTTGGAGGGTGTGTGTGGGGGAAGGAGTTTTGGGGGGTCGTGGTTAAGTTCCAGCACCTATTGTTTGAGAAAAAAAGCCCTGTCAATACTAGTCTGCAGCTGTGGATAAGATAAAATGGCAATCAGACCTGTGTGCACAATCAGTAGCAAACAACCATTTTTTTATAAAAAATTATACAGTATATTACCTGATAATGCAAAACTATACATAGAAAAGGCTGCACAAAGACTTCATAGGCCAGTCTGTCATGCAAGCCATCATCAGATGACTTTAAAGTTATACAGTTGACTTGGCTCACATAAACTTCCTATGTATACGGGAGGAGGGCAGAGCATGAGTTGGTGCCAGCTTATCTACTTGGAAGCTGAAGGAATCCAGGACCAGTGGCGGCCCGTCCCCCCCCCTCCTGTGGTCACCAAAAAAAATAAAAACAATAAACGGGCCCTTTAAGATTTTTTTTTTTTTTAATGTCTTTTTTTTTACACATGGCGGCGCGACCATAGTGGGCGCAGAAGCGCCGCTACCGCTCGCTTCTGCGCCCGGCCGTCACTCACCACAACAATACATAGGTTCATGCATTGCATGAACCTATGTATTGCTGCCGCCCACTATTCAGATGGCCGGCCCCTTGAGCGCCGGCCATCTGAGTCACAGCGTCTGATTGGCCTTTAGAAGTGCCTATCAGAGCCAGCAGGCTCTGATAGGCTTCCCGACTACAGCCTGAGGGCTGTAATCGGCTTCTACATACCTAATGAGAGGACGCACAGGGGTGCGTTCCCTGGCCAATCAGGTTCACCGGGTCTGGTTACCGGTAACCTGATTGGCTGAAGTGACATTGAGGGCGGGAGAAGATATCGAGGACGGAAGAAGGATGGCGCTGACTCGAGGAAGGTAAGTGCAGGGCTGGGGGGGGGGGGGAGAAACTGGCTGTATTATGAGGTCAAACTGGCTGCATTATGGGGGAGAAACTGGCTGAATTATGGGGGAGAAACTGGCTGTATTATGAGGACAAACTGGCTGTATTATGGGGGAGAAACTGGCTGTATTATGGTGGACAAACTGGCTGTATTATGGGGGAGAAACTGGCTGAATTATGGGGTAGAAACTGGCTGCATATTGGGGACAAACTGGCTGTATATTGGGGTAGAAACTGGCTGCATATGGGGTAGAAACTGGCTGCATATAGGGGAGAAACTGGCTGTATATTGGGGGAGAAACTGGCTGCATATGGGGGAGAAACTGGCTGTATATTGGGGTAGAAACTGGCTGCATATAGGGGAGAAACTGGCTGCATTATGGGGGAGAAACTGGCTGTATATTGGGGGAGAAACTGGCTGCATATAGGGGAGAAACTGGCTGCATTATAGGGGAGAAACTGGCTGCATATGGGGGAGAAACTGGCTGCATTATAGGGGAGAAACTGGCTGCATATGGGGGAGAAACTGGCTGCATTATGGGGGAGAAACTGGCTGTATATTGGGGGAGAAACTGGCTGCATTATGGGGGAGAAACTGGCTGCATTATGGGGGAGAAACTGGCTGCATTATGGGGGAGAAACTGGCTGTATATTGGAGGAGAAACTGGCTGCATTATGGGGGAGAAACTGGCTGTATATTGGGGGAGAAACTGGCTGTATTATGGGGGAGAAACTGGCTGTATATTGGGGGAGAAACTGGCTGCATTATGGGGGAGAACCTGGCTGTATATTGGGGGAGAAACTGGCTGCATTATGGGGGAGAAACTGGCTGCATTATGGGGGAGAAACTGGCTGTATTATGGGGGAGAAACTGGCTGTATTATGGGGGAGAAACTGGCTGTATATTGGGGGAGAAACTGGCTGCATTATGGGGGAGAAACTGGCTGTATATTGGGGGAGAAACTGGCTGCATTATGGGGGAGAAACTGGCTGTATTATGGGGGAGAAACTGGCTGTATTATGGGGGAGAAACTGGCTGTATTATGGGGGAGAAACTGGCTGCATATAGGGGAGAAACTGGCTGCATATAGGGGAGAAGCTGGCTGCATATAGGGGACAAACTGGCTGCATATAGGGGAGAAACTGGCTGCATTTGGGGGAGAAACTGGCTGTATTATGGGGGACAAACTGGCTGTATTATGAGGACAAACTGGCTGCATAATGGGGGAGAAACTGGCTGCATTATGGGGGGAAACTGGCTGCATTATGGGGGATTAACTGGCTGCATTATGGGGGATTAACTGGCTGCATTATGGGGGAGAAACTAGCTGCATTATGGGGGAGAAACTGGCTGCATTATGGGGGAGAAACTGGCTGCATTATGGGGGAGAAACTGGCTGCATATGGGGGGGAAACTGGCTGCATTTGGGGACAAACTAGTGGCGTTTGGGCACAGTGGTTGCGTTTAATGGGCACAGTGGCGGCAATTGATGATTTTTTTTTTTTCAGTTTTTTTGCGCCCCCCCAAAAAATTTGAGCACCAGCCGCCACTGTCCAGGACGGTTTGCTATCCCATGAGTGGCTTTTCTTTAAGACAGCGGGCAGCAAGCTGGACAAATGATCTCAGGATTATGGTATTTTAGCGCCCTCTTAACAAATCATTAGTTTGAGAATACAGTAGAGACCAGTTATGAAAATATAATATAGCTGTAGCAAGGTCCTGGGGCCCCAGAGGCCTAATGGTGACCTCAAGGGTTAGGAAGAGCTGACATCCTTCCTTGTAGAGTGGGTTACCAGGCATGGTGGGTGTGATGCAAGAAGAAATGATGGGCACCAGTCACTTTTGGATGCAAACAAGAGATTTATTGTCTCTTAACAGAACAGTGGGAGAGAGGGTTAGGGCCAGGACATCCTTGAGTAGACGCAATGATAATTGGCAGACTTCCGAGACTTCTATGGGTAGACAGCTATACAGTTGAAAGCCTCCAGCCGGATAACACTTCTATATAGGTAGGACCGCTGTCTCCTATGGCAACTAATCTTGCAACAGTCACTAACAGTAGTTGTACATAACTCTTAGTAACACAGAACAGTCCTTTACTTATCTCACAGTATCCCACTGTAGATCTTCACTAACTGAGCTTCCAGTCTCTCACTAGACTTCCAGATGCAAGTCGTCACTGGATCCCCTAAACCCTTCCACAGCTATCATGATGTATACTCCTCAAGCGCCACCCCCGATTTCCTGCTGGGTCCCTAGCTTGGCACTTGCTGATGCTTTCCCACTTCTTCACTGTCTCCGGCTGGTGAGATGACTGCTCTGGTACTTGCTTCAGCTTACTCACAGTAGTCTCTGGTAGTAAGATGGATGGTCCCTTAGTGGTTCCTCGTCCGGCTGAACCTTCTCAACTCGGTCGGACCCCAATTATGCAGTCCCAACCCTATGCTGCTTCTATTGCTCCTGAATATGCCTCAGGCAGCCTAGCAGCTAGGAGTCCCCGGGATAGGCCTCAAGCTTCTGGCGTAGCAGCCTGGAGCGACATAACGCACATCCACCCAGACAGCCCTCCAGGTGGCACAGAACCCAGATCACCTGACTCCACTCAAATAAATAGGCTCTCCCAGCAGGCCAAGGGACTAAAGAAACCCCCGCCAATTGACAAAGACACCCAATCCATTCATGATCTGACCTTGCTAAGCCTTTGTCAATTTGTCACCAGCCACAGTGCCAACTAGTGACAGAAGAGAAAAGGTGCAGCAATTCCAGAATTTAGGCAGGAATCAATTGATCTCTAACAATAAACCAGGATAATTACCTCCTGGCAAACTAAATTTGTTAGCAACCCTGTCTAAACACCAGGGTGCTACATAGCCAATAAACTATTTCCTCCAATTAAATGTCTTTGCATGTACTGCATGGACACATATAGGCCAAACAATTGACAAGCAATCAATCCAGCCCAAATTGTCTAGATCTGGTAATGATAACCTGATGTCCAAGTTTAGCTTTGTACAAGCCAAGCCTTAAGCATAGCATGGGTGCCTAAAGATAAAGTGGTTAAATTACCTGCATATGTGTCTTAAGCAGTGCCAGGACAAGGTCATCTAGAGCCCGGGGTGAACCTGCCAAATTGCGCCCCCCCACCAAGATATATGATTATGAGTCAGTAAAAATCCCCTCCCCCCAAAAACATTGAGCACCAATCTACATGCTCTCCAGCATAAATCCTTCTTCCTCCCGGTACAAATCCACCCCCCTGACGAAATCCCCCATCCTGGCACAAATATTTGACCCCCTATCCCCCCCAGCTCAAATCCTCTCTCTCCCCATATGCCCCCAGCACAAATCCCCCCTCCCAAAAAACTTTCCCCTCTTAGCACAAATCCTCTACCCCTCAAATTCCACCCCAAGCACAAATCCTCTTCCCCCTCCTCCTAGCACAAATACCTACTAGCAATAATCTCCTCCACCCAAAAATAAAAATTCTTAGCACTAATCTTAAACCCCCCCCCACACCCCTACCATATTACCTTTTCTAGCACAAATCCCCTCCACCCATCCCCTCTCTCAACACAAATCTCCCCAAATCCCCACTCCTGGCGCACCTCTCAAAATTTCCCGCTCCTAGAACAATTCTGACCCCCTTCCACCCCCCAAATTCCCCCCGACCCAAAACAAATCCCCCCTCCAATCTTCTTGTGGTCCCCCCCACCTCTCATGATACCACAGTGCCCAGGGCAGCCGCTCCTCCTGCCCACCCCTTGTCCCGGCCCTGGCCCTAAGTATGGTTGCCACCTCATACCTCTAAACCCGAACGCATATTAATTACACAGGTTCTGTGTCTGATTAAGGTGGTAATTAAACTCACTTAGTGCCTTATCTGCATTGAATTAGCCTCAGAACCTGTGTAATTAATATGTGTTCAGATTTAAAGGAATGAAGTGGCAACCCTAGTCTTAAGGTTCCCTAAAATTAGAGCAGGGCCTCCATATTTTCTAAACAAAGGGCCAGATTACTGTCCTTCAGACTTTAGGGGGGCCGGACTAGGACCAGTGGGAGTAGAAAATGTCCTGGTGTCAGGTCACCGGTGGCCAGATGACAGATGCACACCCTTGGGGGTCAGGAGTGCACCACAAGGTAGTGAACCCTATGGCTGACTGCAGCGGATGGGACACTGGGTGGTTGTGGAAAGCGGGACCAGTGGAGCACAACAGGGATCCACAGGGAGCTAGAGCCCAAGATTCCCCAGGGCGCGGAGTCTAAGATCCAGCAGGTTTTCACCAGAGCCTCTAGTGGTGAGGATGGCCTACGCTGCAGCTGGGTCCAGGTTGCGGCCCCCAGAGTCTCCTAGCTCACGCTCCATAGGGTAAAGAGGATAGAGGGGAAGCAGCAGCACAGGATACAAGAATAGTGAGGGGAAAAGCCAAGGTCAGGGCTAGAAGCAGACACGGATAGATGAAGGACAAGCCGAAGGTCAAGGTCACTAGCAGACAGGGTTAGTCGGGAACAATCCAATATCGTAACACAGAGACAGACGTAGCCCACGGCAGGCAGGAACCCAAACACACAATGCTTAACAAACACATTGATCAGCATGGCTGGCTTTCAGTGCACAGGTTAATATAGTGTTCCCTGATAGGGCCTGGGGTGGAGCATACTGGGAGGAGAGATTATAAAAGCAGCCAGGTGAGAGAGTCTGTCCTCTAAGGTGACCACATGAAGAGGAAGGTAAGATGGCAGACAAACATTACTGCATATCCATGACACCTGGCACCCAGCGGGAGTAAACAATGTCTTATCTTTGGTGTCAATGGAAGGATAATTGCCCCAAAGTTGATGTCAGTGGAAGGAATAGTGCCCCATCGTTGGTGTCAATGGAATAATTTCTGCCCCATTGTTGGTGTCAATAGAATAAATCTTGCCCCATCATTGGTGTCAGTGAAAGGAATAGTGCCCCATTGTTGGTGCCAGTGGGAGGAATGATGCCCTTTGGTTAGTGTCAATGGAAGGAATTCTGTCCCATTGTTGGTGTAACTTAATGGAATAGTGCCCCAAGGGCTGGATAAAGGCAAGCGAATGGCGATATACATTAACAAGCAAGCTCAGCTTGTCCATGTTTAGTAAAGCATGTGGAGCAGGGGAAGGGGATATGCCAGCACTACTTATCTCAGACAGTAATTGGAACTGGGTTCAGGTTGGCTGCATGATCAATGTCCCCTTGAGAGTGAACAGGGCTCTCTTCTATCTCGTTTTTACCTGAAGATAGACTTGATATACAGCAGTATTTCAACAGGATACAACAGCTGTATTTCACAGGAGGGGACACCCTCATTTTCTGTGCAAAGATCAGGACTGTCTTTAAACATAACAAACAAACAATAGAGAGTGATGGATCTATCCCTTTCGCTCTTCGTTGGATTATCATTATTTGTAGCCCTTATGCTTATACCAAAAACATACACTGTTATGATTGTTACAAAGATGAATATACAACCAATCAAAATAGTAGTGGACCTGAAAGTTAATTTTAGTATTTAGGGTACTAATATGTTCATCGGCCAACAAGCAAAGAAGGTGACATGCAACATAGTAGTCAGAGGGACTAATGAATAACTCTAGGCCATTCAGGAAGAAAAGCCACAATCAACCGCTTTGTAGTATTTTATGCTGAAGCATTTTGAAAGGGAACACTGCCCTCTTCAAATGATAGGTCTTGTGTTTTTACTGGAAGTCAGCTGGCTGTGTTATGAGCTCTTGTAAAGCCTTATGTATCAAATCTCCACAACAGACTTTTCTTATGGCGCCCCCAAATTGCTGGAGACCAGACAAAACTCCTTTTGTGACTCCATAAAAAACCGCCCTGGATATAAGTTTCCACCTGTTCCTGTGTACCATTTTCCATTAGAACCATATCAGTGCTAAAGTAAGAATATTTGGATCACCAACTTATGCTGCTTCCTATGATATTTGGTAAAAAATGGAGGATGTCAATTGTAGACTGTTTAGGAACAAATCACTATAACATTCTGTAAACTGTGGCACACTAAGCTATTGAAGGGGTTTCCAAAAACAAAATGTTACCATTCTTTTAAAGGTCATAAATGTTCTAACTACACCAAGAAAATCTTTGCCACTTCAATAAGATTGAGGGAAAATATTTCAGTGAAGTGCCCCATTCTGCCTCTGATTTACTGCTTGCTTCTATAAATCCCATCTTTGTTCAGCTCTGCACAAATTCCTCTGGCTAGGCTATTGTCAGTGAATTCCGGACTGCTTTCTATAGAATGTGCTGGACTAACAGCCCTGTTATCTCCTTGGATATATGTAGACATTGATGCACAAATCCATTAAATCACAGGAGATTTGTGTTTATTTAGATGAGGCTGGGAGCAGGGTCCTGCCATGCCACCTTTCCATCACATGATTCCCTAACTTCCCCCATTCTGCTCACATTCCAGCAAGGATAACCAATGAGCCTGCAAGGTCACCAAGGAAAGCATAAATGACAAAAATTGATGTTTTGTCAGCCAACTGGGCTTCCCTGGTTCATTTTCAGATTTTCACATACTTTAGATGCAACTATCCCAGGAGATTTGAGAAAATAGAGACTCTTGTTTGGGAGAAATGGGTGAGAAATGGATACAAGCCCACCAGATGATTTTTATTTGTCTTTGATACTAGGCTTATCTGTTACTTTTATGCCGCGTACACACAAGCGTTTTTTATGACGAGAAAAATGCCATTTTTTTATTTGGTCATTAAAACTGATTGTGTGTGGGCTCCAGAGCATTCGTGAAAAATGCCCATTAAAAATTTGGAACATGCTCTAATTTTTCTCGTCGTTTTTCACGTCGTCGTTTTTCTCATCATGAAAAGCGGCCGTGTGTAGGCTTTAACGACGTGAAAAAAACACGCATGCTCAGAAGCAAGTGATGAGACGGGAGCACTTGTTCTGGTAAAACTAGCGCTCGTAATGGAGATAGCACATTCGTCATGCTGTAACGGACTGAAGAGTACGAGGCTGAAAAGCGCGAATCGTCTCTCACCAAACTTTACTAACACGAGGATCAGCAAAAGCAGACCAAAGGGTGGCGCGATCCGAATGGAACTTCCCCTTTATAGTGCTGTCGTACATTTCGTACGTAACAGCTTTTTGCTCAAGCATTTTTTTTCATGATAGTGTGTAGGCAAGGCAGGCTTGAGAAGAATCACTTTAAGAAAAACTTCGTTTTTTTCAATGACATTAAAAACGGTCGTGTGTACGTGGCATTCGTGTTCAGGGTAGGGGGTTGGGGTGTCTTCATTGGAGCAATTCGTAAATTAAGGGTGTTTTTTTTCTGTTGTTACAATGCACAGTATAATATACCTGTATAGAAAGTTTGGCATGCATTTACCCATTATTATAGAAAATGGCACTAGTGTCTTTATACAATTGTGGTAGGAACATTAGGCTATAAGTCCCTCTGGGAACAGAAACAATCCAGTGTTCCCTGTGAAGTTTGTACAGAAAATATTGGTTCTGTATAAATCAGATTATGCTGCTCTAGTGAGGACCTTTTTTCATACATACTCCATCCTTTTTCTAACTGAAAATGATACTTTGTATGGTATGTGATGTGTTACTTATTTCTGTAAATATTAAAACTTGGTTGAGCTGTTGCAGGCAGCATGATGTCCTTTCTATATTGCTTTACCATTTGACTGTACAGCTTAGTATAATAAGCTGAGAATTAATGTGATATTAAAGTCAAACACCTTTTTTTCATTATTCAGATACTATAGAATCTACATGCATTTTCTTTTTTTCAGTTTCTACTCTGAGCTACTGTAATTATTCCCTTTCTGTGTTGCCACACTTCCACATGCCCGCTGTGCCCCTGGGACCTATAGAGTGCCAGGGAAGTCTCCTTTACATGTGCTCTCTCGCTTGGAGCCCCTGAGCTGTCAATCACTGCTGTAGAGAAAGGGAGGAGTGGCTTTTGCTCCATGTCCCTCTCACACTGCCTGTGTTTGCACCTACAGTTGTAGTTCCAAGCAGGAGTGAATAGGTAGAGAAGATTACTATGGCATTCCATAGGTCCTGATGGGCACAGGGGGCCCAGAAGGAAAAACAAAAAAATAAAACGGCAAAGAGAGTATAGTTTTTGTTGTTTCTGCTTACCAGCATGATGGTCAGGTAAAACTTAGAGTGCTCTCTGCCTATCAGGGAGCAGGATCTATTGGTTAGGTCTGCTTATTGTACTCAGGTGCAGCTCAGCTTGTTCTGGCTGTCCCTCGTTGGTCCAATAGGGAGGCATATTGGACAGTGGGAGGGGACATGACAAGTGAGTGCACAGGCTTTGTTACAGCCCTTGCAATTGGCAGAGGAAAAGTGCTGTATTGCATGTTGAGATACTGTAAATAAAGCCACAGTACATGTGCTCAGAGTTAGCTGAGCTGGGGAACAGAGTTCAGGAGGGAGGGGGCAGCGGCCCTCTCCTCCACGGAGGAGGCTGTGCGGCCCTGGGTGGCCAACCCAGGGGACTAGAGAGAGAGAGAAGCTGAACCCAGAGGTCCTGCAGAGCTGACTGGAAGGGAGTCGCCAGGAAGGATCTGATTCTGCCTACTGTATAGATCTGTGTCATTGGGGCCTGTCGAGTGAGGGCCGCCCCCTTCAGCCAGAAGAGTCAGTGGATGGGTGTCATTAAAGGGGATGCTACAGAGTGTCCTGAAGATAATGTAGTGCATCAAGTCTGCTGCTAGTGAGAGCAAGAAGACCTAACTACTCCGTAAATGTGGCTGTATGGTTAAAGCAGTGTGACTGCTTCTGCTAATAATCTGAAGAGGTCAAGTGAGAGTTGTCCTTATCCTTTGTGAATAGTTCCTTCTCCCATCCAAGTTCCAAAATAAAATACAAAAACACAAATACCCTGGACTGCTCCTTGAGTAACGAGCTAGCGGGAGTAAAGGTGGCGCAAGTGGGAGCTCCTAGCAAACAAGCGGGAACCCCTAGCACCAAAGTGGGAACCCTCAGCAACTAAGTGGGAACTATTAGCAACCAGCTGCAGGTAACCAGAGAGAGGCCTATGAAGTCAACACTCAGCAAGCCCTACAGGGACAGTGCTACACATGCACGTTTTATTAGATTTATGAAAAAATTACTTTAATGTCACTTTAATGCTTCTAGAAGACTAAAAAATCTTAGGACAATCAGATCTGACAAAAATGTCCATCCAGCATCCTAAACCTTTGGGCAGCTTTAGTGGCAAGCAATCTGCCCCTGGGACTGGTGAACAGGCAACATAATGGCTTGCATCCACAGACTTTGAGTTTGTGTTGATGGTATCCATTTGACGTCAGTTTGAGAAGCTTCTGAGAGAACATTCGGATATCATTGACAGATGCTTCTGACCTGCAGATGACATGTTTTGTATTCTTATTTGAAAGTGAAAAACAAGTCTGACATGAACAAAGCCCATTAGATACAGGTTCCTAAATCAGTTATATAATATACAGGGCCACTATGGGGGGGCTTCTTCTCTTTCATATACCTTATCCCAGAGCTAAAGCGTGATTGTATCTCTATCACTGCATTTTTATACCAAAAATTATGTGACAGCCAACAAGTGGTTAAATCATTCAGTAGTAAAGCTATTTCATTACCCATGTAGCCCTAGCCTTAAAGAGACAGTGGGGAGATTTTCTGAAACTGGAGCACTCGAAATCTGGAGCAGCTGCGCCTGGTAGCCAATCAGCTGTTAACTTCAGCTTGTTCAATTAAACTTTGACAATATAACCTGGGAGCTGATTGGTTTCTATGCAGAGCTGCATCAGATGTTGGACTCTCCAGTTTTAGTAAATCAACCCCACTGTTACTTTGCCTATTCAGGGTTTGTAACAGTGACAGGATCTGTAAAAAAAACAGCTCAACCAACTGGAACTCACCAGCAATCCCTCAACTCCCTCCTCTGCCTAAGCCAGTGGTCTCCAACTTGTGGCCCATGGTCAGATGGGTCCTTTTGCTTGCCATTATCTGGCCCCTGGAGCATTATTCCACCAACTGACACTAATGATTGAGCACTATTACCTCTATTGACACCATCAGTGGGGCACTATACATATCATTGATATCAACAATGGGACATTACTCCTCCCATTAAAAGCAATAATGGGCCGCTGACGCCGTGGCATTTTATACTCCCACTGGCCACATTTCGGCCCCCCCCCCTAAAGCCTGAAAGACAGTAAACTGGCCCTTTGCGTGGAAAGTTTGGAGACTCCTGGCCTAAGCCAATGCTAAATACCTGGTGATTGCTGGTATGGGGGAGCATGTGACCTCCGTCAATGTGACAATGTTTGGGTCTAACAGCTAATTACTAGGCCCAATCACTGTGACATGAGTAAGGGGGCATGTCATGGCTACCTCTAGCTTTTGGTAGTGGGTATTTTGGTGCAGGCTGCAACAGAGGAAAGAGTGGCAGGGGGTCATTAGAAAGGTAAGTATCAGAGGGTTGTTGTGGGGGGCATTTTCACAAACACTGTTACTATGCTCTAAATGGGAAAGCTGTCAGCATCTCTAAAAGGCAATCTCTAAAAGCAATATACACTAAAAGGCCAGATTGGGCAATGATCCAATGTCTATGGAGCAGCACATGACAACCACCAAACAACTGCATATGAGGGGAAAAAAGTGATGGAAATGTTGCAACATTTTTTCCCCATCCTGGAACTGGTTAAATGTGGCTTCACCTCCCTTATCCATTGCCCTAAGCTGAAGGACTAAAACTGGCCAAGCAGTATTTGAAATTTGGCTGGGACTTGCCAAATTCTGATCAGTATGGGGCTTTACCCAATCAATGTTTGTAGAAGGGACATTCTGGAAATTAGCTGAAAACAATGTCCTGACGCTGGGAATCCTCCATCCACCTCATTTGTGGATAGAGGAATCTGTTAGTTGAAAAAAGAAGAAAAAAAAGAAAAAACTAATCCACTATGAGCAGCTTTAGCATCCAGGAAACATTATGAGATAGTTGGTTCATGTTTACACATCCAACAATGTTTCTATGTCTATGGCTGGCTTCAGACATTTTTGTAGAACTCCATCCATTTCCATACTTAAAGTAAACCTATCAAAAGAGAAATGTGGGGGCTACCATTACTGTCTTCATTCTGAGAATGGTAGTTTACTGTGTGATATACTAATCCTCTGGATTCTTTATGAGTCACTAACAGAAATGTTAAGTACAAGATCCTTGTCCAAGTCCTTATTCACTTACTTGCCCCAGGTCAATAACTCAAAGTATTGCAGCAAAAGGTTCAGCGTAACAGCCAAGAAACTAGCATTTTCGGAAGGAGGAGTCCACAATGGCAGCCTCCATATTTTTCTCATGACAATTTTTCCATATACTAAACTGAGCTCTTCTTGTTTAGTATTACTTCATAAATTTTCCACTCAATTCTGGAAAAACTCAATGTTTGCATGAACAAGACCAAACTCTGCAGGTGAAGGAACCGTCTCCCCCACCTGAGCTAACAAAGACAGAGGATATCCTGTAGCAAAACATTTTCGGTTGCCATGGCAATCTTACTCCACATTCTTCAGCGGTGAGATAATCTTGGCAGTGCAGGATTATCTATACTCAGAGAAATATGTAGACTGCCATTTTTTTGTTGAAAAATATACTTTATTTTTATATATGTAGCGCACCAACGACAGACTTTACCTGCTTTTCTTCTGCTTGGCTCCTCCGCAGGAAAAGAATGAGGCACACCGCACCACAAGACCGTACCCTTCCTGAATAGGGAGGTTGAGCGGTGTTAGTTTTCTCGGGCCTGCTTGCAGCCAGTGTCAAAAAGCCTCCAGTGCTGACCTTGTTTCTGCAGTAGTCAGAAACATGTCTTTAATTCTCCCCAGTAGGGATGAGCTTCGAGTTCGAGTCGAACTCATGTTCGACTCGAACATTGCCTGTTCGCCCGTTCGCCGAACAGCGAACAAATTGGGGTGTTCGCGGCAAATTCGAAAAATCTATGGGAGAAATCTAAAGTGCTAATTATAAAGGCTTATATGCAAGTTATTGTCCTAAAAAGTGTTTGGGGACCCGGGTCCTGCCCCAGGGGACATGTATCAATGCAAAAAGAAGTTTTAAAAACGGCCGTTTTTTCGGGAGCAGTGATTTTAATAATGCTTAAAATGAAAAAATAAAAGTGAAATATTCCTTTAAATTTCGTACCTGGGGGGTGTGTATGATATGCATGTGAAGTGGCGCATGTTTCCCGTGCTTAGAACTGTCCCTGCAAAAAGTGTCATTTTTGAAAGAAAAAAATGCATTTAAAACTGACTCGCGGCTATTAATGAATTGTCGGCTCCCGGCAATACATACAAAAGTCATTGATAAAAAAAAAAAAAAAAGCGTGGGGGTTCCCCAGAATTCAATTACCAGGCCCTTCAGGTCTGGAATGGATATTAAGGGGAACCCCGCCGCAAATAAAAAAAAAATTGACGTGGGGTTCCCCCAAATATCCATTCCAGGCCCTTCAGATCTGGCATGGATTTTAAGGGGAACTCCACCCCAAATTAAAAAAAAATGGCGTGGAGTCCCCCTAAAAATCCATACCAGACCCCTTATCCGAGCACGCAACCTGGCCGGCCGCAGGGGAAAAGGGGGGGACGAGAGAGCGGCCCCCCCTCCCTCCTGAACCGTACCAAGCCACATGCCCTCAACATGGGGAGGATGTCCCCATGTTGATGGGGACAAGGGCCTCATCCCCACAACCCTTGCCCGGTGGTTGTGGGGGTCTGCGGGCGGGGGGCTTATCGGAATCTGGAAGACCCCTTTAACAAAGAGGACCCCCAGATCCCGGCCCCCCCTATGTGAATTGGTAAGGGGTACATTGTACCCCTACCATTTCACGAAGAAAGCGTAAAAAAATGTTTAAAAAAACACACAAACACCTTGAAAAAGTCCTTTATTTAAAAAAAAAAAAAAAAAAACATTCCAGCGGTGAAATCCAGTGTCCCGCGGCGATCCCGATGTCCAGCGCTGTCCTTCATTGGTTGTGCCTGAGCGGACCTGATGGGGAACTCCCTCTCAGTATTTTAAATGTATAGACCCGCCCCTTCTAAAGTTCCCCATCAGGTCCGCTCAGCGGACCAGATGCGGAACATGAGAAGGGGCGGGTCTATACATGTATTACCAAAGTGAGAGCAGTTCCCCATCAGGTCCGCCTCCTCGGTATGTCAGACCCGCCTACGTCATTGGCTTGAGCGGGGAACTTCCTTCACTATGTAAATTTAAATTTACATAGTGAAGGAAGTTCCCCGCTCAAGCCAATGACGTAGGCGGGTCTGACATACCGAGGGGGCGGACCTGATGGGGAACTGCTCTCACTTTGGTAATACATGTATAGACCCGCCCCTTCTCATGTTCCGCATCTCGTCCGCTGAGCGGACCTGATGGGGAACTTTAGAAGGGGCGGGTCTATACATTTAAAATACTGAGAGGGAGTTCCCCATCAGGTCCGCTCAGGCACAACCAATGAAGGACAGCGCTGGACATCGGGATCGCCGCGGGACACTGGATTTCACCGCTGGAATGTTTATTTATTTATTTTTTTAAATAAAGGACTTTTTCAAGGTGTTTGTGTGTTTTTTTAAACATTTTTTTTACGCTTTCTTCGTGAAATGGTAGGGGTACAATGTACCCCTTACCAATTCACATAGGGGGGGGCGGGATCTGGGGGTCCCCTTTGTTAAAGGGGTCTTCCAGATTCCGATAAGCCCCCCGCCCGCAGACCCCCACAACCACCGGGCAAGGGTTGTGGGGATGAGGCCCTTGTCCCCATCAACATGGGGACATCCTCCCCATGTTGAGGGCATGTGGCTTGGTACGGTTCAGGAGGGAGGGGGGGCGCTCTCTCGTCCCCCCCTTTTCCCCTGCGGCCGGCCAGGTTGCGTGCTCGGATAAGGGGTCTGGTATGGATTTTTAGGGGGACTCCACGCCATTTTTTTTTAAAACTTGGGGTGGAGTTCCCCTTAAAATCCATGCCAGATCTGAAGGGCCTGGTAATTGAATTCTGGGGAACCCCCACGCTTTTTTTTTTTTTTTTCTCAATGACTTTTGTATGTATTGCCGGGAGCCGACAATTCATTAATAGCCGCGAGTCAGTTTTAAATGCATTTTTTTTCTTTCAAAAATGACATTTTTTGCAGGGACAGTTCTAAGCACGGGAAACATGCGCCACTTCACATGCATATCATACACACCCCCCAGGTACGAAATTTAAAGGAATATTTCACTTTTATTTTTCCATTTTAAGCATTATTAAAATCACTGCTCCCGAAAAAACGGCCGTTTTTAAAACTTATTTTTGCATTGATACATGTCCCCTGGGGCAGGACCCAGGTCCCCAAACACTTTTTAGGACAATAACTTGCATATTAGGCTTTATAATTAACACTTTAGATTTCGAACGTTCGAGTCCATTGTATTTAATAGGGTTCTAAAGTTTACACGAACATTTTGTCTGTTCGCAGGTTCTGGTGCGAACCGAACAGGGGGGTGTTCGGCTCATCCCTGCTCCCCAGTATGCAACTGTCCACACCAACTGAAAGGTCCAACACTTCTTTATTCCTTTTAGCACAATAAACAGTCTCTTTGAGAGCAGACGGGTTGGGACAAGACACAGGTCAGATAAGGTGGGAGGAGGTCCAGGCACAAACTTGAATTTGGGTTTCTCCTGTTCTGATCAGCATGAACAGGCTTGGCGCACGGTCTCTGCCACAGACCATGAGGTTGGTCACTGCCAATGACCGGGTGAAAAAGGGGTGCGTAGTGTCACTGCCACTGTGATTTAAAGAACACGCACTTCCTTCCGTTAGTGAACTAGCCCTTATAGGACAAGAATATCCCTCCGGAAAGTTAACAGAGGCCCCATCTGTCACCACGACTCTGCGCTGGGTGTTCAGAAAGGGTCACCTCCCTGGCCTCCTCGTCCTGGATACGGGTCCCCTCGCAAGGCAGATCCCTGGGAGTCTCGGTAACCGGCGGATCCCAGCCGAAGGCCACTGGGCTCCGGGCCTTTCTCCAAAGTACCTCACCCCAGACTGAAGGTGTCTGAGATGGAACAGCAGCTCCGTCTCTGGGCCTAGGGCACCCAGAGATAACCCGACCAGGCCTCCGGGCCTAGGGCACCTGGAGGCGACACACACGCACCCAGGTCTAAGGTGCCTGAGCGCGGAACTGACGACCCCCTCTGGAAGATGGCTGTCCCCTTTTATATCCTCTCCCGACAGGCACAGCAGGTTCCCCGCCCCGCCATACTGCTGTCGAGAGGGGACAAAAAAGGACACAACCTCGTACTGCAGTTCAACCCGGGCCCACAGCAACAGCGCCACCCATAGGCCCCAGTGAACTTACACACCAGTACTATCTCCCAGGGATAGAAATGGTCCATGAGACCTATCAATTAGTGCATCTGAGCCTAGTTACCACTCAGATGCTTTCCCCTAAATGTAACCACCCACTACACATCCCCCTCACTTGTGAACACTGGTCCCCAGTGTCTGAAACCAATTTATGCCTCCTCAACCTGAGTCAACATAAGCCAGATCCAGAGACAAACTATATAAAAATGACAATTTAAAATTTCGTTCATTTGTGCCGGAACCTAACATGGGAAAGGAAAAAAACACAGATGAGAATGAGGGTGTACATGGATATAAAACATTTTAAGATCACTCAAATTTTACAGTAGAAACTTACAATTCCTTCCCACAGAACTCACTAAGACCCACCCCATACTCAGCAGTCTTGCTTGTCGTTCACCTGCAGAGGAAAAAGAAAACACATAATCTAACAATATGTACGTTAGAATGAACAGGTTCCTCCCTAGAGAAAAACCAGTTCGCCCTAACGGTAAGTGCAGTGTATGGCTTTCAATACAACAGTTGCGCAACACTGCCACCTAGTGGTAGTGCCGTGGTCAGAACACCTGTTCATGGCAAGGAATTTCTCTTCTCTGTGAACTGTGGCCCTCAACTAACTACAACCCCAAAGTCCTTGTTATCTTTGTGGTGGGAAGAGAAGGGAGAACAACAACAGCAATAGCTCTCGCTCCTCCAAAGAGTAAAATACCCTTTAACATGGGCAAAGTTCCTGGAGAGAAAAGAAAGTTCAAAACGCAAACACAAGAGTCTGGTCTCTCACAAATAGTAGTGTGGATCGGGCAGCACCAACGGCTTCCAATGTCTATCGAAAGTATCTATGTGATACTCCACATCGTCCCTGTCTTTCCTGCAGATAAGCACCTTGTCCGCATGAATGTGCCGACCCAACATCCAAGCAGCCTTGCAATCTTTGAACCGCAGAGTGGTGGCGGTGAACAAGAAAAGTACCTTCTGGCCTGGGGTACCTTAATGTGTGTCCACACAAACTCCGAGTACCACCGATCTCTACAGGCCTCAACCTCAAACAAAAGTTCTTTGGGTAGGTACGGGTACTCCCACCCAACCTTCTGGTTAAAAAGTCTCTGTAAGCGGGACAGCGGTGGCATAGTGGCGCGGTCTCCTGTGCAAGGCAAAACAACAGCATCCGGGTGTCGAGGCACTTTAACTGCCTCTGGGCCAGTTGCTGGGGCCCGCAGTGACACTGGTCTAGCAGTAATGGTAGTGGCGGAAGCAGGTACTCCCGACGGTGGAAGGGCAGGCAAGGGGGCAGATCCCTCCTCAGGCTCAGTGGCCACCACCCGGGGTGTACTTTCCCCAGTAGACATGGGTGGGTTCCTAGGCCTACGGAACAAGGACAGGGGCATCTTATCCCATCCCTTTCTCTCAAACAGTTCGTCAATCGCGGCATCATCACCCGCATCTGAGATGGACTCTAGGTCAGAGGTATCGTACTCCTCCGCAGGGAAGTAATTCTTGGTGAAGGACGATTCACCCCCTCTGGCCAACTCACTAACATGTGAATCCCCAGGGCTAGGGGCCTTTAACAAAGTCTCTCCCCCTGGCTTACCTCGGCTTGAAGAAGGACTTTTCCCTTCAGAGACATCCGTTCCGGGTAAGCGCTGGGGCGTTGCTCCACCACGGCCGCGGGAAGCCTTCACAAGACCCATCTTCCTCTTGGGCGGTGGGAGAAAAGACTCTGTCGTTACCGAGGCAGCATCCTCCGGTTTCTCACTCACTACAACAAGCTCCTCTGTGACTTCCTCCGAAGTCTCGTCAGTGCGTGCAGGGGTTGCTGTACAAGCTTTGATTCCTCCTTCCAGAGTAGTGGCGCCCGTAAGGCAATTGAGGTGGAAGGCCAGAGGCCTCTCTGTAGGTTGCTCCACCTCGAACAGAAACTCCTTACAGCTTTCGCATCGCCCGAATGGCTTCAGATGAACCACCAGTCCCGAGCAGCCGGGACAAATCACACCGAGGGCCTCCACGTCCTTGCACACATAGAGGGCAAATCTTCCCCGGGGCTTGAGCCGAATCCCTGTATCCGTAAGCGAAGCAGCGAAATAAGTCATTTTCACGGTTGTAGAAGCTGGAACCCATGATGCATGAGACGACATGCTGACCATCTGCTGCTCCATCGCGCACTGACCTTTTCGCACCAAAGTCCCAACGTGTAACTCCATACATGGTCAGACTCCTCCCATCTCCTACATCGCTCGCGGGCTTTTCTGAATAGACACGCCCACGAACTACGCAGTCAGGGTTCTCCTCGTGGCACAGTTCCAAACATGGCCGACCTCCACGGAACTTCACTGGGGAATAAAAGTTCAGCTTCTGGGGGGGTTTTCACTCCATGACCGCAAACACATCCCGGACTCGAGCCCCCACATGTAGCGCACCAACCCCAGACTTTACCTGCTTTTCGTCTGCTTGGCTCCTCCACAGGAAAATAATGAGGCACACCGCACCACAAGCCCGTACCCTTCCTGAATAGGGAGGTTGAGCGGTGTTAGTTTTCTCGGGCCTGCTTGCAGCTGGTGTCAAAAAGCCTCCAATGCTGACCTCGTTTCTACAGTAGTCAGAAACAAGTCTTTAATTCTCCCCAGTAAGCAACTGTCCACACCAACTCAAATTTCCAACACTTCTTTATTCCTTTTAGCACAATAAACAGTCTCTTTGAGAGCAGACGGGTTGGGACAAGACACAGGTCAGATAAGGTGGGAGAAGGTCCAGGCACAAACTTGAATTTGGGTTTCTCCTGTTCTGATCAGCACGAACAGGCTTGACGCACAGTCTCTGCCACAGACCATGAGGTTGGTCACCGCCACTGACCGGGTGAAAAAGGTGAAAGTCACTGCTACTGACCTTGGGTGCGTAGTGTCACTGCCACTGTGATTTAAAGAACACGCACTTCCTTCCGTTAGTGAACTAGCCCTTATAGGACAAGAACTTCCCTCCGGAAAGTTACCAGAAGCCCCATCTGTCACCACGACTCTGCGCTGGGTCTTCAGAAAGGAGCACCTCCCTGGCCTCCTCGTCCTGGATACGGGTCCCCTCGCAAGGCAGATCCCTGGGAGTCTTGGTCCCCGGCAGATCCCAGCCGAAGGCTGCTTGGCTCCGAGCCTTTCTCCAAAGTACCTCACCCCAGACTGAAGGTGTCTGAGATGGAACAGCAGCTCCGTCTCTGGGCCTAGGGCACCCAGAGATAACCCGACCAGGCCTCCGGGCATAGGGCACCCGGAGGCGACACACGCACACCCAGGCCTAAGGTGCCTGAGCGCGAAACTGACGACCCCCTCTGAAAGATGGCCGCCCCCTTTTATATCCTCTCTCGACAGGCACAGCAGGTTCCCCGCCCCGCCGTACTGCTGCCGAGAGGGGACAAAAAGGACACAACCTCGTACTGCAGTTCAACCCGGGCCCACGGCAACAGCGCCACCCAAAGGCCCCAGTGAACTTACACACCAGTACTATCTCCCAGGGATAGAAATGGTCCATGAGACCTATCAATTAGTGCATCTGAGCCTAGTTACCACTCAGATGCTTCCCCCTAAATGTAACCACCCGCTACACATATAAAAAAAACAAAATACTTATTGGGGTACATTATACCCTGTAGTGCAACACAGTGCATAAATACACTACATTACAATACAGTTCCAATCATACAATAAATACATTCACCCTGCGGTATGATGCCTAACGTGGTGGGCGGAGCAAATTTTCCCGAAACACCAAGTCATGCAATACGCCGCTTACCCCGAAAGCATTACCAAGATGCATTACCGAACTAGCGCGCAATGTCTGACGTGCAGTGCCTGAGCTAGACCTCTGTCCCGCACGTCCCACATGGCACCACTACATATCCGTCCTACATATCCAATACATTTCAATAAGCAATAGGTGTGATGGGGGGAAGCAGGGCAGCCATCAGAAATTTTTGGGCCCCTTACACACCTTTAGGCATGGCCCCCCCCACGAGCCTGACCACCAACATTCCCCAGGATCTACCCACGGGCCATCCCACCGAATACGCACTCAGCCCCCCTCACACCTGTACACACTCAGCCCCCCCTCCCCCAATTCTGTATATATGTCAGCCCCCTCACACCTGTATATATGTCAGCCCCCCTCACACCTGTATACATGTCAGCCCCTCTCACTCCTGTATAGATTTCAGCTTCCCCCTCACACCTATATATGTCAGGCCCTCCGTCACACCTGTATACATGTCAGCCCCCCCTCACACCTGTATACATGTCAGCCCCCCCTCACTCCTGTATATATGTCAGCCCCCCTCACACCTGTATAGATGTCAGGCCCCCTTTCACCTTTATACATGTCATGCCCCCCTTACACCTGTATACATGTCAGGCCCCCTCATTCCTGTATAAATGTCAGCCCCCCTTACACCTGTATACATGTCAGGCCCCCTCATTCCTGTATATATATATATTCCTGTATAGGGATGAGCTTTGTGTTTGAGTCGAACATACGTTCGACTCGAACATCGGCTGTTCGATCGCTCGACGAAGAACGAACGATTTGGGCCGTTCGCGCCAAATTCGAGTGACGCGAATGGCCCACAATGCACTACACCATCGCAGTGTCATCCAGGCGCTGTGATTGGCCAAGCATGCACTGTGACCCCGCATGCTTGGCCAATCACAGCGCCGGGAGCGAGGAGAGCAATGATTGGCCACAGGCAGGATGCCTGTGGCCAATTATTGCTGAGGGGGTTTAGTACACGCCCCACACTATAAAAGGCCGCCAGCGCGGCGGCCTTGTGTAGTGTGTTCCGGAGCAGGGAAAGAGAAGCATAGGCAGGGACAGTGTCATTTTTTTTCCTTTACTAATCCTGGATTCCTTGTGTTTAGGGACAAATAAGGATAGGTAGGGAGAGTGTCAGTGTGTTATTCTGTGCTAAACCTTGTTTGTAGGGACAGAGAAGGACAGTGAGGGAAAGTGTCAGTGTGCTATTCTGTTCTAAACCAATCTTGCTGAACCATATTTGAAATCCTTGAGTTTAGGGACAGAGAGGTACAGTGAGGGAAAGTGTCAGTGTGCTATTCTGTTCTAAACCAATCTTGCTGAACCATATTTGAAATCCTTGAGTTTAGGGACAGAGAGGTACAGTGAGGGAACGTGTCAGTGTCCTATTCTGTTCTAAACCAATCTTGCTGAACCATATTTGAAATCCTTGAGTTTAGGGACAGAGAAGGACACTCGTGGAAACTATCAGTGTGCTATTCTGTGCTAAATCTTGTTTGTAGGGACAGAGAAGGACAGTGAGGGAAACTGTCAGTGTGCTATTCTGTTCTAAACCAATCTTGCTGAACCATATTTGAAATCCTTGAGTTTAGGGACAGAGAAGGACACTCGTGGAAACTATCAGTGTGCTATTCTGTGCTAATCCTTGTTTGTAGGGACAGAGAAGGACAGTGAGGGAAACTGTCAGTGTGCTATTCTGTTCTAAACCAATCTTGCTGAACCATATTTGAAATCCTTGAGTTTAGGGACAGAGAAGGACACTCGTGGAAACTATCAGTGTGCTATTCTGTGCTAAATCTTGTTTGTAGGGACAGAGAAGGACAGTGAGGGAAACTGTCAGTGTGCTATTCTGTTCTAAACCAACCTTGCTGAACCATATTTGAAATCCTTGAGTTTAGGGACAGAGAGGTACAGTGAGGGAAAGTGTCAGTGTGCTATTCTGTTCTAAACCAATCTTGCTGAACCATATTTGAAATCCTTGAGTTTAGGGACAGAGAAGGACATTCGTGGAAACTATCAGTGTGCTATTCTGTGCTAAATCTTGTTTGTAGGGACAGAGAAGGACAGTGAGGGAAACTGTCAGTGTGCTATTCTGTTCTAAACCAATCTTGCTGAACCATATTTGAAATCCTTGAGTTTAGGGACAGAGAAGGACACTCGTGGAAACTATCAGTGTGCTATTCTGTGCTAAATCTTGTTTGTAGGGACAGAGAAGGACAGTGAGGGAAACTGTCAGTGTGCTATTCTGTTCTAAACCAATCTTGCTGAACCATATTTGAAATCCTTGAGTTTAGGGACAGAGAGGTACAGTGAGGGAAAGTGTCAGTGTGCTATTCTGTTCTAAACCAATCTTGCTGAACCATATTTGAAATCCTTGAGTTTAGGGACAGAGAAGGACACTCGTGGAAACTATCAGTGTGCTATTCTGTGCTAAATCTTGTTTGTAGGGATAGAGAAGGACAGTGAGGGAAACTATCAGTGTGCTATTCTGTGCTAAACCAATCTTGCTGAACCATATTTGAAATCCTTGAGTTTAGGGACAGAGAAGGACACTCGTGGAAACTATCAGTGTGCTATTCTGTGCTAAATCTTGTTTGTAGGGACAGAGAAGGACAGTGAGGGAAACTGTCAGTGTGCTATTCTGTTCTAAACCAATCTTGCTGAACCATATTTGAAATCCTTGAGTTTAGGGACAGAGAGGTACAGTGAGGGAAAGTGTTAGTGTGCTATTCTGTTCTAAACCAATCTTGCTGAACCATATTTGAAATCCTTGAGTTTAGGGACAGAGAAGGACACTCGTGGAAACTATCAGTGTGCTATTCTGTGCTAAATCTTGTTTGTAGGGACAGAGAAGGACAGTGAGGGAAACTGTCAGTGTGCTATTCTGTTCTAAACCAATCTTGCTGAACCATATTTGAAATCCTTGAGTTTAGGGACAGAGAGGTACAGTGAGGGAAAGTGTCAGTGTGCTATTCTGTTCTAAACCAATCTTGCTGAACCATATTTGAAATCCTTGAGTTTAGGGACAGAGAAGGACACTCGTGGAAACTATCAGTGTGCTATTCTGTGCTAAATCTTGTTTGTAGGGACAGAGAAGGACAGTGAGGGAAACTGTCAGTGTGCTATTCTGTTCTAAACCAATCTTGCTGAACCATATTTGAAATCCTTGAGTTTAGGGACAGAGAAGGACACTCGTGGAAACTATCAGTGTGCTATTCTGTGCTAAATCTTGTTTGTAGGGACAGAGAAGGACAGTGAGGGAAACTGTCAGTGTGCTATTCTGTTCTAAACCAATCTTGCTGAACCATATTTGAAATCCTTGAGTTTAGGGACAAAGAGGTACAGTGAGGGAAAGTGTCAGTGTGCTATTCTGTTCTAAACCAATCTTGCTGAACCATATTTGAAATCCTTGAGTTTAGGGACAGAGAAGGACACTCGTGGAAACTATCAGTGTGCTATTCTGTGGTAAATCTTGTTTGTAGGGACAGAGAAGGACAGTGAGGGAAACTATCAGTGTGCTATTCTGTTCTAAACCAATCTTGCTGAACCATATTTGAAATCCTTGAGTTTAGGGACAGAGAAGGACACTCGTGGAAACTATCAGTGTGCTATTCTGTGCTAAATCTTGTTTGTAGGGACAGAGAAGGACAGTGAGGGAAACTATCAGTGTGCTATTTTGTGCTAAACCAATCTTGCTGAGCCATATTTGAAATCCTTGAGTTTAGGGACAGAGAAGGACACTCGTGGAAACTATCAGTGTGCTATTCTGTGCTAAATCTTGTTTGTAGGGACAGAGAAGGACAGTGAGGGAAACTGTCAGTGTGCTATTCTGTTCTAAACCAATCTTGCTGAACCATATTTGAAATCCTTGAGTTTAGGGACAGAGAGGTACAGTGAGGGAAAGTGTCAGTGTGCTATTCTGTTCTAAACCAATCTTGCTGAACCATATTTGAAATCCTTGAGTTTAGGGACAGAGAAGGACACTCGTGGAAACTATCAGTGTGCTATTCTGTGCTAAAACTTGTTTGTAGGGACAGAGAAGGACAGTGAGGGAAACTGTCAGTGTGCTATTCTGTTCTAAACCAATCTTGCTGAACCATATTTGAAATCCTTGAGTTTAGGGACAGAGAAGGACACTCGTGGAAACTATCAGTGTGCTATTCTGTGCTAATCCTTGTTTGTAGGGACAGAGAAGGACAGTGAGGGAAACTGTCAGTGTGCTATTCTGTTCTAAACCAATCTTGCTGAACCATATTTGAAATCCTTGAGTTTAGGGACAGAGAAGGACACTCGTGGAAACTACCAGTGTGCTATTCTGTGCTAAATCTTGTTTGTAGGGACAGAGAAGGACAGTGAGGGAAACTATCAGTGTGCTATTCTGTGCTAAACCAATCTTGCTGAACCATATTTGAAATCCTTGAGTTTAGGGACAGAGAAGGACACTCGTGGAAACTATCAGTGTGCTATTCTGTGCTAAATCTTGTTTGTAGGGACAGAGAAGGACAGTGAGGGAAACTGTCAGTGTGCTATTCTGTTCTAAACCAATCTTGCTGAACCATATTTGAAATCCTTGAGTTTAGGGACAGAGAGGTACAGTGAGGGAAAGTGTCAGTGTGCTATTCTGTTCTAAACCAATCTTGCTGAACCATATTTGAAATCCTTGAGTTTAGGGACAGAGAAGGACACTCGTGGTAACTATCAGTGTGCTATTCTGTGCTAAATCTTGTTTGTAGGGACAGAGAAGGACAGTGAGGGAAACTGTCAGTGTGCTATTCTGTTCTAAACCAATCTTGCTGAACCATATTTGAAATCCTTGAGTTTAGGGACAGAGAAGGACACTCCTGGAAACTATCAGTGTGCTATTCTGTGCTAAATCTTGTTTGTAGGGACAGAGAAGGACAGTGAGGGAAACTGTCAGTGTGCTATTCTGTTCTAACCCAATCTTGCTGAACCATATTTGAAATCCTTGAGTTTAGGGACAAAGAGGTACAGTGAGGGAAAGTGTCAGTGTGCTATTCTGTTCTAAACCAATCTTGCTGAACCATATTTGAAATCCTTGAGTTTAGGGACAGAGAAGGACACTCGTGGAAACTATCAGTGTGCTATTCTGTGCTAAATCTTGTTTGTAGGGACAAAGAAGGACAGTGAGGGAAACTGTCAGTGTGCTATTCTGTTCTAAACCAATCTTGCTGAACCATATTTGAAATCCTTGAGTTTAGGGACAGAGAAGGACACTCGTGGAAACTATCAGTGTGCTATTCTGTGCTAAATCTTGTTTGTAGGGACAGAGAAGGACAGTGAGGGAAACTGTCAGTGTGCTATTCTGTTCTAAACCAATCTTGCTGAACCATATTTGAAATCCTTGAGTTTAGGGACAGAGAGGTACAGTGAGGGAAAGTGTCAGTGTGCTATTCTGTTCTAAACCAATCTTGCTGAACCATATTTGAAATCCTTGAGTTTAGGGACAGAGAAGGACACTCGTGGAAACTATCAGTGTGCTATTCTGTGCTAAATCTTGTTTGTAGGGACAGAGAAGGACAGTGAGGGAAACTATCAGTGTGCTATTCTGTGCTAAACCAATCTTGCTGAGCCATATTTGAAATCCTTGAGTTTAGGGACAGAGAAGGACACTCGTGGAAACTATCAGTGTGCTATTCTGTGCTAAATCTTGTTTGTAGGGACAGAGAAGGACAGTGAGGGAAACTGTCAGTGTGCTATTCTGTTCTAAACCAATCTTGCTGAACCATATTTGAAATCCTTGAGTTTAGGGACAGAGAGGTACAGTGAGGGAAAGTGTCAGTGTGCTATTCTGTTCTAAACCAATCTTGCTGAACCATATTTGAAATCCTTGAGTTTAGGGACAGAGAAGGACACTCGTGGAAACTATCAGTGTGCTATTCTGTGCTAAAACTTGTTTGTAGGGACAGAGAAGGACAGTGAGGGAAACTGTCAGTGTGCTATTCTGTTCTAAACCAATCTTGCTGAACCATATTTGAAATCCTTGAGTTTAGGGACAGAGAAGGACACTCGTGGAAACTATCAGTGTGCTATTCTGTGCTAATCCTTGTTTGTAGGGACAGAGAAGGACAGTGAGGGAAACTGTCAGTGTGCTATTCTGTTCTAAACCAATCTTGCTGAACCATATTTGAAATCCTTGAGTTTAGGGACAGAGAAGGACACTCGTGGAAACTACCAGTGTGCTATTCTGTGCTAAATCTTGTTTGTAGGGACAGAGAAGGACAGTGAGGGAAACTGTCAGTGTGCTATTCTGTTCTAAACCAATCTTGCTGAACCATATTTGAAATCCTTGAGTTTAGGGACAGAGAAGTACACTTGTTGAAACTGTCAGTGTGCTATTCTGTGCTAAATCTTGTTTGTAGGGACAGAGAAGGACAGTGAGGGAAACTATCAGTGTGCTATTCTGTGCTAAACCAATCTTGCTGAACCATATTTGAAATCCTTGTGTTTAGGGACAGAGAAGGATAGGCAGGGGACAGTGTCAGTGTCATTGTTGCTAAGCCTCCTGCACAGTATACACCTGAAGTTAGCCCTTATTGCTGTTTTTCCCATCTCCCTGCAGGCCATCCATTAAAATGTCTGGAAGGCAAACAAGGAGAGGCAGACAGTCAGGAGGTAAAAAAAGAGGGCAAGCAAGCTCTGTGTCTGGGGGCAACAGTGCTGGTCGTGGACGCGGTGCATAGTCATCAGCACATGGCCATGGGACACGCTTGTCCTTCTTTTCGGCAGCTGGACATGTTGAGCCACATCATGCCGAAGACTTGGTAGAGTGGATGACCAAGCCCACCTCATCCTCCTCATCCTCTCTCACCCAGGCTCAGGGTACTGGCAAAGCAGCTGCCAAAGCGTCCTCTTCTCTGGTATCATTATCTTCATTAGTCAATCCTTCCCTAGACCCACCATGTCCTCCTCCTGAGTAGGGATGAGCTCGGTGTTCGAGTCGAACATACGTTCGACTCGAACATCGGCTGTTCGATCGTTCGACGAAGATCGAACGATTTGGGCCGTTCGCGCCTAATTCGAGTGACGCGAACGGCCCACAATGCACTACGCCATCGCAGTGTCATCCAGGCGCTGTGATTGGCCAAGCATGCACTGTGACCCCGCATGCTTGGCCAATCACAGCGCCGGCAGCGAGGAGAGCAATGATTGGCCACAGGCAGGATGCCTGTGGCCAATTATTGCTGAGGGTGTTTAGTACACGCCCCACACTATAAAAGGCCGCCAGCACGGCGGCCTAGTGTAGTGTGTTCCGGAGCAGGGAAAGAGAAGCATAGGCAGGGACAGTGACATTTATTTTTTCTTGCTTAACCTGGATTCCTTTAGTTTAGGGAAAGAGAAGGATAGGTAGGGAGAGTGTCAGTGTGTTTTACTGTGAGAATCCTTGTTTCTAGGGACAGGGAAGGACAGTGAGGGAAATTCTCCTTGTGCTATAGTGTGCTAAAGCATTGATCATCAATCAGCTTTAAAAAAACATTTTTTCTAGGGACAGAAAACTATAGGTAGGAAGAGTGTCAGTTTCTTTCAGTGTGATAATCCTTGTTTCTAGGGACAGGGAAGGACAGTGAGGGAAATTCTACTTGTGCTATAGTGTGTTAAAGCATTGATCATCAATCAGCTTTAAAAAAACATTTTTTCTAGGGACAGAAAACTATAGGTAGGAAGAGTGTCAGTTTCTTTCACTGTGATAATCCTTGTTTCTAGGGACAGGGAAGGACAGTGAGGGAAATTCTCCTTGTGCTATATTGTGCTAAAGCATTGATCATCAATCAGCTTTAAAAAAACATTTTTTCTAGGGACAGAAAACTATAGGTAGGAAGAGTGTCAGTTTCTTTCACTGTGATAATCCTTGTTTCTAGGGACAGGGAAGGACAGTGAGGGAAATTCTCCTTGTGCTATAGTGTGCTAAAGCATTGATCATCAATCAGCTTTAAAAAAACATTTTTTCTAGGGACAGAAAACTATAGGTAGGAAGAGTGTCAGTTTCTTTCACTGTGATAATCCTTGTTTCTAGGGACAGGGAAGGACAGTGAGGGAAATTCTACTTGTGCTATAGTGTGCTAAAGCATTGATCATCAATCAGCTTTAAAAAAACATTTTTTCTAGGGACAGAAAACTATAGGTAGGAAGAGTGTCAGTTTCTTTCACTGTGATGATCCTTGTTTCTAGGGACAGGGAAGGACAGTGAGGGAAATTCTACTTGTGCTATAGTGTGCTAAAGCATTGATCATCAATCAGCTTTAAAAAAACATTTTTTCTAGGGACAGAAAACTATAGGTAGGAAGAGTGTCAGTTTCTTTCACTGTGATAATCCTTGTTTCTAGGGACAGGGAAGGACAGTGAGGGAAATTCTCCTTGTGCTATAGTGTGCTAAAGCATTGATCATCAATCAGCTTTAAAAAAACATTTTTTCTAGGGACAGAAAACAATAGGTAGGAAGAGTGTCAGTTTCTTTCACTGTGATAATCCTTGTTTCTAGGGACAGGGAAGGACAGTGAGGGAAATTCTACTTGTGCTATAGTGTGCTAAAGCATTGATCATCAATCAGCTTTAAAAAAACATTTTTTCTAGGGACAGAAAACTATAGGTAGGAAGAGTGTCAGTTTCTTTCACTGTGATAATCCTTGTTTCTAGGGACAGGGAAGGACAGTGAGGGAAATTCTCCTTGTGCTATAGTGTGCTAAAGCATTGATCATCAATCAGCTTTAAAAAAACATTTTTTCTAGGGACAGAAAACTATAGGTAGGAAGAGTGTCAGTTTCTTTCACTGTGATAATCCTTGTTTCTAGGGACAGGGAAGGACAGTGAGGGAAATTCTACTTGTGCTATAGTGTGCTAAAGCATTGATCATCAATCAGCTTTAAAAAAACATTTTTTCTAGGGACAGAAAACTATAGGTAGGAAGAGTGTCAGTTTCTTTCACTGTGATAATCCTTGTTTCTAGGGACAGGGAAGGACAGTGAGGGAAATTCTACTTGTGCTATAGTGTGCTAAAGCATTGATCATCAATCAGCTTTAAAAAAACATTTTTTCTAGGGACAGAAAACTATAGGTAGGAAGAGTGTCAGTTTCTTTCACTGTGATAATCCTTGTTTCTAGGGACAGGGAAGGACAGTGAGGGAAATTCTACTTGTGCTATAGTGTGCTAAAGCATTGATCATCAATCAGCTTTAAAAAAACATTTTTTCTAGGGACAGAAAACTATAGGTAGGAAGAGTGTCAGTTTCTTTCACTGTGATAATCCTTGTTTCTAGGGACAGGGAAGGACAGTGAGGGAAATTCTCCTTGTGCTATAGTGTGCTAAAGCATTGATCATCAATCAGCTTTAAAAAAACATTTTTTCTAGGGACAGAAAACTATAGGTAGGAAGAGTGTCAGTTTCTTTCACTGTGATAATCCTTGTTTCTAGGGACAGGGAAGGACAGTGAGGGAAATTCTACTTGTGCTATAGTGTGCTAATGCATTGATCATCAATCAGCTTTAAAAAAACATTTTTTCTAGGGACAGAAAACTATAGGTAGGAAGAGTGTCAGTTTCTTTCACTGTGATAATCCTTGTTTCTAGGGACAGGGAAGGACAGTGAGGGAAATTCTCCTTGTGCTATATTGTGCTAAAGCATTGATCATCAATCAGCTTTAAAAAAACATTTTTCCTAGGGACAGAAAACTATAGGTAGGAAGAGTGTCAGTTTCTTTCACTGTGATAATCCTTGTTTCTAGGGACAGGGAAGGACAGTGAGGGAAATTCTCCTTGTGCTATAGTGTGCTAAAGCATTGATCATCAATCAGCTTTAAAAAAACATTTTTTCTAGGGACAGAAAACTATAGGTAGGAAGAGTGTCAGTTTCTTTCACTGTGATAATCCTTGTTTCTAGGGACAGGGAAGGACAGTGAGGGAAATTCTACTTGTGCTATAGTGTGCTAAAGCATTGATCATCAATCAGCTTTAAAAAAACATTTTTTCTAGGGACAGAAAACTATAGGTAGGAAGAGTGTCAGTTTCTTTCACTGTGATAATCCTTGTTTCTAGGGACAGGGAAGGACAGTGAGGGAAATTCTCCTTGTGCTATAGTGTGCTAAAGCATTCCTCATCAACCATCTTTGAAATCCTTGTTTTTTGGACAGTCAGGGAAATTGTCGTTGTGCTATTCTGTGCAAAAGCAATCATCCTCAACCATATTTAGAAATCCTTAAGTAAAGGGACAGAGAAGGACACCTGAAGGTAGCCCTTATTGCTTTTTTCCCATCTCCCTGCAGGCCATCTATTAGAATGTCTGGAAGGCAAACAAGGAGAGGCAGACAGTCAGGAGGCAATAAAAGAGGGCAAGCAGGCTCTGTGTCTGGGGGCAACAGTGCTGGTCGTGGACGCGGTGCATTGTCATCAGCACATGGCCATGGGACACGCTTGTCCTTCTTTTCGGCAGCTGGACATGTTGAGCCACATCATGCCGAAGACTTGGTAGAGTGGATGACCAAGCCCTCCTCCTCCTCCTCATCCTCTCTCACCCAGGCTCAGGGTACTGGCAAAGCAGCTGCCAAAGCGTCCTCTTCCCTGGTATCAATGTCAGACTCATCATCAGTCACTCCTTCCCTAGACCCACCATGTCCTCCTCCTGAGGAGTCCCCCGAACTGTTTGAGCACAGTGTTGGGTACATGCTCCAGGAGGATGCCCAGCGTTTCGAAGGGTCTGATGATGAAACCCAGCTACAGGAAGGCAGTAGCGTGAGAGCAGACAGAGGGGATGCTCAAGAAGGACACCAATCTGGCAGTCATGTTCCAGCAGCTGCAGCATACTGCCAGATTGGCTCCAGTGATGAGGAGGGAGGGGATGATGAGGTCACTGACTCCACGTGGGTGCCTAATAGGAGAGAGGAGGAGGAGGAGGATGAGGAGGAGGCACATCTCCAACGAGGCAGGATGCCCTTTGGTGGCCAGCGTAAGGGCAGTACACCGACGGAATCACACCGCAGAGCTCCGCCTGTGCAGGGCGCTGCCTCTGCCCGTCATTCAAAAAGTTCTGTGGTGTGGGCCTTTTTTGAGGCTAGTGCATCAGATCGCACAGCTGCTGTTTGCAACATATGTCTCAAGCGTATATCGCGTGGCCAAAACATCAGCCGCTTGGGTACCACATGCCTGACCAGACATATGTTGACCTGCCATGCAGCTCGTTGGCAAGCCTACCTCAAAGACCCACACCAAAGAACAAAGCGGACCTCTCCTTGCACCGCATCAGCTGGGATCTCCAACCCCACTATACCTTCAGTCCCCTCTGAAACATGCACTGAGAGGAATGAAGGTGTAGAATTAGGTGTGTCACAGCCAAGTACTTGCGGCCACTCTGCTAGCAGTACACCGACGTCCGATTCTAGCAGACAAATTTCCCTGCCCCAGCTGCTGGACCGTCTAAAGAAGTTCACTCCCAGCCATCCACATGCCCAGCGGTTGAATGCTAGCTTGGCTAAATTGCTAGCGCTTCAACTGCTGCCTTTTCAGTTGGTAGACTCGGCCCCCTTCCGTGAGTTTGTGCAATGTGCGGTTCCTCAGTGGCAGGTTCCCAAACGCCACTTTTTCTCACGGAAGGCGATTCCGGCTCTCTACCGGCATGTGGAAGGCAATGTCTTGGCCTCGCTGGACAGGGCGGTCAGCGGTAAGGTGCATATTACCGCTGACTCATGGTCCAGCAGGCATGGACAGGGACGTTACCTTTCTTTCACGGCCCATTGGGTCACTCTTTTGGCAGCTGGGAAGGATGCAGGACAAGGTGCAGTAGTGTTGGAGGTTGTTCCACCGCCACGCCTCCAAAATGCTACTACTGGTTGTGACACACCTCTCTCCTTCACCCCCTCCTCTTCTTCTTCCTCCATGGCCTCTTCCTGTGCTTTGTCCTCTGAACCAGCGGTGCTCCGTAGCCGTTCAAGGGGCTACGCAAGTACGCAGGCAAAAAGATGCCATGCCGTGCTTGCGCTGGTGTGTTTGGGGGACAGAAGCCACACTGGGGCAGAGGTCCTATCTGCTCTGCAGGGCCAGGCCGAGAGGTGGTTGACGCCACGCCAGCTTAAGCCAGGAATGGTGGTTTGCGACAATGGCACCAACCTCCTCTCCGCCCTCCGACAGGGACAACTGACCCATGTGCCCTGTGTGGCTCACGTCCTTAACCTGGTGGTGCAGCGGTTCTTGGGCAGGTACCCGGGCTTACAGGATGTCCTGAGGCAGGCCAGGAAAGTCTGTGTGCATTTCCGCAGATCTTATAATGCCAGTGCTCGCCTGGCTGAGCTGCAAAAGGAGTTGAACCTGCCCAAGAACCGCCTTATATGTGACATGCCCACCAGGTGGAACTCAACGTTGGCCATGCTGCAGCGGCTGCACATGCAGCAGAGGGCCATCAATGAGTACCTGTGCGACTACGGCACCAGGACAGGGTCAGGGGAGCTTGGTTTTTTTTCTCCACGCCAGTGGGGCATGATCAGGGATGCATGCACTGTCCTGGCACCATTTGAGGAGGCCACGAGGATGGTGAGCAGTGACAGTGCATGCATCAGTGACACTGTACCTCTTGTCCACCTGTTGGAGTACACGCTGCGTGGAATAATGGACAGGGCACTTGAGGCAGAACAGAGGCAGGAAGAGGAGGACTTCCTTGCCTCTCAAGGCCCCCTTTACCCAGACAGTGTTCCTTCTGTCCCACCCATCGCACAGGAAGAGGAGGAGGAGGAGGAGGAGGATTGTGTCAGCATGGAGGTGGAGGCTGGCACTCAGCATCATCAGCAGCAGTCTTTTAGGGATGATTTACAGTCCCAAGAAACCAGTGGACTTGTACGTGGCTGGGAGGAGGTGGCTGCGGATCATGTCGTACTTAGTGACCCAGAGGACTCCGGAGCGAATGCCTCAGCAAACCTACGCTGCATGGCCTCCCTGATCCTGCAAAGTCTGCGGAAGGATCCTCGTATTCTTCGGATCAAGGAGAGGGACCATTACTGGCTGGCCACTCTCCTTGATCCACGGTACAAGGGTAAGGTTGCAGACCTTATGTTACCGTCGCAGAGGGAGCAGAGGATGAGACAACTCCGGGAGGCCTTGCAGAAAGGTCTGTGCAACGCGTTCCCAGAGACTGGGAGGTTACAAACTCCTGGTCCTGGACAACGAGTTGCTGAGGCTTCGGCCAGTCAAAGAAGGAGCGGTGGGGAAGGTGGCCGTCTGACCGATGCGTTCAGACAATTCTTTAGTCCGCAGCCCCAAAGTATGATCGGTTCCAGCAACCATCGCCAGCGTCTGATAAACATGGTGCAGGAATATCTAGGGGCAAGGTCAGACTTGGACACCTTCCCCACCGAAAATCCTCTGGCTTACTGGGTCTTGAGGATGGATCACTGGCCAGAGCTTGCACAGTATGCAATTGAGCTACTGGCCTGTCCTGCATCCAGCGTTCTTTCGGAACGCACATTCAGTGCTGCTGGAGGATTTGTCACGGATCACAGGGTGCGCCTGTCCACCGACTCGGTTGATCGACTGACTTTCATCAAGATGAACCAGTCTTGGATCACCACCAGCTACCACACACCTGATGCTGATATAACAGACTAATTGATTTTAACATGTCACATCCCTTCAAGACTGATGCTGATGCTGAGTGCCTGTGCTGTTATGTTGACTGGCTATCCTCCTCCTCCGAGTCCTCAATGATACGATTGATGATGATAGCTTGGAAGATCATTTTTGTTTATGGGTGCCGCCACCAGTGGCTAAGGCCCAATTTTTCAGCCCCTGTTTTACAGGGGCGTGTAATTACAATTTTTTTAGCAATAATTTGCCATAGGGCTCATTGCTGTGCTCCAAGTACAGTATCTGTGAGGGGTTGGAGTGTTGTGGCACCAGTGCCTAAGGCCCAATTTTTCAGCCCCTGTTTAACAGGGGCGTGTCATTACAATTTTTGAAGCAATACTTTGCAACAGGGCTCATTGCTGTGCTCCAAGTACAGTATCTGTGAGGGGTTGTAGTGTTGTGCCACCAGTGCCTAAGGCCCAATTTTTCAGCCCCTGTTCAACAGGGGCATGTACGAACAATTCTTGATCTAATAATTCACAGCAGGGCCCATTCCTGCACCCACCAAGAGTAACTCTGAGGGCTTACAGTGTTGTGGCAACACCACCACCACCACCACGAAAGGCCCAATTTTTCAGCCCCTGTTCAACAGGGGCATGCAATTACAATTCTTGATCTAATAATTCACAGCAGGGCCCATTGCTGCACCCACCAAGAGTAACTGTCAGGGCTTACAGTGTTGTGGCACCAGCACCACCATCAAAGGCCCAATTTTTACTACCACTGTTCAACAATTATATGTAATTAAAATTCCTGATATAATAGTTGACAGCAGGGCGTTCCAGCACCAACCAAGAGTAACTGTGAGTGCTTACAGTGTTGTGCCAACACCAACAACTAAGGGGCCTATTTCTGCAGAGTATATACGGCAGGTCCCTACTTTCAAACATCCAACTTACAAACGACTCCTACTTGCAAACGCAAGAAGACAACAGGAAGTGAGAGGAAATCTACCCCTTGGAAGGAAAATTCTCTCCTGTAAGAATTAATATGGGAGAAAGGTGTCTCCTCTGTACTGATGCTTTATCAGCAATCCTTGTTTCAAGAAAAACACCACATTTCAAAAACAGTTGTCATTGGGACGGAAAGTGAGGTGAAATGTTCTGAACAGGGGCACAGACAGCAAAACAAATGTTACAGGGGTGATAACCCTTACCTATGTTTTCCAAAAAGTTTAAAAATAGATTTTTGGGCTGGAGCTACACTTAAACAATGTACCTGTTCAAAATTACAAACAGATACTACATAAGAACAAACCTACAGTCCCTGTCTTGTATGCACCGCCTGTATACGGCTGTTCAGAGTATATAGGGCCTTTTTTATTTTATGTGCGGGGTTCCCCTTAATATCCATACAAGACCCAAAGGGGCTGGTAATGGGCTGGGGTAGGGGGGGGGTGATGGGGTAGCTATGCCATTTTTCTTAAAGATTTTCATCCATATTACCGGGACCAGACATTACATTAAAGCCGCAAGCAGTTTTAAATGGCTTTTTTTTCCTTTAGAAGTGTCATTTTGTGCAGGGACAGTTCTAAACATGGGAAACACGTGGCACTTCACAGGCATACTTTAGACACCCCCCAGGTACGATATTTAAAGGAATATTTGACTTTTTTTTTTCACTTTATGCATCATTAAAATGACTGCTCCCGAAAAACGACCGTTTTTAAAACTTCTTTTTGCATTGATACATGTCCCCTGGTGCAGAACCCGGGTTCCCAAACCCTTTTTAGGACAATAACATGCATAATAGTTGTTATAATTAGCACTTTAGAATTCGAACGATCGCATCCATTGTATTTAATAGGGTTCTAATGTTCGTACGAACTTTCGGTCCGTTCGCGGGTTCTGGTGCGAACCGAACCCGGGGGTGTTCGGCTCATCACTACTCCTGAGGAGTCCCCCGAACTGTTTGAGCACAGTGTTGGGTACATGCTCCAGGAGGATGCCCAGCGTTTCGAAGGATCTGATGATGATACCCAGATAGAGGAAGGCAGTAGCGTGAGAGCAGAGAGAGGGGATGCTCAAGAAGGACACCAATCTGGCAGTCATGCTCCAGCAGCTGCAGCATACTGCCAGATTGGCTCCAGTGATGAGGAGGGAGGGGATGATGAGGTCACTGACTCCACGTGGGTGCCTAATAGGAGAGAGGAGGAGGATGAGGAGGATGCACATCTCCAACGAGGCAGGATGCCCTTGGGTGGCCAGCGTATGGGCAGCACACCAACGGAATCACACCGCAGAGCTCCGCCTGTGCAGGGCGCTGCCTCTGCCCGTCATTCAAAAAGTTCTTTGATGTGGGCCTTTTTTGAGGCGAGTGCATCAGATCACACAGCTGCTGTTTGCAACATATATGTCTCAAGCGTATATCGCGTGGCCAAAACATCAGCCGCTTGGGCACCCCATGCTTGATCAGACATATGTTGACCTGCCATGCAGCTCGTTGGCAAGCCTACCTTAAAGACCCACACCAAAGAACAAAGCGGACCTCTCCTTGCACCGCATCAGCTGGGATCTCCAACCCCACTATACCTTCAGTCCTCTCTGAAACCTGCACTGAGAGGAATGAAGGTGTAGAATTAGGTGTGTCACAGCCAAGTACTTGCGGCCACTCTGCTAGCAGTACACCGACGTCGGATTCTAGCAGGCAAATTTCCCTGCCCCAGCTGCTGGACCGTCGAAAGAAGTTCACTCCCAGCCATCCACATGCCCAGCGGTTGAATGCTAGCTTGGCTAAATTGCTAGCGCTTCAACTGCTGCCTTTTCAGTTGGTAGACTCGGCCCCCTTCCGTGAGTTTGTGCAATGTGCGGTTCCTCAGTGGCAGGTTCCCAAACGCCACTTTTTCTCACGGAAGGCGATTCCGGCTCTCTACAGGCATGTGGAAGGCAATGTCTTGGCCTCGCTGGACAGGGCGGTCAGCGGTAAGGTGCATATTACCGCTGACTCATGGTCCAGCAGGCATGGACAGGGACGTTACCTTTCTTTCACGGCCCATTGGGTCACTCTTTTGGCAGCTGGGAAGGATGCAGGACAAGGTGCAGTAGTGTTGGAGGTTGTTCCACCTCCACGCCTCCAAAATGCTACTACTGGTTGTGACACACCTCTCTCCTCCACCCCCTCCTCTTCTTCTTCCTCCATGGCCTCTTCCTGTGCTTTGTCCTCGGAACCAGCGGTGCTCCGTAGGCGTTCAAGGGGCTACGCAAGTACGCAGGCAAAAAGATGCCATGCCGTGCTTGCGCTGGTGTGTTTGGGGGACAGGAGCCACACTGGGGCAGAGGTCCTGTCTGCTCTGCAGGGGCAGGCCCAGAGGTGGTTGACGCCACGCCAGCTTAAGCCAGGAATGGTGGTTTGCGACAATGGCACCAACCTCCTCTCCGCCCTCCGACAGGGACAACTGACCCATGTGCCCTGTGTGGCTCACGTCCTTAACCTGGTGGTGCAGCGGTTCTTGGGCAGGTACCCGGGCTTACAGGATGTCCTGAGGCAGGCCAGGAAAGTCTGTGTGCATTTCCGCAGATCTTATAATGCCAGTGCTCGCCTGGCTGAGCTGCAAAAAGGGGTTGAACCTGCCCAAGAACCGCCTTATATGTGACATGCCCACCAGGTGGAACTCAACGTTGGCCATGCTGCAGCGGCTGCACACGCAGCAGAGGGCCATCAATGAGTACCTGTGCGACTACGGCACCAGGACAGGGTCAGGGGAGCTCGGGTTTTTTTCACCACGCCAGTGGGGCATGATCAGGGATGCATGCACTGTCCTGGCACCATTTGAGGAGGCCACGAGGATGGTGAGCAGTGACAGTGCATGCATCAGTGACACTGTACCTCTTGTCCACCTGTTGGAGCACACGCTGCGTGGAATAATGGACAGGGCACTTGAGGCAGAACAGAGGCAGGAAGAGGAGGACTTCCTTGCCTCTCAAGGCCCCCTTTACCCAGACAGTGTTCCTTCTGTCCCACCCATCGCACAGGAAGAGGAGGAGGAGGAGGAGGAGGATTGTGTCAGCATGGAGGTGGAGGCTGGCACTCAGCATCATCAGCAGCAGTCTTTTAGGGATGATTTACAGTCCCAAGAAACCAGTGGACTTGTACGTGGCTGGGAGGAGGTGGCTGCGGATCATGTCGTCCTTAGTAACCCAGAGGACTCCGGACTGAATGCCTCAGCTAACCTACGCTGCATGGCCTCCCTGATCCTGCAAAGTTTGCGGAAGGATCCTCGTATTCTTCGGATCAAGGAGAGGGACCATTACTGGCTGGCCACTCTCCTTGATCCACGGTACAAGGGTAAGGTTGCAGACCTTATCTTACCGTCGCAGAGGGAGCAGAGGATGAGACAACTCCGGGAGGCCTTGCAGAAAGGTCTGTGCAACGCGTTCCCAGAGACTGGGAGGTTACAAACTCCTGGTCCTGGACAACGAGTTGCTGAGGCTTCGGCCAGTCAAAGAAGGAGCGGTGGGGAAGGTGGCCGTCTGACCGATGCGTTCAGACAATTCTTTAGTCCGCAGCCCCAAAGTATGATCGGTTCCAGCAACCATCGCCAGCGTCTGATATACATGGTGCAGGAATACCTAGGGGCAAGGTCAGACTTGGACACCTTCCCCACTGAAAATCCTCTGGCTTACTGGGTCTTGAGGATGGATCACTGGACAGAGCTTGCACAGTATGCAATTGAGCTACTGGCCTGTCCTGCATCCAGCGTTCTTTCAGAACGCACATTCAGTGCTGCTGGAGGATTTGTCACGGATCACAGGGTGCGCCTGTCCACCGACTCGGTTGATCGACTGACTTTCATCAAGATGAACCAGTCTTGGATCACCACCAGCTACCACACACCTGATGCTGATATAACAGACTAATTGATTTTAAAATGTCACGTCCCTTCAAGACTGATGCTGATGCTGAGTGCCTGTGCTGTTATGTTGACTGGCTATCCTCCTCCTCCTCCTCCTCAATGATCCGATTAATGATGATAGCTTGGAAGATCATTTTAGTTTATGGGTGCCGCCACCAGTGGCTAAGGCCCAATTTTTCAGCCCCTGTTTAACAGGGGCGTGTAATTACAATTTTTGATGCAATACTTTGCAACAGGCCTCATTGCTGTGCTCCAAGTACAGTATCTGTGAGGGGTTGCAGTGTTGAGCCACCAGTGCCTAAGGCCCAATTTTTCAGCCCCTGTTCAACAGGGGCATGCAATTATAATTATTGATCTAATAATTCACAGCAGGGCCCATTGCTGCGCCCACCAAGAGTAACTGTCAGGCCTTACAGTGTTTTGGCACCAGCACCACCATCAAAGGCCCAATTTTTACTACCACTGTTCAACAATTATATGTTATTACAATTCCTGATATAATAGTTGACAGCAGGGCGTTCCAGCACCCACCAAGAGTAACTGTGAGTGCTTACAGTGTTGTGCCAACACCAACACCTAAGGGGCCAATTTCTGCAGAGTATATACGGCAGGTCCCTACTTTCAAACATCCAACTTACAAACGACTACTACTTGCAAATGGAAGAAGACAACAGGATGTGAGAGGAAATCTACCCCTTGGAAGGAAAATTCTCTCCTGTAAGAATTAATATGGGAGAAAGGTGTCTCCTCTCTACTGATGCTTTATCACCAATCCTTGTTTCAATAAAAACACCACATTTCAAAAACAGTTGTCATTGGGATGCAAAGTGAGGTGAAATGTTCTGAACAGGGGCACAGACAGCAAAACAAATGTTACAGGGGTGATAACCCTTCCCTATGTTTTCCAAAAAGCTTAAAAATAGGTATTTGGGCTGGAGCTACACTTAAACAATGTAGCTGTTCAAAATTACAAACAGATTCTACATAAGAACAAACCTACAGTCCCTGTCTTGTATGCACCGCCTGTATACGGCTGTTCAGAGTATATAGGGCCTTTTTTATTTTGTGTGCGGGGTTCCCCTTAATATCCATACAAGACCCAAAGGGGCTGGTAATGGGCTGGGGTAGGGGGAGGGGGGGTGGTTGATGGGGTAGCTATGCCATTTTTCTTAAAGATTTTCATCCATATTACCGGGACCAGACATTACATTAAAGCCGCAAGCAGTTTTAAATGGCTTTTTTTTCCTTTAGAAATGTTATTTTGTGCAGGGACAGTTCTAAACACGGGAAACACGTGGGACTTCACAGGCATACTTTAGACACCCCCCAGGTACAATATTTAAAGGAATATTTGACTTTTTTTTTTCACTTTATGCATCATTAAAATGACTGCTCCCGGAAAACGTCAGTTTTTAAAACTTCTTTTTGCATTGATACATGTCCCCTGGTGCAGAACCCGGGTTCCCAAACTCTGTTTAGGACAATAACATGGATAATAGTCGTTATAATTAGCAATTTAGAATCCGAACGTTCGCATCCATTGTATTTAATAGGGTTCTAATGTTCGTGCGAACTTTCGGTCCGTTCGCGGGTTCTGGTGCGAACCGAACCCGGGGGTGTTCGGCTCATCACTATTCCTGTATATATGTCAGCCCCCCTTACACCTGTATACATGTCAGCTTCGCCCTCACACCTGTATACATGTCAGCCCCCCTCACACCTGTATACATGTCAGCCCCCCCACACCTGTATATATTTCAGCCTCCTCCATACACACATCTGTAAACACCCAAAGCTCTGGCCCCTCCCTGTACAAAACAGCCCCCCTCCCTTTCCTTCACAGCCCCTACTTGTAAAGGAGATCTTCCTACCTGGTCCCAGCTCTTGTTTCCACAAAGCTGACACGTTGCTGAGACACAGAAGAGCTGCAGCCTATCACAGTACATGGCACAGTACAGGCAGCTCACAGGAGGGGTGCACATGCACATAGTAGCCAGAGATGGCAGTAAAGAGCTCGGTGTCTGAGCTCCATGCCACAGAGAGCTCTCGCTGCTGAGACCGTTTCTGCACTGCAAAACATGGCTCCCCTTCACCTGCTCCTGCCTTCTCCTAGATGCTCGGGCCCCTTACAGTTGTATTGGCTGTACCCCCCTGATGACGGCCCTGGGGTGAAGGGTGGGGGGATGGGGGGGTGAAGAGTTCACAGGCCCAAAGCTTTATTGTAAGGACAAAGACACACAAGGAAGAGTGGGACAAGGAAACATTTTCAGCATGTCTCAAGACCTAAACCCCATTGAGCATCTGTGGAGCATCCTCAAACGGAAGGTGGAGGAGTGCAAAGTCTCTAACATCCACCAGCTCCATGATGTCGTCATGGAGGAGTGGAAGAGGACTCCAGTGGCAACCTGTGAAGCTCTGGTGAACTCTGTGCCCAGGAGGGTTAAGGCAGTGCTGGAAAATAATGGTGGCCACACAAAATAGTGACATTTTGGGCCCAATTTGGACATTTTCACTTAGGGGTGTACTCACTTTTGTTGCCAGTGGTTTAGACATTAACGGCTGTGTGTTGAGTTATTTTGAGGGGACAGCAAATTTACACTGTTATACAAGCTGTACACTTACTACTTTACATTGTAGCAAAGTGTCATTTCTTCATTTATGTTGTCATATAAAAAGATATAATAAAATATTTACAAAAATGTGAGGGGTGTACTCACTTTCGTGAGATAATTAGAATAATATATATAATTAAAATATTTAAGAGAATTATAGATATACTGTAATATGGGCAGCCTTGACAGTGTATTATGTATTATACAAATATTTAGCTGGATGCAATGTGTATCTTAACATTTTTAAAATGCTGTGTTCCATTTTTGTAAGCCTTTGTTGCCTCTCAGGGCTGCTGATCCTCTGTGGGCCTATTGCAGCCACTTCCTATCTTCATTTCCTCCAGGGATAGCTTCAAGGCATTTCCCAAATAAATTTCCTGTTTGTGACGACAGTAGACCATGTCTGCATAGTGTGTGTTAAAATGATCACTTGTGACCTCCATCGGAAGCCAGAGCAACAATGCAGGAACACAATTAGGATACAGGGACAAAGCACTGTCAACCAATTAAAAATAATTTTCTAAACATGGCATGATCACCGAGAGCTATTTTACTTGTGGAAGAATTAGATGCCTGTGTCCCCACTGCATGCTGTGGTTCTATACTCCGATCTCAACTTTCTTACAGGTTATTGTATCAAATACTTACTGTGATTTTCCTTTCCTGGTGCCAATCCATGGCAACCTGTATGGGGTTGGTGCCAGGAAAATGAAAAATTGTATCAAAAACCTACCATATTTTTCTTTTCCTGGGGCCAGTCCATGGCAGCATACTAATCACATGTATGCTGCCAGAAAATAGGGGTTGTGGATGGAAAAACAGCATGGCGGAGGGCACAGGCATCCAAAACTGTTGAATGCTGAAGATTCTGATGGGGGCTGTAGTGTTAAAGCATAGTGAAGATGGGTGATATGGGCTGCCCCAGAGGTACAGTAAGTGTACTTCTTTTGAATAAAAAAATTCAAAATGCCTTTTGAAATTGCATCAACATGTTAAAAGATCTATTTTAGTGATTGTTTTTTTTTTATTACGCTTAAAAGCGGAGGTCCACACAAAAAGTGAACCTCTGCTTTTCGGAACCCTCCCCCCCCTCGGTGTCACATTTGGCACCTTTCAGGGGGGAGGGGGGTGCAGATACCTGCATAATACAGGTATTTGCACCCACTTCCGGGCATATATTCCCGCGGGAGTCATGCCCCTTCCCGTTCCCCCCGCTGTCTTCTGGGAAACACACAGTTCCCAGAACACAGCGGGGACCAGTGAGGACGCGCTGCGCGACTCTCGCATGCGCAATAGGGAACCGCAACGCTTCACTTCCTGATTCCCTCACCGAGGATGGTGGCGGGGGCAGTCGAGACCCGAGCGATTGCTCATCTTCTGCTGCCGACATCGCGGGCACCCTGGACAGGTAAGTGTCTATTTATTAAAAGTCAGCAGCTGCAGTATTTGTAGCTGCTGGCTTTTAATCTTTTTTTTTTTTTTAGGTGGACCTCCGCTTTAAAGCCTAGTACAGACTGCAATTTTTATTTTGTTCAACCCAGTGGGCTGAATGAAAAAAAATGAACAGCTCAGGTCGGAGCTGCTGTACTAACAAGCCAATATTAGTACAGAGATTTCCCCTGCTGTTCTTTTGTGTTTTGACAGGGGGGTGGCCCCTCGCCAGAACAGTCCATTTAGCGCTCTCAGCTATATTCACCAGCTTCTGTCGGACCGCCTGCAGAACACACGGGCTGAATGTCGGCCAGTTTTTATTGAACCAGCCGATGCCGTCCGACATTCGGCCCATGTGTATGGGGCTTAAGACAGAGAATGAAGAGTCAGAGGCTCCATCATGTTGTGATATGAGTTTGATATGAATCCCGATCAAATGACATGATTATGAAATGAAAATGAAATAACTAATTTGCTTGTTTCCTTTATACAACTGTGATCCTCCAAAGAAATGCAATTATTGCTTTATTGCAGAGCTTTATTTTTAGAATCCAAGCCTTGTGGTGTATATACAGTGCATCCGGAAAGTATTCACAGCGCTTCACTTTTTCCACATTTTGTTATGTTACAGCCTTATTCCAAAATGGATTAAATTCATTATTTTCCTCAAAATTCTACAAACAATACCCCATAATGAAAACATGAAAGAAGTTTTTTTTAAATCTTTGCAAATTTATAAAAAAAAAAAAATCACGTACATGTAGCGGTACCCCCGTAGGAGCGGCTGGTTTAGTTTTGGGTCTGCACGTTACCTTACTGTTCCAAATATTCGGCTCCAGGGGTTTCTCCTTGAAGAGTTTATCCGGAAGAAATGTCTCCACCAACACAAAGTCTCTTTTTCAAGGGTTTTATTGAATAAACTTTCCAACAACAACTGTCTCCACGCTGGACTCAGCAACCACCGGATAGGCCCACTCTCACCAGCTTAGCAACCGGCACGAAGCTTGATCAAAGATAGTCTCTGCCACAGACTTGGTATTGGAATTTGTTCAATAGTCTCTGCCACAGACTTGTATAACCCCTCACTGGGTTAGCTCCCTCAGAAAGAACACAGCTCTCAGTGCCAGGATCTTTCAGCCGCTCCGGCAGCACTGTGAGGTAGATTTTTGGGATCCGGGTACATCCTCCAATTGAGTCCTCAATTGTTCGGTCCCTTCCATCAGGCAAGGCGACACAGGATCGTCCCTGGATCAACAGGCCCCAGTAACTCCTGGGCCTATATCTCAGTTGCGAGGCCTCGGGCCAACGTGGCCCCGAGGCGGGAACTGCCAAGACATCCTTGAGGCCAGGAGGGCCCTCAGCTGAGGATCGAAGAACGAACCCCAAAAAATGGCATCCGTCCCTTAAGTACCCTCTCCCAGCATGCACAGCGGGTTCACCACGCCCCCTGGGCTGTTTCTGGGAAAGAGGTACCCAATACGTCCAGTCTGTTGCCCTTCCAACCCTGACCAGCGGTGACAGCGACACCCACCGTTGGGGGGGGGGGGAATCATGCAACCAGCTGAACTGAAACAGCGCCGAAATTTAAATACAATCTCTCTGGGCCAAACTAATGCCCAGACAACTATAATTTCAACATATAGCGCCCACTCATTGGGAGCAGGGCGCTACATAGTATTCCCAGCCTTTGCTCAATACTTTGTTGAAGCACCTTTGGCACCAATTACAGCCTCAAGTATTTTTCAGTATGATGCTACAAGCTTGGCACACCTATTTTTTAGCAGTTTCTCCCATTCTTCTTTGCAGGACCTCTCAAGCTCCATCAAGTTAGATTGGGAGCTTTGGTGCACAGCCATTTTCAGATCTCTCCAGAGATGTTCAGTCGGGTTTAAGTCTGGTCTCTGGCTGGGCCACTCAAGGACATTCACAGAGTTGCCCCATAGCCACTCCTTTATTATCTTGGCTGTGTGCTTGGGTGTTGTTGTCCTGTCGGAAGAGGAACCTTCTTCCAATTCTGAGGTCCAGAGCACTCTGAAGCAGGTTTTCATCAAGGATGTCTCTGTACATTGCTGCATTCATCTTTCCCTCCATCCTAACTAGTCTTCCATTTCCTGCCACTGAAAAATATCCCCACAGCATGATGCTTTCACCACAATGCTTCACTGTAGGGATGGTATTGGCCGGGTGATGAGCGGTGCCTGGTTTCCTCCAGACATGACGCTTGCCATTCAGGCCAAAGAGTTCAATCTTTGTTTCACCACATTACAGAATTTTTTTTTCTCATGGTCTGAGAGTCCTTCAGGTGCCTTTTGGCAAACTCCGGGCTGTCATGTGCCTTCTACTGAGGAGTGGCTTCCATCTGGCCACTCTTCGATACAGGCCTGACTGGTGGAATGCTGCAGAGATGGTTGTTCTTCTGGAAGGTTCTCCTCTCTCCACAGAGAAACGCTGGAGCTCTGTCAGAGTGACCATCTGGTTCTTGATCACCTCCCTGACTAAGGCCCTTCTCCCCCGATCGCTCAGTTTGGCCGGGCGGCCTGCTCTAGGGAGAGTCCCGGTGGTTTCAAACTTTTTCAATTTATGGATGGCGGAGGCCACTTTGCTAATTGGGACCTTCAATGCTGCAGAATTTTTTCTGTACCCTTTCCCTGATCTGTGCCTCAATACAATCCTGTCTTGGAGGTCTACAGACAATTCCTTGGACTTCATGGCTTGGTTTGTGCTCTGACGTGTACCGTTAACTGTGGGACCTTATATAGACAGGTGTGTGTCTTTCCAAATCATGTCCAATCAACGGAATTTACCACAGATTGACTCCAATCAAGTTGTAAAAACATCTCAAGGATGATCAGTGGAAACAGGATGCACCTGAGATCAATTTTGAGTGTCATGTCAAAGGCTGTGAATACTGTTACAGAAATATTTATACCTCACTTAAATAATTAAAATAAGTGATTAAAACCTTTTGTCTATATAAAAATTAAATCAAACGATGGCGGTGCAAAAAGAGAAAACAATTACATTTATTTATAAAGAAAAGAAACTTGTATTAATCCGATAACATAAATGATACCACCTTTAAAACAAAGATGATACGAATAGGAATATTGCTATAACATAAGTGATACACAATAATACCAATAAGAATATGGCTATAATGGACACAGCAGTATATCAGGACAAGTTGTAGAAAAATAAGAGTTACAGGAAAGCAAAAGAGAAGTAAGACGGAAGTGGGGGGGAGAGAGAGAGAGAGAGAAAAAGAGAGAGAGAGAGAGATATTACGTCACCATGTGTAGATCAGGTCATCATTCCAATAGAGAGCGAACCATGGGTCTGCCTGACTGAGTTATACCCCCTGTCCCTACTCCCCCCTCCCCATCCATGTTTCAAAATCCCTGTGGCCCCATTGGTTTAAAGTTGCCTTACAAACTGATTGGTTGAACCTCAAGCCTAGATATTCATTGGTTTGAAGTTCCCTCAGATCCTGATTGGTTGAATCTCAAGCCATTTTGCCTGGCATGCCCAAATCTTAAAACCTTGGTGCCTTCAAGACTAAGGTGTGTTCCTTTGATGCTTAGTTTAACCATTTCCCACATTAGCATTCACAGGACCCCTGGTGGGTGGGGCCGTATAGTCTACCCAGACTCTTTAGAACACAAGAGGACAATTTGACACATCGAATTAACATCTGAAACCATTCCCTGGTTCCCAGAAGACAGGCTAAGATAAGGAAGTCCATTAAATTCATCATATCACAAAAATATAAACATTCCCATAAAAACATATAAGCTCCATGGTATAAATATGAAATGTTCAAAATATCCACCACAATACTTATGAATAGGGTTGAGCGAACAGTTCGGGTCCGTACCGAACTTTAGCTTTTTCCCGAACCCGAACCCGGACTTTGCGCGAAAGTTCGGGTTCGGGTTCGGCAATCTAATGGCACAGTTAGAAATGCTTCAGGGGCCAGCCAATCACCTTTTGATTAGCTGGTGTGCCCTTAGAAGCCATCATAGCCATGCCTACTAATGGCATGGCTGTGATTGGTCAGGGCAACATGTGACCCAGCTTTGAACATTTCATATTTATACCATGGAGCTTATATGTTTTTATGGGAATGTTTATATAGAAGCTGGGTCACATGTTGCACTGACCAATCACAGCCATGCACACAGCACACACGTCACTCTGCTTCAGAATAGATAGGGAGAGGATCTTGTCTGCTGCTGCTGCTTTTAGGGAGAGATTGAAAAATACATGAGTTAGTCCTGATTCTGGAATCTGAGGGAAAAGATAGAGAGACAGTGTAGTGTAGGGCCAGGTTCCTGTTGGTGCTTTCAGGGAGAGAGATATATTATATAGGAATAGGAGTCCAGATTCAGAGATATAACTCAGCGATCTGCATAGGTTTACCTGTTTGTGTTGCAGTGCAGTCTTTTTACACTGCCATGAGCCCAGTGTCAGAGAAAATCTACCTTTTATCTGCAAGCTCAGTGCACCAGCACTGCATATATTACGTTGAGAGATACACCGTTTCCATACTGTGGGTGTATTCTGCTCTTGGAAAAAGATCCATTTAGGGCAACAAAAAAAAAAGGCACTTTATTGTGCTCTTTTCCAAAAGACCCATTAAGGGCAAAAAAAATAAAAAATTAGCATTTTATTTTGCTCGTGCAAAAAAAGACCCGTTTAGGGCAAAAAAAAACATTTGCACTTTAATGTACGCTTGCAAAAAGACCCATTTAGGGCCACAAAAAATATTTTGCAGTGTGTTATACATATGTGGAGGCGTGTGAAATAAACCATTTCTATATATTTGTCTTCTACTGTGCTATACTAAAAAAACAACATTTTTTTTTAATAGCATTTTCTGCAGTTCTGTAGCTGTGCGATTCAGCGGTTACATACTGTGGGTGTGTTGTGGTCTTCCAAAAAACGCCATTTAGGGCCACAAAAAATATTTTGCAGTGTGTTATACATATGTGGAGGTGTGTGAAATAAACAATTTCTATATAGTTTTCTTCTACTGTGCTATACTAAAAAAAGAAAAAAATTTTTGAATAGCATTTTCTGCAGTTCTGTAGCTGTGCGATTCAGCGGTTACGTACTGTGGGTGTGTTGTGGTCTTCCAAAAAACGGCATTTAGGTCCACCAAAAATATTTTGCAGTGTGTTATACATATGTGGAGGTGTGTGAAATAAACAATTTCTATATAGTTTTCTTCTACTGTGCTATACTAAAAAAAAAACATTTTTTTTGAATAGCATTTTCTGCAGATTCTGTAGCTGTGCGATTCAGCGGTTACGTACTGTGGGTGTGTTCTGCTCTTCCAAAAACACTCATTTAGGGCAAGATCCTAAATTTGGAAAATATGAGGAGAAGGTCAAAGGGACGTGGTGGCCCCGGTCATGGTGCTGCTGGTGGAGCTCCTGTTGCAGGGAGAGGACATGGTGGATCTGTGCCAGATACACGCACAAGTGAAACACCTTCCTTAGGTGCGAGTAGGCGACCGAGCCTGCGGCAGTATTTTGTCGCGCCTAATGAGGCTGTACGAATGTTTAGGCCAGGACAAGTACAGGCGATAGTAGATTGGGTTGCTGACAGTGCCTCGGGTTCCTTCACATTGTCTCCCACCCACTCTTCTGATGAAAGATCAGAGTTGGCACCTGAAACCCATGTCCATCAGTCTTTCACCTCACCCCCTTGCAAATCAGCCAAGCAGTCTGAGCCCCAAATCATGCAGCAGTCTCTTCTGCTTTTCGATGACTCTGTTAGCAGGGTTTCCCAGGGCCATCCACCTAGCCCTGCCCCAGAAGTGGAAGAGATTGAGTGCCCTCGACCCCACATGGAATCAACGTTATGCAGGTGACCAGTGTAGTTTGGAGGAAGAGGCGGTGGTCGCACAGAGCCACCAGCACAGCAGAAGAGGGAGCAGGGTGCAAAAGCGGAGCGTCCGTCCCCTAGACAGTATGTCTGCTAATGCATAACGCAGCAAGGGACCGAGCACACCAAAGCCAGGTCCAAGGAGTTCCCTAGCGTGGCAGTTCTTCACACAATGTGCTGATGACAAGACACGAGTGGTTTGCACGCTGTGCAATCAGAGCCTGAAGCGAGGCATAAACGTTCTCAACCTGAGCACAACCTGCATGACCAGGCATCTAAGTGCAAAGCACAAGCTGCAGTGGAGTAGACACCTCAAAAACCAAGAAAGGTCTCTGGCTCCTCCTGCTTCCTCTTCTGCTGCAGTCTCGGCCTCTTCATCCACCTCTGTAGTGACAGTGGCACCTGCCACCCCGCAAACAGAGGATCTGCCAGCAACACTACCACCTGGGTCACCAACCATCTCCACAATGTCCCATGGAAGCGTTCAGCTCTCTATCTCCCAAACATTGGAGCGGAAGAGGAAGTACCCCCCAAGCCACCCGCGATCCCTGGCCCTGAATGCCAGCAATTCAAAACTCCTGGCCTTTGAAATGCTGTCATTCCGTCTGGTGGAGACGCAGAGTTTTAAAAGCCTGATGGCATTGGCTGTCCCACAGTACGTCGTGCCCAGCCGCCACTACTTTTCCAGGCGAGCCATTCCTTCCCTGCACAACCAAGTGGGGGACAAAATCAGGTGTGCACTGCGCAACGCCATCTGTGGCAAGGTCCACCTAACTACGGATGCGTGGACCAGTAAGCACGGTCAGGGACGTTATATCTCCCTAACAGCACACTGGGTAAATGCAGTGGCGGCTGGGCCTGAGGCAGATAGCAGTTTGGCGCATGTCCTTCCACCACCGAGGATTGCAGGGCGCTTCAGTTTGCCTCCTGTTGCTAACTCCTCCTACTCCGCTTCCTCATCCTCTACCGCCTCCTCATCCGGTCAGCGTAACACCTTCACCACCAACTTCAGCACAGCCAGGGGTAAACGACAGCAGGCAGTTTTAAAACTTTCCTGTTTGGGGGAAAAACCCCACACCGCGCAGGAGTTGTGGAGGGACATGGAACAACAGACCAATGAGTGGTTGCTGTCAGTGAGCCTCAAGCCCGGCCTGGTGGTGTGCAATAATGGGCGAAATCTCGTAGCAGCTCTGGGCCTAGCCGGTTTGACGCACATCCCTTGCCTGGCGCATGTGCTGAACTTGGTGGTCCAGAGGTTCCTTAAAAATTACCCCAATATGCCAGAGCTGCTGCAGAAAGTGTGGGCTGTGTGTGCGCACTTTCGGCGTTCTCACCCTGCTGCTGCTCGCCTGTCAGCGCTGCAGCGTAACTTCGGCCTTCCCGCTCACCGCCTCATATGTGACGTGCCCACAAGGTGGAACTCCACCTTGCACTTGCTGGCCAGACTGTGCGAGCAGCAGCAGGCGATAGTGGAGTTTCAGCTGCAGCAATCACGCGTGAGTCGCTCTGCGGAACAGCACCACTTCACCACCAATAACTGGGCCTCCATGCAAGACCTGTGTGCCTTGTTGCGCTGTTTCGAGTACTCCGCCAACATGTCCAGTGCCAATGACGCCGTTCTCAGCGTTACTATCCCAGTTCTATGCCTCCTTGAAAAAACGCTTTGGGCGATAATGGAAGAGGATGTGGCACAGGAGGATGAGGAGGAGGAGGAGGAAGCGGGATCATTTCAAAGGCTTTCAGGGCAGTCTTTCACAAGTGGCTACGAGGGTGGGTTCCTGCACCAACAAACGCCTGGTACACAATTGTCCGGCAGAAAGGGCACAGTTCTGGAGGATGACGAGGTGGAGGAGGAGATGGAGGAGGAGGAGGAGCCATTTTCACAGCAGGATGGCACCCAGACCAGCTCATGGCCATCACTGGTGCGTGGCTGGGGTGATACAGAGGACACAGACGATACACCTCCCACAGAGGACAGCTTTTCTTTGCCTCTGGGCAGCCTGGCACACATGAGCGATTACATGCTGCAGTGTTTCCGCAATGACCGCCGAGTTGCCCACATTTTAACTGGTGCTGATTACTGGGTGGCCACCCTGCTGGATCCCCGTTACAAGGACAACGTACCGTCCTTAATTCCCTCACTGGAGCGGGATCGTAAGATGCGCGAGTACAAGAGCACACTGGCAGACGCGCTGCTGGTGGCATTCCCACCTGACAACGGGCGTACGGTGGAAGCACAAGGCGAAGGCAGAGGAGGAGGAAGAGGTCACCAACGCAGCCGGGGCACCGGCAGCACCTCAGAAGGCAGGGTTAGCATGGCTGAAATGTGGAAAAGCTTTGTCAGCACGCCACAACAACCAGCACCACCAGCTGAGATGGAACGTCTTAGCAGGAGGCAGCATTTCACCAACATGGTTGAGCAGTATGTGTCCACAGGCCTACATGTACTGGATGACGAGTCTGCCCCCTTTAACTTCTGGGTCTCCAAATTGGGCACATGGCCTGAGCTTGCCCTTTATGCCTTGGAGGTGCTGGCCTGCCCTGCAGCCAGTGTATTATCTGAACGTGTATTTAGCACGGCAGGGGGCGTTATCACAGACAAGCGCAGCCGCCTGTCCAGAGCCAATGTGGACAAGCTCACGTTCATTAAAATGAACCAGGCATGGATCCCACAGGACTTGTCCGTACCTTCTGCGGAATAGACATGTATACCGGTGTTGTGACAAAACTGTCCGGCCATCGGATTGTGTCCGGCCCATACTGCGAAGGCGCAGCGCTTGCGCAGTACAGAGTACATTTTGCTGCCATTTGCAGCCCTCTAGCCCTTTCCATTACTTTTTTAGAGCCTTTTTAGTCCTTAGACGTCCGGGTCCCCATTGACTTCAATGGGGTTCGGGTTCGGGTTAAAGTTCGGTCCCGAACACAAACTTTTTTCCGAAGTTCGGCCGAACCCGTCGAACCCGAACATCCAGGTGTCCGCTCAACTCTACTTATGAACATTTTTTTTTTTTTATAAATGTCTTTCACGTTGTCATTATGGGGTATGGTTTGTCGAATTTTGAGGAAAAAAATGAATTTATTCCATTTTGGAATAAGGCAGTAACATAAAATGTGCAAAAAGTGAAGCGCTGTGAATTCTTTCCGGATGCACTGTATATATACCACAAGGCTTGGATTCTGAAAATAAAGCTCAGCAATAAAGCAATAACTGCGTATCTCTGGATGATTAGTTATATAAAGGAAACAAGCAAATGAGTTACTTTCTGGATGCACTGTAAAGTTGGAAGAGAGCATCAATGAACGCGCCTTCTTCTCTGTAATGAAGTTCTGCAAACACAGAGCCATTTGTCATGGATATAATCAGTTTATCTTCATATCTCACTTGGAAAGAGATCAAAGTGTATTTAGTATATAGAACATGCCCTCTGAGACACTTTTCCGCCTAGCTTCTTGCTCTTCCTTTTAGTCCTGTCATCCAGCAAAGTTTCTTTTAGTTGCCATGGAATACAACACAAAAGGCCTTTCAGGAAATATACCAAGATTGTAGAAAGATAAGGAAAATAAACAAATACAGGTCTCCACATACAAAGGAACTTATGTTAAATACCTAGTTGGGCATGGCATTTCCTGTCCCTGAACAAAAAGTACAAAAAGATGAAAATAAAAAATGTAAAAGAGATTTAAGTATATAAATAGTTACTTCTACATTGGTTCACCAGGCACTTTCTCTTAAGCCTCGTACACATGATCGGATATCCTTTGGATTCTAATCCGATGGTTTTGTCCATCGGAAATCCGATGAAGCTGACTTCCATCAGTCTTGCCTACACACCATCAGTCAAAAAACCGACCGTTCCAAACGCGGTGACGTAAAACACTCCGATGAGCCGAGAAAAATGAAGTTCAATGCTTCTGAGCATGCGTCGACTTGATTCTGAGCATGCGTGGGTTTTTTATCCGATGGACTTGCCCATAGACGATCAGAGTTTTCGATCGGTTTTTTATCCATCGGAAAAATTTAAAACATGTTCTATTTTTTAAAACCGATGGAAAAAAGACCGATGGGTCCCATACACGATCGGTTTGTCTGATGAAAACAATCCATCGGACGGGTTTCATCGGTAAAACCGATCGTGTGTACAGGGCTTTACAGTATATGGCGGACTGAACAACAATTTCATACAAATGTGTATTTGAGCGCATATGCAGTGTTGTGTTAAAAGATAAACATACCTCTGCATGGCTACTGAACCCCCAAATGAATGAGTTGTTTAACCACTTCAGCCCCGGACGATTTGGCTGCTCAATGACCAGGCCATTTTTTGCGATACGGCACTGGGTCGCTTTAACTGACAATTGCGCAGTCGTGTGGCATTGTACCCAAACAAAATTGACGTCCTTTTTTTCCCACAAGAAGAGCTTTCTTTTGGTGGCATATGATCACCTCTGCGGTTTAATTTTTTTGCACTATAAACAAAAGAAGAAAAAAAAAACACATCTTTTAATTTTTGCTATAATAAATATCCCCAATTTAAAAAAAACAAAACAATTTTTTCCTCAGTTTAGGCCGATATGTATTCTTCTACATATTTTTGGTAAGAAAAATCGCAATAAGCGTATACCGATTGGTTTGTGCAAAAGTTATAGCGTCTACAAAATAGGGGATAAATTTATGGCATTTTTATTAATAATTTTTTTTTTTTAGTAATGGCGGAAATCTGCAATTTTTATTGGGACTGCGACATTATGGTGGACACATCGGACACTTTTGACACATTTTTGGGACCATTGGCATTTATACAGCGATCAGTGCTATAAAAATGCACTGATTACTGTAAAAATTTCACTGGCAGGGAAGTGGTTAACACTAGTGGGTGATCAAGGGGTTAACTGTGTTCCCTAATGTGTGTTTTAATTGTAGGGGGGATGGGACTGACTAGGGGAAGAGATTGATCGGTGTTTATACATTGTATGAACACATAATCAGTCTCCTCGCCCCTGAGAGAACGGGGATGTGTGTGTTTACATCCCCATTCTCGTTCTGTTGACCATCGGGCACCCGCGATTGCTCGTTACAGAACAAGAACGGGCTTCAGGGACACACTTCGGGCCCATGTGTGCGCCGCCGGAGTCGTCTTAAAGAGCCGACATACAGCTATGACAGCTCGTGCAGGGGGGCCAGCTTGCCGCAGTTGGTCGGCTGGTCCGGAAGCGGTTAAAATTATTTAAATCCTCAGATTTTTAATCACTTAACCTCTCGAAGAATTACCCCCCCCTTCATGACTGGGCCATTTGTTTGCGATACGGCACTCCGTTATTTATCTGACAATTGCCCAGTCATGCAACGCTGTACTCAAAAAATATCTATATAATTTTTTCCCACGAATAGAGCATTCTTTTGGTGGCATTTAATCACCACTGCGTTTTAATTTTTTTGCATTATAAACAAAAAAGACCGCCAATTTTGAAACAAAACAAAACAATATTTTTTACTTTTTGCTATAAAACATACAAATTAAAAAAATAAAATCAAAAATCAAATTTCTTCATAAATTTAGGCCAATATGTATTTTTCTACATAGTTTTGGAAAACAAAATTCCATTAAGTGTATATTGATTGGTTTACGTGAATCTTATAGCGTCTACAAACTATGGGATATATTTATATTTATATATGTAGCGGGTATGTACTTTCCCGGGTGTAATTTAAACCTGGCAGAGACACCAGTGATGTGTAGTTCCCTGCGGCCCAGCGGGTGGCGTTGTCGCCCTGGGCTGGGGTTGAACCATTGCTGTGTGCCGTGCCTCCTTTTTGTCCTTCCTCGGCAGTGGTATGGTGGGGCGGGGAACTCGCCGTGCTTGCTGGGAGAGGGTATAAAGGGGCCGGCCATCTTTGTCACTGGGTGGAGTCCCAGGCACCTTCAGCCTGAGGGCAGTGGTTCGTGTTGGTCCTCTAGGCGGCCTAGGCCTAGAGGGCGTCCGGAGGTCGTGTTCCATTCCAGGCACCTTTAGCCTGGGATGAGGTACTCGAATGGAGGTCTGGAGCTCAGTGCCCAACACTGAGTTACGCGAGGGACGGAGGTCCTAGGGAACCCAGGGATTGGGTACCCGAATCCGGAAGGCGTAATGGACCGGGGGGAGTCACTCACTTGAAGACCGGGTGCAGCAGATTGCCAGTGACAGGTGAGCCTCCCATCGGAGACCGCCTGGAAGGAAACCCCCCCGCTTGGGGACCTCAGCCCACTTTCATGGAGGAAAGTGGAGAGTTCATTGTGTCTGGGACTACTCGCATCCATACCTCCTTGTTTGTTCTGTTCTCTAAGGAAGTCTAACTGATTGTGCTGTTCACTCAAGAAGAATAAAGGAGTGTTGGACTTTAATGGTGTGGGGCTCTTTTCTGGTGGACATTGTTCAAGGTAACTCCAGGTGTACAAAGCTGACCCGAAGGTAGAGAAAGAACTTTGCTTACACTGCACGGACACATGTGGTGAAGCTTGGCGTGGTGACCCCGCTCTCTCCCCTCTAAGGTACCCCTAGACAAGAGAAAGACGAGCTGATTCAAAGAGGGGAGTGAGGAGGCCGCTACATATATATATATATATATATATATATTTTTTTATACAAGTAATGGCAGCGATCAGTGATTAATAGCAGGACTACTATATTGCGGTGGACAATTGGAAAGTAACTGACACTTTGTGGAAACACTACAAATAGTGCTAAAAATATACACTGTCGCTGTACAAATGACACTGGCTGGGAAGGGGTTAAACATCTAAAGCTATCAAAGGGTAACTGTGTGCCTAGCCAGTGTTTTTGTGACATGTGTTTGCTGTTTTTAACTAGGAGAAGAGATGGTTTGCAGGAACACAAAATCCAGGGAGGGATGGGGAGAGAGGGGAGCAGCAGATGACGGAGGCACGTAAACTGACCACTGTAATCGTGGATCAGCAGCCATGATTACCGTGGTCAGCACACAGAGGGGGACACAGGAACAGGCAGGATCAACCATTTTTTTTACAGTTTAAAAAGAGGCAGATTAAACAGCACAAGCACTGTGCTGTTTAATCTGCTAGAAGGGTTACCACTTTAATCACTTTCAACAGCTAATTTAATCAGCTAAAGTGAATGTAAAAGCAATAAAGAAATAAAAACAACAAAAATTGGCAAATGGCTGGGCAGTGTTAAAGCGGTTGTATACCCTCTTGTGATACATGCACCTACAGGTGAGCCTACATTAAGGCTTACCTGTAGGTGCTTGCAATATCTCCTTAACCTACATAGTTAAGGCGATATTTGCAGAAAAGCGAGCACCAATGTCTACGTAGATAACGGCGCAGGCTCACTGAGCGCGGCGGCTCTTGAATGGGAGCCTGCCGGAAAGTGCCGTAATGCGTGGGGATCATGCCGTTCCTCGCGCATGCGTGGGAGTGACGTCATCGCCGCTCCGGCCAGTCACAGCACCGGAGCGGCGATACCCGGAAGTCACTCCGGGTATCATGGCGGCGACGGAGGACGTGTCCGAGGACCGCTGCTGGGGCTTCGATCTAAGGTAAGTAATTGATAATGAGCTAGTATGCTAGTCATACTAGCTCATTATGCCTTTGCCTTGCAGGGCAAAGAAAAAAAAAGTTTTGGGTTATACAACCGCTTTAATAAGGGAAAATAGGATAAAATGATGACACAAAGCATTTGCACCTTACAAGAGATGCCAGCTTCATAGGTTTACGCTTGACCAATTAGCTAATTAGCATGGCTTCCATACAGTGAATGAAGTTTGTCAATTTATTTCATGTGCTTTATTAAGTACTATTGGGGGCCTTACTGACTATATGAATAGTGGTATTTAACTGGAAGTAGGGTTGGGTGCCTGTTTTATCTTTTCTGTTTTTTTTTTTTAATGCAGTTCACCCTAATGCATGGCATGTGCCAACTAATTGGCTACATATATAATACCGGTAAAAGAAAAACATAAGTGTGGATGGTCGATTATTGTTGTAGCGGGTATATACTTTTCAAAGTGTTTAATTCTGGTGAAGACATCAGTGATGTCTAGTTCCCTGTGGCCCAGCAGGTGGCGCTGTCACTTTGGGCCGGGGTTGAACCATCGCTGCAGTGCCGTACCCTTTGTGACCTCTCGCAGCAGTTGTACGGCGGGGCGGGGAACCCGCTGTGCTTGCTGGGGGAGGGTATAAAGGGGGCGGACATCTTCGCCACGAGGATCGAGTCCCAGGCACCTTCAGCCTGAGGGCTGCTGTCCGCGGTCGGTGTCCAGGCGGCCTAGGCCTGGACACTTGGAGTTCGTGTTCCATCCCAGACACCTTCAGTCTGGGGTGAGGTGCTCAGCCAGAGGCCTGGGGCCCAGTACCTTCCGCTGGGTCCCGCAAGGGAGGGATTGTCCTAGGGTGCCCCGGGCATTGGGCACCCGAATCCAGTGGCGTAAGGGACCGGAGGAGGGATTCATCCGAAGATCTGGTGCAGCATATTGCCAGTGCCGGACGAACCTCTGGAGACCGCCCGATGGATATCTTTCCCGAACAGGGGCCAAGTTCATAGAGGAGGGTGGTCCATGTTCTATGACCGGTGGCAGCAGTCCAACTAGTCAACTCAGGTCAGTGGCAGAGACCTGCTATTAGGCATGTGGCAGGGGCCTCAACAGTTCATCCGGTCGGTGGCAGCGACCAATCTCACGGTCGGTGGCAGAGACCGTGCGCCAGGCCTATTCGCTTGCAAAGGAATAGGAGAGTTTATTTGTGCCTGGGCCTACTTGTATCCACACCCCTGTCTGTCTGTTACTGAAAATTCAACTTTTATGTTCACCCTGGCAATGGAGAAATAAAAGAGTGTTGGACTTTTAATTGGTGTGGGGCTCTATTACTGGCAGACACATCCACGGAACAATTCGGAGTCTTCGTATGCAGTGAACAGATCCGGAGGTAATTCAAGTGACTTTGCTCAACCCTCATATACATACGAGGAGAGAGCTTGGCATAGTGTTCCTGCACTCTCCTCTCCCAGGTACCCCTAGACAAAACCAGCCAACCAGGCGATAGAAGCGGAGAGGGAGAGTGAGGCCGCTACACTTGGGGGCTCGGGTCCGGGATGTGTTCGTGCTACAATGGAGCTGAAGTTGTTGGAATTTGAACGTGTCTGCCCGAAAGAGTTCTGAGTAGGTCGGCCATATTGGCCACTGCGCCACGAGGCACACCCTCCCTGCTCAGTTCGTGGGCGTGACCCAGGGAAGGAGAAAGCCCGCGAACTGGAGTGCAAGAGGGGAGGAGTCCAATCGTGTGAAGGACTACACGTGGGGACTTTGGCGCCAACAATGCAGTGCGCAATGGATCAGCAGAGAGTCGCCATGTTCAGTAATGCATTGTGGATTCCACTCATCCTACTACCACAAGTTTGACTACTGCTGCTCCGATAACGGATACGGGGATTCGGCTAAAACCCCGGGACGATTCGCCCTGTACTCATGCATGGACGTTGAGGCCCTGGGTTTGATTTGTTCTGGCTGTTCGGGACTGGTGTGTCAGCTGAAGCCATTCGGGCGCTGCGAGGCCTGCAGAGAGTTCTTATTTGAGGTGGAACCACCTATCAAGAAACCCAGAACCATCCACCTCAACCGCGCAACAGGCAACACCACTCAGGAAGGAGGAATCGCTGCTTTTGCAGCCATCCCTGTGCGCACTGCAGCGACCGCAGGGGAGGTCGCAATCACTGAGATACGGGAGAAATCCGAGGATGCTGACTCGGTCACCACTGTTTCCCAGCGTCCACCGCCAAAGAGGAAGACTGGCGTGGTTGCCCCGTCCAGCGGACACGGTGGATCACCCTGCTCGCCTACGCCCGGCCCGGATGTATCCGGTCGGAAGAGTCCCGGACATCCCTTCTCAACTTTGGGCCGAGGTAAGCCGGGCGGAGGGACTTGGTGTTGGGGCGGAGGTGTCGGGCATTCACGGCCCTGTGTGCCCGCGGGGGGTAGCAATTCAGCCTCCACTACAGGCTACCAGCCCGCGGAGGAGTGTGACACCTCCGACCTGGAGTCGCTCTCCGATCCGGGAGACGACGTCATCATAGATGAGCTTTTTGCTTAAAAGGGCTGGGACAAGATGCCTCTCTCCTCGTCCCGCAGAGTCAGGGATCCACCCATGTCTACAGGGGATAGTACACCCCGGGTGGAGGCACCAGCGCCTGAGGAGGGATCCAGTCCCCAGTCTGCCCTTCTACCTCCGGTGCCACCTGCATCTAGCACTGGGGAAAATAGACTGTAGCTGTGGGCGCCTATGCCCAGAATGGAGGTGATCAAGGCACCTCGTCACCCGGACGCCATCGTCCTACCGGGTGAGGGAGACCGGGCCACTATGCCTCCGCTGGCGAGACTACAACGCCTCTTCTGCCAAAAAGTTGCCAACGAGTACGGGTGGGAGTACCCGTACTTACCCAAGGAACTTTTGTATGAAGTAGAAGTCAGTCGGGAACGCTGGTACAACGATTTTGTGTGGACGCACATTCAGGTCCCACATGCCCGCAGGTACCTCGTGTGTTCCTCCAAAGCTTCTCAACGGTTCAAGGACTGCAAGGCAGAATGGATGCTGGGTCGGCACATCCACGCAGACAAAGTATTGATTTGGCCCAAAGAGGGGGAGGATGTCGAATACCATGTAGAGACAATGGACCAGCACTTTAAATCCCTTGTCCTGCCGCACCCAAAATTCTATTTGTAGGAGAAAGAAAGACTCAGTTCTTGCTTTACCTTGCTGCTGCTGAACTTTCCGGGGTTGTTTTCCCGGAAAACCCAGTGACTGTACCCGAGTTAATGGGTGTTTGTGTTCTTTGGAGGAATTGAAGGACTGTTGGCGTTGTTTGTTCTTCATTCTTCCATCCCACAAAGTGATCATGGACTTTGGGGTAGTTAGAGCTACAGAAGAAGAAAACAAAAGGATCTTCAACAAGTGTAGTTACAGCTGCGCTGTCACCAGGTGGCAGTGTTGCGCACCGATATTCACTGTTCACTCACACACTCATAGAAGGAAAGGATTTCTCTGCGGAGAACATATGTGTCAGGGACCTGTGTGTTTAACATTTCTTTTCCACTCTGCAGGAGAGCATCCCATCAAGACCACTGAGAATGGGGTGGGTCTTAGCCAGGATGGGTGGGGAAAAATGTTAATGTGAACATGTGATTTCAAAATGTTGTTGTTATGTGTTGTTTGTTTCCCTTCCCTCCCATTTCATGTCAGTGTCGGTACAACTGTTTAGTTAGAGAAATTTTTTTTTTTTTTATATTTTCAGAATTTTTAGTCGGTTTCTGGATCGGGCTATGTCGGCCCCTTTGGGCATAGTTTGCTCCAGACACTGGGGACCAGTGTCCAATAACCAGGGGGAGAGTGTAGCGGGTATATACTTTTCAAAGTGTTTAATTCTGGTGAAGACATCAGTGATGTCTAGTTCCCTGCGGCCCAGCAGGTGGCGCTGTCACTTTGGGCCGGGTTTGAACCATCGCTGCAGTGCCGTACCCTTTGTGACCTCTCGCAGCAGTTGTACGGTGGGGCGGGGAACCTGCTGTGCTTGCTGGGGGAGGGTATCTTCACCACGAGTTTCTCGTCCCAGGCACCTTCAGCCTGAGGGCTGCTGTCCGCGGTCGGTGTCCAGGCGGCCTAGGCCTGGACACTTGGAGTTCGTGTTCCATCCCAGACACCTTCAGTCTGGGGTGAGGTGCTCAGCCAGAGGCCTGGGGCCCAGTACCTTCCGCTGGGTCCCGCAAGGGAGGGATTGTCCTAGGGTGCCCCGGGCATTGGGCACCCGAATCCAGAGGCGTAAGGGACCGGAGGAGGGATTCATCCGAAGATCTGGTGCAGCATATTGCCAGTGCCGGACGAACCTCTGGAGACCGCCCGATGGATATCTTTCCCGAACAGGGGCCAAGTTCATAGAGGAGGGTGGTCCATGTTCTATGACCGGTGGCAGCAGTCCAACTAGTCAACTCAGGTCAGTGGCAGAGACCTGCTATTAGGCATGTGGCAGGGGCCTCAACAGTTCATCCGGTCGGTGGCAGCGACCAATCTCACGGTCGGTGGCAGAGACCGCGCGCCAGGCCTATTCGCTTGCAAAGGAATAGGAGAGTTTATTTGTGCCTGGGCCTACTCGTATCCACACCCCTGTCTGTCTGTTACTGAAAATTCAACTTTTATGTTCACCCTGGCAATGGAGAAATAAAAGAGTGTTGGACTTTTAATTGGTGTGGGGCTCTATTACTGGCAGACACATCCACGGAACAATTCGGAGGCTTCGTATGCAGTGAACAGATCCGGAGGTAATTCAAGTGACTTTGCTCAACCCTCATATACATACGAGGGGAGAGCTTGGCATAGTGTTCCTGCACTCTCCTCTCCCAGGTACCCCTAGACAAAACCAGCCAACCAGGCGATAGAAGCGGAGAGGGAGAGTGAGGCCGCTACATTGTGTTTTTTGCACAGTGCTGTATAAGATATCTACAAGGGTTATTTTCATGGTACAGTAAACGTGAAGCGCTCTTACAGTGCATATACTGTTATAATGTGAAATTAAATTGACTATAGGCACAGCTAACTTACGGTAAATCAAAATCTGTGGTGTTCATACACAGAACAATGCGTGATGCGAATGCTGACTTACCTCATTTTAAAGTGGAACTTTACTTTCTCTATCAGCATTAACTATTTTTAATCCTTATGCTGCTAGCCTTCGTAAATAGATAGGAACATATATTGTATTTACTTGTGTAGCGCTACCCCCAGTTAAGAGAGCCGCTGGTTTGATTTTTTTCGGGCCCTGAGTACAGCTCCACCAACCCCCGGCAATCTTGTATAGTCCCCTGTGGCACAGTTAGTCTAGGGATGTTTTCTATCGTGATCTACACCTGGTAACATACACACTTTAACTTCTGATTAAGTGTAAGCACTATGAGTAATGACAACACAGTGATAGCAAATGGCAAGGTATAACAGCTTTACTTTAGGTTAAAAGGGCATAGATTAAAACATAACATATAGCTGGCTTACAGAGCCCTGCAGCAATAGATGTAATATATGTATGGCAATAGCACAGCACGGTAATCCACCACGTGCAGCTATTGCTATCTACGCGCCCTATGGCGCACTAAACAATATTCTATCTCCCCTCCCTAGTCAGGCCTGACATGGAATTAAACTCTGTCTTGTGAATAAAGATTTTCTTCGCATGCAAACTTGAAATGGTGGTGCACATTCAGGAACAGTATTGTAATCCACAAAGTAGGCAGTCACAAGGAACACTATGCTGGAGACCCTTTAACTCTGTCCTGCAACCGGTCTCCAGCGGAAACAGCAAATAAATGAACGGTGGGCCAAGGCAGCCTAAACACAATACAACCGATTGGATTGAGCAGGTGCTCGCTCACCACTCCGAACGCGATCCCTGTCCGGGACTTCCACCTGCTGTGTCTCCACACACAGCGTCCGCAACGATCGGGTCCCCGATCCAACTGATGTCCGCAGCAAACTCTGTCAGGTGCCACCCAAACTCCGCAGCGGGATGGAAGGCTCTTCGGAATTCGCACAAGGCCCCAGGCTTCAGGCCTTGCACTGCAGCAGATCCGCACAGGAAGAAGCTGTTGCTAGCAGCGCGGTGTCCAAAGAGCCCGAGCTCCGCCTCGCCTCCTTCTTAAATAGTCCCTCCCATTAGTCTCTGCGGTGGCAACACTGCACCCTGGGTGCCAAACAGGACTCTGGGAGATGTAGTTCCAAGAGTCTTAAAGGAGACCCCGCTACACACTCCCCCCACTTGAACTCTTTGGTCCCCAAAAGATAATTTTTTTTTCTTTTAGCATACACTACGTACAATTCTAGACAATGCTGTGTATGATGTCGGCAAAGGAAACTCCCACCAAAACTAAGGGGTTGAATTCCCTTGCCCACAGGTCACACTATCATGAGTGGCCTGCCTAACTGTGCCAGAGGATGAATTGGGGTTGCCCTCCACCAAATGAACAGTGGAGGGAACTGGATGCTCTGTACTCCTCCTTGCAGTGACCACTGCCTCCTCTGAGCTCTTCCCCATTTGTGAGTAAGTTAACTTCTTGGGAGGCCTTATGACTCTTCTAGCTCTTTGCTCTCTTGGGACTTCTGGCTGGGACACTGCAGACTCCTCTTCTGGAACAGGCTTGAGGGATTCCGCTGGCTCTGAAACACTTAGTTCAGGATCCTGGAGGTACATAGAGTCCCTTGGGTCCTCCTCTGAGTATGTGTCACAGGCATCTTCCAGCAATCTGACAAAGGGCTAGATGGAACGAATTCAGTAGCTTCCGCATTCAGTGTTCTGTCTATAGTGTCTTTGGCAGGAAGAAGATCTATAGCAGAAGTTCCCGGAGTTGGGGAAGGCCATAAACAATCAAGTTCTTGTCTCTCATCTTCACCTTGCTCAGAGGTCTCTACATCTTGATTTTGGGAGGACTGGGACCGAGTGTTTGGCCTAGGGGTATCCAGAATGAAGTTTGTGCTTGAGGAGTCCCTTGCAGAAGGTATCCGAACTGCTTCAGCAAGTGGAAGTAAATGGTTTCGATGCCAAGTCTTCAATGGGCCCACCTTCCCTTCTGGCTTCAATTTATAGACAGGTAGGCCCGGCAGCTTCTTATAAATGACATAGGGTTCAGGTCTCCATCTGTCTGCAAGCTTGTGCTTCCCAGGGACTCCCAGGTTTCGTAGAAGAACTCGGTCTCCTTCTTGCAGGTCCTGGATCCGAACCTTCAGGTCGAAGTTCCTCTTGTTGCGGGCCCCCCTTTGGTCTGAAGCCGCTTGGGCTTGTTCATAGGCCACCTTCAAGCTGTGTCTGAGTCTGTCCACATATCCCTTGTGGGATGTGGCTGAGGAATGGTCTATGGAGGTACCAAAGGCCAGGTCTACCGGTAATCTTGCTTCTCTCCCGAACATGAGACGGTAGGGGGAGTAGCCTGTAGCATCACTTGTGGTACTATTGTAAGCGTGGACTATAGCCGCTATGTGCTTGCTCCAATGTTGTTTCTTCTCGCTACTCAGGGTCCCCAACATATTGAGCAGAGTTCGGTTGAACCTCTCCGGTTGAGCATCCCCTTGTGGGTGGTAAGGAGAGGTTTGGGTCTTCTTGATCCCTAAGGAATCCAGGAGCTTCCGGATCAGCCGATTTTCAAAGTCTCTCCCTTGGTCTGAGTAAAGTCGCTGTGGTAGCCCATAATGGACGAAATACTTCTCCATAAGTACCTTGGCCACCGTGGAAGCCTTCTGGTCTTTGGTTGGGAAAGCCTGGGCATACCGGGTGAAATGATCGGTTACTACCAGAACATTTCCTAGTCCACTCAGGTCGGGTTCGAGGCAGAGAAAATCAATGCATACCAGATCAAGTGGGCCTTGGCTTTGCAGATGGCCCATTTGGGCAGCTTGATGAGGTAAAGTCTTTCTCTGGATGCATCGTGCACATGAGTGGCAGTATTCTTCAACTTCAGCCCTCATGCAGGGCCAATAGAAACGATTCCTAACCAGTTGGAAGGTCAACCAAGACAGTCTCTCTGTGTTTCTCGGGGAGAAACAGTTGCCATTTGTCTTCCCCTTCGGTAGACCACTCCCTGATGCACCTGCAACCTGTCCCACTCTTTCCTCAACAGGCGAACCTCCTTTGAAGGATGGCGCAGGAGTCTATTTGGATCCTGATTCTCCAGGGCCTCCAGAACCAATCTGCCCATGGGGTCTTCCAATTGGTCACATCTCAACTCCTTCTTTGACAGTTTGGCAGATTATCTTCTTCCAACTGGGTTACTCCACAGTATTGCTTGGGAACTCCTACCATGGTAACTCCTATCTCTTCTGCCCTTGAGCCTCCTCTGGCTTGAAGTTCAGCCCCTTCACAAAGGGCCCACACCCCGTCAGGTGTCACTTGGGTCCAGTCTTCTGTATCACTGGTAGGGTCATGAGATCTTCTAGACAGGGCGTCTGTGTCTCGATTCCCAGCCCCAGGCCTGTATTTCAGGCTGAAATTGAACCCAGACAGTGCAGCCAGCCATCTATGTCCCGTGGCATCCAGCTTTGCTGTGGTGAAGAGATAAGTAAGGGGGTTGTTGTCGGTTTTCACAGTGAATTCTGCCCCATACAGGTAGTCTTTTAGTTTGTCAACTACCGCCCACTTGAGGGCCAGGAACTCCAGCTTATGAGTGGGGTAGTTCTTTTCAGAGGGGGTCAGACTTCTGCTCACATAGGCAACAGGTCGCAGTTGTCCTTCATGCTCCTGATAGAGCACTCCTCCCAGACCGTCATGACTGGCATCTACGTGGAGTTCATAAGGTCTCTTTGGGTCTGCATAGGCCAAGACAGGGGCGGTGGTTAGGCTTTTTTTTAACATCTGAAAGGCCTCTTCACACTTTTGGTTCCACTGGTCTTGGACTGACTCTCCCGGCTTCCTGGGACCCGAGTCATCCTCTTCTCCTTCCATCTTGAGTAGCTCATTCAGGGGTCTGGCAATTCGGGCAAACCCCTCCACGAACCTTCTATAATAGGAACAGAACCCCAGGAAGGATCTGAGTTCTGTTACTGTGGTAGGCCGTGGCCAGGAAGTAACTGCCTCCAACTTCTCAGGGTCTGTGGCTACCCCTTCTTCAGACACTATGTGTCCCAGATAGTTAACGGAAGATTGGTAGAACCTACATTCTCGGGCGAAAGCTTGAGTCCCTCCTCACTGAGTCTTCTCAAAACTTTCTCCAGCCTCTCTTCGTGTTCTTCCAAGGTACTCCCGAAGACAATGACATCGTCCAAGTACACAAGGACCTCGATAAGGTTCATGTCTCCTACAGTCTTTTCCATGAGACGTTGGAAGGTGGCTGGGGCTCCGGACTGTCCCTGGGGCATTCGGTCGAATTCAAAGAACCCCACTGGGGTTATGAAGGCTGTCTTCTCCTTGTCTTCCGGATGCATAGGGATCCGATAGTATCCACTCTTGAGGTCCATCACGCTGAACCACTTGGCTCCAGACAAGCTCTGTAGGGCATCCTCTATCCTCGGAGTGGTGAACTGGTCAGGAATGGTTCTCCTGTTGAGGGTCCTGTAGTCTATACACAACCTCAACGATCCATTCTTTTTTCTGACTACTACTATCGGAGAGGCATAGGGACTTCTAGACTCCCGGATCACACCGGTCCTCTTGAGTTCTCCAAGTTGTTCCCTCAGGTCTTCCAGGTCTGCTAATGGGACTCGCCTGACTCTCTCCCTGAAGGGCTTGTCTTCCTGGAGGCGGATTCGATGGGTGGCACTCGCTTTAATGTCATGTCTTGTCCTGGCAATATGGATGAAAATCTTTGAGAAAAATGGCATGGCTACCCCATAACCCCCTCCACCCTACCCCAGCCCATTACCAGCCCCTTTGGGTCTTGTATGGATATTAAGGGGAACACCGCACCCAAAATAAAAAAAGGCCTATATACTCTGAACAGCAGTATACAGGCGGTGCAAACAAGACAGGGACTGTAGGTTTGTTCTTAAGTAGAATCTGTTTGTAATTTTGAACAGGTACATTGTTTAAGTGTAGCTCCAGCCAAAAAATATATTTTTAAGCTTTTTGGAAAACATAGGGAAGGGTTATCACCCCTGTAACATTTGTTTTGCTGTCTGTGCACCTGTTCAGAACATTTCACCTCACTTTCCGTCCCAATGACAAATGTTTTTGGAAAAGTGTTTTTTTTTATTGAAACAAGGATTGGTGATAAAGCATCAGTAGAGAGGAGACACCATTTTCCCATATTAACTCTTACAGGAGAGAATTTCCCTTCCTAGGGGTAGATTTCCTCTCACTTCCTGTTGTCTCCTTCCGTTTGCAAGTAGGAATCGTTTGTAAGTTGGATGTTTGAAAGTAGGGGCCTGCCGTATATACTCTGCTGAAATTTGCCCCTTAGATGTTGGTGTTGCCACAACACTGTGAGCCCTCACAGTTACTCTTGGTGGGCGCTGGAACGCCCTGCTGTGAACTATTATATCAGGAATTGTAATTACATGCCATTATTGAACAGTGGTAGGAAAAATTGGGCCTTTGGTGGTGGTGCTGGTGCTACAACACTGTCAGCCCTCACAGTTACTCTTGGTGGGTGCATTAATGGGCCCTGCTGTGAATTATTAGATCAAGAATTGTAATTACATGCCACTGTTGAACAGGGTAAGAAAATTTGGGCCTTTGGTGGTGGTGGTGGTGGTGTTGCCACAACATTGTAAGCCCTCAGAGTTACTCTTGGTGGGCGCAGGAATGGGCCCTGCTGTGAATTATTAGATCAAGAATTGTAATTACATGCCCCTGTTGAACAGGGGCAGAAAAATTGGGCCTTAGGCACTGGTGCCACATCACTGCAACCCCTCACAGATACTGTACTTGGAGCACAGCAATGAGCCCTGTTGCAAAGTATTGCATCAAAAATTGTAATTACACGCCCCTGTTAAACAGGGGCTGATAAATTGGGCCTTAGGCACTGGTGCTGGTGCCATGACACTGCAACCTCTCCCAGATACTCTAGTTGGAGTGCAGGAATGAGCCCTGCTGCAAAGCATTGCATAAAAAAATGTAATTACATGCCCCTGTTAAACAGGGGCTGAAAAATTGGGCCTTAGCCACTGGTGGCGGCACCCAGAAACAAAAATGTTCTTCCAAGCTATCATCAGGAAACGGATCGTTGAGGAGGAAGAGGATAGTCAGTCAACATAACAGGACAGTCACTCAGCATCAGCATAGGCAGTCTTGAAGGGATGTGACATTTCAAAATAAATTATTCTGTTACATCAGCTTCAGGTGCTTGGTAGCTGGGGGTGATCCAAGACTGGTTCATCTTTATGAAGGTCAGTCGATCAACCGAGTCGGTGGACATGCGCACCCTGTGATCAGTGACAATGCCTCCAGCAGCACTGAATGTGCGTTCTGAAAGAACGCTGGATGCAGGACAGGCCAGTAGCTCAATTGCATACTGTGCAAGCTCTGGCCAGTGATCCATCCTCAAGACCCAGTAAGCCAGAGGATTTTCGGTGGGAAAGGTGTCCAAGTCTGACCTTGACCCTAGGTATTCCTGCACCATGTATATCAGACGCTGGCGATGGTTGCTGGAACCGATCATACCTTGGGGCTGCGGACTAAAAAATTGTCTGAACGCATCGGTCAGACGGCCACCTTCTCCACCGCTCCTTCTGCTTCTGACCGAAGCCTCAGCAACTCGTTGTCCAGGACCAGGAGTTTGTAACCTCCAAGTCTCTGGGAACGCGTTGCACAGACCTTTCTGCAAGGCCTCCCGGAGATGTCTCATCCTCTGCTCCCTCTGCGATGGCAAGATAAGGTCCGCAACCTTACCCTTGTATCGTGGATCAAGGAGAGTGGCCAGCCAGTAATGGTCCCTCTCCTTGATCCGAAGAATACGAGGATCCTTCCGCAGACTTTGCAGGATCAGGGAGGCCCTGCAGCGTAGGTTAGCTAAGGCATTCGGTCCAGAGTCCTCTGGGTCACTAAGGACGACATTATCCGCAGCCACCTCCTCCCAGCCACGTACAAGTCCACGGGTTTCTTGGGACTGTAATTCACCCCTAAAAGACTGCTGCTGTTGATGCTGAGTGCCAGGCTCCACCTCCATGCTGACACAATCCTTCTCCTCCTCCTCCTCTTCCTCTTCCTGTGTGATGGGTGGGACAGAAGGAACACTGTCTGGGTAAAGGGGGCCTTGAGAGGCAAGGAAGTCCTCCTCTTCCTGCCTCTGTTCTGCCTCAAGTGCCCTGTCCATTATTCCATGCAGCGTATGCTCCAACAGGTGGACAAGAGGTACAGTGTCACTGATGCATGCACTGTCACTGCTCACCTGCCTCGTGGCCTCCTCAAATGGTGCCAGGACAGTGCATGCATCCCTGATCATGCCCCACTGCCGTGGTGAAAAAAACCCGAGCTCCCCTGACCCTGTCCTGGTGCCGTTGTCCCACAGGTACTCATTGATGGCCCTCTGCTGCATGTGCAGCCGCTGCAGCATGGCCAACGTTGAGTTCCACCTGGTATGCATGTCACATATAAGGCGGTTCTTGGGCAGGTTCAACTCCTTTTGCAGCTCAGCCAGCCGAGCACTGGCATTATATGATCTGCGGAAATGCACACAGACTTTCCTGGCCTGTCTCAGGACATCCTGTAAGCCCGGGTAACTGCCCAAGAACCGCTGCACCACCAGGTTAAGGACGTGAGCCACACAGGGCACATGGGTCAGTTGTCCCTGCCGGAGGGCGGACAGGAGGTTGGTGCCATTGTCGCAAACCACCATTCCTGGCTTAAGCTGACGTGGCGTCAACCACCTCTCGGTCTGCCCCTGCAGAGCTGACAGAACCTCTGCCCCAGTGTGGCTCCTGTCCCCCAAACACACTAGCGCAAGCACGGCATGGCATCTTTTTGCCTGCGTACTTGCGTAGCCCCTTGAACGCCTACGGAGCACCGCTGGTTCCGAGGACAAAGCACAGGAAGAGGCCATATAGGAAGAAGAAGAGGAGGGGGTGGAGGAGAGAGGTGTGTCACAACCAGTAGTAGCATTTTGGAGGCGTGACAGCGGAACAACCTCCAACACTACTGCACCTTGTCCTGCATCCTTCCCAGCTGCCAAAAGAGTGACTCAATGGGCCGTGAAAGAAAGGTAACGTCCCTGTCCATGCCTGCTGGACCATGAGTCAGCGGTAATATGCACCTTACCGCTGACCGCCCTGTCCAGCGAGGCCAAGACATTGCCTTCCACATGCCGGTAGAGAGCCGGAATAGCCTTCCGTGAGAAAAAGTGGCGTTTGGGAACCTGCCACTGAGGAACCGCACATTGCACAAACTCACGGAAGGGGGCCGAGTCTACCAACTGAAAAGGCAGCAGTTGAATTGCTAGCAATTTAGCCAAGCTAGCATTCAACCGCTGGGCATGTGCATGGCTGGGAGTGAACTTCTTTTGACGGTCCAGCAGCTGGGGCAGGGAAATTTGCCTGCTACAATCGGACGTCGGTGTACTGCTAGCAGAGTGCCCGCAAGTACTTGGCTGTGACACACCTAATTCTACACCTTCATTCCTCTCAGTGCAGGTTTCAGAGAGGACTGAAGGTATAGTGGGGTTGGAGATCCCAGCTGATGAGGAGCAAGGAGAGGTCCGCTCTGTTCTTTGGTGTGGGTCTTTAAGGTAAGCTTGCCAACGAGTTGCATGGCAGGTCAACATAAGTCTGGTCAAGCAAGTGGTGCCCAAGCGGCTGATGTTTTGGCCACGCGAGATACGCTTGAGACATATGTTGCAAATAGCAGCGGTGCAATCTGATGCACTCGACTCAAAAAAGGCCCACACCAAAGAACTTTTGGAATAACGGGCAGAGGCAGCGCCATGCACAGGCGTAGCTCTGCGTTGTGATTTAGTCGGTGTGCTGCCCTTACGCTGGCCCCCGGAGGGCATCCTGCCTCGTTGGAGATGTGCCTCCTCCTCATCCTCCGCCTCCTCCTCTCTCCTATCAGGCACCCACGTGGAGTCAGTGACCTCATCATCCCCTCCCTCCTCATCACTGGAGCCAATCTGGCAGTATGCTGCAGCTGCTGGAACATGACTGCCAGATTGCTGTCCTTCTTGAGCATCCCCTCTCTGTGCTCACGCTACTGCTTTCTCTAGCTGGGGGTCATCATCAGACCCTTCAAAACGCTGGGCATCCTCCTGGAGCATGTACCCAACACTGTGCTTAAACAGTTCGGGGGACTCCTCAGGAGGACATGGTGGGTCTAGGGAAGGAGTGACTGATGATGACATTGATACGAGGAAAGAGGACGCTTTGGCAGCTGCTTTGCCAGTACCCTGAGCCTGGGTGAGAGAGGATGAGGAGGATGAGGAGGGCTTGGTCATCCACTCTACCAAGTCTTCGGCATGATGCGGCTGAACACGTCCAACTGCCGAAAATAAGGACAAGCGTGTCCCATGGCCACGTGCTGATGACGATGCACCGCTTCCACGACCAGCACTGTTGTCTCTAGACACAGAGCCTGCTTGCCCTCTTTTATTGGCTTGTGACTGTCTGCCTCTCCTTGTTGGCCTTCCATACATAGTAATGGCCTGCAGGGAGATGGGAAAACCAGCAATTGGGTAGTGTATATTGTGCTGGAGGCACACAACACCCACTAACTCCTGCAGATGCCTTTATTAGAGAACACCAGCAAAAAAGGGTAGATACAGGTGTATACTGTGCTGTGCTTGAGGCACACAACACCCACTAACTCCTGCAGATGCCTGTATTAGAGAACAGCAAAAAAGTGTAGATACAGGTGTATACTGTGCTGGGGCACACAACACCCACTAACTCCTGCAGATGCCTTTATTAGAGAACAGCAATAACGGGTATATACAGGTGTATACTGTGCTGGGGCACACAACACCCACTAACTCCTGCAGATGCCTGTATTAGGGAACAGCAATAAAGTGTAGATACAGGTGTATACTGTGCTGGGGCACACAACACCCACTAACTCCTGCAGATGCCTGTATTAGAGAACAGCAATAACAGGTAAATACAGATGTATACTGTGCTGGAGCACACAACACCCACTAACTCCTGCAGATGCCTGTATTAGAGAACAGCAAAAAAGTGTAGATACAGGTGTATACTGTGCTGGGGCACACAACACCCACTAACTCCTGCAGATGCCTTTATTAGAGAACAGCAATAACGGATATATACAGGTGTATACTGTGCTGGGGCACACAACACCCACTAACTCCTGCAGATGCTTTTATTAGAGAACACCAGCAATAACGGGTATATACATGTGTATACTGTGCTGGGGCACACAACACCCACTAACTCCTGCAGATGCCTGTATTAGAGAACAGCAAAAAAGTGTAGATACAGGTGTATACTGTGCTGGGGCACACAACACCCACTAACTCCTGCAGATGCCTGTATTAGAGAACAGCAAAAAAGTGTAGATACAGGTGTATACTGTGCTGAGGCACACAACACCCACTAACTCCTGCAGATGCCTGTGTAGCGACCTCACCCCATCTCTTCCGTCTAGGGGTATCACACATGATAGAGTGAGATGCGCTACGGCCCATGTCCTCCCCATAGCTGTGGGTGAGGTGAAGGCCAGTACCAGATATTTCCTCAGGCCTGTGTGCTTCTGTAAAGGATTAAGTCCTGCTGTGCCAACACTTCCCTCTGCTCCCATTAACCAGAGTTCCCACACACCGAACACAGTCCAACTCTTGTTTTATTGCATTTCTCACAATAAACAGTGCTTCAGTAGCCAACTGGTTGCGACTTGATAACATTTTGATACAGGGGATGAGCAGGTCGAGGCACTGTCCCAATTATCAGCTAAACCACTGCGATCTCGCCAGCGGTTACTATAGCCTTAGCTAGAAAGGACTTAGAATTTGAGAGTCTCTACCAGCGACTCAAGAGAACATAGATAGGAGTACCTTCGCTGCGTTGCGGCCCCTGTCAGGGGAAGATGTCCCTCCAAGAGAGTTACCAGAGGCCCATCCGTCACTGGGTTGATGCTGCTCCAGACTCTCCGAATGGGTAACCTCCCCGGCCTCCTCACCTCAGACATGGGCCCCATCCACTTCAGGGACCCTCTGACTTCTCCACCCTCGCGGGACCCAGTCGAAGTCACTGGGCCCCAGGCCTCCTGGTTTAGTACCTCACCCTAGGCTGAAGGTGCCTGGGATGGACTCCAACTCCATTCCGGTCAGCCCTAGGGCACCTGAGCCGGAATCCGGACCCGCCCGCACCCAGGCCTAAGGTGCCTGGGCGCGTGATGAAGAACCTCCAGAAGAGCAAGACCTCATGACCAGGACGTCTCCCCCTTTTATCCCCTCCAATGATGCCACGGCAGGTTCCCCGCCCTCACCGTATCATCTCCGAGAAGGGACAAAAAGGACAGCACTGTGGCAGTGAATCTACCTCGAACCTGCGGGCACCTGCCACCCACAGGTCAAGGAGATTATTACACCGCCCAATCCTCCACGAATACAAATGGTCATTACTCCCATACCTACACACCTGAACTTCCACCCAGGTGTACCCCACCTAAATTTAAAGACCCCGCTACATACTCCCCCCTGTGATTTGACGCTGGTCCCCAGCGTCTGGTGCAAACCCATGTCTCCCAAAGGTGGTGACATAAATCTGACCCCAGAGGCATCCCTAAAAATTTGAACCTTAATCATACCAAGACCTGCTCAAAGGGGAGGGGAACATAAAACAATAAACTTTTTTTTTTTTTATAAAACCCTCTAAGCATGTACACATACACAATCCCTCCATTTTCTGTCTAAGAACCACCCCATACTCAGTAGTCTTGACAGACGAATCTCCTGCAGAGGGAAAGAAAAAAAACAACACGCAAGGAAAACCACATCCTGACATTCTGTTTTAATTTGGAATGAATGGGTCTATCAGCCGAGAGACCCACTCGCTCCAATAAGTAAATGATGCAAATGTACAAGCAACAACCGTTGCGCAACACCGCCACCTAGTGACGGTGCCACGGTGATGACACTTGGTAAAATCTTCAGTCTTCCTGCGTCCCTACTCTGATTCTACCCCCAAAGTCTCTGTCTTTGAACTGTGAAGAAGAGAGAACAAACAAACAGCTCTCATTCCTCCAAAGAGTAGAAAAAAACAAAAACCCAAATAAAAAACTAGGGTACAGTTCGATGCTCCGGCAGGAACACCTCCGGAAATTTGTCACAGGAAAACAAGTGAGTCTCTTCTCACAAATAAAACCTCGGGTCAGGCAAAAACAAGGGCTTCAGATGCTTATCGAAAACCTCAATCGAATAGTCAGCGTCCTCTCCATCTTTCCTGCAAATGCGCACCTTGTCTGCGTGGATATGGTGGCCCCACATCCAGTCTGCTCTGCAGTCCCTAAACTTTTTCGACACGGGTGGCGAACAGGACAAGTATCGCCGGGCATTCTCCCAAACGAACTCATCGTACCATCGCTGTCGCAGAACTTCAACCTCAAACAACAAGTCTCTGGGCAAGTACGGATATTCCCATCCATACTCGTGAGCGACCCTCTGAGAAAAGAGTCGTTGCAATCGGGCTAAAGGAGGCATTGTGGCCCGCTCACCTTCTCCTGGTTGAACGATGGCCTCCGGGTGCCGAGGTACTTTCACTACCTCGGATGGCTTTTCTCTCGGTGCCCGTAGTGATGCTTTCTGTTTCCCCGCCAACAAAACGGGTGATACTGTGGACTGTGGAAGAGCAACCAGAGGACTAGGCTTCCTCGTAGACTCCGGAGCTTCCGCCCGGGGCGTGCTGTCTCCTATGGACATAGGCGAATCTTGGGGTGCACGTAGTATAGGCAATGGGCGTTTGTCCCAACCCTTCTGGTGAAACAGTTCATCAATCTCACCGTCATCTCCACAATCCGACAGTGACTCTAGGTCGGAGGTGTCATACATCTCCGTGGGAAGGTAGTCTCTGGTAGATGTGGTACTACCCTCCCTAGCGGGTTCCACCGACTGTGGACCCCCAAACCTCCAACCACCACCACAGTCCCAGCCCCTGGCTCACCTTGACCTTTTGTAGAACTGGGATGTCCAGGACTCTTCCAACCGGATCCATCCAGGCCAGGCAAGCGACGGGGTAAAGCTCTTCCACGACCATAGGAGGCCTGCACCAGGCCGACTTTCCTCTTCGGAGGTGGGAGCAGAGAATCTGTGGTGACCGAAGCAGCATCCTCGGATTTTTCCTTCTCAGTCTCTGATTGGGCAGTCACATCGCCCTGGTCAGTGCGTACGGGAACCTCCGCAAAGGCCTGGATCTCCCCTTCCGGAGTAGCGGTACCTGTGAGGCTGTTGAGGCGAAGGGCCCGGGGCCTTACTGTGAATAACTCCACCTCAAACAAGAACTCTTTGCATGCCTCGCAACGCCCGAATGGCTTCAGGTGAACCACCAGTCCCGAGCATCCGGGACAGATCACACCTAAGGCCTCCGTGTCTCTGCAGGTGTACAGAGCCAACTGTCCTCGGGGCCTGAGTTTTATCCCCGTGTCTGTAAGGGGAGCAGCAAAGGTAGTCATCTTCGTGGGGTAGGGAACCGGAATCCACGGGGAGCTTGAGGACATCCCGACTGTCTGCTGCTCCATCACGCACTGACCACGCGCCGAAGTCTCCACGTGAGTTCCTCCACATGGCCAGACTCCTGTGGCAGTGAATCTACCTCGAACCTGCGGGCACCTGCCACCCACAGGCCAAGGAGATTATTACACCGCCCAATCCTCCACGAATACAAATGGTCATTACTCCCATACCTACACACCTGAACTTCCACCCAGGTGTACCCCACCTAAATTTAAAGACCCCGCTACACCTGTATTAGAGAACAGCAAAAAAGTGTAGATACAGGTGTGTACTGTGCTGGGGCACACAACACCCACTAACTCCTGCAGATGCCTGTATTAGAGAACAGCAAAAAAGTGTAGATACAGGTGTATACTGTGCTGGGGCACACAACACCCACTAACTCCTGCAGATGCCTGAGAAAAGAACACACTGTTCCTGCCTATCTAGCTTAGAGAACAGCAAAAATGTGTAGATACAGGTGTATACTGTGCTGGGGCACACAACACCCACTAACTCCTGCAGATGCCTGAGAAAAGAACACACTGTTCCTGCCTATCTAGCTTAGAGAACAGCAATAAAGTGTAGATACAGATGTATACTGTGCTGGGGCACACAACACCCACTAACTCCTGCAGATGCCTGAGAAAAGAACACACTGTCCCTGCCTATCTAGCTTAGAGAACAGCAATAAAGTGTAGATACAGGTGTATACTGTGCTGGGGCACACAACACCCACTAACTCCTGCAGATGCCTGAGAAAAGAACACACTGTCCCTGCCTATCTAGCTTAGAGAACAGCAATAAAGTGTAGATACAGATGTATACTGTGCTGGGGCACACAACACCCACTAACTCCTGCAGATGCCTGAGAAAAGAACACACTGTCCCTGCCTGCCTATCTAGCTTAGAGAACAGCAATAAAGTGTAGATACAGGTGTATACTGTGCTGGAGGCACACAACACCCACTAACTCCTGCAGATGCCTGAGAAAAGAACACACTGTAGAACACACTGTCCCTGCCTATGTAGCTCTTTCCCTGCACGCCGGAACACACTGCACAAGGCCGCCATGCTGGCGGCCTTTTATAGTGTGGGCGTGTACTAAACCCCCCTGAGCTATGATTGGCCACAGGCATCCTGCATGTGGCCAATTATGGCTCTCCTAGCTGCCGGTGCTGTGATTGGCCAAGCATGCGAGGTCACAGTGCATGCTTGGCCAATCACAGCGCCGGCAATGCACTGCGATGGCGCAGTGTATTGTGGGCCCTTCGCGTCACTCGAATTTGGCGCGAACGGCCCATAACGTTTGATCTTCGTCGAACGATCGAACAGCCGATGTTTGAGTCGAACGTGTGTTCGACTCGAACACGAAGCTCATCCCTATTAGAGAACAGCAAAAAAGTGTAGATACAGGTGTATACTGTGCTGGGGCACACAACACCCACTAACTCCTGCAGATGCCTGTATTAGGGAACAGCAATAAAGTGTAGATACAGGTGTATACTGTGCTGGGGCACACAACACCCACGAACTCCTGCAGATGCCTGTTTTAGAGAAGAGCAAAAAAGTGTAGATACAGGTGTATACTGTGCTGGGACACACAACACCCACTAACTCCTGCAGATGCCTGAGAAAAGAACACACTGTCCCTGCCCATCTAGCTTAGAGAACAGCAATAAAGTGTAGATACAGGTGTAAACTGTGCTGGGGCACACAACACCCACTAACTCCTGCAGATGCCTGAGAAAAGAACACACTGTCCCTGCCTGCCTATCTAGCTTAGAGAACAGCAATAAAGTGTAGATACAGGTGTATACTGTGCTTGGGCACACAACACACACTAACTCCTGCAGATGCCTGAGGAAAGAACACACTGTCCCTGCCTATCTAGCTTAGAGAACAGCAATAAAGTGTAGATACCGGTGTATACTGTGCTGGGGCACTCAACACCCACTAACTCCTGCAGATGCCTGAGAAAAGAACAAACTGTCCCTGCCTGCCTATCTAGCTTAGAGAACAGCAATAAAGTGTAGATACAGGTGTATACTGTGCTGGAGGCTAGGGATGAGCTTCGTGTTCGAGTCGAACATACGTTCGACTCGAACATCGGCTGTTCGATCGTTCGACGAAGATCGAACGATTTGGGCCGTTCGCGCCAAATTCGAGTGACGCGAACGGCCCACAATGCACTACGCCATCGCAGTGTCATCCAGGCGCTGTGATTGGCCAAGCATGCACTGTGACCCCGCATGCTTGGCCAATCACAGCGCCGGCAGCGAGGAGAGCAATGATTGGCCACAGGCAGGATGCCTGTGGCCAATTATTGCTGAGGGTGTTTAGTACACGCCCCACACTATAAAAGGCCGCCAGCACGGCGGCCTAGTGTAGTGTGTTCCGGAGCAGGGATAGAGCAGCATAGGCAGGGACAGTGACTGTTATTTCTTTCTTGCTTAACCTGGATTCCTTTAGTTTAGGGAAAGAGAAGGATAGGTAGGGAGAGTGTCAGTGTGTTTTGTGCTTGTGCTATAGTGTGCTTAAAAAAAACATTTATTCTAGGGACAGAAAACTGTAGGTAGGGACAGTGTCAGTTTCTTTCACTCTGCAAGTCCTTGTTTCCAGGGACCTGGAAGGACAGTGAGTCAATTGTCCTTGTGCTATATTGTGCTTAAAAAAACATTTATTCTAGGGACAGAAAACTGTAGGTAGGGAGAGTGTCAGTTTCTTTCACTCTGCAAGTCCTTGTTTCCAGGGACCTGGAAGGACAGTGACTGAATTGTCCTTGTGCTATATTGTGATTAAAAAAAACATTTATTCTAGGGACAGAAAACTGTAGGTAGGGAGAGTGTCAGTTTATTTCACTCTGCAAGTCCTTGTTTCCAGGGACCTGGAAGGACAGTGACTGAATTGTCCTTGTGCTATAGTGTGCTTAAAAAAAACATTTATTCTAGGGACAGAAAACTGTAGGTAGGGACAGTGTCAGTTTCTTTCACTCTGCAAGTCCTTGTTTCCAGGGACCTGGAAGGACAGTGAGTGAATTGTCCTTGTGCTATATTGTGCTTAAAAAAACATTTATTCTAGGGACAGAAAACTGTAGGTAGGGAGAGTGTCAGTTTCTTTCACTCTGCAAGTCCTTGTTTCCAGGGACCTGGAAGGACAGTGACTGAATTGTCCTTGTGCTATATTGTGATTAAAAAAAACATTTATTCTAGGGACAGAAAACTGTAGGTAGGGAGAGTGTCAGTTTATTTCACTCTGCAAGTCCTTGTTTCCAGGGACCTGGAAGGACAGTGACTGAATTGTCCTTGTGCTATATTGTGATTAAAAAAAACATTTATTCTAGGGACAGAAAACTGTAGGTAGGGAGAGTGTCAGTTTATTTCACTCTGCAAGTCCTTGTTTCCAGGGACCTGGAAGGACAGTGACTGAATTGTCCTTGTGCTATATTGTGATTAAAAAAAACATTTATTCTAGGGACAGAAAACTGTAGGTAGGGAGAGTGTCAGTTTATTTCACTCTGCAAGTCCTTGTTTCCAGGGACCTGGAAGGACAGTGACTGAATTGTCCTTGTGCTATATTGTGATTAAAAAAAACATTTATTCTAGGGACAGAAAACTGTAGGTAGGGACAGTGTCAGTTTCTTTCACTCTGCAAGTCCTTGTTTCCAGGGACCTGGAAGGACAGTGAGTGAATTGTCCTTGTGTTATATTGTGATTAAAAAAAACATTTTTTCTAGGGACAGAAAACTGTAGGTAGGGAGAGTGTTTTTTTTCTTTCACTCTGCAAGTCCTTGTTTCCAGGGACCTGGAAGGACAGTGACTGAATTGTCCTTGTGCTATATTGTGATTAAAAAAAACATTTATTCTAGGGACAGAAAACTGTAGGTAGGGAGAGTGTCAGTTTATTTCACTCTGCAAGTCCTTGTTTCCAGGGACCTGGAAGGACAGTGACTGAATTGTCCTTGTGCTATAGTGTGCTTAAAAAAAACATTTATTCTAGGGACAGAAAACTGTAGGTAGGGACAGTGTCAGTTTCTTTCACTCTGCAAGTCCTTGTTTCCAGGGACCTGGAAGGACAGTGAGTGAATTGTCCTTGTGCTATATTGTGCTTAAAAAAACATTTATTCTAGGGACAGAAAACTGTAGGTAGGGAGAGTGTCAGTTTCTTTCACTCTGCAAGTCCTTGTTTCCAGGGACCTGGAAGGACAGTGACTGAATTGTCCTTGTGCTATATTGTGATTAAAAAAAACATTTATTCTAGGGACAGAAAACTGTAGGTAGGGAGAGTGTCAGTTTATTTCACTCTGCAAGTCCTTGTTTCCAGGGACCTGGAAGGACAGTGAGTGAATTGTCCTTGTGTTATATTGTGATTAAAAAAAACATTTTTTCTAGGGACAGAAAACTGTAGGTAGGGAGAGTGTTTTTTTTCTTTCACTCTGCAAGTCCTTGTTTCCAGGGACCTGGAAGGACAGTGACTGAATTGTCCTTGTGCTATATTGTGATTAAAAAAAACATTTATTCTAGGGACAGAAAACTGTAGGTAGGGAGAGTGTCAGTTTATTTCACTCTGCAAGTCCTTGTTTCCAGGGACCTGGAAGGACAGTGACTGAATTGTCCTTGTGCTATAGTGTGCTTAAAAAAAACATTTATTCTAGGGACAGAAAACTGTAGGTAGGGACAGTGTCAGTTTCTTTCACTCTGCAAGTCCTTGTTTCCAGGGACCTGGAAGGACAGTGAGTGAATTGTCCTTGTGCTATATTGTGCTTAAAAAAACATTTATTCTAGGGACAGAAAACTGTAGGTAGGGAGAGTGTCAGTTTCTTTCACTCTGCAAGTCCTTGTTTCCAGGGACCTGGAAGGACAGTGACTGAATTGTCCTTGTGCTATATTGTGCTTAAAAAAAACATTTATTCTAGGGACAGAAAACTGTAGGTAGGGAGAGTGTCAGTTTATTTCACTCTGCAAGTCCTTGTTTCCAGGGACCTGGAAGGACAGTGAGTGAATTGTCCTTGTGTTATATTGTGATTAAAAAAAACATTTTTTCTAGGGACAGAAAACTGTAGGTAGGGAGAGTGTTTTTTTTCTTTCACTCTGCAAGTCCTTGTTTCCAGGGACCTGGAAGGACAGTGACTGAATTGTCCTTGTGCTATATTGTGATTAAAAAAAACATTTATTCTAGGGACAGAAAACTGTAGGTAGGGAGAGTGTCAGTTTATTTCACTCTGCAAGTCCTTGTTTCCAGGGACCTGGAAGGACAGTGACTGAATTGTCCTTGTGCTATAGTGTGCTTAAAAAAAACATTTATTCTAGGGACAGAAAACTGTAGGTAGGGACAGTGTCAGTTTCTTTCACTCTGCAAGTCCTTGTTTCCAGGGACCTGGAAGGACAGTGAGTGTATTGTCCTTGTGCTATATTGTGCTTAAAAAAACATTTATTCTAGGGACAGAAAACTGTAGGTAGGGAGAGTGTCAGTTTCTTTCACTCTGCAAGTCCTTGTTTCCAGGGACCTGGAAGGACAGTGACTGAATTGTCCTTGTGCTATATTGTGATTAAAAAAAACATTTATTCTAGGGACAGAAAACTGTAGGTAGGGAGAGTGTCAGTTTCTTTCACTCTGCAAGTCCTTGTTTCCAGGGACCTGGAAGGACAGTGACTGAATTGTCCTTGTGCTATATTGTGATTAAAAAAAACATTTATTCTAGGGACAGAAAACTGTAGGTAGGGAGAGTGTCAGTTTATTTCACTCTGCAAGTCCTTGTTTCCAGGGACCTGGAAGGACAGTGAGTGAATTGTCCTTGTGCTATATTGTGCTTAAAAAAACATTTATTCTAGGGACAGAAAACTGTAGGTAGGGAGAGTGTTTTTTTTCTTTCACTCTGCAAGTCCTTGTTTCCAGGGACCTGTAAGGACAGTGAGTGAATTGTCCTTGTGCTATATTGTGCTTAAAAAAAACATTTATTCTAGGGACAGAAAACTGTAGGTAGGGAGAGTGTCAGTTTATTTCACTCTGCAAGTCCTTGTTTCCAGGGACCTGGAAGGACAGTGACTGAATTGTCCTTGTGCTATATTGTGATTAAAAAAAACATTTATTCTAGGGACAGAAAACTGTAGGTAGGGACAGTGTCAGTTTCTTTCACTCTGCAAGTCCTTGTTTCCAGGGACCTGGAAGGACAGTGAGTGAATTGTCCTTGTGTTATATTGTGATTAAAAAAAACATTTTTTCTAGGGACAGAAAACTGTAGGTAGGGAGAGTGTTTTTTTTCTTTCACTCTGCAAGTCCTTGTTTCCAGGGACCTGTAAGGACAGTGAGTGAATTGTCCTTGTGCTATATTGTGCTTAAAAAAAACATTTATTCTAGGGACAGAAAACTGTAGGTAGGGAGAGTGTCAGTTTATTTCACTCTGCAAGTCCTTGTTTCCAGGGACCTGGAAGGACAGTGACTGAATTGTCCTTGTGCTATATTGTGATTAAAAAAAACATTTATTCTAGGGACAGAAAACTGTAGGTAGGGAGAGTGTCAGTTTATTTCACTCTGCAAGTCCTTGTTTCCAGGGACCTGGAAGGACAGTGAGTGAATTGTCCTTGTGTTATATTGTGATTAAAAAAAACATTTTTTCTAGGGACAGAAAACTGTAGGTAGGGAGAGTGTTTTTTTTCTTTCACTCTGCAAGTCCTTGTTTCCAGGGACCTGTAAGGACAGTGAGTGAATTGTCCTTGTGCTATATTGTGCTTAAAAAAAACATTTATTCTAGGGACAGAAAACTGTAGGTAGGGAGAGTGTCAGTTTATTTCACTCTGCAAGTCCTTGTTTCCAGGGACCTGGAAGGACAGTGACTGAATTGTCCTTGTGCTATATTGTGATTAAAAAAAACATTTATTCTAGGGACAGAAAACTGTAGGTAGGGAGAGTGTCAGTTTATTTCACTCTGCAAGTCCTTGTTTCAAGGGACAGAGAAGGACACCTGAAGGTAGCCCTTATTGCTTTTTTCCCATCTCCCTGCAGGCCATCTATTAGAATGTCTGGAAGGCAAACAAGGAGAGGCAGACAGTCAGGAGGCAATAAAAGAGGGCAAGCAGGCTCTGTGTCTGGGGGCAACAGTGCTGGTCGTGGACGCGGTGCATTGTCATCAGCACATGGCCATGGGACACGCTTGTCCTTCTTTTCGGCAGCTGGACATGTTGAGCCACATCATGCCGAAGACTTGGTAGAGTGGATGACCAAGCCCTCCTCCTCCTCCTCATCCTCTCTCACCCAGGCTCAGGGTACTGGAAAAGCAGCTGCCAAAGCGTCGTCTTCCCTGGTATCAATGTCAGACAAATCATCAGTCACTCCTTCCCTAGACCCACCATGTCCTCCTCCTGAGGAGTCCCCCGAACTGTTTCAGCACAGTGTTGGGTACATGCTCCAGGAGGATGCCCAGCGTTTCGAAGGGTCTGATGATGAAACCCAGCTAGAGGAAGGCAGTAGCGTGAGAGCAGACAGAGGGGATGCTCAAGAAGGACACCAATCTGGCAGTCATGTTCCAGCAGCTGCAGCATACTGCCAGATTGGCTCCAGTGATGAGGAGGGAGGGGATGATGAGGTCACTGACTCCACGTGGGTGCCTAATAGGAGAGAGGAGGAGGAGGAGGATGAGGAGGAGGCACATCTCCAACGAGGCAGGATGCCCTTTGGTGGCCAGCGTAAGGGCAGTACACCGACGGAATCACACCGCAGAGCTCCGCCTGTGCAGGGCGCAGCCTCTGCCCGTCATTCAAAAAGTTCCTTGGTGTGGGCCTTTTTTGAGGCTAGTGCATCAGATCGCACAGCTGCTGTTTGCAACATATGTCTCAAGCGTATATCGCGTGGCCAAAACATCAGCCGCTTGGGTACCACATGCCTGACCAGACATATGTTGACCTGCCATGCAGCTCGTTGGCAAGCCTACCTCAAAGACCCACACCAAAGAACAAAGCGGACCTCTCCTTGCACCGCATCAGCTGGGATCTCCAACCCCACTATAACTTCAGTCCTCTCTGAAACATGCACTGAGAGGAATGAAGGTGTAGAATTAGGTGTGTCACAGCCAAGTACTTGCGCCCACTCTGCTAGCAGTACACCGACGTCCGATTCTAGCAGGCAAATTTCCCTGCCCCAGCTGCTGGACCGTCGAAAGAAGTTCACTCCCAGCCATCCACATGCCCAGCGGTTGAATGCTAGCTTGGCTAAATTGCTAGCGCTTCAACTGCTGCCTTTTCAGTTGGTAGACTCGGCCCCCTTCCGTGAGTTTGTGCAATGTGCAGTTCCTCAGTGGCAGGTTCCCAAACGCCACTTTTTCTCACGGAAGGCTATTCCGGCTCTCTACCGGCATGTGGAAGGCAATGTCTTGGCCTCGCTGGACAGGGCGGTCAGCGGTAAGGTGCATATTACCGCTGACTCATGGTCCAGCAGGCATGGACAGGGACGTTACCTTTCTTTCACGGCCCATTGGGTCACTCTTTTGGCAGCTGGGAAGGATTCAGGACAAGGTGCAGTAGTGTTGGAGGTTGTCCCACCGCCACGCCTCCAAAATGCTACTACTGGTTGTGACACACCTCTCTCCTCCACCCCCTCCTCTTCTTCTTCCTCCATGGCCTCTTCCTGTGGTTTGTCCTATGAACCAGCGGTGCTCCGTAGCCGTTCACGGGGCTACGCAAGTACGCAGGCAAAAAGATGCCATGCCGTGCTTGCGCTGGTGTGTTTGGGGGACAGAAGCCACACTGGGGCAGAGGTCCTGTCTGCTCTGCAGGGCCAGGCCGAGAGGTGGTTGACGCCACGCCAGCTTAAGCCAGGAATGGTGGTTTGCGACAATGGCACCAACCTCCTCTCCGCCCTCCGACAGGGACAACTGACCCATGTGCCCTGTGTGGCTCACGTCCTTAACCTGGTGGTGCAGCGCTTCTTGGGCAGGTACCCGGGCTTACAGGATGTCCTGAGGCAGGCCAGGAAAGTCTGTGTGCATTTCCGCAGATCTTATAATGCCAGTGCTCGCCTGGCTGAGCTGCAAAAGGAGTTGAACCTGCCCAAGAACCGCCTTATATGTGACATGCCCACCAGGTGGAACTCAACGTTGGCCATGCTGCAGCGGCTGCACACGCAGCAGAGGGCCATCAATGAGTACCTGTGCGACTACGGCACCAGGACAGGGTCAGGGGAGCTTGGTTTTTTTTCTCCACGCCAGTGGGGCATGATCAGGGATGCATGCACTGTCCTGGCACCATTTGAGGAGGCCACGAGGATGGTGAGCAGTGACAGTGCATGCATCAGTGACACTGTACCTCTTGTCCACCTGTTGGAGCACACGCTGCGTGGAATAATGGACAGGGCACTTGAGGCAGAACAGAGGCAGGAAGAGGAGGACTTCCTTGCCTCTCAAGGCCCCCTTTACCCAGACAGTGTTCCTTCTGTCCCACCCATCGCACAGGAAGAGGAGGAGGAGGAGGAGGAGGAGGAGGAGGAGGAGGATTGTGTCAGCATGGAGGTGGAGGCTGGCACTCAGCATCATCAGCAGCAGTCTTTTAGGGATGATTTACAGTCCCAAGAAACCAGTGGACTTGTACGTGGCTGGGAGGAGGTGGCTGCGGATCATGTCGTCCTTAGTGACCCAGAGGACTCCGGAGCGAATGCCTCAGCAAACCTACGCTGCATGGCCTCCCTGATCCTGCAAAGTCTGCGGAAGGATCCTCGTATTCTTCGGATCAAGGAGAGGGACCATTACTGGCTGGCCACTCTCCTTGATCCACGGTACAAGGGTAAGGTTGCGGACCTTATGTTACCGTCGCAGAGGGAGCAGAGGATGAGACAACTCCGGGAGGCCTTGCAGAAAGGTCTGTGCAACGCGTTCCCAGAGACTGGGAGGTTGCAAACTCCTGGTCCTGGACAACGAGTTGCTGAGGCTTCGGCCAGTCAAAGAAGGAGCGGTGGGGAAGGTGGCCGTCTGACCGATGCGTTCAGACAATTCTTTAGTCCGCAGCCCCAAAGTATGATCGGTTCCAGCAACCATCGCCAGCGTCTGATAAACATGGTGCAGGAATATCTAGGGGCAAGGTCAGACTTGGACACCTTCCCCACCGAAAATCCTCTGGCTTACTGGGTCTTGAGGATGGATCACTGGCCAGAGCTTGCACAGTATGCAATTGAGCTACTGGCCTGTCCTGCATCCAGCGTTCTTTCGGAACGCACATTCAGTGCTGCTGGAGGATTTGTCACGGATCACAGGGTGCGCCTGTCCACCGACTCGGTTGATCGACTGACTTTCATCAAGATGAACCAGTCTTGGATCACCACCAGCTACCACACACCTGATGCTGATATAACAGACTAATTGATTTTAACATGTCACATCCCTTCAAGACTGATGCTGATGCTGAGTGCCTGTGCTGTTATGTTGACTGGCTATCCTCCTCCTCCGAGTCCTCAATGATACGATTGATGATGATAGCTTGTAAGATCATTTTTGTTTATGGGTGCCGCCACCAGTGCCTAACGCCCAATTTTTCAGCCCCTGTTTAACAGGGGCGTGTAATTACAATTTTTGAAGCAATACTTTGCAACAGGGCTCATTGCTGTGCTCCAAGTACAGTATCTGTGAGGGGTTGCAGTGTTGTGCCACCAGTGCCTAAGGCCCAATTTTTCAGCCCCTGTTCAACAGGGGCATGTAATTACAATTCTTGATCTAATAATTCACAGCAGGGCCCATTGCTGCACCCACCAAGAGTAACTGTCAGGGCTTACAGTGTTGTGGCACCAGCACCACCATCAAAGGCCCAATTTTTACTACCACTGTTCAACAATTATATGTAATTAAAATTCCTGATATAATAGTTGACAGCAGGGCGTTCCAGCACCAACCAAGAGTAACTGTGAGTGCTTACAGTGTTGTGCCAACACCAACAACTAAGGGGCCTATTTCTGCAGAGTATATACGGCAGGTCCCTACTTTCAAACATCCAACTTACAAACGACTCCTACTTGCAAACGCAAGAAGACAACAGGAAGTGAGAGGAAATCTACCACTAGGAAGGAAAATTCTCTCCTGTAAGAATAAATATGGGAGAAAGGTGTCTCCTCTGTACTGATGCTTTATCAGCAATCCTTGTTTCAAGAAAAACACCACATTTCAAAAACAGTTGTCATTGGGACGGAAAGTGAGGTGAAATGTTCTGAACAGGGGCACAGACAGCAAAACAAATGTTACAGGGGTGATAACCCTTACCTATGTTTTCCAAAAAGTTTAAAAATAGATTTTTGGTCTGGAGCTACACTTCAACAATGTACCTGTTCAAAATTACAAACAGACTCTACATAAGAACAAACCTACAGTCCCTGTCTTGTATGCACCGCCTGTATAGGGCTGTTCAGAGTATATAGGGCCTTTTTTATTTTATGTGCGGGGTTCCCCTTAATATCCATACAAGACCCAAAGGGGCTGGTAATGGGCTGGGGTAGGGGGGGGGGTCATGGGGTAGCTATGCCATTTTTCTTAAAGAATTTCATCCATATTACCGGGACCAGACATTACATTAAAGCCGCAAGCAGTTTTAAATGGCTTTTTTTTCCTTTAGAAGTGTCATTTTGTGCAGGGACAGTTCTAAACACGGGAAACACGTGGCACTTCACAGGCATACTTTAGACACCCCCCAGGTACGATATTTAAAGGAATATTTGACTTTTTTTTTTTCACTTTATGCATCATTAAAATGACTGCTCCCGAAAAACGACCGTTTTTAAAACTTATTTTTGCATTGATACATGTCCCCTGGTGCAGAACCCGGGTTCCCAAACCCTTTTTAGGACAATAACATGCATAATAGTTGTTATAATTAGCACTTTAGAATTCGAACGTTCGCATCCATTGTATTTAATAGGGTTCTAATGTTCGTTCGAACTTTCGGTCCGTTCGCGGGTTCTGGTGCGAACCGAACCCGGGGGTGTTCGGCTCATCACTACTGGAGGCACACAACACCCACTAACTCCTGCAGATGCCTGAGAAAAGAACACACTGTAGAACACACTGTCCCTGCCTATGTAGCTCTTTCCCTGTAGTGCAGTGAATTGTGGGCCGTTCGCGTCACTCGAATTTGGTGCGAACGGCCCATAACGTTCGATCTTCGTCGAAAGATCGAACAGCCGATGTTCGACTCGAAGACGAAGCTCATCCCTAATTCTGAGTAACCGACTGAAGACAAGCAATTCGATTCGAAAGTCAGAGTGAAATCAGAACCCCTGATCTACGTACTTGTTCCAGGTGAGGGTCTCAAAAAGTACCGAAGACATTTGAATAGCATAGCAGCCAGGAAACTAATATTTTCAAAAGGAGAGGTAAACAATGACAGCCTACATATTCTCTCACACGTTTTCTTTTAGCCACATAGCTCTTCACCATGTAATTTTGAACCTAATTGATCATAGGTTGACAAGAGAGCTTTAGGTTCACGTTAGGTTTTGTGGCAGATTTTGCCTTTGAAGGATTTATTGTCATTGTGCTCACAGCACGATAATTGGCAGTGTATCCGCAAGCAGCATTATCCAACGAAATACCGTATAAGAGCATCAGTAGATTCCGCTCTGTGGTCATTAACTCCTTCAGCCTAGTTTCATAAAAATATTAAAGTTAAAGTCCGTATAAAGCCTAATGCCACGTACACACAATCGTTTTTAATGTCATTTTCAAAAAACAACGTTTTTCTCGACGTGATTTTTCTTGTTTCCTCTCAAGCCTGTCTTGCATACACACGTTCATTAAAAAAAACGCTTGAGCAAAGCGCAGTGACGTACAACACGTACGATGGCACTATAAAGGGGAAGTTCCGTTCGAATGGCGCCACCCTTCATGTTAGTAAACTTTGTTGAGCGACGATTCGCACTTTTCAGCCTTGTGCTTTTCAGTCCGTTACAGCGTGACGAATGTGCTTTCTCCATTACGAACGCTAGTTTTACCAGAACGAGCGCTCCCGTCTCATACTTGATTCTGAGCATGCGTGTTTTTTTTCCCCTCGTAAAAGCATACACACTACCGTTTTTCACGTCGTTAAAAAAAACGACGTGAAAAAATAGAGCAGGTTCTCATTTTTTTTAGGCCATTTTTCACGTCGTAAAAAATGCTCTGGAGCCTACACACGATCGTTTTTAATGCCCAATTTAAAAAATGGCATTTTTAACGTCGTGAAAAACGGTTGTGTGTATGCGGCATCAGGCTTCATTCACACAGGCGTTGTGGCCCATATAGCATGAATAAGAAGCTAGTATCTGCATTCAAGGCAGTGGCGGCCCATTCATAAGGGGTGCACAGGCGCCGCCCCCCATGTCCATACATCCGGCCCCCTAATCTATATGCAGAGTGCCGGATGCATGGATTCCAATGGGTGGGGGGGTTTTCGAAGCATGTGATTAGAGCCAGAGGCTCTAATAGGGTAGGGATTGTTTTGCTTTCACATCCTGTTGCCACAGTGAGAGGCAATCTATCCAAAATTTCCACCACAAATGTCCCAATTGAAAGATTTGAGTATGCTAGCGCAGACTTCTGGGAAAATCAATGAGCCAATCACATAGGCAGGGAATTTTATTTTTGGAGGTGTTCTGTACACCAGTGGTGTACAGAAGAGTTCCGGGTTGCCATATTGCATTGAATTTTACAAAAAATTACAGTGTTACAGATTGAAAAGGAAAAGTAATTTTCAATAACATTAACCGATTGCCGACCGCTGCACGACTATATACGTCGGCAGAATGGCTCAGCTGCGCATATGGACGTACCCGTACGTCCCCTTTAAGACACGCCCCCCCCTGCGAGCTCCGTGAGTGTGACCGCGGGTCCCGCGGACTCGATGTCTGCAATCGTGTCATAGAGCAGCAGAACGGGGTGGGGGGGGGGGGGGATGCCTGTGTTAACAAGCCATCTCCCTGTTCTGCCTAGTGACAGGACACTGATCGCCTGCTCCCTGTCATCGGAAGCATCGATCAGTGTCATGTCACATGTAGCCCATTCCCCCACAGTTAGAATCACTCCCTAGGACACACTTAACCCCTTTCCCGCCCCCTACTGGTTAACCCCTTCATTGCCGGTGTCATTTACACAGCAATCAGTACATTTTTATAGCACTGATCGCTGTATAAATGACAATGGTCGCAAAATAGCGTCAAAATTGTCCGATGTGTGATATTTATTATAGCAAAAAGTAAAAAATATTGCTTTTTTTTCAAAATTTTCACTCTTTTTTTGTTTATAGCGCAAAAAATAAAAACCGAAAAGGTGATCAAATACCACCAAAAGAAAGCTCTATTTGTGGGAAAAAAATGACATCAATTTTGTTTGGGAGCCACGTCGCACGACCGCGCAATTGTCAGTTAAAGCGACGCAGTGCCGAATCGCAAAAAATGGCCCGGTCTTTGGGCAGCCAAATCCTCCGGGGCTGAAGTGGTTAAAGAGGAGCTTCAGTCTCCCCCCAAATTAATTAAACGTCAGCAGTAGGGATGAGCTTCGTGTTCGAGTCAAACTCATGTTGCGAACATTATGGGCCGTTTGCGCCAAATTCGAGTCGCGCGTCACGGCCTATAATTCACTGCGGCATCGCTTTACATTGCTGGCTGATGATTGGCCAAGCATGCACTATGACCCGCATGCGTGGCCAATCACAGCGCGGGGGTGGCTTTGGCCAATTATGGCTCAGGGGGGTTTAGTACACACCCTGCACTATATAAGGCCGCCGGCTTGGCGGCCTTGTGTAGTGTGTTGGAGTTGTTAAAAGAGAGAGATATCAGAGAGAGACAGTGTCATTTATATTGACTTAGATAGAGCAGGCAGGCGAGTCAGTTAGCTGCAGTTACAGTGTGTAGAGGATATGTATGCATCCTAGGTGTTGTATATATATTTATACACTGTATTAAGTTTAGCTAGATCCGTTCCTGTTATTCTCTTTACTGTGACAGGCAGGCAGGTGATTGTGCTAGCTGCAGTCAGTGTTTCACTTAGTGTACTGTGTGCTTTGCATAGCGTTCACCTAAAGCTTACCTGAATACAGTTAGTGAGTGACCATTATAGTGGTGGTCTCATAATAAAACCACAAGCAGAGAGCTGCAAGTATTTTCAGTTAGTGTACTACTGTGTCCTCTGCACAGTTTTCACCTAAAACTAACTGAAGACAATTGCTGCTTTTCCCATACGAATACCACAGCAGGCAGTTGATTCTGATAGCTGCATTATCAGTACAGATAGACAAGGAGAGGCAGACAGTCACGAGGCAATAAAAGAGGGCAAGTAGGCTCTGTGTCTAGAGGCAACAGTGCTGGTCATGGACACGGTGCATCCTCATCAGCACGTGGCCGTGGGACACGCTTGTCCTTCTTTTCGGCAGCTGGCCATGTTGAGCCGCAACATGCCCAAGACTTGGTAGAGTGGATGACCAAGCTGTCCTCCTCCTCCTCATCTTCTCTCACCCAGGCTCAGGGTACTTTGTCTGGCAAAGCAGCTGCCAAAGCAGCCTCTTTCCTCGGCTCAATGGCATCAGTCACTCCTTTCCTAGCCCCGCCATGTCCTCCTGAGGTGTCCCCCAAACTGTTTGATCACAGTGTTGGGTACATGCTCCAGGAGGATGCCCAGCGTTTTGAAGGCTCCGATGATGGAACCCAGCTGGAGGAAGGCAATAAAGTGAGCCCAGAGAGAGGGGGTAGTAACGTGAGCCCAGAGAGAGGGGGTGCCCAACAAGGACAGCTATCTGTCAGTCATGCTCCCCCAACTGCAGCATATTGCCAGATTTGCTCCAGTGAGGAGAGAGGGAATAATGAGGTCACTGATTCCACGTGGGTGCCTAATAGGAGAGAGGAGGAGGAGGAGGCACATCTCCAACGAGGCAGGATGCCCTCCAGGGGCCAGCTTAAGGGCAACACACCAACTGCATCACACCGCAGAGCTCCGCATGTGCAGGGCGCTGCTGTCTCTGCGTGTTATTCCAAAAGTTCTTTGGTGTGGGCCTTTTTTCAGACGTGTGCAGCAGATAGCACCATTGCCATTTGCAACATATGTCTAAAGCGTATCTCGCGTGGCCAAAACATCAGCCGCTTGGGCAACACGTGCTTGACCAGACATATGTCGACCTGCCATGCAGTCCGTTGGCAAGCGTACCTAAAAGACCCACACCAAAGAACAAAGCGGACCTCTCCTTGCTCCTCATCAGCTGGGATCTCCAACCCCACTATACCTTCAGTCCTCTCTGAAACCTGCACTGAGAGGAATGAAGGTGTAGAATTAGGTGTGTCACAGCCAAGTACTTGCGGGCAATCTGCTATCGGTACACCAACGTCCGATTGTACCAGGCAAATCTCCCTGCCCCAGCTACTGCACCACCGATAGAAGTTCGCTCCCAGCCATCCACATGCCCAGCGGTTGAATGCTAGCTTGGCTAAATTGCTAGCACTTCAACTGCTGCCTTTTCAGTTGGTAGACTCTGCCCCCTTCCGTGAGTTTGTGGAATGTGCGGCTCCTCAGTGGCAGGTTCCCAAATGCCACTTTTTCTCAACGGAAGACGATTCCGGCTCTCTACCGGCATGTGGAAGGCAATGTCTTGGCCTCGCTGGACAGGGCGGTCAGCAGTAAGGTGCATATTACCGCTGACTCATGGTCCAGCCAGCAGGCATGGACAGGGATGTTACCTATCTTTCACGGCGCATTGGGTGACTCTGCTGGCAGCTGGGAAGGATGCAGGACAAGGTGCAGTAGTGTTGGAGGTTGTTCCGCCACCGCGCCTCCAAAATGCTACTACTGGTGATTCTGACACACCTCTCTCCTCCACCCTCTCCTCTTCTTCCTCCATGTCCTCTTCCTGTGCTTTGTCCTCGGAACCTGCTCCGTAGGCATTCAAGGGACTACGCAAATACGCAGGCAAAAAGATGCCATGCGGTGCTTGAGCTGGTGAGCTTGGGGGACAGGAGCCACACTGGGGCAGAGATTCTGTCAGCTCTGCAGGGGCAGGCTCAGAGGTGGTTGACGCCACGCCAGCTTAAGCCAGGAATGGTGGTTTCCGACAATGGCACCAACCTCCTCTCCGCCCTCCGACAGGGACAGCTGACCCATGTGCCCTGTTTGGCTCACGTCCTTAACTTGGTGGTGCAGCAGTTCTTGGGCAGGTACTCAGGCTTACAGGAGGTCCTGAAGCAGGCCAGGAAACTCTGTGGGCATTTCCGCCAGTCATATAATGCAAGTGCTCGGCTGGCTGAGCTGCAAAAGGATTACAACCTGCCCAAGAACCGCCTAATCTGTGACATGCCCACCAGGTGGAACTCTACGTTGGCCATGCTGCAGCGGCTGCACACACAGCAGTGGGACATCAATGAGTATCTTTTGCAATATGGCACCAGGACAGGGTCAGAGGAGCTTGGATTTTTTCCCCACGCCAGTGGGCCATGATCAGGGATGCATGCACTGTCCTGTCACCATTTGAGGAGGCCACGAGGATGGTGAGCAGTGACAGTGCATGCATCAGTGACACTGTCCCTCTTGTCCACCTGTTGAAACACACGCTGCATGGAATAATGGACAGGGCACTTTAGGCAGAACAGAGGCAGGAAGAGGAGGACTTCCTTACCTCTCAAGGCCCCCTTTATCCAGACAGTGTTCCGGCTGGCACGGCTATCACACAGGAAGAGGACGAGGAGGAGGAGGATTATTGTGTCAGCATGGAGGTGGAGCCTAGCACTCAGCATCAGCAGCAGTCTTCAAGGGATCAATTACAGTCCCAAGACACCCATGGACTTGTACGTGGCTGGGAGGAGGTGGCTGCGGATCATGTCGTCCTCAGTGACCCAGAGGACTCCGCACCAAATGCCTCAGCAAACCTACGCTGCATGGCCTCCCTGATCCTGCAAAGCCTGCGGAAGGATCCTCATATTCATGCGATCAAGGAGAGGGATCATTACTGGCTGGCAACCCTCCTTGATCCACATTACAAGGGAAAGATTGTGGACCTTATCTTGCCGTCGCAGAGGGAGCAGAGGATGAAGCATCTTCGGGAGGCCCTGCAGAAAGGTCTGTGCAACGCGTTCCCAGAGACTGGGAGGTTACAAATTCCTGGTCTTGGACAATGTGTTGCTGAGGCTTCAGTCAGTCAAAGAAGGAGCGGTGGAGAAGGTGGCCGTCTGACCGATGCGTTCAGACAATTTTTTTAGTGCGCAGCCCCAAGGTATGATCGATTCCAGCAACCATCGCCAGCGTCTGGTTTACATGGTGCAGGAATACCTAGGGGCAAGATCAGACTTGGACACCTTTCCCACCGAAAATCCTCTGGGTTACTGGGTCTTGAGGATGGATCACTGGCCAGAGCTTGCACAGTATGCAATTGAGCTACTGGCCTGTCCTGCATCCAGCGTTCTTTCAGAACGCACATTCAGTGCTGCTGGAGGCTTTGTAACCGATCACAGGGTGCGCCTGTCCACCGACTCGGTCGATCGACTGACCTTCATAAAAATGAATCAGTCTTGGATCACCACCAGCTACCAAGCACCTGATGCTGATGTAACCGAGTAATTTTTTTTTGAAATGTCAGAAACCTTCAAGACTGCCTATGCTGATGCTGAGTGACTATCCTGTTATGCTGAGTGACTATCCTCTTCCTCCACAATGATCATGCTGATAGCTTGAAAGAACATTTTTGGTTCTGGGCACCGCCACCAGTGGCTAAGGCCCAATTTTTCAGCCCCTGTTTAACAGGGGCGCGTAATTAAAATTTTTGATGCAATACTTTGCAGTAGGGCTCATTGCTGCGCTCCAAGTACAGTATCTGTGAGGGGTAGCAGTGTTGTAGCACCAGTGCCTAAGGCCCAATTTTTCTGCCCCTGTTCAACAGGGGCATGTAATTACAATTCTTGATCTAATAATTCACAGCAGGGCCCATTCCATTTTTCTCAATGATTTTCATACATATTGCCGGGACCAGACATTACATTAACCACTTGTCTACCGCCCACCATCAAATGACGGTGGGCGGAAGACTCTCTCGTTCTGACAGGACGTCATATGACGCCCTGTCTTTAAAAGCAGCTGGGGGCGCGCACCCTATGCACGTGCCCGGCGGCCACGATGGCCGCCGGGCTACCGCGATTGCCCAGTAACCGATCAGGAAAGTGAATCTGTGTGTGTAAACACACAGATCCACGTCCTGTCAGGGAGGGGAGACCGATGGTGTGTCCCTTGTACATAGGGACAACCATCGGTCACCTAACCCAGTCAGTCCCCTCCCCCCACAGTTAGAACACATCTAGGAAACACATTTAACCCCTTCCTCGCCGCCTAGTGTTAACCCCTTCCCTGCCAGTCACATTTATACAGTAATCAATGCATTTTTATAGCAGGGATCGCTGTATAAATGTGAATGGTCCCAAAAATGTGTCAAAAGTGTCCGATCTGTCCGCCGCAATATCGCAGTCACAATAAAAATCGCAGATCGCTGCCATTACTAGTAAAAGAAAAAAAAATGCTATAAATCTATCCCCTATGTTGTAGACGCTATAACTTTTGCGCAAACCAATCAATATACGCTTATTGCGATTTTTTTTTACCAAAAATATGTAGAAGAATACGTATCGGCCTAAACTGAGGAAAATTGATTTTTTTTTTTTAAATGGATATTTATTATAGCAAAAAAAAAAAATATTGTTTTTTTTTCAAACTGGACGCTCTTCTTTTGTCTATAGCGCAAAAAATAAAAACCGCAGAGGTGATCAAATATCACCAAAAGAAAGCTCTATTTGTGGGAAAAAACGGACGCAAATTTCGTTTGGGAGCCACGTCGCACGACCGCGCAATTGTCATTCAAAGTGTGACAGCGCTGAAAGCTGAAAAATGGCTTGGGCAGGAAGGGGGTTTTCGTGCCCTGTAGGCAGCTGGTTAAAGCCGCAAGCAGTTTTAAATGACTTTTTTTCCTTTAGAAATGTCATTTTGTGCAGGGACAGTTCTAAACACGGGAAACACGTGCCACTTCACAGGCATACTTTAGACTCTCCCCATGTACGTTATTTAAAGGAATATTTCACTTTTTTTTTTTTCACTTTAAGCATCATTAAAATCACTGCTCCCGAAAAAACAGCCGTTTTTAAAACTTATTTTTGCATTGATACATGTCCCCTGGGGCAGGACCCGGGCCCCCAAACCCTTTTTAGGACAATAACTTGCATATTAGCCGTTATAATTAGCACTTTTGATTTCGAACGTTCGAGTCCATTCTATTTAATAGGGTTCTAAAGTTTGCGCAAACTTTCGGTCTGGTGCGAACCGAACCAGGGGGGGGTTCGACTCATCCCTAGTCAGCAGCTCTGAATACTGTAGCTGCTGACTTTTAATATAAGGACACTTATCTGTCCAGGGATCCAACATTGTCCTCACTTGAGCTGATTCTTTAATGGGCTTTGGGTCCAGGAGTCGGCATTTTGACTAAGGGAAACTGGCAGTGAAGCCTTGCAGCTTCACAGCCGGCTTCCCACTGCACATGCAGGAGCCACGCTGCATTTTGTGACTGGTCCCGCAGTCTTCTGGGACCTGATATGTGTCCCTGAAAGCTGTGGCTAAAGAGGGGGGGGGTGAATTTCCACTCTTATCTGAGCAGAAGTGGGTTTGGGTACCTGTCAAAACCAGGTACCTGCTCCCCCTCAAAGAACGTGCCAAATGTGGCATAAGAGGGGAGGGAGGAGGCCAGCAATTGGAACTTCCCTTTAAACTTCAAAATGGCTTAGGCAGCAATTGTATATGCTATATTTTTCATAAAAGCCGAGATATTCTTTAATTTAAGTCTTTAAAGACACTGCAACATTTTTGCTCGTAAATAAATGGGCTGTTAGCACATAACATATAGAGGACTGCAGGAAGATAGTGTCATGTCCTATGTGGGTTTTTAGCATTAGCAGGAGCTCATAATTTAGACATCTCCTGCAATAGGAATTAAAGTTTTGGTGTGATACTGCCCATGGGTTAAAGTGTTTCTAAAGGCTGAAGTTTTTTTACCTTAATGTATTCTATTCATGAAGGTAAAAAAAAACATCTGTATCCAGCTCCCCTGAAGCTCCCCTTTATACTTACTTGAGCCCCATTATGATCCAGCATTGTGCATGAGAGTAGTGGCTCTCTCTTCTCTGTCCCTCTTCACAGGGCAGATCCATAGCAGTGGGGGCAACTGGCTCCTGCTGCTGACAAGCTCTGTGATGAGGGAGTGGGGGGGCGTGGCCATGCCCCTCTGTCTGTGTCCATGGAAGCAGCAGCAGTGCTCGGGAGCGAGCCCGCACAAGTGCCCCCATAGGAAGCGGTTTCCTATGGGGGCGCTGGATAAAGAGGAAGAGCCAGGAGTGCCGGTGGGGCTACTCTGTGCAAAACCGTAGCACAGAGCAGGTAAGTATAACATGTTTGTTATTTTTGCAAAAAAAAATACCTGCAGAAACATATTTAATACTTGCAGAGGGATACAGACACTGCAGCTTTCCTCATTGGAACGCTGAGAGTGCAGCAGGTGATTATAATGAATCAGTCTCTCCCATTCAAAATCATTCTGCAAAGGACATTGTTAAACAGCTGTTTCTTCACAGCAGAGAAGGAATCTGAAATAAGGTTTGTGAAAATCCTTGTGATGTACATTATATGTAACAACAGTGCAGTTAAAATTCAAGGCCTTACTTGCATTGCATTAATGCTTCAATGTTGTTGAATGGTTCCCACTGTAGACAATTACTGAACCGTTGAACTATAAGATACCAAGTTAACAAACATCTCATAACAGCGTGCACCATTGTGTGTATACATAGATGATGTGACTATTAAATAGCTTTCTATTGCTCATCTTCCAAACCAAAAGTACAGTTTGCTCTAGCCTGTGTGCTGTGGATGCTGTATACACTCTGTGCTGTGTTCAGTTTATGCAGTGTATTTTCTGTGCTGTGAATGCTGTGTGGGCTCTGCATCTTCTATGCTTTGTGTTGAGTGTTAGTGGCCAGACTTGCTAATCTTCAATAAAATTACTTAGTTTGCAAAAAATCGGGGATTTTTACAACTGTCTGTAAATATCGGGCTAATAATTTGTCAGGCTGTATTGAATTTTTGAGTATAAACCAGGCAAATTACTTGTTACGGGTATTGTCAGTGTTTCCATATTGTGTTTATACTGTTTAAATATCAAGTGTCTTCGTTTTCAGATTGCCAGTAAAAAATGTTCTCTATCAGTAAATGTTTCATGTTTTGTCAGTAAAAAATGCTGTGGGAGGTTGGCAACACTGGTAGTGGCATGCCTATTTGCTCACCATGCTGCAGACTAAGGCCCTTTAACTGCATTTCCCACAACTCCCTGGTGTCCTGGGCATGGCTACGGCAACGGCTCAGAGAGTCCGCACCTTACAAGCAAGAGGTAGCGGAGCAAGTGATCTACAGCCAGGTGGGAGGCCCTTCACTGTCAGAACAAGTATGTGGGCAACCAGGCCAGAGGCTAAGGCAGCTTCTCCCAAAGATCCAGCTACTGTGGGGAGCCGCACATCGATTGCTACTGGAGTACTCCGGTTCCAGTGGGTTGACCGCTTTTCATTGGGTCTTGGATCCCTCCAGCTTTTCACCTGTGTTAACAGAACTACTTTGGACTTCACTGAGAGGGATGCTTTTTATGAGCATAATAAGTAGCTATACAGTATGTGTTTTCAACTTTGACTGGAGTAGTAATTCTCAGCTACACCCTGTTGTTGTTTTGTTGTTATTTTACAGGCTATGCTATAAGCCTGTTATCCTAATTAAATCTGACTATTCACTGCTCAAATTTCAGCTGATTCCTGCTTGCTTGGATGAGATTCGTGCGATGCATGGTTTTGCTAACATACTATATTTTAAAAAAGTAGATTGCTCAATTTATGTTAAAGGAGCCTGTAGGAAAATTGTTGTCCAATCAGATGCAGTCACTGTTTAGCTGTCAGAATACAATAGCCAATCAGAGGGAATCTTTCAATCCACACTGTTAGTGTGGATGGAGAAAGCTGTTAGATTACTTTTGTTCAGCCTGCAGGCTGAACCAATGGCATAGCGTGGGGGGAGAAATTGGTCCTGCACCATCCAAGTGTGCTGTGTCTGATTCCCCAGCCGACTGCATACTTACATTCAGGGCAGCTATGGGGGGGGGGGGGCAGCCAATACACCCGTAGGAGGCCTGGTATCCTAAGGGGCCCGGCTATCCAGACCATAAGTTCTGTCGCTGTCAAAATATTGGTTGCTAGGACCGCCTGGCTTCTAGCGACCAGTCACATAATGCAGAGGCCTCAACATTTAGAGTAGAGGAGGATGTAACTTCTTCCTCCTCCTAGTGCTGGACACTTGCAGCACAATTTCTTGTTATCTGGGATGCTGTGTGTGCTGAGCTGAGGAATTTGAGCCTGTTATGCAGGGATTTGTAGTGTCATAGAGAGTCTCTCCTCTCTCTTTCTCTCTCTCTCTGCTCACTCTTCCTCCTCTCTCTATCTCTTCCCTCTCTCTCTCTCACCCTGCTCTCTCTCTCTTAGTATATATGTAGGTGTGTGTGTGTTTATATATATATATTGTGATGGGGTTAGCTCGGCAGCGGGTGTGTGTGACCCCCGGGATGGGCTCCCCACACAAAAACAGGCCCAGCAAACGGAGGTTGTGGTTTTCAAAATCAAAAAGGTGCGGTTTATTTTCTATTTACAGTGACAAAACACAGCAAAGCAAAAGAAACATAAATAAAAATAAATCCTGGTCAACTTGACCTCTGAGTAAACATACAGGTTTCCTAACTAACAACTGGGATCAGCCTAGTGCTGTCCTAGTCCCTAAGTCCCTGGTTTTAAATGTCCAAGCAAATAGCCACACAGGCTTTGTCTCACCGCACAGGGGTTCACTCTCCCTAGACAGTCCACACAGGTCTGGTTCCAGGCATGAGCAAACACCTAATGAATCTGGGAGTTCTTATAGAGGCCTAAATGAGCTGACAAGCTTCAGCTGGTCTCATCAACTCCCTGTCTGCACGACGCCCCACACTCTCCCTAGAGGTATGAGTCATCCATGAGCCCACTAGCCTCAGCTGGGCTTATACAACTCTCCACCTAGTTGTATAAGTCGGCGTAAAGCCTGAATCTGGGCGAAATATATCTACCCCCCTGGATGCAACCAGGTGACTTTACCTTCCTGCTGTCACAATATATATATATGTAGCGGGGTCTCCGTTGAGGCCCCATGGACTACGTTACCCAGAACCCCGTTTGGCACACAGGGTGCATTGGGCTGCCGCAGAGACTCATGGGTGGGGTATAAAAGGGGAGGGCGAGGCTAAACCCAGCCTCTTTGGACACTGCGCGGCTGGCAAGAGGACTTCCTGAGCAGACCTGCTGCGAGTGCAAGGCCCGAGGCCTGGGCCTTGCGCACTTCTAGAGAGCCTTCCACCTCGCTGCAGAGCCTGTGCGGCTACAGACATCTACCTGCTTCAGGGACGTCAGTGAACCGAAGATCAGGCGGTGGCAGATCCTGTGTGTGTGGACACAGCGGTGGGAGTCCCGGACTAGGATCCAGTCCGGAGGAGTGAGAGAGCACCTGCTCACAACTGTAACCGAGTACTTTATTAGGCCTATAGACTGTCTTGGCCCATCGGGTTATATTATCCTTTTTTCCTGTCAGGAGACTAGTTGTGGGACTGAGTTACATAGTCTCTGGGGAGTTGCTTACATTGCCTCAGGCCATTATTGGATTACAAATATTGTTCCTGTATGTGCACCACCGATCATCCTGCATGCGAAGATTCCTTGCCTAAAAGACTGAGCTTTAACTGAGTCAGGCCTGAATGGGAGTTGATAGTATTGCTGGGCGCCATATTGCTAACGGGACTTTAGCTAAATGTTAGTGTGAGATAGAACTGTTTGGGCACTAAAGTTAACCAGTGTTAGTATTACTGCAGGGCTCTGCATGCATGTGTTATATGTGATATTGATCGTTAATTCCTTTATTCACAAGTAAACCCCTTTTACAATTGATTAACCTGGTATTGGAGTCCATTAATCTATCTTATCACTGCTAGACAAGTATTGGGGGATTGTACATGAACTGGTATAGAGCTATACAAAAACACCACCCCTAGACTAGCTGTGCCAGAGAAGGGTTGAGTAGATTGCCGGGGGTTGGCTGTGCTGTGTACAGGGCCCAAAAAGCAAACCAGCGGCTCCCTTAGTTTGGGGGTATCGCTACACGTGGGGGCATCGGTCCGGGATCCTGTATATGGCAAGCAGACACGCCAAAAGTACCAGCATGGACCCGCTAGAAGTGAAAGCGTGGTGCGCAGCAGCCAAGACAAACCCAGACACGTCAGTGGTCATTAGTCTCCCGGGAGAAGAATGGTCAGTGAGCGCGGCAGAGCGACTTGCAGTGTCACTATCCCCAAATAATACACCATGGGTGATAGACCTGAAATCAGCCCCAGACACCTCGTTTCAGTATGCACTTATAGAGTGGATGGATGGAATGCCGGGGAACTTTAAAGGCCAAAGTGCGCAGACGCTGGATAACAAAACTTACAGTTTGGCGCACGCAATAACTGTGAAGACAGAGTAATCCTCGCCATCCCCAATGGGATTGCCGCCAGGGATACCCCATGCAGCAGAGAGGCAGAGAAGGATGACACCTCCGGTGGCACCCATTACAGCCATAGGGCCAGAACTTTTAAATGCCTTGGGAGATCTGCTCACAAAGTGTCAGCAAACAAATACGGTACACGAAGAGGCCAGCTACCGGAAGCTGAGAACATTTTCGGGGAGGCTGCCTGTCCCTGTAGGGGAGGAAGACTTTGATACCTGGATCGAACAGGCCTTGTCAGCAGTAGAGGCATGGGATTTGCCTGAAGCGCAGAAGAAGCAGCGCGTGATGGAAAGTCTGAAAGGCGTGGCTGCGGAAGCTGTAAAAAGTCTCTGGTTTGGAAATGCTCCCTGCACGGCTTATGACTGCTTAGCCATGTTACAAGAAGAGTTCGGTCAGTTGGAGAAAGTAACGGAACTGGTGTATCAGTTCGAACACACCTTTCAGCAGCCAGGAGAAAAGCTGTTGGAGTATGTCAGAAGACTGAACAAGATGCTTTGTCAAATCGTGCTAAAAAAAGGGATGGTACCCCAAGCCATAGATGCGGCAAGGATGAAGCAGATCTTAAAGGGAGCGTTATGATCGGATCCAGTCTGACTCCACTTGAAAACCTCTGGAGGAGGCATGTCACTGAATTACCCATATCTGGTAAAGATCATTAGAGATGAAAAGGCCCTGCAGAAGGATCAGCAAGCGATCAAGGCGCATACCCCTTCTATACCGGTAATGGTCAGATCAGCCATGAACCCTGAAAGAGACCCAGAAGTAGATACCCTGAAGTCACAGATGTCTCAGGTGTTGGAGATGCTGACCTCTTTGACGGCAAAGGATCCAAGGGTCATAGAAAATAGTGAAGAAGGAGTTGTTCCCAGATACCTCAGCACCCACTTCCCTACAAGACTGGGGGGATGTGGTCTGTTTTAACTGTGGAGGAGTTGGCCATATTGCGAAAGTATGTTCTAGTCCCAAGAAAAAGAAGATAAATAATCGCAAGCCGGCGGAAAACTTCAGAGGGCCCCGGTGAAGGAGTCAACCAGGTGCCCATCATCTCCAGTGAGCTCCACTGTACCCAAACTGAATGAGAAGCCCAGAAGAAAAAGGGGTAGAGCCCCTCAGAAGAAGAACAGTGCTCCTCAACGAGAATACACACCTAAAAAGAGAAATAATGTCCCTCAGCGGGAATATACACATAAACAGAGGAGGGAGATCAATGCATACCGAGCCCAAGAGGGACTAAAGCCAACAGCCAAACACAAGAACGAAAGGACCAAAGGAAAATGTAGGGATCAACAGAAAGAGACCCCTTTGAAGTCTTATCCAGAAGAACTGAGAGGCCCCTAGCCCGTAGTGCCTATTCAAGTGTAGGGAGTCTACACGAGAGCCATCTTAGATACTGGGGCGCAGGTGACTCTGTTATACCGGGACTTCTATGATAGACATCTGAGTCACCTGCCCATCCAGAGAATTGAAGATTTGGAAATATGGGGAATCGGAACACAGAGTTTCCCCTACGATGGTTACTTGCCCATTAAACTGCCCTTCGACCTCTCAGTAGCCGGGAAGGCTGAAGTGTTCGATACCCTGGCAGTGGTGTGCCCCCGACCGCCTGGAGCCAGCAAGAACTCCTTAATAATAGGGACAAATACAGACCTGGTCGGGAGGCTTTTGGCCCCTCTGGCAGGAGGAAAGAACCCGACAGTCACCAGAATACATCCAATGTTGAAGACAGCCTATCAGTGACTGGTCTTAGAACACAAGGCCCCAGAAGAGGGGATGGGTAAAGTCTGGAGACTGGAGAAGAAAGGAATAGCGTTGCAGCCCGGTGAGGTAACCTATCTCAGAGCCACTGTGAAGCTTACTTGGAAGCAACCTGGCCCCTTTGTCATGTTGGAACCAGACCCTCTGGAAGAATACTCAGGCTTAGAAGTGATCCCAGAAATGGTTTCCGGTGAGAGCTCTGAAGAAGGCACACTGTAAGGTGCCGGTGAGCGTCAGGAATACCACGGGTGTCCCCATGGAGATCCCCGCCAGGATGCTGCTGGGCCAGGTGAGCCCTGCTGCCCCAATTGTCTTATCAGATGTGGAGAAGACAGAGGGAGACAGGACTGTTTGGGAGAAGCTCTGCATGGAGAATCCGAACCTGCCAAAGGCCTGGAAAGAGAGGGCAAAGGCCCAGTTGACCAGATGGGGGAAGATTTTCTCTAAGGATGAGTTCGATGTGGGGTGTGCGAAGAGTGACACCCATCGAATCCGCATCCAGGAAGCCTTTCAGGGAGAGGGTCAGGCGAGTTCCTCTAGCCGACCTTGAAGACCTGAAAGAGCAGCTCGCCGAGCTCAGGCGAACCGGTGTTATCCGGGAATCTAGGAGCCCCTATGCCTCTCCAATAGTGGTGGTCCGGAAGAAGAATGGGTCATTGAGGTTGTGTATAGACTACAGGACTCTCAACTGGAGGACGATACCCGACCAGTATACCACCCCGAGGATAGAGGATGCCCTACAGAGTTTGTCTGGAGTCAGGTGGTTCAGCGTTATGGACCTGAAGAGTGGATACTATCAGATCCCTATGCATCCGGAAGACAAGGAGAAGACAGCTTTCATAACCCCTGTGGGATTCTTTGAATTTGACCGGATGCCCCAAGGTCTGTCTGGAGCCCCTGCCACCTTTCAACGCTTCATGGAGAAAACCGTAGGAGACATGAACCTCATCGAAGTTCTCGTGTACTTAGATGACATCATTGTCTTTGGGAAGACTCTAGAAGAACATGAGGAAAGACTGGAAAAAGTCCTGAGAAGGCTCAACGAAGAGGGTCTCAAGCTTTCGCCAGAGAAATTCCAGTTCTACCAGTCATCAGTCAACTATCTAGAGCACATAGTGTCTGAAGAAGGGGTAGCCACAGACCCCGGGAAGCTAGAGGCAGTTACCTCCTGGCCCCGGCCCACCACTGTGACAGAACTCAGATCTTTTGGGGTTCTGTTCCTACTATAGGAGGTTCGTAGAGGGGTTTGCCAGACCCCTGAATGAACTCTTAAAGACAGAGGGGGCAGAGGATGACTCGGGTCCCAGGAAGCCGGGAGAGTCAGTCAAAGGCCAGTGGAATGGAAAATGCGAAGAGGCCTTCTACATGCTGAAGAAGAGCTTAACCACTGCCCCTGTCTTGGCCTATGCAGACCCAAAGAAACCTAATGAGCTCCATGTAGATGCCAGTCATGACGGTCTGGGAGGAGTGCTCTACCAGGAGCATGAAGGACAACTGTGGCCTGTCGCATATGTGAGCAGAAGTTTGACCCCATCTGAAAAAACTACTCCACTCACAAGTTGGAGTTCCTGGCTCTCAAGTGGGCTGTAGTTGATAAGCTTAAGGACTATCTGTATGGGGCAGAATTCACAGTGAAAACTGACAACAATCCCCTTACTTATCTTTTCACCACAGCAAAACTGGATGCCACGGGCCATCGATGGCTGGCTGCACTGTCTGGATTCAACTTCAGCCTGAAATACAGACCTGGGGCTGGAAATCGAGATGCGGATGCCATGTCCAGAAGGTCTCATGCTCCCACTAACCGCACAGAAGACTGGACCCAGGTGGCACCGGACGGGGTGCGGGCCCTCTGTCAAGGGGCTGAACTCCAAGCCAGTGGGGGGTCCAGAGCAGAAGAGATAGGGGTCACAGTAGTGGGGCTCCCCAAGCAATACTGTGGAGTAACTCAGATAGAGGAAGATGATTTACCCAAGCTGTCAAAAAAAGAATTGAGGTGTGATCAATTGGATGACCCTTTGGGGAAATTGGCCCTCAAGGCCCTGGAGAATCAGGATCCAGATAGGCTCTTGCATCACCCTTCAAAAGAAGCTTGTCTGCTGCGGAAGGAGTGGGACAGGTTGCAGGTGCATCAAGGGGTGGTCTACCGAAGGGGCCCCTCTGATGACCTGGAAGACAAATGGCAATTGTTCTTGCCTGAGAAGCACCGAGAGACTGTCTTGGCCGCTTTACACGAGCATCATGGTCATTTAGGAGCTGAAAGGACCTTCCAACTTGTCAGAAGTTTGTTCTATTGGCCCTGCATGAGGGCTGAAGTGGAGGAATACTGCCATTCATGCGCACGCTGCATTCAGCGGAAAACCCTACCCCATCAAGCTGCCCCAATGGGCCACCTGCAAAGTCAAGGCCCGATGGATTTGGTGTGCATTCATTTCCTCTGCCTCGAACCCGATTTGAGTGGACTAGGAAATGTTCTGGTGATAACCGACCATTTCACCCGGTATGCCCAGGCCTTCCCAACCAAAGACCAGAAGGCTTCCACAGTGGCCAAGGTACTCATGGAAAAATACTTTGTGCACTATGGGCTACCACAGCGACTCCACTCGGATCAAGGGAGGGACTTTAAAAGTCGGCTGATCCGGAAGCTCTTGGACTCCTTAGGGATCAAGAAGACCCGAACCACTCCCTACCATCCGCAAGGGGTTGCCCAGCCAGAGAGGTTCAACCGAACCCTACTCAACATGCTGGGAACTCTAGAAAGTGAAAAGAAGCAGCATTGGAGCAGGCACATAGCAGCAATTATGCATGCTAACAACAGTACAACAAGTGATGCTACAGGGTACTCTCCCTACCGACTCATGTTCGGGAGAGAAGCAAGACTACCCATAGACCTGGCCTTTGGCACCTCCATAGACCATTCCTCGGCCACTTCTCACAAAGGCTATGTGGACCGGCTGAGGCACAGTTTACAGTTGGCCTATGAGCAGGCCCAAGTGGCTTCCGATCAAAGGGGAGCCCGCAACAAGAGAAACTTTGACCTGAAGGTCCGAATTCAGGATCTGCAACCAGGGGACAGAGTGTTGTTACGAAACTTGGGAGTCCCTGGGAAGCACAAGCTTGCAGACAGATGGAGACCGGAGCCATATGTTATTTGCAAGAAGTTACCCGGCCTACCAGTCTACCAGCTGAAGCCAGAGGGAAAGGTGGGGCCTTTGAAGACTTGGCACCGGAACCACATACTTCCACTTGCCGAAGCAGTCCGGATACCCCCTGTGAAGGATTCCTCTGAGTCAACGTCCATCCTAGATACTCCTAGGCCAAATACCCGGTCCCAGGCATCTCGGGCTGAAGAAACAGATGTCTCTGAACCTAGTGAGGATGAAAGGGAAGAGCTGGAATGGCTATGGCCTTCCCAGGCCCCAGTGACTTCTGCTATAGATCTCCCACCTTTGGAAGACACCATAGACAGTACACTGAATGCAGAAGCTACTGAATTTATCGAGTCCAGCTCTCTATCAGACTCATGGGAAGATGCCCTCGACTCGCTCCCAGAGGAGGATCCAAGATGTTCCATGAATCCTCCTGCTCCTGAGTTAAATGTTTCAGAAACAGTGGAAGCTGCCATGTCTGTTCCGGAAGAGGAATCTACAGTGTTCAAGCCAGAAATCCCAAGAGAGCGGAGGGTGAAAAGGGCCATAAGGCCTCCCCGAAGGCTGACTTACCCACAAATGGGGAGGAGCTTGGAGGACACTGTGGCAACTGCCAGAAGGAGTGCAGAGAGCCCTGATCCCTCCACTGTTCATTTGGTGGAGGGAAACCCCAACTCACCCCCTGGCACAGTTAGGCAGGCCACTTATGATAGTGTGACCTGTGGGCGAGGAAGTTCACCCTCTCATTTTTGGTGGGAACTTCCTCTGCCGACATCATATGCAACTTTGTCTAATGTTGTGCGTAGTGTTTGTTGACAATTATCTTTGGGGACCAAAGAGTTTAAGTGGGGGGAGTGTGTAGCGGGGTCTCCGTTGAGGCCCCATGGACTATGTTACCCAGAACCCCGTTTGGCATCCAGGGTGCATTGGGCTGCCGCAGAGACTCATGGGTGGGGTATAGAAGGGAAGGGCAAGGCTAAGCCCGGCCTCTTTGGACACCACGCGGCTGGCAAGAGGACTTCCTGTGCGGACCTGCTACTAGTGCAAGGCCCGAGGCCTGGGCCTTGCGCACTTCCAGAGAGCCTTCCACCTCGCTACGGAGCCTGTGCGGCTACAGACATCTACCTGCTTCAGGGACTTCAGTGAACCAAAGATCAGGCGGTGGCAGATCCTGTGTGTGTGGACACAGCGGTGGGAGTTCCGGACTAGGATCGAGTCCGGAGGAGTGAGAGAGCACCTGCTCACAACTATAACCGAGTACTTTATTAGGCCTATAGACTGCCTTGGCCCATCAGGTTATATTATCCTTTTTTCCTGTCAGGAGACTAGTTGTGGGACTGAGTTACATAGTCTACGGGGAGTTGCTTACATTGCCTCAGGCCATTATTGGATTACAAATATTGTTCCTTTATGCGCACCACCGATCATCCTGCATGCGAAGATTCCTTGCCTAAAATACTGAGCTTTAACTGAGTCAGGCCTGACTGGGAGTTGATAGTATTGCTGGGCGCCATATTGCTAACGGGACTTTAGCTAAATGTTAGTGTGAGATAGAACTGTTTGTGCACTAAAGTTAACCAGTGTTAGTGTAGCGGCCTCCACACGCTCACTCCGCTGTTGGCTGGTTTCTGCTTGTCTAGGGGTACCTTGGAGGAGAGAGTGCTGGGTCAGCACGCCAAGCCTTCACCGCAGATGTTTATGTGGTGTAAGCAAAGTTTCTTTACCTTCGGGTCGGTGTTCGGTGTTTGAAGCCTCCGCTCCTTCTGTGGAACAGTGTCTGCCAGTAAATGAGCCCCACAACAATAAAAGTCCAACATTCCTTTATTCTTCAATGTCAGGATGAAACACAATCAGTTGGACTCCCTCAACGAACAGACAGGGGGTGTGGATACGAGTAGGCCCAGGCACAGTGAACTCTCCTATTCCTCTATCAGCGAATAGGTTTGGCACATAATCTATGCCACCTGTTGAGAATCTTGGTCGCTGCCACCGACCGAATGAACGGTGAACCTTCCTCCTGACTGCACTCGGCCCCTGTTTGGGAAGATACCCCTCCAGGCGGTCTCCTGAGGCTCACCCGGCACCGGCAATCTGCTGCACCAGGTCTTCGGGTGAGTAGCTCCTCCGGTCCCTTACGCCTCTGGATTTGGGTACCCCACTCCAGGGGTCCTCTAGGAAATCCTTCCCTTGCGGAGCCCAGCGGAGGACACTGGGCCATAGGCCTCCAACCGAGTACCTCACCCCAGGCTGAAGGTGCCTGGGGTGGAACACGAGCTCCGGGTGTCCAGGCCTAGGCCGCCTGGACACCGACCACGAACCACAGCCCTCAGGCTGAAGGTGCCTGGGACTCGACGACCCCGTGACCAAAATGGCCGACCCCTTTATACCCTCCCCCAGCAAGCCCAGCGGAGCCCCCGCCCCGCTGTACTCATGCTGCGAGAGGCCAAAAAGGGTATGCCACTGCAACGATGGCTCAACCCCGGGCCCAAAGTGACAGCGCCACCCGCTGGGCCCCAGGGAACAACACATCACAGATCCCCCACCAAATTCAAACATAATAGAAAAGCATATACCCGCTACATTAGTATTACTGCAGGGCTCTGCATGCATGTGTTATATGTGATATTGATCGTTAATTCCTTTATTCACAAGTAAACCCCTTTTACAATTAATTAACCTGGTATTGGAGTCCATTAATCTATCTTATCACTGCTAGACAAGTATTGGGGGATTGTACATGAACTGGTATAGAGCTATACAAAAACACCACCCCTAGACTAGCTGTGCCAGAGAAGGGTTGAGTAGACTGCCGGGGGTTGGCTGTGCTGTGTACAGGGCCCAAAAAGCAAACCAGCGGCTCCCTTAGTTTGGGGGTATCGCTACATATATATATATATATATATATATATATATATCATATATATATATATATATATACACACACACACACACACACAGTATACATTCTTCCCCTAGTATATTCAATAATTAATAATAAATATATTGTATATTTACAGTGCCTTGAAAAAGTATCCACACCCCTTGAAATTTTCCACATTTTGTCATGTTACAAGGTAAATGTATTTTTATTTTATGGGGATTTTATGTGATAGACCAACACAAAGTGGCACATAATTGTGAAGTGGAGAAGTGGAAAGGAAAATTATAAATGGTTTTCAATTTTTTTTTACAAATAAATATCTGAAAAGTGTGGCGTGCATTTGTAATCAGCCCCCTTTACTCTGATACCCCTAACTTAAATCTAGTAGAAACAATTGCCTTCAGAAGTCACCTAATTAGTAAATAGAGTCCACCTGTGTGTAATTTATTCTCAGTATAAATACAGCTGTTCTGTGAAGCCCTCAGAGGTTTGTTAGAGAACCTTAGTAAACAAACAGACCAGACAGGTCAGGGATAAAGTTGTGGAGAAGTTTAAAGCAGGGTTAGGTTATAAAAAAAAAAAGATCCATCATCCAAAAATGGAAAGAATATGGCACAACTGCAAGCCTACCAAATCGTGGCCATCCATTTAAACTGACAGGCCAGGCAAGGAGAGCAATAATCAGAGAAGCAGCCAAGAGGCCCATGGTAATTCTGGAGGAGCTGCAGAGATCAACAGCTCAGGTGGGAGAATCTCTCCACAGGACAACTATTAGTTGTGTTCTTTACAAATCTGGCCTTTATGGAAGAGTGGCAAGAAGAAAGCCATTGTTGAAAGAAAGCCATAAGAAGCTCCGTTTGCAGTTTGTGAGAAGCCATGTGGGGGACACAACAAACATGTGGAAGAAGGTGCTCTGGTCAGATGAGACAAAAATGTAACTTTTTGGCTTAAAAGCAAAACGCTATGTGTCGCGGAAAACTAACACTGCATATCACTCTGAACACACCCTCACCACTGTGAAGCGTGGTGGTGGCAGCATCATGTTGTGGGGATGCTTTTCTTCAGCAAGGGCAGGGAATACAGGGCAATCTTAGAAGAAAACCTGTTAGAGTCTGCCAAAGACTTGAGACTGGGGCGGAGGTTCACCTTCCAGCAGGACAACGACCCTAGACATACAGCCATAGCTACAATGGAAATGGTTTAGATCAAAGCATATTCAGGTGTTAGAATCGCCCAGTCAAAGTCCAGACATAAATGCAATTGAGAATCTGTGGCAACACTTGAAAATTGCAGTTTACAGACGCTCTTCATCCAATCTGACAGAGCTTGAGCTATTTTGCAGAGAAGAATGGGCAAAAAGTTCACTCTCTAGATGTGCAAAGCTGGTAGAGACATACCCAAGAAGACTTGCAGCTGTAATTGCAGTGAAAGGTGGTTCTACAAAGTATTTACTCAGGGGGGCTGTATACAAATGCACGTCACAATTTTCACATATTTATTTGTAAAAAAGGTTGAAAAATATTTATAATTTTCCTTCCACTTCACAATTATGTGCCACTTTATGTTGGTATATCACATAAAATCCCACTAAAATACATTTACATTTTTAGTTGTAACATGGCAAAATGTGGAAAATTTCAAGGGGTATGAATACTCTTTCGAGGCACTGTATTTATATTTATACTATATTTCTTAATTAAACTACAAAGACCACATATATATGTATGAATAAACCTAAAGTGTACCATGTATCCCGGGTTAAATGAGTCCATCAGTTTCAAACCCTTTTTGTAGGAAAAAAATCGTTATGCTGTATATGTAGACTCTGTTTAAAACAAATTAAATTTTGTTTTGTTATTTTTATTTTTGTTTATTAAATTTGTCTTTATGTACAGGTGACTGAATGTACCATTTCTATATTCCATAGGGGCTCTCTTTAATCATTGATAAATCTACATTATATGTAATTGATTTCAATTGAGCTTACCACATTTTTTAGGGTGGCGTTTCCCTTTTCTTTTTTGGGGGGGATTTGGTGATCATATGGGCGCCCAGGGCGTTTCTCTTTGTTCTCCTTTGGGAGACAATCTGAGCGCCATCTGACTAAGCCCACCGGATATCCTGGCCCCTTTTTTAACATCCAATGTGCCCTTTCTGCCGTGATTTTAAAAGGAAGTCTGCCCTTTTCTATACTTTAGGCATGTTTTTTCCCCTTCCGGATCCGTCTTATGGTGCGTCCAGCTCGTCAGGATGTTTTCTCCTGATGAGCGGGGTGGTGCTTCCGGCGGACGTCTCCGGTTTTTCAGTGGTGGAATTGTCACTTCCGGGTCGGATCTGACGATGGGCGGATGTCGGAACTGACGTGCCCGCTCCGCCCATTGATTTGGCGCCATTGTGCGTCCAATGGGAAGGGGGAGGGGGGGTATATAGTCCGGATCGCAGCCTTGTGAATCAGTAGCATGACCAACACTCTGGGGAGAAGACGTTCTTAGATATCAGTCAAAGGTAAATTACTTAGGCACTAGATCTCTTTGTGGGCAACATTGGTTTTTATCCTGTTGTCTGGTTTACTTTGGTCTTTAATCCCAAATGGTTTTTATATTTTATATTTTTTCAGTAAACTGATTGATCGGTTTTGTAAAACAAGTTTTTCGGCAGAGATGCCCTAATGTGGACACACTTTATCCAATTGGATTAACCAGGTATATATCAGCTAGCAAGTATATGGCTAAAAATTAAAATTCTGATTACCAACTAGAGGGGATTATTATATATATTTATAGTAATTTCCACTATTTCTGTTTCCTTTAGAGTGGACACTGATTGGGGTACTTTGGAGATACTGCCCCCTTTTTTGCCTATTCTAATTTATATTTTTTACTATCAACAGCCATAAACAGGTAAATACTGATGGGGTATGTGCCGTATAACTAGATTAGACGCCTTTACTCTTATACATAGATTGTTATTTGACTTCATTCGAATTTTCTTTGTAATTTCCCCCAGATGGCCCTCTGTTCCTGTGCTAGTAATATCCGGGTGGTTATTTGTGCCAGTATTTCTCCCCCTCTATGATACACCATATGATCCCCTCCTTACGGGCGCCCCCGTGTGGGATAGCTCATTGGCTATCTGGTCATTCTTCATTTTAGATTGTACCATCAAAATTTACAGGTAATGTACTTACAACTGATACTAATAAGGTCATATACCTTGAATAAATAGATCTAATTTTGAGATGAACTTTTGAGCAACCATTGGGCTGGTTATGGTTTTCAGTTATCCTTTTTTTCTTAATAATATTCTGTTTTGTAATTTTGAGTTTGAAATTTGAGTAATTAATATTATGTATTTATTATTTTTCTTTTTTTGTTTCCAGTATTTGCATGACAAACTCCTGAGGAAGCCTACAAAATGGCGAAACATGTAGAGAATTTTGTCTGTATGCACTTTGGAAACTCTATTATGTTTATTTTGATGGTTCATGTATATTTGTACATATGAATTTTCATATATATTTTTTTGTAATAAAATTATATTTTTTATATTGAATATTGTGTAGTTGTTGCACCTTAAAAGTCCCAATACCTTCATATTCCTATATAGCTTCGTAATGAAGGGATGTGGTGCCTATGAGATACAGGTGACAGGTATTATTTTCAATTTCTCCTTGTACCATAAGGGGTTTAATACTGTACTAGTGGAAGGGACTCAGGGAGTGCTAAAAGTCCAAGGGTTAAGGGTCATAAATTACTTGTCTGAAAATTGGTGAAGAACCTCTATTGGAGGATTTTTAAGGCACTGGAAAAAAGGAATATTTAGAAATTCATTTATTGTACAAAAAATTCATAGAAAAATTACACAGTGATACAAATTATTGCATGATATGGTTAAAACATTGTATATGAAAGAGGAGATATAGTGATACTGCCCACTATGTAGTTCCGAGACCCCCAGGTCAACTGGTGGTGACGAACAGGTGCGGTTGAGCCAATGCGTTTCAATTGATAATAATCTTTAAAATATTGTAGCACTATCTACAAAAATATAATATACAACATTTAGAAATTCCATATAGAAATCATATTCAATACACTTATAAGTATATGGAATAGTGACTTACTTCTCAATACATACTGTAACTAATCAAAATAGCAGGCAACATTCCTCATGGTAGCAGCAAAGAGGTTCCATAGGCCACATAGTGAGCTCCTAATCCTCTACAGGAAGGCAGGATTAAATAATCAATCCAAGTCCAAAAATGGCGCTTGAAGGCAAACAAACTGGTGCTCTGTGAAATACAAAAAAAAGATCAGAGACCCAGGAAAGGAAATCCTTCAATTCCCAGCTCTCATAGATAAAACTTATGCCGCAAACACACGACCATTGAAAAAACAAAGTTTTTCTCGACATGATTCTTCTCAAGCCTGCCTTGCCTACACACGATCGTGAAAAAAAAATGCTCGAACAAAGCGCAGTGACGTACGAAACTATAAAGGGGAAGTTCCATTCAGATGGCGCCATCCTTTGGGCTGCTTTTGCTGATCCTGGTGTTAGTAAAGTTCGGTGAGAGACGATTTGCGCTTTTCAGCCTCGTGCTCTTCAGACCGTTACAGCGTGACGAATGTGATATCTCCATTACGAACGCTAGTTTTACCAGAACGAGTGCTCCTGTCTCATAACTTGCTTCTGAGCATGCGCGTTTTTTTCATATTGTTAAAGCCTACACACGCCCGTTTTTCACAACGAGATAAACGACGAAGGGGAAGGGGGGCCAGATGGCATGACATCAGATAGATAACAGGGAACATCAAAATACTGGGTTTATACAGATGGAAAATCAATCAATACTTGAGGATAAATGCCCCCAAGGTGGGGTTAGTAATATATACCTTTTACATGTCAATCCGTTTTCCCTGAGCTGAAACCTTCAAGGAAAGGTCAGAAGCTTTCAGCCACATTGAGGCCCAGGAGGGTCATGGCTTTCAAGTATCTAATCCACTGCATCTCATGCGGGAGAGGAACTTTGTTCCAGTCGCCCCCTCTAATAGGTATGTGTAATCTATCCAACACAGTGAAGTTGACTTGGGGTAATTAGTTTTTTTTTTAAATATTCTTTATTTATATTTCAAAAAGGGATACATCCAATACATTATTTATAGCTTTTCCATTGCATATCTATTCATAATATATTTCTCATCCCAATCCTTTACTTCAATCCTATTTATTTAAACATCAGTCTCACCTCGAAACCTCCATGTCAATGGGTTCCCTGCCCTTATGTCCTCTATATGTCTCTCTTTAGACGGAGAGGCACACAGAGTTCCTTTCTGTACTTAGTTATCTTTGATATCCTTGATTATCGCAACCTTACTTATTCTCCCTTACCTTTTTATTTATTCCCCCCTACCTCCCTCCCCAAGCAAGCCCAGACAACATAAAAAAAGAAAAAAAAAGAAAAAAAAAAAGGAATTTCTCTCCCCCACTTTCCCCCTCCACCTCTAAGTAAACCGCAACCTCTTAAATACTTCTTTGACCGGGCGGGCTCACATCCCCATTAGTCTTTTCCCTTCTTCTGTCTGCATAAATTTATTCCAGGGTGCCCAGATCTTAATATGTTGCTCTTTCCTGTCTTGGGCCGAAAACACCAATTCCTCTATAGTTCCCACTTTCCTGACCCTATTAAGCCATTCTGCAATTGTAGGAGGGCTGGAACTTTTCCAACCTCTTGCAATGCATGCTTTGGCCTCATTAACTAGGTGACATAATACTGAGTTTTTATGGGTTTGTGTGGGTATTTGCGTTTCGTGCAATAGAAAGAAGCCTGGGTCGTCCGGCACAGAATAAGGCTCAATTTTTTGAGCAATCCTTCGTACCTCTGTCCAATATTGTCTAATTCGAGGACATGTCCAATATATAAGGAACAAGGTTCCCCGCTCCCTATTACATCGCCAGCACTTGTCTGAAATATCGGGATAGAACCTACCTAGTTTTGAAGGCGTATAGTACCACCTCGTCAATAATTTATAATTTGATTCTTGCATTTTCGTGCTTATTGATGAGTGTAACGCAAGGTATATTATCTTCTGGTGTTGAGCTGGTGTGAAAGTCCTACCAAGGTCTCTCTCCCACTTTCTAATTACTGTCATTTCAAAATTCTCTGATGGGGTCATTAGCATCGTATATATCTTTGATATTATTCGGTTGATGGGTTCCTTCTCCTCACAATATACTTCAAACCTAGTTAGTTCCCGTTTAAAATTACTTATTGGGCCTAGTGTCCCCAGATAGTGTCGAAGTTGTACTGCCTGCCAATACTCTACTTCGAATTGTTCACCTACTTTTGTCAATTCCGCTATTGTTGGCCATATTTCTGATTGCGTAAAGTGCGATACCTGCGTGTATCCCTTCTCTCGAAGTCTACAAAATGCCCTTTTCTCCATCCCCGCCTCGAAACTTGGGTTTCCCAGTATTGGGTAAAGTGGGGAATATCTTGGCGAGTATTTAGGGTTTCGACATGTCTTAGCCCCTATAGACAGTGTCGGCCCTATCAAGGGATGTTTTTTGAGTGTGTCTGGTAACTTTATATAGCACCAAGGGGCTCTACCCAGTGGTATCTGACTAATCTCCTGCTCCACTTTTATCCATAGTTTAAGTTCTTTATGTCTGCACCAGTCTATGACCCTCCCCAAATGAACTGCTTGATGGTATTTAGATATATCTGGGACTGCTAAGCCCCCGTAACATTTGGGGAGGGTCATTTGACTTCTGCTAATCCGTGGTCGCTTGTTGGCCCATATAAACTTAGTGAAAAGTGCATTTATTTGCTGAAAGTAGGCCTTATCAATTATAATTGGTACAGCTTGAAACAAATACAAAAATTTGGGCAAGATATTCATTTTGATAGTGTTGCATCGGCCGAACCATGAGTGGAATCCCTGTTGCCATTTATCTAGTAAGGATCTGACTACTTTATATAGTGGGGGAAAATTTACAGCGAACACCTTCTCTAATCTTGATGGTATATTTATCCCTAAGTATTTTAGTGAAGACCCTACCCATTTAAAATTAAAATTTGGCTGTATATTTTGCTGGGCTTCCATGGGAAGGGCTACCCCCATTGCTTCCGATTTTACGTAGTTAATTTTTAGATTTGCAAATTTCCCATATCCTTCTATTTCCTTCATCAAATTTGGCAATGAAACATGGGGTCTTGATAGGGAAAACAACAGATCATCTGCATAAGCAGAGGTTTTATATTCTTGCTTACCTATTTGCAGTCCCTGAATGTCTGAGTTTTGCCAAATCCTATTTAATAGGGGTTCTAGAGAGAGAGAGAACAACATCGGAGAGAGTGGGCACCCTTGACGCGTACCATTTGAGATTTTAAATGGCTCAGAGTATATTCCGTTCACTTTTACTAAGGCTTGGGGTGTAGCATAAACCCCCGCTATCCAACTCCGTATGTGTTCTCCCAGTCCCATTTGCCTCAATACTTCAAACATAAATCGCCAGCTAATCCTATCGAACGTTTTCTCAGCGTCGGTACTTAAAAAAATACTAGGCGTTTTTGAAATATTAGCATAATGTACCAGGTTGAGGACCTTTACGGTATTATCCCTGGCCTCACGGGTTGGGATAAACCCAAACTGGTCTTGATGTACCAACTGATTCAAGAACGGCTGAAGACGGGAGGCAAGTAGTTTAGTGAAAAGTTTTAAGTCTGTATTTAGCAGTGAGATCGGGCGATAGCTCCCGCACTCCGCCGGGTCCTTCCCTTCCTTCGGAATAACCAAAATGTGTGCCGTAAGGGCATCTGGTGGTAGTGCGGGACCCCGGCTGATCTCATTGAATGCCTTTGCCATTTGAACCCCTAGTATTGGTAGAAAATATTTGTAGTATTGGATAGTGAAGCCATCCGGGCCCGGCGCCTTCCCTCGTTTGACTGTCTTTATCACTGTCTCCAGTTCCCCTACTGAAATAGGTATCTCCAGTTTGTTACGGTCTTCTAGAGCCAATCTAGGCAAGTTTGCTGAGAGGAGGTACTCTTCCATCTTAACCTGAGGCACCTGGGTTGGGGTTAAGTTTATAAAGGGATGAGTAGTATTCTCTAAATCTCTGCGCAATCTTTTTAGGGAGTGAGATCAGCTGCCCGTTTTTCCCCTTTATATGGGGTACATATACTGTCTTCCCTTTCTCTCTAAGTTTCCTCACTAATATTTTACTACATTTTTCCCCAAGTTCATAGGTTACTTTTTCCCCTACTTGTATTGCCGCTTCTGCTTTGTATCTAAGCAAGTCTGTCAGTTGTCTCCTCAGGTGGGCCAGTTCTATCCCCACTTGCGGTGTCTGTATTATTTTATGTTGTACCTCTAATGCTTGGATTTCTTTTAACAGGTTGGCTATCTGTCTTTCTCGCGCTCTTTTTAATCGGGAACCATGTTTTATCAAAACCCCTCTCATTACTACTTTGGGGTAATTTGTAGTTGTGCTTTCTAGCAATATGTCTACCCAAAGGCAGATATAAATTGCCTATGTGCATACTTTGCATGTGTTTTTCAACTCTCTTACCCAGCTCCTGCCTTGTCTTCCCCACGTAGAAGGCATGGCACTGATACTGCATTAGGTAGACTACGCCCTGCGTTTTGCATGTAGCAAAGTGTTTCAGAGCGAAAGTCTCCCCAATGGGCAGCGTCAGCGAGGTCCTTCTACCAATGACTGTACACTGTGAACAGGATCCACATGGACCCCAAGTTTTACATGGGTCTTTCCTCGTGTTTCCTTTGTACTTACTTTGGGTAAGCATGTTTCCAATTGAACATGCCCTTTTGTAAGTAATTTGGGGTTTGGATGTGATAAAACCTCTCAAAACAGGATCCTCGGTAAGAATGGGCCAGTATTTGGTGATAATTTTCCTTATTTTATCGTGTTCGTTCGAGTATTTAACAATGATTCTGGTGGTACTGTCCTCCTTCTTTTTCTTTTTTGATTTGAAAATAAGGTCACGTCTTGTGGTACCCTTCACGAGATTAAATGCTTTCTTCAGAGCTGACTTGGTGTATCCCCCTAGTCAGCAATCTACTGGTTAATTCATCTGATTCCCTTTGGAAATCTTCATTGGAGGTACAGTTTCTTCTTATGCGTAGAAACTGACTGAAGAGGATAGATTTCTTTAACGGGTCTGGGTGAAAACTGTCTGCATGTAACAGGGTGTACCCTGCGGTTTCTTTTCTGAAGAGTTTACTACTTATTACTCCCTTAGGGTCCTTCCAAATGCTGATGTCCAGAAAGCTAACCTCTTTGGAGTCATCGTTCATTGTAAAGAAAAGGTTGAAACTGTTCAAATTCATGAGTTTCAAACACTCCTTAAGGTCACCCTCTGGACCATCCCATATTATGAGGATATCGTCTATATACCTTTACCACATTAAAATGTGGCGAGTGCACATAGACGATTTTTCCCCAGACAAGAAATCTTTCTCCCACTCCCCCAGGTACAGATTGGCATATGAGGTTGCGCAGCACGTCCCCATAGCTACTCCCTGTACCTGGAGGTAGTGGGAGCCCTTGAAAAGAAAAACGTTATGCCTTAATATAAAGTCCAACATTTGGAGGATAAATAGGTTGAACTTCCAGTCAGTGGTGGCCCACCTAAGTACCCGATTAATAGCTGCTATTCCAAGGTCATGTGGAATGCTGTTATACAGCAATTCCACATCAATGGTCACCAGGATTGCCGATTCAGGGACCACCAAGTCCTCTATAATCTGCAAGAGGTGGATTGTATCTTTCGTGTGTGAGACATGTGGTCTAAGATGTTGGTCGATAACCTGGCTAATTCCTTCCAAGATACAGCCTATTCCGGAAATGATGGGTCTACCGGGGGTGTTTTGTAGGTTTTTATGCACCTTGGGGCAGAAGCAGCTCTCTAATTAGGCAAAGAAGGCGGTCGCCTAAGGCCTCTCGCTTTCAGGGGCCTCGCGGCTGCCTAATTTGCCTGATGTATGTGATAGAATGGGATGGAATGTCCCCGGTCAGTGCCAGCTGCTGCAGAACCCGCCAGAAGGTAGGGGCGGACTGGGCCGGGGGGGCAGAGAGGTCTCTGATGCCTTATTTTTCCCATTATGAGCGTGAGTGGGGCCTCATGTCTACGTTTTGCCTAAGGCCTCACAAAGCCTAAAGCCACCTCTGCCTTGGGGAGTGCATAAAAAGTAGGCAGGCGAGGATGTCTGGTTCGAATGAAGTCCCATAGATCTCTTGTAATGGCTCCTTCATTGAAAGACTCATCCACCAGTGAATAGAACTCCTGAGTGAATCAATCCACTAGGGATGAGGTGATTTTACGATAACATTGGGTATTACTGAGTATCTTCAAACACAAGTTTTCATAATTAGTATTGTCCATCAGGACAATATTGCCTCCCTTATCCAACGCTTTGATTGTAATCTCGGCACTGTTTTTCAGGGATTTGAGTGCATATTTGAGCTCCTGATTGAGGTTATGATGAACAGTGTCATCTTTCAAAACTTCAAGTTCTTTTGTAGTTTGTCTAACAAAACGTGCTATAGCTGGGTTTTGGTTTAAAGGGGGAAAGTTGTGTTTTTTCCTCTTAAATTTTTTCAACGGATTGACTTCAACTTCTTCCTCACTTTCCTCACTATCTAAACTCTCCTCCCAGAGTCCATCTAGAGATTCATTTTCTTGTAGTAGCAAATTCAAATCCCTAAGGGCTCTGAAATCTGCTGCTTTTAAATTGGGAGCTGTCTCCGGCTCCCTACTGTTCTGTTTGGTGTATAAGCTTTTAAAAAGTAATTTCCTCGCAAAGAGATTAATATCTTTAATTGTCTCAAAGTTGTCCATATTTTCATCTGGACAAAAGGACAAGCCTAATGACAACACATCATGTTCTGCTGATATTAGGACATGGGAAGATAAATTAACAACATTTAATCTTCTTTCTGAGTTGTTTTGGTTACAAAGGGTTCCATTCCTAGTTGTGTGAGAGGTGATGGAGGTATGGACAAAGGGGGTGCATTGTTTTTGTCTAAAAAATCATCCATCCAATTGGGTATGTTGTATTCTTGGAATAGCCCCAAAATCTTTTTTGATGGTAGTGCCTTTACCTCGATTAGAGGAGGGACCTCTAGTGTTTCCATTTTGTGCACCTCTTGTCACATTCTGTCCACCACCTCTTCCACTACGTATTAATTCCATTTGGGAATCTGTTGTGGGTTTTTTGTTTTTCTGTTGGATTTCACCTTCCATTTCATGCTGTTTTGGGAAGGGGCCCTTTCTCTTCCCAAAAAGATGACCTGTATGGGAGGAGACTGAGGAGGAGGAGTCAGAAGGAGTATCCGATAGATAATCATTTGATCTATTTACATTTTCTGAATTAGTCAACTTTTTGTCTTGGTTCCATTTATATGCTTGACCCTCACATTTTTGTCTCTCCAATACTTCTTTTCTTTTTCAATCAATATTTGTTTACCAAAGGTTTCCAAATGCTCCTTCAGTTTTTTTTCCGAATTAACATATTCCTCATGCGTTTTTAATGGAGTCAATCGAGCATATAATGATCCAATTTCTGTATCCATAATTTCTAATTGTTGTCGGTATTAATTTTGTAATAACAACATTACATAGTTACATAGTTACATAGTTAGTCAGGTTGAAAAAAGACACAAGTCCATCCAGTTCAACCATAAAAAAAATTTTTTTTATAAAAAATATCGTACAATCCCATATACCCAATTGTATACCCACAGTTGATCCAGAGGAAGGCAAAAAACCCCAGCAGAGCATGATCCAATTTGCTACAGCAGGGGAAAAAATTCCTTCCTGATCCCCCGAGAGGCAATCCCTATAAATGTCAGTACCCAGTTATATTATGTACATTTAAGAAAGAATCCAGGCCTTTCTTAAAGCAATCTACTGAGCTGGCCAGAACCACCTCTGGAGGGAGTCTGTTCCACATTTTCACAGCTCCTACTGTGAAGAAACCTTTCCGTATTTTGAGATTATTTTTTTTTCCTCTAGACGTAAAGAGTGCCCCCTTGTCTTTTGTGTTGACCGTAAAGTGAATAACTCAACACCAAGTTCACTATATGGACCCCTTATATATTTGTACATGTTGATCATATCCCCCCTTATTCTCCTCTTCTCAAGAGTGAATAAATTCAGGTCCTCTAATCTTTCCTTATAGCTGAGCTCCTCCATGCCTCTTATCAGTTTGGTTGCCCTTCTCTGCACTTTCTTCAGTTCCCCGATATCCTTTTTGAGAACTGGTGCCCAAAACTGAACTGCATATTCCAGATGAGGTCTTACTAATGATTTGAACAGGGGCAAAATTATATCTCTCTCTCTCTGGAGTCCATACCTCTCTTAATGCAAGAAAGGACTTTGCTCGCTTCGATTTTTTGATTTTTTGAACAATGATTGAGTTTCATTTCCCAGTTAGCCTTTAAGTCCTTGTTAATATTATCTAAGATAGAGAAGATTTGCATCCTCAAACCTTTGGGATTAATATTTTCCCTGATATATCTCTCCAGTGATTGAATGTGCCAATGAAGAGCTGACTTCTTTTCAAGAATCTTCGTGAGACTAAAGAAAAGAGAGGACAGATCTGAGGCCATTTGTTCTTTTCCCTGATAGCTCTTCTGGGTATTGGCTATTAATTCCTCCCATTCCCCCTGTAGGTCCCCCATACCCAAACCTGAAAAGGAAAAAAGAGAAAGAAGCAGATGCCCTATTGGAACTAGGTTGAGACTCACAAACAGGAAGCAACCAAAGAAAAACAGAAAACACTTCTCCCTAGAAAACTTGTTTTTCAGGGAGAGAAAAGGTGTTTGTTTTTAAAAAAAATACATAAAAATAGGATCCACTACCAATAACATGAGTCAAAAAGTGAGGTTTTGGGTGTATTATCCACCCTGATATCTGAATAAACAAAACAACACATGTGATTGGGCGTGTAATTGCCATCATCCCTTGAATATAAAAATTGAGGAAGAACCCATTTTTGGACTTGGATTGATTATTTAATTCTGCCTTCCTGTAGAGGATTAGGAGCTCACTATGTGGCCTATGGACCCTCTTTGCTGCTACCATGGGGAATTTTGCCTGTTATTTTGATTACCGTATATACTCGAGTATAAGCCGAGTTTTTCAGCACATTTTTTGTGCTGAAAATGCCCCCCTCAGCTTATATTCGAGTCACCTTTTTGCGCCTGATCTCCCAGAATTTGGGGACCCGGTACCAGCCGGACGTAGATCCCCTGGACCCCAATCTTGACACACATATAGCCCCACTCTTCCTCTAAAAGTGTGCAAAGTTTGTTGTCCGGGGGACCTACGGCCGGGGAGCACCAATTTTTCAAAGCCGGGCACCCCTTCCATAGACTCCCATGTTAAACGGTAATTCCTCTGGTAAATTTGGGGAGCAGGTACCGGCCGGCCGTAGGTCCCCTGTACCCGAAACACGTAGCCCCAGTTCTCCTCTACAAGTGTGCAAAGTTTGCTGTCTGGGGGACCTACGGCCGGGGAGCACCGATTTTTCAAAGCCAGGCACCCCTTCCATATACTCCCATGTTAAACGGTAATTCCTCTGGTAAATTTGGGGAACAGGTACCGGCCGGCCGTAGGTCCCCTGTACCCGAAACATGTAGCCCCTGTTCTCCTCTACAAGTGTGCAAAGTTTGCTGTCTGGGGGACCTACGGACGGGGAGCACCGATTTTTCAAAGCCAGGCACCCCTTCCATATACTCCCATGTTAAACGTAAGTCTAGTCATGGACACAGTGAGGCATGGGCACAGTGAGGCATGGACACAGTAAGGCACAGTGGGGCATGGACACAGTGAGGCATGGGCACAGTGAGGCATGGACACAGTGAGGCATGGACACAGTGAGGCATTGGCACAGTGAGGCATGGACACAGTGAGGCATGCACATGGACACAGTGAGGCAAAATGAGGCACAGTGAGGCATCCAGATGGACACCCTCGAGTATATACGTTAGTATTGAGAAGTAAGTCACTCTTCCATATACTTATAAGTGTATTGAATATGATTTCTATATGCAATTTCTAAATGTTGTATATTATATTTTTGTAGATAGTGATACAATATCCCTGATGAAGATTTTAAAGATTATTATTAATTGAAATGCGTTGGGTCAACCGCACCTGTTCGTTACCACCAGTTGACCTGGGGGTCTCGGAACAACGTAGCGGGCAGTATCACTATATCTCCTCTTTCATATACAATGCTTTAACAATATCATGCAACAATTTGTATTACTGTGTAATTTTTCTATTAATTTTTTGTACAATAAATTAATTTCTAAATATTCCTTTTTTTTCCTAGCCTTAAAAATTCAAGGGATGATGGCAATTACACCCCAATCACATGAGTCATTTTGTTTTATCTAAATTACTTGTCTTGCCCTGGGCACTAACAACCCACGCTACGCCACTGGGCTGAACAAAAGAAATCTATTTGTGTATAGCCAGCTTAAGCCACAGAGCCATTGCAGTGAAGAGTCCATAGCTGTGATGCGGAAATTTATGAAATTTTGAAATGCAGCGCACATTCTCATCTTCTTTAATGGGATAATGAAGCTGCTTTGCTGATGATACTGATGTAGTTATGCCAAAAGTATTTTAAAAGGCATTTGTTTTGTACGATTTGAAAATCGCAAATCAACGCTCACCAAAGGGCACAAAGGTGAGAAATTAACTTCCTCTTTATACTCTCATAGTACGTCACTATGTTCGTGTTTGTCAGACGAAAATTTGCGGATAGTTAGTATGCTAGACAAAATCCTGCACACGCGCTTTTGACAAAAATCAGACGCTCGGTCGTACAACAATCAAACCTTGTGTATGAGGCCTTATACTGTTCATGCATAAAGTACTTTCTGAAGTCAATGACCATTAATTTACCTTAGCTGGCCCTTACACTGATTGTTTTCCAGGATCCCCCTCCTGCAAAGCTCATATCACCTTAGATATTTCATTCTTCTTCTTTATAGCTGGGAGTTTTCTCCCCACCCCAAACACACACTGATAATATAATTTGCCCTTTGTTACTTGGCTTCTCTCAGAACTCTTTAAAGGTGTGTTTAATTTACCAAGTGTGCAAATAACACAAAGCCAATTACTACTCTACTATAAGCTCTGTGCATATAACCCTTTTCGTTTGGAACTTTCCAACCTGCTGCTAGGAATATTGGGAACATTTTGACAAGCACTAGTGTGGTGCAATATTTTTTCTTTCAAAATATTTTATTAAAAAAAATATATATATTACAATTCAGTACATTACGGTACATCTCGTTATGAATAAAATCTGGTAGATGACCTCTTATGCCGCGTACACACGACCGTTTTTCCTGTCATGTAAAAAAACGCTGTTTTTCTTGACGTGATTCGTCGTGATTCCTCTCAAGCCTGCCTTGCATACACACGTTCAGGAAAAAAAACGCTCGAGCAAAGCGCGGTGAAGTACAACACGTACGACGGCACTATAAAGGGGAAGTTCTATTCGAATGGCGCCACCCTTTGGGCTGCTTTTGCTGATCTCGTGTTAGTAAGTTTGGTGAGAGACGATTCGCGCTTTTCAGCCTCGTGCTTTTCAGTCCGTTACAGCGCGACGAATGTGCTATCTCCATTACAAACGCTAGTTTTACCAGAACGAGCGCTCCCGTCTCATACTTGATTCTGAGCATGCACGTTTTTTTTTTCGCCTCAGAAAAGCATACACACGAGAGGTTTTCGCGATGAGAAAAAGAACGACGGGAAAAACGATGAGAAAAAATAGAGCAGGTTCTAATTTTTTTGCGGGCAGTTTTCTCGTCGAGAAAACTGCTATGGAGCATACACACGACCTGTTTTCACGACCAATCTAAAAAATGGCAGTTTTCTCGTCATGAAAAATGGTCGTGTGTACGCGGCATGAGAATAAATACTACTATTTTGTAGATAAATAAAGACATATCATTAAAACAATAGATGTGGTTTTAGAATGTTAAATAATTAATATGAAGAAATCTCCTCCTGGTGCCCCTCGACGGGAACTAACTGCACCAGGGGAGGAAACCTCTCACCATACTTACAGTTTTACTTAAAGATCCCCGGAATAGCCAGGCTAAAAGAGATCGGCCTTATTATCTATGAAAGAGGATATTTTATCTATTATTTCTATGTATAATCAGAAAGTAAAAAAGGGGGGAGATAGGTCTCTCTCAGAGCATCACCAGAAATCCCTATAGGAGGGAAAAAATAAAAAGAAGAGGAGAAAAGTATGAGAGAAAAAGGAAAGAAGGGTTAGGAAGGGGGGGAGAGAGGAAACGTGCCTAACTTAGAGTTATGTAGGAACCGGAGGAACACCCTGGGTAAGAGAGATTCCTACATATCTAGCCCAAGGTTCCCAAAGGTTTTTGAATTTCGGAACAGTATCAGTTAGAATACTAGCTAGCTTTTCTTGAGTCATTATCCAAGATATTTTTTTTGGCTTCCAAGAAAGAAGGTTTAGGTTTCTTGCACGCTTTGGCAATTGTAAGCTTGGCTCCTTTGAGAATAAAATGGATTTGTTTTTGTGTAGTTTTTGGTATTTGAGGTATGTGAGCATTTAGAAGAGCTATTGAAAGAGACCTAGAAACCGGGCAACCAGTGAGCTTGGAAATCATAGAGAAGATTTTGCTCCAAAAGGGGCAGATTCTAGGACATTCCCACCAGATATGGGTCATTGTTGACCCTAAAAGTTGTCATCCCCTGAAACAGGTCGGATCAGCTGTAGAGTATATAGATGCAAGTTTAGAGGGGGTTAAATACCACCTGGTTATAACCTTAATATTAGCCTCCATCAGTGAGACATTTAGAATACCCTTGAAGGACTTTGAGAAGGCTCTATGCCAGGTGTTTACGTCCCATCTATTTTAAAGCTCATTTTCCCATGCCTCCATATAAGAGGATTTCACTGTAGGGTGAGTGAGGCACGAATATATTACGGATATACTTCCCCTTTGCCCCCCGACCTGGTCACACCATAGCTCATATTTTGTGAATTGGGGGGTGAGTGTTTTTTCCTTCTAGACTAGTTTTAGAAATTGTGAGATTTGATCAAAACAAAGTCTTTTAGAATCAGGGAGTTTCAAAGTTTTAACACAGTGGTTTAGAGACAAAGGTCCACCAGAGTCGAAGAACTGTCCTATACAGTATAGTCCCTTGTCCATCCACCACTTAAATGCTTCTAAATGCAAACCAGAGGGAAAATCAGAGTTCCCCAACAGGTTTGCAAGTGGACGTCCTGCAGAAACAAGGGCTGAATGATTTCTAAAGCTTCGTACACACGATCGGATATCCTATGGATTCTAATCCGATGGTTTTGTCCATTGGAAATCCGATGAAGCTGACTTCCATCAGTCTTGCCTATACACCATCAGTCAAAAAACCGACCGTTCCAAACGCGGTGACGTAAAACACTCAGATGAGCCGAGAAAAATGAAGTTCAATGCTTCTGAGCATGCGTCGACTTGATTCTGAGCATGCGTGGGTTTTTTATCCGATGGACTTGCCCATAGATGATCAGAGTTTTCGATCGTTTTTTTATCCATCGGAAAATTTAAAACATGTTCTATTTTTTAAAACCGATGGAAAAAAGACCGATGGGTCCCATACACGATCGGTTTGTCTGATGAAAAAAATCCATAAGGCTATCCCAGAGCGCAAAGGAGGTCTTTTTTTGGTGAGACACCATAAAAGATAGTTGAGAGAAAAATGCGGTGCAGCCTGTCTTTCAATGTTGAGCCAGTCCGGTTCTTCTGATTTGGAGTAGATAGTAGATAACTGTGCTAGTCTAGCTGCAAGATAATATTTATGTAGATCAGGGAGACCTAGGCCTCCCTTATTCCTATGGAGGAAACGTTTTTTTTGGGGTATTCGATATCCAGATGAGCCCCAAGTGTACTTGAGTATTTTACTCTGAAGTTTTTCCAAATGGATTTTTGGGATGTGGATAGGGAGCGACCTAAAGTAATATAAAATTCTAGGGAGTAATGTCATTTTGATCGAGTTGATTCTACCCAGCCAGGATAACTCGTATTTGGACCAGGATAAAAGGTCACATTCTAATTTCTTGAACAGTGGGGGATAATTGTGTGTATATAGAGTTTCAATAGGGGCTGTTAATGTAATACCTAAATATTTGATTGAGGTGTCATTCCATTCAAATTTAAATGATTGCTTTAATAAGGAAACCTCAGAGAGAGGGAGCGAGACGTTAAGGGCTTGTGATTTTGTGTAATTGACTTTAAGGCCCGAAATCTTAGAAAAGTTGTGTAGGACTTGACAGATATTGGGAAGGGAGATCAATGGAGAGGTTACAAATAGGAGTATATCGTCAGAAAAGAGTCCGCATTTATGAGTTTGGACTCCACAAGTTACCCCTTTAAAGTTTGGGTTTTGTCGGATAGCTTTTGCCAGAGTTTCTATGGCTATTGCAAAAATGAGAGGTGAAAGTGGGCACCCTTGACTAGTGCCTCGTGTTATGTTAATTGGTTTAGAATAGTAGCATTGTAAATGAATTAGTGCCTTGGGAAGAGAGTAGAGGCAATGTAGAAGACCTGTAAATTGTTCTCTGAAACCCCAACGTTCTATAAGGGTGAATATGTATGGCCAAGACACTGTGTCAAAGGCCTTTTGTAAATCCAAAGACAAGAGGAGTCCCTGCTGTCTCGTTCCTCCTTCCCAGTTTGACTGTAGTATTGAAACTATATTAATTGCTTTTCTTATTTGATCTGGGCCTTGTCTGCCCGGGATGAAGCCCACTTGGACCTTATGAATGTAGGTATTGATAAAAGATGCTAAACGATTGGCCATTATTTTTATCATTATTTTTATATCATTATTTATTAGGGAAATAGGGCGATAGTTATTAACTTCCTCAGGGTTTTTGTCTGGTTTAGGGATAACCGTGATATATGCTGTGTTAAGGTGCGTGTCCAAGGGGACTCCCTGTGTTTTAGCGGTATAAAAATGGGTCAAATAGGGTACTAAGATGTATACAAAGGCTTTATAATAGGGGATAGATAATCCGTCAAGGCCCGGAGCTGACCCTTTTTTAAGGCCTCTAATGACCTCCCTAGCCTCCTCCACCGTAAAGGCAGATTCAAGTAAATTTTTGTGTGTGGTGTTTAGAGTTGGGATAAGGAGGTCTTCCAAGTACCTAGCTATTGAGTTTTTGTCAGACTGAGAAGGAGAATTATACAGGTCAGAGTGGAAATCATGGAATGCCTCTTGGATTTTGACTGAATTGGCTGTAGGGGGTTGACCCGATATCCTGATTTTAGGCATAGTATGAGTTCTGATTCTGGGAGAGAGTTTTGCAGCAAGTAAAGATCCCATTTTGCTTGCGTGTGTATAGAATTTATTACCGCTCCATCGAATTGCCTTTTCTGCTTGTGTAGTGAGGGCAAGATTAAGATCCAGTCTGGCTCTATCTATTAGGGCTATGGGAACCTTGGTGGGATCCCTTTTATGACTAGCTCGTAGGGCTGCATATTCCGTTTCCAAGCGCTCTATGTTAGTCCTACGATCCGTTTGGTTTGGGTAGAAATTTGGATAATTTTACCCTGAATGTAAGCCTTATGGGCAGCCCAAAGCACTTCGATTGAAATATCACCTGTGTCATTGAGAGAAAAATATTCCTTAAGTGCCTTATTTATTGTTTCAATTGAAGCCGGACTTGCCAGAATGGACTCATTGAGTTTCCATTGACCCTGTTTCCTACCTAGAACATTAGAACAGATGGATATCATTATTTTAGAGTGATCGGAGAGGGCGGTGTCTTTGATGTGCGCACTAACTATAAAAGGCAGTAAGGGTGTAGGAGTAAGAATATGGTCTATTCTAGCATACGTGTTGTGAGGATGTGAGTAATGCGTGAAGTCCCTTTTAGAAGGATTTAATTCCCTCCAAGTATCAGTAAGATTATGGGCTGAAATTATTCTGGCAATTTCGTGGCTTTCTTTGGTTGGATGAGTCATTTGGTCTTTGGGGGGTTTGGATTTGTCAAGAGCCTGATTGAATTCTGCGTTTGAATATCCCCCCAAAATTACTGTGCCTACTAACATAGGGCTTAGAGTGTTCATCATGGTCCTTAAAAAGGCAGCTTGACCTCTGTTAGGGGCATAATAAGAAATTAGGGAATATAGGTGTCTTTCTATTGTGTCTTGTATTAATAAAATTCTCCCTTCGGGGTCGATATATTCGAAGGATTTTTCAAATTTGCAGGACTTTGAAAAAATAATGGCTACCCCCTTGTTTTTATTTTCTGCATTAGCTAGGAGAAATTGGGGGAAATATGGGTGTAAGTATTTGGGACTATACTGTATAGGAAAGTGTGTCTCTTGTAATTTAAGTGATTTGTAATAGTCCAAAAATTTTCTTTGTTTGATTGGGCAATTCAAACCTTTGACATTGTGGGAGGCTATTTTGAGATGGGTTTGTGAGCTAGCCATGAGGGCCAGGGGAGGCATACCCGCTTTTAACGTCCCCACTCACCCCTAGTAGTCTTCTAATCAGAGGCGTTTCAGGAATTTATCCCAACCAGTAGTAGGGGAATAAGATATCCATCTGCCAATCAGGGACACAAAGTTCTGTGAAGTTAGGCATTTAGGGAAGAATAAAATAAAATAACAGAGTAAAGAGAGAGGAAAAAGGATGAAAGATAAGGAAGTCTCCTAAGGGTTCAGGAGGGGAGACACCCCCTGAAACCTCAAAACTAGAACAGAAAGTTGTCTGACCCATTGTGATCAGACAACCTATCCCTCAGAGGCCCATGGGTTTCTAAGGGGTAGGTGGAGGCACATGTGGACCACCTCTGCACAGGGCGCCCACATCATAAAAAAATTGCTAAATTTAGCACAGCGAAACATTTGAGCACAAATGTAAAATAAAAAAAAAAACCCGGGGAAGGAGGATCCCTTAATATTGTTCACAGACAGGTCTGTGGTTAGACTCTAGGTCTGAGATAGGAAAATGGTGGTGTAGAAAGAGAATGAAGTCAGGTGGGACCGCTGTCTTTGATTTTCTTCATCTTTCCTTTGTTCCAAAGGGGAGATTGAGGGCTCATTGGAGTGGGTCTTTTGGTTAAACTGGTGCCGGTTGAGGAGGTATCCATTTCAGCCTCTTGTGAGATGAGTTTGAGTTGTATATGCGTTCTTCCTCCTGAAGGTTAGCGAAGGAGTATGATTTTCCGTTGACAGAAAACTTGACTGCAAAAGGGAAAGTCCATCTATATTTGATTTATTTCTGCGTCAAGACTAGTAATAATGGTTTTAGTGCTCTTCTACGTTGAATTGTGGAGGGAGAGAGATCCGCGAATAACTGGATAGGGTGTCCCTGGCATAAAACTTGGGAGGCAGATCTGGCCTGTTTCATGACCTCTTCCTTTACAGAATAATAATGTAGTTTGGCAATAATGTCTCTGGGTTTTCCATCTTTTCTGGGGGTTCAAGGGCTCTGTGGGCCCTGTCTAGTTCAAGGCGGTGTTGGGGAACATTAGGTAGCATTGTTTTGATTAGTTCCTGGACTGCTGAGGAGACATCTAGAACAGTTTCAGGTAACCCTCTGATTCTAATATTGTACCTGCGGGACCTGTTCTCTAGTTCATCACTTCTGGAGATGGCATAATCAAGTTGCTCCTGGACTGTGGATAAATGTTTGGAATGTTGATTAGAAACACACACTATTTCTTCCAGTATATGTTCTACTGTGTCTATTCTTGCTCCTAAATTTTGGAAATCAGTTTTCAGGTCCCCAGTTATTTTTGCTGCTGTTTGAGCCAGTCCCCTATCCAGAAGTTCTGAAAATTTCTGGAATAGGTCCTCCATTTGAAAAGCCTGGTCTCTGAGGCGAGTTTCTGACAGAAATAAGGTATTCTGAGCGGAAGAATTGTTCCCTATGGATGTGTAGGAAGAGCCAGATACTGAGTAGCTGATAAGAGGTTCAGTGGAGATTTGCGTGGGGGAAAGTGTTTGTGGGGGCCCTGCCTGGGTTTCTGAGGTTCATGGGAGGCTATATGCCATGCTGTGGAGGATATCTTGGATTTTTTGTCCGTGACAACGGATTGAAATTGCGGCTTTAAAGTCTTTTAAAATGAGAAAACCAGAGGAGTGTTCCCAGGTTGATTATCTACTTGTTCTTCAATTTTGGGGTTAAACCATTCGTCGTGATGGCTTCTGTGGGCACCGCTGTACACAGCTGGAGCAGAGCTCTCGGCTCAGGTAGCCATCCTCAGAGCCCCGCGCATGCGCACTCTATGGTGCAATATTTTTATCAGCATAAATGGTCATTCTTTTTGACAATGGTGTCAGAAGTTTCCGGGTTGTGCAGTGTAGAAAGATGAAGATGACTTCATCCATTCTTAAAGTTTAGATATGGATATTTTTGCAGTTACATTGATCCAGCCTGGATCAATGTACGAATGCTTGCGCCATACCTGGTCAATTCCCATGGAAGATGTAAATCCCTTTAGTAGGCACTGCTACTACATTGATAGCTGCTACCTTCTTATTCCTGTGCTGAGTGACTCATTCGTCGTGAGTGCCATTCAGAGAACAACTGGCATTTTCTCAATGAATGCAAAGCTTTCTCTAATTGGACATGGTGGAGAGGCTGGGTGGTGATGTCACAATCTCTACCTCATCCAATTAGAGAAAGCTTTGCATTCATTGAGAAATGTATTCGCTGAATGGCGCCTGTGTCAAATTACCTCCTATGTTCTCTAAGCAGCAGGACAGCCATTCTGCACGGGACCCCGAAGCTAGTGGCTGTCAGTGTGTTAGAAGTGCTTACTACAGTGATTTCCAGCTTCTATAGGAACCAGCCAGGTATAGAGCTTGCAAAGTACATTGGTCTAAGATGTGTGGGGGGGTTTGCTCGGCAGCGGGTGTGTGTGTCCCCCGGGATGGGCTCCCCACACAAAAACAGGCCCAGCAAACGGAGGTTGTGGTTTTCAAAATCAAAAAAGGTGCGGTTTATTTTCTATTTACAGTGACAAAACACAGCAAAGCAAAAGAAACATAAATAAAATAAATCCTGGTCAACTTGACCTCTGAGTAAACATAAAGGTTTCCTAACTAACAACTGGGATCAGCCTAGTGCTGTCCTAGTCCCTAAGTCCCTGGTTTTAAATGTCCAAGCAAATAGCCACACAGGCTTTGTCTCACCGCACAGGGGTTCACTCTCCCTAGACAGTCCACACAGGTCTGGTTCCAGGCATGAGCAAACACCTAATGAATCTGGGAGTTCTTATAGAGGCCTAAATGAGCTGACAAGCTTCAGCTGGTCTCATCAACTCCCTGTCTGCACGACGTCCCACACTCTCCCTAGAGGTATGAGTCATCCATGAGCCCACTAGCCTCAGCTGGGCTTATACAACTCTCCACCTAGTTGTATAAGTCGGCGTAAAGCCTGAATCTGGGCGAAATATATCTACCCCCCTGGATGCAACCAGGTGACTTTACCTTCCTGCTGTCACATACCCCCCCCTCTTGTTTTAACCTCGGGGTTGGAACACCAGCAATCAGGCATTCATGTACTCGAGACAAAGCATCCACATTCCCCATTTGAATGCCAGGGCGATGCTTTACTGTGAAGTTGAATTCCTGGAGGGCCAGGAACCACCTATTCACTCTTCTATTTGTTTCCTTGTTTTGAGCCATCCACTTTAACGGAGCGTGATCCGTAACCATGTCAAAGTGCCTACCTAGCAGGTAGTACCGAAGGGAATCTAGAGCCCACTTCACCGCTAAACACTACTTTTCAACGGTGGCGTAATTTACCTCATGGGACTTCAACTTCCTGCTGAGGTAAATGACTGGGTGCTCTTCCCCGTTCCAGACCTGGGACAATACTGCTCCTAACCCCACATCTGACGCATCACTTTGTACGACAAAGTCTTTAGAGAAGTCGGGTGAGTACAACACTGGCTGGCTACATAAGGCTTGTTTCAAGAATTGGAATGCTGCCTCAGCCTCGGGGGTCCATTTAATCATGACCGACCCTTTCCCCTTCGTCAGGTTGGTTAGGGGCACAGCCTTAGAAGCAAAGTGGGGAATGAATCGCCGATCATACCCAGCGATTCCCAGAAAGGCTCGTACCTGCTTCTTGCTGTTGGGACGTGGCCAACTCTGGATGGCCTCGACTTTGTTGAGTTGGGGTTTTATTACTCCCCTCCCAATGGTGTACCCAAGATATTTGGCCTCCTCCTGCCCAATGGTACACTTCTTGGGGTTAGCCGTAAACCCCGCTTCCCGAACAGAGTCCAGGACTGCTTGCACTTTTGGCAGATGTGAGGCCCAATCTGTGCTATGGACAATTACGTCATCCAGGTAAGCCGCAGCATACTTCCGATGGGGCCTCAGCATCTGGTCCATTTTCCGCTGGAATGTGGCCGGCGCATTCTGTAACCCGAACGGCATTCTTTTATATTGGAACGCCCCGTCTGGGGTTACAAATGCGGTTTTCTCTTTGGCCGACTTGGCCAGGGGGATTTGCCAATACCCTTTTGTGAGGTCAAGAGTCGTCATGTATCGGGCTGTTCCCAGCCGGTCGATCAACTCATCTATACGTGGCATGGGGTAGGTGTCAAATTTTTTAACTTTGTTCAACTGACGAAAATCGTTACAAAATCGCCAGCTCCCATCCGGTTTAGGCACCAACACAATGGGACTAGACCAATCACTTTGGGACTCCTCTATCACCCCTAAGTTCAGCATTTTCTGTACTTCCTCCCGTATTGCCTCCCGTCGGGCCTCTGGGATCCGATAGGGTTTTAACTTCACCCTTTCACCGGGCGGGGTAATGATGTCATGCTCTACCCCAGATGTTTGTCCCGGCAGCTCAGAGAATACCTCCTTGTTGCGAAGCACAAACTCCTTAACCTCCTGTTGTTGGGGTTGTGACAAGGTGGCTGCTATTCCAACCTCAGGAATCACGCAACCAGTTTGAGCTGGTGACCAAGTGTCTGCGACTAGGGACTCTCTATCCCTCCAGGCTTTCAACAGATTAACGTGATAGATCTGTTCGGGCTTTCGCCTTCCTGGTTGTCTGACCTTGTAATTCACTTCGCTCACTTTTTCCATTATCTCATAGGGGCCTTGCCATTTGGCAAGGAATTTACTTTCAACCGTAGGGACAAGTACCAGTATCCTATCCCCCGGGGAAAAGGTACGGGTCTTGGCTCCACGGTTGTACACTCTCTGCTGTGCTAACTGCGCTTGGGCCAAATGTTCCTTCACGATGGGCATTACCTGTGCAATTCGGTCTTGCATCAGGGCGACATGCTCAATCACACTCCTGTGGGGAGAACTCTCACTTTCCCAAGTTTCCTTGGCAATATCCAACAGCCCTCTTGGGTGTCTCCCATACAGTAACTCAAAGGGGGAGAATCCCGTAGAGGATTGGGGCACCTCCCTAATAGCAAACATCAGATAAGGAAGTAGACAGTCCCAATCCTTTCCATCTCTATCCACCACTTTCTTCAACATTTGTTTTAGGGTTTTGTTGAATCTTTCAACCAGCCCATCGGTTTGGGGGTGATACACAGATGTACGTAATTGCGTCACTTTGAACAATTTACACAGCTCCTTCATAACCCGGGACATAAAGGGTGTACCTTGGTCCGTAAGCAGTTCTTTACAAATACCCACCCGGCTAAACACAAGAGATAGCTCTTTGGCTATGGTTTTGGCCGAGGTATTTCGGAGAGGGATCGCTTCTGGATAACGGGTGGCATAGTCCATTATAACTAATATGTACTGGTGCCCCCTAGCGGACTTGATTATAGGCCCTACCAAATCCATGGCGATCCTCTCAAACGGGACCTCAATGATGGGTAGAGGGACCAGCGGGCTACGGAAATGTGGCATCGGGGCCGACCTCTGACACACAGGGCAGGAGGAACAATAATTTTCTATGTCCTTCATCACCCCCGGCCAATAGAATCTCTGTAATACCCTCTCTCGGGTTTTCTCTGTCCCCAGATGACCTCCAAGAATGTGCCCATGGGCCAACTCCAACACCAACTTCCTGTAAGGTTTGGGCAGCACAAGCTGCTCAACGGTTTCTTCTGCCCTTTTTGCCACCCGATACAGTAGGTCCTTCTCTACGCTGAAGTATGGGTAAGTGCAGGTATTATCTGGGTTCACTAACTCGCCATCTATTTTCACTACGTTTTCCCGTGCCTTTATTAGGGCGGGGTCTTTCAACTGTTCTGTGGCAAAGTTTTCCCTGTGAACCTCAAGATCAGAAAACTCCACAGACGGTAGGTTTTCGTCTGAGGAGGTGGGCTCCTCTCCAGTTTCTTGAGTCTCCCCTGCCAATACTGATAAGGGAAATTCCGGAGAGTCCTCACCACTCTCAGGGGAGTTCTGGCTATCACATTCCTGGTACATAGGGGCACCAGTGGGGGGCTCAGGATCATCCCACAGTTCCCAGAACTTCGGAAAATCCCTTCCCACAATGGCGTCATGCGGTAACTGAGATACTAAGCCCACTGGATGAGAGAGGGTACCTTTGGGGGTCTCGAAACACACTGTAGTCACTGGATACTCTCGGGTGTCCCCATGCACACAAATAACAGCTACCTTGCTATTCCCAAAGACCTCTGTTTTAACTAACTCAGCCTTTATCAGGGTCACAAGGCTACCTGAATCCAGCAATACCACAACATTTCTACCATTAACACACATTTTGCATAAATGTTTCTCAGTTCCTCGAATGGCAGTGCATGCGACTGTCGCACACAGCGACTGACGTCTGCCCGTCAGAAAGTCACACTGCATGGGTTCCTCCATAACCGGGCAATTGGCTGCAATATGTCCCGCTTGCCGGCAGCGGTAGCAAACGATCCTTCTTGCCGCCTCTTGAGCCGCTGATTTCCCAGGCTGTTCTCGCCAAACTTGGGGTAGAGCTCCCACCCTCTCACTCTCTCCACCCTCACCCCTTGGAATCCTCTTATCCGCCCCTGGGGATGGTCTGGTCTTAGGGTGGAAAGTCCGAGTGTCTCTGGAAGAGGCCGTCAGGTTCTCTGTAGCCAAGTATTTCTCCACACGATCCACAAGACCATCGGCCGTCTCTGGGTCTCCATGGCTTACCCACTTTTGGATGGCAGTAGGAAGAGCTCTCAAAAACCAATCCATTACAACACGTTCCACAATCTTTGGTGCGGACAAAGTCTCTGGCTGTAGCCACTTTCTGCTCAGGTGAATGAGATCATACATTTGAGACCTGGGGGGTTTTCCAAGCTGGAAAGTCCAGTTATGCACACGCTGAGCCCGGACAGCCTGGGTGACACCCAGCCTTGCCAAAATTTCAGCTTTTAGCATCACATAGTCTTTTGCTTGGTTAGGCTCTAGGTCATAGTAAGCTTTCTGCGATTCACCAGTTAACAGAGGAGCCACCAGTCCAGCCCACTGCTCCTCAGGCCACTTTTCTCTTTCAGCGGTCCTTTCAAATGTGGTCAAAAATACCTCTGGATCATCCTCTCCAGTCATTTTTGTCAATAAACGACTCACCCCAAAGGACGCGGTATTAGTGGGACGGCTTTCCTCACTGGTCTGCGGACGTTGCTGCATTACTGCTTCCATTTGTTGTAGTCTCTGCTCTTGCTTCTGTAACAGGTCTATGAAGCGGGCCTCAGATTGCTGCTGGGCTTGTTGCTGAGCTTCCAGACTCTGTTGGTGAGCTTGCTGCTGGGCTGCAAGGCTCCTTTGCAAACCTGCATTTGTCTGCTGTTGATTGGCATTTGCTAGAGCCAGCTGTTTCAGTATCTCCTCCATGCTGGCTTAAAAAAAAACTGCCACTGGTTCTCCACCAACTGTGGGGGGGTTTGCTCGGCAGCGGGTGTGTGTGTCCCCCGGGATGGGCTCCCCACACAAAAACAGGCCCAGCAAACAGAGGTTGTGGTTTTCAAAATCAAAAAAGGTGCGGTTTATTTTCTATTTACAGTGACAAAACACAGCAAAGCAAAAGAAACATAAATAAAATAAATCCTGGTCAACTTGACCTCTGAGTAAACATAAAGGTTTCCTAACTAACAACTGGGATCAGCCTAGTGCTGTCCTAGTCCCTAAGTCCCTGGTTTTAAATGTCCAAGCAAATAGCCACACAGGCTTTGTCTCACCGCACAGGGGTTCACTCTCCCTAGACAGTCCACACAGGTCTGGTTCCAGGCATGAGCAAACACCTAATGAATCTGGGAGTTCTTATAGAGGCCTAAATGAGCTGACAAGCTTCAGCTGGTCTCATCAACTCCCTGTCTGCACGACGCCCCACACTCTCCCTAGAGGTATGAGTCATCCATGAGCCCACTAGCCTCAGCTGGGCTTATACAACCCTCCACCTAGTTGTATAAGTCGGCGTAAAGCCTGAATCTGGGCGAAATATATCTACCCCCCTGGATGCAACCAGGTGACTTTACCTTCCTGCTGTCACAGATGGAACAATGTAACTATGCAAAAATATCAATACCTTAACTTCAGCTTCAACCAGGACCGCCTGCTGTCGTTATACGTTGCTACTTTGAAGAGGAATACCGTTGTTATGGTAGCAGCTAGCTACCATAATCCCATTATCCTCTTCTTCAGATAAAAGTGGTCTCTGCGGCGGTGCCCTCCGTCGCTTACCGGAGCCGTCGGCAGCGGCGGAGGCGATCTGGTCCTGTCCCTGCCTGGGTGATGGGAAGATGGCCCCCTCCTGTCTCCCTGTCACTGCAGGGCAGAAGCGACGTCAAAACGTCACTTCCGTGCAATGCTCTTAAAGGGACATTATTGCATTTTATTCTAAATATGAGATCTGAGGTCTTTTTGACCCCAGATCTCATATTTAGGAGGACCTGTCATGCTTTTTTCTATTACAAGGGATATTTACATTCCTTGTAATTAGTGATGAGCCGAACACCCCCGGGTTCGGTTCGCACCAGAACCCGCGAACGGACCGAAAGTTCGAACGAACATTAGAACCCTATTAAATACAATGGATGCGAACGTTCGAATTCTAAAGTGCTAATTATAAAAACTATTATGCATGTTATTGTCCTAAAAAGGGTTTGGGAACCCGGGTTCTGCACCAGGGGACATGTATCAATGCAAAAATAAGTTTTAAAAACGGTCGTTTTCCGGGAGCAGTCATTTTAATGATGCATAAAGTGAAAAAAAAAAGTCAAATATTCCTTTAAATATCGTACCTGGGGGGTGTCTAAAGTATGCCTGTGAAGTGCCACGTGTTTCCCGTGTTTAGAACTGTCCCTGCACAAAATGACACTTCTAAAGGAAAAAAAAGCCATTTAAAACTGCTTGCGGCTTTAATGTAATGTCTGGTCCCGGTAATATGGATGAAAATCTTTAAGAAAAATGGCATAGCTACCCCATGACCCCCCCCCTACCCCAGCCCATTACCAGCCCCTTTGGGTCTTGTATGGATATTAAGGGGAACCCCGCACATAAAATAAAAAAGGCCCTATATACTCAGAACAGCCGTATACAGGCGGTGCATACAAGACAGGGACTGTAGGTTTGTTCTTATGTAGAATCTGTTTGTAATTTTGAACAGGTACATTGTTGAAGTGTAGCTCCAGACCAAAAATCTATTTTTAAACTTTTTGGAAAACATAGGTAAGGGTTATCACCCCTGTAACATTTGTTTTGCTGTCTGTGCCCCTGTTCAGAACATTTCACCTCACTTTCCGTCCTAATGACAACTGTTTTTGAAATGTGGTGTTTTTCTTGAAACAAGGATTGCTGATAAAGCATCAGTACAGAGGAGACACCTTTCTCCCATATTTATTCTTACAGGAGAGAATTTTCCTTCCTAGTGGTAGATTTCCTCTCACTTCCTGTTGTCTTCTTGCGTTTGCAAGTAGGAGTCGTTTGTAAGTTGGATGTTTGAAAGTAGGGACCTGCCGTATATACTCTGCAGAAATAGGCCCCTTAGTTGTTGGTGTTGGCACAACACTGTAAGCACTCACAGTTACTCTTGGTTGGTGCTGGAACGCCCTGCTGTCAACTATTATATCAGGAATTTTAATTACATATAATTGTTGAACAGTGGTAGTAAAAATTGGGCCTTTGATGGTGGTGCTGGTGCCACAACACTGTAAGCCCTGACAGTTACTCTTGGTGGGTGCAGCAATGGGCCCTGCTGTGAATTATTAGATCAAGAATTGTAATTACATGCCCCTGTTGAACAGGGGCTGAAAAATTGGGCCTTAGGCACTGGTGGCACAACACTGCAACCCTTCACAGATACTGTACTTGGAGCACAGCAATGAGCCCTGTTGCAAAGTATTGCTTCAAAAATTGTAATGACACGCCCCTGTTAAACAGGGGCTGAAAAATTGGGCCTTAGGCACTGGTGGCACAACACTGCAACTCCTCACAGATACTGTACTTGGAGCACAGCAATGAGCCCTGTTGCAAAGTATTGCTTCAAAAATTGTAATTACACGCCCCTGTTAAACAGGGGCTGAAAAATTGGGCGTTAGGCACTGGTGGCGGCACCCATAAACAAAAATGATCTTCCAAGCTATCATCATCAATCGTATCATTGAGGACTCGGAGGAGGAGGATAGCCAGTCAACATAACAGCACAGGCACTCAGCATCAGCATCAGTCTTGAAGGGATGTGACATTTTAAAATCAATTAGTCTGTTATATCAGCATCAGGTGTGTGGTAGCTGGTGGTGATCCAAGACTGGTTCATCTTGATGAAAGTCAGTCGATCAACCGAGTCGGTGGACAGGCGCACCCTGTGATCCGTGACAAATCCTCCAGCAGCACTGAATGTGCGTTCCGAAAGAACGCTGGATGCAGGACAGGCCAGTAGCTCAATTGCATACTGTGCAAGCTCTGGCCAGTGATCCATCCTCAAGACCCAGTAAGCCAGAGGATTTTCGGTGGGGAAGGTGTCCAAGTCTGACCTTGCCCCTAGATATTCCTGCACCATGTTTATCAGACGCTGGCGATGGTTGCTGGAACCGATCATACTTTGGGGCTGCGGACTAAAGAATTGTCTGAACGCATCGGTCAGACGGCCACCTTCCCCACCGCTCCTTCTTTGACTGGCCGAAGCCTCAGCAACTCGTTGTCCAGGACCAGGAGTTTGCAACCTCCCAGTCTCTGGGAACGCGTTGCACAGACCTTTCTGCAAGGCCTCCCGGAGTTGTCTCATCCTCTGCTCCCTCTGCGACGGTAACATAAGGTCCGCAACCTTACCCTTGTACCGTGGATCAAGGAGAGTGGCCAGCCAGTAATGGTCACTCTCCTTGATCCGAAGAACACGAGGATCCTTCCGCAGGCTTTGCAGGATCAGGGAGGCCATGCAGCGTAGGTTAGCTGAGGCATTCGGTCCGGAGTCTTCTGGGTCACTGAGGATGACATGATCGCCAGCCACCTCCTCCCAGCCACGTACAAGTCCACTGGTTTGTTGGGACTGTACATCATCCCTAAAAGACTGCTGCTGCTGATGCTGAGTGCCAGCCTCCACCTCCATGCTGACACAATCCTCCTCCTCCTCCTCCTCCTCCTCCTCCTCCTCTTCCTGTGCGATGGGTGGGACAGAAGGAACACTGTCTGGGTAAAGGGGGCCTTGAGAGGCAAGGAAGTCCTCCTCTTCCTGCCTCTGTTCTGCCTCAAGTGCCCTGTCCATTATTCCACGCAGCGTGTGCTCCAACAGGTGGACAAGAGGTACAGTGTCACTGATGCATGCACTGTCACTGCTCACCATCCTCGTGGCCTCCTCAAATGGTGCCAGGACAGTGCATGCATCCCTGATCATGCCCCACTGGCGTGGAGAAAAAAAACCAAGCTCCCCTGACCCTGTCCTGGTGCCGTAGTCGCACAGGTACTCATTGATGGCCCTCTGCTGCGTGTGCAGCCGCTGCAGCATGGCCAACGTTGAGTTCCACCTGGTGGGCATGTCACATATAAGGCGGTTCTTGGGCAGGTTCAACTCCTTTTGCAGCTCAGCCAGGCGAGCACTGGCATTATAAGATCTGCGGAAATGCACACAGACTTTCCTGGCCTGCCTCAGGACATCCTGTAAGCCCGGGTACCTGCCCAAGAAGCGCTGCACCACCAGGTTAAGGACGTGAGCCACACAGGGCACATGGGTCAGTTGTCCCTGTCGGAGGGCGGAGAGGAGGTTGGTGCCATTGTCGCAAACCACCATTCCTGGCTTAAGCTGGCGTGGCGTCAACCACCTCTCGGCCTGGCCCTGCAGAGCAGACAGGACCTCTGCCCCAGTGTGGCTTCTGTCCCCCAAACACACCAGCGCAAGCACGGCATGGCATCTTTTTGCCTGCGTACTTGCGTAGCCCCGTGAACGGCTACGGAGCACCGCTGGTTCATAGGACAAACCACAGGAAGAGGCCATGGAGGAAGAAGAAGAGGAGGGGGTGGAGGAGAGAGGTGTGTCACAACCAGTAGTAGCATTTTGGAGGCGTGGCGGTGGGACAACCTCCAACACTACTGCACCTTGTCCTGAATCCTTCCCAGCTGCCAAAAGAGTGACCCAATGGGCCGTGAAAGAAAGGTAACGTCCCTGTCCATGCCTGCTGGACCATGAGTCAGCGGTAATATGCACCTTACCGCTGACCGCCCTGTCCAGCGAGGCCAAGACATTGCCTTCCACATGCCGGTAGAGAGCCGGAATAGCCTTCCGTGAGAAAAAGTGGCGTTTGGGAACCTGCCACTGAGGAACCGCACATTGCACAAACTCACGGAAGGGGGCCGAGTCTACCAACTGAAAAGGCAGCAGTTGAAGCGCTAGCAATTTAGCCAAGCTAGCATTCAACCGCTGGGCATGTGGATGGCTGGGAGTGAACTTCTTTCGACGGTCCAGCAGCTGGGGCAGGGAAATTTGCCTGCTAGAATCGGACGTCGGTGTACTGCTAGCAGAGTGGGCGCAAGTACTTGGCTGTGACACACCTAATTCTACACCTTCATTCCTCTCAGTGCATGTTTCAGAGAGGACTGAAGTTATAGTGGGGTTGGAGATCCCAGCTGATGCGGTGCAAGGAGAGGTCCGCTTGGTTCTTTGGTGTGGGTCTTTGAGGTAGGCTTGCCAACGAGCTGCATGGCAGGTCAACATATGTCTGGTCAGGCATGTGGTACCCAAGCGGCTGATGTTTTGGCCACGCGATATACGCTTGAGACATATGTTGCAAACAGCAGCTGTGCGATCTGATGCACTAGCCTCAAAAAAGGCCCACACCAAAGAACTTTTTGAATGACGGGCAGAGGCAGCGCCCTGCACAGGCGGAGCTCTGCGGTGTGATTCCGTCGGTGTACTGCCCTTACGCTGGCCACCAAAGGGCATCCTGCCTCGTTGGAGATGTGCCTCCTCCTCATCCTCCTCCTCCTCCTCTCTCCTATTAGGCACCCACGTGGAGTCATTGACCTCATCATCCCCTCCCTCCTCATCACTGGAGCCAATCTGGCAGTATGCTGCAGCTGCTGGAACATGACTGCCAGATTGGTGTCCTTCTTGAGCATCCCCTCTGTCTGCTCTCACGCTACTGCCTTCCTCTAGCTGGGTTTCATCATCAGACCCTTCGAAACGCTGGGCATCCTCCTGGAGCATGTACCCAACACTGTGCTGAAACAGTTCGGGGGACTCCTCAGGAGGAGGACATGGTGGGTCTAGGGAAGGAGTGACTGATGATTTGTCTGACATTGATACCAGGGAAGACGACGCTTTGGCAGCTGCTTTTCCAGTACCCTGAGCCTGGGTGAGAGAGGATGAGGAGGAGGAGGAGGGCTTGGTCATCCACTCTACCAAGTCTTCGGCATGATGTGGCTCAACATGTCCAGCTGCCGAAAAGAAGGACAAGCGTGTCCCATGGCCATGTGCTGATGACAATGCACCGCGTCCACGACCAGCACTGTTGCCCCCAGACACAGAGCCTGCTTGCCCTCTTTTATTGCCTCCTGACTGTCTGCCTCTCCTTGTTTGCCTTCCAGACATTCTAATAGATGGCCTGCAGGGAGATGGGAAAAAAGCAATAAGGGCTACCTTCAGGTGTCCTTCTCTGTCCCTTGAAACAAGGACTTTCACAGTGAAAGAAACTGACACTGTCCCTACCTAGAGTTTTCTGTCCCTAGAATAAATGTTTTTTTTAATCACAATATAGCACAAGGACAATTCACTCAATGTCTCTCCAGGTCCCTGGAAACAAGGACTTGCAGAGTGAAAGAAACTGACACTGTCCCTACCTAGAGTTTTCTGTCCCTAGAATAAATGTTTTTTTTAAGCACAATATAGCACAAGGACAATTAACTCACTGTCCTTACAGGTCCCTGGAAACAAGGACTTGCAGAGTGAAAAAAAAAAACACTCTCCCTACCTACAGTTTTCTGTCCCTAGAAAAAATGTTTTTTTTAAGCACAATATAGCACAAGGACAATTAACTCACTGTCCTTACAGGTCCCTGGAAACAAGGACTTGCAGAGTGAAAGAAAAAAAAACACTCTCCCTACCTACAGTTTTCTGTCCCTAGAAAAAATGTTTTTTTTAATCACAATATAGCACAAGGAAAATTAACTCACTGTCCTTACAGGTCCCTGGAAACAAGGACTTGCAGAGTGAAAGAAAAAAAACACTCTCCCTACCTACAGTTTTCTGTCCCTAGAAAAAATGTTTTTTTTAATCACAATATAGCACAAGGAAAATTAACTCACTGTCCTTACAGGTCCCTGGAAACAAGGACTTGCAGAGTGAAAGAAACTGACACTGTCCCTACCTAGAGTTTTCTGTCCCTAGAATAAATGTTTTTTTTAAGCACAATATAGCACAAGGACAATTAACTCACTGTCCTTACAGGTCCCTGGAAACAAGGACTTGCAGAGTGAAAGAAAAAAAACACTCTCCCTACCTACAGTTTTCTGTCCCTAGAAAAAATGTTTTTTTTAATCACAATATAGCACAAGGAAAATTAACTCACTGTCCTTACAGGTCCCTGGAAACAAGGACTTGCAGAGTGAAAGAAACTGACACTGTCCCTACCTAGAGTTTTCTGTCCCTAGAATAAATGTTTTTTTTTAAGCACAATATAGCACAAGGACAATTAACTCACTGTCCTTACAGGTCCCTGGAAACAAGGACTTGCAGAGTGAAAAAAAAAAAACACTCTCCCTACCTAGAGTTTTCTGTCCCTAGAAAAAATGTTTTTTTTAAGCACAATATAGCACAAGGACAATTAACTCACTGTCCTTACAGGTCCCTGGAAACAAGGACTTGCAGAGTGAAAGAAACTGACACTGTCCCTACCTAGAGTTTTCTGTCCCTAGAATAAATGTTTTTTTTAATCACAATATAGCACAAGGAAAATTAACTCACTGTCCTTACAGGTCCCTGGAAACAAGGACTTGCAGAGTGAAAGAAACTGACACTGTCCCTACCTAGAGTTTTCTGTCCCTAGAATAAATGTTTTTTTTAATCACAATATAGCACAAGGAAAATTAACTCACTGTCCTTACAGGTCCCTGGAAACAAGGACTTGCAGAGTGAAAGAAACTGACACTGTCCCTACCTAGAGTTTTCTGTCCCTAGAATAAATGTTTTTTTTAATCACAATATAGCACAAGGAAAATTAACTCACTGTCCTTACAGGTCCCTGGAAACAAGGACTTGCAGAGTGAAAGAAACTGACACTGTCCCTACCTAGAGTTTTCTGTCCCTAGAATAAATGTTTTTTTTAAGCACAATATAGCACAAGGACAATTAACTCACTGTCCTTACAGGTCCCTGGAAACAAGGACTTGCAGAGTGAAAGAAAAAAAACACTCTCCCTACCTACAGTTTTCTGTCCCTAGAAAAAATGTTTTTTTTAATCACAATATAGCACAAGGAAAATTAACTCACTGTCCTTACAGGTCCCTGGAAACAAGGACTTGCAGAGTGAAAGAAACTGACACTGTCCCTACCTAGAGTTTTCTGTCCCTAGAATAAATGTTTTTTTTAATCACAATATAGCACAAGGACAATTAACTCACTGTCCTTACAGGTCCCTGGAAACAAGGACTTGCAGAGTGAAAGAAACTGACACTGTCCCTACCTAGAGTTTTCTGTCCCTAGAATAAATGTTTTTTTTAAGCACAATATAGCACAAGGACAATTAACTCACTGTCCTTACAGGTCCCTGGAAACAAGGACTTGCAGAGTGAAAGAAAAAAAACACTCTCCCTACCTACAGTTTTCTGTCCCTAGAAAAAATGTTTTTTTTAATCACAATATAGCACAAGGAAAATTAACTCACTGTCCTTACAGGTCCCTGGAAACAAGGACTTGCAGAGTGAAAGAAACTGACACTGTCCCTACCTAGAGTTTTCTGTCCCTAGAATAAATGTTTTTTTTAATCACAATATAGCACAAGGACAATTAACTCACTGTCCTTACAGGTCCCTGGAAACAAGGACTTGCAGAGTGAAAGAAACTGACACTGTCCCTACCTAGAGTTTTCTGTCCCTAGAATAAATGTTTTTTTTAAGCACAATATAGCACAAGGACAATTAACTCACTGTCCTTACAGGTCCCTGGAAACAAGGACTTGCAGAGTGAAAGAAAAAAAACACTCTCCCTACCTACAGTTTTCTGTCCCTAGAAAAAATGTTTTTTTTAATCACAATATAGCACAAGGAAAATTAACTCACTGTCCTTACAGGTCCCTGGAAACAAGGACTTGCAGAGTGAAAGAAACTGACACTGTCCCTACCTAGAGTTTTCTGTCCCTAGAATAAATGTTTTTTTTAAGCACAATATAGCACAAGGACAATTAACTCACTGTCCTTACAGGTCCCTGGAAACAAGGACTTGCAGAGTGAAAAAAAAAAAACACTCTCCCTACCTAGAGTTTTCTGTCCCTAGAAAAAATGTTTTTTTTAAGCACAATATAGCACAAGGACAATTAACTCACTGTCCTTACAGGTCCCTGGAAACAAGGACTTGCAGAGTGAAAGAAACTGACACTGTCCCTACCTAGAGTTTTCTGTCCCTAGAATAAATGTTTTTTTTAATCACAATATAGCACAAGGAAAATTAACTCACTGTCCTTACAGGTCCCTGGAAACAAGGACTTGCAGAGTGAAAGAAACTGACACTGTCCCTACCTAGAGTTTTCTGTCCCTAGAATAAATGTTTTTTTTAATCACAATATAGCACAAGGAAAATTAACTCACTGTCCTTACAGGTCCCTGGAAACAAGGACTTGCAGAGTGAAAGAAACTGACACTGTCCCTACCTAGAGTTTTCTGTCCCTAGAATAAATGTTTTTTTTAATCACAATATAGCACAAGGAAAATTAACTCACTGTCCTTACAGGTCCCTGGAAACAAGGACTTGCAGAGTGAAAGAAACTGACACTGTCCCTACCTAGAGTTTTCTGTCCCTAGAATAAATGTTTTTTTTAAGCACAATATAGCACAAGGACAATTAACTCACTGTCCTTACAGGTCCCTGGAAACAAGGACTTGCAGAGTGAAAGAAAAAAAACACTCTCCCTACCTACAGTTTTCTGTCCCTAGAAAAAATGTTTTTTTTAATCACAATATAGCACAAGGAAAATTAACTCACTGTCCTTACAGGTCCCTGGAAACAAGGACTTGCAGAGTGAAAGAAACTGACACTGTCCCTACCTAGAGTTTTCTGTCCCTAGAATAAATGTTTTTTTTAATCACAATATAGCACAAGGACAATTAACTCACTGTCCTTACAGGTCCCTGGAAACAAGGACTTGCAGAGTGAAAGAAACTGACACTGTCCCTACCTAGAGTTTTCTGTCCCTAGAATAAATGTTTTTTTTAAGCACAATATAGCACAAGGACAATTAACTCACTGTCCTTACAGGTCCCTGGAAACAAGGACTTGCAGAGTGAAAGAAAAAAAACACTCTCCCTACCTACAGTTTTCTGTCCCTAGAAAAAATGTTTTTTTTAATCACAATATAGCACAAGGAAAATTAACTCACTGTCCTTACAGGTCCCTGGAAACAAGGACTTGCAGAGTGAAAGAAACTGACACTGTCCCTACCTAGAGTTTTCTGTCCCTAGAATAAATGTTTTTTTTAATCACAATATAGCACAAGGACAATTAACTCACTGTCCTTACAGGTCCCTGGAAACAAGGACTTGCAGAGTGAAAGAAACTGACACTGTCCCTACCTAGAGTTTTCTGTCCCTAGAATAAATGTTTTTTTTAAGCACAATATAGCACAAGGACAATTAACTCACTGTCCTTACAGGTCCCTGGAAACAAGGACTTGCAGAGTGAAAGAAAAAAAACACTCTCCCTACCTACAGTTTTCTGTCCCTAGAAAAAATGTTTTTTTTAATCACAATATAGCACAAGGAAAATTAACTCACTGTCCTTACAGGTCCCTGGAAACAAGGACTTGCAGAGTGAAAGAAACTGACACTGTCCCTACCTAGAGTTTTCTGTCCCTAGAATAAATGTTTTTTTTAATCACAATATAGCACAAGGACAATTAACTCACTGTCCTTACAGGTCCCTGGAAACAAGGACTTGCAGAGTGAAAGAAACTGACACTGTCCCTACCTAGAGTTTTCTGTCCCTAGAATAAATGTTTTTTTTAAGCACAATATAGCACAAGGACAATTAACTCACTGTCCTTACAGGTCCCTGGAAACAAGGACTTGCAGAGTGAAAGAAACTGACACTGTCCCTACCTAGAGTTTTCTGTCCCTAGAATAAATGTTTTTTTTAAGCACACTATAGCAGAAGCACAAAACACACTGACACTCTCCCTACCTATCCTTCTCTTTCCCTAAACTAAAGGAATCCAGGTTAAGCAAGAAAGAAATAACAGTCACTGTCCCTGCCTATGCTACTCTATCCCTGCTCCGGAACACACTACACTAGGCCGCCGTGCTGGCGGCCTTTTATAGTGTGGGGCGTGTACTAAACACCCTCAGCAATAATTGGCCACAGGCATCCTGCCTGTGGCCAATCATTGCTCTCCTCGCTGCCGGCGCTGTGATTGGCCAAGCATGCGGGGTCACAGTGCATGCTTGGCCAATCACAGCGCCTGGATGACACTGCGATGGCGTAGTGCATTGTGGGCCGTTCGCGTCACTCGAATTTGGCGCGAACGGCCCAAATCGTTCGATCTTCGTCGAACGATCGAACAGCCAATGTTCGAGTCGAACGTATGTTCGACTCGAACACGAAGCTCATCCCTACTTGTAATAGGAATAAAAGTGACCCAATTTTTTTTTTTTTTAAAACAGTGTCAAAATAAAGTAAAATAAATAAGAAAAAAAAAAACTATTTTTTTTTTAAAGCGCCCCGTCCTGACGAGCTTGCGCTCAGAAGCGAATACGTGAGCAGCGCCCGCATATGAAAACGGTGTTCAAACCACACATGTGCAATCATTAGAGCAAGAGCAATAATTCTAGCTCTAGACCTCCTCTGTAACTCAAAACATGCAACCTGTAGAATTTTTTAAACATCGCCTATGGAGATTTTTAAGGGTAAAAGTAAGCGCAACTTTTTAGCATGACATGTTGGGTATCAATTTACTCGGCTTAACATTATCTTTCACAAGATAAAAACAAAAATTGGGCTAACTTTAGTGTTGTCTTATTTTTTAATTCAAAAACGTGATTTTGTTTTAAAAAAAGTGTGCTTGTAAGACTGCTGCGCAAATATGGTGTGACAAAAAGTATTGCAACGACCGCCATTTTATTCTCTAGGGTGTTAAAAAAATATATATAATGTTTGGGGGTTCTAAGTAATTTTTTTGCAAAAAAAAACAGTTTTTAACTTGTAAACACCAAATCTCAGAAAGAGGCTCGGTCCTTAAGTGGTTAAATGCCACACACTATAACGTACTGTATATTTATATGGCCTGTAGTTGTTTTTTGTCTTACAATCGTTCAGCAAGTCTGATTGTCCTATCTGACAATAATCCACTGATGGAATGTAATTATAAAAACATAGTACAGCAACCACGTAGGTCACTTCAAAAGATAAAATCAAGCAAATTGAAAAGGGCATTACTATAGACATCATTAGACTCAGGGCCGTTTGAAGGAATTTGGGGGCCCCAAGCAAAATGGACATGGAGGCCCCGACAACCCCCCCCCCCCCCGCGCGCACTCACGCAAAGCCTACAGGAACCACAGCATAGCGATACAGTTTAAGCTCACCCACACTTTATATAAATAAAAAAGGTTTACAGAGCAAATACTGCTGTTGCATATAATCCAACATACTTAAAACACATACACACTCACATTAACATTAAGATGCTGCTTAGGACTGTTTATGGACAGTGGGATGGACAGGGGGACCGTGGGATGGACAGGGGGACTCCGCACTGTAATATCCACATCATCTCCCCCACTGTAATGTCCACATCATCTCCCCCTGTAATGTCCACATCTCCCCCACTGTAATATCCAGATCTCCCCCCTGTACTGTCCACATCTCCCCCTGTAATGTCCACTGTTAAAATAATAAAAATATTAAAAAATAATTATGGAGCGATAAAGTCTCTAATAGTTCCACAAATAAAATAGTAAATACGTTTTCTTGAAAAGTAGTAAAGAATCTGTCAGTCTTTCTATGGCTCCACAAGCATGTACTTGTACATGATTTCTGTCCTGTCCAGTAATCCAGGCCAGGATTAGGATCCCTGAATATTCGTGCGCTTTTCTCCTGTAAACAACTTCCTGGTCACAGCAGCAAGTTGTTTGCAGCCGCGCACTAATATTCAGGGATCCTGATCTGGCTGAATTACTGGATAGAAGAACAGAAATCATGTACAAGTACATGCTTGTGGAGCCAAAGAAAGACAGATTCTTTACTACTTTTCAAGAAAACGTATTTACTTTTTTATTTGTGGAACTATTATGCCCCGTACACACGATCGTTTTTAATGTCATTTTTTAAACCGACGTTTTTCTCCTCGTTTTTTTTCATGTTTCCTCTCAAGCCTGCCTTGCGTACACACCATCATTAAAAAAAACGATCAAGCAAAGCGCAGTGACGTTCAACACGTACGACGGCACTATAAAGGGGAAGTTCCGTTCGAATGGCGCCACCCTTCATGTTAGTAAAGTTTGTTGAGCGACGATTCGCGCTTTTCAGTCCGTTACTGTGTAATGAATGTGCTATCTCCATTACGAACGCTAGCTTTACCAGAACGAGCGCTCCCGTCTCATACTTGATTCTGAGCATGCGCGTTTTTTTTCACGTCGTTAAAGCATACACACTATCGTTTTTCAGGTCGTTAAAAAAAACGACATGAAAAACGACGTGAAAAAAGAGAGCATGTCCGGAATTTTTAATGGCCATTTTTCACGTCGTTAAAAATGCTCTGGAGCATACACACGATCATTTTTCAGGGCCATTTTTTAAAATGGCAGTTTTAACGGCATGAAAAACGATCGTGTGTACGGGGCATTAGAGACTTTATCACTCCATTAAAAAGTCATTCACTGACTTACCTTTTCCAGAGGCACTGTCTGGCGGGCAAAATATGATCCGACCGCAATGGGAGTTGTAGCACGCCTGCGCTGCCCTCCTGAGTGACTGACACTGACTCCTCCCCCCAGGAGCAGGGAGCATCAGCACGTAGCCGCCGTTGTGGACTACAACTCCCATAAGCAATAGCGGCGGCCTGTCACCGCCGGGTGTACCAATATGGCCGCCGCTCCGGAGCTAGGCCGAAGCCGCGGCCTTTCCTAAGGCTGCAATCCGTGGATCGGCTCTGGGCGAAAATCGAGGACAGTGACAGGCAGCAGGCTGGGGCCCTAGGCCAGCTCGGGGCCCCAAGCAATTGCTTGTTTTGCCTGTCCTGTTCCGACGGCCCTGATTAGACTAGAAACCAGAGTTTATGATTCATGTGGTTTAGTTGTGTGTTAGAACTCAGCACCATTGGCTATGAATTATATACCAATAGGTAATATTATCTGACTTCTATTGCTTTTGCACGTTTGCAGTGCTGCTCCCTCTTCTCAGTTTTTGGCTTTATTTTTAGGCTGTATGGATCACTGCATGTGTATATTGCCATTCATATGATCCTTGGCTACAGCATCGCTTTCATCCGGTTAGCCATACCTTGCCTGTCTTGGAACTAGTACACTCAGAAAGCAAGCATCATATATTTGTACTCTAGTGAACCTGGCTTATCTCATAAATGCAGTGGCCCTGCTTTGTGTTTTCTTCACAGCTTACCGTATTATTTCTGTTGTTACACAAACACGCACATACCAGAGAATGGCCCAGGGAAGATGAACATATCTTCAAATTACGAATAAACCCTTTATTTTGCATACTGTGATACAGTATAACATGTAAATAACTAATGATTTAAGAAGGCACTTGCAAAAAACTCTGAACTCGGCATATCCACCCATTTGCTTCACCTGCAGCCTTTAAAATACAAGAGAAAAGAGAGGGCGCACCGACCTCGTGCATTACCAATGGCTGGTTTATTGAAAGTATAATTAAAAGATCATGAATACTCACAAACGAAGGCAAATAGAAAGCACATAACATTCCATCCAGAAAGGTAGCCTATTCCTGCAACCGAATGAGCAGGTGATCAAAGAATCAAGATGATATATATTTTTACAGCTAGAGCTGACGCGTTGCGGGAGCGAGCCCCCTTCTTCAGAGCCAAAAATTGATTATACTTTCAATAAACCAGCCATTGGTAATGCACGAGGTCGGTGCGCCCTCTCTTTTCTCTTTTACTTTCCAGTCCTAAAGAATACCAAATATTCTGAGGAGGGCAGCAAGATCTTTGGACATTTTCCTTTTAAACGGAACACTCTGGTTGTGTCACCAAGAGATCAGACTTCTGAGCGCAGGAGACTGTCTTTTCTTGTTTCTGTAGCCTTTAAAATACAACCTTGTCTAAATACCTTTTATTCCAGGCGAGTTACATGCTGCCCATAACTGGAAGTCCCAGTTACTCAGATTGCAAGGATAACTTCCCACAAATTTGTGGCAGTGTTGAATCCTAAGTCTGGTAATTTACTGCACATTTTCACTGGCAAGTTGTACACCGGCAAGAGGGACGTGCAGTCAGGGGAGGCAGGTGAGGCAGGGCCTCACCTGCCATGAACATTTAAAAAAAAAAATCGAGCTTCGAGGGTCATAGCTCGGCGACCTGGGGTGGTATGTAGCCTAAGTCCTACCCCACCAATGGTAAGAATTTGGGGCTCCTACAACCTATGTTTCCAGAGATATGGGGCTCCTTGTGCAGCCTGACAGAAGCTAAATACAGAGCGGACACTTTAAATACAAGCTGCCACACTCTGTTTGCAGAAGACTGAGAGGATGAGCTCACAGTGCCTCTCCTCACTTCTTGTCAGAGGCACTGAGCTTAATGGACAGCTTGGAGCCTTGGACCAATGGTAAAGTACCATTGGTCCCAGCTGTCCAATAAAAATGCTGCAGTGGAGGCACGCCTCTCACTGCAGTGTCATAGAAAGGGCATGTGTCTAAAAGACAAATGCTCCTTTCCAGCCCAGCCCTCCTATCTACAAGGAAAAACATGTGTTCATGTGTATAAGATTTACCCATAATCTCATGTTTTTCTCACACGGTTAAGAGGGAGAAACTGATTCTGTTGAAAAGGTACTATTATATTCAAGCTAAATCATATATTTATATGCTATATGTTATAACATAATAATTTATTATTTATCTATTTACTGTGAAATTACGTGTTGGAAGTTATAACTTCAAACTTCAGTAATTTGTCCGTTAAGCCAGATTTTGAAAATAGAGTAAATTACCTTAAAAACAACAATTAATAATTTTTTTGTATATTACTTACTTATAGTACTGTATATACTCGAGTATAAGCCGAGGCACCTAATTTTACCACAAAAAAATGGGAAAATGTATTGACTCGAGTCAGTAGGGTATTTGGGTTTTGCACTGCCCTGGGCCTGACTAAACTCATGCACTCCCTAATTTAAATATGACCCACCCCTTCCTGTCAAGGCCACACCCATTTCTGTTTTTTGAGTGGGGACACTAGTTCTGAGGGCCTGGGGGGGGGGGCAATAAATTCCCTTAATTTGCATAGATTTCCTCTCACTTCCTGTTTGGCTATGGGGCAGGAAGTGAAGGGAAATCTCTGCAATGGGACAGGGATGGTAAAAAATAAACTGACAGGGGCTATAACCCTCCCTTACTCTATCCAAAAAAAAAAAAGCCTATAGTTCTACGTTAAGCACAAATTTCTGATAATTTTATGGAGAGGACTAAGAAGATATAACCATGCCAATCGTGCAGCAGAAACATATAGCACAGTGAGGAAGGTTTGTGGTCCAGGATGATAGGACAGTCAAAATTAGAAGCAGCCCCCCCCCCCCCACAGTTGCGGAATGCCGTCTGCCTGCATACCGGAAGCAGTGCGGCCGCTTTAATGGGGCACTAGACTAATTTGCCTCTTAGCCCAGTCCGCCCCATGGTGTAGCGCAAGCCGGCGGGGACTCCTTCTGTGCTGCCCCCTGCAAAGTGCTGCCCTAGGCCTGGGCCTTGTTGGCCTAGGCCAGGATACAGCTTTGACTCGAGTATAAGCCTAGGGTGTCCATCCGCATGCCTCACTGTGCCTCACTTTGCCTCACTGTGTCCATGTGCATGCCTCACTGTGCCCATGCCTCACTGTGCCCATGCCTCACTGTGTCCAGGTCTCACTGTGTCCATGCCTCACTGTGCCTCACTGTTTCCATGCCTCACTGTGCCCATGCCTCACTGTGTCCTTGACTAGACTTACGTTTAACATGGGAGTATATGGAAGTGCTGCCCGACTTTGAAAAATCGGTGCTCCCCGGCCGTAGGTCCCCCAGACAGCAAACTTTGCACTCTTGTAGAGGAGAACTGGGGCTACATGTTTCGGGTCCAAGGGACCTACAGCCGGCCGGTACCTGTTCCCCAAAATTACCGTTTAACATCGGAGTCTATGGAAGGGGTGCCTGGCTTTGAAAAATTGGTGCTCCCCGGGTGTAGGTCCCCCGGACAACAATCTTTGCACACTTATAGAGGAAGAGTGGGGCTATATGTGTGCCAGGTTTGGGATCCAGGGGACCTACTGCCAGCCGGTCCCGGGTCCCCAAAGTCCGGGAAATCAGGCGCAAAAAGGTGACCCGAGTATTAGCCGAGAGGGGCATTTTCAGCACAAAAAATGTGCTGAAAAACTTGGCTTATATTCGAGTATATACGGTAATTAACCCCTTGCCACCCAGACCAATACTGACACTTCTCTCTTTGTTGGAAAATTACTCAGAACCCCAAAACATTATATATATTGTTTTAGCAGACACCCTAGGGAATAAAATTATGGTCATTGCAACTTTTTATGTCACACGGTATTTGCGCAGCAATTGTCTTAAACGTGTTTTTTTGGGGGGAAAAAACAGTTTCATGAATAAAAAAATAAAAAAATTGTAACATTAGTCCAATTTTTTTTTTTTATATAATGTGAAAGATGATGTTACGCCGAGTAAATAGATACCTAACATGTCACACTTTAAAATTGTGTACACTTGTGGAATGGTGCAAATGTCAGTACTTATAAATCTCCATAGGTGACGCTTTAATTTTTTTTACAGGTTACAAGTTTAGAGTTACAGAGGAGGTCTAGTGCTAGAATTATTGCTCTCGCTCTAACGATCGCGGCGTATGTAACCTGTGTGTATCTGGCTCTGATACTAGCCAGTGCCTCACCAGCCACTGACCTCACCGCACGTCCCTGTTGCTGAGCACTAGAAACACAAGTTCTAGCTGACATTTTTCCAATTTGTAGCAAATTTGCATGGCAAGTGTCTAGCAAGAGCAAAGTTGCAGTGGTGAGTCTACAGCAAGAGCTTGGCAAGTCTGAAGCATGGAAATTCAGCCACAGTGACCCCTGTGGTGGGATGACTATTGCACAACATAACTGAACCAGAACTCGCAGCAGACTTGCAGCATATTTGCAAAGAAAGTTGATCTGGAGTCATGCAATGCGAACTTGCTGCAATTGTGCAACAAACTTGTGAAGCCTGGCAAGTCTAGTAATAGCTTAGCAAGTAATTTTTAAACTTGTAGCACAATTGCTTGCTATCTGGGTATTTGCCTTCATTACTAGTGGCCTACAATCAGGGCCGGCCCTACCATGGGACCCGATGGTACCCCGGTCCCAGGCGGCACTTTAAGGGGGGCGGCAAATTGCCGCCCGTCAGCCAGCGACATTCCGTGTCTCCTACTGATTTTCCTTTCCTGTGTCCCCGATTTTCCAGCCGCCATGTTTAGTGTCCGGCGCCCTGTGATTGGACGAATGGGGGTCATGTGCGGCGTGGGGCTGGCCTGTCAGCGATCGCTCTAGAAGTCCCGCCTCCGCACATGACCGCCATACGCCCAATCACAGTGCGCCGGGAAACACGAACATGGTGGCGGGAGACAAGCACTGGAAGTGTGAGCTGTCTTCGCCTCCGCCTGTCCCTCTGCTTTGTTACGGCGCGGTGGAGATGGGATCATGGAGGTGCAGGCGTGCAGCGTCTGACACCATGGAGCGGGCTGCGGGTGGATGGCGCTGGGGGGAAGTTGGGACGCCAAAGCAGTTCTGCACATCCAGTGCTGAGGTCCGGAGGAGAGTCCTGGTGAAGAGCAGACAAAGGTAAGGAGGACTCAAAGGATGGATTTGCACCGAGCTGTGGGGAGGGGGTCGGGTGTGAGTACTGCAGGAAGTAGGACTCCTACTGTAGGAGTCAGGTGGGTCTGTGTAGTAGGTCAGTGTAGGTGTAAGGTCGGTGGGTCAGTGTATGTGTCAGTCAGTGTAATAGTCAGTGTTGCTGTCAGGTCAGTGTAATGTGAGTAGTGCAGGATGTAGGAGTGAGGTAGGTGTCAGGTAGGTCAGTGTAGGTGTCAGGTAGGTCAGTGTAGGGGTCAGTGTAATGGTCATGTAGGTCAGGTGGGTCAGTGTAATGTGAGTAGTTCAGGAAGTAGGGGTCAGTGTAGGGGTCAGGGTAGGGGTCAGTGTAGGGGTCAGGGTAATGGTCATGTGGGTCAGTGTAATGTGAGTAGTTCAGGAAGTAGGGGTCAGTGTAGGGGTCAGGGTAGGGGTCAGTGTAGGGGTCAGGGTAATGGTCATGTGGGTCAGTGTAATGTGAGTAGTGCAGGAAGTAGGAGTCAGGTGGGTCAGTGTAATGTGAGTAGTTCAGGAAGTAGGGGTCAGTGTAGGGGTCAGGGTAGGGGTCAGTGTAGGGGTCAGGGTAATGGTCATGTGGGTCAGTGTAATGTGAGTAGTGCAGGAAGTAGGAGTCAGGTGGGTCAGTGTAATGTGAGTAGGGTAGGGGTCAGGGTAGGGGTCAGGGTAGGGGTCAGTGTAGGGGTCAGTGTAGGGGTCAGAGTAATGGTCATGTAGGTCAGGTGGGTCAGTGTAATGTGAGTAGTGCAGGAAGTAGGGGTCAGTGTAGGGGTCAGGGTAGGGGTCAGTGTAGGGGTCAGGGTAATGGTCATGTGGGTCAGTGTAATGTGAGTAGTGCAGGAAGTAGGAGTCAGGTGGGTCAGTGTAATGTGAGTAGGGTAGGGGTCAGGGTAGGGGTCAGGGTAGGGGTCAGGGTAATGGTCATGTAGGTCAGGTGGGTCAGTGTAATGTGAGTAGTGCAGGAAGTAGGAGTCAGGTGGATCAGTGCATGTGTCACGTAGGTGTGTCAGGGGGTCAGTGTAGGGGTCAGATAGGTCACATGTGTTCAAAAAATGTGCAGCGCTATGTGGTTAAAACCATGTGTGAAATAAATGTTAAACCTTGAAATGTGAAAAATTAATATATGAAAAATTAATTAAAAAGAAAACTAATGCAGAGTCCAAAAAGAACACAACATAGTCCGTGAAGAGTTAATTCCAAAAGCAAATCCATGAAGGGTTAAGGGCTGTAGCCAATAAAGAGACTAGGGTCTAGTGGAGCATAATAAAATAAAAATAAACATTTCTTGATCAGTTTAGGTCGATATGTATTCTTCTACATATGTTTGGTAAAAAAAATGCAATGTGTATATTGATTAGTTCGCGCAAAAGTTATACCGTCTACAAAATAGAGGATAGATTTATGGCATTTTTATTATTATTATTTTTTTTTTACTAGTGTAGCGGGGTCTGGTGATCTGCGATTTTTAGCTAGACTGTGACATTGCGGTGGACAGATTAGACACTTTTGACACTTTTTTGGGACCAGTGACATTTATACAGCGATCTGTGCTATAAAAATGCACTGATTAATGTGTAAATGTCACTGGCAGGAAAGGGGTTAAATGTGTTCCCTGGGAGGTGTTTCTAACTGGGGGGGATGGGACTGACTGTAGGAGGAGAGAGATCTCTGTTCCTAATCACTAGGAAGAGCAGATCTGTCTCTCCTCCCCTGTCAGAATAGGGATCTGTCTGTTTACATTAACAGATCCCCGTTCTGGCTCTCTGGAGCGATCGCGGCCACCAGCCACGCACAGGTCCTTTTATACTCCTTTACATGTATAGAGCCATGACAGGTCCACTTTAGTTATCATGATATAAAATAATGAATGTGGGGTATTTGGTGGGCGTGATTTTTTTTGGGGGGGGGGCAGCATTTAATTCTTGGTACCAGGCAGCACAATGTCTTGGGCCGGCACTGCCTACAATGGTGGTGTAGAAGTGAATGAAAATGTAAGGATGGAGACTGCACCAATGTTGACTCTTCAGTTAAGCTACATGGGATAGCCAATGAAATGTGGTAGGTTGCCTGAGAAGTGTAGGCCGATCAGCACTTGTCAAAGTTTGAGGATTCTTCCATGTGAGAGCAGGTGTTGCTGGATCCCCAAGGATGTGAAATCTAAGATCCAGCTGGTATTCATGTGGGGGTTTGGACTTAGGCAGCCTATAGATTAGTCAGCTTCTTTTTCGTTCAACCAGCAGTTTGAACGAAAAAAAATTACCCAATTCCCCCATTTACACATTTGAGGTGGATGGAGTTGCTAGTAAGCTATTGTAGTCTGACAGTGGGGAAGCCTACCCCACTGTCAGAATGCACTGATCAGCACTGCTGGCTATAGCCTGCACCTCTGATTAAGTGGGGTAAACCCACAGGGTGGTTGTACAGAGGTTGATCAGTAGAACCACAGTCCCCATACATGAATTGAAATTAGTTTTTTCCTGCTGAACTGGTCAATTTTCGATCCATGTATGGCTGGCTGACCTAAGGTCACAACTCCTAAATTCACCCTGCTCCAAGCACCACAGGCCACAAGCCAGAAGACATCAGGACGTAGGTCTGAAGCAGATAAGTGAACTAGGATAACAAATAGCCAGGATACTAGCCAGAGTTTGTTACACAGGAATCAATAGATAAGATGCAGACTGAAAGCAGAAGGCTTGACATGAGCTTGGCAGCAAGCTTGCAAAGACATTGTTTGGAAAATGTGCTGGAAGCTGCACTCGTTTAAATAAGGCCAGCCATACACGATTTAAATCTTGGCCGGTTCAGCGGGAACCGGCCTAGATTCGAACTGTTAATGGGCACGCTGAATGTACCCAGTTGATCGATCGACTTGGGTACAACCAGCCTGCCGGATTCTTTTGCGATTATTGCTAACGGTTGCTATAGCTGTTAGTGATAATCACTGTCTTCTCCTGGTGCGAATGGCTTCGCCCGCCTCCGGACCCCCTGCTGGGAGAAGATGATTGCTCGGCAGGAGGAATTCCCCTGTCAGCACTGTCTGTGTTGATGTGTGAACCACACAAATTGATTTCCTGCAAGAAATTTGCACCATGTATGGCCTACCTTAGGTGGGCTCGAGGAGGTAGCCACTCTGATGCTGCTCATGTTGTCTGGGGCCTGACAGAAAGAGAAGAGTGCTACCCTGATAGGTTGCATCTCAAGAAGGATGCCATTCTGATTGACTGAAATCTTTCAGGGGGAGGGTGTCGCTATGATTGGATGCATATGCGACAGTCCCAGTAAAACCCCAAAATGTTTGTGGCTGCACACCATTGAAGCAGAGGCGGTACTGGATCATAAAAGTTAAGTAATGCTGTCAAGAAGATAAGTATAAGCAGCTGGGGGAGAGTGGTCGGTACTAGAACCTGTTGCTTTGACTATGCAAGTAGAACTTGAGGTCCATCTTACCATAATCATCTGTTAATACTTTCTTGTTGATTCCCAAGACCTACTCCGAGCCATAGTTTCCATATCCTGCAATGATGATGGCCAACAACAACCTAAAACAGCCGTGTACACATTGCAGTAAATAACTCTGAAGTGGGTTTTATCTGTGCTATAAAAAAAACTACAGTACAGAGAGTCCCGGAGCAAAAAAACAAAATGAGCGTAGGGACAGCATAACAGGGTGGATAGTAGGACAGCAGGGAAAGGGTTAAATGGTAGGGCAGTTTAGTATTGCTTAAACTTAGGGGTAGTGGTCTGGGGCTAGGAGGGGACCCAGGAAGTTTAGGGGGAGGGGTGAGCGGCGAGGGGCCAGTCTAATGCAGCACAGAGGAGAAGAAGCTTTCCACCTGCCCTCCCTATGGTTGTGGTGTTCCGGCATGTGGTTGTCATGGCAGCCTGGCACTGGTGGGTCTTTGGAGGAGAAAACTTCTGGATAATAGAATGGTCGGGACCCATTGGTGGAATGGGGTTCTCGGGTACATTGCTCTTAACGAGTGGTTCAACTCAAAATATGTAAAGGGAGGTCACTGATGATGAGGATTATCTCCGAGCCAGTGTGTTGCGGCTGGAGGCCTAAATTTAAGAAAAGGTTGTCGCAGTGACTAGGTTCTGTGTTTTTTGTCCTCAAAGCAGTGGCGTAGCATGGGTTCTCAGCACTCGGGGCAAGGCAAGTAATTTGCACCCCCCCAACCTGTGGACTTTTAGCACTCCCTGAGTCCCTTCAAATACAATAGTACTGACCTACCTGATTCCAACACTGACCTACCCGATTCCTATACTAACCTACTTGATTTCAACACTGACCAACCTGATTCCTTTACTGACCATTACACTACACTGACCACTATACTACACTGATAACTACACTGACAACTGCACTACACTGACCACTATACTACACTGAGAACTACACTGACCACTATACTACACTGAGAACTACATTGACCACTATACTACACTGAGAACTACACTGACCACTATACTACACTGAGAACTACACTGACCACTATACTACACTGAGAACTACACTGACCACTATACTACACTGACCACTATACTACACTGAGAACTACACTGACCACTATACTACACTGAGCTACACTGGCCACTATACTACACTGACCACTATACTACACTGAGAACTACATTGACCACTATACTACACTGAGAACTACACTGACCACTATACTACACTGAGAACTACACTGACCACTATACTACACTGAGCTACACTGGCCACTATACTACACTGACCACTATACTACACTGAGAACTACACTGACCACTATACTACACTGAGAACTACATGGACCACTATACTACACTGAGAACTACACTGACCACTATACTACACTGAGAACTACATTGACCACTATACTACACTGAGAACTACACTGACCACTATACTACACTGACCACTATACTACACTGAGAACTACACTGACCACTATACTACACTGAGCTACACTGGCCACTATACTACACTGACCACTATACTACACTGAGAACTACACTGACCACTATACTACACTGAGAACTACACTGACCACTATACTACACTGACCACTATACTACACTGAGAACTACACTGACCACTATACTACACTGAGAACTACACTACACTGAGAACTACACTGAACACTATACTACACTGACCACTATACTGTATACTACACTGACCCCTATACTGTATACTACACTGACCACTATACTATACACTACACTGACCACTATACTACACTGACCCCTATACTGTACACTATACTACACTGACCCCTATACTGTACACTATACTACACTGACCACTATACTACACTGACCCCTATACTGTACACTATACTATACTGACCCCTATACTGTACACTCTACTACACTGACCCCTATACTGTATACTACACTGACCCCTATACTGTACACTATACTACACTGACCCCTATACTGTACACTACACTGACCCCTATACTGTACACTACACTGACCCCTATACTGTACACTACATGACCCCTATACTGTACACTATACTACACTGACCCCTATACTGTACACTACACTGACCCCTATACTGTTCACTACACTACACTGACCCCTATACTGTACACTATACTACACTGACCCCTATACTGTACACTCTACTACACTGACCCCTATACTGTACACTCTACTACACTGACCCCTATACTACACTGACTCCTATACTGTACACTACACTGGCTCCTATACTGTACACTACACTACACTCACCCCTATACTGTACACTATACTACACTGACCCCTATACTGTATACTACACTGACCCCTATACTGTACACTATGCTACACTGACCCCTATACTGTACACCAGGGATATGCAATTAGCGGACCTCCAGCTGTTGCCAAACTACAAGTCCCATGAGGCATAGCAAGACTGACAGCATCAAGCATGACACCCAGAGACAGAGGCATGATGGGACTTGTAGTTTGGCAACAGCTGGAGGTCCGCTAATTGCATATCCCTGCTGTACACTATACTACACTGACCACTATACTACACTGACCCCTATACTGTACACTATACTACACTGACCCCTATACTGTACACTATACTACACTGACCCCTATACTATACTGTACACTATACTACACTGACCCCTATACTGTACACTATACTACACTGACCACTATACTACACTGACCGCTATACTGTACACTATACTACACAGACCCCTATACTGTACACTACACTGACCCCTATACTGTACACTATACTACACTGACCCCTATACTGTACACTGGCTCCTATACTGTAAACTACACTGACCCCTATACTGTACACTACACTGACCCCTATACTGTACACTACACTGACCCCTATACTGTACATTATACTACACTGACCCCTATACTGTACACTATACTAAACTGACTCCTATACTGTACACTATACTACACTGACTCCTATACTGTAAACTACACTGACCCCTATACTGTACACTACACTGACCCCTATACTGTACACTATACTACACTGACTCCTATACTGTACACTATACTACACTAATCCCTATACTGTACACTACACTGTGACCACTACACTTCTATGTAACTCAGCATGCATGTCCCGGGGGGGGGGGGGGGCTGGCTGGGATTAACATGTGGAATGGCAGTGCGGTGGCGTGTGACTCTCCCCAACTGCTCACTGACTGGCTGCTGCTCCCATCTGAGACGGCTCACGCACTCACCTGTTTTTGTTCTCCATTGAATACAGTCTGCTGTCTGCCACATGGTTGATTCCCAGATGAAGTCCCACTTCCAGATCAGGCGCGATCAGAAGGAAGGGTGGAGGAGAAGACGGTGGCGGCGGCGGCGGCTTACAGAAGAGCGGGCGGGACTCCAGGAGCAGCCTTCGCGCATGCTCCGACCGTGTTCAAGGACTGGCCAGCCCCGCAGCAGCACATGACCACGCTCGCCCAATCACAGGGGGCGCCAGCTGCCGCAATATGGCTGCGGATTGCAGGGGACACAGGGAATTGAGGCAAAGTGACACCAACTGGTGTGGAATTTCGCCCCCCCCAATGTTGCGCCCGGGGCCACGGCGCCCCCTGCCCCCCCACGCTACGCCACTGCCTCACAGACCACCTAGCTTTATTTTCTCAGTTTCTGTCTAAGGAATATTATGTATTTTGTTAAATAAAATTACCATTTTACTCCAAAACCTGGTTGTGTCTTTTATTGTATAGTTTTTTGGGGTTGGAAGGGATGGTCTAGCAGGCTTGGGCCAATGCTGGAGGTTACCTATTCTACACGTCATGTAAAATGAGAAATAAATGTCTTGTTGTATTGTGATAAAAGCAATGACACATAAATACCTTCTGTTTAAACATGAAATTTTAATTTACACTGAAACTGGGAGAAGTAACTACTGGGAGTGGGATAGGCTTAAACACAGACATGCTCCAAACAAATGTAAAACACTCCTTTTTTCCATATGTGTATTCACACAACAATTGCTAATGGTTATTTCAAAGTCCAAAATGTCTTTTCAGAAACATCTAAGGGAAAGACAATACCGTGAATCAGTAAATCAGTCTAGCGATAGCTGGACTGATTTATTGTGTGAAGATTTTCAACTCCACTTGTACATCCACCTCAGATTCTTTTACCTATCTAGTTTTGTTTTTCTGTACTGGCTTGTATCCTGTAGTAATTATCTTGTGGCTGTCCCTCCTCGACAGAAGTTGAACAGTTGATTGACTTCTGTTGAGGGGACGTGTTAAAAATTTTCCTCAATCAGCAGCTGCAGCGGCTGCAGCTACTGATCAGTGTATTCTGACAGCTGCAGCCACTGATCAGTGTATTCTGACAGCTGCAGCCACTGATCAGTGTATTCTGACAGCTGCAGCCACTGATCAGTGTATTCTGACAGCTGCAGCCGCTGATCAGTGTATTCTGACAGCTGCAGGCGCTGCTTAGTGCATTCTGACAGCTGCAGGTGCTGCTCAGTGTATTCTGACAGCTACAGGCGCTGATCTGTGTATTCTGACAGCTGCAGGCACTGTTAGAATACAGTGTCCTTACGAGGTGGATTTCTCCATCCAACTCATTTGTGTGTGTGTGGAGGATTCCATTCGGTCAGCTCGCTGAACACTAACTACAGTATGTATGGCCAGCTTAATTTGCGGTAATGCCACATTAATCCCTCTATAGCTATTTGCATACATTTGTCTGGGGATGCACCTTTAATTGAACCTGTTCAATATTTTACACTTTTAAAAGTAAAGGTCCTTCACAGAGCATTAACACAATTCTAGCTATTACCTTTGCTAGTAGAATAGCCCTTCTATGCACCTGTCTGAATAAAGCGGGCCACACACATAGGGTTTCCATAAAGAGATCCATAGATTCCCCTATCAATGTTAACAGCTTCAATACTTCACACTTTCACCCCCTTCCTGCCCAGGCTAATTTTCAGCTTTCAGAGCTGTCACACTTTGAATGACTATTGGGCGGTCATGCAACGCTGTACCTAAATTTAATTTTTAGATTTTTTTTGGGACAGATAGTAGATATTTCTTTTGGTGGTATTTATTCACCACTGGGTTTTTTATTTTTTGTTATTAAAAACAAACAAAAGCCAAAAATGTTGAAGAAAAAAGTTTTTATTAGTTTCTGTAAGTAATTTTTCACCTTCACTGATGTGCGCTACTGAGGCTGCAGTGAGGGGGCACTGATAGGCTGCACTGATGGGCACTAATGAGATGGCACTGAAGGGCACGGATGAGGAGGCACTAATATGCAGCACCGATGGGCACTGATGAGCACTGATAGGCAGCACTGATGGGCACTGATAGGTGGCACTAAGGGCTTTGATAGGTGGCACTCTTCGGCACTGATAGGCAGCATGGATAGACGGCACTGATGGGCATTGATGGACATCGTCCCAAAACAAGAGAGCACCCTGTCTGCCGTCATTTGTCTATATGGTGGGCGGGAGGTGGTTAAACAGCATTAATGGATGAGTCTCCCCTTCCACTTATTGTATTTTGACAGCTGGCACTCATGGTCTTTGTAATACCTGAACAGCGCTGTTAGACAATGTAGCGCTACCCCCGAAGAAGTCGCTTGGCAATTTGGGTTCTCTGTTCTGCACCTCGACTCCAAGAGCACCCCAGCCCCTCTGGCACACCTGGTTGAATGAAAGTTACTGCAAGAATAAGAACAGAAGTATAAATGCCTTTAACTGGATTGAGCAAAAATGAACACACAGAAGGTAGATTCGGATACAGTCTGCTAAACCATATAATCACTATTATTGCCAGGGTGACTTAAAAAAGAGTTCTGTACCCCTAAACTGGGATTCACCCATGAATCAGTCATCACTCATGAATCAGCAATAAACTGTATATAAGCATTAACTGCAGTGCGAATAATAATACTATAACTAGTCTAGAGAGCACTCTAGCAGAATGGCTAGAATATGGTGCAATGTCATCTGAGTGGTAGCTCTTAGCATTAGCAATAGGTGAAGGTTTCTGTGTAACAGCTGCAAAGGGACAGTATTTAGTCCTAGCTCTTTAGCCGGCTTTCATTGGGGCCCAGCTGTACAGTTAGTGTGCATTAAAATAATCACAGTCGAGCCTGCAGGCAGCAATATGGCTCCTAGATGGCTGTATGTAAAAATGCATATGTAAAAATGCAGCTCCTTCTTCTTTTCTTGGCAAAAGCTCTTGGTTACAGTGGAGTCTATCTCCTCTGGACTACAGTTCCCACAGTGTAGTGCTGCCTGACTGTCTATTAATCTCTTCTGGCTCAGCAGTTCCCTTGTCTTGCTGACATAGCTGTTAACCAGTTCAGCACTGCAGTGAAGCAGCAGTGTTTCTCTCACTCTCCATTCTTAGCCAAGCGCCTGGCTACAACTGACCTTTTTGCTTCCAGCTCCTTTGATTGCTCAATTGAAGTTTTTTCAGGTGGTTTTGGCAAGGCCACCCAGAGGGGCTTGAATTTTGGTAGATTCAACGGTAATTGGCCAAAATTTGAGCCTTGCATGGACAGCTTTAGTTACCCATTATTACTGCACACTAACTACCCTCGTTTATGGGTAAACCCTGCCATTCCATTCCATTGTCCAATGAAACAGCCTCAGTAGTAATAGGTTACAAAGTTTATACTGATTCCTGCTGAATGTTCCGCTGATCTTCATACCCTTGTAGCGCAATAGCCTCTTCATATTTAACACACTTCCAGGTATTCTTCTTCTGCATGCTGTGCTTCCTTCCACTGACCTTTATGTCACTACAGAACACAGAAGTGACAAAGGGGTCAGCGAATAGAACCACAGCGCATGTCAAGGGACCAGGCATATGACACTCATAAAAGTGTTGGATGTGAAGATTTTTCAGGTGGCCATATGAGTATATCTTGAAGAAAAAACCCAACATTCACAGAATTGTAAGTGTTTAACAGTCACCACATCCCTAATTGGAAATAGAGAAAACAGAAAAAAAAACCTTGGAGGTGGGACTTTGAAAGTGACTGCAAACAAACAAGAGAATATATAAAAAGTATACATTTAATCAATAAGTACAAGAAAAAAAAACATTCTGAATTAAAAATCACATGGAAATTGTACAAATCCAGAAAGCTTGGTAAATTGATGGAGAGAAGGTTGGACACTTAAGGTCAGACCCAACAGCTGTTTCGGTATGAAGCCCATCTTCAGGGGATTTACAGACATAAAGGTCAAAAAGTGTAAAAATTGTCCAAGATTTATTCAGCATTCCATGTGTCGACAGACCACGTGAATTGGTTGTGATGTAAAAGGGGGAGGGTCACCCCATAAAAGGGGCTCAAATATTGAAAGAGTCCACAGGCCTCCAACAAGGGTCCCCAAATGATGATGGGCTGCGGGACTGAGGAAGACTCTATGTACGGTAAAATATGTGTACACAGTATAATAGAACAGCTCCTGGTCATGGAGTGAAAAGGAGAGAGGAGTAACACAGACTTCACAAATGGAGGCAGTCCTAAATCGAATGAAGATGCATCAATTATGCATCACCATTAGGGTGAAGCAACTACAAAAATATCCCGCTCTTCCACTTCAAAGGAGTATGTCTGTAAAGTTCCTCAGTACAAGGTCAACCGCCGCATCCAATGCCTCGTGTGGGTATATCTTGGGCAGAGCAGAGATTGGATGAATGACTAACAGAACAGGTGAGCATAAGCCCTCCTCTTTTTCAGGTGGTGCTTTTTTTTTATTTTAACTCAGTGACAGAGTCACTTCAAAGAGTATTGTGTTTAAAATAAACTTTTTTAAGAGGAACCTGATGGCTGCTATGTCTTGCTGCTGCTTTTGAAAATGCTAGTTTCCTGGCAGTCATACTCAGGGCTTTTTTTCTCAGACAATAGGTACAGGAACTTGTCTCCGCCCCTACCCACCTCTGAGCAACGCCCCTTGGTTCCATCCCCTACCCACCTCCCAGTTCCGCCCCTTTTAGACAATACAGAACCAAGTATCATTTTGTTGTGCTAAGTAATTTGTATGGAATTTGGTTTCCCCTTCAGCCATCAACAATAGACCCCTCCCCCAACAGTACATCTCCTTCAGCAACACTAGACCCCCTGCAAAAATAGATCCCCTCCAGCTAGAATAGATCCGCCAGCAGTGAGCATCAATGCCCTGCAGCATACCCCAGCACCCCTTGACATTACATACAGTTAGTCCCGGGGGGTTCCCGGACTGCGTTCCCCCGCGTTCCCGCTGAAAAAAAGCCCTGGTCATACTAGTCTTACTACCTGGGAGGAAGCATGCAGATTGGGACTTCTGACTTCTCTGTCACTGCTGATCTGCTCCCTTGCTCTGGGTCATGGAAAATACTGCAGTGAGAAGGGTTTGCATATATGTAGGACAACTAAAATTAGGTCAGTATTTTTAGCCCCTAAATGTCTTTCATTACAGTTTTACTTACCTAACTGTAATCATATTTTATATTAATCTCTTCCCATCCTGCGTATTATCAAATGACGGCCGCAAGGTAGCTCTGCCATCCTGGGCGGCCGTCATATGATGTCCTCGGCTTCCCGACCGCTAGGGGGCGCGCGTGCCCACTGCTTCACTCAGGAGCCGATGCGCGTGCCTGGCGGCCGCGATGTAAACACACAGGTTCACATCCTGTCAGGGGAGAGGAGACAGATCGTGTGTTCCTTGTACATAGGGGCACCGATTGGTCACCTCCCTCAATCAGTCCCCTCCCCCCAGAGTTAGAATCACTCCCTAGGTAACACATTTAACCCCTTGATCGCCCCTTAGTGTTAACCCCTTCCCTGCCAATGACCTTTATACAGTACTGTATATACTTGAGTATAAGCCGAGTTTTTCAGCACATTTTTGTGTGCTGAAAATGACCCCCTCGGCTTATACTCAAGTCACCTTTTTTGCGCCTGATCTCCCGGATTGTGGGGACCCGGTACCGGCTGACCGTAAGTCCCCTGGACCCCAATCTTAGCACACATGTAGCCCCACTCTTCCTCTACAAGTGTGCAAAGTTTGTTGTCCAGGGGACCTACGGCCGGGGAGCGACGATTTTTCAAAGCCGCGCACCCCTTCCATAGACTCCCATGTTAAATGGTAATTTCTCTGGTGACTTTGGGGACCCGGTACTGGCTGGTCGTAGATTCCCTGGACCCGAAACTTGGCACACATGTATCCCCATTTTTCCTCTATAAGTGTGCAAAGTTATTTGTCTAGAGGAGCTAGGGAGCACCAATTTTTCAAACCCGGGCACCCCTTCCATAGACTCCCATGTTAAACATCAGTCTAGTCATGAACACAGTGAGGCATGGGCACAGTGAGGCATGGCCACAGTGAGGCATGGACACAGTGAGGCATGGACACAGTGAGGCATGGACACAGTGAGGCATGGACACAGTGAGGCATGCACATGGACACAGTGAGGCACAGTGAGGCATGCAGATGGACACCCTAGGCTTATACTCGAGTCAATATGTTTTCCCATTTTTTGTGGTAAAATTAGGTGCCTCGGCTTATATTCGGGTCGGCTTATACTTGAGTATATACAGTAATCAGTGCATATTTATAGCACTGTTTGCTGTATAATTGTCACTGGTATCAAAATAGTGTCAAAAGTGTCCGATCTGTCCGCCGCAATATCGCAGATCACCGCCATTACTAGTGTAGCGTTACCCTCAACTAAGAGGGCCGCAGATTTGGTCTGGGCCCTGAGTACAGCTCCGCCAACCCCCGGCAATCTACTCGACCCTTTCTGGCACAGTTAGTTTAGGGGTATACACATTTAATACTTATACTTTATGAGAGACTCAGACACGGAGTAGTTATAAAGGAATAACAGATTTTTACTTTCAGCTATGCAAAGGGAATGAACAGTGATAACAACTTGACCATTAGAATATTCACAGAGCCCTGCAATATTAAAATATCAGTCACACTACACCATGGAGAAAGGGGGGGGGTGGATAAGGAGACGCCACGTGGGGCGACTGTTAACTAGGCGCCCTGTGGCGCAATAACTAAACTAGGTCCCTAATGAATCAGGCCTGATTCCTAACTCTAGAACTCAGTCCTGTATGAATGATGGATTCTTCACCGGCATCTGTAGAGGTGGTGCACTTAAGAATAAACAACAATTGTAATCCAGGAAAAGGGAAAGTTGATAACTGACAACACTTCACTGGAGATCCTCTGGATCAGTCCTGCTGTGAATCTCCAGTGAGAGTCTTTAACATGAGGTAGTAGGCCTCGGCAGTTTATAGGCACAGTACTAGCAAACAGGTTAGGGAATGAGCTTACGCTCGCTCACCCGCCGGACACGATCTCCGTCCGGAACTTCCACCGGTTGTGACTTCACTCGCCCACAGCGGTTGCTGCGATCGGGTCCCCGCTCCCCTCCAGGCTGTAAGTAGAGATGTCGGATGCCACCCAGGCTCGCAGTGGGGTGGAAGGCTCTTTGGTCGGCTGCGGAAGGCCCCAGGCTTCAGGCCTTACCCAGCACAGGTCCGCACAAGTGTATCAGTCTCTGCCGTCCCGTGTCCAAAGAGGCCGAGCCAGGCCTCGCCCCTTCCTTATATATCCCCACCCATGAGTCTCTGGGGCAGAAGCAAAACATCCTGGGAACCAGTGGGGTTCTGGGAACAGTAGTTCGAGAGCATTTAAACGAACCCCGCTACACACTCCCCCCACTTAAACTCTTTGGTCCCCAAAGATAAACTTCAACAAATACTGTTTACCATTTTGGACAATGTCGAGCATGATGTTGGCATAGGGAATTCCCACCAAAACTTTGGGATGGAACTCTCTTGCCCACAGGTCACACTACCATGGGTGGCCTGCCTAACTGTGCCAGAGAGTGAGCTGGGGTTGCCCTCCACCAAATGGACAGTGGAGGGATCAGGTTGTTCAACACTTCTCCTAGCCGTTACAACACAGTCCTCTGAGCTCGTCCCCATTTGGGGGTAAGTTAGTTTCTTGGGAGGCCTGATGACTCTGCAAGCCCTCTGCTCTCTTGGTGCTTCTGACTCTGGCACCACAGGCTCTTCTTCAGGAGTAAGTTCAGGTAACATTGCTGGTTCTGGAACCTCTGATTCAGACGTCGACTGACGTATGGAATCTCTAGGGCCCTCCTCTGCGCAAGTGTCAGGAACATCTTCCCAGTAATCAGCTGAGGGACTGAAGGGTATGAATTCAGTAGCCTCCGGATTCAGCGTGGCATCTGGGGTATACCCTCCATTTGGGAGATCTATGGCGGACGTTCCCAGAGTCGAGGGAGGCCACAGCCAGTCCAGTTCTCCACCTTCATCTGTACTCAATTGGGAGGCCTCCCCATCTTCAACTCTAGAAGTCTGGGACCGAGTGCTCGGCCTAGGAGTATCCAGAATAGAGGCCGGTTCAGGGGAGTCTCTCACGGGAGGTATTCTGACTGCCTCAGCAAGTGGGAGCAGGTGGTTTCGATGCCACGTCTTCAGTGGACCCACCTTTCCTTCTGGCTTTAGTTTGTAGACAGGCAAACCAGGCAACTTCCTACAGACGACATAGGGTTCAGATCTCCATCTGTCGGCAAGCTTGTGTTTTCCAGGGACCCCCAGATTGCGTAGCAGTACTCGGTCCACGGGCTGCAGATCTTGCACTCGAACCTTCAGATCGAAATTTCTCTTGTTGCGGGCTCCCCTTTGATCCGAAGCCGCCTGGGCTTGTTCATAGGCCAACTGTAAGCTACGTCTAAGTCTGTCCACGTATCCCTTGTGGGATGTAGCTGAGGTATTGTCTAAAGAAGTGCCAAAGGCCAGGTCCACGGGTAGCCTTGCTTCTCTCCCAAACATAAGTCGATAAGGGGAGTAGCCAGTGGCGTCACTTGTGGTACAGTTATAGGCATGCACTAGGGCTGATATGTGTTGACTCCAGTGTTGCTTCTTCTCTGTTTCTAAGGTTCCCAACATGTTGAGCAGGGTCTGGTTAAATCTCTCCGGCTGAGCATCTCCTTGTGGGTGGTAAGGCGTGGTTCTGGTCTTCTTTATTCCCAATGAATCCAAAAGTCTTCGGATCAACCGACTCTCAAAGTCCCTTCCTTGATCTGAGTGGAGTCTCTGTGGTAGTCCGTAATGGACAAAATACTTCTCCATAAGTATCTTGGCCACGGTGGATGCCTTCTGGTCTTTGGTTGGGAAAGCTTGAGCATAGCGGGTGAAATGGTCGGTTATTACCAGAACATTCTTCAATCCACTCAGGTTGGGTTCGAGGCAGAGAAAGTCAATGCATACCAGATCCATTGGGCCCTGACTCTGTAAGTGGCCCATTGGGGCAGCTTGATGGGGTAGGGTCTTTCTCTGAATGCATCGTGCACAGGAATGGCAATACTCCTCTACTTCTGCCTTCATGCAGGGCCAATAGAACCAATTTCTAACAAGCTGGAAGGTCCTTTCTGCCCCTAGGTGACCATGGTGGTCATGCAGGGCAATTAGTACAGTCTCTCGGTGCTTCTCTGGAAGGAATAACTGCCACTTATCTTCTGAGTTATCAGAGGGGCCCCTTCGGTAGACCACTCCCTGATGTACCTGCAGCCTGTCCAATTCCTTCCTCAACAGGCGAGCCTCCTTTGAGGGGTGATGTAGGAGTTTGTTGGGATCCTGATTCTCCAGCGCTTCGAGGACCAATCTCCCCATGGGGTCTTCCAATTGGTCACACCTCAACTCCTTCTTGGACAGTCTCGGTAGGTTGTCTTCCTCCAGTTGAGTTACTCCACAATAGTGTTTGGGGACTCCTACCATGGTAACCCCTATTTCTTCTGCTCTGGAGCCTCCTCTGGCTTGGAATTCAGCCCCTTTACAAAGGGCCCGCACCCCGTCCGTTGCCACTTGGGTCCAATCTTCCCAGTCATTTGTCGTGGCATGAGACCTCCGGGACAGGGCATCTGCATCCCTATTTCCAGCTCCTGGTCTTTACTTCAGACTGAAGTTGAATCCAGACAATGCGGCCAACCACCTGTGTCCAGTGGCATCTAGTTTTGCGGTGGTGAAGAGGTAGGTCAGGGGTTTGTTGTCTGTCTTCACAGTAAACTCTGCCCCATACAGGTAGTCTTTTAGCTTGTCTACTACCACCCATTTGAGGGCCAGGAATTCCAGCTTATGAGTGGGGTAATTCTTTTCTGAGGGGGTCAGGCTCCTGCTCACATAGGCCACTGGTCGCAGTTGTCCTTCATGTTCTTGGTAAAGCACACCGCCTAGACCAGTGATGGTGAACCTTGGCACCCCAGATGTTTTGAAACTACAGTTCCCATGATGCCCATGCCTTCTGCAGTGTAGTTGAGCATCATGGGAAATGTAGTTCCAAAACATCTGGGGTGCCAAGGTTCTCCATCACTGGCCTAGACCCTCATGGCTGGCATCCACATGTAATTCATAAGGTCTGGTAGGGTCGGCGTAGGCCAGGACTGGGGCAGTGGTTAAGCTCCTCTTCAGGGCCTGAAAGGCCTCTTCACACCTTGGGTTCCACTGATCTTGAACTGACTCACCAGGCCTCCTGGGCCCTGAGTCATCCTCTTCCCCTTCTGCCTTTAGCAATTCATTCAACGGGCGGGCAATCCAAGCAAACCCCTCCACAAACCTCCTATAATAGGAGCAGAACCCCAGGAAGGATCTGAGCTCTGTTACTGTGGTGGGTCGTGGCCAGGAAGTGACTGCTTCCAACTTCTCAGGATCTGTGGCCACCCCTTCTTCAGACACTATGTGCCCCAGATAGTTCACAGAAGACTGGTAGAACCGACACTTCTCGGGGGAAAGCTTAAGTCCCTCTTCACGGAGTCTTCTCAATACTTTCTCCAGCCTGGCTTCATGTTCTTCCAAGGTTCTCCCGAAGACAATGACATTGTCCAAGTACACAAGGACTTCTATAAGATTCATGTCTCCAACAGTCTTCTCCATAAGGCGTTGAAAGGTAGCAGGAGCTCCAGATAGACCCTGAGGCATCCTATTGAATTCGAAGAATCCCACCGGGGTTATGAAGGCTGTCTTCTCCCTGTCTTCTGGGTGCATAGGGATTTGATAGTACCCACTCTTGAGGTCCATCACACTGAACCATTTGGCTCCAGACAAACTTTGTAAGGCATCTTCTATCCTTGGCGTGGTGTATTGGTCAGGGATGGTTCTCCTGTTGAGAGTCCTGTAATCGATACAAAGCCTCAACGATCCATTCTTCTTTCTGACCACCACGATTGGGGAGGCATAGGGGCTTCTAGACTCCCGGATCACACCAGTCTTCTTTAGTAGTGATGAGCCGAACACCCCCGGGTTCGGTTCGCACCAGAACCCGCGAACGGACCGAAAGTTCGTACGAACATTAGAACCCTATTAAATACAATGGATGCGAACGTTCGAATTCTAAAGTGCTAATTATAACGACTATTATGCATGTTATTGTCCTAAAAAGGGTTTGGGAACCCGGGTTCTGCACCAGGGGACATGTATCAATGCAAAAAGACGTTTTAAAAACGGTAGTTTTTCGGGAGCAGTCATTTTAATGATGCATAAAGTGAAAAAAAAAAAGTCAAATATTCCTTTAAATATCGTACCTGGGGGGTGTCTAAAGTATGCCTGTGAAGTGCCACGTGTTTCCCGTGTTTAGAACTGTCCCTGCACAAAATGACACTTCTAAAGGAAAAAAAAGCCATTTAAAACTGCTTGCGGCTTTAATGTAATGTCTGGTCCCGGTAATATGGATGAAAATCTTTAAGAAAAATGGCATAGCTACCCCATGACCCCCCCCCCCCCACCCCAGCCCATTACCAGCCCCTTTGGGTCTTGTATGGATATTAAGGGGAACCCCGCACATAAAATAAAAAAGGCCCTATATACTCTGAACAGCCGTATACAGGCGGTGCATACAAGACAGGGACTGTAGGTTTGTTCTTATGTAGAATGTGTTTGTAATTTTGAACAGGTACATTGTTTAAGTGTAGCTCCAGCCCGAAAATCTATTTTTAAACTTTTTGGAAAACATAGGTAAGGGTTATCACCCCTGTAACATTTGTTTTGCTGTCTGTGCCCCTGTTCAGAACATTTCACCTCACTTTCCGTCCCAATGACAACTGTTTTTGAAATGTGGTGTTTTTCTTGAAACAAGGATTGGTGATAAAGCATCAGTACAGAGGAGACACCTTTCTCCCATATTAATTCTTACAGGAGAGAATTTTCCTTCCTAGGGGTAGATTTCCTCTCACTTCCTGTTGTCTTCTTGCGTTTGCAAGTTGGATGTTTGAAAGTAGGGACCTGCCGTATATACTCTGCAGAAATAGGCCCCTTAGTTGTTGGTGTTGGCACAACACTGTAAGCACTCACAGTTACTCTTGGTTGGTGCTGGAACGCCCTGCTGTCAACTATTATATCAGGAATTGTAATTACATATAATTGTTGAACAGTGGTAGTAAAAATTGGGCCTTTGATGGTGGTGCTGGTGCCACAACACTGTAAGCCCTGACAGTTACTCTTGGTGGGTGCAGCAATGGGCCCTGCTGTGAATTATTAGATCAAGAATTGTAATTGCATGCCCCTGTTGAACAGGGGCTGAAAAATTGGGCCTTTCGTGGTGGTGGTGGTGGTGGTGGTGTTGCCACAACACTGTAAGCCCTCAGAGTTACTCTTGGTGGGTGCAGGAATGGGCCCTGCTGTGAATTATTAGATCAAGAATTGTAATTACATGCCCCTTTTGAACAGGGGCTAAAAAATTGGGCCTTTCGTGGTGGTGGTGGTGGCGTTGCCACAACACTGTAAGCCCTCAGAGTTACTCTTGGTGGGTGCAGCAATGGGCCCTGCTGTGAATTATTAGATCAAGAATTGTAATTACATGCCCCTGTTGAACAGGGGCTGAAAAATTGGGCCTTAGGCACTGGTGGCACAACACTGAAACCCCTCACAGATACTGTACTTGGAGCACAGCAATGAGCCCTGTTGCAAAGTATTGCTTCAAAAATTGTAATTACACGCCCCTGTTAAACAGGGGCTGAAAAATTGGGCCTTAGGCACTGGTGGCACAACACTGCAACCCCTCACAGATACTGTACTTGGAGCACAGCAATGAGCCCTGTTGCAAAGTATTGCTTCAAAAATTGTAATTACACGCCCCTGTTAAACAGGGGCTGAAAAATTGGGCGTTAGGCACTGGTGGCGGCACCCATAAACAAAAATGATCTTCCAAGCTATCATCATCAATCGTATCATTGAGGACTCAGAGGAGGAGGATAGCCAGTCAACATAACAGCACAGGCACTCAGCATCAGCATCAGTCTTGAAGGGATGTGACATGTTAAAATCAATTAGTCTGTTATATCAGCATCAGGTGTGTGGTAGCTGGTGGTGATCCAAGACTGGTTCATCTTGATGAAAGTCAGTCGATCAACCGAGTCGGTGGACAGGCGCACCCTGTGATCCGTGACAAATCCTCCAGCAGCACTGAATGTGCGTTCCGAAAGAACGCTGGATGCAGGACAGGCCAGTAGCTCAATTGCATACTGTGCAAGCTCTGGCCAGTGATCCATCCTCAAGACCCAGTAAGCCAGAGGATTTTCGGTGGGGAAGGTGTCCTAGTCTGACCTTGCCCCTAGATATTCCTGCACCATGTTTATCAGACGCTGGCGATGGTTGCTGGAACCGATCATACTTTGGGGCTGCGGACTAAAGAATTGTCTGAACGCATCGGTCAGACGGCCACCTTCCCCACCGCTCCTTCTTTGACTGGCTGAAGCCTCAGCAACTCGTTGTCCAGGACCAGGAGTTTGTAACCTCCCAGTCTCTGGGAACGCGTTGCACAGACCTTTCTGCAAGGCCTCCCGGAGTTGTCTCATCCTCTGCTCCCTCTGCGACGGTAACATAAGGTCCGCAACCTTACCCTTGTACCGTGGATCAAGGAGAGTGGCCAGCCAGTAATGGTCCCTCTCCTTGATCCGAAGAATACGAGGATCCTTCCGCAGACTTTGCAGGATCAGGGAGGCCATGCAGCGTAGGTTTGCTGAGGCATTCGGTCCGGAGTCCTCTGGGTCACTAAGGACGACATGATCCGCAGCCACCTCCTCCCAGCCACGTACAAGTCCACTGGTTTCTTGGGACTGTAAATCATCCCTAAAAGACTGCTGCTGATGATGCTGAGTGCCAGCCTCCACCTCCATGCTGACACAATCCTCCTCCTCCTCCTCCTCCTCCTCCTCTTCCTGTGCAATGGGTGGGACAGAAGGAACACTGTCTGGGTAAAGGGGGCCTTGAGAGGCAAGGAAGTCCTCCTCTTCCTGCCTCTGTTCTGCCTCAAGTGCCCTGTCCATTATTCCACGCAGCGTGTGCTCCAACAGGTGGACAAGAGGTACAGTGTCACTGATGCATGCACTGTCACTGCTCACCATCCTCGTGGCCTCCTCAAATGGTGCCAGGACAGTGCATGCATCCCTGATCATGCCCCACTGGCGTGGAGAAAAAAAACCAAGCTCCCCTGACCCTGTCCTGGTGCCGTAGTCGCACAGGTACTCATTGATGGCCCTCTGCTGCGTGTGCAGCCGCTGCAGCATGGCCAATGTTGAGTTCCACCTGGTGGGCATGTCACATATAAGGCGGTTCTTGGGCAGGTTCAACTCCTTTTGCAGCTCAGCCAGGCGAGCACTGGCATTATAAGATCTGCGGAAATGCACACAGACTTTCCTGGCCTGCCTCAGGACATCCTGTAAGCCCGGGTACCTGCCCAAGAACCGCTGCACCACCAGGTTAAGGACGTGAGCCACACAGGGCACATGGGTCAGTTGTCCCTGTCGGAGGGCGGAGAGGAGGTTGGTGCCATTGTCGCAAACCACCATTCCTGGCTTAAGCTGGCGTGGCGTCAACCACCTCTCGGCCTGGCCCTGCAGAGCAGACAGGACCTCTGCCCCAGTGTGGCTTCTGTCCCCCAAACACACCAGTGCAAGCACGGCATGGCATCTTTTTGCCTGCGTACTTGCGTAGCCCCTTGAACGCCTACGGAGCACCGCTGGTTCAGAGGACAAAGCACAGGAAGAGGCCATGGAGGAAGAAGAAGAGGAGGGGGTGGAGGAGAGAGGTGTGTCACAACCAGTAGTAGCATTTTGGAGGCGTGGCGGTGGAACAACCTCCAACACTACTGCACCTTGTCCTGCATCCTTCCTAGCTGCCAAAAGAGTGACAGAATGGGCCGTGAAAGAAAGGTAACGTCCCTGTCCATGCCTGCTGGACCATGAGTCAGCGGTAATATGCACCTTACCGCTGACCACCCTGTCCAGCGAGGCCAAGACATTGCCTTCCACATGTCGGTAGAGAGCCGGAATAGCCTTCCGTGAGAAAAAGTGGAGTTTGGGAACCTGCCACTGAGGAACCGCACATTGCACAAACTCACGGAAGGGGGCCGAGTCTACCAACTGAAAAGGCAGCAGTTGAAGCGCTAGCAATTTAGCCAAGCTAGCATTCAACCGCTGGCCATGTGGATGGCTGGGAGTGAACTTCTTTCGACGGTCCAGCAGCTGGGGCAGGGAAATTTGCCTGCTAGAATCGGACGTCGGTGTACTGCTAGCAGAGTGGCCGCAAGTACTTGGCTGTGACACACCTAATTCTACACCTTCATTCCTCTCAGTGCATGTTTCAGAGAGGACTGAAGTTATAGTGGGGTTGGAGATCCCAGCTGATGCGGTGCAAGGAGAGGTCCGCTTTGTTCTTTGGTGTGGGTCTTTGAGGTAGGCTTGCCAACGAGCTGCATGGCAGGTCAACATATGTCTGGTCAGGCATGTGGTACCCAAGCGGCTGATGTTTTGGCCACGCGATATACGCTTGAGACATATGTTGCAAACAGCAGCTGTGCGATCTGATGCACTAGCCTCAAAAAAGGCCCACACCAAAGAACTTTTTGAATGACGGGCAGAGGCAGCGCCCTGCACAGGCGGAGCTCTGCGGTGTGATTCCGTCGGTGTACTGCCCTTACGCTGGCCACCAAAGGGCATCCTGCCTCGTTGGAGATGTGCCTCCTCCTCATCCTCCTCCTCCTCCTCTCTCCTATTAGGCACCCACGTGGAGTCAGTGACCTCATCATCCCCTCCCTCCTCATCACTGGAGCCAATCTGGCAGTATGCTGCAGCTGCTGGAACATGACTGCCAGATTGGTGTCCTTCTTGAGCATCCCCTCTGTCTGCTCTCACGCTACTGCCTTCCTCTAGCTGGGTTTCATCATCAGACCCTTCGAAACGCTGGGCATCCTCCTGGAGCATGTACCCAACACTGTGCTCAAACAGTTCGGGGGACTCCTCAGGAGGAGGACATGGTGGGTCTAGGGAAGGAGTGACTGATGATGAGTCTGACATTGATACCAGGGAAGAGGACGCTTTGGCAGCTGCTTTGCCAGTACCCTGAGCCTGGGTGAGAGAGGATGAGGAGGAGGAGGAGGGCTTGGTCATCCACTCTACCAAGTCTTCGGCATGATGTGGCTCAACATGTCCAGCTGCCGAAAAGGACAAGCGTGTCCCATGGCCATGTGCTGATGACAATGCACCGCGTCCACGACCAGCACTGTTGCCCCCAGACACAGAGCCTGCTTGCCCTCTTTTATTGCCTCCTGACTGTCTGCCTCTCCTTGTTTGCCTTCCAGACATTGTAATGGATGGCCTGCAGGGAGATGGGAAAAAAAGCAATAAGGGCTACCTTCAGGTGTCCTTCTCTGTCCCTTTACTTAAGGATTTCTAAATCTGGTTGAGGATGATTGCTTTCGCACAGAATAGCACAATGACAATTTCCCTGACTGTCCAAAAAACAAGGATTTCAAAGATGGTTGATGAGGAATGCTATAGCACAATCAGAATTTTCCTCACTGTCCTTCCCTGTCCCTACAAACAAGGTTTAGCACAGTAAAACACACTGACACTCTCCCTACCTATAGTTTTCTGTCCCTATAAAATTTTTTTTTTTTTAAAGATGGTTGATGAGGAATGCTTTAGCACAGTATAGCACAATGAGAATTTCCCTCACTGTCCTTCCCTGTCCCTACAAACAAGGTTTAGCACAGTAAAACACACTGACACTCTCCCTACCTATAGTTTTCTGTCCCTATAATTTTTTATTTTTTAAAGATGGTTGATGAGGAATGCTTTAGCACAGTATAGCACAATGAGAATTTCCCTCACTGTCCTTCCCTGTCCCTACAAACAAGGTTTAGCACAGTAAAACACACTGACACTCTCCCTACCTATAGTTTTCTGTCCCTATAAAAAATGTTTTTTTAAAGATGGTTGATGAGGAATGCTTTAGCACAGTATAGCACAATGAGAATTTCCCTCACTGTCCTTCCCTGTCCCTACAAACAAGGTTTAGCACGGTAAAACACACTGACACTCTCCCTACCTATAGTTTTCTGTCCCTATAATTTTTTTTTTTTAAAGATGGTTGATGAGGAATGCTTTAGCACAGTATAGCACAATGAGAATTTCCCTCACTGTCCTTCCCTGTCCCTACAAACAAGGTTTAGCACAGTAAAACACACTGACACTCTCCCTACCTATAGTTTTCTGTCCCTATAATTTTTTATTTTTTAAAGATGGTTGATGAGGAATGCTTTAGCACAGTATAGCACAATGAGAATTTCCCTCACTGTCCTTCCCTGTCCCTACAAACAAGGTTTAGCACAGTAAAACACACTGACACTCTCCCTACCTATAGTTTTCTGTCCCTATAAAAAATGTTTTTTTAAAGATGGTTGATGAGGAATGCTTTAGCACAGTATAGCACAATGAGAATTTCCCTCACTGTCCTTCCCTGTCCCTACAAACAAGGTTTAGCACAGTAAAACACACTGACACTCTCCCTACCTATAGTTTTCTGTCCCTATAAAAAATGTTTTTTTAAAGATGGTTGATGAGGAATGCTTTAGCACAGTATAGCACAATGAGAATTTCCCTCACTGTCCTTCCCTGTCCCTACAAACAAGGTTTAGCACAGTAAAACACACTGACACTCTCCCTACCTATAGTTTTCTGTCCCTATAATTTTTTTTTTTTTTAAAGATGGTTGATGAGGAATGCTTTAGCACAGTATAGCACAATGAGAATTTCCCTCACTGTCCTTCCCTGTCCCTACAAACAAGGTTTAGCACAGTAAAACACACTGACACTCTCCCTACCTATAGTTTTCTGTCCCTATAATTTTTTTTTTTTTAAAGATGGTTGATGAGGAATGCTTTAGCACAGTATAGCACAATGAGAATTTCCCTCACTGTCCTTCCCTGTCCCTACAAACAAGGTTTAGCACAGTAAAACACACTGACACTCTCCCTACCTATAGTTTTCTGTCCCTATAATTTTTTTTTTTTTAAAGATGGTTGATGAGGAATGCTTTAGCACAGTATAGCACAATGAGAATTTCCCTCACTGTCCTTCCCTGTCCCTACAAACAAGGTTTAGCACAGTAAAACACACTGACACTCTCCCTACCTATAGTTTTCTGTCCCTATAAAAAATGTTTTTTTAAAGATGGTTGATGAGGAATGCTTTAGCACAGTATAGCACAATGAGAATTTCCCTCACTGTCCTTCCCTGTCCCTACAAACAAGGTTTAGCACAGTAAAACACACTGACACTCTCCCTACCTATAGTTTTCTGTCCCTATAAAATTTTTTTTTTAAAGATGGTTGATGAGGAATGCTTTAGCACAGTATAGCACAATGAGAATTTCCCTCACTGTCCTTCCCTGTCCCTACAAACAAGGTTTAGCACAGTAAAACAGACTGACACTCTCCCTACCTATCCTTCTCTTTCCCTAAACTAAAGGAATCCAGGTTAAGCAAGAAAAAAAAAATGTCACTGTCCCTGCCTATGCTTCTCTTTCCCTGCTCCGGAACACACTACACTAGGCCGCCGTGCTGGCGGCCTTTTATAGTGTGGGGCGTGTACTAAACACCCTCAGCAATAATTGGCCACAGGCATCCTGCCTGTGGCCAATCATTGCTCTCCTCGCTGCCGGCGCTGTGATTGGCCAAGCATGCGGGGTCACAGTGCATGCTTGGCCAATCACAGCGCCTGGATGACACTGCGATGGCGTAGTGCATTGTGGGCCGTTCACGTCACTCGAATTTGGCGCGAACGGCCCAAATCGTTCGATCTTCGTCGAACGATCGAACAGCCGATGTTCGAGTCGAATGTATGTTCGACTCGAACACGAAGCTCATCCCTATTCTTTAGTACTCCAAGTTGTTCTCTCAGATCCTCCAGATCTGCCAGGGGGACCCGCCTGACCCTCTCTCGGAAGGACTTATCTTCTTGGAGGCGGATCCGATGGGTGGCACTTCTTGCACACCCCACATCGAATTCATCTTCGGAAAAGATCTTCTCCCACCTGGTCAGCTGGGCCTTGGCTCTTTCTTTACAAGCCCTGGGTAGGTTCGGGTTTTCCACGGACAGCTTCTCCCAAACATCTCCTCCGTCACCCGTCCCTTTGACTTCGGACCAAGTGACCGGGGCAGCAGGGCTCACCTGACCCAGCAACACTCTGGCAGGAATCTCCATGGGCCCTCCCGTAGTGTTCCTAACACTCACCGGAACTCTTCCATTCGCCTTCTTCAGGGCCTTGAACGGAATCACTTCTGGTATCACTTCCAGGCCTGAGGACTCTTCCCTTGGGTCGGATTCCAGCATGACAAAGGGGCCGGGTTGTTCCCACGTAAGCTTCACAGTGGCCCTAAGACAGGTTACTTCTCCGGGCTGTAGCACTACTCCTTCTCTGCCAAGTCTCCACACCTTCCCTATCCCCTCTCCCGGGGTCTTCTGCTCTAAGACCAGTCGTTGGTAGGCCGTCTTTAGCATGGGATGGATTTTGGTGGCTGAATGGTTTCTCTCTTTCACTAGAGGGGTCAGGAGTCTCCTGACTAGATCCGTGTTTGTCCCAATGATCAGGGAAATCTTGCTGGCTCCAGGCGGCCGAGGACACACAACTGCCAGGGTGTCAAACACTTCAGCCTTCCCAGCCACGGATGGGTCGGAAGTCATCTTTATGGGCAGGTACCCATCGTAAGGGAAACTCTGGGTTCCAAGTCCCCATATCTCCAGCTCTTCTATCTTCTGGATAGGCAGATGACTCAAGTGCCTATCATAGAAGTCCCGGTATAGTAAAGTCACCTGTGCTCCGGTGTCCAAAAGAGCTTTAGTATAGACTCCTTCCACTTGAATGGGCACAGTAGGAGATGGGCCCACCAGTTCCTTTGGGTATGGCCGGACTGGGGTCACCTTCTTCTTTGGGCTTTTCTTTGCCCTGCTCCTTTTGGACTTTAATTTTTCCTGAGCCTGGCATGCATTGACTTTCTCCCTCTCAATGGGGGCACAAACCCGCTGAGGGATGTTATTGTTCCTCTTAGGTGGATGTTCCTTCTTTGGGGTGCTGTATTTCCACTGAGGGGTCTTGCCCCCTCCCTCTGGGGTACATCTTGGTGGGGGGGTACTATACCTCCTCCTAGGAGTTTTGTCTCCTCCATTCTTGGCCTTTTTTTTTAGTTTGGAGCGCACTGAAGAATGATGGGCACCCGGTTGACTCCTTCACCGGGGCCCTTTGGAGTTTCCCGCCGGCTTGCAATTATCTGTTCTCTTCTTCTTTGGGCTGGAGCATACGTTAGCAAAGTGGCCACTCCCTCCGCAGTTATAGCAAATCACCTCTTCTCGGTCCTGTAGGGAGGCCGGTGCTGAGGTGTTCGGGAACAACTCCTTTCTTGGGCTTGGTTTCTCTGGTCTTCTCTGCTCTTTCTCCATCAAAGAGGTCAGCATCTCCAACACTTGGGCCATTTGCGATTTCAAAGTGTCAACCTCCGCATCTCTTTCCGGGCTCTTGACCGAATGGACCAACACTGGTACAGGTGTGACATTCGCCTTGGCCACCTGCTGATCTTCCTGCAGCGCCTCTTCGTCCCTAATAATTTTTATTAGATCAGAGTAGGTTAGTGACATTCCTCCTCCTGAGGTTTTCAGGTGCAGCCAGACCGGGTCTAAATGCCGCGCTCCCCTCATGATCTGCTTCATGCGTGCTTCATCTGCATCTTTGGGCAGCATTCCCTTCTTCAGTACAATCTTGCATAACTGCCTGTTCAGCCTTCTAACATATTCTGACAGTTTCTCATTCGGCTGCTGGAGAGTGTGTTCAAATTGATAGATCATCTCTGACACCTTCTCCAGCTGACCAAACTCTTCCTGCAGCATGGCCAGGCAATCTTGAGCTGTACAGTTTTCATTTCCAAACCGGAAGCTCTTCACCGCTTCTGCCGCGGCACCTTTCAGACTTTCTAAGACTCGCTGTCTCTTCTGTGCCTCAGGCACCTCCCATACTTCTACTGCCTGCAATGCCTGTTCCACCCAAGTGTCAAAATCTTCCTCCCCCGCAGGGACGGGGAGCTTCCCTGAGAATGCTTTTAGTCTCCGGTAGCTAGTCTCTACATGCACCGTGCTTGCCTTCTGACAGTTTGTTAGTAGGTCCCCTAACGCCTTTATCAGTTCGGGTGATATGGAGGTGTCGCTCCATCTCTCCTCTCTGGTGAGGTATGGGCCGCAGTCCGCGGTGGTCCCGTTAGGGGTGGCTCCTTCTTAATAGCATGCTCCAGACTATAAGATCTGTTATCCGACGTTTGCGTATATTTGCGCTTGCAAACTTCTGGCTTCCCATCTGAATACTCCACTAGTGCATACTGGTGTGAGGTGTCTGGGTCTAACTTTGTTCCCATCACCCACGGTGTACCATCTGGGGTCACTGACTTCATTAATCCTTCCACCGTCTCGGTCGACCATTCCTGACCGGGCATGTTAATGACCACTGACTGGCTTGGATCTGTCTTAGCTACTCCACACCACGTTCTGATGTCTTTCGGGTCCATGCCGGTACCTCTTGGCGGGTTTTCTGCTCTATCAGGATCCCGGACGAGAACCCCCACGTGTAGCGTTACCCTCAACTAAGAGGGCCGCAGATTTGGTCTGGGCCCTGAGTACAGCTCCGCCAACCCCCGGCAATCTACTCGACCCTTTCTGGCACAGTTAGTTTAGGGGTATGCACATTTAATACTTATACTTTATGAGAGACTCAGACACGGAGTAGTTATAAAGGAATAACAGATTTTTACTTTCAGCTATGCAAAGGGAATGAACAGTGATAACAACTTGACCATTAGAATATTCACAGAGCCCTGCAATATTAAAATATCAGTTACACTACACCATGGAGAAAGGGGGGGTGGATAAGGAGACGCCACGTGGGGCGACTGTTAACTAGGCGCCCTGTGGTGCAATAACTAAACTAGGTCCCTAATGAATCAGGCCTGATTCCTAACTCTAGAACTCAGTCCTGTATGAATGATGGATTCTTCACCGGCATCTGTAGAGGTGGTGCACTTAAGAATAAACAACAATTGTAATCCAGGAAAAGGGAAAGTTGATAACTGACAACACTTCACTGGAGATCCTCTGGATCAGTCCTGCTGTGAATCTCCAGTGAGAGTCTTTAACATGAGGTAGTAGGCCTCGGCAGTTTATAGGCACAGTACTAGCAAACAGGTTAGGGAATGAGCTTACGCTCGCTCACCCGCCGGACACGATCTCCGTCCGGAACTTCCACCGGTTGTAACTTCACTCGCCCACAGCGGTTGCTGCGATCGGGTCCCCGATCCCATCCAGGCTGTAAGTAGAGATGTCGGATGCCACCCAGGCTCGCAGTGGGGTGGAAGGCTCTTTGGTCGGCTGCGGAAGGCCCCAGGCTTCAGGCCTTACCCAGCACAGGTCCGCACAGGTGTATCAGTCTCTGCCGTCCCGTGTCCAAAGAGGCCGAGCCAGGCCTCGCCCCTTCCTTATATATCCCCACCCATGAGTCTCTGGGGCAGAAGCAAAACATCCTGGGAACCAGTGGGGTTCTGGGAACAGTAGTTCGAGAGCATTTAAAGGAACCCCGCTACACTAGTAAAAAAAAAATGCCATAAATCTCTCCCCTTTTTTGTAGGTGCTATAACTTTTGCGCAAACCAAACAATATACACTTATTGCGATTTTTTTTTACCAAAAATATGTAGAAGAATACATGTGGGCCTAAAATGAGGAAAAAATTTGTTTTAAATAATAAATAGATTGGGATATTTATTATAGTAAAAAAACATTGTGTATTACACAAATACAGCGCATTTTCACCCCCTTAATGTTTACAGGTCTTTTTGGTACAACTGTACAAGGAGCTTAGTTACCTGCAAAGTGCAGTACCAATAGAAACCAATGAGAATCTACATTGCACAGATGTGGCTTTAGTAAAGTGAGTTCTAATTGGTGGCAATAGGCTATTGCCCTTTGCAAAGTTAGCTAGATTTTAAATATGTCTCAGGAGGTAGGAGAAGTTGAAATCCCTAGATAACCAATTTCAGGATTGATTTATTTATAACACTTTATAAAGCACTTATGACTTTTTCTGCAGTATGGCCCCTTTTAAATGACCTACGTGTAATTCAGGAAAGCATTGCAACAGTTTTGGTAAAATTTCCAATACGTGCATCAGTTTTGGGTACTTCTTATTACTGCCACCTTTATGAACCTGTTGCTATGGCTGTAATACATTCAAAAAGAATTGCTGTATTTATTGGCGTATAACACTCACTTTTTTACCCTGAAAATAGAGGGTAAACTGTGCCTGCGGTTGGCAGAGAACCAGAAAATATCTTGCAGGCACTAAGAAGCTAACAGTTTTAAAAAAAGGTTTTCTTTTTTGATGGGGGTATCTCTTTACTTGCTGAATTTCTTCAGCTTGAAGCTTACCCAATAAGGCCACAGTAGAGACACACACACATCATTATTTCCAGACACATATTTTTCGTGCTTGTATTTATCTGCAGGAACACAAGACAGTTTGTTGGATTTCAGGCCTTTTACAGGAACATTTAATTGTATTTATAGTTGTTACGCAGTAGGTTTTGGCTAGATCTAAAGGTTTCTGGGACACTGGGAGCTGTGGAGCAAGAACATCTCTGGGGAGCTTTCATGTTGGTCCAAAATGAGATATAATACAAAATTCCTAATCTTTAGTTTTACAGTCTCAGATCCATCATTCACTGCTAAAACTCCCTTTCCCAGCGTACTGCCAAGTCTGTACTCTCATATGTGGTCATATACAGACTCTTTTTGTAGCCTGATTTAAATGATAATATATCGGCAATTGCTGCTTATGAAACTAAAGCTGGCTACACATTATACAATTTTCTTGTACATTTTATCTTAGATTTACCAAAACCATATAATATGAGGTCAAACCTAAAACACTTTCAATTGGTATGTGTAGCGGGTGCCGGAATTCACACACACACACACACACACAGGTGCGGAAATCCCCCCCCCCCCTCCCTCTCCACCTCTCACTGTGCAGTGAGTGAGACACACACACACACAGACAGACCAGCTCACTCTGCTCCCTCCCTTGCTTTCTCATTGGCAGGGGAGGGAACCAATAGGACTCCAGCACAGGAAGATCAAAGCATCATGGGACATGTAGTTCCCATCACAAACGGCCTCATTATAAATCCCTGGGGCATAACTATGGATTCCAGCATACTCTGGGAAAGGAAAGAAGTAAGGACTCCATCTTGTCTGACTGGAAGCTAGTCAGACACACCACAAGGCAGGGAAAGACAGATGGGACCTGAGGGCCTGCTGTAATCATCACGGTGTCCTGATCCTGCCAACAGCTCCAGAGGTTGGTGTGCTGATCCTGCCACAGCTCCTGGAGTTGGACGGTGAGGGACATCCCATCTGAGAGGGACCCCGGGTGCATATCTAGGCGTTCCTGAGGCTGTAAGCCGTTCCGGTTAAGAGGTGGCCAGTCGGGCCTTTCGGAGAACCTGTCTGACAGGACATCTCGCTTGATCCCTTGGTCGCAGGATTGGTAAATGGGCACTTTTCCACTTTAAAGACACTGTATGCAGGCAACGTTTCCTTACGTACACATTTGTAGGAACACTTACACCCTGCTGAACAGTCACAGTATCCATCTTGCTTACCAGGATAATTGTCAGGGAAATCCGTCCAACGGCGCCAATCAGCGCCCAATGCGCACGCGCGGCGGAATGATGCTACGGCGCTTCTACGTCCTCGGGTGCGCGCGCCGACGCAGCGGCGCGCGCGCATGCGCGGCGGCGCACCAATAGGAATCCAGGCGGGCCTATTTAAAGAGATCCAGTTGCACTGACAAGTTGCTGGTTTGTCAGCTTTCCTGTATACCCAAGACTCTGGAAAACTATCTTGAAAATCTCCTTGTGACCCGGACTGGCTTGACTCCTCTGATCTCTCTCCTGGACCTGACCCTCGGCTTGCTATACGGACTTCTGCCTTCTCCTGTGTTTGACCCTCGGCCTGTGACTCGGATCCGCTGCTTGTCTACAATCCTTGACCTCCTGTTTGTACCTTTTGGACTTCCGCGTTTCCTTTGAACTCCTGCCTGGTTCCCGGTATTCTCTGGACTTGTTGCCTTTTACTGTGCTAGACCCCCAGCCGGGACTGTTACCTTGCAATTGCAACCCGGACTCAACCTGCACCGGCTTCCATTATCTCCTGCTGTTGGAACTTTACCAATCCGACTAGTTCCCGCTTGAAGCCTGTTTCTTCAGTCTACTCAACACTACCGGACCGTCTAAAAGTACCCACCACCTGCCGGTAGCCGGTGCCGCTTCTCGCCATCCACTCCCTGTCTCAACTCCAGGGGGTGGAGTGCGTCAAGTCGCAAAGGTGAACCACTCTCTGCATCTCGGCCTCGGTAAGTACATACCTTTACAGTACAAACCAGCCAGATGTCTGAGGCCGACAGGGTGCGTTCACCGTTCGAGACCCTATGTCAGCAAGTCACCGCACTAACCGATGCGGTTCAGAAATTACAAGAAGGTTATGTCCAAATGGATGGCCGCTTTCAGCTACTTACTGGAGCTACAGGACCAGCATCACCAGCTGCTACCGTTGCCAATGTTGCCTCCACGTCTCAAAATCAGGCAAATCCCACCGTAGTAATGGCTACCCCTGAACCCAGGGTCCCCCTGCCTGAGCGATTTTCTGGCGTCCGTAAGAAATATCGGGCTTTCAAAAATGCATGTTCTCTTTACTTCGCCCTTCAACCCAGGACTTTCTCTTCAGAAGTGGTAAAGGTGGGGTTCGTCATCTCCCTTCTAACCGACGAACCCCAGGCCTGGGCCCATGGCCTGATGGAGCAAAGCAGCCCCATACTAGATTCCGTGGACACCTTCTTCGAGAGTATGGCGCAGCTGTATGACGATCCTCAGCGATCAGCTACAGCTGAGTCTGTTCTCCACAGTTTAACCCAGGGGAGAAGGCCGGTGGAGGACTACACGGCCGAATTCCGGAAATGGTCAGCTGACACTGGCTGGAATGAGACGGCCCTTAAATACCAATATCGCCAAGGACTGTCTGAGGCTCTTAAAGACGAGCTGGCCAGGATTGGCGTTCCAACTACTCTGGAAGATTTGATCCAGTCTGTCACTCAGCTTGACAGACGCCTGCGGGAGCGGCGTTCCGAGCGTTTCCAGACTACCCGTCCAAACTGGACTTTGCCCCGATCAGCTCCTGCCTACCCACCCATCCAAGTTCCTACAGCATCTTCTCCTCCCGAGCCTGAACCCATGCAGCTTGGTCTGGTTCATCCTCCCCTTTCTCCTGAGGAAAAACAGCGCAGACGTCAGGCCAATCTGTGCCTTTACTGCGGGGGTACTGGCCATTTCCTTCGGAGCTGCCCAGTGAGACCTAGTAAGTGTACCCTCAAAGACACTTTGAACTACCAAGTTTCTGGCTTACCACAGACTTATGTTGTTCTTTCCATTTCTCTACAGCTACCAACAGGAGCAACCCGCCTACCGGCGATTATTGATTCAGGAGCCTGCAGCTGCTTTCTGGACTCTTCACTTGCTTCCCAACTTCACTTTCCTCTGCAAACCAAGGACCGTTATCTTCAGGTTCGTCTGGCGGATGGATCCCTGCCTCGTTCAGGGGTAATTACGCAAGAAACAAAACCCATCCTTGCTATCACGGATTCAGGCCACCAAGAATACCTTCGATTTGACCTCATCCCATCTCCCATGTTTCCCATCATCCTGGGCCTCCCCTGGTTACAAGCACATGAGCCTCATATAAACTGGGCCAAAAGGGAAGTTAACTTCACTTCTTCATATTGTTCCCAACACTGTCTTCCCGCACTTCCCACTGTCTGTGCTACTTTAACCCCTCAACCGGATAACCTACCACATGTTCCATCAGCATACTTAGAATTCCAGGACGTCTTCGACAAACAGCAGGCCGACCGCCTACCTCCACATCGTCCCTACGATTGTCCCATTGACCTTCTGCCTGGCTCCAAAATTCCATTCGGCCGCATCTTTCCCTTGTCCGAATCTGAGTTGAAGGCCCTCAAGTCTTACATTGAGGAAAATCTGGAAAAGAAATTCATTCGCCCCTCTTCTTCCCCAGCCGGTGCCGGTATCTTTTTCGTTGAAAAAAAAGACGGGACTCTGAGGCCCTGCATTGACTATAGGGAATTAAATAAAATTACTATTAAAAATAGATACCCGCTTCCTCTCATCCCGGAGTTGTTCCAACGATTCCGATCAGCTCGGATCTTCTCTAAACTGGACCTTCGAGGGGCCTACAACCTCATCCGGATCAGGGCTGGAGACGAATGGAAGACGGCTTTTAGATCTAGGTTCGGTCATTTTGAATACTTGGTCATGCCATTCGGGCTTTGCAACGCCCCAGCTACTTTCCAGCACCTGGTCAATGACATTTTCCGTGAACACTTGGACGACTTCCTAGTAGTCTACTTAGATGATATTCTTATTTTTTCGTCCTCCCTTGAACTGCACCGAATCCATGTCATCAAGGTCCTCACTATTCTCCGAGAACATAGACTTTACCTCAAGGCCGAGAAATGTGACTTTGAGAAAACCACTGTGCAATTTTTGGGATTTATTATTTCTACCAATGGGGTCGCAATGGACCCGCAGAAAGTCAAAGCTATCCAGGAATGGCCAGCCCCAACAGACAAGAAAGGGGTACAACGGTTTATAGGTTTCGCCAACTTCTACAGGAGGTTCATTGTGGGGTTCTCCTCTATTGTGGCACCTATAACCCAACTGACACGCCAGGGCTACCGCTTTCACTGGTCACCGGAAGCTCAGGATGCCTTCGATAAACTAAAAAATGCATTCACATCGGCACCTGTATTGAAGCATCCAGATCCGCTACTGCCATTTACTCTGGAAGTAGATGCTTCAGAGTCAGCCACTGGGGCCATCCTCTCTCAAAGGCAGGGCCCCAAATCCCTTCTTCATCCAGTAGCCTTTGCCTCTCGTAAATTAACTTCTCCAGAACGTAATTATGACGTCGGAGACCGGGAACTATTAGCTATCAAATTCGCCCTGGAAGAATGGCGATACCTTCTGGAGGGAGCCCCTCACCCTGTCATGATATTCACGGATCATAAGAATCTAGAATATCTGAGAACAGCAAAACGTCTTCGACCCAGACAAGCCCGATGGGCCCTCTTCTTCACCAGGTTTAACTTTCATATCTCTTATAGGCCCGGTTCCAAGAACGTGAAGGCGGATGCACTCTCTAGGATGTTTCCCGAGACCCCTCAAGCAGAGGAACCAAGTACCATCCTATCAGCACAAAACTTTCTGCTCATTCCACAGGCTGATCTACTAACTTCCATAAAAGCCGCCTCTAAGCATTGTCCTGACCAAGTAACCTCTTCCCTAGAGAAGCATAATGACTTGCTCTGGTCCCAAGGTAAAGTCTTCGTCCCTCTGGAAACAAGGCAACTGATTCTGAAAACTTTCCACGACCACAAACTAGCTGGTCACTTTGGAACCAAAAAAACCATGGAACTAATCTCTCGCTCCTTCTGGTGGCCTGGTTGGAGACAAGATTGCAAGTCCTATGTTGCCTCCTGTACCCGTTGCCAACGGTATAAGGGACCCAAAACCAAGAGTTGGGGACTACTCAAACCTTTGCCTATCCCTGAACGTCCGTGGGCAGATGTGTCCATGGACTTCATTGTAGATCTACCGCCCTCTGGAGGTTTTACCACGATTCTGGTCGTAATTGACCGCCTCTCCAAAATGGCACACTTCGTGCCCATGATCGGTACCCCCTCTGCTGCAGATACAGCCAAAGCCTTCTTTCAGGAGATAATCAGGCTCCATGGGGTGCCTAAGAGCATCACCTCTGACAGAGGCGTTCAATTCACGTCGAAATTCTGGAAGGAACTTTGCAAATCTTTAGAAGTCAAGATTTGCCTATCATCGGCATATCACCCCCAGAGCAACGGACAGACAGAGAGAACCAATCAAACCCTAGAACAATATCTCCGTTGTTTTTGCTCAGCCTCACAAGACGATTGGTCCTCCCTATTATCCTACGCTGAATTTGCATATAACAACTCGGTGCATTCAGCCACCAGTCAAACTCCTTTTTGGGCCAACTTTGGCTTCCATCCTTCCTTCCTCTCTGATGACATTCCGGAGAGCTCTGTTCCTGCTGTTCAAGATCGGATAGCCTTTGTTCAATCTAATTTTCTGAGACTCCAGGAAATGATGCAAAACGCCCAGGAGTCTTACAAGAGATACTATGACAAGGGTAGGAAGGAAAATCCAGTCTTCAAAGTTGGGGAGGAAGTATGGCTCTCCGCCACCAACCTCAAATTACCGATCCCTTCACGGAAATTGGGACCAAGATTTATAGGCCCTTTTAAAATCAAGCGAGTAATCAACCCTGTGGCCTTTGAATTGGCACTGCCCGACTCCTACAGGATACACCCGGTCTTCCACACGTCTCTGTTGAAACCAGTAGTCTCCAGCTCCTTCCCGGGAAGGGATGAGCCACCTCCTCCACCTGTGGAGGTTGATGGTGAAGATGAGTATGTGGTGGAATCTATCTTGGGCTGCAGGAAAAGAGGCAGGCAGTTGCAGTATTTAATCAAATGGAAGGGGTATCCCCCAGAGGACAACTCTTGGGAACCATCTAGGAACCTACATGCTCCCCGCCTAATTAGAGTCTTTCACCAGGAACATCCCGAGTTGATGTCTAGTCTGGGCGTCCGGAGTCCGCCCCTAGGAGGGGGGCACTGTCAGGGAAATCCGTCCAACGGCGCCAATCAGCGCCCAATGCGCACGCGCGGCGGAATGATGCTTCGGCGCATGCGCGTGCGCGGGACGGCGCTTCTACGTCCTCGGGTGCGCGCGCCGACGCAGCGGCGCGCGCGCATGCGCGGCGGCGCACCAATAGGAATCCAGGCGGGCCTATTTAAAGAGATCCAGTTGCACTGACAAGTTGCTGGTTTGTCAGCTTTCCTGTATACCCAAGACTCTGGAAAACTATCTTGAAAATCTCCTTGTGACCCGGACTGGCTTGACTCCTCTGATCTCTCTCCTGGACCTGACCCTCGGCTTGCTATACGGACTTCTGCCTTCTCCTGTGTTTGACCCTCGGCCTGTGACTCGGATCCGCTGCTTGTCTACAATCCTTGACCTCCTGTTTGTACCTTTTGGACTTCCGCGTTTCCTTTGAACTCCTGCCTGGTTCCCGGTATTCTCTGGACTTGTTGCCTTTTACTGTGCTAGACCCCCAGCCGGGACTGTTACCTTGCAATTGCAACCCGGACTCAACCTGCACCGGCTTCCATTATCTCCTGCTGTTTGAACTTTACCAATCCGACTAGTTCCCGCTTGAAGCCTGTTTCTTCAGTCTACTCAACACTACCGGACCGTCTAAAAGTACCCACCACCTGCCGGTAGCCGGTGCCGCTTCTCGCCATCCACTCCCTGTCTCAACTCCAGGGGGTGGAGTGCGTCAAGTCGCAAAGGTGAACCACTCTCGGCATCTCGGCCTCGGTAAGTACATACCTTTACAATAATGCTAGCATCCTACACATCACTTTGCCTTGCCAAGATACTTCCAAATACACTTTGTTCATCCTGCCCAACAGGACACCAAGTGCACCAACGCCAGGCTAGCTGAAGATACTGGATATCTCCATTGTGAGGACCTTTCTGTTTCCCCTTCAGTAGGAGTGATTTGGCGGTCTCAGTAATTATCATTAAAGGGGAACTCTAACGTTAATTCCTAAAGTGATCATTTACATTGTGGCCTATTGCCTTACATGTTTATTGCCTGGGTCTGTGATTTCAGGATTTGAGGGAAACAGACTGACTATTATTAAGCCAGATCTGTTCCCCTTCATGCCTACGCACATAGGCCGCATTAGAGTAATTTAAGTTATTTTGATTGTGCTATCTGAAATGCTCCCATAGCTTTGTGCTATACTGTTATAAGTCAAAGTTTTGCCATTCTTGACTACCAAGTCACCCAGTTATTATTGATTGATTATGGAAAGACTTCTAGCAAACAAATTTCCCTGGTTTACTACAATTGTGTCTGTTGTTACTGTGCTTGCACTTACACTGTATGCTAGGTGTGCCAGAGGAGCTGGGGCTGTTTCTGGGGTTGATAGGTAGAGTACAGAACCAAACCTATTCAAGCGGCTCCTTTGGGGGTGGCGTTCCAAGCGGGGGAACTCGTCCGGGATACCTTAACTCTGCAATTAACCCCTCCAGACAGCATCCCTGCAAGCAACAGCATGGACCCTGCCGCTGCAATCCAGTGCTGTGGAGAAGAAGGCACCCGCCCAGAACCAAGCATGGGGATCAAGCTTTCTAGGGAGGCCTGAGCTGAAGAGCAGATCCGTAAAGGGGTGAAGACATTGTCCCCAGACAGGAAGGTGTGGGTGATTGCTGTTAAACCAGACAGTGGAACCTCTCACACCTACATGCTGCTAGAGTTTAAGCAAGGGGTCGCTGACTGTTTCTGAGGGACTCGTGTACAATTGGCTAACAAGACTGAGCTTTGTCTAATTCAGCCAAAAGCATCAGACACACGTCAAGCCAGTTCCAGTCAAGCCGAGGCAACAGAGGAAGAAATTTCATCTATGGCACCCCTGGCCAGGATTGGACCAGAGTTCTTTGCTGCTCTAGGAGACTTTGTGTCAAAATGCCAGAAAGACTGGCGGGAAACTTCTGAGGGCCCCAGTAAAGGAGCCAACTGGGTGCACATCTACAGTAGATAGCTCCAAAAGCAACGACCCGAGGAGACCACACTCAAACCTTTTCAGAGGACTCCCAGTGTTGTCTCTGAGTGACCTAGTGTCCCGCTTTCCTTTGACACATGCTGCCCGGCGTCGGAGAGTCAGTGCACACCAGACTCCCAGAGCTCAACGGAGACCCAAGCCGGATCAGGGTTCCCGCAAGAGAGGCACATGGATACAGGCCAGTGAAAAGGCCAAAGCTGCAACTTCCTACAAGTTCCCTGCCAAGCTAATGGGATCTTCTCCTGTCATTTCCATCCAAGTGGAGGGAATCTATCCTCCTGGGTACCGGGGCTCAAGTGACTCTTCTCTACAGGGACTTCTATGACAGACACCTTAAGCACCTTCTACTACAGAAGTTGGAAGAGCTGGAGATATGGGGCATTGGGACTCAGAATTTTCCCTATGACGGCTAGCTACCAGTCAAGCTGAGTTTTGACCTCTCTGTAGCTGGAAAAGCAGAGACTTTTGACACTGGCAGTGGTCTGTCCTCACCCACCCAGGGCCAGCAAGCGTTCCCTGATCATAGGGACCAATACTGATCTTGTCCGAATGCTGTTGACACCTCTTGCTCTGGAGTCTAGCACTTCATCTGCCGGTGTACACCCCATGCTGAGGAAAGCCTATCAGCGCCTGGTACAAGAGCAGAAGGCCCCTGCTGAAGGAGCGGGGAAGATATGGTGCTTGGAGCGGTGTGAGAAAGTGTTACAGCCCGGTGAGGTAGCTTGTCTATAAGCATCTGTCTAGTTAAATTGGAAGCAACCAGGCCCTTTCATCGCCCTGGAAACGGACGGTCAGAGAGAAGGCGTGTAAGTGGAAATAATTCCTGAATTGATTTTGACTAAAGTGTTGCAGAGAAGTCACGGCAAGATCCCGGTCAGTGTCCGCAACATCACAGCCCGTGAAGATGTCGACTTGGGTGTTGCTGGGACAAGTGAATGGTCTCACTGCACTGATTTGGTGCTGGGAGCAAAGGATGGAATCCCTGTCGAGGAGTTCTATCCAAAGAATACTCCTCTCTCGCCTGAATGGAAGGAAAGGGCCAGAACTCAGCTCCTGGGATGGCAGGCTGCATTCTCCAAGAGTGAGTTTGATGTGGGGGGTGCAAAAAGCGCCCAACACCAGATCCATCTTAAAGAGGATAAGCCATTCAAAGAAAGAGCCCGACAGATTCCTTTAGGAATGTTGGGTGTTGCTGGGACAAGTGAATGGTCTTACCGTCTGATTTGGTGATGGGAGCGAAGGATGGAATCCCTGTCGATGAGTTCTATCCAAAGAATACTCCTCTCTCACCTGAATGGAAGGAAAGGGCCAGGACTCAGCTCCTGAGATGGCAGGCTGCATTCTCCAAGAGTGGGTTTTATGTGGGGTGTGCAAAAAGCGCCCAACACCGGATCCGTATTAAAGAGTATAAGCCATTCAAAGAAAGAATCCTGACGGATCCCTTTAGGGGACTTGGAAGACCTGCATGAACAACTTGCAGAATTGAAGAGAGCGGGTATCATCCAATAGTCCCAATCCATTCAGAACTACAACCAGGCTGACTGTGGTTGTAATTCATTAATTCACAGGAAACTATGAATGAATGACGTGGCCATGCAGGGCTCCTCCCTGGCTGCGCTGTTTTTAAATTGTGACAGCAGGTGCAGGGAGAAGATCTTCCGCCCACCATCACACCGAGGGGGGGTATAGAGGAACTGGAGGCAGGAGCTGGAACATGTTGCATGTTCCGCCCTATTTATGGGTGGAACATGTAACAGGTTCCAAAAGATGAACTTATCCTTTAAATGAATCTGGGCCCTCTGCATTTGATTGGTTTGTTTTTCATTGGTGCGCTTACCTAAGAAAAATTACAAAATAAGCACAAAGGACATTACTTACCATTAGTGAGATGTGTCTCTTGTGCTTTTGTCTTCTAGCTAAAAAGTAATCTTCTTCCTCTGATCCGCCCACACATGTAATTTTCTGGTGCAGTAAGTTTAGGCTTTTAGAACTGAGAAGCTGTCATAGGCACTCCTCAAGAGTGCTTGACTATGCACACACTTTTGCGCCCACCATTTCCATTCTTAGAAGCGGTACTATAACTTTTATGAATGAAACATGATCTATGAATAGAGGATGGGTGAATGATTAAAAGGTCAGTCCCCTCCATTCATGGGCTGCAGTGAAGATGGCAAAGTTTGCACAATGAAGGTGATGGTGGGTAGGCAGAAGAATGTGAGTCCTGATGTACAAGGATGGTTACAAAAGGCTGACATCAGGACAGAATAAGGTACCATACTTACGCTAGCTGCATTTAAAAAGAAAATTCATAGTTTCTTAATAAAAATAAAACTGTGTTTTTTGGTATGGAGTTCAACATAAACTAACGATCATTTGGGTTGGAAAGCAAAATACTAGGCCATATATGGGTCCTCATAATAAAACTGAATATTTTTCTACTCACTTCAACAATATCATCACATGCCCCATCCTAAGAACACATAAGGTAACATAATAAGACATAACAGAGCACATTAGGTCTTTTTAAAAATATGAATGAAAACAATAGGTACATATAGCCTGCATGAAACTAGAAAAATGTAAGAAAACAGCTTTCACCATCATCACAGTGTGTTCCATCTGTACTCTCCCTACGCAGACAGATTTTTAACCTGAAGCAGGATTTTTTTTGTCCATATGCATACCTCCCAACTTTTCAAATGTCATTCATTCACATTTTTTCCCCCCTCCCATTAAAGTTGTTGAGCCGGGGGGGGGGGGGTGCTGCCGCGGGTCGGAGGTTTGCTTTTTAACTGATATCTAATCTGAGTTGTCCATATGCATACCTCCCAACTTTTCAAATGTCCACTGCGGGACATTCATTCACATTTTTTTTCCCCCTCCTATTAAAGTTGTTGAGCCGGGGGGGGGGGGGGGGATGCTGCCGCGAGACGGGGAGGTTTGCTTTTTAAAATCTAATCTGAGTTGTTGAGCAGGGGGGGGGGGCTGGCGCGGGACGGAGGTTTGCTGACTTACACTTACCGCTGCTTGCATGTCTTCCGATCCTCCTTCTATTGCTGGAAATTAGATCCTCTCGCGGGACTGTGGGAAGTTAGTGTCCGTGCGGGAAGTTCCCGCAGAATCCGTGCGTGTTGGGAGGTATGCCATATGCATATTTTGATATTGTGAAATGATTCCATGGAACAAACCATAATAGACCACCCCCATCAAATTCTCTGCAGCTATTACCTTTTGTACCACCACCCCCTCCCTTTAGAATGTAAGCTCTACAAGCAGGGCCCTCCTGTACCTTCTGTATTGAACTGAACTGTACTGTACTGAACTGTACTGTATGTAGCACACAGACCCTTCCGCTACATCCATCTTTAGTAGTAAGGCACACCTGCTACTAGCCCGTTGTCCCACTCCAGATATGGAGAGGCGAGGGGTGCTAGATTTGTTTGGACCTTGCGGCGAGTTACCCCTCACGAATGGATCCCCGGCCTCCGTTCTCTAAGGTAGTAGGTCTTTCACTTGAATAAAGACAATGTCCACACATGAGTAAAAAACCTAATCAGTTAGGTTTTATTCTTTGCTTGGGGTGAAACTTGGAAGAAGAGAGAGTAGAAGGAATAGAGTAGGGGAAGGTTCAGGCATGCAACACCCTGAAGAACACCCTCGTCGCCACTCAGGCCTGAGTGGGTTTTTGCTCACCCAGATAGTCCCGTTATGAATGGTCCTAGCAGCCGGTGTGGAGCACGAAACAGCTACTTGTGATTTCCCTGGGATACGATCAAGAGATCCTCTGCCACAAAATCTTCAAGTTCCGAACTTCCCGGCCTAGTAACAACTAGAACTTAGGTGCCAATGGGGCACGCTACAAGGCCTTTAATGGATTGGAATCCTTCTCTCTGATAGGTAACCAGGCCTCTCCCGAGACAGTGAATTCTTCACTTATCCCCTTGGGACCAATCCTCCCCTGACTTCCTCTCCTTCAGAGTGGGTCACCCCTTGCTTGGGTACCCTGGGACTCCTCTTCGGGTGTAGGCCTCAGCCAAAGGTGCTGGGCCTACTTGCAGCGATGCAGCCTCAGGCTAAAGGTGCCTGGGGCTGGTACACACACACACGCGCCCCTGGCCTGGAGGGCCGGGAGGCGCGACCTGCTCTCCGAATAATGGCGTCTGCCCCTTAAGTACCCTCTCCCAGCATGCACAGTGGGTTGACCATGCCCACCGCACAACTTCAGAGAGAGGATACCCAATGGTGTTGCAACACCACCTATGGTTCAACCTGGGCCTGAGGTGACAGTGCCACCCACAGGCCACAGGGAACTGTACTGCCAGGCAGCATCACACCCAGGCAGAAGCAAATTTGTACACAATCAATAGGTCTGAGCTCACTACTAGCTCAGACCACCCTTAAATTTAAGTATATAGCGCCCCATAATTGGGGAGGGCGCTACATGTAATTGTGTTGTCCCCCCTATACATTGTAAAGCACTGCGTAAACTGTTGGCGCTATATAAATCATGTATAATAATAATAATGCAGCAAATCACTAGTGTCTTCCACCCTGTGACAAATTCAGGGTCCAGCAAGGAATGCTACAAATGTAAAGGAGATTGATCGCTGTTTTTTTAAAGTTCTGTTCCCTAGTGTACAAAAGTACATGTAGTCCCATTGTCCCATGTTCCTAAATGCTTTTTAACCCTAGTTATGTGTACCGACCTGCCTCCCTTCTCTCCTGCCACAGCCAATCTAACAACAGCCTTGAAGAAGACAGTTGATTGATAACTGCAGCTTAACTCAGCTTTCCCAAAACACGCAACGGCAAGAGGAATGCAGAAATAGGGGGAAATGTGTCAACCTCTACATTCCTCTTGCCATTGCTTGTCTCGGGAAAGTACATTACAAGTGATTTGTGAGACTTCATGAAGTTTAGTTGCCTCGTGAGTAGGGATGGGCCCGGTGCTCGATTCGAACCCATGTTCGAATCGAGCATCGGGCGTTCGCTCGCTCGTCGAGCCCAGAACTATTTGGGCCGTTCGCATCACATTCGTGTGATGCGAGCGGCCCCGCAATGCATTGCGGCCGGCGCGGCCGGCGCAGTGCATTGCTGGCTGATGATTGGCCAAGCATGCACTGTGACCCCGCATGCTTGGCCAATCACAGCGCCCGAAACTCGGAGAGCAATAATTGGCTACAGGCAGGACGGCTGTAGCCAATTACAGCTCAGGGGCTTTAGTACACGCCCCACCATTTAAAAGGCCGCCACGCCATCGGCCCCGGTCACATGAGTTCCGTCTTTAGGAGAGATTAGTCTGCTGATTCTGTCTTTGCTTGATACTGAAAGATTTGCTCTTCTTTGCTAAACCATTGGCTATTTCTTTGCTAAATCATTGCTACCTAAGTCATTGATCGTTCATTGCTGCTGATTGCACAGTTAGTGTGTTATTAGCTGCTGCTGGGGATTAGTCTGGTGCGTGCTTACTGTTAGTACAGTATTGCAGTAGTACCAACCGCAGTGCTGTTAGCACAGCATTGCACCCCAACAGCACCCATAGGACTTCTAGTGTGTTAGTGGCAGCAAACAGAGCTCCTATATTTTCTTCTCAGCAGCACCCATAGGACTTCTAGTGTGTTAGTGGCATCACACAGAGCTCCTATATTTTCTTCTCAGCAGCACCCATAGGACTTCTAGTGTGTTAGTGGCAGCAAACAGAGCTCCTATATTTTCTTCTCAGCAGCACCCATAGGACTTCTAGTGTGTTAGTGGCAGCAAACAGAGCTCCTATATTTTCTTCTCAGCAGCACCCATAGGACTTCTAGTGTGTTAGTGGCAGCAAACAGAGCTCCTATATTTTCTTCTCAGCAGCACCCATAGGACTTCTAGTGTGTTAGTGGCAGCAAACAGAGCTCCTATATTTTCTTCTCAGCAGCACCCATAGGACTTCTAGTGTGTTAGTGGCAGCAAACAGAGCTCCTATATTTTCTTCTCAGCAGCACCCATAGGACTTCTAGTGTGTTAGTGGCATCACACAGAGCTCCTATATTTTCTTCTCAGCAGCACCCATATGACTTCTAGTGTGTTAGTGGCAGCAAACAGAGCTCCTATATTTTCTTCTCAGCAGCACCCATAGGACTTCTAATGTGTTAGTGGCATCACACAGAGTTCCTATATTTTCATCTCAGCAGCACCCATAGGACTTCTAGTGTGTTAGTGGCATCACACAGAGCTCCTATATTTTCTTCTCAGCAGCACCCATAGGACTTCTAGTGTGTTAGTGGCAGCAAACAGAGCTCCTATATTTTCTTCTCAGCAGCACCCATAGGACTTCTAGTGTGTTAGTGGCAGCAAACAGAGCTCCTATATTTTCTTCTCAGCAGCACCCATAGGACTTCTAGTGTGTTAGTGGCATCACACAGAGCTCCTATATTTTCTTCTCAGCAGCACCCATAGGACTTCTAGTGTGTTAGTGGCAGCAAACAGAGCTCCTATATTTTCTTCTCAGCAGCACCCATAGGACTTCTAGTGTGTTAGTGGCAGCAAACAGAGCTCCTATATTTTCTTCTCAGCAGCACCCATAGGACTTCTAGTGTGTTAGTGGCAGCAAACAGAGCTCCTATATTTTCTTCTCAGCAGCACCCATAGGACTTCTAGTGTGTTAGTGGCAGCAAACAGAGCTCCTATATTTTCTTCTCAGCAGCACCCATAGGACTTCTAGTGTGTTAGTGGCAGCAAACAGAGCTCCTATATTTTCTTCTCAGCAGCACCCATAGGACTTCTAGTGTGTTAGTGGCATCACACAGAGCTCCTATATTTTCTTCTCAGCAGCACCCATAGGACTTCTAGTGTGTTAGTGGCAGCAAACAGAGCTCCTATATTTTCTTCTCAGCAGCACCCATAGGACTTCTAATGTGTTAGTGGCATCACACAGAGTTCCTATATTTTCATCTCAGCAGCACCCATAGGACTTCTAGTGTGTTAGTGGCATCACACAGAGCTCCTATATTTTCTTCTCAGCAGCACCCATAGGACTTCTAGTGTGTTAGTGGCAGCAAACAGAGCTCCTATATTTTCTTCTCAGCAGCACCCATAGGACTTCTAGTGTGTTAGTGGCAGCAAACAGAGCTCCTATATTTTCTTCTCAGCAGCACCCATAGGACTTCTAGTGTGTTAGTGGCAGCAAACAGAGCTCCTATATTTTCTTCTCAGCAGCACCCATAGGACTTCTAGTGTGTTAGTGGCAGCAAACAGAGCTCCTATATTTTCTTCTCAGCAGCACCCATAGGACTTCTAGTGTGTTAGTGGCAGCAAACAGAGCTCCTATATTTTCTTGTCAGCAGCACACATAGTACCTATAGTGTGTTAGTGTCAGCACCCATAGGACCTACAGTGTGTTGTGAGCACACATAGGAGTTCTATTTTTTATACTATATACACTACCGACTACAATGGCTGGAAGACCGCCAAGGAGAGGCAGAGCGTGCCGAGGCAAGAACACAGGGCAGGCAGGCTCTGTTTCTAGAGACAACAGTGCTGGCCGTGGACGTGGTCGTGCATCGTCATCAGCACGTGGCCATGGGACACGCTTGCCTTTGTTTTCGGCAGCTGGACATGTGGAGCCGCATCATGCCGAAGGCTTGGTAGAATGGATGACCAAGCCCTCCTCATCCTCCTCATCCTCTCTCACCCAGGCTCAGGGTACTGGCAGAGCAGCTGCCAACGCGTACTCAATGGCATCATCAGCCACCCCTTCCCTAGACCCACCATGTCCTCCTGAGGAGTCCCCCGAACTGTTTGAGCACAGTGTTGGGTACATGCTCCAGGAGGATGCCCAACGATTCGAAGGCTCGGATGATGATACCCAGCTTGAGGAAGTCAGTAGTGTGTGCGCAGAGAGAGGGGATGCTGAAGGACAGCAATCTGGCAGTAGTGTTCCACCAGCTGCAGCTTACTGCCAGGTTTGCTCTAGTGGTGAAGAGGGAGGGGATGATGAGGTCACTGACTCCACGTGGGTGCCTGAAGGGAGAGAGGAGGAGGAGGAGGAGGATGCAGCGTCACATGTCCAACGAGGCAGGATGCCCCCTGGAGGCCAGCTAGAGGCCAGCACAGCAACTGTACCACACCGCAGAGCTCCGCCTGTGCAGGGCGCTGCCTCTGCACGTTATCACAAAAGTTCTTTGGTGTGGGCCTTTTTTGAGACGAGTGCATCAGATCGCACCACTGCTATTTGCAATATTTGTCTCAAGCGTATCTCGCGTGGCCAAAACATCAGCCGCTTGGGCACCACAAGCATGAGCAGACATATGTCGACCTGCCATGCAGCTCGTTGGAAAGCACACATAAAAGACCCACACCAAAGAACAAAGCGGACCTCTCCTTGCTCCTCATCAGCTGGGATCTCCATCCCCACTATATCTTCAGTCCTCTCTGAAAGCTGCTCTGAGAGGACTGAAGGTGTAGAATTAGGTGTGTCACAACCAAGTACTTGCAGTACACCGACGTCCGATTGTAGCAGGCAAATTTCCCTGCCCCAGCTGCTGGACCGTCGAAAGAAGTATACTCCCAGCCATCCACATGCCCAGCGGTTGAATGCTAGCTTGGCTAAATTGCTAGCGCTTCAACTGCTGCCTTTTCAGTTGATAGACTCGGCCCCCTTCCGTGAGTTTGTTCAATGTGCGGTTCCTCAGTGGCAGGTTCCCAAACGCCACTTTTTCTCACGGAAGGCGATTCCGTCTCTCTACTGGCATGTGGAAGGCAATGTCCATGCCTCGCTGGACAGGGCGGTCAGCGGTAAGGTGCATATTACCGCTGACTCATGGTCCAGCAGGCATGGACAGGGACGTTATCTTTCTTTCACGGCCCATTGGGTCACTCTATTGGTAGCTGGGAGGGATGCAGGACAAGGTGCAGTAGTGTTGGAGGTTGTTCCGCCACCACGCCTCCAAAATGCTACTACTGGTTGTGACACACCTCTCTCCTCCACCCCCTCCTCTTCTTCTTCCTCCATGTCCTCTTCGAGTGCTCTGTCCTCGGAACCAGCGGTGCTCCGTAGGCGTACAAGGGGCTACGCGAGTACGCAGGCAAAAAGATGCCATGCCGTGCTTGCGCTGGTGTGTTTGGGGGACAGGAGCCACACTGGGCCAGAGGTTCTGGCAGCTCTGCAGGGGCAGGCCGAGAGGTGGTTGACGCCACGCCAGCTTAAGCCAGGAATGGTCGTTTCTGATAATGGCACCAACCTCCTCTCCGCCCTGCGACAGGGGCAGCTCACCCATGTGCCCTGTATGGCTCACGTCCTCAACCTGGTGGTGCAGCGGTTCTTGGGCAGGTTCCCAGGCTTACAGGATGTCCTGAGGCAGGCCAGGAAAGTCTGTGTGCATTTCCGCCGATCTTATAATGCCAGTGCTCGGCTGACTGAGCTGCAAAAGGAGCTGAACCTGCCCAAGAACCGCCTAATATGTGACATGCCCACCAGGTGGAACTCAACGTTGGCCATGCTGCAGCGACTGCACACGCAGCAGAGGGCCATCAATGAGTACCTTTGCGACTACGGCACCAGGACAGGGTCAGGGGAGCTTGGCTTTTTTTCCCCACGCCAGTGGAGCATGATCAGGGATGCATGCACTGTCCTCTCACCATTTGAGGAGGCCACGAGGATGGTGAGCAGTGACAGTGCATGCATCAGTGACACTGTACCTCTTGTCCACCTGTTGGAGCATACGCTGCGTGGGATAATGGACAGGGCACTTGAGGCAGAACAGAGGCAGGAAGAGGAGGACTTCCTTGTCTCTCAAGGCCCCCTTTATCCAGACAATGTTCCTTCTGTCCCACCCATCACACAGGAAGAGGAGGAGGAGGAGGAGGAGGATTGTGTGAGCATGGAGGTGGAGCCTGGCACTCAGCATCAGCAGCAGCAGTCTTTTAGGGATGATGTACAGTCCCAACAAACCAGTGGACTTGTACGTGGCTGGGAGGAGGTGGCTGGCGATCATGTCATCCTCAGTGACCCAGAAGACTCCGGACCGAATGCCTCAGCTAACCTACGCTGCATGGCCTCCCTGATCCTGCAAAGCCTGCGGAAGGATCCTCGTGTTCTTCGGATCAAGGAGAGTGACCATTACTGGCTGGCCACTCTCCTTGATCCACGGTACAAGGGTAAGGTTGCGGACCTTATCTTGCCGTCGCAGAGGGAGCAGAGGATGAGACATCTCAGGGAGGCCTTGCAGAAAGGTCTGTGCAACGCGTTCCCAGAAACTGGGAGGTTACAAACTCCTGGTCCTGGACGACAAGTTGCTGAGGCTTCGGTCAGTAGCAGAAGGAGCGGTGGGGAAGGTGGACGTCTGACCGATGCGTTCAGACAATTTTTTAGTCCGCAGCCCCAAGGTATGATCGGTTCCAGCAACCATCGCCAGCGTCTGATATACATGGTGCAGGAATACCTAGGGGCAAGGTCAGACTTGGACACCTTTCCCACCGAAAATCCTCTGGCTTACTGGGTCCTGAGGATGGATCACTGGCCAGAGCTTGCACAGTATGCAATTGAGCTACTGGCCTGTCCTGCATCCAGCGTTCTTTCCGAACGCACATTCAGTGCTGCTGGAGGATTTGTCACCGATCATAGGGTGCGCCTGTCCACCGACTCGGTTGATCGACTGACCTTCATAAAAATGAATCAGTCTTGGATCACCACCAGCTACCAGACACCTGAAGCGGATATAACGGAATAATTTATAATGTCACATCCCTTCAAGACTGCCTATGCTGATGCTGAGTGACTGTCCTGTTATGTTCACTGACTATCCTCTTCCTCCTCCTCAATGATCCATGCCACCACACCAGTGCCTAAGGCACAATTTTTCAGCCCCTGTATAACAGGGGCGTGTAATTACAATTTTTTAAAAAGATGCTTCGCAACAGGTGTGACTGCTGTGCTCAGAGTACAGTATCTGTGAGGGGTTGCAGTGTTGTGGCACCAGCACCAGTGCCTAAGGCACAATTTTTCAGCCCCTGTTGGGGCGTGTAATTACAATTTTTAGGCAATGCTTTGCAACAGGTCTCATTGCTGTGCTCAGAGTACAGTATCTGTGAGGGGTTGCAGTGTTGTGGCACCAGCACCAGTGCCTAAGGCACAATTTTTCAGCCCCTGTATAACAGGGGCGTGTAATTAAATTTTTTTAAAAAGATGCTTCGCAACAGGTGTGACTGCTGTGCTCAGAGTACAGTATCTGTGAGGGGTTGCAGTGTTGTGGCACCAGCACCAATGCCTAAGGCACAATTTTTCAGCCTCTGTTTAACAGGGGCGTGTAATTACAAATCTTGATCTAATAGTTCACAGCAGGGCCCATTCCTGCGCCCACCAAGAGTAACTATGAGGGCCTACAGTCTTGTGGCAATACCGTCCACCACCACCACCACCACCAAAGGCCCAATTTTTCTGCCCTGTTCAACAGGTGCATGCAATTACAAATCTTGATCTAATAACTCACAGCAGGGCCCATTCCTGCACCCACCAAGAGTAACTGTGAGGGCTTACAGTCTTGTGGCAACACCGTCCACCACCACCACCACCACCACCAAAGGCCCAATTTTTCTGCCCGGTTCAACAGGTGCATGCAAGTACAAATCTTGATCTATTAACTCACAGCAGGGCCCATTCCTGTGCCCACCAGTCTTGTGGCTACACCAACATCTAATAGGGCAAATTTCTGCAGAGTATATACGGCAGGCCCCTACTTTCAAACATCCAACTTACAAACGACTCCTACTTGCAAACGGCAAGAGAAAACAGGAAGTGAGAGGAAATCTACCCCTAGGAAGGAAAATTCTATCCTGTTAGATTTAATTTGGGAAAAAGGTATCTCCTCTCTACTGATGCTTTATCACCAATCCTTGTTTCAATTAAAACCCCACTTTTCCAAAAACATTTGTCATTGGGACGGAAAGTGAGGTGACATGTTCTGAACAGATGTGCAAAGACAGCAAATGTTACAGGGGTGATAACCCCTCCCTATGTTCTCCAAAAAGCTTAAAAATTGATTTTTTTGGGATGTAGCTACACTTCATAATGTACCTGTTCAGATTCTACTTAAGAACAAACCTACAGTCCATGTCTTGTTTGCACCACCTATATACTGCTGTTCAGAGTATATAGGGTTGTAGGTATAGGGTTTTATTTTGGGTGCGGGGTCCCCCTTAGTATCCATACAAGACCCAAAGGGGCTGGGGTGGGGGGGGGGGGGTGATGGGGTAGCCATGCCATTTTTCTCAAGGATTTTCAGCCATATGGCGGCCAGGACAAGACATGACATTAAAGCCGCAAGTGGTTTTAAATGGCTTCTTTTTTTCCTTTACAAATGTCATTTTGTGCAAGGACAGTTCTAAACACGGGAAACACATGCCACTTCACAGGCATACTTTAGACACCCCCCAGGTACCATATTTAAAGGAAAATTTCACTTTTTTTTTTCACTTTATGCATCATTAAAATGACTGCTCCCGAAAAAACTTTAGTTTTTAAAATTTCTTTTTGCATTGATATATGTCCCCTGGGGCAGGACCCGGGTCCCCAAAACTGTTTTATAACATTAACATGCATATTGGCCGTTGTAATTAGCAATTTTGATTTCGAACGTTCGCGTCCATTATAACGAATAGGGTTCGAAAATTCGCGCGAACTTTCGGTCCGTTCGAAGGTTCTGGTGCGAACCGAACCCGGGGGTGTTCGGCTCATCCCTACTCGTGAGTATGATCCCCTGAACCTACTTGTAGGCAGGTGCAGTTAGCTACTTTACTACTCCACATGCTTCCACTTGTGACTATTGTGGACTGTTCACTAAATGTGATTAAATGTGTAATGTCAATTGACTCTTAAATGTATGTCCTAGAGATGTGACTGTTTCCTGGATACCACCAATAAAGTGCAGCAGAAGTATTTTTTGTGTAGACATTCCTTCCTTGGTGATACAAAGGTCTATGGCCATGAATGTCATGTGGAGGTCTATGGCAAGGAGCAGGGCACAAAATGGCATACGGTTTGGCCTCGGCAGGAACCTGTGCTTTGCACCAAAACCAGCCAACCATGAAGACCCTCTTACATGCTGAATTATTGGATTTTGCCCCTACTTGGTTGGATGCAAATGTAAACATTGAGTGTGAGTTCAACAAGGCAGTCAGGTATGATGGGAGATTTTAGTTCTGATTTATAAAGAATGGACAACTAAATATTTTCTGTGCTGTTAATGGCAACTATAAAAATCCCAGCTCATTTTATAGCCTGCTGTGGAAATTTAATTGGCTGGTAAGGACATTGCAAACATTTTTTGCTTAATATTTGGCCGGTATGTTATAATGCAGTAGAAGTCGAAGGGAATAAAATAAAATTTACACCTTACATGAATCATGAGGAAGTATGTCAGCATTACCAAACCACAATAAAAATAAATATCTTTAATGGCATGAATAAGAATAAACTGCTGTTCCACAAATCTCAGCCTAGGCAGTCTAGGTCACATGGTCTCTGCTTACCAATCATTAGTGCAGAATATATATTGATTCCAGTCAGCAGTGCGATTAGGGGACTGCAAAATAAGCCCCATGTACATACTGTAGGTCAGGGGTCTCCAAACTTTCTAAACAAAGGGCCAGTTTACTGTCCTTCTGACTTTAGGGGGGCCGGACTGTGGCCAGTAGGAGTAGAAAAGATGTCAGTGAGAAAAACAAAGCCCCATCTTTGGTGTCATTGGGAGAAATTATGTCCCATCATTAGTGTCATTGGGCCTCATCATTGGTGTCATTGAGAGGAATTGTGTCCCATCATTGGTGTCATTGAGAGGAATTGTGTCCCATCATTGGTGTCATTGGGAGTATACGTGCCCTATTGCTCTTGTCATTAGGAGGAATTGTGTTCTTTCATTGGTGTCAGTGGGGGGCATTATCCCCCATTGTTGGTATCAGTTTATGAAATAGTGCCCCAAGGGCCTGATAAAAGGAAGCAAGGGGCCACATCTGGCCCCCCCGGGCCACAGTTTGGAGACCACTGCTGTAGGTAATTACAGGCTGTACATGAAAACAATGTTTTTTTTTAAATAATAATATTAAGACTGCCTGCGTTATGTTGATCTTTTTAACACAGTTATCTAACACATTCAAATACTATAGATCTTTAATGAAAATGTGCCATTTAAACCATCAATTCAACATTTTTAGTTCCCAAAAGACAGAGTATGATTCAACAATATATAGACAGTGGGTGGAATTTTTTAAATCAGGGTGTGTATTTAATGTTTCCCAGATTTTAAGTTTGTATAGCTAAGCAATAGGAGTGGGGTAGATGTATTTGGATGTACTGGAAAACACTTTTTTTGTTTTATATATTTTTTTAAATTGTGTAACAAATACCAGTGTACAAAAGTATAGCATGATCGACAAGAAAGTATTTGTCACTATCGCAACATGAGTACAACTTGTACAAAGGCACGCAAAAAGTACAAAGTACAGTAAAACCTCGGTTTGAGAGTAACTTGGTTTTAGGGCATTTTACAAGCAAAATGTTTTAATAAATTTTGCCTTGATATACAAGCGATGTCTTGATATACATGTAGCGGGTATTTGAATTTAGGGGAGGCATCTGGGTGGTAGTGTAACCCAGATGCACTGATTGTTAGGGAATTTGGGACCATTTGTTGCTCATGGAGGACTCTGGTGGTGTGAGGTTCCCTTCGGCCTGTGGGTGGCGCTGTCGCACTGGGCCGGGGTTGAACCCTCACTGCAGTACCGTACCCTTTTTGTCCTCTTCCGGTGGTTGTACCGCATGGCGGGGAACCTGCTGTGACGCTGAGGGAGAGGAGAAAAAAGGGGGCAGATGCCCGAAACACGGGGTTCAGAGTCAGAGGTCAGAGTCGCGCCCAGGCACCTTCAGCCTGGGTGCCGGCGTTCTGGAGTTCCGGGCCCAGGTGCCCTTGACCTGGCCAGAGCTCGAGATGGAGTCCATCCCAGGCACCTTTAGCCTGGGGTGAGGTACTATTGAGGAGGCCTGATGCCCGGTGCCTTTGACTGGGTTCCGCAAGGGTGGAGGAATCCGAGGGGGCCCTAAAGCCTTGGGTGCCCGAGTCTGAGATGAGGAGGCCAGGGAGCGTAACCCCTCCGAACAGTCCGGTGCAGCATTGCTGGTGACGGCGGGGCCTCTGGTAACTCTCTTGGAGGGATGTCTTCCCTCTGACAGGGGCTGCGCTTAGCAAAGGTAATTCACTCTCTGTTCTACACAGTCGGGGGCAGCGACTGTACGCCATAACCGTTGGTGACACCACAATGGTTGGTTCTATCTAAGGATTGTGCCTCAACCTACTCCCCACCTATACTGAACTGTTCTTTGGTCACAACCTGTCTGTGCTAAATGACGATTTATTGCTGTTGGAGAATAAATACGAGTTGGACCTTTTCAGTGGTGTGGAACTCCAGTTACTGGGAGCAGAGGGGGTCATTTACAGAAAAGACTTGGCTCTGGGTTATGCACACGACCCGATGGTGTAATAGGTTCTGGCCTTCACCTCTATCCAAAAGAGGACATGGGCTGTGGTGTATCGCATCCCTCCTCCCATACTCCCCCCTAGACGAGACAACAAGCCGAGAAGAAGAAGGGGTGAGAGGGGTGAGGTCGCTACATACAAGTAGCGTCATGTCACATCTGAGTATAAAAGAGAAGAGAGGCGCCTCTAAGTGTAGCAATATGGTTACATTTAATGAAGGTACAACATTTAGCAACTTATTGCTACACTTTATGCCGTGTACACACGATCGGTTTTACCGATGAAAACAGTCCGATGGACTTTTCTCATCGGACAAACCGATCGTGTATGGGCCCCATCGGTCTTTTTTCCATCGGTGAGAAAAAATAGAACATGTTTTAAATTTATCCGATGGGAAAAAAAACTATAGCAAATTCTGATTGTCTGTGTGGAACTCCATCGGACAAAAAACCCACGCATGCTCAGAATCAAGTCGACTCAGAAGCACTCAGAAGCATTGAACTTTTTTTCGGCTTGTCGCAGTGTTTTACGTCAAGGCGTTTGGGACGGTCGGATTTTTGACTGATGGTGTATAGGCAAGACTCATGGAAGTCAGCTTCATCGGATTTCCGATGGAAAAATTCATCGGATTAGAATCCATAGGAAATCCGATCGTGTGTATAGGGCTTTAGAGGTGCCTCTCTTATCTTTTATACCCTGTAAAAAAAATGCTTTAATATACAAGTGCTTTGGATTACAAGCATGTTTCTGGAACAAATTATGCTTGCAATCCAAGGTTTTACTGTATATCAACAAAATAAGTAAGATACATGCTCTCTGTATTTATTGCATGAAGTGATGATATATGCAGGTAGCACAACAGAGCGTAACAACATGTCACATAGGGGATTGGAATTGCAATAAGAAGGAGAAGAAGAAGAGGAAAGTAAGACAAGACAAAGAGAGAGGTTAGGGAAAGAGGAGAGAAAAGGGGGAGTTAAGCCTCAGCAAGGCAGGGGTCAGTGAGAAGGAGAAAGGTAGGGGACAAGTCAGGTCATTGAGGGCTCTGGGCAATTGGTAATGGAATAGCAGGTATTAGATGTAGTATAATTCCAGGAGACTGCAATTAAAAGGGCTCTGGAGGAATTTAGTGACCCAAGGGTCCCAAATTTTGCGAAACGTTGGCATGGTGTTTTGTAAGCGGGCTGTCAAATTTTCGTTTATCACGGTCCAATGCACTTTTGACTTTGCTTCCAAGAAGGGCATGTTCTCTGATAACCAGGCGGCCTTGGCTATAACCTGCCTAGCAGCTGTCAGTATATGGGTCATAAGAGTGAATTTTGCGTTTGCGATTCCCACCAGCTTGCAATTAAAGCCGACCATAGATGGTGCGATTTTCTTTCCTGCAACTTTGATTCGCCCTTCAGCACAGTCAGTGTAAATGGGGGAATCCCTCTCGCAGAGCTATTGTGTTCTTCCAGGAAGAGGGCGGGGGGAGCCTTCCCTGCCGGGGGAACACACAGTGATTATTGCTAGCCACTGGCAATAATCGTTAAAAAATTCAACATGTTGGTTTTACCCAAGTTAATAGATCGATCAACTTGGGTACATACAATCATGGTTCGAGTCTTGGCCAGTCCCTGATGAATTGTCCAAGATTTGAAACATCTATGGCTGGCTTAAGTAAGGATCCAGGTGGTCCCAAGGTTAGGTTAGTAAGGAAAAGAGAACCAACCACGGAATATGTTCCTATCCTGTGGTTGGTTCTCCTTAGGCAACTTCTGCAAGGTGAGGTGACCTGTATAGGTCCCCTCCATATTGTATTTTTTACCTACCATTTAGTTGTGGAGGTACTCCATCCAAATGAATGTATTGGGTTAATTATTAAATACATATAAGATTCCCAGAATCTTACTCCCTCTAAGTTTTTAATGTCTGTTAGTATGCAAAAGAGCATCTGAAAGTTGGTGTACATGCTGACTAGGGATGAGCTTCGTGTTCGAGTCGAACATACGTTCGACTCGAACATCGGCTGTTCGATCGTTCGACGAAGATCGAACGATTTGGGCCGTTCGCGCCAAATTCGAGTGACGCGAACGGCCCACAATGCACTACGCCATCGCAGTGTCATCCAGGCGCTGTGATTGGCCAAGCATGCACTGTGACCCCGCATGCTTGGCCAATCACAGCGCCGGCAGCGAGGAGAGCAATGATTGGCCACAGGCAGGATGCCTGTGGCCAATTATTGCTGAGGGTGTTTAGTACACGCCCCACACTATAAAAGGCCGCCAGCACGGCGGCCTAGTGTAGTGTGTTCCGGAGCAGGGATAGAGCAGCATAGGCAGGGACAGTGACTGTTATTTCTTTCTTGCTTAACCTGGATTCCTTTAGTTTAGGGAAAGAGAAGGATAGGTAGGGAGAGTGTCAGTGTGTTTTGTGCTTGTGCTATAGTGTGCTTAAAAAAAACATTTATTCTAGGGACAGAAAACTGTAGGTAGGGACAGTGTCAGTTTCTTTCACTCTGCAAGTCCTTGTTTCCAGGGACCTGGAAGGACAGTGAGTGAATTGTCCTTGTGCTATATTGTGCTTAAAAAAACATTTATTCTAGGGACAGAAAACTGTAGGTAGGGAGAGTGTCAGTTTCTTTCACTCTGCAAGTCCTTGTTTCCAGGGACCTGTAAGGACAGTGAGTGAATTGTCCTTGTGCTATATTGTGATTAAAAAAAACATTTTTTCTAGGGACAGAAAACTGTAGGTAGGGAGAGTGTTTTTTTTCTTTCACTCTGCAAGTCCTTGTTTCCAGGGACCTGGAAGGACAGTGAGTGAATTGTCCTTGTGCTATATTGTGCTTAAAAAAAAACATTTTTTCTAGGGACAGAAAACTGTAGGTAGGGAGAGTGTTTATTTTCTTTCACTCTGCAAGTCCTTGTTTCCAGGGACCTCTAAGGACAGTGAGTGAATTGTCCTTGTGCTATATTGTGCTTAAAAAAAACATTTATTCTAGGGACAGAAAACTGTAGGTAGGGAGAGTGTCAGTTTATTTCACTCTGCAAGTCCTTGTTTCCAGGGACCTGGAAGGACAGTGAGTGAATTGTCCTTGTGCTATATTGTGATTAAAAAAAACATTTTTTCTAGGGACAGAAAACTGTAGGTAGGGAGAGTGTTTTTTTTCTTTCACTCTGCAAGTCCTTGTTTCCAGGGACCTGTAAGGACAGTGAGTGAATTGTCCTTGTGCTATATTGTGCTTAAAAAAAACATTTATTCTAGGGACAGAAAACTGTAGGTAGGGAGAGTGTCAGTTTATTTCACTCTGCAAGTCCTTGTTTCCAGGGACCTGGAAGGACAGTGAGTGAATTGTCCTTGTGCTATATTGTGATTAAAAAAAACATTTTTTCTAGGGACAGAAAACTGTAGGTAGGGAGAGTGTTTTTTTTCTTTCACTCTGCAAGTCCTTGTTTCCAGGGACCTGTAAGGACAGTGAGTGAATTGTCCTTGTGCTATATTGTGCTTAAAAAAAACATTTATTCTAGGGACAGAAAACTGTAGGTAGGGAGAGTGTCAGTTTATTTCACTCTGCAAGTCCTTGTTTCCAGGGACCTGGAAGGACAGTGAGTGAATTGTCCTTGTGCTATATTGTGATTAAAAAAAACATTTTTTCTAGGGACAGAAAACTGTAGGTAGGGAGAGTGTTTTTTTTCTTTCACTCTGCAAGTCCTTGTTTCCAGGGACCTGGAAGGACAGTGAGTGAATTGTCCTTGTGCTATATTGTGCTTAAAAAAAACATTTATTCTAGGGACAGAAAACTGTAGGTAGGGAGAGTGTCAGTTTATTTCACTCTGCAAGTCCTTGTTTCCAGGGACCTGTAAGGACAGTGAGTGAATTGTCCTTGTGCTATATTGTGATTAAAAAAAACATTTTTTCTAGGGACAGAAAACTGTAGGTAGGGAGAGTGTTTTTTTTCTTTCACTCTGCAAGTCCTTGTTTCCAGGGACCTGTAAGGACAGTGAGTGAATTGTCCTTGTGCTATATTGTGCTTAAAAAAAACATTTATTCTAGGGACAGAAAACTGTAGGTAGGGAGAGTGTCAGTTTATTTCACTCTGCAAGTCCTTGTTTCCAGGGACCTGTAAGGACAGTGAGTGAATTGTCCTTGTGCTATATTGTGATTAAAAAAAACATTTTTTCTAGGGACAGAAAACTGTAGGTAGGGAGAGTGTTTTTTTTCTTTCACTCTGCAAGTCCTTGTTTCCAGGGACCTGTAAGGACAGTGAGTGAATTGTCCTTGTGCTATATTGTGCTTAAAAAAAACATTTATTCTAGGGACAGAAAACTGTAGGTAGGGAGAGTGTCAGTTTATTTCACTCTGCAAGTCCTTGTTTCCAGGGACCTGTAAGGACAGTGAGTGAATTGTCCTTGTGCTATATTGTGATTAAAAAAAACATTTTTTCTAGGGACAGAAAACTGTAGGTAGGGAGAGTGTTTTTTTTTCTTTCACTCTGCAAGTCCTTGTTTCCAGGGACCTGGAAGGACAGTGAGTGAATTCTCCTTGTGCTATATTGTGATTAAAAAAAACATTTTTTCTAGGGACAGAAAACTGTAGGTAGGGAGAGTGTTTTTTTTCTTTCACTCTGCAAGTCCTTGTTTCCAGGGACCTGTAAGGACAGTGAGTGAATTGTCCTTGTGCTATAGTGTGCTTAAAAAAAACATTTATTCTAGGGACAGAAAACTGTAGGTAGGGACAGTGTCAGTTTATTTCACTCTGCAAGTCCTTGTTTCCAGGGACCTGTAAGGACAGTGAGTGAATTGTCCTTGTGCTATATTGTGCTTAAAAAAAACATTTATTCTAGGGACAGAAAACTGTAGGTAGGGAGAGTGTCAGTTTATTTCACTCTGCAAGTCCTTGTTTCCAGGGACCTGTAAGGACAGTGAGTGAATTGTCCTTGTGCTATATTGTGATTAAAAAAAACATTTTTTCTAGGGACAGAAAACTGTAGGTAGGGAGAGTGTTTTTTTTCTTTCACTCTGCAAGTCCTTGTTTCCAGGGACCTGTAAGGACAGTGAGTGAATTGTCCTTGTGCTATATTGTGCTTAAAAAAAACATTTATTCTAGGGACAGAAAACTGTAGGTAGGGAGAGTGTCAGTTTATTTCACTCTGCAAGTCCTTGTTTCCAGGGACCTGTAAGGACAGTGAGTGAATTGTCCTTGTGCTATATTGTGATTAAAAAAAACATTTTTTCTAGGGACAGAAAACTGTAGGTAGGGAGAGTGTTTTTTTTCTTTCACTCTGCAAGTCCTTGTTTCCAGGGACCTGTAAGGACAGTGAGTGAATTGTCCTTGTGCTATATTGTGATTAAAAAAAACATTTTTTCTAGGGACAGAAAACTGTAGGTAGGGAGAGTGTTTTTTTTCTTTCACTCTGCAAGTCCTTGTTTCCAGGGACCTGTAAGGACAGTGAGTGAATTGTCCTTGTGCTATAGTGTGCTTAAAAAAAACATTTATTCTAGGGACAGAAAACTGTAGGTAGGGACAGTGTCAGTTTCTTTCACTCTGCAAGTCCTTGTTTCCAGGGACCTGGAAGGACAGTGAGTGAATTGTCCTTGTGCTATATTGTGATTAAAAAAAACATTTTTTCTAGGGACAGAAAACTGTAGGTAGGGAGAGTGTTTTTTTTCTTTCACTCTGCAAGTCCTTGTTTCCAGGGACCTGTAAGGACAGTGAGTGAATTGTCCTTGTGCTATATTGTGATTAAAAAAAACATTTTTTCTAGGGACAGAAAACTGTAGGTAGGGAGAGTGTTTTTTTTCTTTCACTCTGCAAGTCCTTGTTTCCAGGGACCTGTAAGGACAGTGAGTGAATTGTCCTTGTGCTATATTGTGCTTAAAAAAAACATTTATTCTAGGGACAGAAAACTGTAGGTAGGGAGAGTGTCAGTTTATTTCACTCTGCAAGTCCTTGTTTCCAGGGACCTGGAAGGACAGTGAGTGAATTGTCCTTGTGCTATATTGTGATTAAAAAAAACATTTTTTCTAGGGACAGAAAACTGTAGGTAGGGAGAGTGTTTTTTTTCTTTCACTCTGCAAGTCCTTGTTTCCAGGGACCTGGAAGGACAGTGAGTGAATTCTCCTTGTGCTATATTGTGCTTAAAAAAAACATTTATTCTAGGGACAGAAAACTGTAGGTAGGGAGAGTGTCAGTTTATTTCACTCTGCAAGTCCTTGTTTCCAGGGACCTGTAAGGACAGTGAGTGAATTGTCCTTGTGCTATATTGTGATTAAAAAAAACATTTTTTCTAGGGACAGAAAACTGTAGGTAGGGAGAGTGTTTTTTTTCTTTCACTCTGCAAGTCCTTGTTTCCAGGGACCTGTAAGGACAGTGAGTGAATTGTCCTTGTGCTATATTGTGCTTAAAAAAAATATTTTTTCTAGGGACAGAAAACTGTAGGTAGGGAGAGTGTCAGTTTCTTTCACTGTGAAAGTCCTTGTTTCAAGGGACAGAGAAGGACACCTGAAGGTAGCCCTTATTGCTTTTTTCCCATCTCCCTGCAGGCCATCTATTAGAATGTCTGGAAGGCAAACAAGGAGAGGCAGACAGTCAGGAGGCAATAAAAGAGGGCAAGCAGGCTCTGTGTCTGGGGGCAACAGTGCTGGTCGTGGACGCGGTGCATTGTCATCAGCACATGGCCATGGGACACGCTTGTCCTTCTTTTCGGCAGCTGGACATGTTGAGCCACATCATGCCGAAGACTTGGTAGAGTGGATGACCAAGCCCTCCTCCTCCTCCTCATCCTCTCTCACCCAGGCTCAGGGTACTGGAAAAGCAGCTGCCAAAGCGTCGTCTTCCCTGGTATCAATGTCAGACAAATCATCAGTCACTCCTTCCCTAGACCCACCATGTCCTCCTCCTGAGGAGTCCCCCGAACTGTTTCAGCACAGTGTTGGGTACATGCTCCAGGAGGATGCCCAGCGTTTCGAAGGGTCTGATGATGAAACCCAGCTAGAGGAAGGCAGTAGCGTGAGAGCAGACCGAGGGGATGCTCAAGAAGGACACCAATCTGGCAGTCATGTTCCAGCAGCTGCAGCATACTGCCAGATTGGCTCCAGTGATGAGGAGGGAGGGGATGATGAGGTCACTGACTCCACGTGGGTGCCTAATAGGAGAGAGGAGGAGGAGGAGGATGAGGAGGAGGAGGCACATCTCCAACGAGGCAGGATGCCCTTTGGTGGCCAGCGTAAGGGCAGTACACCGACGGAATCACACCGCAGAGCTCCGCCTGTGCAGGGCGCTGCCTCTGCCCGTCATTCAAAAAGTTCTTTGGTGTGGGCCTTTTTTGAGGCTAGTGCATCAGATCGCACAGCTGCTGTTTGCAACATATGTCTCAAGCGTATATCGCGTGGCCAAAACATCAGCCGCTTGGGTACCACATGCCTGACCAGACATATGTTGACCTGCCATGCAGCTCGTTGGCAAGCCTACCTCAAAGACCCACACCAAAGAACAAAGCGGACCTCTCCTTGCACCGCATCAGCTGGGATCTCCAACCCCACTATAACTTCAGTCCTCTCTGAAACATGCACTGAGAGGAATGAAGGTGTAGAATTAGGTGTGTCACAGCCAAGTACTTGCGGCCACTCTGCTAGCAGTACACCGACGTCCGATTCTAGCAGGCAAATTTCCCTGCCCCAGCTGCTGGACCGTCGAAAGAAGTTCACTCCCAGCCATCCACATGCCCAGCGGTTGAATGCTAGCTTGGCTAAATTGCTAGCGCTTCAACTGCTGCCTTTTCAGTTGGTAGACTCGGCCCCCTTCCGTGAGTTTGTGCAATGTGCGGTTCCTCAGTGGCAGGTTCCCAAACGCCACTTTTCTCACGGAAGGCTATTCCGGCTCTCTACCGGCATGTGGAAGGCAATGTCTTGGCCTCGCTGGACAGGGCGGTCAGCGGTAAGGTGCATATTACCGCTGACTCATGGTCCAGCAGGCATGGACAGGGACGTTACCTTTCTTTCACGGCCCATTGGGTCACTCTTTTGGCAGCTGGGAAGGATTCAGGACAAGGTGCAGTAGTGTTGGAGGTTGTCCCACCGCCACGCCTCCAAAATGCTACTACTGGTTGTGACACACCTCTCTCCTCCACCCCCTCCTCTTCTTCTTCCTCCATGGCCTCTTCCTGTGGTTTGTCCTATGAACCAGCGGTGCTCCGTAGCCGTTCACGGGGCTACGCAAGTACGCAGGCAAAAAGATGCCATGCCGTGCTTGCGCTGGTGTGTTTGGGGGACAGAAGCCACACTGGGGCAGAGGTCCTGTCTGCTCTGCAGGGCCAGGCCGAGAGGTGGTTGACGCCACGCCAGCTTAAGCCAGGAATGGTGGTTTGCGACAATGGCACCAACCTCCTCTCCGCCCTCCGACAGGGACAACTGACCCATGTGCCCTGTGTGGCTCACGTCCTTAACCTGGTGGTGCAGCGCTTCTTGGGCAGGTACCCGGGCTTACAGGATGTCCTGAGGCAGGCCAGGAAAGTCTGTGTGCATTTCCGCAGATCTTATAATGCCAGTGCTCGCCTGGCTGAGCTGCAAAAGGAGTTGAACCTGCCCAAGAACCGCCTTATATGTGACATGCCCACCAGGTGGAACTCAACGTTGGCCATGCTGCAGCGGCTGCACACGCAGCAGAGGGCCATCAATGAGTACCTGTGCGACTACGGCACCAGGACAGGGTCAGGGGAGCTTGGTTTTTTTTCTCCACGCCAGTGGGGCATGATCAGGGATGCATGCACTGTCCTGGCACCATTTGAGGAGGCCACGAGGATGGTGAGCAGTGACAGTGCATGCATCAGTGACACTGTACCTCTTGTCCACCTGTTGGAGCACACGCTGCGTGGAATAATGGACAGGGCACTTGAGGCAGAACAGAGGCAGGAAGAGGAGGACTTCCTTGCCTCTCAAGGCCCCCTTTACCCAGACAGTGTTCCTTCTGTCCCACCCATCGCACAGGAAGAGGAGGAGGAGGAGGAGGAGGAGGAGGAGGATTGTGTCAGCATGGAGGTGGAGGCTGGCACTCAGCATCATCAGCAGCAGTCTTTTAGGGATGATTTACAGTCCCAAGAAACCAGTGGACTTGTACGTGGCTGGGAGGAGGTGGCTGCGGATCATGTCGTCCTTAGTGACCCAGAGGACTCCGGAGCGAATGCCTCAGCAAACCTACGCTGCATGGCCTCCCTGATCCTGCAAAGTCTGCGGAAGGATCCTCGTATTCTTCGGATCAAGGAGAGGGACCATTACTGGCTGGCCACTCTCCTTGATCCACGGTACAAGGGTAAGGTTGCGGACCTTATGTTACCGTCGCAGAGGGAGCAGAGGATGAGACAACTCCGGGAGGCCTTGCAGAAAGGTCTGTGCAACGCGTTCCCAGAGACTGGGAGGTTGCAAACTCCTGGTCCTGGACAACGAGTTGCTGAGGCTTCGGCCAGTCAAAGAAGGAGCGGTGGGGAAGGTGGCCGTCTGACCGATGCGTTCAGACAATTCTTTAGTCCGCAGCCCCAAAGTATGATCGGTTCCAGCAACCATCGCCAGCGTCTGATAAACATGGTGCAGGAATATCTAGGGGCAAGGTCAGACTTGGACACCTTCCCCACCGAAAATCCTCTGGCTTACTGGGTCTTGAGGATGGATCACTGGCCAGAGCTTGCACAGTATGCAATTGAGCTACTGGCCTGTCCTGCATCCAGCGTTCTTTCGGAACGCATATTCAGTGCTGCTGGAGGATTTGTCACGGATCACAGGGTGCGCCTGTCCACCGACTCGGTTGATCGACTGACTTTCATCAAGATGAACCAGTCTTGGATCACCACCAGCTACCACACACCTGATGCTGATATAACAGACTAATTGATTTTAACATGTCACATCCCTTCAAGACTGATGCTGATGCTGAGTGCCTGTGCTGTTATGTTGACTGGCTATCCTCGTCCTCCGAGTCCTCAATGATACGATTGATGATGATAGCTTGTAAGATCATTTTTGTTTATGGGTGCCGCCACCAGTGCCTAACGCCCAATTTTTCAGCCCCTGTTTAACAGGGGCGTGTAATTACAATTTTTGAAGCAATACTTTGCAACAGGGCTCATTGCTGTGCTCCAAGTACAGTATCTGTGAGGAGTTGCAGTGTTGTGCCACCAGTGCCTAAGGCCCAATTTTTCAGCCCCTGTTTAACAGGGGCGTGTCATTACAATTTTTGAAGCAATACTTTGCAACAGGGCTCATTGCTGTGCTCCAAGTACAGTATCTGTGAGGAGTTGCAGTGTTGTGCCACCAGTGCCTAAGGCCCAATTTTTCAGCCCCTGTTTAACAGGGGCGTGTCATTACAATTTTTGAAGCAATACTTTGCAACAGGGCTCATTGCTGTGCTCCAAGTACAGTATCTGTGAGGGGTTGCAGTGTTGTGCCACCAGTGCCTAAGGCCCAATTTTTCAGCCCCTGTTCAACAGGGGCATGTAATTACAATTCTTGATCTAATAATTCACAGCAGGGCCCATTGCTGCACCCACCAAGAGTAACTGTCAGGGCTTACAGTGTTGTGGCACCAGCACCACCATCAAAGGCCCAATTTTTACTACCACTGTTCAACAATTATATGTAATTAAAATTCCTGATATAATAGTTGACAGCAGGGCGTTCCAGCACCAACCAAGAGTAACTGTGAGTGCTTACAGTGTTGTGCCAACACCAACAACTAAGGGGCCTATTTCTGCAGAGTATATACGGCAGGTCGCTACTTTCAAACATCCAACTTACAAACGACTCCTACTTGCAAACGCAAGAAGACAACAGGAAGTGAGAGGAAATCTACCACTAGGAAGGAAAATTCTCTCCTGTAAGAATAAATATGGGAGAAAGGTGTCTCCTCTGTACTGATGCTTTATCAGCAATCCTTGTTTCAAGAAAAAGACCACATTTCAAAAAGAGTTGTCATTGGGACGGAAAGTGAGGTGAAATGTTCTGAACAGGGGCACAGACAGCAAAACAAATGTTACAGGGGTGATAACCCTTACCTATGTTTTCCAAAAAGTTTAAAAATAGATTTTTGGTCTGGAGCTACACTTCAACAATGTACCTGTTCAAAATTACAAACAGACTCTACATAAGAACAAACCTACAGTCCCTGTCTTGTATGCACCGCCTGTATAGGGCTGTTCAGAGTATATAGGGCCTTTTTTATTTTATGTGCGGGGTTCCCCTTAATATCCATACAAGACCCAAAGGGGCTGGTAATGGGCTGGGGTAGGGGGGGGGGGTCATGGGGTAGCTATGCCATTTTTCTTAAATAATTTCATCCATATTACCGGGACCAGACATTACATTAAAGCCGCAAGCAGTTTTAAATGGCTTTTTTTTCCTTTAGAAGTGTCATTTTGTGCAGGGACAGTTCTAAACACGGGAAACACGTGGCACTTCACAGGCATACTTTAGACACCCCCCAGGTACGATATTTAAAGGAATATTTGACTTTTTTTTTTCACTTTATGCATCATTAAAATGACTGCTCCCGAAAAACGACCGTTTTTAAAACTTCTTTTTGCATTGATACATGTCCCCTGGTGCAGAACCCGGGTTCCCAAACCCTTTTTAGGACAATAACATGCATAATAGTTGTTATAATTAGCACTTTAGAATTCGAACGTTCGCATCCATTGTATTTAATAGGGTTCTAATGTTCGTTCGAACTTTCGGTCCGTTCGCGGGTTCTGGTGCGAACCGAACCCGGGGGTGTTCGGCTCATCACTAATGCTGACAAAATTGTTGAGTGGCCGGGTAGGACCACCAAATGTAATAAAAGGTGCAAGGTTCTGAGAAACCTCGAAAGCAAGTGGAACACACTTTTCAAACACAAAAAAATATTATACTCTTTTTTTTTTTTTACAGAGTATCTAGCTTTTTTTTTTAAATGTGCAATAGGAATTGACTTTGGAGAAAATTTCTGACAACAATTGAATGAAATGATTTTGTGCATATTTTCACACAATAGTTTATAGCCTAAGATTTCCTGGTACGCACCTGGAAAGTAACTTCAGTGACGTTTAATCAGTCATAAAATAAATATTGTTCTGTTAATGTAATTATTCAGCAACTTGATCCTGTGATTGGGATACAGCCACATTTCCCAATTTCAGCAGAAAAATGTGAGAAAAAGGAGTAGCCCTGATAAACAAAGAGAGAAGAGGAAGAAGATGGGAGTGTGCAGTGGAAAAAGACATTCCAAAACAACTGCAGACAGTAGGGGTAAAGGTGACTGAAGGGATGGGCAATAACTTTCAGGGGAATTCCTTTCAAAAAAAGAAAAATATCTCTTCAAGCGGTTATAATAACCTTTAAATGTCTGTAAAATATTTTCTTTATGTGTATAAGCAATTGTTGACCGGGAAGAGTGACTTACTTTCCAAGGTTTGATCTATACTTCCTACCTCCCTCGGCTAAAGCTGGCCATACACTGACTGTTTAGTTTTAGTTAAAAAAAATATGAATCAATACCTCCATACTATACAAAGAAGATGAATGAATCTCCTGCTGTGGTTACTGTATTTTGGCAGCTGGACCTGCAGAAGCTGCATCTGATTTAATGCAACAATAGAAAAAACATGGTGGTGTCTGCGCTATGAAGGGGCAGGGAATGTGGAAAAAATGTGTAACTGATCACACAGCCAGTAAATAAAGGTGAGTAATCAATAAAAATTATAAATAAAAATATCAATTAAGATGGGTGAACTAACAATTAAACCTGTGGAGCAGGTATAAAGAAAATAAGGAATGGTGACAGTGAATGGCATAAAACATATGTAGCAATACCCCCAGCTAAGAGAGCTGCTGAATGATTTGTTTGGGCCCTGTAATGCACTGCTGTCAACCCCCAGCAATTGGCTCTAACCTCTCCTGGCACAGTCAGTAAGGGATGGCAGGGCTGTGTAACCTATCACTCTCGGAGGCACAATCCTGCAATAAACACAGCAATAGGGTATGGCTAGCAATAACCATTTCTTCTGCACAGTAAATGACACAAACACAAGTGTACTTAACCCTGGCACTTTTACTGAGAGTGTTGGTTAAGCATAGAAAAGTATACATGAACACATGCAGAGCCCTGCAATGAAAAGAGTACTTTTGCAAACAGACAGATATAATAAAAGAAACTAACAGTCCCCGCTGCTGCTAATCTACCTTGTGGGTAAAAATGGCACCCCGAAATGTCTACGCTACTAAGTCAGGCCTGACTGTACTATGTAGAAGTTCTGCAGAGGAAAATCTTCACTAGCAAACGGTGGTGCACTTTTGAAGAAAACAAGTTATAATCCAAAAAGAGGAAAAGGGTCTTGAACTTGGTGAACACAGGATAAGTCCTAGAGACTCCTAGATACTCAAGGCGCTGTCTCTCCGGTGTATGACTACAAGCACTAGAGTTAATTCTGAGCAACAGTTATCTGGCCTAGGGGATCCTGTGTTTGTCTCTGAGCAGGTGCTCTCTCACCCAACCGGACCAGTCCATGTCCGTATCTTCCATTGCTGTGTCTTGGTACACAGATCCCACGACACCCGGGTCTTCGGTCCTCCTCGCAACAGCACAGCAGCAGTCGGATGATGTCCCGCAGGCTCCAAGGTGAAATGGAAGGCTCTTTGGAGAAAAACTCAGGCTTCAGGCCTGGTAACACAGCAGACTCGAACAGGAGTTCCACTTGCTGGGCGGGCGGTGTCCAAAGAGACCGAACTCAGTCCCGCCCCCCAGTTAAATAGCCCACCCCAGCAGTCCTTGCGCGGGGCAATGCACCCTGGGCGTCCCGTGGCATTCTGGGTACTTTAGTCTCTGAGGCCTAAAGGCAATACCCCGCTACACACTCCCCCCACTTAAAATCTTTGATCCCCAAAGATAAAATCAACATAAAGTACAAACAATGCAATTTATAGTTGCAAAAGAACTGGGCAGGGGAACCTCCCACCAAGCTCGGTGAGGGAGATTTTCCTGCCCACAGGTCATACTAGTGGGAGGGACCTGCCTAACTGTGCCAGAGAGTTAGCTGGGGTTTCCCTCCACCAAATGCACAGTGGAGGGGCCAGGTTTTTCTATTGTCCTTCTTGCAGTTATCACAGTATCCTCAGAGCATTCTCCCATTTGAGTGTAACTCAACTTCCTGGGGGGGCCAATAATTCTCTTCACTCTTTGTTCTCTGGGGGTCACAACATCTGGCACTATGGGTGCCTCCATTGAGGTAGGTGTCAGAGGACTTGTGGCTTCAAAGGCATCCAACTCTGGTGCAGAAAGATACAGTGAGTACCCCGGGTCCTCAGCTGGTACTGACTCCAAAGCATCTTCCCATTCTTTAGTCTGTGTACTGGATGGAATGAACTTAGCAGCTTCAGCGTTCAAGGTGTCACTTAGAAGGAATTCAGAGGGTGTGGGATCCACCATCAGGGGTTCAGGTGCTTGAGACGGCCATAGCCAGCTAAGCTCCAGCTCCTCATCTTCACTTTGATCTGTAATTTCCTTCTCCCTTGACTGAGTTGCTTGAGACCTGGTATTAGGTCTTGGAGTGCGGGGAGTTGAAGGTAACTCAGGGGAATCCGGAGCCGGAGGTATCCTGACTGCCTCAGAAAGGGGTAGCAGATGGTTCCTGTGCCAGGTCTTCAGAGGCCCCGCTCTTCCTTCAGGCTTCAACTGATACACTGGTAAGCCAGTCAGTTTCGTACAGATAACATAGGGCTCTGACTTCCATCTGTCTGCCAGCTTGTGCTTTCCTGGGACCCCTAGGTTTCGCAGCAACACTCTGTCTCCTGGTTGCAGATCCTGTATCCGGACCCTAAGGTCGAAGTTCTGCTTATTCCGGGCTCCTCTCTGGTCAGAAGTCAATTGGGCCTTCTCATAAGCCAACTTCAAGCTTTTCCACAATCTGTCCACGTACCCCTTGTGCGAGGCAGCTGATGTGTGGTCCATTGAGGTGCCAAAGGCCAAGTCTATGGGTAGTCTTGCTTCCCTGCCAAACATCATTCTATACGGGGAATATCCTGTGGCGTCACTGGTCGTACTGTTGTAGGCATGCAGTCCCCAACATGTTTAACAAAGTCCTGTTGAACCTTTCCGGTTGGGCATCACCTTGAGGATGATAAGGGGGGGTGCGAGTCTTCTTTATGCCCAAAGAGTCCAGTAACTTTCGGATCAGTCGACTTTCGTAGTCCCTCCCTTGATCCGAGTGAAGGCGTTGAGGTAACCCGTAATGCACAAAATACTTCTCCATAAGTACCTTGGCTACAGTGGAGGCCTTCTGGTCTTTAGTTGGAAAGGCCTGGGCATAACGGGTGAAATGGTCGGTTATCACCAGAACATTTCCATGTCCACTCATGTCAGGTTCCAGACAAAGGAAGTCGATGCATACCGAGTCCAAGGGCCCTTGGCTTTGCAGGTGGCCCACTGGGGCAGCTTGATGGGGCAGTGTCTTTGTATACAACGAGCACATGAGTGACAGTACTCCTCTACTTCAGCTCGCATGCAGGGCCAGTAGAATCTATTACTTATGAGCTGGAAGGTTCTTTCTGCCCCTAGGTGGCCATGATTGTCGTGTAGGGCAACTAAGACAGTTTTTCGATGTTTTTCCGGCAAGAACAGTTGCCACTTGTCTTCCAGGACATCAGAGGGGCCCCTTCGGTAGACCACCCCTTGATGCACCCGCAACCTGTCCCATTCCTTGCATATTAAACGGGCCTCCTTGGAGGGATCATGCAAGAGCCTGTCTGGATCCGGATCTTCCAGGGCTTCCAAGGCCAACCTTCCCCAAGGGTCTTCTAACTGGTCACATCTTATATCCTTTTTGGACAGTTTCGGCAAGTCGTCTTCGCCAATCTGGGTCACATCACAATAGTACTTGGGCACTCCTACCACCAAAACTCCAATTTCTTCTGCCCGGGATCCTCCACTAGCTTGAAGCTGTGCTCCCTGACACAAGGCCCGCACCCCATCCGGGGTCACCTGGGTCCAGTCTTCTGTCCTGCAAGTGGGAGCATGGGACCTTCTGGACAAAGCATCTCGGTTTCCAGTCCCAGGCCTATACTTTAAGCTAAAGTTGAACCCAGAGAGGGCTGCCAACCAACGGTGGCCAGTGGCATCCAGCTTGGCTGTGGTAAAGAGGTAAGTGAGTGGGTTATTGTCTGTTTTCACTACAAAGTCAGCTCCATATAAGTAGTCTTTGAGTTTGTCTACAACAGCCCACTTTAAGGCTAATGCCGCGTACACACGGCCGTTTTTCTCGTCGAAAAAAAACGAAATTTTTCCCATTCGACGAGAAAAACGATAGTCTGTGGGCTTTCTGTCGTTTTTTTGGACGAGAAAAACTGCATTAAAAACGACGAGAAAAATTAGAACATGTTCTAATTTTTCTCATCGTTTTTTTCGACATGTTTTCCGCGGCAGTGTTTCCCATAGGGAAACACTGCCGCGGAGCCCACAGACGGTCGTTTTTCTCGTCAAGAGAAAAAATTACGTGAAAAACGACCGTGTGTGGGGAACAAGCTGTTCCCCCGTTTTAAATGACATTATTCACGGCGGTTTTTTAACCGCCGTGAATAATGATCGTGTGTACGCGGCATAAGAATTCCAATTTGTGGGTGGGGTAATTCTTTTCCGCTGGGGTTAAACTCCTACTCACATAGGCAACTGGTCTCAGCTGTCCTTCATACTCGTGATACAGCACACCTCCCAGACCATCATGACTGGCATCCACGTGCAATTCGTGTGACTTCTTGGTGTCTGCATAGGCCAAGATGTGGGCGGTGGTCAGACTTTTCTTCAACATCGTGAAGGCCTCTTCACGCTTCTCAGTCCACAGGTCTTCCACTGATTCTCCTGGCTTCCTGGGGCCAGTGTCAGCCTCCTCTCCTTCTGTCTTTAGCAACTCATTTAGAGGTTTGGCAATTCTTGCAAATCCCTCCACAAACCTGCGATAATAGGAGCAGAATCCCAGGAAGGATCTGAGCTCCGTCACTGTAGTCGGTCGGGGCCAGGAGGTGACTGCCTCCAGTTTGTCAGGGTCTGTAGATACTCCTTCTCCAGACACTATGTGTCCCAGGTAGTGGACTGAGGATTGGTAGAACTGGCACTTCTCCCTGGAGAGTTTAAGTGCCTCATCACTGAGTCTCTTCAGGACTTTCTCCAGTCTTTCCTCGTGTTCCTCCAGAGTCTTCCCAAAGACAATGATGTCATTTAGGTACACTAGGACTTCGATGAGGTTCATGTCCCCCACTGTCTTCTCCATAAGTCGCTGGAAAGTGGCAGGGGCCCCCGACAATCCTTGAGGCATCTGGTTAAATTAATAGAATCCCACTGGGGTGATGAATGCCGTCTCCCTATCTTCTGGATGCATTGGGATCTGGTAATACCCACTCTTCAGGTCCATGACACTGAACCACTTGGCTCCAGACAGACTCTGCAGAGCATCCTCTATCCTGGGGGTGGTGTATTGGTCAGGTATAGTCCTCCTATTGAGAGTCCTGTAGTCTATACAGAGCCTCAGTGATCCGTTCTTCTTCCTGACTACTACGATAGGAGAGGCATATGGGCTTCTGGACTCTCGGATAACTCCAGTTCTCTTAAGCTCTGCCAGTTGCTCACGTAAGTCTTCCAGGTCAGCCAGTGGGACCCACCGGACTCTCTCCCGGAAAGGTTTGTCTTCCTGCAGACGGATCTTGTGGGTGGCACTCCTCGCGCACCCCACATTAAATTCATCTCTGGAGAAGATCTTCCTCCACTTGATCAGCTGGGCCCTGGCTCTCTCCTTCCATACCAGTGGTAGGGTCGTGTTCTCCAGGCAGAGCTTCTCCAGCATGGGTGCCCCTCCTTCAGTCTTCTCCAGGTCAGACAGAGCCACTGGGGTAGCAGGGTTTACTTGGCCCAACAGCATCCGGGCTGGAATCTTCACAGGCGAGTGAGTAATGTTCCTGATGCTCACTGGTATCCGGCCATTGGCCTTCTTCAGAGCCCTCAGCGGGACTACCTCAGGGATGACCTCCAATCCTGGGTGGGTATCTAGGGGGTCCGGTTCCAGAATCACGAAGGGGCCAGGCTGCTCCCATGTGAGCTTCACAGTGGCCTTCAGACAGGTCATTTCACCAGGCTGTAACACTCTCTCCTCCTTCTCCAATCTCCAGACTTTCCCTACCCCCTCTTCTGGGGCCTTCTGTTCCAGGACCAATCGTTAGTAGGCTAACCACAACATTGGGTGGATCCTGGCCGTTGAATTACTCTGCTCCTGTGCTAGGGGAGCCAGTAATCTCCTGACCAGGTCAGTATTGGTCCCTATTATCATGGAACTCTTGTTGGCCCCTGGTGGGCGAGGGCAAACTACTGCCAGGGTGTCAAAGGCGTCCGTCTTTCCTGCTATCGAGGGGTCGAAGACATAGCCATCATAGGGGAAGCTTTGGGTGCCAATCCCCCATATTTCCAGATCTTCCAACTTCTGTAAGGACAAGTGACTCAGGTGCTTTTGGTAAAAGTCTCGGTATAGGAGAGTGACTTGGGCCCCTGTGTCCAGGATGGCCCTCGTGTAAACTCCCTCCACTTGAATGGGAACCACAGGGGAGGGTCCCACCAATTTGGCTGGAAACCCCCTCGGGAAGGCTTCTTTCTTTGGGCTCGTGGGTTTTCCCTTAGGTGTTTTCTTCTTCTTCCACCTTTTTCTGGATCTTAATCCCTGTTGGGCCTGGTATGCATTGACTCCTTGCAGGTCTTGAAATTTGAACTCTTGACGGGCGGTATTTAGCATTTTGGGAGGGGAGTTGTTTTCCTTCTCCCTTGACTCTTCTTGCTTGAGGATTTTAGTGGAACTTGCTGAAAATGATGGGCTCCCGGCTAACTCCTTCACCGGGTCCCTCTGGAGTTTTCCGCCGGCTGGTGATAGGTGCCCCAGGTCTTCCTTGGACTGGGGCACACTCGCCCAAAGTGGCCAACTCCCCCACAGTTGAAACAAATAGCCTCTCCCCTGTCTCGCGGAGAGACTGGCGTTGAGGCACTTTGGTGCGGTTCCTTCCTGACTTCCTCTTTTTTTAGGACTACTGAGTTCTTAACCATTAGGGAGGTCAAAAGATCCAGCACTTGGGTCATCTGAGACTTTAAAATCTCCACTTCCGAATCCCGTTCAGAGGCTATTGCTGATCTGACTCCCACTGAAGGGGAAGGGGTGGCTTTTTCAACCGCCTGTTCCCCCTTCACTGCCTCTGTATGCGCCAATTGGTATATCTGGTTATCTATGGCCTGTATGTTCTGACCTCTAAAGTCCTCTGGTATTCCATTTCTCCATTCCACTAATGCGTATGTAAACGAGGTCTCTGGATCCGGCTTTAAGTCCATCACCCATGCCTTTTGGCTCGGAGACAGTGACAACATGAGCCGCTTTACCTCCTCTTCCGGACAGTTTTCTCCCGGGAGCTCAATATCTACCGCCATGGTTGAGTTGGCGCCAACTGTTGCGCACCACTGTGTCACTATTAGCAGGTTCATGCCAGTGCCTCTGGCAGGCTCTGATTGCAGCATGCAGTATACAGGAATCCCGGACGAGCCTCCACGTGTAGCTATACCCCCAGGTAAGAGAGCCGCTGAATTTTTTGTTTGGGCCCTGTAATGCACTGCTGTCAACCCCCAGCAATTGGCTCTAACCTCTCCTGGCACAGTCAGTAGGGGATGGCAGGGCTGTGTAACCTAGGCACAATCCTGCAATAAACACAGCAATAGGGTATGGCTAGCAATAACAGTTTCTTCTTCACAGTAAATGACACAAACACAAGTGTACTTAACCCTGGCACTTTTACTGAGAGTGTTGGTTAAGCATAGAAAAGTATACATGAACACATGCAGAGCCCTGCAATGAAAAGAGTACTTTTGCAAACAGACAGATATAATAAAAGAAACTAACAGTCCCTGCTGCTGCTATTCTACCTCGTGGGTAAAAATGGCACCCAGAAATGTCTACGCTACTAAGTCAGGCCTGACTGTACTATGTAGAAGATCTACAGAGGAAAATCTTTCCTAGCAAACGGTGGTGCACTTTTGAAGAAATCAAGTTATAATCCACAAAGAGGAAAAGGGTCTTGAACTTGGTGAACACAGGATAAGTCCTAGAGACTCCTAGATACTCAAGGCGCTGTCTCTCCAGTGTATGACTACAAGCACTAGAGTTAATTTTGAGCAACAGTTATCTGGCCTAGGGGATCCTGTGTTTGTCTCTGAGCAGGTGCTCTCTCACCCAACCGGACCAGTCCGTGTCCGTATCTTCCGTTGCTGTGTCTTGGTACACAGATCCCACGACACCCGGGTCTTCGGTCCTCCTCGCAACAGCACAGCAGCAGTCGGATGATGTCCCGCAGGCTCCAAGGTGAAAACGGAAGGCTCTTTGGAGAAAAACCCAGGCTTCAGGCCTGGTAACACAGCAGACTCGAACAGGAGTTCCACTTGCTGGGCAGGCGGTGTCCAAAGAGACCGAACTCAGTCCCGCAACCCAGTTAAATAGCCCACCCCAGCAGTCCTTGCGCGGGGCAATGCACCCTGGGTGTCCCGTGGCATTCTGGGTACTGTAGTCTCTGAGGCCTAAAAGCAATACCCCGCTACACATATATGACAAATCCAGAAAATATATATGTATCTCTTCAAATGGTGCACATGGTGAACGTCAATGCACAATAATAAAATTCCAGTAAATAAATAGTCCAACAATAGAGTGAATAAAGTTCATATGTGTGAGTGATTCCCACCACCAAGAACGGCTAATAATACACACAGAGTGCTGCAGAATTCTTCAGTGACTGCAAGCAGCTCACCTCACTGCTGTTAGACAAACAGCATATGCAGACCGCAGGATGTAAATAAAGATGGTGTTTGCAGCGGTATGGCAGTCTCATTTATGTTGCTGCAGTCCTCTCATGGAAGCCGTACATAGGATGTAAAAGAAGGGAGAGCAATCATAGCGCACCACAGTGAAGTCACGTGATGTGACGATACGCGTCGGGATTGGAGCATTAGGTATACCTACATTCTGACAGTAGGAAGACGAGCTCGGCGCTCGTGGATACTCTGCACAAGTTTTATCTGCCAAATGTGAGTTTTACTTGTTTTATGTTTTCCAAACGGGATTATGCTATGTATGCCTCCCTTGAGTCCCCTGAGGAAGGAGGAAGGAGATGGGTCCTAGCCGCCGAAATGCATGTGGCTCTCTGCCTCCAACAATCCAACCCTTGGTGCCTGAGAGGCCAGTCGCCAATACCAAATGCTATTATGTCGTGATGACTTGAACCTTACCCAGTCATTTTGGAAGTACTACATGGATGAATGGGGCTGTATAGAAGGTAAGAACAAGGACCAGAGTGCCTGACATCCAGTTACCCACTTATTTGCCATGAATTTATTTTAAAGTATATGTAAATCAAAATGATTAAAATTTTGTGTAGCGGGTGGTCATATTTAGGGGAGGCATCTGAGTGGTACCAGGCTCAGATGCAACAATTGTTAGGATTCTCGGACCAATTTATGCCAGTGGAGGATATCAATGGTGTCCAGTTCCCTGCGGCCTATAGGTGGCGCTGTTGCCATAGGCCAGGGTTGAACCGCCATTGGAGGGCTGCGCCCTTTGTGTCCTCTCGCGGCAGTAGTACAGCGGGGCGGGGAACCTGCTGTGCATGCTGGGAGAGGGTGTAAGGGGGGCAGACATCTTCCACTCGGGGTCCACTCCCAGGCACCTTCAGCCTGGGGGTGAGTGATGGTGGTCTCCGGGTGCCCTAGGCCCGGGGACGGAGTTGCGGTTCCACCCCAGACACCTTCGGTCTGGGGTGAGGTACTCTCTGGAGGCCTGGGGCCCAGTACCTTCGACTGGGTCCCGCAAGGGATCGAGGGCTCCTAGGGTGTCCCCCGGTGTGGACGCCCGAATCTGGGACGAGGAGGCCAGGTAGGTGACCCTTCCGAAGACCCAGTGCAGCATTTCCTGGTGACGGCGGGGCCTCTGGTAACTGTCCGGATGGATGTCCTTTCCCTGACAGGGGCCATTGCTTATAGAAGGTAGTCCACGTTCTCATGGTCTGTGGCGGGGACCCATCGTGAATTAGGTCGGTGGCAGAGACCCAACAACCAGGTCTGTGGCAGAGGCCTTATTCATCTGGTCTGTGGCAGGGACCCCCTCACAGTCGGTGCAGCGACTGTGCGCCAAGCCTGTTCGCGCTATAACGGAACAGGAGAAGAATTAAGTTCAAGTTTGTGCCTGGACCTCCTTCCCACTTTGTCTGAACTGTTCTGTGTCTGACTAGTCGCTCTCAAAGGACTATTTATTGCTCTGAAGAATAAATAAGTGTTGGACTTTCAGTGGTGTGGACCTTGACTTTCTGGGAGCAAAAAGGGTCCTACCTCCACCTGCGTGGAGGGTGGGAGTCATCCTCGAGGGAAGTTTTGGCTCTGGACAGGGACACAGGCCCGAAGGTAATAAAGCAATAGCTCACACCTCTGCACACAAGAGGATACGAGCTGGTGGTGCACCGCACTCTCCTCCCTGGTCCCCTAGACGAGAGCCATTGACCGAGAAGAGTAAGAGGGAGTGAGAGGTGAGGTCGCTACACGTGGGGGCTCTGAGTCCGGGATCTGTGTCTGTGTTGATGGAGCCGAGACCTTCAGAGTTTGAACTTTGCTGCCCAGAGGAGTTCCGAGAAGGTCGGCCATATTGGCCAACGCACCACGAGGCACACCCTGGCTGCGCAGTTCGTGGGCGTGACGCAACAGAAGCCCGCGAACAGGTGCAAAACAAGGGAGGAGTCTGGCCATGTGAAGTGTTGCACGTGGGGACTTTGGCGCGAGATAGTCAGTGCGTGATGGAGCAGCAAGCGGTCAGCACGTTCACTACTGCCTCGTGGGTTCCTACTTCCACAGCCACGAGGATGACTTTGTTTGCTACTCCGCTGACAGATACAGGGTTTAGGCTCAAGCCCCGGGGGCGATTCGCCCTGTACGTATGTAAGGACGTTGAGGCTCTCGGTGTGATTTGTCCCGGCTGCTCAGGACTGGTGGTCCACCTGAAGCCATTCGGGCAATGTGAGGCCTGTAAAAAGTTCATTTTTGAGGTGGAGCAACCCACAGAAAGGCCTTGGGCCTTCCACCTCAACTGCATCACGGGCGCCATCACTCTTGAAGGAGAAGTCAGAGCTTGTACAGCCATCCCTACGCACACTGACCGGGCTCTGGATGAAGCCCCAGTTGAGATTGAGACTGAGATTGAGAAACCCGAAGATGCTGCTTCGGTCACCACGGAATCCCTGCTTCCACCGCCAAAGAGGAAAGTCGGTTTGGTCAAGGCTTCCTGCGGCCGTGGGAGAGTCACACCCCAGTGCTTGCCTGGCCTGGATGGATCTGGAAGGAAGAGCCCTGGACATCCCAGCTCAAGTAAAGGCCGAGGTAGGCCGAGGGACGGGACCTGGTGTGTGGTTGGAGGTGTTGGGGATCCAGAGGCCCTGGAACCTGTCCAAATTGGTGACTCCAAGTCTACACGGAGTTACTGACCCGCAGAGGAGTATGACACCTCCGACCTGGAGTCTATCTCCGATGCAGGAGATGACGGACTAATAGACAAACTTTTTGCTCAGAAGGGCTGGGACAAGATACCCCTATCCTCGTCCCGTCTGAAGAGGGACCCACCCATGTCCACTGGGGATAGTACACCCCGGGTGAAGGCCCCGGCGCCTGAGGAGGGATCTGGTCCCCTGCATGCCTCTCCACCCCCGGAGTCCCCTGCGCCCGTTGCTGGGGCGAAGCGAGTGTCATTGTGGGCTCCTATGCCCAATCTACAGGTGGTGAAGGTGCCCCGGCACCCGGATGCTATAGTGCTGCCTGGTGAAGGAGACCGTGCTACAATGCCACCCCTTTCCCGTTTGCAGAGACTTTTCGGTCAGAAAGTTGCCAATGAGTATGGGTGGGAGTACCCATATTTGTCCAAGGAACTTTTGTATGAAGTGGAGGCCTGCAGACAGCGGTGGTATGATGACTTCATCTGAACACATCTCAAGGTGCCCCATGCTCGCAGGTACCTCTCATGTTCCCCTGCAGCCTCCAAAAGGTTCAAATACTGCAAGGCAGAGTGGATGTTGGGTCGGCACATCCATGCTGACCGGGTGCTTATTTGTTGGAGGGAGGGGGATGATGTGGAGTATCACATGGAGACTTTCGACAGGTATTTGAAACCCTTGGTACTGCCGCACCCAAGGTTTTATTTGTAGGAGAATAGACTCCTGTGTTTTTTTTTGTTGCTGAACATTCCGGAGTGCCTTTGCCGGAACTCAGGGACACTTTAACCCGCAAAGAGTGGCCTACTTTTGGAAGAATTGGGAGCAGTTTTGTTTGTTGTTCTCCTTTTTCTTTCTCCACCGCAAGGATACTGAGACTTTGGGGTGTAGTTGAGACAGGGCCACAGTACAGAGAAAAGGATTTATGGATGAAAAAAAAAGAAACAAGTGTTCTGACCGCGACACTACCACCAGGTGGGGGTGTTGCGCAACGATTGTCACACACACCACACATTATTTTTGGAAGGAACGGGTTTCCTCTAGGGGGAGCCTTTTCATTCCAAATCACATACTGTGTCAGATAATGTGTTCTTTTCCCCCTCTGCAGGAGAATGTCAATCAAGTCTGCTGAGAATGGGGCAGATCTTAGTCAGTGATGTGGGAGGGGGGAAAATATAATTTTGAAAAAAAATGATTCTGTTATGCCTTTGAATGTTTATACCTGTGCATGTTTTGTCTGTTGTTTCTTCCTTTCCCTTTGGTTCAGGCACAAACTAAACAAAATTTTTAAATTGTCATTTTTTTTCCTTTTGGTTAGTTTGTCTCTGGATCAAATTTATGCTGACTCTGCTTTAGAGGGGGCATGAATTGGTTTTAGACACTGGGGACCAGTGTCAAATCACTGGGGGGGATGTGTAGCGGGTGGTCATATTTAGGGGAGGCATCTGAGTGGTACCAGGCTCAGATGCAACAATTGTTAGGATTCTCGGACCAATTTATGCCAGTGGAGGATATCAATGGTGTCCAGTTCCCTGCGGCCTATAGGTGGCGCTGTTGCCATAGGCCGGGGTTGAACCGCCATTGGAGGGCTGCGCCCTTTGTGTCCTCTCGCGGCAGTAGTACAGCGGGGCGGGGAACCTGCTGTGCATGCTGGGAGAGGGTATAAGGGGCAGATATCTTCCGCTCGGGGTCCACTCCCAGGCACCTTCAGCCTGGGGGTGAGTGATGGTGGTCTCCGAGTGCCCTAGGCCCGGGGCCGGAGTTGCGGTTCCACCCCAGACACCTTCGGTCTGGGGTGAGGTACTCTCTGGAGGCCTGGGGCCCAGTACCTTCGACTGGGTCCCGCAAGGGATCGAGGGCTCCTAGGGTGTCCCCCGGTGTGGACGCCCGAATCTGGGACGAGCAGGCCAGGGAGGTGACTCTTTCGAAGACCCAGTGCAGCATTTGCTGGTGACAGTGGGGCCTCTGGTAACTGTCCGGATAAATGTCCTTTCCCTGACAGGGGCCATTGCTTATAGAAGGTAGTCCACGTTCTCATGGTCTGTGGCGGGGACCCATTGTGAATTAGGTCGGTGGCAGAGACCCAACAACCAGGTCTGTGGCAGAGGCCTTATTCATCTGGTCTGTGGCAGGGACCCCCTCATGGTCGGTGCAGCGACTGTGCACCAAGCCTGTTTGCGCTATAACGGAACAGGAGAAGAACCAAGTTCAAGTTTGTGCCTGGACCTCCTTCCCACTTTGTCTGAACTGTTCTGTGTCTGACTAGTTGCTCTCAAAGGACTATTTATTGCTCTGAAGAATAAATAAGTGTTGGACTTTCAGTGGTGTAGAACTTGACTTTCTGGGGGCAAAAAGGGTCCTACCTTCACCTGCGTGGAGGGTGGGAGTCATCCTCGAGGGAAGTTTTGGCTCTGGACAGGGACACAGGCCCGAAGGTAAAAAAGCAATAGCTCACACCTCTGCACACAAGAGGATATGAGCTGGTGGTGCGCGACACTCTCCTCACTGGTCCCCTAGACGAGAGCCATTGACCGAGAAGAGTAAGAGAGAGTGAGAGGTGAGGTCGCTACATTTATATACGTGTTAATGTAATTTTCTAATTGTTTTTAATTTTTATAATCTCCAGCTTTGATTAAAATAATACCTGGTCATTCTGTTATTAAAGTATAATTTTGGGATAACCCTAACTAAGCTTAAAAATACTTCATCACCCTCCTAACACCTATGCTAACTAACCTGTATAAGAAAAATGCATATACTTACCCATTTTTATGCCACTCCGGGTTATGTGATCGGCTCCTCTGTTCTCAGCCAGCACTCAGGGAAGAGTAGGGAATGCTAACAATGGATGGGTCTTTGAAGCCTATGGGTGACGTCACTGTTCCAGGCTTTACCAGCCATAGTTGAGTTCTCTCTCTTATCCCCTGCAGCCGCTGCTGGCTGATACAGGGGAGATCTCTTGACCGGACTGGAGCAACCTGAAAATAAGTATTAGCAGGGATTTTTTTCAGTTCCACCACCTCTGGCTCAGACCCTTTGGTGTCTGCTCACCACAATCACTTGTGTAGCAGGATGTCCATATGTAAGAAGGAATCCGGCTCCCTCCGGTGGTATAAGTGTTACAATGCAACTAATGCACTTTGGGACAGATATCAGCTAGGAGAAAAGACTTTGTTGCTTTTAGTAAAAGACAGACTACATTACCCAGGGTGCATTGCAACACCGCAAAGCATTCTGGGCAGACTACTTAAACCAGGGGAGGGGCCAGCGTCTCTCTCTCTGGATCCAGCTCTCAATCAAGCAGGAAGTTGGCACGGAGGCCTGCTTCCTAAGGATTAGGCCAGAAGCCTGGGCCTAAATTACGGGAGTGCCTGAGTGATTTCCAGCAGAGGATCGTCCACAGCGTCCTGTGATTGCCCAGCAGAGACCAGAGTCGTCCATCACCATATGCTGTTAGTGACGGAGTCCGGAGACTGCAGCTGAAGCAGAAGCGTGGAGATCGAGTGACCGGGACAAGCCAGAGGAGACTATCTGAAAGTCGGGCCTGTTTGGTGAGAAGGGCACCTGCCCAGAATTGACTACTACCTTAGAGGAAAGTGATTTAGTTAGTGCCAGCCACACTTCACCTATCACGCCACAGCTTGCGGCCTAGTGTATCTCACTGGAGACTATGTGATCAGAGATTGGTGCATCCGTCATTAGTGGGTGGCAGGCACACGAGTACTCAGGTATATTGCGGATAATTACAGCATCTTGTTGAAACCCTGTGGATTACAATTTAACTTGTGCACCGACGGTGGCTAGCGAAGACATCATTGGAGAAAGGAACTTTGAGTGGGACGCAGATAGGCCTTGCTTACCTATTATAGGGAATGAACACGTGCAAGGTATTGCAACAAAGGGGGAGCTCGCGAGCAACCAGTTAGCCGTGCAGAGACACATATAGATACATGTACATATATATAGCTGATGTTATTTCCTGTTATTACCTAATCTCAGTGATACCTATCCTTATTGGTTTATTGACTCTGCAATGCGCATGCAGAGTCAACTGTGTGTATTAATGTGATTCTTTACCCTTCCCTTTTATACTGAGTAAAGGTACCTTTGATTAAGCATATAACTTGTGTGAAGTATCTCTGTCACTTAGAAGGACTAGTGACCAGCAAAGGTAATAACATTTACAGGTTATTGTGTGATGTATGCAGGATTGTGTCTCCTAATACTCAATAGGTCTCACACTCCTTATTCATATCAGTTGTGCTAAGGGAAGGTTTGAGCCACTTCCAGGGGTTGATAGGCAGGACGTAGACCCAAATCAAACAAACAGCAGCTCCTACGGGGGTAGTGCTACACGTGGGGGCTCGTCCGGGATATTCTACGGTTCTGCAATCAAATTTCCCCCTAGACAGAACCCTTACAGCACAGAAATGGACCCTGCTGCCGTAGCCCGGTGGTGCAGGGATGAAGGCATCCTACCCGGAAATGGCCTGGTGGTTGAAATCCAGAGAGAGGCCTGGGTAGAGGAGCAGCTAACTCCAGTCTTGAGAGCATTGTCCACGGACAGGAAGCCATGGGTGATTGACATAAAGACAGATACTGTAAATCCCCACACCTATGCATTATGTGAGTGGAGGAACGGAATCTCTGACTACTTCAAGGGTGCCAGCATAAAAACTACAAACCAAGTAGAACTCCTCCTGATACACCCAGAAGAGAATAAAGATGGCCCCACATCCACTACTTCAGGAGGCCCCAGCACAGGAGGGAGCGCCCAACAAAAGGGTCTCGGTTCACCACCATTGACCACCCTTAGCTCAGAATTGTGCGCTGTCCTGGGGGAGATTGTGACCAAGTGTAAAAAGGACCCTCCAGACTACCTGATGTCAGGATACAGGAAACTCAGGACCTTTTCTGGGAAGAAACCTGTACCTTCAGTGGAAGATGGATTTGAAGAGTGGCTAGATGGCGCCACTCAGGCCCTAGAAGAATGGGAGGTGCCAGAACAACAAAAAAAACAACGGATTGTGGAAAGCTTAAAGGGGCCTGCTCTGGAGGCCATACGTAACCTCAAGTTAAGCAAGAAGGACTGCAATGCACAGGATTATCTGGATATTCTGCAGAATGTGTTCGGCGGGACGGAAAATGTCACTGAACTCACTTACCAGCTGGGGCATTGCTACCAAAAAGAGGGAGAGAAGCTGTCAGAATTCATAGGACGCCTGGATAAGATCCTGCATCGGATCCTACTGAAGAAAGGGATCGATCCAAGAAAAGTGGATGAGGCCCGTGCCCAGCAGGTGTTGAGGAGAGCTCAACCCTTGGACCCCATCGCATTATTGCTACGCATCCGGCGGGACGGGAGCAGCCTGGAATACCCCGACTTGATCCGGATAGTCAGGGAGGAGGAGGCCATGTTGGAAGACAAAAGGAGGAGTCAACACACCGAACCAACTGCCCGAGTCAGAATGTTAAGTGCAGAAGAAGGTGATTCAGAAGTTGAACTCCTAAAGACCCAGGTGTCACAACTAGTAGAAATGGTGTCCATGCTGACTAGCCAGGCCTCTGTGCCACACAACAAGAACTCATCAGGGGAACCAAAAAAACCTCCTAGCTCCAATATGGAACTAGTACAGAAGCCTAAGAGATTGATAACATGCTTCAATTGTGGGGGAATCGGGCATGTTAGAGCAGTGTGTCCCAGCCCAGATGAAGTTGCATCCAGATATCGCAAGCCGGCGGAAAACTTCAGAGGGCCCCGGGTGAAGGTGTCAGCCGGGCGCCCACCAGTTTCCACGAACTCCTTCAAGAAGTCCAATGATCCAAAACATCAGAGTCAGGGACCTAAACCTTTGCCAATTAGGCCCCGTCCCACAACTCAGGCTGCTGTTGAACAGAAGGCCAGTGCACACCAGACCCAGAAGGGACTGAGACCCACCGGAAACTCAAGAAAAAAAGAAGTGAGGGTACAGGTAACTGAACCCAGCAAGAAGTCTGTGTTGAAGGAGTTCCCTGCCAAGTTAGTGGGGCCTTCTCCAGTAGTCTCCATACAAGTAGAAGGGATCTACACCAAGGCTCTTCTTGACACTGGGGCTCAAGTGACTCTTCTGTATAGGGATTTCTATGATAAACATCTTAAACATCTGCCCCTACAGAAATTAGAGGAACTGGAAATATGGGGTATTGGAACGGTTACCTGCCAATCAAGTTGACTTTTGATCCCTCAGTGGCTGGGGAGACAGAGACCTTCGATACTCTGGCAGTAGTGTGCCCTCGCCCACCAGGGGCCAGCAAGAGCTCACTCATCATAGGGACTAACACTGATCTAGTCAGGCGACTGCTGACACCGTTGACCCAACAGGAAGAAGCCCCGACCACAAGAGTCCACCCCATGTTAAGGCAAGCCTACCAGCGCCTGGTACTGGAGCAGAAGGCCCCGGCTGAGGGAGTTGGCAAGATTTGGAAGCTAGACAAGACGGAGAAGGTATTACAACCGGGAGAGGTGACTTGCCTGAGGGTTTCTGTCCAGCTCACATGGAAACAGCCAGGCCCCTTCATTGTCTTCGAACCAGGCCCACAGGAAAGACAGAAAGGGATTGAAGTAATCCCCGAAGTGATCCCATTGAAGGCCCTACAGAAAAGCCATGGGAGGGTTTCAGTGAGTATAAGGAACACTGCTAATACACCAGTGAAGGTGCCGGCCAGAATGCTGTTGGGCCAGGTGAATCCAGCCACCCCCATTGCCCGGTGTGAATTGAAGAAAGAAGAAAGGGGTTAAGTCACCATAGAGAAGCTCTGTTCTGAAGACACGGCCCTCCCACCAGAATGGAGAAAAAGGGCCAAAGCTCAACTTGTAAGGTGGGAAAAGATCTTCTCTAAAGATGAGTTCGATGTGGGGTGCGCAAGGAGTGCCACTCACAAGATACGCTTACAAGAAGAAAAGCCCTTTAGAGAGAGAGTTCGATGGGTCCCACTGGGTGACTTAGAAGACTTGCGGGAACAGTTGGCTGAGCTGAAGAGGACGGGGATTATTCGAGAATCCAGGAGCCCTTACGCTTCTCCAATAGTGGTAGTCCGAAAGAAGAACGGGTCGCTGAGACTGTGTATCGACTACAGAACACTAAACAGAAGGACCATCCCAGATCAATACACCACTCCCCGAATTGAAGACGCCCTGCAGAGTCTGTCAGGGGCCAAGTGGTTCAGTGTAATGGATCTAAAAAGTGGATATTACCAAATCCCCATGCACCCTGAGGATCGGGAGAAGACAGCCTTCATCACCCCTGTGGGGTTCTTTGAGTTCAACCGTATGCCTCAAGGGTTATCAGGAGCCCCCGCCACTTTCCAAAGGCTAATGGAGAGAACCGTCGGGGACATGAATCTAATAGAGGTACTGGTATATTTGGATGACGTCATCGTGTTCGGGAGAACCCTAGAAGAGCATGAAGAGAGACTGGAGAAGGTCCTGAAGAGGCTCAGTGAAGAGGGCCTGAAACTCTCCCCAGAGAAGTGTCAATTTTACCAGTTGTGACAGCAGGAAGGTAAAGTCACCTGGTTGCATCCAGGGGGGTAGATATATTTCGCCCAGATTCAGGCTTTACGCCGACTTATACAACTAGGTGGAGAGTTGTATAAGCCCAGCTGAGGCTAGTGGGCTCATGGATGACTCATACCTCTAGGGAGAGTGTGGGGCGTCGTGCAGGCAGGGAGTTGATGAGACCAGCTGAAGCTTGTCAGCTCATTTAGGCCTCTATAAGAACTCCCAGATTCATTAGGTGTTTGCTCATGCCTGGAACCAGACCTGTGTGGACTGTCTAGGGAGAGTGAACCCCTGTGCGGTGAGACAAAGCCTGTGTGGCTATTTGCTTGGACATTTAAAACCAGGGACTTAGGGACTAGGACAGCACTAGGCTGATCCCAGTTGTTAGTTAGGAAACCTGTATGTTTAGTCAGAGGTCAAGTTGACCAGGATTTATTTTGTTTATGTTTCTTTTGCTTTGCTGTGTTTTGTCACTGTAAATAGAAAATAAACCGCACCTTTTTGATTTTGAAAACCACAACCTCCGTTTGCTGGGCCTGTTTTGTGTGGGGAGCCCATCCCGGGGGTCACACACACCCGCTGCCGAGCTAACCCCCCCACAGTTGGTGGAGTACCAGTGGCAGTTTTTTTTTAAGCCAGCATGGAGGAGATACTGAAGCAGCTGGCTCTAGCAAATGCCAATCAACAGCAGACAAATGCAGGTTTACAAAAGAGCCTTGCAGCTCATCAACAGAGCCTTGCAGCTCAACAACAGAACTTCGCAGCCCAGCAGCAAGCTCATCAACAGAGCCTTGCAGCCCAGCAGCAGACAAACGCAACTTTGCAACAGAGTCTGGAGGCTCAGCAACAAGCCCAGCAGCAATCTGAGGCCCGCTTCATAGACCTGTTGCAGAAGCAAGAGCAGAGACTACAACAACAGATGGAAGCAGTAATGCAGCAACGTCCGCAGACCAGTGAGGAAAGCCGTCCCACTAATACCGCGTCCTTTGGGGTGAGTCGTTTATTGACAAAAATGACTGGAGAGGATGATCCAGAGGTATTTTTGACCACATTTGAAAGGACCGCTGAAAGAGAAAAGTGGCCTGAGGAGCAGTGGGCTGGACTGGTGGCTCCTCTGTTAACTGGTGAATCGCAGAAAGCTTACTATGACCTAGAGCCTAACCAAGCAAAAGACTATGTGATGCTAAAAGCTGAAATATTGGCAAGGCTGGGTGTCACCCAGGCTGTCCGGGCTCAGCGTGTGCATAACTGGACTTTCCAGCTTGGAAAACCCCCCAGGTCTCAAATGTATGATCTCATTCACCTGAGCAGAAAGTGGCTACAGCCAGAGACTTTGTCCGCACCAAAGATTGTGGAACGTGTTGTAATGGATCGATTTTTGAGAGCTCTTCCTACTGCCATCCAAAAGTGGGTAAGCCATGGAGACCCAGAGACGGCCGATGGTCTTGTGGATCGTGTGGAGAAATACTTGGCTACAGAGAACCTGACGGCCTCTTCCAGAGACACTCGGACTTTCTACCCTAAGACCAGACCATCCCCAGGGGCGGATAAGAGGATTCCAAGGGGTGAGGGTGGAGAGAGTGAGAGGGTGGGAGCTCTACCCCAAGTTTGGCGAGAACAGCCTGGGAAATCAGCGGCTCAAGAGGCGGCAAGAAGGATCGTTTGCTACCGCTGCCGGCAAGCGGGACATATTGCAGCCAATTGCCCGGTTGTGGAGGAACCCATGCAGTGTGACTTTCTGACGGGCAGACGTCAGTCGCTGTGTGCGACAGTCGCATGCACTGCCATTCGAGGAACTGAGAAACATTTATGCAAAATGTGTGTTAATGGTAGAAATGTTGTGGTATTGCTGGATTCAGGTAGCCTTGTGACCCTGATAAAGGCTGAGTTAGTTAAAACAGAGGTCTCTGGGAATAGCAAGGTAGCTGTTATTTGTGTGCATGGGGACACCCGAGAGTATCCAGTGACTACAGTGTGTTTCGAGACCCCCAAAGGTACCCTCTCTCATCCAGTGGGCTTAGTATCTCAGTTACCGCATGACGCCATTGTGGGAAGGGATTTTCCGAAGTTCTGGGAACTGTGGGATGATCCTGAGCCCCCCACTGGTGCCCCTATGTACCAGGAATGTGATAGCCAGAACTCCCCTGAGAGTGGTGAGGACTCTCCGGAATTTCCCTTATCAGTATTGGCAGGGGAGACTCAAGAAACTGGAGAGGAGCCCACCTCCTCAGACGAAAACCTACCGTCTGTGGAGTTTTCTGATCTTGAGGTTCACAGGGAAAACTTTGCCACAGAACAGTTGAGAGACCCCGCCCTAATAAAGGCACGGGAAAACGTAGTGAAAATAGATGGCGAGTTAGTGAACCCAGATAATACCTGCACTTACCCATACTTCAGCGTAGAGAAGGACCTACTGTATTGGGTGGCAAAAAGGGCAGAAGAAACCGTTGAGCAGCTTGTGGTGCCCAAACCTTACAGGAAGTTGGTGTTGGAGTTGGCCCATGGGCACATTCTTGGAGGTCATCTGGGGACAGAGAAAACCCGAGAGAGGGTATTACAGAGATTCTATTGGCCGGGGGTGATGAAGGACATAGAAAATTATTGTTCCTCCTGCCCTGTGTGTCAGAGGTTGGCCCCGATGCCACATTTCCGTAGCCCGCTGGTCCCTCTACCCATCATTGAGGTCCCGTTTGAGAGGATCGCCATGGATTTGGTAGGTCCTATAATCAAGTCCGCTAGGGGGCACCAGTACATATTAGTTATAATGGACTATGCCACCCGTTATCCAGAAGCGATCCCTCTCCGAAATACCTCGGCCAAAACCATAGCCAAAGAGCTATCTCTTGTGTTTAGCCGGGTGGGTATTTGTAAAGAACTGCTTACGGACCAAGGTACACCCTTTATGTCCCGGGTTATGAAGGAGCTGTGTAAATTGTTCAAAGTGACGCAATTACGTACATCTGTGTATCACCCCCAAACCGATGGGCTGGTTGAAAGATTCAACAAAACCCTAAAACAAATGTTGAAGAAAGTGGTGGATAGAGATGGAAAGGATTGGGACTGTCTACTTCCTTATCTGATGTTTGCTATTAGGGAGGTGCCCCAATCCTCTATGGGATTCTCCCCCTTTGAGTTACTGTATGGGAGACACCCAAGAGGGCTGTTGGATATTGCCAAGGAAACTTGGGAAAGTGAGAGTTCTCCCCACAGGAGTGTGATTGAGCATGTCGCCCTGATGCAAGACCGAATTGCACAGGTAATGCCCATCGTGAAGGAACATTTGGCCCAAGCGCAGTTAGCACAGCAGAGAGTGTACAACCGTGGAGCCAAGACCCGTACCTTTTCCCCGGGGGATAGAATACTGGTACTTGTCCCTACGGTTGAAAGTAAATTCCTTGCCAAATGGCAAGGCCCCTATGAGATAATGGAAAAAGTGAGCGAAGTGAATTACAAGGTCAGACAACCAGGAAGGCGAAAGCCCGAACAGATCTATCACGTTAATCTGTTGAAAGCCTGGAGGGATAGAGAGTCCCTAGTCGCAGACACTTGGTCACCAGCTCAAACTGGTTGCGTGATTCCTGAGGTTGGAATAGCAGCCACCTTGTCACAACCCCAACAACAGGAGGTTAAGGAGTTTGTGCTTCGCAACAAGGAGGTATTCTCTGAGCTGCCGGGACAAACATCTGGGGTAGAGCATGACATCATTACCCCACCCGGTGAAAGGGTGAAGTTAAAACCCTATCGGATCCCAGAGGCCCGACGGGAGGCAATACGGGAGGAAGTACAGAAAATGCTGAACTTAGGGGTGATAGAGGAGTCCCAAAGTGATTGGTCTAGTCCCATTGTGTTGGTGCCTAAACCGGATGGGAGCTGGCGATTTTGTAACGATTTTCGTCAGTTGAACAAAGTTACAAAATTTGACACCTACCCCATGCCACGTATTGATGAGTTGATCGACCGGCTGGGAACAGCCCGATACATGACGACTCTTGACCTCACAAAAGGGTATTGGCAAATCCCCCTGGCCAAGTCGGCCAAAGAGAAAACCGCATTTGTAACCCCAGACGGGGCGTTCCAATATAAAAGAATGCCGTTCGGGTTACAGAATGCGCCGGCCACATTCCAGCGGAAAATGGACCAGATGCTGAGGCCCCATCGGAAGTATGCTGCGGCTTACCTGGATGACGTAATTGTCCATAGCACAGATTGGGCCTCACATCTGCCAAAAGTGCAAGCAGTCCTGGACTCTGTTCGGGAAGCGGGGTTTACGGCTAACCCCAAGAAGTGTACCATTGGGCAGGAGGAGGCCAAATATCTTGGGTACACCATTGGGAGGGGAGTAATAAAACCCCAACTCAACAAAATCGAGGCCATCCAGAGTTGGCCACGTCCCAACAGCAAGAAGCAGGTACGAGCCTTTCTGGGAATCGCTGGGTATTATCGGCGATTCATTCCCCACTTTGCTTCTAAGGCTGTGCCCCTAACCAACCTGACGAAGGGGAAAGGGTCGGTCATGATTAAATGGACCCCCGAGGCTGAGGCAGCATTCCAATTCTTGAAACAAGCCTTATGTAGCCAGCCAGTGTTGTACTCACCCGACTTCTCTAAAGACTTTGTCGTACAAAGTGATGCGTCAGATGTGGGGTTAGGAGCAGTATTGTCCCAGGTCTGGAACGGGGAAGAGCACCCAGTCATTTACCTCAGCAGGAAGTTGAAGTCCCATGAGGTAAATTACGCCACCGTTGAAAAGGAGTGTTTAGCGGTGAAGTGGGCTCTAGATTCCCTTCGGTACTACCTGCTAGGTAGGCACTTTGACATGGTTACGGATCACGCTCCGTTAAAGTGGATGGCTCAAAACAAGGAAACAAATAGAAGAGTGAATAGGTGGTTCCTGGCCCTCCAGGAATTCAACTTCACAGTAAAGCATCGCCCTGGCGTTCAAATGGGGAATGTGGATGCTTTGTCTCGAGTACATGAATGCCTGATTGCTGGTGTTCCAACCCCGAGGTTAAAACAAGAGGGGGGGGTATGTGACAGCAGGAAGGTAAAGTCACCTGGTTGCATCCAGGGGGTAGATATATTTCGCCCAGATTCAGGCTTTACGCCGACTTATACAACTAGGTGGAGAGTTGTATAAGCCCAGCTGAGGCTAGTGGGCTCATGGATGACTCATACCTCTAGGGAGAGTGTGGGGCGTCGTGCAGACAGGGAGTTGATGAGACCAGCTGAAGCTTGTCAGCTCATTTAGGCCTCTATAAGAACTCCCAGATTCATTAGGTGTTTGCTCATGCCTGGAACCAGACCTGTGTGGACTGTCTAGGGAGAGTGAACCCCTGTGCGGTGAGACAAAGCCTGTGTGGCTATTTGCTTGGACATTTAAAACCAGGGACTTAGGGACTAGGACAGCACTAGGCTGATCCCAGTTGTTAGTTAGGAAACCTGTATGTTTAGTCAGAGGTCAAGTTGACCAGGATTTATTTTGTTTATGTTTCTTTTGCTTTGCTGTGTTTTGTCACTGTAAATAGAAAATAAACCGCACCTTTTTGATTTTGAAAACCACAACCTCCGTTTGCTGGGCCTGTTTTGTGTGGGGAGCCCATCCCGGGGTTCACACACACCCGCTGCCGAGCTAACCCCCCCACACAGTCCTCAGTCCATTACCTGGGCCATATCGTTTCTGCAGAAGGGGTGGCCACGGACCCAGAGAAGCTGGATGCCGTCACCTCTTGGCCGAGACCTACCAACGTGACTGAGCTTCGGTCATTCCTGGGGTTCTGTTCTTACTACAGAAGATTTGTAGAAGGTTTCGCCAAGATTGCCAGACCCCTGAACGAGTTACTCAGAAACGAAGGGGAAGATGATGTTCCAGAGCTGGTCAAACCAGTGAAACTCACCATGGGACCCCGAAGGCCCAAAGAGTTGATTCAAGACCAGTGGACAGGGGAGTGCGAGGAAGCCTTCCAGATGTTAAAGAAGAGTCTTACCACTGCCCCAGTCCTGGCCTATGCTGATCCAAAGAAGCCTTATGAACTGCATGTAGATGCCAGCCGAGATGGGCTGGGTGGGGTGCTGTACCAGGAACATGATGGTTACCTAAGACCCGTTGCATATGTGAGCAGGAGTCTGATACCTGCTGAGAAGAATTACCCCACCCACAAGCTTGAATTCCTGGCCTTGAAATGGGCAGTGGTAGACAAACTGAGAGACTACCTATATGGGGCGGAGTTTGTGGTGAAGACAGATAATAACCCGCTCACCTACCTTCTGACCACTGCCAAGTTGGATGCAACGGGACACCGGTGGTTGGCTGCCCTTTCAAGCTTCACCTTCAGCTTGAAGTACCGACCCGGAGTGGGAAATAGGGATGCAGATGCCCTGTCCAGGAGGTCTCATGCCCCCACCGACCCTACCGAAGAATGGGCCCAACTAGACCCAGAGGGAGTGCGAGCCCTATATCAGGGGACAGAACTTCAAGCCAGAGGTGGGTCAAGAGCCAAAGAAATTGGGGTCTCAGCTGTTGGAGTACCGAAGTGCTATTGCAGTGTGACCCAAGTCGAAGGGGAGGGCTTGCCCAAGCTGACAAAAAGGGATTTGAGAAAGGAGCAAGAAGAAGACTCTTTAGGGAAACTCCTGATAAAGGCCCTGGAAAGCCAGCGTCCCGAGATGCTTGAAACAGACTCCCCAAGAGAAGCCCGATTGTTGCGCAGGGAGTGGGATCGGCTACACATACGTCAAGGGGTGGTCTACCGAAGGGGCCCCTCTGACGACTCAGAAGAGAAGTGGCAGCTGTTTCTACCAGCCAAATATCGAGAAGCGGTCCTAGCTGCCCTCCATGACAACCATGGTCACCTAGGGTCCGAACGGACTTTTCACCTTGTACGGGATATGTTCTATTGGCCCTGCATGCAGGCTGAAGTGGAAGGATATTGCCATTCCTGTGTCCGATGCATTCAAAGGAAGACCTTGCCACGTCAAGCAGCCCCAATGGGCCATCTGCAAAGTCAGGGACCTATGGAACTGGTGTGCATTGACTTCCTTTGCCTGGAGCCTGATCTGAGTGGTCAAGGGAATGTCTTGGTGATAACAGATCACTTTACCAGATATGCTCAAGCATTCCCAACAAAAGACCAGAAGGCCTCAACAGTAGCCAAAGTACTGGTAGAAAAATTCTTTGTGCACTATGGTCTACCCCAACGCCTTCATTCAGATCAGGGCAGAGACTTTGAAAGCAAATTAATAAAGAAGTTATTAGACCTGTTAGGCATCCAGAAGACTAGGACAACTCCTTATCACCCACAAGGAGATGCTCAGCCTGAACGGTTTAACCGGACTCTCTTGGATATGTTGGGGACTCTGAGTTCAGAGAAAAAGCAGCATTGGAGCAAGCATGTAGCTGCCATAGTGCATGCCTACAATAGCACTGCCAGTGATGTCACCGGGTATTCCCCATACCGTTTGATGTTCGGGGGAGGCTCGGTTGCCAGTGGACTTGGCCTTTGGCATATCGCTGGATCATACCTCAGCAGCATCCCACAAGGGGTATGTAGACCGATTGAGAAAGAGTCTGAAGACAGCTTTTGAAAAGGCCCAAGCAGCATCTGACCAACGGGGGCTGAGAAATAAAAGAAACTTTGACCTAAGAGTCAGAATTCAAGATTTAAAGCCAGGAGATAGAGTGCTGTTGAGGAACTTGGGAATTCCGGGAAAACATAAGTTGGCTGACCGTTGGAAATCCCAACCTTATGTTATCTGCAAGAAGCTGGAAAACCTTCCTGTGTACCAAATTAGGCCAGAAGGAAGCGTGGGACCGTTAAAGACCTGGCACAGGAATCACTTGTTGCCCCTCTCCGAGGCAGTTCGCATGCCTCCTGCATCTGACTCACAAGAAACCCCTTCAACTTCTCAAGGTTCCAGACCCATCACCCGATCTCAAACAGTGCTTCCAGATGTGAGAGATGGAGACTCTGACAATGAAGGTCAAGAGGATGAAGAAGCAGAATCTGACTGGTTGTGGTCATCCCAATTGCCAGAACCCATGACCACCTCCCAAACCTCACCCAAAACAGTTGACAATGGAACTCTTCGGGCAGAAGCTCCTGAATTCGTGCCTTCAAACATTCTCATTGAGGAGGTAGCTGATGACTCAGACTCTTTGTCAATGGAAGACCCAGAAGAAGGGTCGTTGTGTCTATCTGAAGGAGAGCGGGACGCTCCTGAAGTTCTGGAGCCCAACGTGCCTGAACTAGATGAGGAAGCCCCTGAAGAGCTTCTAGAAACAGCCAGCCCCAATGTCCTTGAGAATATGATACCTAAAGAGCAGAGGGAAAGAAGAGTAATTCACCCCCCAAAAAGACTGACGTACGACCAATTGGGTGAATGCTCTGAGGAGGCCATCATCACTTCTAAGAGAACCATTGATCAGTCTAGCTCTTCCACTCCAGATTCAGATTCAGTGGAAGACAACCCCAGCTCACTCCCTAGCACATCTGAAACAGACACCCAAGTGTCGGTGGTCCATATACAGGACAACCTCCCTCCTTGTGATAATTGGTGGGAGGTTCCTCTGTCGGCTCTGTGTTATGATATGAGCTGTTTAAGTTTAAATCCTGCTTATGAAAAGGCAAGTTGTTTATTGTCATGCATAAACTAACAAATTTCCCTGCAGGTATTGCCAAAGTATGTGTTAGGTTACATACTGTTGTCCTCTTTGGGGACCAAAGACTTTAAGTGGGGGGAGTGTGTAGCAGGATGTCCATATGTAAGAAGGAATCCGGCTCCCTCCGGTGGTATAAGTGTTACAATGCAACTAATGCACTTTGGGACAGATATCAGCTAGGAGAAAAGACTTTGTTGCTTTTAGTAAAAGACAGACTACATTACCCAGGGTGCATTGCAACACCGCAAAGCATTCTGGGCAGACTACTTAAACCAGGGGAGGGGCCAGCGTCTCTCTCTCTGGATCCAGCTCTCAATCAAGCAGGAAGTTGGCACGGAGGCCTGCTTCCTAAGGATTAGGCCAGAAGCCTGGGCCTAAATTACGGGAGTGCCTGAGTGATTTCCAGCAGAGGATCGTCCACAGCGTCCTGTGATTGCCCAGCAGAGACCGGAGTCGTCCATCACCATATGCTGTTAGTGACGGAGTCCGGAGACTGCAGCTGAAGCAGAAGCGTGGAGATCGAGTGACCGGGACAAGCCAGAGGAGACTATCTGAAAGTCGGGCCTGTTTGGTGAGAAGGGCACCTGCCCAGAATTGACTACTACCTTAGAGGAAAGTGATTTACTTAGTGCCAGCCACACTTCACCTATCACGCCACAGCTTGCGGCCTAGTGTATCTCACTGGAGACTATGTGATCAGAGATTGGTGCATCCGTCATTAGTGGGTGGCAGGCACACGAGTACTCAGGTATATTGCGGATAATTACAGCATCTTGTTGAAACCCTGTGGATTACAATTTAACTTGTGCACCGACGGTGGCTAGCGAAGACTTCATTGGAGAAAGGAACTTTGAGTGGGACGCAGATAGGCCTTGCTTACCTATTATAGGGAATGAACACGTGCAAGGTATTGCAACAAAGGGGGAGCTCGCGAGCAACCAGTTAGCCGTGCAGAGACACATATAGATACATGTACATATATATAGCTGATGTTATTTCCTGTTATTACCTAATCTCAGTGATACCTATCCTTATTGGTTTATTGACTCTGCAATGCGCATGCAGAGTCAACTGTGTGTATTAATGTGATTCTTTACCCTTCCCTTTTATACTGAGTAAAGGTACCTTTGATTAAGCATACAACTTGTGTGAAGTATCTCTGTCACTTAGAAGGACTAGTGACCAGCAAAGGTAATAACATTTACAGGTTATTGTGTGATGTATGCAGGATTGTGTCTCCTAATACTCAATAGGTCTCACACTCCTTATTCATATCAGTTGTGCTAAGGGAAGGTTTGAGCCACTTTCAGGGGTTGATAGGCAGGACGTAGACCCAAATCAAACAAACAGCAGCTCCTACGGGGGTAGTGCTACACTTGTAAACACAGAAGTCCGGTTTCTGTGTTTACAAGTGACAGCTCTGCACTCTCTGTGTATCCCCCCTGAACTCTGCACTCTGTATGTAATGCAATCCTGGTATTTAATTCCCCTTTAGGACCCTTCTACTGTTCGTGAAACTTGTCTGACCACACCCACTATTTAATGTGATTTATATAAACAAGTATTGCTATTTACTTGTCTTTCTAGTTTTCAGTAGTTATTTTCACAGGAATATGAAGAATGCTAAGCTTGCAAAAATGAAGCCAGGTCAGCTTATACTACCAGACGGTTACTCCTTTCAAGGTAAATAGAAGGCTTTTGTGAGAGTTCCTGTCCATCCACACCTGCAAATATGAGGACACCCACCTACACATTCCGTAGTGTTGTACAGTAACAGCAAACTAATCGCATCTACATGTATGAGTCACCATCAAGGTCAGAACAGTGGAAGTTAGGAGGCGGTATTGCTCACCACCACAGGTAAATATTAACTAGTTTGTAATACAGACAGAGAGTAAAGGAAATACCCTTATCAGACCTGCTGAATTAAAGTGAGACTTCCTATGTGCTATGGCCTACCTTTCTTATCAAATACAATATACTACAGAGGCTGTCTACAGGCAAGCTGGTTTCTCTGTATCTATTACTGTATACAATATGTCTATTATATCTGTACTCTGCACTCTCATACTCACTATAGCTTGTGCTATAAAAGTATTCTTCCATATTTTATGTGGAAAAGAGAACAGCCTGTAAACAGTGTCAGAGATTTTTTTATTTTTTGTTTTTTTATTGTAATTGCTAGTCAAGTAATTGCAAATTCACTTTTGTCAAGTGCAGGACTTTGTTATTACCCACTTCTTAACCTCTATGTGGCCTGAATATTGCATGCATTGCTTGATTCAGTCACACTTTATAAAAAAAATGCTTTTAGTTATTATTATTATTATACAGGATTTATATAGCGCCAACAGTTTGCGCAGCACTTAACAAAATAAAGGCAGACATTACAGTTACTTTACAATTTGATACAAGAGGAATCAGAGGGCCCTGCTCATTAGAGCTTATTAGGCTTGTGCAATTCGTTTCGTAACGAATTGAAATTCGTCCGAATTTAGCAACTTTCGGACATTCGGAAGCATTCGAATTTCCGAACAAAGCAATTACGAATAAGACCGAATCCGAAATAAATTATACCGCAAATAGCGAATGCCCGAATGTCTTCGGCATAATTCGTTATGAAAAAGTTACGAATGTACGAATCCATACGAAGCACAATAACACTCACTCTGCTCTGCTCTCTGCTTCTCCCACACCGTGCTGAACTCCCTCTCAAAATGGTGTACAGGGGCGGAGGTTATAGCCGCATGTAAAAAACGAAAGTAAAATACGAGATTTCGAATCCATTCGAAGCACAATAACACTCTGCTCTGCTCTCTGCTTCTCCCTCACCGTGCTGAACCCTCTCAAAATGGTGTACAGGGGCGGAGGCTATAGCCGCATGTAAAAAACGAAAGTAAAATACGAGATTTCGAATCGTTACAAATAACCGCTATGTATTTAGAAAAGTACAAATCCATTCGAAGCACATTAGGCATAATAGGCAGCGTCGTTGTGAGAGAGACACGGAAAATTACGAATCAACGAACCCAAAAAAGTTACGAAAGTAGGAGTTGTGTCCAGAATCAACGAAAAACAACGTACTCTACCGAAAGTACGAATTATAAAGCAACAAAAAATTCAACGAAAAATGTCGCTTGCAAAAATACGAATGAGTCCGAACACGAAAAATCCCGTCTAGCAAAATTACGAATGATTACGAATCAACAGGACCGGAAAGAAACGAACCGAAACGGAACAAATTTTTCCGTTGTGCACAAGTCTAGAGCTTATCCTTATGTCTGTAGGCAGTTTGCCTACGGTGTTAATGCTAGATAATCTAGCGTGGCTGCCCAGGCTGGGGAGAGGAAGAGTTAACTCTGTTATGTTCTACTGCTAAAATTTTGCGGGCTTTTGGGTCCAGCCTCCGGTTCTGTCATATATAAAAGGCAGAGGTTCGGATCTCAAGGGTCGGGTCAGCGACAAGAGGTCTTCGGAATTTGCCCAAGCTTGAACTTCTCCCACCGAGTATCTCTAGCTATGGCCTTCACCCACAAGGACTTTACATGCACAGGTACTCTGGGGCAGCCACTATTAGCGTTAGATAGCGAAGGGCATTATGCCATGTTATGTTTATCATGCCGTACGTTTAGTAAAAGTTATTACCTGCAATAAGCCTGGTCTGAAGTTATTCAAGGGGTGCACGTGGGGCACTAACACAAGGGTCTGCGGTTGCAACAGCCTGTGACATTACACAAAAGATTCTGTTTACATTTCAGCAACAAAAGGTTAACAAAAGGTTACCTGCAACCAGTCATTTGCATGGTACCTGGTACCTGGTAGAGTGACAGGTTCTCCGGTAGCGAGGAGGTTCGGTGGTATAGCTCCTTCCCTAGCTGTTTGTCTCTGTCGGTCCCTAGGAATGGACTAGCATCACAGAGAGTCACAGCCTGGTCACTTGGTATGGCACACATGAGATCCAGGTATGTGCTCAGAGGGACCCAATTCTACTACTGGGAGTAAGGTGGCAAACTACGCTGACTGGTGGAGTGGACATAGGACATTGGCAGGTCCCGGCAATGATGAGTATACGCTCGGTCAAGGTGTATAGTAGACTCGATGGTACAACACATGATCCTTCTGGTCGCCTGACGTAGTCCACAAGAACCCTCCGTGGGGTAGGATTCCTGAGTGACCCTTACACTTGGTAGCCTAACAAGTTAATGGGGAACACATGGAGAGGTCACCTGTCCATCACAAGATGTGGACCCTACCCTTACATGACTTTCACATCTCATACTCCTTAATAAGCCCCACGCTGCCAACGTTTTTTTTCACCAGGTTCCTAGTCAGCTTCTGCTGTGCCAATATTCCATAGTCAATTATGGAATCTCCTCTCTCTTATCCACCTCCTAACACCATAGTCAGCTTCTGTTCTTCTTTCTCTACAGACACCCAGTCAGTCCAGCTGAGGGAGGAAGACTTGATGCACTATGAATACTTTGGGATAGTGAGGAAGGTAAGTGACTGTATAAGTAGGTGCTGTTGTGGGAGGTGGGAATTTATGTCAGATCAAAGCTGCATTACAAGTATAGGTAAGGTGTAACCAACCCCCAGTATACTTACCTACCCTCCCAAAAACTCCATCCCCACTTACCCAACCGAATTAATGCACACTTCGAAGTGGGTTAAATGGCTGAAAAGCCTTTTATTAACAAAACATAACACTAAATAACCAATTTAACATTACATTATCAATTACTAAGAAATTAGTGCCTGTGGCACCATTTTCTAAGCCTATAATTATGCCCCCAGCCTTAAGACACTGCCTTGGGGACACTACCAATTATCCACAGGCACCATACAGTGAAACCACTACCTGGTCCCTATCATTGGACCACACTCAACCAGAGGACACCATACCAATCGATGGGTCCCTATTATTACAAAAGATTACAAAACATTTTTAACTCCTCAAAGGGGTCAAAAATGGACACACCAAAAACTTATCCTACTCCCACCAACAGCAAAATACCAGGGACTGTTACAGACCCACCCCTTCCTGAAGCCAAAACCCCTACGCCCCTCCCCATCACCCCATCTGCTCAGCCAATCATGTAAGTACAACCTCCCTACATCTAACGTTAAAATGTTAACTCTTTGCTTCCTGGTTCCCCTTCCAACCAGTCATGCAGGCCCTGCGCTCCATTCGTTCCTTATAGCTCCGGGCCTTTCTTTGAAGAATTGAGGCATAAAATAATATACCATCCAGTAGATGAATATACAGTACATATAGAATATAAAATACATTACAGGTTTATAACTTTTAGACCTTTTAGATCTGCATGCACTTTGTGGCCCTCAGCCAGTTTAAAAATGTGAGGCTGTGTGGTGCTCTAGACCAAGGGTCTCCAAACTTTTCAAACAAAGGGCCACTTTATTGTCCTTCATACTTTAGGAGGGCTGGATTGTGGCCAGCGGGAGCAGAAAATGTCCCGGTCCCAGCTCCAGTGAGATTAAATGTGGCCTCAGGGTTGGTGGTCAGTAGGAGGAGGAGTAGGGCCCCTATCAGTAGGAGGAATAGTATCCCATCATTGATATTAGTAGAAGAAATAGTGCCCCCTTGTTGGTGTCAGTGGAAGGAATAGTGCCTCATATCAGTTGGAGGAATAGTGCCCCAAGGACCGCATAAAGGCTAGCAATGGGCCACATCTGGCCCTCGGGCCGCAGTTTGGAGACCACTGCTCTAGACTGTTTTTCAGTGGATAGAGATTGCAAATGTTTGCAAAATTTTGCTGAATGCCTCATAAAATGTGTTGTGGACATTTTTACATGAATAAAACATTGCAAGTTACAGTTATCACTATAACTTACATTACCAAAAAGCCATGGCCTATGTTGGCTGCACAGAAATACGGTCCTGCCCAACCCTTTCTTATAGGCTGAACACACACAAATTGCCTGATGTGCCCTTCCGCCATTAAATGATTGTAGATAGTTTTAGACCATTGTATGGTATTTTAACATACAGGGACCTCCATCTCTAAATTTACACTGATGCATTTGAAAAAGAAGCCTATAATAGGAATTAGGAAGACTATGCTATGTTACCAGTACGATTTTAAATTCCTTACTCATTTTTCTAAATTAGTTTGTTGTCTATTTTTATACATTCCAGCATGTGATTGTTAGTTCTTTATTTACAGTAGTAATATATGCTGCTTAGTGCCTGGAAGAGCCAAGATGACACGGGTTAAATAACAGTGCCCTCTGTATTTCAGGGCTAAACTTGGACAGAGGTTCTTTGCATTCCCAACCAATGACATGGCATATTGAAGGTCTGAAAGTCTGAGGTATCAGATGTGCAATATATATGCGTATTGCACAGCCTTGTCAAAAGTCATAGAGACAGTTATTTTGGGATAAAGGGAAGACTGCCAGCATGAGTCACAGAAATTCCGGATGTCATAATAAGTTGTGTGTTAAGGTACTCTCCTCCATGTCATGGGTTTAGCATCCGTGTGTAGCTATAACCGGTTTATGTTTTACTGATACAACCCAGTCATATCCCATGTAAGCAGGTTTAATATAACCTCATTGCTGGAATCAGTCGCTCTTTTTGCATATATTCTACACTAATAATACTTTTTTTAATAGAACTCACACAGCACTACTAGCAGTTTTCAAAGTAAAAAGATATATCCAATATTTATAGCAGTTTACATAAGCACCTGTGTATTCCAATGCATTTGTTGAAAATTTACAAGCAACTCTTAGCACTGATGCTCCACAACACTTGAAAAGTGGGTAGGGGTCCCACCAGTAAACCTATCTGCATTGAATTTTTACATCTATTTTGTGTGTGTATGTCTGTGTTTGCATCTCTCTTATAAAATGAAGGCAGGTAATAGCATGGAAGCTTGCACTTGAAAATGATTAATGTATCTAGGTACTTTGCCAAACAATGTGTAAAATAGAAACTGCAAATGGGGTGAATAAATAAAAAATATATAACAAAGGTCCAGCATGTAGTTAAGATTTGCAACTTGGAATAAAACACACATGAACTGTCCAACATGCAGGCAAACACTTAAGCCCTGTACACACAATCGGATTTCCTATGGTTTTTAAACCGATGGATTTTTCCATCGGAAAACCGATGAAGCTGACTTCCATCAGTCTTGCCTACACACCATCAGTCCAAAAACCGACCGTTCCAAACGCGGTGACATAAAACACTCAGATGAGCCAAGAAAAATGAAGTTCAATGCTTCTGAGCATGCGTCGACTTGATTCTGAGCATGCGTGGGTTTTTTATCCGATGGAGTTCCCCACAGACGATAGTAATTTGCTATCGGGTTTTTAACCATCGGATAAATTAAAAACATGTTTTTAAACACCGATGGAAAAAAGACCAATGGGGCCCATACACGATCGGTTTGTCCATTTGGCATCTTTGGCAATCTTGATCGGGTTGAAATATTAAAATATATCTCACAAATTACATGTAGATGTACCATATAACACAGCCCTTCTCAACCAGGGTTACGTGGAACCCTAGGGTTCCTTCAGAGGTGGCTAGGGGTTCCTTGAGCTGTGGCTGATTTACCTCCTGTTTGATGGTGCCTACATAGTTCTGAGCCAATGCCACTTGGAGGAGCCAGTGGTATGACACCAATGGTCTTTATAGCTCTCTGTAAGGGGGCCATTCTTACAACCACTGTAAAAAAAGGGCATTCTTCTCACTGACCACCAAAGTAAGGGGCATCGTTCCCACTGACCCCCCCCCCCCCCCATTGAATGTGTTTTATCAGGGGTTCCCGAGTCATAAAAATTATTTTAAGAGTTCCCCTGAGGTAAAAATGTTTAGAAACATATTATGCTATATATCAGGTATTATAGTGTTCTCTATTAGGGGTTTTTTACACTGCCATGCTGCCGTTTGGCCATAGGATGCTAGACAAATTTTGTTTTTAGCTCCTTCTGTAGCCAAGGGAGCAGTGATTGATTGCTCTGGTCTGTTTAGGGTTTCACAGTCTGGGAGTTTGACTGCTTCCCTCTGCATCTTTTCTTTGGGATGTAAGTGGTAGAGGTAGCTATGGACTGAAACCGCTCTAATAGCATATCAGAGTATTGGCCATTCCCCTATGTCCCCAGAAGAATCCAAGTGTGTGAGCCTTGAGAAGAGTGTCCTATTACCATACAAGTGTTTGGAGTATCCCATGCACTAACCCTTCTCCTGCTTAATGTTCTTTAAAGCGGAGCTCCACCCTAAAGTGGAACTTCCGCTCATCGGAACCCTCCCCCCCTCCGGTGTCACATTTGGCACCATTCAGGGGGGAGGGGGTGCAGATACCTGTCTAAGACAGGTATTTGCACCCACTTCTGGGAGTCCTCTCTGCGGGTATTCTGCGGGTAGTACGTCACTTCCCGCAGATTACCCGTTGTGTTCTGGGAAACACTCGGCTCCCAGAACACAACGGGGACCAGTGAGAACGGCGCAGCGCGACTCGCGCATGCGCCGTAGGGAACCGGGCAGTGAAGCCGCAAGGCTTCACTTCCTGGTTCCCTCACCGAGGATGGCGGTGGGGGCAGCATAGTGATGAGCGATTGCTCGTCCTCTGCTGCCGACGTCGCTGGACTCCAGGACAGGTAAGTGTCCTAATATTAAAAGTCAGCAGCTGCAGTATTTGTAGCTGCTGGCTTTTAATATTTTTTTTTTCAGGGGAGCTCCGCTTTAAGCAATAAATATCAAAAATACATCCATAGACTGTGTTATTGTAACGCCGAGCGCTCCGGGTGTCCCATCCATCCCGGAGCGCCCGCGGCGTCTGTCCCCCTGCAGCGCTCCGGTCGGCTCCTCTGACCGTGAGCGCTGCTCTGATGCTGGCGGGGATGCGATCCATGCGGCAGCACCTGTCCGCCCGCGGATCGCATCCCATCCTGCTCACCGGCCTCCTTCCCCTGCTCCGTCCCGGCACGCGTGGTCCCGCTGCTCTCTAGGGCGTGCGAGCGCCGGCCTTCTTAAATTTAAAGGGCCAGTGCACCATTGATTGGTGCCTGGTCCAATTACTGTGTCACACTCAAAAACACTTAAAAACCCACTCCCCCTTCCTGTCCTTGCCGGATCTTGTTGCCTTAGTGCCCTGAGAAAGCGTTTTGTACTTGCCTTTCCAGTGTATCTGACCTTCTGCCGTTGCCCCTGACTACGTACCATTGCCGCCTGCCCTGACCTTCCACTACGTCTAACCTTGCCTCTGCCTAGTCCCAGTGTACCGTGCCTATCTCAGCTGCCAGAGAAGTCGAGCCGCTACTGGGGGACACGACCTGGTTGCTACCGCCGCAGCAAGTCCATCCCGCCTTGCGGCGGGCTCTGGTGAAAACCGGTAGCTGCTTAGAACCGGTCCTCCAGTGCGACCCGTGCCTTCGCCTCTCTGGCACAGAGGATCCACCTCCTGTGTCCTCACTAGCCACCAGTCTGGGCCCTGACAGTAGATCCGGCCATGGATCCCGCTGAGGTACCGCTGCCAAATCTCGCTGACCTCACTACCATGGTTGCCCAGCAGTCGCAACAGATCGCCCAACAAGGACAGCAGCTGTCGCAGTTGACCGCCATGGTCCAGCAGCTTCTGCCGCCGCAGCCTCCAGCATCTTCCCCTCTCCGAGCTGCCGCTACTACCTCGAGAATTCGCTTGTCTCTTCCGGAGAAATTTGACGGGGATTCTAGGATGTGCCGGGGATTCTTGTCCCAATGTTCCCTGCATCTTGAGATGATGTCTGACCAGTTTTCCACAGAACGGTCTAAAGTGGCATTCGTGGTCTCTCTGTTGTCTGGAAAGGCCTTGGCCTGGGCCACGCCACTCTGAGACCGCAACGACCCTGCTACAGCCACCGTTCAGTCCTTCTTTGCTGAGGTTCGCAGCGTTTTTGAGGAACCAGCCCGAGCCTCATCCGCTGAAACCGCCCTGCTTAACCTTGTCCAAGGAAACTCTTCTGTGGGCGAATATGCCATACAGTTCCGCACACTGGCCTCAGAGTTAGCCTGGAATAATGAGGCTCTCTGCGCGACCTTCAAGAAGGGTTTATCTGGCCACATCAAGGATTATCTGGCCGCACGAGAGATACCCTCTTCCTTGACGGAACTCATCCATTTAGCTACCCGCATCGATATGCGTTACGTCGAAAGACGCCAAGAGCTTCGCCAGGAGAAAGATCTCATTCGCACCAGGCGTTATCCGCGCCTGGCTCCTCTCTTTCTGAATCCAATGCATCCTGTTACCGTGCCTCCCGCCGAGGAGGCCATGCAAGTGGACCGGTCTCGCCTGACCCTACAAGAAAGGTCTCGCCGTAGGAACGAGAACTTATGCCTTTATTGTGCGATCTCTGAACACTTCCTAAAAGACTGCCCTATTCGTCCTCCGCGTCAGGGAAACGCCCGCACCTAGTGAACGTGGGAGAGGCGTTACTGGGTGTGAATTCTTCCTCTCCACGTCTGACTATTCCTGTGCGGATTTCTCCTTCTGCTGGCTCCCTCTTCCCTGCGGTGGCCTTCCTGGACTCTGGTTCTGCAGGAAACTTTATTGAAGCCTCTTTCATCAACAGGTTCAACATTCCTGTTACCCGTCTCATCAAACCCTTCTTCATTTCCTCTGTAAATGGAGAGAATTTGGATTGTACCGTGCGTTACCGCACCGAACCCCTGCTCATGTCCCTTGGTGTTCTTCACCATGAAAAGATTGAATTCTTTGTTTTGCCGAACTGTACTTCTGACATCCTTCTTGGCCTACCCTGGCTCCAGCGTCACACTCCTACCCTCGACTGGACCACTGGGGACATCAAATCCTGGGGTGACTCCTGTCACAAGCATTGCCTTAAGTCTGTACCGACCTGTCAAGTCCCCATCACTACTCCTTTGCCGGGCCTTCCAAAGGCCTATCAGGACTTTTCTGATGTCTTTTGCAAAAAACAGGCGGAGGTCTTACCACCACATAGACCCTACGACTGCCCCATTGACTTGCTCCCAGGTACTACACCACCCCGTGGCAGAATTTACCCTCTCTCCTCTCCTGAAACCAAGGCCATGACTGAATACATTCAGGAGAACCTCAAGAGAGGTTTTATTAGGAAATCATCTTCTCCAGCCGGAGCGGGCTTCTTCTTCATGGCCAAGAAGGATGGATCTCTACGCCCTTGCATAGACTATCGTGGTCTCAATAAAATCACTGTTAAAAACCGCTACCCTCTGCCTCTCATCTCGGAGCTCTTTGACCGTCTGCGCGAAGCAAAAGTTTTTTCTAAATTGGACCTCAGGGGCGCTTATAACCTCATCAGAATCCGTAAAGGAGATGAATGGAAAACCGCATTTAACACCAGAGACGGTCACTTTGAATATCTCGTCATGCCGTTCGGACTTTGCAATGCCCCTGCAGTCTTTCAAGATTTTGTCAACGAAATCTTCCGGGACCTACTGTATACCTGTGTGGTTGTCTATCTTGACAACATCCTAATCTTCTCTGCCAACCTTAAGGAACATCGGCTCCATGTCCGTCAAGTGCTCCAGCGCCTCTGCGTAAATCATCTTTACGCTAAATTTGAAAAATGCCTTTTTGAGCGCAGCAGTCTTCCTTTCCTAGGTTATCTGGTCTCTGGACAAGGTCTTCAAATGGACCCTGAAAAACTCTCCGCAGTCTTGGGTTGGCCACGCCCCTCTGGACTTCGTGCTATCCAACGCTTCCTTGGTTTCGCCAACTACTATCGTCAGTTCATACCCCACTTCTCCACCATCGTTGCTCCTATAGGGGCACTGACCAAAAAAGATGCGAATCCTAGGTCCTGGCCGCCTCAAGCGGAGGAAGCCTTTACTCGCCTTAAGACCGCCTTCTCCTCTGCACCTGTCCTGTCTCGGCCAGATCCTCTAAAGCCGTTCTTCCTTGAAGTCGACGCCTCCTCGGTAGGAGCCGGAGCTGTGCTTCTTCAAAAAAACGCTAAAGGGAAAAACGTCACTTGTGGTTTTTTCTCTAAAACTTTCTCCCCTCCGGAAAAAAACGATTCCATAGGTGACCGTGAACTGTTGGCCATCAAGTTGGCATTAGAAGAGTGGAGACATCTCCTGGAAGGATCCCTTCACCCTATCTCCATCTACACTGACCATAAAAATTTGTCCTACCTTCAGTCCGCTCAGCGCCTAAATCCTCGCCAGGCCAGGTGGTCATTGTTCTTTGCCCGCTTCAACTTCCAGATCCATTTTCGGCCCGCAGACAAAAATGTCAGGGCTGATGCTTTGTCCCGTTTCTCTGATACCTCTGAAACCGAGACTCCCCCTCAACACATCATACCCCCTGAGTGTCTGATTTCCTCTGCTCCCGCTTCTCTCGTGCCAATTCCTCCAGGAAAGACTTTCGTTCCTCCATGCCTTCGGCTTCAGATACTCAAGTGGGGCCATTCCTCCCATCTAGCCGGTCACGCTGGGATCAAAAAATCCATACAATTGATTGCCAGACACTATTGGTGGCCTACCCAGGAGGAAGATGTGACTGACTTTGTACGGGCCTGCACTATCTGTGCACGTGACAAGACTCCTCGCCAGAAGCCTGCAGGTCTTCTCCTTCCCCTACCTGTGCCTGAACAACCATGGTCCCACATTGCCATGGATTTCATCACGGACCTCCCTTTGTCTCGTAGTAACACTGTCATCTGGGTGGTCGTTGACCGCTTTTCTAAAATGGCTCATTTTGTCCCGCTCCCTGGTCTGCCTACTGCACCTCAGTTGGCGAAGCATTTTTTTCTTCAAATTTTCCGCCTCCATGGGCTGCCCTCACATATCGTCTCGGATAGAGGTGTTCAATTCATCTCAAAATTTTGGAGAGCTCTCTGTACTCAACTAAAAATTAAGTTGAATTTTTCTTCCGCTTATCACCCGCAGTCCAATGGACAGGTGGAGAGAGTTAACCAGGTCCTTGGCGACTACCTACGACATTTTGTCTCCGCCCGTCAAGATGATTGGGTCGACCTATTGCCCTGGGCAGAATTTTCATACAATTTCAAGAACTCTGAATCTTCCTCCAAGTCGCCTTTCTTTGTGGTCTACGGCCGTCACCCATTGCCCCCCCTCCCCATTCCCACGTCTTCTGGAGTTCCGGCCGTGGATGAATTAACTCAGGACTTTGCCTCTATCTGGAAAGAGACTCAAAAGTCTCTCTCAATGGCCTCTGCCCGCATGAAGAGACATGCAGATAAAAAAAGAAGAATCCCTCCTGTCTATGCCCCTGGTGACAAAGTGTGGCTCTCCTTCAAATATGTTCGGTTTCAGGTACCTAGCTACAAGCTGGGCCCTCGTTACCTCGGGCCATTTAAAATCAAAAACCAAATCAATTCTGTTTCTTACAAGCTCCACCTTCCTCCTTCTCTTCGTATTCCCAACTCTTTTCATGTGTCTCTTCTTAAACCCCTCATTCTTAACCAATTTTCCCCTAAGGTCACTGCTCCTGCTCCTGTCTCTGGTTCTTCTGATGTCTTCTCGGTGAAAGAGATCCTCGCCTCCAAGGTCATCCGAGGTAAAAAATGTTTTTTAGTGGATTGGGAGAACTGTGGTCCTGAGGAAAGGTCCTGGGAACCTGAGGCCAACATTTTAGATAAAAAGCTCATCCGAAGATTCTTGGGTTCCAAGAAGAGGGGGAGACCTAAGGGGGGGGTACTGTAACGCCGAGCGTTCCGGGTGTCCCATCCATCCCGGAGCGCCCGCGGCGTCTGTCCCCCTGCAGCGCTCCGGTCGGCTCCTCTGACCGTGAGCGCTGCTCTGATGCTGGCGGGGATGCGATCCATGCGGCGGCACCTGTCCGCCCGCGGATCGCATCCCATCCTGCTCACCGGCCTCCTTCCCCTGCTCCGTCCCGGCACGCGCGGTCCCGCTGCTCTCTAGGGCGCGCGCGCGCCGGCCTTCTTAAATTTAAAGGGCCAGTGCACCATTGATTGGTGCCTGGTCCAATTACTGTGTCACACTCAAAAACACTTAAAAACCCACTCCCCCTTCCTGTCCTTGCCGGATCTTGTTGCTTTAGTGCCCTGAGAAAGCGTTTTGTACTTGCCTTTCCAGTGTATCTGACCTTCTGCCGTTGCCCCTGACTACGTACCATTGCCGCCTGCCCTGACCTTCAGCTACGTCTGACCTTGCCTCTGCCTAGTCCCAGTGTACCGTGCCTATCTCAGCTGCCAGAGAAGTCGAGCCGCTACTGGGGGACACGACCTGGTTGCTACCGCCGCAGCAAGTCCATCACGCCTTGCGGCGGGCTCTGGTGAAAACCGGTAGCTGCTTAGAACCGGTCCTCCAGTGCGACCCGTGCCTTCGCCTCTCTGGCACAGAGGATCCACCTCCTGTGTCCTCACTAGCCGCCACTCCGGGCCCTGACAGTTATTAGAGCTGGTGTGTGTGGACTGGTGCTTGTGGGGATGTGCAGCCTCTGTACTGGTAAGGAAGAACCAGCTATTACCAGAGGACCCTACAGGGGTACTGTTACGCTTCTATATCCTGCATTTTTGATGCTTTTTCTGAAAGCGCATCAAAGATGCAGCATTCAGGACTTTTGGTGTGGTTTCACAAAATGCACCAAAAACGCTGGTCATAATATGTTGTAGAAGTCTATGGTAAAGCATTGGTAAACCTGTACAAAAGCTGTGGGTACATTGCACTGCGGTCAATGTAAAAGCACCCTTATATGTAAGGCCATTTTTTGCCCATGATGTCTTGTGCATGTAAGCAGCTTCTTTTCTTTACCTGACTTGCTTGCATTATGCCAGATGTTTTAACTATGCAACATATGCCTGATAAGTTCACTTTGTAGCCACCCAGTTTTTCAGGTCTGGCATCCTATGCACACTTAAAATGTACTGCTGCTACCAAAGCACCTGCTCCAACATTTCAATGCCTGCTTCTGCCCCTATAGAACATCGCTGCATCACACCTTTCCTCTGCTGCTTGTCCACTCTTACATTGCTAAGCTAGTTGCCCTGGGACATTGCTCACCACTGCAGGAAGAATCTGGGGGTAGATTATGGCTATAAGACACCTGAATGGGTTATATGTGTAGCGCCCCCCCAATATTTGGGGGCGCTATGTGGAAATTTAAGGGCAATCTGAGCCGATAATTGGGCTCAGACCAATTCTGATTCAATTGTTGTTCTGCTCTGGGTGTTCTCCGTTGCCTCCAGGTGGCACTGTCACTGCCAGCATAGGTTAAACTACGGGGGGTATCACAGCACCTTGGGCGTCCTCTCTCGGCAGCCGTGCAGTGGGCATGGTCTACCCACTGTGCATGCTGAGAGAGGGTACAAAAGGGGCAGACGCCATTAGGCGTGAGGCGATTCCAGGGGGACCCCAAGGCGTTCAGGGGGGACCTCTGGTCCAGTGAGTGTGCCTCGTGGCCCACATGGCATGAGGTGCGCAAGTGTGTTTAGGCCTCGGGCACCTTCAGCCCGTGGTCCTGTTGCTGCATTGTAAGCCCACTACGCTGACTAGGGCCTACGCTTCAGAGAAGGATCCCAGGCTGCCCGCTTGAAGGGGGCCCATCTTTAGGAAAGGAGTCCAGGGGAGGATCAGTCCCGGCGGAGATTATCGACGGTGCTGCTATCTCGGGGAGGGGCCTGGAGACTTACCTAGAGGGGATTCATCGTCTCTGATGTCCGTGCTCTATCCCGGATGCTAGGACCGCTCTCATAGGGACTATCCGGGAGAGCAGTACCCACTCAGGCTTGAGTGGCGACGAGTGTAGATACTGAAATTAAGTGTTGCGTGCCTGAACCTTCCCCTACTTCTTTGAACTTCTGCTCTTCCTCTGTTTGAGTTCACTCAAAAAGAATAAAGCCTTGCTGATTAGGTTTTACTGAAGTGTGGACATTGGCCTTATTCCTGGAGATTATTGTTTGCCTAGACAACGGAGCTAAAGGATCCACTCTGGGGAGGTAATTCGCTGCAGACCCAAGAAAAGGAAAAACCAGTCCAGTCCCTTAAACCAAGGGAGCAGGACACGGTGCTACATATGCATAGATAAGCATGCACCAGCACTACATGTATACATACGCGGAAGGGTATAAAGACCATTATACATGAGAAGAAATTGTTGCGCAAAATAAACAACATATGTGGAACATAAATTGTTGTATTAAGAACAACACATCTGTGCTGAAAGAGATACATTTCAAAAAGTTTTATCTGAATTTTTGTTCTGATAAAACTGAGATAATAATAATCTGACCCAAAAATGTTCCGTTGCAAATAATGTAAAATGATCCAGAATGGACCTGGTGTTGGAGGTATGTATTGGGTGTGGATCGTGGTAAGGAGTGTTCAGGCACCTTATTGAATTAGAAAAAAAAAAAATGATCATCCGAAAAATGTGAATAAAATCACAGAAATAATAATATAGAAATAATATATTTTCATGCACTTTTAAAATAAATGTGTCAAATTTACTTATGACGTATGATTGGCTGGATGCATTATTCAAGATGGGTATTAATTATTAGTATTATCCTATCAAATGGCAACATAATACATACATTAAATGAAAAAGAATTTGGATTACATGAATACAAAATGTGACAGAAGAAGAGGGTTTACAATCCACGAGGTGCAAAAACACTTATAGCAATCGCTTAGGGAGATGACAGTGGCTTGAAGGATGGGAAGTGGTTATTTGCATAGGTGTACGCAGCCATTGGCATTAGGGTGTGCACCCCAAAGCTCAAACACACTCTACCGATCACTCACAATGTTCATTCAGAAAGGGGAGGGGCTGGTATATGGAATATTTACTGACCCCTTCCCCCACTCATCCTAAAACATCCACAGCAACAACGGGTGGGAGAGGAGGGAAGCCGGCAGTGCTGTGGGGGGGAAGGAGGGGGAGCCAGGTCAGTAGGGGGGATCTGTTCTGCACAGGGTGATTAGGGGGTGCCTGGGCACACCTGGCACACCCTGTGCGCACGCCTATGGTTATTTGATAAGGAATGGGCAAGGCAGAGAAAGAAAAAGGAATGGAGTTTTGAAGAACTGGGATTTGAGGGACAGTTAAAATGTGTAAACGCTGCAACAAATGTCTACTAGATGTATTAAATGAGCACAAATAGAGTAAATAAATAACCCTGAATGCAATCATTTACTCGAGGAACAATAAGTCTGTCCTGCAGAGTTTACACTTTTACACCTGTCATTCATCAGCTGGGTGTGCCAGCTATAAAATCAGTATTGAGCCTTTAATTCCTGTGGCCACAAATGCTACATGGTGTTACTTGAGGTTTCACCTGACACATAATGCCTGGGGGAGATGATTTCTCAACATAAAGCCAAGAGTGTCTAAATAAACTGTTAAATGGCGCATACACACAACCGTTTTTCACGACGTTAAAAATTCAATTTTTTAAATTGGGCATTAAAAACGATCGTGTGTAGGCTCCAGAGCATTTTTAACGACGTGAAAAATGGCCTAAAAAAAATGAGAACCTGCTCCATTTTTTCAAGCCGTTTTTCACGTCGTTTTTTTTAACGACGTGAAAAACGGTAGTGTGTATGCTTTTACGAGGGGAAAAAAAACTCACATGCTCAGAATCAAGTATGAGACGGGAGCGCTCGTTCTGGTAAAACTAGCGTTCGCAATGGAGATAGCACATTCGTCACGCTGTAACGGACTGAAAAGCACGAGGCTGAAAAGCGCGAATCGTCGCTCAACAAACTTTACTAACATGAAGGGTGGCGCCATTCGAACGGAACTTCCCCTTTATAGTGCCGTCGTACGTGTTGTACGTCACCGCGCTTTGCTCGAGCGTTTTTTTTTAATGAACGTGTGTATGCAAGAAAGGCTTGAGAGGAAACAAGAAAAATCACGTCGAGAAAAACGTTGTTTTTGAAAATGACATTAAAAACGATCGTGTGTACGCGGCATTAGGCTCGGTTCACACTTTCGCTGCATCCGTCGCACAGCAGGGGTCCAGTGCGTGCTGGTTCACCCACTGTGGAGATAGGCGAACCGGCTCCATAGAGAGTGAGTCACATTCTCCTGCTATGTGAATTGGATGCAGAGAAACGTGCATTCAATTTGCATAGGTGTGAACCGAGCCTTAAAGTAGACCTAAAACTGAAAGGTTAACCTTATAGTCAAAGTTTTGTTAACAGTTTAATTGGGATAATCATATAACTAAAAAGAGTGGAAAAAATTTCAGTCCTCGCTACAGTTAGTTTTGCTTGACCAAAGGCTAATACTTTGGTCGGTTGGAATCTCAACCATGGCACTACATGTCTGGGGCTTGCCTGTTCTCCCTGTGCCTGCGTCGGATTCCTCAGGTTTCCTTCCACACTCCAAAGACATGCTGGTAGGTTAATTGGTTCCTGTCTAAATTGGTCCTAATATGTGTATGTATGCATGTGAGTTAGAGACCTTAGATTGTAAGCTCCTTAAGGGCAGGGGCTGATGTGAATGTAAAATATATATTTAAAGTGCTGTGTAAATTGACGGCGCTATACAAGTGTAGCGGCCTCACCCCATCTCCTTTGTCTAGGGGTATGTCACACGACAGGGTGAGATGCGCTATGGTCCATGTCCTCCCCATAGCTGTGGGTGAGGTGAAGGCCAATATCAGATATTTCCTCGGGCCTATGTGCTTTTGTCTGGAATACAGTCCTGCTGTGTCAACACTTCCCTCTGCTCCCATTAACCAGAGTTCCACACACTGATCACAGTCCAACTCTTGTTTTATTGTACATCTCACAATAAACAGTGCTTCAGTAGCCATCTGGTTGCGACTTGATAACATTTTGATACGGGGATGAGCTAGGGTGACCACATGTCCCGGATTGCCCGGGACAGTCCCGCATTTTTCAGGTCTGTCCCGGTCACATTCATTCCAGGACAATACAGTGTCCCAGAATGAAACTGACACAGCCACCTCCCCGGGCCATTCTGATGCCCCCAAAAAAGGCCGCCACATCACCGCTTTACTCACTGACAGTACTTGCCGGGAATGCCTGGGGGAGCACAATCCAGCCCCCTGCTTGTGATTGGAGAAATCATAAACCCTGCCTCTTGTGTCCAATCACTGTGCTGTGATTCGTTACAGCACAAGCTGATTTTTTGGAAGGGGGGTGTCCCTGAATGGTAGTTTGGAAATGTGGTCACCCTAGGATGAGCAGGTCGAGGCACTATCCTGGTTATTAACTAAACCACTGCGATCTCGCCAGCGGTTACTATAGCATTTAGCTAGAAAGGACTTAGAATTTGAGAGTCTCTACCAGCGACTCAAGAGAACGTAGATAGGAGTACCTTCACTGCGTTGCGGCCCCTATCAGGGGAAGATGTCCCCCCAAGGGAGTTACCAGAGGCCCATCCGTCACTGGGTTGATGCTGCTCCAGACTCTCCGAATGGGTAACCTCCCCGGCCTCCTCACCTCAGACATGGGCCCCATCCACATCAGGGACCCTCGGACGTCTCCACCCTCGCGGGATCCAGTCGAAGTCACTGGACCCCAGGCCTCCTAGTTTAGTACCTCACCCCAGGCTGAAGGTGCCTGGGATGGACTCCAACTCCATTCCGGTCAGGCCTAGGGCGCCTGGGCCGGAATCCAGAACCGCCCGCACCCAGGCCTAAGGTGCCTGGGCGAGTGAAGAAGATCCTCCTGAAGACCTTGTGGTTAGGGCGTCTCCCCCTTTTATCTCCTCCCATCGACACCACGGCAGGTTCCCCGCCCTCGCCGTACCATCTCCGGAAAGGGACAAAAAGGGTAGCACTGTAATGGCAAATCTACCTTGAGCCTCCAGGTACCCCGCCACCCAGAGGCCAAGGAGATTATTACACCATCCAATCCTCCACGAACACAAGTGGTCCACTATTACACACCTGGGTGTCCCACCTAAATTTAGAGACCCCGCTACACAAGTATCTATAATAAATACATTTAAATAATAATACCCCCCTTAGTAGACATAGCTTAACCAAATGTCTGGGCATTTTGATGATGTGAGCAGCAGTAGAAGAAGACTGGAACAACATTTTTATTGGATAATTATGAATTTTGGCCCCTCTTTTTAATTTTTTTTTTAATGGCAGTATTTAATATTTCCATTGGCGGATACCCATGCAGCATCATCCTGAGTGAAATGCCTGCCTCAGGATTGGCACTCCTCCCAGCAAATAGAAGGGTCTTGGTCTGGTTGGTTGGCAATCTTGGCTGTGACAGGTAAAAACTGGTTCCCGTTACGTTTCTCACACCAAGTCAATATTCCGCTTGTACTACAAAAGGAAACCTTTCTGAGAGCTGTTCACACAATCTTTGTGCTATGATTTCACTTGAAAGACTAATCTCCTTGCTGTACATTAGATGTACATCACTTGAAAGGAAAAATCTCCACCCGCCCCCCAGAGCTCCCCACCTGAAGAATTTGCTAGCTCATCTAATCCTTCAGGCATACATCAAATGAAAGGCACAGAGCTCCCTTCTCACTGCTGAAAATGGCTCCTTAATGGGAGACCTTTTTCTTATCTGTTTTCATCCATTTAATGGACTTATTACCATTAGACCTTTTTAAAAACAGCTTGTCAGTTTTTGTCTGTTTTTTTTTCCACATGTTATCCACATTTTATCGACATTTATGCAGCTCTCACTAGCATTTCTTGGTTTAACCACTTCAGCCCCAGAAGAATTGGCTGCTTAATGACCAGAGCCTTTTTTTTTGCGATTCGGCTCTGCCTTGCTTTAACTGACAATTGCGCGGTCGTGCGACTTTGTAACCAAACAAAATTGACGTCCTTTTTTCCCCGCAAATAGAGCTTTCTTTTGGTGGTATTGGATCATCTCTGCGGTTTTTATTTTTTGCGCTATAAACAAAAAAATAACGTAAATTTTGAAAAAAACACAATATTTTATACCTTTTGCTGTAATAAATAGCCCCAATTGTTTTTTAAAAAAAGCAAATTTTTTCCTCAGTTAAGGTGATATGTATTCTTCTGCATATTTTTGGTAATAAAAATCGCTAAAGGGTATATTGATTGGTTTGCGCAGAAGTTATAGCGTCTACAAAATAGGGGATAGATTCATGGCATTTTTATTATTACTATTTTTTTTACTAGTAATGGTGGCGATCTGCGATTTTTATTGGGACTGCGACATTATGGTGGACATATCGGACACTTTTGACACATTTTTGGGACCATTGGCATTTATACAGCAATTAGTGCTATAAAAATGCACTGATTACTGTAAAAATGTGACTGGCATGGAAGAGGTTAACACTAGGGGGTGATCAAGAGGTTAACTGTGTTCCCTAATGTGTGTTCTAACTGAAGGGGGATGGGACTCACTATAGGAGATGACAGATCGTGATTCCCAGCTTGTAGGAACTCACGATCTGCATCTCCTCTCCTCTCATAATAGGGATGTGTGTGTTTACACACACACGTTCTTGTTCTTCCTCTCGTGCCCACGATCGCTCGTGGCCGGCAGTCATCGTGACCGCCGGTCAGGAGCATCGGCACCCCCGCTGCGCAGCAGGCGTGCGCCCGCTATCCCGCTTAAAGGTCGTGCCAACCTGCCGCTGGCTTGTTGGCAAGCGGTTAAAAATATTTTCTGTTTTTGCTATAAAAATTGCTTCATTTAGTCTCATTTACTTATTATTTATTTACCTATTTAGGTTTTCAAGTTTTCTTTTCTTGGTGTGTTAGGGACATTCCAAGTTTTGCAGAAAAATGTACACCTTGCAAAGCGTTTATTAAAGTGTATCTAAAGCCAAAACTTCTTTTTTGTTTTGGATAATGGTAAAACCCATGTAATTTTTCTTTATTTTGCTGTCTGTGACCCACTGGGAATATTTCCCCTCCCTTATTGTCCTGTATACACAATAGTAAACAATAGGAAATCTCTCCAATGTGAGAGAAAACCTCTCGGAGAGAGATTATCATTTCCTTATTTTATTGTTTTGGTTACTAAAATGCAACATTTTGGATTTTTCCCCTCACATTCAGTCCCGGTGACAGTGGTTACCAGGGAAAAAGGGGTGAATCTTCCCAGTGGGGACACAGACCGCAATAAAAACTTAATAGATCAGTTATAATGGTGGGGACAAAGAGCACAATGGCTGCATGTGACAGATACGAGCACAGTATGTGATGGACAGCAAATCCTTAGACCATGGTGGAAACATGTTGGAAAATTCCTTTGCAAACAGGCACCGATTGTTTCCTTTTTTTTGGGGAACAATGTGTACACAGCATATTTGCCGCATCCACCCAATGGCTGAGTCAAGGAGAAAACAGTGGAGGATCCTGGCGTTTCTCCAGTGCCAGAGAGGATAGGTGTGTCACTGACCAGAGTTCTTGGTGACACATCTTCCTGTCTATGGGTGGCTCTGATAGACAAGTGCCATTCATTCTTTTGTATATGAGGAAATGTATGTCATCACCCAAGGCTTTTTATAGCTACTATTGCTGATTTTATTTTATCAAGGCTTTTGATGCCAGAAGCACCTCTTTTGGTCTGATGATACATGCACAAACAAAGGAGGGCAATCAGCATGCTGGTACAATCCAGCCATCCTCTGGCAGCTTTAGGAGACGGCTGAGCTTATTTATGTAGGTGGGGAGGGGAGGAAGTTAGGTCTATGTTGCCTGAAAACATTCTTCTATGTAGCACCATTATGAATAAAAAAAAAAAAAAATCTATTATCTTGATGTTATTATCGGACATAGAGAAGAACATTTGTTGGCCAATTAGGTTGGGTGACTCACATGCAAAAAGTTCTTAAAATAAGATCTTGCTTTGAATGTTTATTGAAGAATGCTCGTTGAACAGTTTTGATTATTCACGCGATCTTTGTCAAATCTTCCCAGAAATCATCCCAAGTTTGTCTTTGCCTTTCTCGGTTATATCTAAACATTGCCTCCTCTTTCTATTTCTTGTCTCATTGAAACTTACTTCAACGTTTGAATGACAAGTGTCAATACTGGTCCAGATTCCACATAGAAACAACATGAGTTTGACAAATACTTGGGATGAGTTATTATAAGCATGTAGTCAGTGTGACATTTCACAGATAATAAGTCAGCTGGTGACATCACAGATCTGAGATACATATGACCATGTTACAAGCAGATATGTAGGGAGAGCGCCATATATCACAAGCTAATGTGGAATGCCGTGATGGGACTGCTGGAAAGTTCGAAGTCACATTCTCTGACAGTAAAAGCCAATTAGGTCCAGTACTAATAAACTCATTTCTGGAGTAATGATTAATGCATCTGTCATGTAAACCACTGTAATATGGAAGGAATTCTAAGAAAATCCTATGGGAAGACAGATCTATGGGAAATGCTTCCAAACTGGATGAATTCCAGAGAGAATTAAGCAGTAAATAAGGGAGGATGTGGCAAAACAAAAATAGTTAATTTTATTATTTTTACAGCTAGGCCTAGGGATGAGCTTCGTGTTCGAGTCGAACATACGTTCGACTCGAACATCGGCTGTTCGATCGTTCGACGAAGATCGAACGATTTGGGCCGTTCGCGCCAAATTCGAGTGACGCGAACGGCCCACAATGCACTACGCCATCGCAGTGTCATCCAGGTGCTGTGATTGGCCAAGCATGCACTGTGACCCCGCATGCTTGGCCAATCACAGCGCCGGCAGCGAGGAGAGCAATGATTGGCCACAGGCAGGATGCCTGTGGCCAATTATTGCTGAGGGTGTTTAGTACACGCCCCACACTATAAAAGGCCGCCAGCACGGCGGCCTAGTGTAGTGTGTTCCGGAGCAGGGAAAGACAAGCATAGGCAGGGACAGTGACATTTATTTCTTTCTTGCTTAACCTGGATTCCTTTAGTTTAGGGAAAGAGAAGGATAGGTAGGGAGAGTGTCAGTGTGTTTTACTGTGCGAGTCCTTGTTTCTAGGGACAAAGAAGGAAAGTGAGGGGAATTCTCCTTGTGCTATAGTGTGCTTTAAAAAAAAATAATTTCTAGGGACAGAAAACTCTAGGTAGGGAGAGTGTCAGTTTCTTTCACTGTGCGAGTCCTTGTTTCTAGGGACAAAGAAGGAAAGTGAGGGGAATTCTCCTTGTGCTATAGTGTGCTTTAAAAAAAAAAAATTTCTAGGGACAGAAAACTCTAGGTAGGGAGAGTGTCAGTTTCTTTCACTGTGCAAGTCCTTGTTTCTAGGGACAAAGAAGGAAAGTGAGGGGAATTCTCCTTGTGCTATAGTGTGCTTTAAAAAAACATTTTTTCTAGGGACAGAAAACTCTAGGTAGGGAGAGTGTCAGTTTCTTTCACTGTGCGAGTCCTTGTTTCTAGGGACAAAGAAGGAAAGTGAGGGGAATTCTCCTTGTACTATAGTGTGCTTTAAAAAAAAAAAAATTCTAGGGACAGAAAACTCTAGGTAGGGAGAGTGTCAGTTTCTTTCACTGTGCGAGTCCTTGTTTCTAGGGACAAAGAAGGAAAGTGAGGGGAATTCTCCTTGTGCTATAGTGTGCTTTAAAAAAAAATAATTTCTAGGGACAGAAAACTCTAGGTAGGGAGAGTGTCAGTTTCTTTCACTGTGCGAGTCCTTGTTTCTAGGGACAAAGAAGGAAAGTGAGGGGAATTCTCCTTGTGCTATAGTGTGCTTTAAAAAAACATTTTTTCTAGGGACAGAAAACTCTAGGTAGGGAGAGTGTCAGTTTCTTTCACTGTGCGAGTCCTTGTTTCTAGGGACAAAGAAGGAAAGTGAGGGGAATTCTCCTTGTGCTATAGTGTGCTTTAAAAAAAAAAAATTCTAGGGACAGAAAACTCTAGGTAGGGAGAGTGTCAGTTTCTTTCACTGTGCGAGTCCTTGTTTCTAGGGACAAAGAAGGAAAGTGAGGGGAATTCTCCTTGTGCTATAGTGTGCTTTAAAAAAACATTTTTTCTAGGGACAGAAAACTCTAGGTAGGGAGAGTGTCAGTTTCTTTCACTGTGCGAGTCCTTGTTTCTAGGGACAAAGAAGGAAAGTGAGGGGAATTCTCCTTGTGCTATAGTGTGCTTTAAAAAAACATTTTTTCTAGGGACAGAAAACTCTAGGTAGGGAGAGTGTCAGTTTCTTTCACTGTGCGAGTCCTTGTTTCTAGGGACAAAGAAGGAAAGTGAGGGGAATTCTCCTTGTGCTATAGTGTGCTTTAAAAAAACATTTTTTCTAGGGACAGAAAACTCTAGGTAGGGAAAGTGTCAGTTTCTTTCACTGTGCGAGTCCTTGTTTCTAGGGACAAAGAAGGAAAGTGAGGGGAATTCTCCTTGTGCTATAGTGTGCTTTAAAAAAAAAACATTTCTAGGGACAGAAAACTCTAGGTAGGGAGAGTGTCAGTTTCTTTCACTGTGCGAGTCCTTGTTTCTAGGGACAAAGAAGGAAAGTGAGGGGAATTCTCCTTGTGCTATAGTGTGCTTTAAAAAAACATTTTTTCTAGGGACAGAAAACTCTAGGTAGGGAGAGTGTCAGTTTCTTTCACTGTGCGAGTCCTTGTTTCTAGGGACAAAGAAGGAAAGTGAGGGGAATTCTCCTTGTGCTATAGTGTGCTTTAAAAAAAAAAAATTTCTAGGGACAGAAAACTCTAGGTAGGGAGAGTGTCAGTTTCTTTCACTGTGCGAGTCCTTGTTTCTAGGGACAAAGAAGGAAAGTGAGGGGAATTCTCCTTGTGCTATAGTGTGCTTTAAAAAAAACATTTTTTCTAGGGACAGAAAACTGTAGGTAGGGAGAGTGTCAGTTTCTTTCACTGTGCGAGTCCTTGTTTCTAGGGACAAAGAAGGAAAGTGAGGGGAATTCTCCTTGTGCTATAGTGTGCTTTAAAAAAACATTTTTTCTAGGGACAGAAAACTCTAGGTAGGGAGAGTGTCAGTTTCTTTCACTGTGCGAGTCCTTGTTTCTAGGGACAAAGAAGGAAAGTGAGGGGAATTCTCCTTGTGCTATAGTGTGCTTTAAAAAAACATTTTTTCTAGGGACAGAAAACTCTAGGTAGGGAGAGTGTCAGTTTCTTTCACTGTGCGAGTCCTTGTTTCTAGGGACAAAGAAGGAAAGTGAGGGGAATTCTCCTTGTGCTATAGTGTGCTAAAGCATTCCTCATCAACCATCTTTGAAATCCTTGTTTTTTGGACAGTCAGGGAAATTGTCGTTGTGCTATTCTGTGCAAAAGCAATCATCCTCAACCATATTTAGAAATCCTTAAGTAAAGGGACAGAGAAGGACACCTGAAGGTAGCCCTTATTGCTTTTTTCCCATCTCCCTGCAGGCCATCTATTAGAATGTCTGGAAGGCAAACAAGGAGAGGCAGACAGTCAGGAGGCAATAAAAGAGGGCAAGCAGGCTCTGTGTCTGGGGGCAACAGTGCTGGTCGTGGACGCGGTGCATTGTCATCAGCACATGGCCATGGGACACGCTTGTCCTTCTTTTCGGCAGCTGGACATGTTGAGCCACATCATGCCGAAGACTTGGTAGAGTGGATGACCAAGCCCTCCTCCTCCTCCTCATCCTCTCTCACCCAGGCTCAGGGTACTGGCAAAGCAGCTGCCAAAGCGTCCTCTTCCCTGGTATCAATGTCAGACTCATCATCAGTCACTCCTTCCCTAGACCCACCATGTCCTCCTCCTGAGGAGTCCCCCGAACTGTTTGAGCACAGTGTTGGGTACATGCTCCAGGAGGATGCCCAGCGTTTCGAAGGGTCTGATGATGAAACCCAGCTACAGGAAGGCAGTAGCGTGAGAGCAGACAGAGGGGATGCTCAAGAAGGACACCAATCTGGCAGTCATGTTCCAGCAGCTGCAGCATACTGCCAGATTGGCTCCAGTGATGAGGAGGGAGGGGATGATGAGGTCACTGACTCCACGTGGGTGCCTAATAGGAGAGAGGAGGAGGAGGAGGATGAGGAGGAGGCACATCTCCAACGAGGCAGGATGCCCTTTGGTGGCCAGCGTAAGGGCAGTACACCGACGGAATCACACCGCAGAGCTCCGCCTGTGCAGGGCGCTGCCTCTGCCCGTCATTCAAAAAGTTCCTTGGTGTGGGCCTTTTTTGAGGCTAGTGCATCAGATCGCACAGCTGCTGTTTGCAACATATGTCTCAAGCGTAAACATCAGCCGCTTGGGTACCACATGCCTGACCAGACATATGTTGACCTGCCATGCAGCTCGTTGGCAAGCCTACCTCAAAGACCCACACCAAAGAACAAAGCGGACCTCTCCTTGCACCGCATCAGCTGGGATCTCCAACCCCACTATAACTTCAGTCCTCTCTGAAACATGCACTGAGAGGAATGAAGGTGTAGAATTAGGTGTGTCACAGCCAAGTACTTGCGGCCACTCTGCTAGCAGTACACCGACGTCCGATTCTAGCAGGCAAATTTCCCTGCCCCAGCTGCTGGACCGTCGAAAGAAGTTCACTCCCAGCCATCCACATGCCCAGCGGTTGAATGCTAGCTTGGCTAAATTGCTAGCGCTTCAACTGCTGCCTTTTCAGTTGGTAGACTCGGCCCCCTTCCGTGAGTTTGTGCAATGTGCGGTTCCTCAGTGGCAGGTTCCCAAACGCCACTTTTTCTCACAGAAGGCTATTCCGGCTCTCTACCGGCCTGTGGAAGGCAATGTCTTGGCCTCGCTGGACAGGGCGGTCAGCGGTAAGGTGCATATTACCGCTGACTCATGGTCCAGCAGGCATGGACAGGGACGTTACCTTTCTTTCACGGCCCATTGGGTCACTCTTTTGGCAGCTGGGAAGGATGCAGGACAAGGTGCAGTAGTGTTGGAGGTTGTTCCACCGCCACGCCTCCAAAATGCTACTACTGGTTGTGACACACCTCTCTCCTCCACCCCCTCCTCTTCTTCTTCCTCCATGGCCTCTTCCTGTGGTTTGTCCTCGGAACCAGCGGTGCTCCGTAGGCGTTCAAGGGGCTACGCAAGTACGCAGGCAAAAAGATGCCATGCCGTGCTTGCGCTGGTGTGTTTGGGGGACAGAAGCCACACTGGGGCAGAGGTCCTGTCTGCTCTGCAGGGCCAGGCCGAGAGGTGGTTGACGCCACGCCAGCTTAAGCCAGGAATGGTGGTTTGCGACAATGGCACCAACCTCCTCTCCGCCCTCCGACAGGGACAACTGACCCATGTGCCCTGTGTGGCTCATGTCCTTAACCTGGTGGTGCAGCGGTTCTTGGGCAGGTACCCGGGCTTACAGGATGTCCTGAGGCAGGCCAGGAAAGTCTGTGTGCATTTCCGCAGATCTTATAATGCCAGTGCTCGCCTGGCTGAGCTGCAAAAGGAGTTGAACCTGCCCAAGAACCGCCTTATATGTGACATGCCCACCAGGTGGAACTCAACGTTGGCCATGCTGCAGCGGCTGCACACGCAGCAGAGGGCCATCAATGAGTACCTGTGCGACTACGGCACCAGGACAGGGTCATGGGAGCTTGGTTTTTTTTCTCCACGCCAGTGGGGCATGATCAGGGATGCATGCACTGTCCTGGCACCATTTGAGGAGGCCACGAGGATGGTGAGCAGTGACAGTGCATGCATCAGTGACACTGTACCTCTTGTCCACCTGTTGGAGCACACGCTGCGTGGAATAATGGACAGGGCACTTGAGGCAGAACAGAGGCAGGAAGAGGAGGACTTCCTTGCCTCTCAAGGCCCCCTTTACCCAGACAGTGTTCCTTCTGTCCCACCCATCGCACAGGAAGAGGAGGAGGAGGAGGAGGAGGAGGAGGAGGAGGATTGTATCAGCATGGAGGTGGAGGCTGGCACTCAGCATCATCAGCAGCAGTCTTTTAGGGATGATTTACAGTCCCAAGAAACCAGTGGACTTGTACGTGGCTGGGAGGAGGTGGCTGCGGATCATGTCGTCCTTAGTGACCCAGAGGACTCCGGAGCGAATGCCTCAGCAAACCTACGCTGCATGGCCTCCCTGATCCTGCAAAGTCTGCGGAAGGATCCTCGTATTCTTCGGATCAAGGAGAGGGACCATTACTGGCTGGCCACTCTCCTTGATCCACGGTACAAGGGTAAGGTTGCGGACCTTATGTTACCGTCGCAGAGGGAGCAGAGGATGAGACAACTCCGGGAGGCCTTGCAGAAAGGTCTGTGCAACGCGTTCCCAGAGACTGGGAGGTTACAAACTCCTGGTCCTGGACAACGAGTTGCTGAGGCTTCGGCCAGTCAAAGAAGGAGCGGTGGGGAAGGTGGCCGTCTGACCGATGCGTTCAGACAATTCTTTAGTCCGCAGCCCCAAAGTATGATCGGTTCCAGCAACCATCGCCAGCGTCTGATAAACATGGTGCAGGAATATCTAGGGGCAAGGTCAGACTTGGACACCTTCCCCACCGAAAATCCTCTGGCTTACTGGGTCTTGAGGATGGATCACTGGCCAGAGCTTGCACAGTATGCAATTGAGCTACTGGCCTGTCCTGCATCCAGCGTTCTTTCGGAACGCACATTCAGTGCTGCTGGAGGATTTGGCACGGATCACAGGGTGCGCCTGTCCACCGACTCGGTTGATCGACTGACTTTCATCAAGATGAACCAGTCTTGGATCACCACCAGCTACCACACACCTGATGCTGATATAACAGACTAATTGATTTTAACATGTCACATCCCTTCAAGACTGATGCTGATGCTGAGTGCCTGTGCTGTTATGTTGACTGGCTATCCTCCTCCTCCGAGTCCTCAATGATACGATTGATGATGATAGCTTGGAAGATCATTTTTGTTTATGGGTGCCACCACCAGTGGCTAAGGCCCAATTTTTCAGCCCCTGTTTAACAGGGGCGTGTCATTACAATTTTTGAAGCAATACTTTGCAACAGGGCTCATTGCTGTGCTCCAAGTACAGTATCTGTGAGGGGTTGTAGTGTTGTGCCACCAGTGCCTAAGGCCCAATTTTTCAGCCCCTGTTCAACAGGGGCATGCAATTACAATTCTTGATCTAATAATTCACAGCAGGGCCCATTGCTGCACCCACCAAGAGTAACTGTCAGGGCTTACAGTGTTGTGGCACCAGCACCACCATCAAAGGCCCAATTTTTACTACCACTGTTCAACAATTATATGTAATTAAAATTCCTGATATTATAGTTGACAGCAGGGCGTTCCAGCACCAACCAAGAGTAACTGTGAGTGCTTACAGTGTTGTGCCAACACCAACAACTAAGGGGCCTATTTCTGCAGAGTATATACGGCAGGTCCCTACTTTCAAACATCCAACTTACAAACGACTCCTACTTGCAAACGCAAGAAGACAACAGGAAGTGAGAGGAAATCTACCACTAGGAAGGAAAATTCTCTCCTGTAAGAATAAATATGGGAGAAAGGTGTCTCCTCTGTACTGATGCTTTATCAGCAATCCTTGTTTCAAGAAAAACACCACATTTCAAAAACAGTTGTCATTGGGACGGAAAGTGAGGTGAAATGTTCTGAACAGGGGCACAGACAGCAAAACAAATGTTACAGGGGTGATAACCCTTACCTATGTTTTCCAAAAAGTTGAAAAATAGATTTTTGGGCTGGAGCTACACTTCAACAATGTACCTGTTCAAAATTACAAACACATTCTACATAAGAACAAACCTACAGTCCCTGTCTTGTATGCACCGCCTGTATACGGCTGTTCAGAGTATATAGGGCCTTTTTTATTTTATGTGCGGGGTTCCCCTTAATATCCATACAAGACCCAAAGGGGCTGGTAATGGGCTGGGGTAGGGGGGGGGGTCATGGGGTAGCTATGCCATTTTTCTTAAAGATTTTCATCCATATTACCGGGACCAGACATTACATTAAAGCCGCAAGCAGTTTTAAATGGCTTTTTTTTCCTTTAGAAGTGTCATTTTGTGCAGGGACAGTTCTAAACACGGGAAACACGTGGCACTTCACAGGCATACTTTAGACACCCCCCAGGTACGATATTTAAAGGAATATTTGACTTTTTTTTTTTCACTTTATGCATCATTAAAATGACTGCTCCCGAAAAACGACCGTTTTTAAAACTTCTTTTTGCATTGATACATGTCCCCTGGTGCAGAACCCGGGTTCCCAAACCCTTTTTAGGACAATAACATGCATAATAGTTGTTATAATTAGCACTTTAGAATTCGAACGTTCGCATCCATTGTATTTAATAGGGTTCTAATGTTCGTACGAACTTTCGGTCCGTTTGCGGGTTCTGGTGCGAACCGAACCCGGGGGTGTTCGGCTCATCACTAGCTAGGCCTTATAAACATGGTGGAAGGGAGAGATGGAATGTAAAACCACCTACATTCTTCAAGCAATTATAGATTAAGGGGCAGGCCATAGATTATGCGATTTTCTTAGCTTACACCACAGAAGGAAAGAAAATTGCTGGATCACTGATGGGGGAATTCCTCCTGCAGAGCTATTGTGTTGCCGCCTATAGCCAATGGCACTAATCGTTTGAGGAAATCCCAACAGTCTGGTTGTACACAAGTCTATCGATAGGTCGACTTGTGTACTACCAGGGTTCCTATACATGGATCAAAATTCAGCCAGTCCCTGAACTGAACCTGCTGAACTGGCCAAATTTTAATCCATGTATAACCAGCTTAAAGCAGTGATAGACATTGGAAGGATGTTGGATCTGCAGCTACTATCTGAACATTCTTGGTTAGCCAAGACAATTGTTTTAGCTGAGCATACATGTTTATATAATGGAAAAGGGGGAATTGCTGCCAGATATTTATCAAGAGGTAAACAATAGCAATTGTTCCAGTAGGATCAATTGCTATTTTTCCTTAAGCCCCGTACACACAAGCAAAATGTCGGGAGAAATTTGCCGGTTCAAAAAAAATTACTGACATTCTGCCCGTGTGTATGTCGGTCTGTCCGTGTCAGACGTGCATGCGGGAAACTAGTAGCCAACCGACTCCCGAGCAGCGCTCTCAGCCAATGGCAAAAAGTGCTGGTCGGAATGTTCTGGTGGGGGGGCTGTCAGAACACAACAGCTCAGCGAGGGAGATCGCTGGACTAGTCTCGCATGGTTAGTACAGTGTCTCCCACCGGAGCTGTCAGTTTAGTGTGTACCCGGCTTAAAAAAAAAACTGTTAAGCCTTGTACACACGATCGGATTTTCCGACGGGATTTGTGTGATGACAGGCTGTTGTCAGAAAATCCGACCGTTTGTATGCTCCATCAGACAATTGTTGTCGGATTTCCACCAACAATTGTTGTATAGCATGCTTTAAAATTTTCCGACAACAAATATGTGGTGTCGGATTATCTGATTGTGTGTACAGAAGTCCGTTGGAAAAAAATCCAAAGTACAAACACGCATGCTGAGAAGCAATGCTAATTATAACACAACATTAGCAGAAGTTGCCCAAAGGGTGGCGCTAAAGAGCTGAAAAAGCACGTCGTTTCGTGTTTTTGGCCAACAATTCTTTGCCGTTTGTATGCAATACAAGTTCACAGCCAACGCCCTTCGGACAAAAGTACGAGGTTTTGTTCGATGGAAATCCGATCGTGTGTACGAGGCATTAGTGTGTACCCGGCTTAAGATCTGTTTGCCAGGGGGGTCTTGCAGAACTGTCTAGTGCCAGTAGACATTCGATTGTTGCGTTATTGGGTGACTGTCCTTAACCAAACATGTCTACAGGCGCATTTAGATATTTAGGACTTTTAAACTGTTTTAAAAAGAGAGTGTCCCTACAAATACTGTAGCTGCTGACTTTTACTATTAGGGCACTTACCTGTCCAGGCATCCAGTGGTGTCCTCACCTGAGATGATTCTTGAATTGGCTTTCAGGTGCTGGCACCACCATCTTGGCTAAGGGAAACCGGCAGTGAAGCCTTGAGGCTTCACAGCCAGTTTCCTACTGCGCATGCGCGGATTGCACTGCACTCTGTGAATGGGCCGGCTGCGGGGGTAGGAGGGTGGGCTGAACTTCCGACTCAGTTCGCTGTGACGAACTGAGCCGGAAGTGGGAGCAGGTACCTGTCAAAACCAGGTACCTGCTCCCCCCCAAAAGGTGCCAAATGTGACAGCAGAGGGGGAGAGGAAGCAGACAAGTGGAGCTTCCCCTTTTCGGGGGAGCTCCGCTTTAAGTAATATGATGGTTAAAATTGTTGCATTCTGCACTGACTGTATATTTTTTAAGTGTTACTAAACAATATCCTTATTCTCCAAAATATTCCATACACATCCACTACTTAATGGCCCCATAATCTATTTTTGATTAAATCGTTTCCTACTGTGTTTTTCATCTTCTTGCTTTCTCCTTGAGCTCTCGAACCAGTGCAGGTTAGTTGCGGCCATGTGCACTGCTGTATCCCCACCCCCCCTAATCCAGGGGTCTCAAACTGGTGGCCCTACAGCTGTTGCAGAACTAAAAGTCCCATCATGCCTCTGCCTATGGGAGTCATGCTGTCAGCCTTGCAATGCCTCATGGGAATTGTAGTTCTGCAACAGCTGGAGGGCCACCAGTTTGAGACCCCTGCCCTAATCCCTCTTAGGAGCAAACAACAGTTTGTAGCTAAATTCCTCCGTACTGTAGGGCCCTGGAGAACAAATGTAGCCACCCCCTAACAGGAAGCTCATACCAGCAAAAAACAAGGAATGTGGAGATTCATAGGAGACTGACAGCAATAGAATGGGCTTTTTTGTTCCATACTTGAACAGAATATATATTTTTTTCGACCTAAGTTTAAAGTATCACTTTAAGGAAACCTATACTGAGAAAAATATGTACAGTAGCCAGCCAATTTTGACCTCTAGACAAATGTTAGTTGCCTAGCTGTCGTACTGATCCAGTGGTTTCAGTACTCATTGATCCCGAACCAATACACACAGATCAGAAGCTCAGGCTTCCTCTTGCTTCATGCATGTTTCAGATAAGACATTGACAAAGCACTCTCTGGAAAGTACGTGTTATAATTAGCACCTGCAACCACTGGAATCATCACTTTCACTCTTGGAAACACATGTAGTGCCTGTCCCCTCACTCTCCCTTTCGGTTTCTTCTCGTTTGAGTGGCTGGTGTCTAGGGGTACCTGGGAGACGAGAGTACAGGAACACTACGCCAAACTTTCCCCTCGTATGTGTATGAGGGTTGAGCAAGTTAGTTGAATTACCTCCGGGTCTGTTCACTGCATACGAAGCCTCAGTTGTTCCATGGAGATGTGTCTGCCAATAATAGAGTCCCACACCAATCAAAAGTCCAACACTCATGTCCTTCTCTTCTTGGGGGACACAGATCATTCACTTAAACAGGCTATGAGTATTTTTGGAGAATTTGGTAGACTTTCAGGATTGGTTATAAACTGGGAAAAATCAGCTTTGATGCCGGTGGACCCCATTGTCAATCAAACCTTAGCAGAAATACCCCAATTAGAAATGGTGGATACAATGAAATACCTGGGAATACATATAACAATTGACCCCAATAAATATATAAATAACAACATAGTTCCCCTCCTGACTAAATTTAAAAATAAAATTCAAATATGGAGGCGGCTCCCACTGTCAGTTGCAGGGAGATGTAACCTGATCAAAATGCTGTGGATGCCACAATTATTATATGTATTGCACAATACACCAACATGGATACACAAGAAATGGTTTAGGAAAATTGATACACTATTTAGAGAATTAATATGGAAAGGAGGCCAGGCGAGGATAGGATTACAGACCCTGCAACTGTCAACAAGGGAGGGAGGCATGGCGGTACCGCACCCGCGGTGTTACTTCCTGGCAGCACAGCTGCAGCAGATAGGAATGAGACCAGAGATGGGAGGGGATACAAATGGGCGGCTGATGACAACGGTCACCCCATAAGTTGGTGATGGAGGCACTGGAGGCAAATTCATTTTTACACAAATCCCCTACGGTCAAGATGGTAATCAAGGTGTGGAAAGCTGTGAAAGCAATAGGGGGATTAGAAGGAGAGACAGAATATACACCGCTTTGGGATAATAGGAATCTTCAGGAGTTGGAGCCGATGGGGAAAATTAATGAATGGGAAGGGAAGGGGATAACTAGGCTGGCCCAGCTGTATGAGGGAGAAATCCTAAAAACTTTTGCTACACTTAGAGAGGAATATGATGTCCCTAAACATACATTTTACAGATATTTGCAAATTAGACATGCATTTGATATGCAGTTTGATAGACAGGGACCAACTTGGCATAAATCCCCTATTTTTCAGAGATTGGGCAACCAGAGTGAGACTGGGGGCCGTATATCTGAAATATACCCATACTTATGCAAAGGAAGTATTACAGCCCCCAAACATCTCAAAAGCAGAGGGAAATGGGAGGAAGATCTGGGGCCCATATCCAGGGGGCAATGGAAAAAGGTAATAGAGAGTGGACACCATGTATCTGTTTCACCGGCCCAGAAATTTTCATTCTTAATGCTATTACATAGGACATACTATACACCAAAAAGGCTGTTTGATTTTGGATGGAGAGCAGATGCAGGATGTCCCAGATGTCAAGACACCGGGGATCTGATGCATATGCTATGGAGGTGCCCAAAATTATTTAGGTACTGGACAGGGGTACTGGATAGTATAAATAGGACATATATGATAACAATAGAAATGGACCCTAGAATATGTGTCCTGGGACTAGAGGAGGGAACAAGCAGAGCGACCAGTATAACAAAAGCAGTGCTTAGATGCCTTTTTCATGCTAGAAAATTAATAGCGCAAAGATGGCAGGCAGAAGACCCCCCCTCAGTGAGAGAATGGGCTAACACAGTTACCGCAACAATATGGAAGGAGAGGGTAGTATATATTAAGAGAGGGAACATAAGAGAGTTTGAAAAGGTGTGGAATCCATGGTTGGAAAAAATAGGGATACCCCTGTAAAGCGGAGAGTGAGAGGGAAAGAGAGTTAGGGTCCTTTCACACGGGGCGGATCCGTGAAGCTCCGCTTGCTCAGCGGGGATCGCTCCGTTGATCCCCGCTGAGCCGACGGATGACTGGGCGGTCCCCCTCCCTGTCAGAGCGCCCCTCTCCCCTATGGGGAATCGGATGACGACGGACCGTAGAGTCCGTTGTCATCCGATCCGCTCCGCCGACGGAAGGAAAAATAGGGTTTTCCTCCGTCACACTTTGGCGGAGCGGAGCGGAGCGGATGTCAGCGGACATGTCTCCGCTGACATCCGTGCCTCCATAGGGGTACATGGAGGATCCGTTTTAGGTCCGCCTAAAAAACTGACAGGCGGACCTGAACGGACCTCCGTGTGAAAGAGCCCTAAGGAAAAAAAAAATGGTATAAGGAAAATAAATGAAAACAAAAAATAAACTTTGAATAATGTGTAAAAATGGAAGAAAGGAAAATAGGAAAAAAACCTAGTATGAAGAAAAGTAGAGGGGGAGGGGGGAGGGAGGAGGGGTTAATGGAATGAAACTTACATTGATAATATTTTGCTAATTGTTGTGAAAAGTAAGTTATGTACAATGTAAATTTGAATATACAAGAAAATTAATAAAGAGAATATAATATAAAAAAAAAAAAAAAAAGTCCAACACTCCTTTATTTCTCTCGTATCTCTGGTTGAACACAATCAGTTGAACTTTTAGTAGCAGACAAACAGGGGTGTGGGTACGAGTAGGTCCAGGCACAAATGAACTCTCCTATTCCTTTGTTAGCGAATAGGCCTGGCGCACGGTCTCTGCCACCGACCGTGAGTTTTGGTCGCTGCCACCGACCGGATGAACTGTTGAGGCCCCTGCCACAGGCCTAATAGCAGGTCTCTGCCACTGACCTGAGTTGAATAGTTGGACCGCTGCCACCGGTCATAGAACGTGAACTACCTTCCTCTCTGAACTTGGCCCCTGTTCGGGAAAGATATCCCTCCAGGCGGTCTCCAGAGGTTCACCCGGCACTGGCAATATGCTGCACCAGATCTCCTGATGAGTCCCTCCTCCGGTCACTTACGCCTCTGGATTCAGGTGCCCCACTCCCGGGGCCCCCTAGGACAATCCCTCCCTCGCGGGACCCAGCGGAAGGTACTGGGCCCCAGGCCTCCGGCTGAGTACCTCACCCCAGACTGAAGGTGTCTGGGATGGAACACGAACTCCAAGTGTCCAGGCCTAGGCCGCCTGGACACCGACCGCGGACAGCAGCCCTCAGGCTGAAGGTGCCTGGGACTCGAACCTCGTGGCGAAGATGTCCGCCCCCTTTATACCCTCCCCCAGCAAGCACAGCGGGTTCCCCGCCCCGTTGTACAACTGCTGCGAGAGGTCAAAAAGGGTACAGCACTGCAGCGATGGTTCAACCCCGGCCCAAAGTGACAGCGCCACCTGCTGGGCCTCAGGGAACTATACATCACTGATGTCTCCACCAGATTTGAAAGTATATGCCCGCTACACTCTCCCCCTTGTTATTGAACACTGGTCCCCAGTGTCTGGAGAAAACCATGCCCAAAAAGGGGCCAACATAGCCGGATCCAGAAACCGACTAACAATTTCAAAAATACAATTTTTTTTGAAAACTAACTAAACAGTTGTGCCTGAACCTGACATGAAAGGGGAGAGAAGGGAAACAAACAACACATAACAACATTTTGCATCACATGTTCACATTAACATCTTCCCCCACCCATCCTGACTAAGACCCACCCCATTCTCAGTGGTCTTGATGGGATACTCTCCTGCAGAGGGGAAAAGAAATGTTAAACACACAAATCCCTGACACATATGTTCGTGTGGGAACGAAAAAACCTCTCCGCAGAGAAGTCCTTTCCTTCTATAAGTGTGTGAGTGAACAGTGAATATTGGTGCGCAACACTGCCACCTGGTGACAGTGCCGCGGTAACTGCACTGGTTGAAGATCCTCTCTTTTTTTTTCTGGCTCTAACTACCCCAAAGTCCATGATCACTTTGTGGGATGGAAGAATGAAGAACAAACAACGGCAACAGTCCTTCAATTCCTCCAGAGAGCACAAACACCCATTAACACGGGCACAGTCACTGGGTTTTCCCGGGAAACAACCCCGGAAAGTTCAGCAGCAACAAGGCAAAGCAAGAACGGAGTCTCTTTTTTTTTTCCTACAAATAGAACTTTGGGTGCGGCAAGACAAGGGGTTTTAAGTGCTGGTCCATTGTCTCTACATGGTATTCGACATCGTCCCCTTCTTTGCGCTGAATAAACACCTTGTCTGCATGGATGTGCCGACCCAGCATCCATTCTGCCTTGCAGTCCTTGAACCGTTGAAAGGCTTTGGGGGAACACGCGAGGTACCTGCGGGCATGTGGGACCTGAATGTGCGTCCACACAAAATCGTTGTACCAGCGTTCCCGACAGACTTCCACTTCATATAAAAGCTTCTTAGGTAAGTACGGGTACTCCCACCCGTACTCGTTAGCAACTTTTTGGCAGAAGAGGCGCTGTAGTCTCGCCAGCGGAGGCATAGTGGCCCGGTCTCCCTCACCCGGTAGGACAATGGCGTCCGGGTGACGAGGTGCCTTGATCACCTCCATCCTGGGCATAGGCACCCGTAGCAACAGTCTCTTTTCCCCGGTGCTAGATGCAGGTGGCACCGGAGGTAGAAAGGCAGACTGGGGATGGGATCCCTCCTCAGGCGCTGGTGCCTCCACTCGGGGCGTACTATCCCCTGTAGACATGGGTGGATCCCTGACTCTGCGGGACGAGGAGAGAGGCATCTTGTCCCAGCCCTTCTTAGCGAAAAGTTCATATATGATGACGTTGCCTCCGCAGGCTGGTAGCCTGTAGTAGAGGCTGAATTGCTACCCCCCGTGGGCACACAGGGCCGTGAATCCCTGACACCTCCACCCCAACACCAAGTCCCTCCGCCCGGCTTACCTCGGCCCAAAGTTGAGAAGGGATGTCCGGGACTCTTCCGACCGGATCCATCCGGGGCAGGGTTAGGCGAGCAGGGTGATCCACCGTGACCGCTGGACGGGGCAACCAAGCCGGTCTTCCTCTTTGGCGGTGGACGCTGGGAAACAGTGGTGACCGAGTCAGCATCCTCGGATTTCTCCCGTATCTCTGTGATTGCGACCTCCCCTGCGGTCGCTGCAGTGCGCACAGGGATGGCTGTAAAAGCAGCGATTCCTCCTTCTTGAGTGGTGTGGCCTGTTGCGCAGTTGAGGTGGATGGTTCTGGGTTTCTCAATAGGTGGCTCCACCTCAAATAGGAACTCTCTGCAGGCCTTGCAGCGCCCGAATAGCTTCAGCTGACACACCAGTCCCGAACAGCCGAGACAAATCAAACCCAGGGCCTCAACGTCCATGCATGAGTACAGGGCGAATCGTCCCCGGGGTTTTAGCCGAATCCCCGTATCCGTTATCGGAGCAGCAGTAGTAGTTAGATTTGTGGTAGTAGGATGAATCGGAATCCACGATGCATTGCTGAACATGGCGACTCTCTGCTGATCCATTGCGCACTGCCTTGTGGCGCCAAAGTCCCCTTGTGTAGTCCTTCACACGATTGGACTCCTCCCCTCTTGCACTCCAGTTCGCGGGCTTTCTCCTTCCCTGGGTCATGCCCACGAACTGAGCAGGGAGGGTGTGCCTCGTGGTGCAGCAGCCAACATGGCCGACCTACTCGGAACTCTTCCGGGCAGACACTTTCAAATTCCAACAACCTCAGCTCCATTGTAGCACAAACACATCCCGGACCAGAGCCCCCACGTGTAGCGCCTGTCCCCTCACTCTCCCTCTCGGTTTCTTCTTGTTTGAGTGGATGGTGTCTAGGGGTACCTGGGAGACGAGAGTACAGGAACACTACGCCAAACTCTCCCCTCGTATGTGTATGAGGGTTGAGCAAGATAGTTGAATTACCTCCGGGTCTGTTCACTGCATACGAAGCCTCAGTTGTTCCATGGAGATGTGTCTGCCAATAATAGAGTCCCACACCAATCAAAAGTCCAACACTCCTTTATTTCTCTCGTATCTCTGGTTGAACACAATCAGTTGAACTTTTAGTAGCAGACAAACAGGGGTGTGGGTACGAGTAGGTCCAGGCACAAATGAACTCTCCTATTCCTTTGCTAGCGAATAGGCCTCGCGCACGGTCTCTGCCACCGACCGTGAGTTTTGGTCGCTGCCACCAACCGGATGAACTGTTGAGGCCCCTGCCACAGGCCTAATAGCAGGTCTCTGCCACTGACCTGAGTTGAATAGTTGGACCGCTGCCACCGGTCATAGAACGTGAACTACCTTCCTCTCTGAACTTGGCCCCTGTTCGGGAAAGATATCCCTCCGGGCGGTCTCCAGAGGTTCACCCGACACTGGCAATATGCTGCACCAGATCTTCTGATGAGTCCCTCCTCCGGTCCCTTATGCCTCTGGATTCGGGTGCCCCACTCCCGGGGCCCCCTAGGACAATCCCTCCCTCGCGGGACCCAAGGGAAGGTACTGGGCCCCGGGCCTCCGGCTGAGCACCTCACTCCAGACTGAAGGTGTCTGGGATGGAACACGAACTCCAAGTGTCCAGGCCTAGGCCGCCTGGACACCGACCGCGGACAGCAGCCCTCAGGCTGAAGGTGCCTGGGACTCGAACCTTGTGGCGAAGATGTCCGCCCCCTTTATACCCTCCCCCAGCAAGGACAGTGGGTTCCCCGCCCCGCCGTACAACTGCTGCGAGAGGTCACAAAGGGTACGGCACTGCAGCGATGGTTCAACCCCGGCCCAAAGTGACAGCGCCACCTGCTGGGCCTCAGGGAACTATACATCACTGATGTCTCCACCAGATTTGAAAGTATATGCCCGCTACACACAGAAAAAGCCTAAAGCCGGCCAAAGATGATACACATTTCCTTGATTCCCCCATCACAGTCAGTGTTAATGGGGAAATCCCCCTCACCGTGCTATTGTGTTCTCCCTGCGGGGGGGGGTGAGGGGGGGTAGGGAGGGATTACTACACCTAGAATCAAATCAGAGACTGATCACCAGGTCACCATAAATTCATTACATTTCCTGTAACAGAACTAGAAACTTTGGCTGTTTTATTGACAGTTACCTGTACCGCACTTGACCCCATATTGTGACAGATTTATAAAGCTGTGATTCCATATAGTGCTACTTTTGAAACGCTAATGTGATCTCCTTTGTTACAAGCACAGTTGTAGTCACAAGTTCATATTTGAAGAAGCACCCTGGACAAAGTGAGGACAGGCGCACAGCTGCCAAACCAAATGGGAGTCACCTGAAAATGTCACTGAACAGCAGTTGTGAAGGAAGGAGTATGTTCCAATAAACAGCTGCCCATGGACAGTAAATGGGCGTACTAATGAAGATGTCACTTTAGTAACGAGGTTTCACCTATTTTTATGCATATAAACAGCTGGTATGTTCACTTAAATAATTCACCTTTCTGGTGGCCATAGATGGGCAGAAGGGTGGTTAGAGATCATTCCAGCCCCCAATGAAATTGGGCATACTGTTGAATTCAGCTGATGATACAGTGCAGCACATGCACGGTGAAGGATGCATTTTATGAAAATTATTATCATTATTATTATATAGGATTCTGCTAAATTATCTGATCTTTGATATATTTGTTAAACTCCATCACTAAATAGCAGAAATATCACTGCAAAAAGTACATCCAAGCCACTAGGAAGAAGCTATCACACACAGGAAACTTCATGCATTTTAGAGGTTTTATTAAGAACCATTGACGGCTGCTGCTCAAAATTTTTGGGGAGGCACAAATGAACTAAAAAATTCTAAAAAAAACTGAAACAAAAACATCAAATGCAGGCTCGCTGTGCCATAAAATGCAGCCACTGTGCCCATCAATTGCAGCCAACTGTGCCCAGCAAATGCAACCAACTGTGCCCATCATATGCAGCCACTGTCCATCAGCCCATCATATGCAGCCAACTGTTCCCATCATATGCAGCCAACTGTGGCCATCATATGCAGCCACTGTACCCATCATATGCAGCCAAATGTGCCCAGCAAATGCAGCCAGCTGTGCCCAGCAAATGCAGTCACTGTGACACCCATTGCCCACCCACCCATTCGCTGCCTGACCGGCACTTACCCAATTGTGGTGGTGGGTCAGGCAACGGGTGACGGCGGCGAGCTGTGGGATGGGTAGCGCAGGTCAGGTGATGGCTCCTGTGTCCTCCATGCATCTCTTCTTGCCTTATGCTAGGCGGCCAATGGGATCACCTGTGCCTTCAGCCAATCAGGTGATGGGTATTGGACCCACACCTCCTGATTGGCAGAGAGGCGGTTCAGTGTTAGAAAAACAAATATTCATTTGCTTTTTTAACACCTGGGTGGACTGCGAGCACAATGCTCTACGCTCCAAGTCCACCTTTTTTGAAGCCTATTAGAGCCTATTACCTGTCCAGGCATCCAGCGGTGTCCTCACCTGAGCCGATTCTTGAATAGGCTCTCATGTGCTGGTGCCACCATCTTGGCTATGGCTCTAATCAGGTGCTTCAAAAAAACACCCCCGCCGCTGTAATTCAGTCGCTCAGCGTCCGAAAAGGGGCCGGATGCCTGAATAGGGGGTGGCTACAGTGGCCTTGGATAGATTCATGCTATGCATGAATCTATTCATTCTACATAGAGGGGGTGGTGTGACAGAAGGAGTGCCACCCGTGCGCCCTTAATGTACTTAATGCCCCTGTTAAGAACTAGGTCCAATTACACCAGGTACCTCCTCATTGCATTAAGCATCTGCTAAAATTAGTTGTAGAATCTTAAATCCCAGTGATAATAATTACATTTATTTATGTAAAGAAATCATCATGAACATGGAACAAACAGATTTTCCATGACTAAGGATGGGTTCACACTAGCTGCAGGGGTCCGGTGCGTCCCTGTTCACCGTTTCAGGTCTGAATTAGGTCTAGATTTTTTCCTGAATTTGGACCTGAAATTAAGCCAAAAATGCACAGGACCCTTCTGCTGCTGCAGCCGCCCCAGAGATGTGTGAACGGGCTTCATTGAGAGCCGGGCACACTTTCCTGTCATGCGAATTGGATGTGGAGATATCTGCATCCAATTTGCATAAGTGTGAACCCTTAATCCTTCTTCACAGATGTTGCTAATAGGGGATGCTAGTAATATGCATGATCGCAATGAATAGTGGACTGTTATCCCTGGAACCACTGTGTACAAATGGTTTTTAATAAATTGTTTGAATTTGAATCTGAATAAATTGTTGTGATCAGTCAAATTTCTAAGCATTGTTGATTTTTCCAATTTGTATCTTATTCGTTTAGCCATTATACAATTGGATTAGATGAAAAATAATTCTGTCTACTGTCAGTCCCACTAAAGAGGTCCCTATGTGAATGACCATTCATGATATACTGTATCAAAAGGACATTGTATGATGATTTCTTTTCTTTTAACCCATACATGTGAAAGAAATGTAAAAAAGACCTGAAAATCAAGTTGCAATGAAAACAGTCACAATCAGAGACAGGTTAACAAAGACCTGGGACAGCAGCACATTATGTAGGAGTAATTTTTGTTTTATTTTAAAGCAATGGCTTTCAAATATGTGGCTCTGCACTATGTATTACAATGTCAGTGTACTGTAACAACCCATTCTGTTTAACCATCTCCTTCTACATAACTCAAATAAAAGTTTTTTGTTTTTGACAGAATAGCGCAACTTTAGCTTAACATTTTTTAAAAGTCAACAACTTTGTAGAATTTTAATAATTTGTGTATACTGAATGGATGAACAAATGTAAAGTATTATTAAAATGTAGGCAAGCAACGTGTAATATGAATTTGTGGGAGTGATGGATACCATAGCAAGGTTCTCAGTTTATCAGATAGTATCTTTGGTAATACGACCATCATCCTAGCATACAAAGTAAGCTTGACTGGATCATAGGCCACCAGAGTACTAACTGGTTAGATGGTAAAGGTCTAGTCATACCTGCATATTGATAGATCTTTTCATGCCAATATGTACTGCTTGTATCTAAAATATCCATATAGTATAGTACAGTGAGCAATCATTTGGTATTATACTTTGAGTTCCCATACTTTGGATTTCTGGGATCTGCTTGGCAAGTCTGATTGGCTATATTTGCTGTTGTGTTTTTCCATGTTTTTTATTGTTTTGGGCTGTTGCATTGTCATTTTCGTTGACGTGTGCTGCCATTCCCATAAAAAAAAAAAAAAACATAATGCACATCAATGGTTTGTAATATGAACATGACTTTTTCAAAGCACATTCACACACTGCAAAAATGTGAACCACCACTATTAAAAATAACTGCCAAACTATGCCCATGCTTTAATGTGTGGTCAAATTAATAGGAGTGAATGGGTCCTTTTTTTTTTACCAGAAATCTATTGGTGCGCAGGAAAGATTATTAGTGAAGCAACAACACTGTTGCAGTATTACTTTGGCAGTAAAACGCTTCAAAGCAACCTAAAGAAAAAAGGGGATTCCAACATAAAAGTACATGGCAGGTCACTGAATGAGTGAGTGAACAATGCACATGCAATGTCTCTCCAGGACAATAATATGCACAGATTATTATTATACAGGATTTATATAGAAAAAAGTTGTCACTATATAAATCTTGTATAATAATAATAAAATTAGTCCTGGAGAGACATTTCACATGCTTTAGGTAGTCCGCTCAGTTTTCCTTAGCCAGAGCAATTCTCTGCAGCTGCATTCTGTAACCTGCCATTAGGGATGAGCTTCGAGTTCGAGTCGAACTCATGTTCGACTCGAACATTGCCTGTTCGCCCATTCGCCGAACAGCGAACAATTTGGGGTGTTCGCAGCAAATTCGAAAAGCCGCGGAACCCCCTGTAAAAATCTATAGGAGAAATCTAAAGTGCTAATTTTAAAGGCTTATATGCAAGTTATTGTCCTAAAAAGGGTTAGGCCCCAGGGGACATGTATCAATGCAAAAAAAAGTTTTAAAAATGAAAATTTTTGCTTAAAGTGTCCATAATGCTTAAAGTGAAACAATAAAAGTGAAATATTCCTTTAAATTTCGTACCTAGGGTGTGTGTATAGTATGCCTGTAAAGTAGCGCTTGTTTCCCGTGCTTAGAACTGTCCCTGCACAAAGTGTAATTTCTGAAGGAAAAAAAGTCATTTAAAAGCACTCGCGGCTATAATGAATTGTCGGCTCCCGGCAATATAGAGAACAGTCATTGAAAGTCATTGATAAAAATAAAAAAAATGCGTGGGGGTCCCCCCAAATTCAATTACCAGGCCCTTCAGGTCTGGTATGGATATTAAGGGGAACCCTGCGTCAAATAAAAAAAAATATTACGTGGGGTTCCCCCCAAATATCCAGCAGACTCAGTGTAATAAATTAATAGACACTGCCCCTTCTCACGTTCCCCATCAGGTCCGCTCAGCCTTACACCCAGTGAAGGTGACCCCGCCCCCCTATGTCATTGGCTAAGCGGACCTGATGGGGAACATGAGAAGGGGCGGGTCTATTCATTTATTACACTGCAGAGGAATCAAATCACGTTCCCCATCAGGTCCGCTCAGCCAATGACGTAGGCGGGGTCTGACGTACGAGGGGGCGGGGTCAAACGTCAGATCATAGGAGTAAGCCCCGGCTTTCCCCGCTTGCGGGGAATAGCCAATGACGTAGGCGGGATCCTGCCTAAGTCATTGGCTATTCCACGGCAAGTGGGGAAAGCTGGGGCTTACCCTATGATGTGACAGGTGACCCCACCCTCTCGTACGTCATGGGGTGTCACTCTAAAGAAGTTAAAGATGATATTATTTGTATCCTTTGTCATTTCTATTCTGGATTTTCCCATAATTGTGATGCTCTTGAGATATCAGAAGCAGCCGTCTTCTACAGACATATGTTTCCAAAAATTGTGTCTGCCAATTTTATGGTTACAGCAGTAATATTCCATTAACTTTACAAAATTAAGTGTAAAAGCTATTTTTCTTCATAAGTAGGTTACCAAAATATCAAATCCGAAAATCCTGTGTGACCTAATTATTGTCGAAACAATAATCTCAAACTATTTTCTATGGAGCTGTAAAATTACACACCCATTTAACATTTTCCTCCACATTTACAAAGCCCCTGGTGGTGAGAACATTTTGTAGCTTCATGGTTTCATGTATCCTGTATGAACCAAGCGATTTCTACATATGGTTCAAATAATAGATTTTTATTGCTTGTAGACTTTAGACTGTAGGCTTTATTTCAATAACCCTCTCCCCAACCAGTAGTATTAATATTCTAGAACAAGTACTTGGCAGGATCTATGTATTGAAGAACCTCAACAAGTACTCTTGACACCACCATCATTTCTCTGTGACTGTACTCTTTGCTGATTCTCTTCCTACTTATCCGACCGCACCTTTAGCGTTACCTACAATTCTGCTTCCTCCTCTCCTCTTCCTTTCTCTGTCAGGGCCCCCCAAGGTTCCGTTCTTGGACCTCTCCTATTTTCAATCTACACCTCCTCCCTGGGTCAGCTGATAGCCTCTCATGGCTTCCAATACAATCTCTATGCCAACTAAACCCAAATGTATCTCTCTACCCTTCAGCTCACTCCTTCAGTTTCCTCACTTATCACTAATATACTAACAGACATATCAGTCTGGATGTCACACCACTTCCTCAAACTCAATCTATCCAAAACTGAGCTTATAATTTTTCCTCCCCCATGATTTCTCTGTCAAGATTGATGGCAAAACTATCAGCCCATCCTCACATGCCAAGTTTCTAGGTGTAATCCTGGACTCTGAACTATCCTTTTGGCCCCTCGTCCAATCACTGTCTGAATCTTTCCGCCTCAACCTCCAAAACATCTCCAAAATATGTTCCTTTCTAACCAATGACATCACAAAGCTCCAAGTTTACTCCCTGGTCATCTCCCACCTCGACTACTGCAACTCCCTTCTCATTGGCTTACCTTTACCTATTCCCCCTTCAGTACATCATGAATGCTGCTGCCACACTCATCCACCTTACCAACTGCTCAGTGTCTGCTACTCCTCTCTGTCAATCCCTCCACTGGCTTGCACTCACCCAACAAATGAAATTCAGAATACTAACAACAACTTACAAAGCCATCCACAACTCAGCCCCCAGTTACATCACTAGCCTAGTCTCAAAATACCAACCTAATCGTTCGCTTCATTCCTCCGAAGATCTCCTGCTCTCTAGCTCCCTCGTCACCTCCTCCCATGCTCGCCTCCATGACTTTTCCCAAACCTCTCCCATCCTATGGAACTCACTACCCCAATCTGTCCGTCTATCTCCTACTCTGCTTTTAGACAATCCCCGAAAACCCTCCTCTTCAGAGAAGCTTATACTGTCCACACCTAACAACTGTACATTTATTTTTTTCCATCTGCTCATCCCCCACATTAGTTACTTTTTGTATCACTTGATGCTCCCTCCTAGATTATAAACTCTAACGAGCAGGGCTCTCTGATTCTTCCCGTGTTGAATTGTATTTTAACTGTACTGTCTGCCCTCATGTTATAAAGCGCTGTGCAAACTGTTGGCGCTATATAAATCCTCTATAATAATAATAATAATTGTAGGGGGGTATTGCCTTTTAATTCCCCAGAGACTACACTACCCAGTACACCTTGAGGTACCCAGGGTGCATTGCCCTGTGCAAAGGCTGCTGGGGTGGACTTTATAAAAGGGAGGCAGGCCCCAGTTCTTTCTCTTTGGATACCGCCCTCCCAGCAAGAGGATCCCTGTGCTGATCTGCTGTGTGTACAAGGCCTGAAGCCTGGGCCTTGTGTTTTTCCAAAGAGCCTTCCGCTCCACCGAGGAGCCTGCGGAGCATCTGATCCTGTTGCTGAGTGCTGTTATCAGGAGGACCGAAGACCCGAGTATCGTGGACACTGTGAAGCGAGTCACAGTAACGGAAGTAACGGACAAGGACTAGTCCGGTCGGGTGAGAGAGCACCTGCTCTGAGCTACATTACAATATCTTTAGGCCCATTAACTTTATTCAGGGCCATCACAGTGATTGCAGTTACACTCTGGGGAGACTATCTGCTGAACTGAGTTACTAGTCTCCATGGCATTACAAAGTTACCGATCATCATTTCTTTGTTGGATTACAATTGTTCCTAAAAGTGCACCACCGTGTTTTGCTAGCGAAAATTTCTTCCACAGAACTATACCCAAATCATAGTCAGGCCTGACTGGGTAGTATAGGACATTGCTGGGCGCCATTTTGCTCACGAGGGAGGATAGCTGCAGCGGGGTCTGTTAAACTGTCTATCATATTGCTGAACGTTTAATGTTTTAATAACTATACCCATATTGCAGGGCTCTGCATGTGACATTGCATACTGTTTTATCATTTTAACCTTTACCAACAGTAAAATAATAGAGTTAAGTATATTGGCTGTCAGTGTCATTTACTGGTCTATACCATTACTGTGTGCCTTACTGTGGGATTGTGTCATAGAGAATATTAGAGTGATTGCAATTCTATCATCCACTTTACTAACTGTGCCACGAGAGGTTAGAGCCGATTGCCAGGGGTTGACAGCGGTGCACTACAGGGCCCGAAACAATCAAGGCAGCCCTCTTAACTGGGGGTATCGCTATACGTGGGGGCTTGTGTCCAGGATTCCTGTATACTGCACGCTGCAATCCAGCCGGTCAGAAGCACCAGAATGGACCCTGCTGCCGTAGCCCGGTGGTGCAGGGATGAAGGCATCCTACCCGGAAATGGCCTGGTGGTTGAAATCCAGAGAGAGGCCTGGGTAGAGGAGCAGCTAACTCCAGTCTTGAGAGCATTGTCCACGGACAGGAAGCCATGGGTGATTGACATGAAGACAGATACTGTAAATGCCCACACCTATGCATTGTGTGAGTGGAGGAACGGAATCTCTGACTACTTAAAGGGTGCCAGCATAAAAACTACAAACCAAGAAGAACTCCTCCTGATACAACTAGCAGAGAATAAAGATGGCCCCACATCCACTACTTCAGGAGGCCCCAGTACAGGAGGAAGCGCCCAACAACAGGGTCCCGGTTCACCAACATTGACCACCCTTAGCTCAGAATTATGCGCTGTCCTGGGGGAGATTGTGGCCAAGTGTAAAAAGGACCCTCCAGACTACCTGATGTCAGGATACAGGAAACTCAGAACTTTTTCTGGGAAGAAACCTGTACCTTCAGTGGAGGATGGATTTGAAGAGTGGCTAGATGGCGCCACTCAGGCCCTAGAAGAATGGGAGGTGCCAGAACAACAAAAAAAAACAAAGGATTGCGGAAAGCTTAAAGGGGCCTGCTCTGGAGGCCATACATAACCTCAAGTTAAGCAAGAAGGACTGCAATGCACAGGATTATCTGGATATTCTGCAGAATGTGTTCGGCGGGACGGAAAAGGTCACTGAACTCACTTACCAGCTGGAGCATTGCTACCAAAAGGAGGGAGAGAAACTGTCAGAATTCATAAGACGTCTGGATAAGATCCTGCATCAGATCCTACTGAAGAAAGGGATTGATCCAAGAAAAGTGGATGAGGCCCGTGCCCAGCAGGTGTTGAGGGGAGCTCAACCCTTGGACCCCATTGCATTAATGCTACGCACCCGGCAGGACGGGAGCAGCCTGGAATACCCTGACTTGATCCGGATAGTCAGGGAGGAGGAGGCCATGTTGGAAGACAAAAGGAGGAGTCAACACACCGAACCAACTGCCCGAGTCAGAATGTTAAGTGCAGAAGGAGGTGATTCAGAAGTTGAACTTCTAAAGACCCAGGTGTCACAACTAGTAGAAATGGTATCCATGCTGACTAGCCAGGCCTCTGTGCTACGCAATAAGAACATGTCAGAGGAACTAAAAAACCCTCCTAGCTCCAATACGGAACTAGTACAGAAGCCTAAGAGATTGATAACATGCTTCAAATGTGGGGGAATTGGGCATGTTAGAGCAGTGTGTCCCAGCCCAGATTAAGTTGCATCCAGATACCGCTAGCCGGCGGAAAACTTCAGAGGGCCCCGGTGAAGGAGTCAGCCGGGCGCCCACTACTTACAGAAAGCTCCAAAAAGATTCAGAAGCAAGAAGAGGCAAAAGAGAAGGGAAACAATGCCCCTCCTAAAACCCCCCATACCACCTGTCGGGAGTTGAAATTTAACAATCTGAGGGAAACCAATGCATACCAGGTCCAAAAAGGGTTGAGGTCCAGAGAGAAATGGAAGAAAAAGAAAACATCAATAGGAAAATCAAGGAGTCCAAAGAAGGAAGCACCCAGAAGAGGTTTCCAGACAAGTTAATAGGACCCTCCCCTCTAGTCTCCGTTCAAGTGGAGGGAGTCTACACCAAGGCTCTCCTAAGATACAGGAGCCCAAGTGACTCTTTTATACAGAGACTTTTACCGGAAGCATTTGAGTCACGTGCCCTTACAGAAGCTGGAAGACCTACAGATAGGGGGAATTGGCACTCGTAGCTTTCCCTACGACGGTTATGTCTCAATCAGGCTGGCCTTTGATCCCTCTGTGACAGGAAAGGCGGAAGTCTTTGACACCCTGGCGGTAGTTTGTCCTCGCCCGTCAGGGGCCAACACCAGTTCCATGCTAATAGGGACCAACACTGACCTGGTCAGGAGGCTGCTGACCCCTCTAGTGCAGGGGCGGAGTCCTACCACAGACAAGATTCACCCCATGCTGCGACAGGTCTACCAAAAGTTGGTCCTGGAACAAAAGGCCCCGGAAGAGGGGGTGGGAAAAGTCTGGAGACTGTCAAGAAAGAAGATATTGCAGCCTGGTGAGGTGACCTGTCTTCAGGCTATGGTAAAACTCTCCTGGGAGCAGCCTGGCCCCTTTGTGGTATTGGAGCCAGACACCTTGAACACCCACCCAGGATTGGAAGTGATCCCTGAAGTGGTCCCGTTGAGGGCATTGAAGAAGGCGAAGGGCCAGATTCCAGTGAGCATCAGAAATGTTACTAGTTCTCCTATGAAGATTCCAGCCCGGGTACTACTGGGCAAAGTAGATCCTGCTACCCCAGTGACCTTTTTGAATTGAAGAAAGCTGAAGGAGGGGAACTCACCCTGGAGGGACTCTGTCTGGAAGACACCACCTTGCCACTGAAGTGGAAGGAGAGAGCCAAGGCCCAGCTGACTAGATGGAGAAAAATATTCTCGAAAGATGAGTTTGACGTGGGGTGTGCGAGGAGTGCCACTCATAAAATCCGTCTGCAGGAAGACAAACCCTTCCGGGAGAGGGTCCGGCGAGTCCCCCTGGCTGACTTGGAAGATTTGCGTGAACAGTTGACAGAGCTTAAGAGAACAGGGGTTATTAGAGAGTCCAGGAGTCCATATGCCTCCCCCATCGTGGTGATAAGGAAAAAAGAACAGGTCGTTGAGACTCTGCATAGACTACCGGACTCTCACTAGGAGGACCATACCCGACCAGTACACTACCCCCAGGATAGAAGATGCCTTGCAGAGTCTGTCTGGGGCCAAGTGGTTCAGTGTCATGGACCTGAAGAGTGGGTATTACCAAATCCCAATGCACCCTGAAGACAGAGAGAAGACGGCCTTCATCACCCCGGTGGGATTCTTTGAGTTCAATATGATGCCTCAAGGCCTGTCGGGAGTCCCCGCCACTTTCCAGAGGTTGATGGAGAAGACAGTAGGGGACATGAATCTTATTGAAGTTCTGGTGTATCTAGATGACATCATTGTCTTCGGCAAGACTCTGGAGGAGCATGAAGAGAGATTGGAGAAAGTCCTGAAGAGACTCAGTGAAGAGGGACTAAAACTCTCCAGGGAAAAGTGCCAGTTTTACCAGTCCTCGGTCCACTATCTTGGACACATAGTGTCTGTAGAAGGAGTGTCTACAGATCCTGACAAACTGGACGGAGTTACTTCCTGGCCCAGACCAACTACAGTGACTGAGCTCAGATCCTTCCTGGGGTTCTGCTCCTACTACCGTAGATTTGTGGAGGGGTTTGCGAAAATTGCCAAACCCCTGAATGAGCCACTGAAGACAGAAGGAGAGGAGGATGATACTGGCCCCAGAAAACCTGGAGAGTCTGTGGAAGGCCAGTGGACAGAAAAGTGTGAAGGAGCCTTCAAAATGTTGAAGAAAAGTCTGACCACTGCCCCAGTCCTGGCCTATGCTGACCCTAAGAAACCATATGAACTGCATGTAGATGCCAGCCATGATGGTCTGGGAGGTGTGCTGTACCAAGAGTATGAAGGACAGTTAAGGCCAGTTGCCTATGTTAGTAGAAGTCTAACACCAACAGAAAAGGACTACCCCACCCACAAGTTGGAATTCCTGGCCCTAAAGTGGGCAGTCGTGGATAAGCTCAGAGATTACCTGTATGGAGCTGACTTTACAGTAAAGACTGACAATAATCCACTCACCTACCTCTTCACCACAGCCAAGCTGGATGCCACTGGCCACTGTTGGTTGGTAGCCCTGGCCGGATTCAACTTCAGTCTCAAGTATAGGCCTGGAGCTGGGAATCGTGATGCAGATGCATTGTCCAGAAGGGCTCATGCACCCACCCACCACACAGAAGACTGGACCCAGGTGACCCCGGATGGGGTACGGGCCTTGTGTCAAGGAGCACAACTTCAAGCTAATGGTGGGTCAAGGGCGGAAGAGATCAGAGTTTCGGTAGTGGGGGTGCCCAAGTGTTATTGTGACGTGACCCAGATTGTCGAGGACGACCTGCCAAAGCTGTCCAAGAAGGACATAAGAAGAGACCAGTTGGAAGATCCCTGGGGAAGATTAGCTTTGAAGGCATTGGAAGACCAGGATCCAGGCAGGCTCCTGCAGGACCCCTCAAAGGTGGCTCGACTGGTCCACAAAGAATGGGACAAGTTATAGGTGCATCAAGGGGTGGTCTACCGAAGGGGCCCCTCTGATGACCTGGAAGAGAAGTGGCAACTGTTCTTGCCGGAAAAACACAGAAGTACTGTCTTGGCTGCCCTACATGATAACCATGGCCACTTGGGGGCCGAACGAACCTTCCAGCTTGTGAGGAATAGGTTCTATTGGCCTTGTATGCGGGCTGAAGTGGAGGAGTACTGTCACTCATGTGCTCGCTGTGTTCAAAGGAAGACATTACCACGTCAAGCTGCCCCAATGGGCCATCTGCAGAGTCAAGGACCCTTGGACTTGGTATGCATCGACTTTCTCTGCCTAGAACCCGACTTGAGTTGACATGGAAATGTTCTGGTGATAACCGACCATTTCACCCGTTATGCCCAGGCCTTTCCAACTAAAGACCAGAAGGCCTCCACTGTAGCCAAAATCTTGGTGGAAAAATACTTTGTGCATTACGGGCTACCACAGCGCCTGCACTCAGACCAAGCGAGAGACTTTGAGAGTCGACTGATTAGGAAATTGCTGGACTCTTTAGGTATAAAGAAAACTCGTACTACCCCTTATCACCCCTAAGGTGATACCCAACTGGAAAGATTCAACAGGACTCTGTTAAATATGTTGGGGAATCTGAGCAGCGAGAAGAAGCAGCATTGGAGCAAGCACATAGCAGCAATAGTGCATGCCTATAACAGCACAACCAGTGATGCCACAGGGTACTCTCCCTACAGATTAATGTTTGGCAGGGAAGCAAGACTGCCTGTGGATCTGGCCTTCGGCATATCGATGGATCACACATCAGCCACCTCGCACAAGGGATATGTAGACAGGCTGAGGAGGAGCCTGAAACTGGCGTTTGAACAGGCCCAAGCGGCATCAGAGCAAAGAGGAGCCCGGAACAAGAGGAACTTTGATCTTAAAGTTCGGATCCAGGATTTGCAAGCCGGAGACAGAGTGTTGTTGCAGAACTTGGGAGTCCCTGGGAAGCACAAACTAGCAGACAGATGGAGACTCGAACCACATGTGATCTGCAAAAGGTTACCAGGCTTGCCGGTATATCAGCTGAAGCCAGAAGGAAAGATAGGGCCGCTGAAGACCTGGCACAGAAACCACTTACTTCCACTTTCAGAAGCAGTTCGGATACCTCCTGTAGAGGATTCCCCTGGACCAACCTCAAGTCTGAATACACCTAGGCCCAACACTCGGTCTCAGGCACCTCAGTCTGGAGAAATGGATGTCACTGATCAAAGTGAAGATGAAGAAGAAGAGCTTGAATGGTTGTGGCCGTCCCTGGCCCCTGAGCCTCTGTCCATAGACCTTCCCCCCTCTGAAGATACCTTAGATAGTACATTAAATGTGGAAGTCACCGAGTTTGTCCCGTCCAGCTTTCAATCTGATAAGTGGGAAGATGCCATAGAGTCATTCCCTGCTGAAGATCCAAGGAACTCTCTGTGTCCTCCTTCACCTGATCAGGATGCTCCAGAAACAATGGGACCCAATACACCTACTCCAGAAAAAGAGCCTGTGGTGGATGAGACGGTTACCCCAAGAGAACAGAGAGTGAAGAGAACCATTTGTCCTCCACGGAAGTTAACCTATGCCCAAATGGGAGAAAGCTCTGAGGACACAGTAACTACTGCAAGAAGGACAATACAAACACCTGGTCCCTCCACTGAACATTTGGTGGAGGGCAACCCCAGCTCACTTTCTGGCACAGTTAGGCAGGTCACCCCCATTGATGTGACCTGTGGGCAGGACAAGCTCCCTTCCCTGTTTTGGTGGGAGCTTCCCCTGCCAACGTCCCTTGCAGCCCTCAATGAACTTGTTGGTACTTGTTGTTAATACTGTCTTTGGGGACCAAAGATTCTAAGTGGGGGGAGTGTGTAGCGGGGTATTGCCCTTTAATTCCCCAGAGACTACACTACCCAGTACACCTTGAGGCACCCAGGGTGCATTGCCCTGTGCAAAGGCTGCTGGGGTGGACTTTATAAGAGGGAGGCGGGTCCCAGTTCTTTCTCTTTGGATACCGCCCTCCCAGCAAGAGGATCCCTGTGCTGATCTGCTGTGTGTACAAGGCCTGAAGCCTGGGCCTTGTGTTTTTCCAAAGAGCCTTCCGCTCCACTGAGGAGCCTGCGGAGCGTCTGATCCTGTTGCTGAGTGCTGTCATCAGGAGGACCGAAGACCCGGGTGTCGTGGACACTGTGAAGCGAGTCACAGTAACGGAAGTAACGGACAAGGACTAGTCCGGTCGGGTGAGAGAGCACCTGCTCTGAGCTACATTACAATATCTTTAGGCCCATTAACTTTATTCAGGGCCATCACTGTGATTGCAGTTACACTCTTGGGAGACTATGTGCTGAACTGAGTTAGTAGTCCCCCTGGCATTACAAAGTTACCGATCATCATTTCTTTGTTGGATTACAATTGTTCCTGAAAGTGCACCACCGTGTTTTGCTAGCGAAAATTTCTTCCACAGAACTATACCCAAATCATAGTCAGGCCTGACTGGGTAGTATAGGACATTGCTGGGATCATTTTGCTCATGAGGGAGGATAGCTGCAGCGGGGTCTGTTAAACTGTCTATCATATTGCTGAACGTTTAATGTTTTAATAACTATACCCATATTGCAGGGCTCTGCATGTGACATTGCATACTGTTTTATCATTTTAACCTTTACCAACAGGAAAATAATAGAGTTAAGTATATTGGTTGTCAGTGTCATTAACTGGTCTATACCATTACTGTGTGCCTTACTGTGGGATTGTGTCATAGAGAATATTAGAGTGATTGCAATTCTATCATCCCCGTTACTAACTGTGCCACGAGAGGTTAGAGCCAATTGCCAGGGGTTGACAGCGGTGCACTACAGGGCCCGAAACAATCAAGGCAGCCCTCTTAACTGGGGGTATCGCTATACGTGGGGGGTCGGGTCCGGGATTCCTGCATACTGCACACTGCAATCAAGCCGGTCAGAAGCACCAGAATGGACCCTGCTGCCGTAGCCCGGTGGTGCAGGGATGAAGGCATCCTACCCTGGTTCTTTGCCACTTGTGATACCCACACATCAGGCAATCTTTCACTGTCAGATCTATCTGCAGTTTAGGCAGTAAAAGGGGTGACTAATGTAGATAACCTTAGAACATCCTGGCCATAGACAAGTAGATACCAGAACAACAGCAACCAAAAGATATCTGTCCATCCTCAAGAAAATATCTATCCCTTGCTCAACACTGACAATAGTACACTTGCAGAACATTTATTAAATCATGCTTCTAAGTAGATGAATGTAGATGACTCTGAAGCACAAAATGCTTTTCCAATTGCTTGAAGAAGTGTAAATTCAGATATGACAGTTAATGTGAAAGTGCTTTATAACCACAGTGAAACATTTGATGGGGGTCCTAGCTATGACTGAAGATTTTTTCTGCTGAACTTCTACTTTAAATGTAGATCCGATACTGATACTAAATATGGGGTGAATCAAATAGGATATATTCCTCATAAGATTGGATAAGCAGCCTCAATTTTTATGTTGGGTGGTTTGTTTAACATTTATGCAAGTGTAGCGCTACCCCCAGTTAAGAGAGCCACTGGTTTTCAGTTAGTTCGGGCCCTGTATACAGCACCGCCAACCCCCGGCAATCTACTCAACCCTCTATGGCACAGTTAGTCTAGGGAATGTTTCCGTCATATAATTCTATACCTGGTTATACACAATCTCACAGAAGGATAGGCAGTTAATATCATAGTTGCCAACAGTCCCGAATTTCCCGGGACAATCCCGAATTTGGGACCCTCGTCCCGAATTAAGCTTGTCCTGATTATTTTCCCGGGATTTTGCTTTTGTCCCGGGAAAATCGGGAGTGTTTTACGGAAAAAGCAGCCGACGGGCTACAGAAAAATGGCCGCCGTCGCCTCTGCCAGTACATTTCCCCTTGTGTTCAGTGGAGAGAGGATGGGCATCCAATCAGCTTCTCTCTTCAGTGTACAAGTATACACTGAAGCCTAGAGGCCCCTCCTCTCTACACTTAACACACGTGGAAGCCAGGAACTGTGTAGCTGCCGCTGCACATGATGGCAGCCCGGGGAGTCAGAGGTCAGCAGCTCTGTACTAGAGGAGATCACAAACAGTGAGTGTGCATGTGCTCGGTTATAGAGAGGAGGTGTATGAGATCGGCTCATCGTATTACACCTGACTGTCATCACACTGCTACTCCCCGAGGAGGACACCAGCACAGGGGAGAGAGAGAGAGAGAGAGAGAGAGAGAGAGAGCGCGCGCTCTGCTCAACAGTGAGTGTGTGTGCTGCCAGCTCCGGGGATAATGGGCACCAAGCATAGCATTTCCACCCCTACCTACACAACACAGGGCAACCTGCCATCAAGCGTGCTGGGACATGTAGTGCCACAGCTGATCCTCACTCACACCTTATTACCTGCTGCTGAGACATGTAGTGCCACATCTGATCTTCAATCATATTAATTTTCTTAGTTTTTGGACCATGTGCCACCCCAAGCTGCCCTGTGCCACCCCAGCCTGCCCTGTACCACCACAGCCTGCCCTGTATTACCCCAACCTGCCCTATACCACCCCAGCCTGCCCTATACCACCGCCTGCCTGCCCTGTATTACCCCAACCAGCCCTATACCACCCCAGCCTGCGCTATACCACCCAGCCTGCTCTGTGCCACCCAAGCCTGCCCTATACCACCCCATCCTGCCCTGTACCACTCCAAACTGCCCTATACCAACCCAGCCTGCCCTGTGCCAACCTAACCTGCCCTATACCACCCCAACCTGCCCTATGCCACCCTAACTTGCCCTATACTACCCAACCTGCTCTGTGCCACCCTAACTTGCCCTGTACCACCCCAACCTGCCCTGTACCACCCCAGCCTGCCCTATACCACCACAGCCTGCGCTTTGCCATCCAAGCCTTCCCTGTGCCACTTCAACCTGCCCTGTGCCACTTCAACTTGCCCTGTGCCACCCTAACTTGCCCTATACCACCCCAATACCGCCCTAACCTGCCCTGTACCACCCTAACCTGTCATATACCACCTCAACCTGACACTATACCACCCTATTTTACCCTAATCTGCCACTATACCACCCTATACTATCATTTACAGGGGCTGGTTTGGGGTGCACCCTGTGACCGTGCGCTACCTGAATGGAGCTGGGTAGCCTAGACGGGGGGGGGGTGACACCATGTTTTACCCCACCAGGTGACACCAACCCTAGTGACGCCACTGCCGTACACAAGAGAGTGGAGAGTTTGTAAGGACAGACTCTGCTGGGGGCACCTGATGTAAGGATGGACTCTGCTGGGGGCACCTGATGTAAGGACTGACTCTGCTGGGGGCACCTGATGTAAGGATGGACTCTGCTGGGGGCACCTGATGTAAGGACTGACTCTGCTGGGGGCACCTGATGTAAGGACGGACTCTGCTGGGGGCATTTGATGGCATCTGGTGGCAGGCGAAGTGGCAGGTGACACGCTTAGGGGTCCCACTGATTCAGCATTATGGTGAGTTGAATGATTTAATTTTATATTACAATGTAATAATAGAAATAATGCGCTTCAATCACCCTGACACCATAACAAACATGGTGTCGGGATGATTGAAGCGCCAACAGGTGTTTTGGAGTATACTTATCTGCCAATTTTGTTACACATTTCTATTGTGGTGTAGGATCTGGCTTCTTTCTTTCTATTTCTTTCTCTCTCTTTCTCTCACCTCGGACTGTAGCCACACCCCTTTGAACCACGCCCATTTAAGCCACACCCACTATTGTGCGTAAACCATGCCCATTTTTCGCTGCAACGCACTTCACGCGCCGCATTTTTCATTTCAGCATGACACGCCTACAAACGAATGCCCCGCCCCCTAATTATAGCAAGGCTCCGCCTCAATACAAAAAAAGTGTCCCAGATGTTTTTTTTGCAATGTTGGCAACTATGTAATATGCAATAATAAACACTGATTCAGGAGTGGTAAACTATATCTGATTTACTTAGGTATAAAGGTATAGGTTAAACATAACACATAGCCCTGCAGCAATAAACCTACTAATCAGTGATAGTGCAGAGTGATCACACGCCACGTGCAGCTATCTTCTCTATGCGCAATGTGGCGCACCAACAAAGTTTTAAACCCCTGGTCAGGCCTGACTCAGATAAAGCTCAGTCTCTGTGAAAACAACTCTTCGCATGCAGATGAACGGTGGTGCACATTCAGGAACAGTATTTGTAATCCATTAACGGTTAATAAAAGAGGAACACTTCACCGGAGACTACACAACTCAGTTCCGCCACTAGTCCCCAGGGGCAAATAACTACAGCACGATGGGCCAAGGCAGTCACTAGGCCTAATCAAAGTACAAGCTAAATAAGTGAGCAGATGCTCACTCACCCCTCCGGACGCGATCCCAGTCCGGGACTTCCACCACTGTGTTTCCACACACAGTGCCTGCAACGATCAGGTCTCTGGTCCAACTGATGTCAGCAACTCAAAGAAGTCAGGTGCAGGGATGAGCCGAACACCCCCCTGTTCGGTTCGCACCAGAACCTGCGAACAGACAAAATGTTCGTGTAAACTTTAGAACCCTATTAAATACAATGGACTCGAACGTTCGAAATCTAAAGTGTTAATTATAAAGGCTAATATGCAAGTTATTGTCCTAAAAAGTGTTTGGGGACCCGGGTCCTGCCCCAGGGGACATGTATCAATGCAAAAAGAAGTTTTAAAAACTGCCGTTTTTTTGGGAGCAGTGATTTTAATAATGCTTAAAATGAAAAAATAAAAGTGAAATATTCCTTTAAATTTCATACCTGGGGGGTGTGTATGATATGCATGTAAAGTGGCGCATGTTTCCCGTGCTTAGAACTGTCCCTGCAAAAAATGTCATTTTTGAAAGAAAAAAATGCATTTAAAACTGACTCGCGGCTATTAATGAATTGTCGGCTCCCGGCAATACATACAAAAGTCATTGATAAAAAAAAAAAAAAAAAAAGCGTGGGGGTTCCCCAGAATTCAATTACCAGGCCCTTCAGGTCTGGAATGGATATTAAGGGGAACCCCGCCGCAAATTAAAAAAACAATTGACGTGGGGTTCCCCCAAATATCCATTCCAGGCCCTTCAGATCTGGCATGGATTTTAAGGGGAACTCCACCCCAAATTTAAAAAAAAATGGTGTGGAGTCCCCCTAAAAATCCATACCAGACCCCTTATCCGAGCACGCAACCTGGCCGGCCGCAGGGGAAAAGGGGGGGACGAGAGAGCGGCCCCCCCTCCCTCCTGAACCGTACCAAGCCACATGCCCTCAACATGGGGAGGATGTCCCCATGTTGATGGGGACAAGGGCCTCATCCCCACAACCCTTGCCCGGTGGTTGTGGGGGTCTGCGGGCGGGGGGCTTATCGGAATCTGGAAGACCCCTTTAACAAAGGGGACCCCCAGATCCCGGCCCCCCCATGTGAATTGGTAAGGGGTACATTGTACCCCTACCATTTCACGAAGAAAGCGTAAAAAAAGTTTAAAAAAAACACACAAACACCTTGAAAAAGTCCTTTATTAAAAAAAAAAAAAACATTCCAGCGGTGAAATCCAGTGTGCCGCGGCGATCCCGATGTCCAGCGCTGTCCTTCATTGGTTGTGCCTGAGCGGACCTGATGGGGAACTCCCTCTCAGTATTTTAAATGTATAGACCCGCCACTTCTAAAGTTCCCCATCAGGTCCGCTCAGCGGACCAGATGCGGAACATGAGAAGGGGCGGGTCTATACATGTATTACCAAAGTGAGAGCAGTTCCCCATCAGGTCCGCCCCCTCGGTATGTCGGACCCGCCTACGTCATTGGCTTGAGCGGGGAACTTCCTTCACTATGTAAATTTAAATTACACAGTGAAGGAAGTTCCCCGCTCAAGCCAATGACGTAGGCGGGTCCGACATACCGAGGGGGCGGACCTGATGGGGAACTGCTCTCACTTTGGTAATACATGTATAGACCCGCCCCTTCTCATGTTCCGCATCTGGTCCGCTGAGCGGACCTGATGGGGAACTTTAGAAGGAGCGGGTCTATACATTTAAAATACTGAGAGGGAGTTCCCCATCAGGTCCGCTCAGGCACAACCAATGAAGGACAGCGCTGGACATCGGGATCGCCGCGGGACACTGGATTTCACCGCTGGAATGTTTTTTTTTTTTTTTTAAATAAAGGACTTTTTCAAGGTGTTTGTGTGTTTTTTAAACATTTTTTTACGCTTTCTTCGTGAAATGGTAGGGGTACAATGTACCCCTTACCAATTCACATAGGGGGGGGCCGGGATCTGGGGGTCCCCTTTGTTAAAGGGGTCTTCCAGATTCCGATAAGCCCCCCGCCCGCAGACCCCCACAACCACCGGGCAAGGGTTGTGGGGATGAGGCCCTTGTCCCCATCAACATGGGGACATCCTCCCCATGTTGAGGGCATGTGGCTTGGTACGGTTCAGGAGGGAGGGGGGGGCCGCTCTCTCGTCCCCCCCTTTTCCCCTGTGGCCGGCCAGGTTGCGTGCTCGGATAAGGGGTCTGGTATGGATTTTTAAGGGGACTCCACGCCATTTTTTTTTTAAATTTGGGGTGGAGTTCCCCTTAAAATCCATGCCAGATCTGAAGGGCCTGGAATGGATATTTGGGGGAACCCCACGTCAATTTTTTTTTAAATTTGCGGCGGGGTTCCCCTTAATATCCATTCCAGACCTGAAGGGCCTGGTAATAGAATTCTGGGGAACCCCCACGCTTTTTTTTATTTTTTATCAATGACTTTTGTATGTATTGCCGGGAGCCGACAATTCATTAATAGCCGCGAGTCAGTTTTAAATGCATTTTTTTCTTTCAAAAATGACATTTTTTGCAGGGACAGTTCTAAGCACGGGAAACATGCGCCACTTTACATGCATATCATACACACCCCCCAGGTACGAAATTTAAAGGAATATTTCACTTTTATTTTTTCATTTTAAGCATTATTAAAATCACTGCTCCCGAAAAAACGGCCGTTTTTAAAACTTCTTTTTGCATTGATACATGTCCCCTGGGGCAGGACCCAGGTCCCCAAACACTTTTTAGGACAATAACTTGCATATAAGCCTTTATAATTAGCACTTTAGATTTCTCCCATAGATTTTTCGAATTTGCCGCGAACACCCCAATTTGTTCGTTGTTCGGCGAACGGGCGAACAGGCAATGTTCGAGTCGAACATGAGTTCGACTCGAACTCGAAGCTCATCCCTAGTCAGGTGTCACCCAGGCTCAGTAGTGGGGTGGAAGGCTCTTTGGAAGGTATGCAAGGCCCAGGCCTCAGGCCTTGCACTGCAGCAGATCCGCACAGGGAGTCCCCTTGATTGCAGCGCGGTGTCCAAAGAGGCCGAGCTTAGCCTCCACCTTTCCTTTTATAGCCCCACCCATGAGTCTCTGCGGTGGCCAAATGCACCCTGGGTGCCAAGCGGGGTTCTGGGTAACGTAGTCCATAGGGCCTTAAAGGAGACCCCGCTACACACTCCCCCCACTTAAACTCTTTGGTCCCCAAAGATAACTATTAACACACACTACGCACAACATTTGACAAAGCGGTGTATGATGTCGGCAGAGGAAGTTCCCACCAAAAACGAGAGGGTGAACTTCCTTGCCCACAGGTCACACTGTCATAAGCGATCTGCCTAACTGTGCCAGATGGTGAGTTGGGGTTGCCCTCCACTAAATGAACAGTGGAGGGATCAGGGTTTTCCACACTCCTCCTAGCAGTGACCACAGTGTCTTCTGAGCTCTCCCCCATTTGTGGGTAAGTCAATCTTCGGGGAGGCCTTATGGTCCTTCTCACCCTTTGTTCTCTTGGAATGTCTGGTTCAGATACTGCAGGTTCCTCTCTTGGAACAGACTTGGGGGCTTCCACTGGTTCTGGAGCACTTGACTCAGGAGCAGGGTGATACATCGAGTCTCTTGGATCCTCCTCTAAGAGTGAGTCACAGGCGTCTTCCCAAGAATCTGTTAAGGGACTGGACGGGATGAACTCAGTAGCTTCTGCATTCAGTGTACTGTCTATGGTGTCTTCAGTAGGTGGAAGATCTATAGCAGAAGTTTCTGGGGACTGGGAAGGCCATAGCCATTCAAGTTCCTCCCCCTCTCCTTCACTTAGTTCAGAGACATCTGTTTCCTCAGCTCGAGGGGTTTGGGAGCGAGTGTTTGGCTTGGGAGTATCCAAGATGGAAGTTGGCTCAGGGGAATCCCTCGCAGGGGGTATCCGAACTGCTTCGGCAAGTGGGAGTAAGTGATTCCGATGCCAAGTCTTTAATGGACCCACCTTTCCTTACGGCTTTAGTTTGTAGACAGGTAGGCCCGGCAGCTTCTTGAAAATAACATAGGGTTCAGGCCTCCACCAATCTGCAAGCTTGTGTTTTCCAGGGATCCCCATATTCCGGAGCAGCACTCTGTCCCCAGGTTGTAGATCTTGAATCCGGACTTTCAGGTCAAAGTTTTTCTTGTTGCGGGCTCCCCTTTGATCTGAGGCTGCTTGGGCCTGCTCATAGGCCAACTTTAATCTGTGTCTAAGCCTGTCTACATAACCTTTGTGGGAAGTGACTGAGGAATGGTCTATAGAGGTGCCAAAGGCCAGGTCTACGGTAGTCTTGCTTCTCTCCCGAACATGAGTCGATAGGGTGAGTACCCTGTTGCATCACTTGTGGTACTGTTATAAGCATGCACGATTGCTGCTATGTGCCTGCTCCAGTGCTGCTTCTTCTCACTACTTAAAGTCCCCAGCATGTTGAGCAAGGTTCAGTTGAACCTCTCCGGCTGAGCATTGCCCTGTGGATGGTAGGGAGTGGTTCAGGTCTTCTTGATCCCCAAAGAATCCAGGAGCTTCCGGATCAGCCGACTTTCAAAGTCCCTTCCTTGATCTGAGTGGAGCCGCTGTGGTAGCCCGTAATGTACGAAGTATTTCTCCATGAGTACTTTGGCTACAGTAGAAGCCTTCTGGTCTTTAGTTGGAAAGGCCTGGGCATACCGGGTGAAATGGTCGGTTATCACCAGAACATTTCCTAGTCCACTCAAGTCGTGTTCGAGGCAGAGAAAATCAATGCATACCAAATCCAGTGGGCCTTGACTTTGTAGATGGCCCATTGGGGCAGCTTGATGGGGTAAAGTCTTCCTCTGGATGCAGCGTGCGCATGAGTGGCAGTATTCCTCGACTTCGGCCCTCATGCAGGGCCAATAGAACTGGCTCCTAACTAGTTGAAAGGTCCTCTCAGCTCCCAAGTGGCCGTGGTTATCATGCAGGGCGACCAGGACGGTCTCTCAATGTTTCTCGGGTAGAAACAGTTGCCATTTGTCTTCTAGGTCCTCAGAGGGGCCCCTTCGGTAGACCACTCCCTGATGCACCTGCAGCCTGTCCCACTCCTTCCTCAACAAGCGAGCTTCCTTTGAAGGGTGACGCAAGAGTCTATCTGGATCCTGACTTTCCAGGGCCTCCAGGACCAATTTCCCCATAGGGTCTTCCAATTGGTCACATCTAAACTCCTTCTTGGACAGTTTTGGCAAGTCATCTTCCTCTATCTGGGTTACCCCACAGTATTGCTTGGGGACCCCTACCACAGTGACCCCTATTTCTTCCGCTCTTGCACCACCACTGGCCTGGAGTTCAGCCCCCTGACAGAGGGCCCGCACCCCATCGGGTGCCACTTGAGTCCAGTCTTCCGTACTGCTGGTAGGGGCATGAGACCTTCTTGACAAGGCGTCTGCATCTCAATTCCCAGCCCCAGGCCTGTATTTCAGAAATTGAAAGCAGACAGTGCCGCCAGCCATCTATGTCCTGTGGCATCCAGCTTTGCTGTGGTGAAAAGATAAGTAAGGGGATTGTTGTCAGTTTTCACAGTGAATTCAGCCCCATACAGATAGTCTTTGAGTTTGTCAACTACAGCCCACTTGAGGGCTATAAACTCCAACTTATGAGTGGGGTAGTTCTTTTCAGAGGGGGTCAGACTCCTGCTCACATAAGCAACAGGCCTCAGTTGCCCTTCCTGCTCCTGATAGAGCACTCCTCCCAGACCATCATGACTGGCATCTACGTGGAGTTCATAAGGCTTCTTTGGGTCTGCGTAGGCCAGGACAGCGGCAGTGGTTAGGCTTTTCTTCAACATCTGGAAGGCCTCTTCACATTTCTTCTTCCACTGGTCTTTGACTGACTCCCCAGGCTTCCTGGGCCCCGAGTCATCCTCTTCCCCTTCTGTCTTGAGCAGTTCATTCAGAGGTCTGGCAATCCGGGCAAACCCTTCCACAAACCTCCTGTAATAGGAGCAGAACCCCAAGAAAGATCTGAGTTCTGTCAATGTGGTGGGCCGTGGCCAGGAGGTGACTGTCTCCAACTTCTCGGGGTCTGTGGCTACCCCTTCTTCGGACACTATGTGTCCCAGATAGTTAACTGATGACTGATAGAACTGGCATTTTTTGGGTGAAAGTTTGAGTCCCTCCTCACTGAGTCTTTTCAAAACTTTCTCCAGTCTCTCTTCATGTTCCTCCAGAGTTCTCCCAAAGACAATGATGTCATCTAAGTATACAAGGACTTCGATGAGGTTCATGTCTCCTACAGTCTTTTCCATGAGGCGTTGAAAGGTGGCTGGGGCTCCAGACAGACCTTGTGGCATCCGGTCAAATTCAAAGAACCCCACAGGAGTTATAAAAGCTGTCTTCTCCTTGTCTTCCGGATGCATAGGGATCTGGTAGTATCCGCTCTTTAGATCCATGACACTGAACCACCTAGCTCCAGACAAGCTCTGTAAGGCATCCTCTATCCTCAGAGTTGTATACTGGTCGGGTATGGTTCTCCTGTTGAGGGTCCTGTAATCGATACACAGCCTCAATGACCCATTCTTCTTCCTGACCACCACTATCGGAGAGGCGTAGGGGCTTCTAGACTCCCGGATAACACCGGTTCGCTTGAGCTCGGCGAGCTGTTCCCTCAAATCTTCAAGGTCTGCCAACGGGACTCGCCTGACCCTCTCCCTGAAGGGCTTGTACTCCTGGAGGCGGATTCGGTGGTTGGCACTCTTCGCGCACCCCACATCAAACTCATCTTGAGAGAAGATACTTCTCCACCTAGTCAACTGGGCCTTGGCTCTCTCTTTCCAAGCCCTTGGCAGGTTTGGGTTTTCCATGCAGAGCTTCTCCCAAACGGTCTTTTCTCCCTCTGTCTTTTCCACATGTGACAAGACAACTGGGGCAGCAGGGCTCACCTGGCCCAGCAACATCCTGGCTGGGATCTCCACGGGGCCATCCGTAGTATTCCTGACACTCACAGTGTGCCTTCTTCAGGGCCCTCAACGGGACCACTTCTGGGATCACTTCCAAGCCTGAGTGTTTTTCCCTTGGGTCTGGTTCCAACATAACAAAGGGCCCAGGTTGCTCCCAAGTAAGCTTCACAGTGGCTTGGAGACAGGTTACTTCACCGGGCTGCAACACTATTTCTCTTCTGCCCAGCCTCCAGATATTCCCCATCCCCTCTCCTGGGCGCTTCTGCTCTAAGACCAGTCGCTGGTAGGCTGTCTTCAGCATTGGGTGGATTTTGGTGACTGTGTCTTCACTCGTACTAGAGGGGCCAGGAGCCTCGGGGACCAGGTCTGTGTTGGTCCCTATGATGAGGGAGCTCTTGTTGGCTCCAGGCGGTCGGGGGCACACCACAGCCAGGGTGTCAAACACTTCAGCCTTCCCGGCCACAGACGGGTCGAAGGTCAGTTTTATGGGCAGGTAACCATCATACGGGAACCTCTGTGTTCCAATTCCCCATATTTCCAAATCTTCAATTCTCTGGATGGATAGATGACTTAGATGCTTATCATAGAAGTCCCGGTATAGTAGGGTCACTTGCGCCCCAGTGTCTAATATGGCTCTTGTGTAGACTCCCTCCACTTGGATAGGCACTATGGGGGAGGGGCCTACCAGCTTCTCTGGATATTGCTTCGAAGGGGTCTCTTTCCTTTGTCCCTTGCACTTTCCCTTTGGACTCTCTTTCTTCCATTTCTCTTTGGACTTTAGCCTCTCTTGGGCTCGGTATGCATTGATTTTCCTCCTCTTAATGGGTGTACATACCCACTGAGGAACATTATTCTCTTTTTTTGGTATACATTCCCGCTGGGGAACACTGCGCTTCTTCTGGGGGGTTTTATCCTCTCTTTTTCTGTACTTCTCATTCAGTTTGGAGCTCACTGTGGAAGATGGGCACCCGGTTGACGCCTTCACCGGGGCCCTCTGAAGTTTTCCGCCGGCTTGCGATTATTCAGCTTCTTTTTCTTGGGACTGGAACACACTTTTGCGACATGGCCAACTCCTCTGCAGTTGAAACAAATCGTGTCCCCCCAATCTTGTAGGGAAGCGGGCGCTGCGGCACTTGGGAACAGTTCCTTCTTTGGTCTTTCCCTTTCTGGTACCCCTGAATCCTTTGCCATCAAAGAGGTCAGTATCTCCAATACCTGGGACATCTGTGACTTCAGGGTATCCACCTCTGAGTCTCTTTCGGGGGTCATGGCCGACCTGACCATCACCGCCGGAGGGTTGGTTGGTTCGACTGGTTGGCTCCTCCTCTTGTCTTCCAACATAGCCTCTTCTTCTCTGACCACTCGGATTAAGTTGGGGTATTCGAGGCTCTTCCCATCCTGTCGGGTGCATAGCGCTAATGCGATGGGATCCAGAGGCTGAGCTCCCCTCAACACCTGCTGGACACAGGCTTCATCCACTCTCCTTGGGTCAATCCCTTTTTTTAGTATAATCTTATGCAGGATCTTATCCAGACGTCTCATGAACTCTGACAGTTTCTCTCCCATCTTTTGGTAGCAGTGCTCCAGCTGGTAAGTGAGCTCAGTTACTTTTTCCGTCCCCCCGAACACATTCTGCAGAATGTCTAGATAATCCTGTGCATCACAGTCTTTCTTGCTCAGTTTAAGGTTGCGTATGGCCTCCAGAGCAGGCCCCTTCAAACTCTCAGTGATTCACTGTTTTTTTCAGTGTTCTAGGACTTCCCATTCCTCTAGGGCCTGAGTAGCGCCGTCTAGCCACTCCTCAAATCCCTCTTCTCCCGAAGGTACAGATTTCCTTCCAGAAAATATCCTGAGTTTTCTGTATTCTGACATCGGGTAATCTGTAGGATCCTTCTTACACTGGGCTACAATCTCCCCTAGGACAGCGCACAGTTCTGCGCTGAGGGTGGCCGGTGGTGATCCGGGACTCTCTGTACCCTTCTGTTTTCCTGCTTTAGGGGATGGCGGTGGAGATATTTGTGGAGGTGATGGTTTTGGTGTTTGGAACCATTCTCCCTTGAGTGGCAAAGCATGTATCAAGTTATAGGTCTAATCGTTCATTGTTTGTATGTTTGGACTTTTGAAATGCTCTGGTATTTCGTTCTTCCATTCTACTAATGCATGGGTAAGCGAGGAATTTGACCTTACATCCGTCACCCATGCGTTCTGACATGGCGATAGTGTCATTATTAACTGCTTTATCGCTCCTTCCTGCCAGATCCCCGGGAGTTCAATAACTACTGCCGCGGCTGAATCGGCGCCAGCCACTGCGCACCACTGTCCTACTTCCAGCGGGTCCATGCCGGTACTTTTTGGCGTGTTACTTGCTGTACAAGGATCCCGGACGAGCCCCCACGTGTAGCGCTACCCCCAGTTAAGAGAGCCGCTGGTTTTCAGTTAGTTCGGGCCCTGTATACAGCACCGCCATCCCCCGGCAATCTACTCAACCCTCTATGGCACAGTTAGTCTAGGGAATGTTTCCGTCATATAATTCTATACCTGGTTATACACAATCTCACAGCAGGATAGGCAGGTAATATGCAGTAATAAACACTGATTCAGGAGTGGTAAACTATATCTGATTTACTTAGGTATAAAGGTATAGGTTAAACATAACACATAGCATACATGCAGAGCCCTGCAGCAATAAACCTACTAATCAGTGATAGTGCAGAGTGATCACACGCCACGTGCAGCTATCTTCTCTAAGCGCAATGTGGCGCACCAACAAAGTTTTAAACCCCTGGTCAGGCCTGACTCAGATAAAGCTCAGTCTCTGTGAAAACAACTTTTCGCATGCAGATGAACGGTGGTGCACATTCAGGAACAGTATTTGTAATCCATTAACGGTTAATAAAAGAGGAACACTTCACCGGAGACGACACAACTCAGTTCCGCCACTAGTCTCCGGCGGGATAATAACTACAGCACGATGGGCCAAGGCAGTCACTAGGCCTAATCAAAGTACAAGCTAAATAAGTGAGCAGATGCTCGCTCACCCCTCCAGACGCGATACCAGTCCGGGACTTCCACCACTGTGTTTCCACACACAGTGCCTGCAACGATCAGGTCTCTGGTCCAACTGATGTCAGCAACTCAAAGAAGTCAGGTTTCACCCAGGCTCAGTAGTGGGATGGAAGGCTCTTTGGAAGGTATGCAAGGCCCAGGCCTCGGGCCTTGCACTGCAGCAGATCCGCACAGGGAGTCCCCTTGATTGCAGCGCGGTGTCCAAAGAGGCCGAGCTTAGCCTCCACCTTTCCTTTTATAGCCCCACCCATGAGTCTCTGCGGTAGCCAAATGCACCCTGGGTGCCAAGCGGGGTTCTGGGTAACGTAGTCCATAGGGCCTTAAAGGAGACTCCGCTACACAAGGTTAGTCAAATGTTCCTTATGTACATATGTGGGTATATATCTGATCTCACCAGCATATTCTTTGTACGTGTATCCATGTAGCATAAGGAATCTGAAGATCTTCTCCATAGATAAGATGAATCAGTGTTTTGCTGATGCACAAAAGACATAGCAGAGCTTATCTTCAGAATCACCTTGTTTTTAATTCCTTTGATCCAATACATGCAGTCTGATTTAAAGTAACTCTGCCATGAGAGATATTTAAGGGCTTCCATTGCTGATCTTCTTCTAAAAATAATAGTTGCCTGGATGTTATGGTGATACGTTCTCAAACTCTCCAATATATCTCCAAGTGAGAATGTTCAATTTTGGCTTGTTGTCATGTTAGGATGGTAGAAACATTAATAAAAAAAAAACGTGTGTGAAGATTTCACAGATGAATATGGCCAATTGCAAGCTTACCTCCAAAGCATCAAGCAAACTTTTAACATTTCTAGCAGAGCACACAGGTAGCTCCAGAAGCCTGTAGACCAGGGGTCTCAAACCTGCGGCCCTCCAGCTGTTGCGGAACTACAAGTCCCATCATGCCTCTGCCTATGGTAGTCATGCTTGTAACTGTTTAGCCTTGCAATGCCTCATGGGAATTGTAGTTCTGCAACAGCTGGAGGGCCACCAGTTTGAGACCCCTGCTGTAGACGCTTAGTAAAAAAAAATTAGGTCATTAATATTTACACTGCTCTACAATATTAGACCTCGCGCAAAGGTGGAGTGAGCCAGTCACTATAAACAAACCTGAGGTGTCAGTCCCCCATGTGTAAGGCCAGTATTATATTTCCTAGAGATGCCAATATAATTCAATACATTTAAATGTGTGGTAAAACAATGGTGGCGGGTGTAGTGATAAGGCTGGAATTGTCCACTTCTTAAACTGCTAATCAGCTTGCTGGAACTAACTTGGGCTCTTTTTATTATTTTTACACTTAAGGTACCACTAGACAATATTTTGGCCAGGGGGAGATAAACCCAGTTGCCATGTTTAACTTTCAAAGCTAATCACTACTGTTGCTTTGAAATATAGCCAGCATTAGGGGGGCCTGTACAGTAATGCTGGCCATAGATGGATCGAAGTTTGGCCAGTTCAGCGGGGACAGGGCGAGTTTCCATCCATCTATGCCATTCCTGTTCGTGAGAAGTTGATATATTTATCTCACTGCCCAAGAGATTGCCAATCACTTCAAAGACAAGATTGATGCAATTCGTGAGGACACCTCCACTGAGCGTACATCTTCCCCACCCAACATACCCTGCCTAACAGCACATTCAACACTCTCCACTTTTGAACTGGCTACTACTGAAGAGGTTACAAAACTTTTCTCAGATGCCCACCTAACCAACTGTCCCTTAGATCCTGTTCCCTCACAACTACTACGGTCACCCTCTTCTTCTGTCCTATGCTCCCTCACTCACATCTTCAATCTCTCCCTCTCTAGTGGCACCTTCCCTTCCCATACTTAAAAAGGCCTCACTGGACCCCACCAACCTGAACAACTTAAGACCCATCTCATTGCTCCCATTCACCTCTAAACTTCTAGAACGCTTAGTCTACAACCGTCTTAGCTCCTACCTCAGTGAAAATAACCTTCTTGACCCTTTATGCCTCGTACACGCGATCGCGATTTCCGACAAGAAAACCGAGTTTTTTTTTTCCAGCCGGAAAACTTCTCAAACGTGTCTTGCATACACATGGTCACACAAATCTTGGCAGAAATTCCGACCGTCAAGAACGCGGTGACGTACAAGACGTACGATAAGCCGAGATCAATGAAGTTCAATAGGCAGTTTGGCTCTTCTGCTTGACTCTGAGCATGCGTGTTTTTTGCGCGTCGTAATTGCATACAGATGATCGTGATTTGCGATAGGAAGTTTTTCCGTCACGATAATAGAGGACCTGCTCTCAATCTTTTCACACGGGTGGACCGTTCAGGTCCGCCTGTCAGTTTTTTAGGCGGACCTGAAAGGACTCTCCATACAGGTTTATGGAGCGACGGATGTCAGCGGTGACATGTTCGCTGACATCCGACCCGCTCCGATCCACTAAAGTCTGACGGATGGAAACCTTATTTTCCATCCGTCTATCAGGTCGGATGAAAACGGACTCTACGGTCCGTCTTCATCCAATTCCCCCATAGGGGAGAGCGGAGCTCTGACAGGTCCGTCCCTGCACGGTGTGCAGAGATGGAGCTGTCATCTGCCTGCTCAGCAGGGATCAATGGAGTGATCCCTGCTGAGCAAAGAGGAGCCCTACACGGACACGTCAGCGTGAAAGGGGCCTTAGAGTCTTCAAAAGACTTGAGACTGGGGCGGAGGTTAACCTTCCAGCAGGACACCGACCCTAAACATACAGCCAGAGCTACAATGGAATGGTTTAGATCAAAGCATATTCATGTGTTAGAATGGCCCAGTCAAAGTCCAGACCTAAATCACATTGAGAATCTGTGGCAAGACTTGAAAATTGCTGTTCACAGACGCTCTCCATCCAATCTGACAGAGCTTGAGATATTTTGCAAAGAAGAATGGGCAAAAATGTCCCTCTCTAGATGTGCAAAACTGGTAGAGACATCCCCAAAAAGACTTGCAGCTGTGATCGCAGAGAAAGGGGGTTTTACAAAGTATTGACTCGGGGGGCTGAATACAAATACACCCCCCACACTTTTCACATATGTATTTGTATCATTTATAATTTTTATTCCACTTCACAATTATGTGCCACTTTGTGTTGGTCTATCACATAAAATCCCAATAAACTACAATTACGTTTCTGGTTGTAACATGACAAAATGTGGGAAATTTCAAGGGGTATAAATACTTTTTCATGGCACTGTAAGTCATTTTTAACTGATAGGGGGCCCGATAGGCGGTACTGTTGGGCACTGATGGGTAGCAATGATGGGCATTAATGGGTGGCACTGAAAGGCAGCACAGATTGGTGTCACTGATGGGCACAGACTGGCGTAATTTGCTGGGCACTGTTTGGGCTGCACTGTAATCAGTGCCCTAATTATCTGTACAGTGTCCCCTGCGAGGAGATGTCCCTGATCGGCTCTCCTCACAGGCTGTCATTTACATGTGATTGGCTGTTATTGGACACAGCCAATCACATGGGTAATGAGCCGTGTCATCGGCTCTTTACCAAGATCAGCGTCATGCTGTCATTGCTGTGTCATATTTGTCTTGCTTCATAACATTAATATCCGTTATAAAACCCGGAGGGCATGGATGGTGAGCTGATTCGGTGGTACAATGGGCCACCCGACTGGACTTGCCCCCCAGGCTTAAGACTGCCAGCCCTCCCCTGCTGGAGAGACTAATAAAAGACCACATAGACGAGTTCTTGCTGGAAAAAAGAGATTTCACCTCCAAATACGGAAAGGTTTCTTCACAGTAAGAGCTGTGAAAATGTGGAATAGACTCCCTGCAGAGGTGGTTCTGGCCAGCTCAGTAGATTGCTTTAAGAAAGGCCTGGATTCTTTCCTAAATGTAAATAATATAACTGGGTACTGACATTTATAGGGATTGCCTCTCGGGGGATCAGGAAGGACTTTTTTTCCCTGCTGTAGCAAATTGGATCATGCTCTGCTGGGGTTTTTCGCCTTCCTCTGGATCAACTGTGGTTATAGATTGGGTATATAGCATTGTATAATATTGTTTTTTTTTTTTATGGTTGAACTGGATGGACTTGTGTCATTTTTCAACCTGACTAACTATGTAACTATGTAACTATGTTCCTTAAGTACATATGTGGGTATATATCAGATCTCACCAGCATATTCTTTGTACGTGTATCCATGTAGCCTAAGTAATCTGAAGATCTTCTCCTTAGATAAGATGAATCAGTGTTTTGCTGATGCACAAAAGACATAACAGAGAATTTGAGTGATTCTAATCTTCAGAAACACCTTGTTTGTAATTCCCTTGATCCGTTACATGCAGTCTGGTTTAGACCGGTTACGGAATTCGAGCAGTTATTAACACAGGCGCAAAGACCAACGCATATACTATCTATAATATATCAATATCTACTCCCAAAAAGCATTCGGGGGTCCGGGGGCTCCGGCCCCTCCCTAATCTGTTCAGAAAAAGAACTAACATTTATAACAAGATGGGAGGAAGAACTGGGATGGATCATTCCCAGATCGGAATGGGAAAGAGCTTTTCATATAACACACAAGTTATCAATATCTAGTAGACACCAGGAAAGGAACTACAGAATTTTAACAAGATGGTATAGATGCCCAGTAGACATGCATAAAATTAATAATGAAAATGATGAGATATGTTGGAGATGTCACAATGCAAAGGGTACAATGTCCCATATATGGTGCTACTGGCCGGAAGTACTGACATTCTGGACTAAGATCTATAAAATAGTATACATCATAAAATTACGGGGATTAATGTTCAACCAGAGGTATTGGTCTCTCTCCTGTCGATGATTCTGGGATCCATAAAAGTTATAAAAAAGAGCATTTGAAGACATATGTTGGTAGCAGCGCGTACAGTCATAGCTCAAAATTGGAAGAAAACAGGGATGCTCTCAATTGGAGAATGGATATGCGAAATGAGCGAGATGCATACTCTGGAGATGACGGTAGAATCAAAAACGGGTTTTAAAGAACAAACTTTAAAGACATGGCAACAATGGGTAGAGTTTAGAACCTCTGCAGTAATATTAACATACATATAGTCTTCATGTCAGGGAACTTCCCCTCCCTTTCCCCCCCTTCCCCCCCCTTCCCCCCCTTCCCGCTGTTTTTTTCTATGAGTTGTTATGTCGTCGTGTAGTTGTTATGTTAGGTCAAAAGGTAATACCGGTGAATGACAAATTATAAGGGGATATTAACCAAATACTGTATATATTGGTTATGTAATAAGATAGGAATAAGATGATAAGTGTATTACTATGGCGAATGGTTGGGTAGTGGGTTATGTTAGATATTGAATTATTTGTATTATTTTGTGTAAAATTTTTATAAATTATAAATAAAAATTGTTAAACATGCAGTCTGGTTTAAATTAACTCTGTCATGAGAGATATTTAAGGGCTTCCATTGCTGATCTTCTTCTAAAAATAATAGTTGCCTGGATGTTATGGTGATACGTTCTCAAACTCTCCAATATATCTCCAAGTGAGAATGTTCAATTTTGGCTTGTTGTCATGTTAGGATAGTAGAAACAATAATAAAAAAAAAACGTGTGTGAAGATTTCACAGATGAATATGGCCAGTTGCAAGCTTACCTCCAAATCATCAAGCAAACCTAACATTTCTAGCAGAGCACACAGGTAGCTCCAGAAGCCTTTAGACACTTAGTAAAAAAAATTAGGTCATTAATATTTACACTGCTCTACAGTATTAGACCTCGCGCAAAGGTGGAGTGAGCCAGTCACTATTAACAAACCTGAGGTGTCAGTCCCCCATGTGTAGGCCAGTATTATATTTCCTAGAGATGCCAATATATTTCAATACATTTTCATTTGTGGTAAAACAATGGTGGTGGGTGTAGTGATAAGGCTGGAATTGTCCACTTCTTAAACTGCTTATCAGCTTGCTGGAACTAACTTGGGCTCTTTTTATTCTTTTTACACTAAGACCCCTTTCACACTGGAGCGGTTTGCAGGCACTATTGCGCTAAAAATAGCACCTGCAAACCGACCCTAAACAGCGGCTGCTGTTTCTCCAGTGTGAAAGCCAGAGGGCTTTCACACTGGAGCGGTGCGCTAGCAGGACCACTCCAAAAGTCCTGCTAGCAGTATCTTTGGAGCGGTGAGAGGGAGCGGTGTGTTTACCGCTCCTCCACCGCTCCTTCTCATTGAAAGCAATGGGAAACCACGGCTATACCGCCGGCAATGCGCCTCTGCAGAGGCGCATTGCGGGCGGTATTAACCCTTTTTCGGCCACTAGCGGGGGTTAAAACCACACCGCTAGCGCCCGAATACCGCTGCAATTCTGACGGTATAGCGCCACTAAAATTAGCGGCTCTATACCGCCACAGCACCTCCCGCCCCAGTGTGAAAGCACCCTTAAGGTACCACTAGACATTATTTTGGACAGGGGGAGATAAACTCAGTTGCCATGTTTAACTTTCAAAGCCAATCACTACTGTTGCTTTGAAATATAATCAGCATTAGGGGGGGCCTGTACAGTAATGCTGGCCATAGATGGATCGAAGTTTGGCCAGTTCAGCGGGGACAGGCCGATTTTCCATCCATCTATGCCTTTCCTGTTCGTGAGAAGTTGATATAATTATCTCACTGCCCAAGAGATTGCCAATCACTTCAAAGACAAGATTGAGGCAATTTGTAAGGACACCTCCACTCTGCATACATCTTCCCCACCCAACATACCCTGCCTAACAGCACATTCAACACTCTCCTCTTTTGAACTGGCTACTACTGAAGAGTAGGGTTGAGCGAACCCGAACTGTAAAGTTCGGGTCCGTACCGAACTTTAGCTTTTTCCCGAACCCGAACCCGGACTTTGCGCAAAAGTCCGGGTTTGGGTTTGGGTTCGGCAATCTAATTATGCAGTTAGAAATGCTTCAGGGGCCAGCCAATCACCTTTTGATTAGCTGGTGTGCCCTTAGAAGCCATCATAGCCATGCCTACTAATGGCATGGCTGTGATTGGTCAGTGCAACATGTGACCCAGCTTCTATATAAGCTAGAGGCACACAGCACACACGTCACTCTGCTTCAGAATAGATAGGGAGAGGATCTTGTCTAGTGCTGCTGCTTTTAGGGAGAGATTGAAAAATACATGAGTTAGTCCTGATTCTGGAATCTGAGGGAAAAGATAGAGAGACAGTGTAGTGTAGGGCCAGGTTCCTGTAGGTGCTTTCAGGGAGAGAGATATATTATATAGGAATAGGAGTCCAGATTCAGAGATATAACTCAGCGATCTGCATAGGTTTACCTGTTTGTGTTGCAGTGCAGTCTTTTGAGCCATGAGCCCAGTGTCAGAGAAAATCTACCTTTTATCTGCAAGCTCAGTGCACCAGCACTGCATATATTATGTTGAGAGATACACCGTTTCCATACTGTGGGTGTATTCTGCTCTTGGAAAAAGATCCATTTAGGGCAACAACAAAAAAAGGCACTTTATTGTGCTCTTTTCCAAAAGACCCATTAAGGGCAAAAAAAAAAAATTTTGCATTTTATTTTGCTCGTGCAAAAAAAGACCCATTTAGGGCAAAAAAAAATAAAAAAATTTGCACTTTAATGTACGCTTGCAAAAAGACCCATTTAGGGCCACAAAAAATATTTTGCCGTGTGTTATACATATGTGGAGGCGTGTGAAATAAACCATTTCTATATATTTGTCTTCTACTGTGCTATACTAAAAAAACAACATTTTTTTTTAATAGCATTTTCTGCAGTTCTGTAGCTGTGCGATTCAGCGGTTACGTACTGTGGGTGTGTTCTGCTCTTCCAAAAACACCCATTTAGGACAAGATCCTAAATTTGGAAAATATGAGGAGAAGGTCAAAGGGACGTGGTGGCCCCGGTCGTGGTGCTGCTGGTGGAGCAGGGAGAGGACGTGGTGGATCTGTGCCAGATACACGCACAAGTGAAACACCTATCTCAGGTGCGAGTAGGCGACCGAGCCTGCGGCGGTATTTTGTCGCGCCTAATGAGGCTGTACGAATGTTTAGGCCAGGACAAGTACAGGCAATAGTAGATTGGGTTGCTGACAGTGCCTCGGGTTCCTTCACATTGTCTCCCACCCACTCTTCTGATGAAAGATCAGAGTTGGCACCTGAAACCCATGTCCATCAGTCTTTCACCTCACCCCCTTGCAAATCAGCCAAGCAGTCTGAGCCCCAAATCATGCAGCAGTCTCTTCTGCTTTTCGATGACTCTGTTAGCAGGGTTTCCCAGGGCCATCCACCTAGCCCTGCCCCAGAAGTGGAAGAGATTGAGTGCACCGATGCCCAACCACTTATGTTTCATGATGAGTACATGGGAGGACCATCGCAGCACGTCTCGGATGATGACGAAACACAGGTGCCAACTGCTGCTGCTTTCGCAATTGTGCAGACAGACAAGGAGGGCAGGGGTGAAGACTGGGTGGAAGATGATGTGGAGGACGATGAGGTCCTCGACCCCACATGGAATCAACGTTATGCAGGTGACCAGTGTAGTTTGGAGGAAGAGGCGGTGGTCGCACAGAGCCACCAGCACAGCAGAAGAGGGAGCAGGGTACAAAAGCGGAGCGTCCGTCCCCTAGACAGTATGTCTGCTACTGCCCAACGCAGCAAGGGACCGAGCACACCAAAGCCAGGTCCAAGGAGTTCCCTAGCGTGGCAGTTCTTAACACAATGTGCTGATGACAAGACACGAGTGGTTTGCACGCTGTGCAATCAGAGCCTGAAGCGAGGCATAAACGTTCTCAACCTGAGCACAACCTGCATGACCAGGCATCTAAGTGCAAAGCACGAGCTGCAGTGGAGAAGACACCTCAAAAACCAAGAAAGGTCTCTGGCTCCTCCTGCTTCCTCTTCTGCTGCAGTCTCGGCCTCTTCATCCACCTGTAGTGACAGTGGCACCTGCCACCCCGCAAACAGAGGATCTGCCAGCAACACTACCACCTGGGTCACCAACCATCTCCACAATGTCCCATGGAAGCGTTCAGCTCTCTATCTCCCAAACATTGGAGCGGAAGAGGAAGTACCCCCCTAGCCACCCGCGATCCCTGAGCCTGAATGCCAGCATTTCAAAACTCCTGGCCTTTGAAATGCTGTCATTCCGTCTGGTGGAGACGCAGAGTTTTAAAAGCCTGATGGCATTGGCTGTCCCACAGTACGTCGTGCCCAGCCGCCACTACTTTTCCAGGTGAGCCATCCCTTCCCTGCACAACCAAGTGGGGGACAAAATCAGGTGTGCACTGCGCAACGCCATCTGTGGCAAGGTCCACCTAACTACGGATGCGTGGACCAGTAAGCACGGTCAGGGACGTTATATCTCCCTAACAGCACACTGGGTAAATGCAGTGGCGGCTGGGCCTGAGGCAGATAGCAGTTTGGCGCATGTCCTTCCACCACCGAGGATTGCAGGGCGCTTCAGTTTGCCTCCTGTTGCTAACTCCTCCTACTCCGCTTCCTCATCCTCTACCGCCTCCTCATCCGGTCAGCGTAACACCTTCACCACCAACTTCAGCACAGCCAGGGGTAAACGACAGCAGGCAGTTTTAAAACTTTCCTGTTTGGGGGAAAAACCCCACACCACGCAGGAGTTGTGGAGGGACATGGAACAACAGACCAATGAGTGGTTGCTGTCAGTGAGCCTCAAGCCTGGCCTAGTGGTGTGCGATAATGGGCGAAATCTCGTAGCAGCTCTGGGCCTAGCCGGTTTGACGCACATCCCTTGCCTGGCGCATGTGCTGAACTTGGTGGTCCAGAGGTTCCTTAAAAATTACCCCAATATGCCAGAGCTGCTGCAGAAAGTGCGGGCTGTGTGTGCGCACTTTCGGCGTTCTCACCCTGCTGCTGCTCGCCTGTCAGCGCTGCAGCGTAACTTCGGCCTTCCCGCTCACCGCCTCATATGTGACGTGTCCACAAGGTGGAACTCCACCTTGCACATGCTGGCCAGACTGTGCGAGCAGCAGCAGGCGATAGTGGAGTTTCAGCTGCAGCAATCACGCGTGAGTCGCTCTGCGGAACAGCACCACTTCACCACCAATAATTGGGCCTCCATGCGAGACCTGTGTGCCTTGTTGCACTGTTTCGAGTACTCCACCAACATGTCCAGTACCAATGACGCCGTTCTCAGCGTTACTATCCCAGTTCTATGCCTCCTTGAAAAAACGCTTCGGGCGATGATGGAAGAGGATGTGGCACAGGAGGATGAGGAGGAGGAGGAGGAAGCGGGATCATTTCAAAGGCTTTCAGGGCAGTCTTTCACAAGTGGCTACGAGGGTGGGTTCCTGCACCAACAAACGCCAGGTACACAATTGTCCGGCAGAAAGGGCACAGTTATGGAGGATAACGAGGTGGAGGAGGAGATGGAGGAGGAGCCATTTTCACAGCAGGGTGGCACCCAGACCAGCTCGTGGCCATCACTGATGCGTGGCTGGGGGGATACAGATGACACAGACGATACACCTCCCACAGAGGACAGCTTTTCTTTGCCTCTGGGCAGCCTGGCACACATGAGCGATTACATGCTGCAGTGTTTCCGCAATGACCGCCGAGTTGCCCACATTTTAACTGGTGCTGATTACTGGGTGGCCACCCTGCTGGATCCCCGTTACAAGGACAACGTACCGTCCTTAATTCCCTCACTGGAGCGTGATCGTAAGATGCGCGAGTACAAGCGCACGCTGGTAGACGCGCTGCTGGTGGCATTCCATTGACAAGGCGAAGGCAGAGGAGGAGGAAGAGGTCGCCAACACAGCCGGGGCACCGGCAGCACCTCAGAAGGCAGGGTTAGCATGGCTGAAATGTGGAAAAGCTTTGTCAGCACGCCACAACAACCAGCACCACCAGCTGAGATGGAACGTCTTAGCAGGAGGCAGCATTTCACCAACATGGTTGAGCAGTATGTGTCCACAGGCCTACACGTACTGGATGACGAGTCTGCCCCCTTTAACTTCTGGGTCTCCAAATTGGGCACATGGCCTGAGCTTGCCCTTTATGCCTTGGAGGTGCTGGCCTGCCCTGCAGCCAGTGTATTATCTGAACGTGTATTTAGCACGGCAGGGGGCGTTATCACAGACAAGCGCAACCGCCTGTCCAGAGCCAATGTGGACAAGCTCACGTTCATTAAAATGAACCAGGCATGGATCCCACAGGACTTGTCCATACCTTCTGCAGAATAGACATGTATACCGGTGTTGTGACAAAAACTGTCCGGCCATCGGATTGTGTCCGGCCCATACTGCGAAGGCGCAGCACATTGCGCAGTACAGAGGACAAGGAGATTCACAAAATCTCCGAAGATGAACAGCGCCTGCGCAGTGAGTGCAGGTTCAAGCCCCACCATCCAAGTGGACATACGGTAGCACATAGTAACAGGGCCCCTCATGGGCTCGGTTCGATCGCCACGCTTCGGGCACGGCCTCCCTTGGCTCGGCTTGAACCACGGATGGTGTGGCCTTCACCTGAACTCACCACGCAGGCGCCGTTCGTCTTGGGAGATTTTCGAAATCCCCTTGTCCTACATACTGAGCAAGCGCAGTACAGGGTGGACACTATTTGACGGGGGACAGAATTCGACACATCACCGGCCTTACCCAGCCATTGTTGTATTTTTGAACCAGTGTTGGCTACCTCGTCCTCCTCCACCGCCGCTTCCACCTACACAGCCACGTCCACCGCCACCTCAACCTCCTACTCCATATGGACCTCGTCCTCCTAGGTCAAGATTATAATTTTTATTTGATTTTTTGGTAGCGCACAGATCCTTTCCCCCTTACCTGCCTTTATGTTGTTGGCTCCTTGCAGGAGGGAGAAAGGCACACCGCACTACCAGCCCGTACCCTCCTATATAAAGAGGTTGAGCGGTGTACTTGACAGGCCGTGTCCACAGCCGGAGTCAAAACTCCTCCAGAGGATGATTCTCACCTCTACTGTAGGTAGAGGCAAGTCCTTTAATTCCCAGTAAAGTCAATGTCCACACCAGCTGAAATTACAACTCTTATTCTCTCATGGCAAAATAAACTCTACTCGGATAGAAAAGGTTAGAGCAAAGGAACAGGACAGCTTAAGGTGTGGAGGAGGTCTAGGCACAAACGTAGCACATTCACTTCACTGCTTAGGTTTCTCAAACAGTTTTAGGTGCACGGTCTCTGCCACAGACCTTGAGGTTGGTCTCTGCCACAGACAGGGTGTACAAGGCCCCTGCCACGGACCTGGAGAACTTTGGTCTCTGCCACAGACCAGGGTGTATAAGGCCCCTGCCACGGGCCGGGTGAATAAGGCCTCTGATACAGTCAAGATGACCTTGAGCTTCTCCTTCTACGAACCTAGCCCATATCAAGGGGAAGACATCTCTCCAGGGAGTCAACAGACCCTTCCTTCACCGTGACTCCTGCATCGGTCCATCAGAATGATCCTCCCTTCCCTGGAACATGGTCCCCTACACGAGGCGGCACCCTAAGACTCCTCGACCCTTAGCGTACTCCAGACGAAGGCTCTAGACTCCAGGCTTTACTCCCGCACCTAGGCCTCCATACCCAGGGCAGCAGGAACTCCAGGATAGTACCTCACCCCGGGCTAAAGGTACCCAAGATGGAACAGGAACACATGCACCCAGGCCGAAGGCACCTGGGCGTGGACCCCACTGGACATCAGCCCCCAGGCCAAAGGTCTGCCCCTTTTATATGCTCTCCCGGCATGCACAGCAGGTGCCCTGCTGTACTACTGCCAAGAGGGGACACAAAAGGCACAGCACTGTATCGGCGGTTCAACCCTAGCCTATCATGGCAGCGCCACCTGTAGGCCGCAGGGAACTGCACACCAATACTGTCCCCCGAGGACAAAATGGTCCATGAATCCTACAGAATTAGGGTGTTTGAGCCTATTTACCACTCAAACACTTCCCTTAAATTTAGCACCCCGCTACATTTTTATTTCAAAGTATTTTATTTTCCCACTAGCTTATCCATTAAATGTAATAATTTATTCCAGAAAGGGCGTATTCTGGGGCATTCCCACCATATGTGTGGCATCGTGCCGTTGAGTTTCTGAGGTTCTTAATGACTTCCCGTACCTCTTCTGCTGAAAAGGGGGCCTCCAGCATATTTTTTTATTTTTTTATTTTTTTAATGTTATTTTAAGTTATTTCCCTATCCACATTTGTTTGCAGAGCACTTGCCATGCTCTTAACAACATTTTGCTGCCATTTGCAGCCCTCTAGCCCTTTCCATTACTTTTTTAGAGCCTTTTTAGTCCTTAGAAGTCCGGGTCCCCATTGACTTCAATGGGGTTCGGGTTCGGGTTAAAGTTCGGTCCCGAACCCGAACTTTTTTCCGAAGTTCGGCCGAACCCGTCGAACCCGAACATCCAGGTGTCCGCTCAACTCTACTGAAGAGGTTAAAAAACTTTTCTTAGATGCCCACCTAACCAACTGTCCCTTGGATCCAAGTTCCTCACAACTACTACGGTCACCCTCTTCTTCTATCCTATGCTCCCTTACTCACATCTTCAATCTCTCCCTCTCTAGTGGCACCTTCCCCTCCCCTCTAAAACATGTGCAGATCACTCCCATACTTAAAAAGGCCTCACTGGACCCCACCAACCTGAACAACTTAAGACCCATCTCATTGCTCCCATTCACCTCTAAACTTCTAAAACGCTTAGTCTACAACCGTCTTAGCTCCTACCTCAGTGAAAATAACCTTCTTGATCCCTTACAGTCTGGCTTTCGCTCACAGCACTTCACGGAAAGTGCCTTAATAAAACTCACTAACGATTTACTAACTGCTAAAACCAACGGCCACTGCTCCATACTCCTACTACTTGACCTCTCTGTGGCCTTTGATAATGTTGACCACCCGCTCCATCTCAATAAACTCCATTCCCTTGGCCTCCAAGATTCTGCTCTATCCTGGTTCTCTGCCTATCTATCAGAGCGCTCCTTCAGTGTTACCTACAACTCTGTCTCCTCCTCTCTATTGCCCCTTTCTGTGGGGGTCCCCCAAGGCTCTGTTCTTGGACCACTTCTCTTCTCTATCTACAGCTCCTCCCTTGGTCACTTGATAAACGTCCACGGCTTTCAATACCACTTATACGCCAATGACACCCAAATCTATCTGTCTACTCCTCATCTCACTCCTTCAGTCTCCTCTCGCATTACTAACTTACTAACTGACATATCAGCATGGATGTCGCACCACTTCCTCAAACAAAATCTCTCTAAAACGGAGCTATTAATATTCCCCCCCCCCGCCCGTGCCCCCCTCCATGACTTTTCCATCAAAATCAACAATGCAACCATCAGTCCCTCCCCTCATGCCAGGGTACTAGGTGTAATCTTAGACTCTGAGTTGTCCTTTCAGCCTCAAATCCAATCATTGTAAAAATTTTGTAGAATTCACCCCAGAAGCATCTCTAAAATTTGCCCCTTTTTAACAAATGAAACCACCAAGCTCCTCATTCACTCCCTTGGTATCTCTCGCCTTGACTATTGCAACTCCCTTCTCATTGTCCTGCCTCTCCATAGGCTATCCCCTCTTCAGTCTATCATGAATGCTGCTGCCAGACTTATCCACCTTACCAACCGCTGAGTGTCTGCCAACCCTCTCCTCCAATCCCTACAATGGCTCCCAATTGCCCAGCGAATTAAATTCAAAATACTAACCACGACATACAAAGCCATTCACAACTTTGCCCCCAGCTACATCACAAATCTTGTCTCCAAATATCATCTAAACTCATGCGCGTCCGCTCCATAGGGCAAGGGGGGTCAATTGCCCCCCCTGGAAGTCAGAGTGAAGACACACTTGCCCTCTGTTGGCCTGGGGGCTGGGGCTGCTCTCACACTTGCCCAAACCAGTTAGACGCTGCTGTCCCCCGGGTGCGGCGACCTCTCACCCATCCCCCCAAAGGGTGTTCCTTTATCATCTTTTTTGTTAAACCACAATTTTCCATTTTTGTGACTTGTGGGTTTCACTGTATCTATTGTTTTGAGCTTGATGCATGACTTTCAATGTAAGTATACTGCCGACTGTGCTTTATCTATTCTATTGTTATTGGCATGGGCCAATTGTTTTGTTCAATGAATGCCAATATGTGAAAAAACTGTTTTTCTGTTCTAGATTTCAATTTGAGTCATATATCGGATTTTTCCCTGAAGAAGGAGTTATCTCCGTAACGCATAGGATCTGATATATATATATATATATATATATATATATATATTCGTGTTTTACACATGTCCATATGTCAGCATTGCAGTGCAAAGTCTTTTCTAGGCATGCTATGCACCATATATGATTAATTGTCAACTTTGCGATATGTTGATTGTTTAATCGCATTGATCAAGTTTCACTGTATATGTACTATTTTATTTTATTTATTTTTCTACTTTTGTAATAAAATATTTATAACTTTACCCTTTAGTGGTTGTGACAATTCGTGCCTACAAAGTCCCGCCTTTGAGGGGAAACTCTCGTATTTGTGCCAGTTAGGGATGTTGGCTATATCACATCAGATCTGTTATATACAAACCTCCCATTTTTTGATAGTTACCAAAATATCAAACCCGAAAATCCTCTGTGACCTAATTATTGTCGAAACAATAATCTCAAACTATTTTCTATGGAGCTGTAATATTAGGCCCCCCTTTAACGAACAGTTTGTAACATTTTCCTCCACATTTACAAAGCCCCTGGTGGAACATTTTGTAGCTTCATGGTTTCATGTATCCTGTATGAACCAAGCGACTTCTACATATGGTTCAAATAATAGATTTTTATTGCTTGTAGACTTTAGACTTTAGGCTTTATTTCAATAACCCTCTCCCCAACCTGTAGTATTAATATTCTAGATCAGGGGTCTCAAACTGGTGGCCCTCCAGCTGTTGCGAAACTACAAGCCCCATGAGGCATTGCAAGGCTGACAGTTACAAACATGACTCCTTCAGGTAGAGGCATGATGGGACTTGTTGTTCCGCAACAGCTGGAGGGCCACCGGTTTGAGACCCCTGTTCTAGATGATCATCCACCTTACCAACTGCTCAGTGTCTGCTACTCCTCTCTGTCAATCCCTCCACTGGCTTCCACTCATCCAACTCATCCAGCAAATGAAATTCAGAATACTAACAACTTACAAAGCCATCCACAACTCATCCCCCAGCTACATCACTAGCCTAGTCTCAAAATATCAACCTAATCGTTCTCTTCGTTCCTCCAAAGATCTCCTGCTCTCTAGCTCCCTCATCACCTCCTCCCATGCTCACCTCCAGGACTTTTCCTAAGCCTCTACCATCCTATGGAACTCACTACCCCAATCTGTCCATCTATCTCCTACTCTGCTTTTAGACGGTCCCTGAAAACCCTCCTCTTCAGAGAAGCTTATCCTGTCCACACCTAACAACTGTACATTTATCCATCAGCTCATCCCCCACATTAGTTACTTTTTGTATCACTTAAAGCTCTCTCCTAGATTGTAAGCTCTAACGAGCAGGGCTCTCTGATTCCTCCTGTATTGAATTGTATTGCAACTGTACTGTCTGCCCCCATGTTGTAAAGCGCTGCGCAAACTGTTGTTGCTATATAAATCTTGTATAATAATAATAATAATGAATAGTTCTTTGCCAGTTGTGATACCCACACATCAGGCAATCTTTCACTGTCAGGTCTATCTGCAATTTAGGCAGTAAAAGGGGTGACTAATGTAGATAACCTTAGAACAGCCTGGCCATAGACAAGCAGATACCAGAACAACAGCAACCAACAGATATCTGTCCATCCTCAAGCAAATGTCTATCCCTTGCTCAACACTGACAATAGTACACTTGCAGAACATTTATTAAATCGTGCTTCTAAGTAGATGAATGTAGGATTGGGAGTGGGACTCTGAAGCACAAAATGCTTTTCCAATTGCTTGAAGAAGTGTAAATTCAGATATGACAGTGAATGTGAAAGTGCTTTATAACCACAGTGAAACATTTGATGGGGGTCCTAGCTATGACTGAAGATTTTTTCTACTGAACTTCTAGTTTAAATGTAGATCCAATACTGATACTAAATATGGGGTGAGTCAAATAGGATATATTCCTCATAAGATTGGATAAGCAGCCTCAATTTTTATGTTGGGTGATTTTTTTAAAGTTTATGCAAGGTTAGTCAAATGTTCCTTATGTACATATGTGGGTATATATCAGATCTCACCAGCATATTCTTTGTATGTGTATCCATGTAGCCTAAGTAATCTGAAGATCTTCTCCTTAGATAAGATGAATCAGTGTTTTGCTGATGCACAAAAGACATAACAGAGAATTTTAGTGATTCTTCAGAATCACCTTGTTTGTAATTCCCTTGATCCATTACATGCAGTTTGGTTTAGACCGGTTACGGAATTCGAGCAGTTATTAACACAGGAGCAAAGACCAACGCATGTACTATCTTTAATATTACAATATCTACTCCCAAAAAGCATTCGGGGGTCCGGGGGCTCTGGCCCCTCCCTAATCCGTTCAGAAAAAGAACTAACATTTATAACAAGATGGGAGGAAGAACTGGGATGGATCATTCCCAGATCGGAATGGGAAAGAGCTTTTCATATAACACACAAGTTATCAATATCTAGTAGACACCAGGAAAGGAACTACAGAATTTTAACAAGATGGTATAGATGCCCAGTAGACATGCATAAAATTAATAATGAAAATTATGAGATATGTTGGAGATGTCACAATGCAAAGGGTACAATGTCCCATATATGGTGCTACTGGCCGGAAGTACTGACATTCTGGACTAAGATCTATAAAATACATCATAAAATTACGGGGATTAATGTTCAACCAGAGGTATTGGTCTCTCTCCTGTTGATGATTCTGGGATCCATAAAAGTTATAAAAAGGAGCATTTTAAGACATGTATGTAAACCCTTTTGGAATGGTATGGATTTCTGCACAAATTGGTCATAAAATGTGTAAGGTCAGTATTGTATTTCCTAGAGATGCCAATATATTTCAATACATTTTCATTCATGGTAAAACAATGGTGGTGGGTGTAGTGATAAAGCTGGAATTGTCCACTTCCTAAACTGCTAATCAGCTTGCTGGAACTAACTTGGGCTCTTTTTATTCTTTTTACACTTAAAGCGGAGGTTCCGCGGTCCATACATGTTTTTTATTTTTGTCCATTCAATGTGACTAACGATGACTGTAATGTACTCACATCTCCAGCGCTACATAACATCCCCCGTCCGTTTTTTGAAGAAATAAACACTTATAAAATGTTTCCTTGTTTTTCCATTTTGCTTGTGGGCATCTTGAAGCCCACAAGCATAGATTTCCGGGTAGCGGTGAATGCGCGTCTCCCGGCATTCACCGCTGTATCTCGCTCAAGTGCAGTGTTGACGGCGAGCAGCGCCGTCAACACTTCCTGGTTGCCATCACAACGGGCGTCAACATTAAAAGTACACGCCCCGTTGTGATGACATTACGCCGACATCCCAGGACACTTAGGGCTGCTGGGCAAACCAAAGGGACCCGCCCACTCCTGCGGGAGGAAAAGCAGGAAGTACAACAGAATTCCGAAGATGTACTTCTTTTACAGCATCCAAAACTTAAAAAGGTTAGTGACACAGTATTGTACATAGCACTAGGATTACAGGAATACAAAGTGTAATTTTAGGGTGAACCTCCGCTTTAAGGTACCACTAGACATTATTTTGGCCAGGGGGAGATAAACTCAGTTGCCATGTTTAACTTTCAAAGCTAATCACTACTGTTGCTTTGAAATATAGCCAGCATTAGGGGGGGCCTGTACAGTAATGCTGGCCATAGATGGATCGAAGTTTGGCCAGTTCAGCGGAGACAGGGCGAGTTTCCATCCATCTATGCCATTTCTGTTTGTGAGAAGTTGATATAATGATCTCTCTGCCCAAGAGATTGCCAACAATCACTTCAAAGACAAGATTGATGCAATTTGTGAGGACACCTCCACTGTGCGTACAACTTCCTCACCCAACATACCTTGCCTAACAGCACATTCAACTACTCTCCTCTTTTGAACTGTCTACTACTGAAGAGGTTACAAAACTTTTCTCAGATGCCCACCTAACTAACTGTCCCTTGGATCCTGTTCCCTCACAACTACTACGGTCACTCTCTTCTTCTATCCTATGCTCCCTCACTCACATCTTCAATCTCTCCCTCTCTAGTGGCACCTTCCCTTCCCCTCTAAAACATGCACAGATCACTCCCATACTTAAAAAGGCCTCACTGGACCCCACCAACCTGAACAATTTGAGACCCATCTCATTGCTCCCATTCACCTCTAAATTTCTAGAACACTTAGTCTACACCTGTCTTAGCTCCTACCTCAGTGAAAATAACCTTCTTGACCCCTTACAGTCTGGCTTTCGCCCACAGCACTCCACGGAAACTTCCTTACTAAAACTCACTAACGATTTACTAACTGCTAAAACCAACGGCCACTACTCCATACGTCTACTACTTGACCTCTCTGTGGCCTTTGATACTGCTGACCACCTGCTCCTTCTCAATAAACTTCATTCCCTTGGCCTCCCAGATTCTGCTCTATCCTGGTTCTCCTCTCTATTGCCCCTTTCTGTGGGGGTCCCCCAAGGCTCTGTTCTTGGACCCCTTCTCTTCTCTATCTACACCTCCTCCCATGGTCACTTGATAAACGCCCACGGCTTCCAATACCACTTATACGCCGATGACGCGCAAATCTATCTGTCTACTTCTCACCTCACTCCTTCAGTCTCCTCTCGCATTACTAACTTACTAACTGACATATCAGCATGGATGTCGCACCACTTCCTTAAACTAAATCTCTCTAAAACCGAGCTATTAACCACTTAACGACCGCTCACTGTATATATACGTCGGCAGAATGGCACCAACAGGCACAATCACGTACAGTGTACGTGATTGCCTTTGTATAGTTGGGGGGTCCGATTGGACCCCCCTTCTATACAGTGAGTGGTCGTTATCCGTTGGGGAGCGATCCGGGATGAGGGGACGGCCGTTCGATTCCGGCCACCCCCTCGCGATCGCTCCCGGCGAATGAAAATCTTCCTCTGCCTGTGTAATGTAAACACAGGCAGAGGAAGTGATGTCATCTCCCCTCACGGCGGTCTTTTCGTCCGCAGCGCCAAGGAGAGAAGACGCAGGTTAGTGCACCAACAGTCCACTGACACGTAGGCACACATAAGCACACATTTCACCCCCCAGTCACCCCCAGGTCACCCCCCAGCCCCCAGTCACAGTGTCACTGATTGCAGTGATCATTTATTTTACTGATCACTGCATTTAGTGTCATCTGTGACAGTAAAAAGTTGCAGGGCAGTTAGGTTTAGGCCCCTTTAGGTCCAGGGTAGCCCCCTAACCCCCCCTAATAAAGGTTTAACCCCTTGATCGCCCCCCCGGTAACCCTTTCACCCCCTAACTCCAGCGTCACTAAGCAATTGTATTTCCGATCGCTGTATTCACGTCGCTGGTGCCCTAGATAGCCAGTTATTATTTTTTTTAGGTTCGCCGCAGGTTGTTATAGCGTCAGGTACCCCCATATATTATTTTAACCCCCTGATTGCCCCTAGAGTTAACCCTTTCACCAGTGATCACCGTATAAGTTTTACTGGTGACACTGGTTAGCCAGTTAGTTATTTAGTTTTTTAGGTTACCCGTCAGGTTTTTATATAGCGTCAGGTACCCCCATATTTAACCTAATAAAGGTTTTAACCCCCTGATTGCCCCTAGTCAACCCTTTCACCAGTGATCACCATATAAAGGTTACGGGTGACGCTGGTTGGTTAGTTTGCTTTTTATAGCATCAGGGCACCCGCCGTATATAACCCAATAAAGGTTTAACCCCCTGATCACCCGGCGGGTGAGATCAATTAGGTTTTAGGGCTAGAGAGGGTCTGCGTCGCCCCAGGCAGCGTTAGGTTAGTGCCAGTAGCGCTAATACCCACGCGCAAAGCATACACCTCCCTTAGTGGTATAGTATCTGAACAGATCAATATCTGATCTGATCAGATCTATACTAGCGTCCCCAGCAGTTTAGGGTTCCCAAAAACGCAGTGTTAGCGGGATCAGCCCAGATACCTGCTAGCACCTGCGTTTAGCCCCTCCGCCCAGCCCAGCCCAGCCCACCCAAGTGCAGTATCGCTCGATCACTGTCACTTACCAAACACAAAGCACATAACTGCAGCGTTCGCAGAGACAGTCCTGATCCCTGCAATCGCTAACAGTTTTTTTTGAAGCGTTTGATACATTTACTGACAGTCAGGTGCTTTTTTACCTGTGAATCTTACTAGTGTACCCCTAAATTTAGAGCCCAAAATGGCAAATCGAAGGTACACTAGTAAAGAGGCCTACGAGATTCTGAGCATGACAGATAGTGAAGAGGAGGTCACGCATCTGTCAGATTCAGGCTCAGAATATTTTCCCGTAGAAGACAGTGAAGTCAGCGGCCCCACGTCAGATAGCTCTGACGACGAAGGTGAGGTCCCTGCTAAGGTCAGGCGTACCCGATCCCGATCTTCTGCTGTTGTTGAGGAGCAAGAACCGCAGGTCTCTCGTATCATGGAGCAGAGTAGTACTAGTGCCGCTATTCCTTCTGGTGAATTGGCAAGCACCAGCGGCCTAGTACAGCCTGGGCGTACATCCAGCACTGCAGTCTCACGTGGTGATGTGGCGAGTCCCATAAGTGCAGTTCAAGCTGGCGAGGTGGCAAGCACAAGTAGTGTCCCGCTGCCACCAAGAAGAAGACAAAGGCAGGCCTGTCATGCCCATAGTGCCCTTCCTGCAGAATTCGCCTATCCTGATTGGGTCCCCACCACTTCTGCAAAACCCGTACTTCCCCCATTCACTGCCCAACCCAGTATTCAGGTGGAAACAGCTGACTTTATGCCAATTGATTTTTATTCACTTTTTTCACGGAAGATCTCTATAGATCTATTGTGGACCAGAGTAATTTATATGCTGGTCAATTCATCGCCGCTAATCCCCAGTTGCCTTCCATTGCCAAAGATTGGAAACCAATTACGGTTTCCGAATTTAAGACCTTTCTGGGCCTTTCCCTCAACATGGGCACACATAAATTTCCGTCATTGCGTGCTTATTGGTCCACACACCCAATTGACCACATGCCCGTGTTCTCTGCCTCCATGCCCAGGAAACGATACGAGCAGATTTTGCGGTTCATGCACTTCAATGACAATGAACTTTGTCGTCCACGTGGAGACCCTGAATACGACCGGCTCTACAAAATTCGGCCCCTCATAAACCACTTCAACGAACGTTTTGCAGCCTTGTTTACTCCCGATCAAGTTGTCTGCGTTGATGAGTCCCTGATTAAATTTTCTGGCCGCTTGTCTTTCAAGCAGTACCTTCCCAGCAAGCGTGCCAGATATGGGGTCAAGCTCTATAAGTTCTGTGACAGGGCAACATGCTATGTATGGAGCTTTACGGTTTATGAGGGAAAAGATAGTCAGGTTGAGCCGGTCAACTGCCCGGATTACATAGGGAGCGCTGGCAAGATAGTGTGGAACTTGGTGTCACCCTTATTCGGTACCACTTGTATGTGGACAATTATTACACGAGCTTGCCACTGTTTAGTCACTTGTTTGATCATCAGATTGAAGCATGTGGCACCGTGCGACCTAATCGCCGGGGCTTTCCCCAGCGGCTTGTAGATGCCCGTCTTAGGCTGGGGGAGAGAGCCTGCTTGAAGTGTAATAACTTGCTCGCTATGAAGTGGAGGCACAATAAGAATGTTTTCCTTCTTACCTCCCTTCATGCAGACATGACAGTCCAAATTCCTACGGCGACTGGTGTTGTGGAGAAACCCCTGTGTCCATGAATATAACAAAAATATGGGAGGGGTGGACCTCAACGACCAGTTGTTGGCGCCGTATCTAATTGACCGTAAGGCGAGACGCTGGTACAAAAAAGTGTCTCTATCCTTATTCCAATTGGCTTTGCTGAACGCTCATGTGCTATACAGAGCTTCAGGCGGGACTTTATCTCTCCTAAAATTCCAGGATGAGATAGTCACAGAACTCCTGTATCCAGGCGGTTCTGCACCTCACCATCCCCTACTAAATGCAGTAAGCCGGCTGCATGAGAGGCATTATACGTATGTCCTCGAGAGTACCCCTACCCAACGAGCCCCCCAAAAAAGATGTTGTGTCTGTAGCAAGCGCGGATTTAGGCGTGACACCCGTTATTATTGTCCACTCTGTCCTGACAATCCTGGTCTTTGCCTTGGTGAATGTTTTGAACGCTTCCACTCAAAAGTGAAGTTTTAGCGTAGGGTACAGCATTTCACAGACTAGGACACACTTACACAGGGTCTCCCAAGATGCCATCGCATTTTGAGAGACTCGAACCATTACAGTTGTTAAAGTTACAAAAAAAAGTGTAAAAAATACGTAAAAACAAAAAACACAAAAAAAATATAAAATAAAAAAACCAAAAATAGTTGTCGTTTTATTGTTCGCTCTCTATTTTCTCTCTATTGTTCTGCTCTTTTTTACTGTATTCTATTCTGCAATGTTTTATCATGCTTGCTTTTCAGGTATGTAATTTTTTGTTTTCAGGTGCGCCATTCAGCTGCAGCGCGTAATTATTTATCTTGACAGCAACAGCGTTTGCTCCCACGATACATAAAGCCGTGACTCCAGTGCTGTAGGAGGTGATTTCACCACCACAGTTAAAAAAAAGAGCATATATGCCGAAGCATGGGGGCAGCAGGGGCGGAGGAGCGATTTTGCTCCTAATGCCGCGTACATACGGTCGAAATTCCGACAGAGGCTTGCCCGTGGAAAAGTCCGACCGTGTGTACGCGGCATAACCTTTTATGCCGCGTACATACGGTCGAAATTCCGACGGAGGCTTGCCCGTGGAAAAGTCCGACCGTGTGTACGCGGCATAACTTTTTTGCGGGAGGATGCCCCCATGCTTCGGCATATATAAATGGTGCATGTATGCCCATCATTAGAAGTGGGTGGATGAAGGGAGGTATTCTAATGGTGGGCATACCCACCGATCAATCTCTTTTTTTCGTTCAGCCAACAGGCTGCATGAAAAAAAAGATTACAATACATGTCCAACAAGGACCAGCAACGTACTGGTATGTTGCTGGACTTTGAATGTTTATACCAGAATGATACCTGCAGGTTTAGGTATCATCTTGGTATCATTCTTTTCAGCCAGCGGCCGGCTTTCATGTAAAAGCAATCCTAGCAGATAATTAGCCTCTAGACTGCTTTTACAAGCAGTGGGAGGGAATGTCCCCCCCCCGGATATAAACAGCGCCATTGGGAAATTGGGAAAGCATTTTATCAGACCGATCTTGGTGTGGTCAGATGCTTTGAGGGCAGAGGAAAGATCTAGGGTCTAACCCCCCAATTTTTTTCAAAAAAAGAGTACCTGTCACTACCTATTGCTATCATAGGGGATATTTACATTCCCTGAGATAACAATAAAAATGGTAAGAAAAAAAAAAAATATGGAAGGAACCATTTAAAAATAAAATAAAAAAGCAAAATAAATAATAAAAAAAATAAATAAAAAAAGCACTGCTGTCCCCCCCTGCTCTTGCGCAAAAGCGAACGCAAGCGTCCGTCTAGCGTCATATGTAAACAGCAATTGCACCATGCATGTGAGGTATCACCGCGAAGGTCAGATCGAGGGCAGTAATTTTAGCAGTAGACCTCCTCTGTAAATCTAACGTGGTAACCTGTAAAGGCTTTTAAAAATGAATGTAGTTTGTCGCCGCTGCGCGTTTGTGCGCAATTTTAAAGCATGTCGTGTTTGGTATCCATGTACTCGGCCTAAGATCATCTTTTTTATTTCATCAAACATTTGGGCAATATAGTGTGTTTTAGTGTATTAAAAATAAAAAAGTGTGTTTTTCCCCCAAAAAATGCGTTTGAAAAATCGCTGCGCAAATACTGTGTGGAAAAAAAAAATGCAACACCCACTATTTTAATCTGTAGGGCCTTTGCTTTAAAAAAATATATAATGTTTGGGGGTTCAACATAATTTTCTTGCAAAAAAAAAAAAATATTTTCATGTAAACAAAAAGTGTCAGAAAGGGCTTTGTCTTCAAGTGGTTAGAAGAGTGGATGATGTGTGACATAAGATTCCTAATGTTGTGCATAAAATGCCAGGATAGTTCAAAACCCCCCCAAATGACCCCATTTTGGAAAGTAGACACCTCAAGCTATTTGCTGAGAGGCATGTTGAGCCCATTGAATATTTTTTTTTTTGCCACAAGTTGCGGGAATATGACAAACTTTTTTTTTTTGATTGAATAATGACAAAAAGAAAAGAAAAAAAAATGTACAAAAAGTTGTCACTAAATGATATATTGCTCAAACATGCCATGGTTATATGTGGAATTGCACCCCAACATACATTCTGTTGCTTCTCCTGAGTACGGGGATACCACATGTGTGAGACATGTGTGAGACATTTTGGGAGCCTAGCCGCGTACAGAACCCCGAAAACCAAGCACCGCCTTCAGGATTTCTATGGGTGTAAATTTTTGATTTCACTCCTCACTGCCTATTACAGTTTCGGAGGCCATGGAATGCCCAGATGGCACAAAACCCCCCAAATGACCCCATTTTGGAAAGTAGACACCCCAAGCTATTTGCTGAGAGGTATGTTGAGTATTTTGCAGATCTCGCTTTTTGTCACAAAGTTTTGAAAATTGAAAAAAAAAAATGTCTTTCTTCATTTTCAAAAACAAATGAGAGCTGTAAAATACTCACCATGCCTCTCAGCAAATAGCTTGGGGTGTCTACTTTCCAAAATGGGGTCATTTGTGGGGGTTTTGTGCTATCTTGGCATTTTATGGCCTTCAAAACTGTAATAGGTAGTGAGGAGTGAAATCAAAAATTTGTGCCCTTAGAAACCATGAAGGCGGTGCTTGGTTTTCAGGGCCCCGTACGCGGCTAGGCTCTCAAAAAGTCCCACACATGTGGTATCCCCGTACTCAGGAGAAGCAGCAAAATGTATTTTGGGGTGTAATTCCACATATAACCGTGGCATGTGTGAGCAATATATCATTTAGTGACAACTTTTTGTACATTTTTTTTTTCTTTTTGTCATTATTCAATCACTTGGGACAAAAAAGAAAATATTCAATGGGCTCAACGTGCCTCTCAGCAATTTCCTTGGGGTGTCTACTTTCCAAAATGGGGTCATTTTGGGGGGTTTTGTGCTATCTTGGCATTTTATGGCCTTCAAAACTGTGATAGGTAGTGAGGAGTGAAATCAAAAATGTATGCCCTTAGAAATCTTGAAGGCGGTGCTTGGTTTTTGGGGTCCTGTACATGGCTAGGCTCCTAAAAAGTCCCACGCATGTGGTATCCCCGTACTCAGGAGAAGCAGCAGAATGTATTTTGCGGTGTAATTTCACATATGCCCATGGCATGTGTGAGCAATATATCATTTAGTAACAACTTTGTGCAAAAAAAAAAAAGTTTGTCATATTCCCGCAACTTGTGGCAAAATATAAAATATTCCATGAACTCAACATGCCTCTCAGTAAACAGCTTGGGGTGTCTACTTTCCAAAATGGGGTCATTTGTGGGGGTTTTGTGCTATCTTGGCATTTTATGGCCTTCAAAACTGTGATAGGTAGTGAGGAGTGAAATCAAAAATTTGTGCCCTTAGAAATCCTGAAGGCGGTGCTTGGTTTCGGGGCCCCGTATGCGACTAGGCTCTCAAAAAGTCCCACACATGTGGTATCCCCGTACTCAGGAGAAGCAGCAAAATGTATTTTGGGGTGTAATTCCACATATAACCATGGCATGTTTGAGCAATATATCATTTAGTGACAACTTTTTGTACATTTTTTATTTTTATTTTTATTTTTGTCATTATTCAATCACTTGGGACAAAAAAAAAATATTCAATGGGCTCAACGTGCCTCTCAGCAATTTCCTTGGGGTGTCTACTTTCTAAAATGGGGTCATTTGGGGGGGGTTTTGTGCTATTTTGGCATTTTATGGCCTTCAAAACTGTGATAGGTAGTGAGGAGTGAAATCAAAAATTTGTGCCCTTAGAAATCCTGAAGGCGGTGCTTGGTTTCCGGGGTCCCGTACGTGGCTAGGCTCCTAAAAAGTCCCACACATGTGGTATCCCCGTACTCAGGAGAAGCAGCAGAATGTATTTTGGGGTGCAATTCCACATATAACCATGGCATGTGTGAGCAATATATCATTTAGTGACAACTTTTTGTAATTTTTTATTTTATTTTTTGTCATTATTCAATCACTTGGGACAAAAAAAAAATATTCAATGGGCTCAACATGCCTCTCAGCAATTTCCTTGGGGTGTCTACTTTCCAAAATGGGGTCATTTGGGGGGGTTTTGTACTGCCCTACCATTTTAGCACCTCAAGAAATGAGATAGGCAGTCATAAATTCAAAGCTGTGTAAATTCCAGAAAATGTACCCTAGTTTGTAAACGCTATAACTTTTGCGCAAACCAATAAATATACGCTTATTGACATTTTTTTTACTAAAGACATGTGGCTGAATACATTTTGGCCTAAATGTATGACTAAAAATGAGTTTATTAGATTTTTCTTATAACAAAAAGTAGAAAATATCTTTTTTTTTTTTAATTCGGCCTTTTTCCGTTTATATCGCAAAAAATAAAAATCGCAGAGGCAATCAAATACCATTAAAAGAAAGCTCTATTTGTGGGAAGAAAAGGACGCAAATTTCGTTTGGGTACAACATTGCATGTCCGCACAATTTACAGTTAAAGCAGTGCAGTGCAAAATTCTGAAAACACCTCTGGTCCTTTAGCTACAAAATGGTCCGGGGCTTAAGTGGTTACTATTCCCCCCCCCCCCCACGCGTGCCCCCCCTTATGACTTTTCCATCAAAATCAACAATGCAACCATCAGTCCCCCCCCCCCCCCCTTCACGCCAGGGTACTAGGTGTAATCTTAGACTCTGACTTGTCCTTTCAGCCTCAAATCCAATCATTGTCAAAAATGTTTAGAATTCACCCCAGTAACCCCAGTGATCTCTGACCACCATATTGTGTCTTAAATGGTCTTTCAACCATCACTGTAGTTCTGCATTTTGAAAAGAAACTTCTACACTGTAAATTTTACAAAGACCCCTGACAGTGCATATTATTACGATGTCTTGCATGGGCACACTGAGAGATTTCAGGAATGAAGGCAGGTTTGTTAGAGATGGCGTTGCTAGGTCAACCTTCTGCAAACCTTACAAAAAAATATACATGATGCTCAGTTCACTTTATTTTGCTGGACTCTGCATTTCATGTATAATGATAATGAGCTGGCACCCCACCTTTCTCCTTTCTGGGACTAACATACATCTAAATGTATACCATGCTGTTCTTTCATTAAATTTAACCAGGTATAGGGAGGGTCTAGACCTAACAAAATAGTGAGAGATTAGCTAAACCTCTGCATAGACTAAATCTTATAGAAGTCACCAATCTTTCAATAAGATTTTATGTGCATGCCATATATTTTATGCCCGTAATATACAGTCATGGCCAAAGATATTGGCACCCCTGCATTTCTGTCAGATAATGAACCGCTTCTCAGAGAAAATTGTTACATTTACTCATTTTTAGACATTCTCATGTTTATTTCTTTTGTTTGTATTGGTATGACACAACAAAAGTGGGAGAAACAAAAAGCCAAATCTGACACATTGCACACAAAACTCCAAAATGGACTGGAAAAAATTATTGGCACCTTCTCAAGATTGTATGAAATAATTGCATTCCAAGTTTGTGATGCTCCTGTAATTTGTAATTAAACTCACCTGTATCAAATAACAGGTGCTAACAATATAGAAATCACACCGGCAACCAGTTAATATGGTGAAAATGTACTCAACCTTTCTGTTGTGTGTCTCTGTGTGCCACACGGAGCATGGAGAAGAGAAAGAGCAGCAAAGATTTGTCTGTCAATGTTTTTCCACGAATTGTGTTCTCAAATCATCAATCTCAAGGTTACAAGTCCATCTCCAAAGATCTTAATGTTCCTGTGTCCACTGTGCGCAACATTGTCAAGAAGTTTACAGCCCATGGCACTGTAGCTAATCTTCCTGGGTGTGGACAAAAGAGAAAAGTTGATCAAAGATTGCAACAAAGGATTGTTCGAATGGTGGATAAAAAACCTTAATCAACTTTCAGACAAATTCAAGCTGACCTTCAGGCACAGGGTACAACTGTGTCAGCTTGCACTATACATCGCTATCTAAATGAAAAGGTCTGCTATGGTAGGAGACCCAGGAGGACCCCACTGACACAGAAAGATTAAAAAAAAGCCAGATTGGAGTTTGCTAAAACGTACCTGAGGGAGCCCAAATCCTTTTGGGAGAATGCGTTGTGGACAGATGAATCAAAGCTACAACTTTTTGGTAAAGCCCATCATTCTATTGTTTTCAGAAAAAGAAATGAGGCCTTTAAAGAAAAGAATAGAGTCCCTACAGTCACACATAGTGGAGGTTCACTGATTGTTTTGTGGTTGCTTTACTGCTTCGGGCACTGGTCGTCTTGACTGTGTCCATGGTATTATAAAATCTGAAGACTACCAAAGAATTCCGGGGTGCAATGTAGGGCCCAGTGTCAGAAAGTTGGGTCTCCGTCAGAGGTCATGGGTCTTACAGCAGGACAATGACCCAAAGCACCCAAAAATGGTTTAAGACAAAGCACTGGAGAGTACTGAACTGACCAGCAATGAGTCCAGATCTAAATCGCATAGAGCACCTGTAGCGATTATCTCAAAACAGCAGTTGGGGAAAAGGAACCCTTCCAATCTGAGAGACCTGGAGCAGTTGGCGAAAGAAGAGTGGTCCAAAATTCCAGTAGAGAGTAAGAAACTCATTGATTTTCACAGGAAGTTATTGATTTCAGTTACTTTTTTCTAAGGGGTGTGCTACCAAATATTAAATTGAGGGTGCCAATAATTTTGTCCAGTCTATTTTGGGAGGTTTTCATAGAATGTGTCAGATTTGGCTTTTTGTTTCTCCACTTTTTTGTATCATACCAATACAAACAAAAGAAATAAACATGAGAAAGCCTAAACATTTGTAATTGCAGCAATTTTCTGGGCGAGGTGGTGCATTATCTGACACAAATGCACGGGTGCCAATATTTCTGGCCATGACTATACCTGTAAAAGCCTTCCTTGTGTAGACATCCAAAAGCCCTGAGAATGCTAATGGGCACCCCCATCTTAGATGTAATATCAGCAGCCACTCAACTTTCCCAGGGCACCAACATTTGTAGTATATGTCCTTCTTTACCATACCACCATCAATTACAATTGTGCTTGTTAAAGGATAAGCCCACCAAAATTGATATGTTATAGGTGGAGTTAGATAGGCCATTACATTCTCCAAAGTATAAAATAAATAATAAAAAATAAAAAAGGGAGAGTGGGAACCCCTCATACTGGCCACATTAGGTGTGCGGATTTAGGAACTGTCCAGTGGTTTCTCTAGCACAGTGGCGGCTGGTGCTCAAAATTTTTGGGGGGGCGCAAACAAACTGAAAAAATAAATAAAAATCAATTGCCGCCACTGTGCCCATTAAACGCAGCCACTGTGCCCAAACGCCACCAGTTTGCCCCCTCAAATACAGCCAGTTTGTTTCCATATACAGCCAGTGTGCCCCCATATATATATATATATATAACCAGTGTGCCCCCATATATACAGCCAGTGTGCCCCCATATACAGCCAGTGTGCCCCCATATACAGCCAGTGTGCCCCCATATATATATAGCCAGTGTGCCCCCATATACAGCCAGTGTGCCCCCATATATATATAGCCAGTGTGCCCCCATATACAGCCAGTTTGTCCCCATATATATAGCCAGTGTGCCCCCATATACAGCCAGTTTGTCCCCATATACAGCCAGTTCCCCCCAAATGAAGCCAGTTTGTCCCCATATACAGCCAGTTCCCCCCATATACAGCCAGTTCCCCCCAAATGCAGCCAGCGTGTCCCCCATATACAGCCAGTTCCCCCCATATTCAGCCAGTTTGTCCCCCATATTCAGCCAGTTCCCCCCATATTCAGCCAGTTTGTGCCCCATATTCAGCCAGTTTGTCCCCCATATTCAGCCAGTTTGTCCCCAATATTCAGCCAGTTTGTCCCCCAAATGCAGCCTGTCCCCCCCCCCCAGCCCTGTACTTACCTTCCTCGGTCCGCGCCGTCCTCGATGTGTTCTCCCGCCCTCGATGTCGCTTCAGCCAATCAGTTTACCGGTAACCAGATCCGGTGAACCTGATTGGCTGAAACCTCCACACAGTCTTCTTCCAGGAACGCACCCCCGTGCGTACCTGGGAGGAGTTTTTGGAAGCCGAATACAGCGTGAGAGCTGTATTCGGAAAGCCTATCAGAGCCGCTGGCTCTGATAGGCACTTCTAAGTCACACCCACCGCCGGCCGCCGCTCTAATTCATATGGCCGGCGCTCACCAGGAGGCCAGCCATATGTATAGTGGGCAGCGCGGCAGCGGTGACAATACATAGATTCATGCAATGCATGAATCTGTGTATTGTCTTTCAGTGGCGGTGCGGGAGCGAGAGGGGGCGGCGCTCCGGCGCCCTCTATGGACGCACCGCCACTGCTCTAGCATCTACCAAAAAGTGAAATATTGGTTTTGTGTCGACTGATTCTTTAAAGTAAACCTAAACTGAGACACCATATAGGCTGCCTTTGCTTACCCTTCTTTCTGAAAATGCTAGTTGCCTGGAAGTTCTGTTGTTCTGTTAACTTCAATACTATTTGGGTCAGTGACTTCTAACCTGCATACTTGTTCCAGGTCATTGACTCAGAAAAGTTCTGAAGCCACAGACAGCCAGGCAAAATGACAGTGAACATCTGACTGGTACAACGTCACTACATTACTTTTATATTAGGGTTATATAAATGTTTTTGGTAGTTAAAGAGTACACTATTCTACAGACCTCAGACACAGATGTGCAGGAAATCGGGAGAGGGTGAATTTGTTCCAAAAGAGAGACAGGGGCTACAATGACTATGCGCTGATATAAAATCACAGTAGTCTAGCATGCTTTCTCATTGGACTTTGTTAAGTTTGCTTAAATCTTTAGTGGGAATGCTTTCAACTATGACCAACAAAAAAAAAAAGTAAATGTCTGCCAGATCCCAGCGTCCCACTGTTCATTGCAAAACAAGGCAACTGTTTCCCAAGTTAATTAGGGAACTTCTTATTTTTTATTCAGAGCGATGGTGTCTTGACCTCTGCGTTCCTGCAGCCACTCCTTCCTTATTCCACCCACTGAGACATTTTATGAACACACTTCATAGAGAGATTAAAAGGTGACATCAGTTTTCCCAGTAAAAGGTATTGAGTTTTCATTCTTGTTGAATAATTATACTCTTTACCAGACTAGTGAAGCAGATGAGTAGTGAAGGCATGCACTAAGCTTCAGCAACCTAGGACAAGAGGGCTATTGCCGCAAATACCATTGCTTTCATCCCAATGTAAAAATTCTTGTGAGTCATTATTAAGTTGTTTTCTGGTCTTAAAGCCTCGTACACACGGCCGAGAATCTCGTCGTTAAAAACATGTTGTTTTTTCCGACGAGATCCTTGGACAAGAAACTTGTCCCAGCCGAGTGTACACACGCTCATTTCAAAGAACCTGCGGTTCTTTGAATGGAGTGTACGCGGTGACGTCATCGAATACGATGAGCATGCGCTCGTCACATTCGATGCCATCGCCGCCATCTTGGTTCACCCTACCTATGCCTAGGAAGCTACCGCGCATGCGTCGAAGTCATTTTGAGCATGCGCGGGCTTCCCGGCGAACAGGTAAGTGTACACACACTCAATTTTCTCGTCGAGAAACAGGCTGACGAGAATCTCGACGAGAAAATAGAGAGTAGGTTCTCTATTTTCTCGTCGAGATTCTTGTCGCTTTTCTTGATGAGAAACCATACACACAAATGAATTTCTCGGCAAGAAATCTCTGCCAGCAAGTTTCTTGCTGGTTCTTGCAGAGAAACCCGGTCGTGTGTACAAGGCTTCAATAATCAAAAAAGGTCATACATAAAGAAAAAAAATTCTAAAACAGCCAGTGAAATGATGTAGCCTGTCAGTTCACTATGGTATGATACTGCTCTATCATTGTTGAGGAACACTTTATCTTATGTTGTTCTTATTAAATTGACAAAAGGAACAAGTGTAAAGCCCTGTACACACGATCGGATTTCCAATGGAATCAAATCCGATGGATTTTTCCATCGGGATTCTGATGAAGCTAACTTCCATCGGTCTTGCCTACACACCATCAGACAAAATTCTGACCGTCCCAAACGCCGAGACGTACAACACGTATGACGGCACTATAAATGAGAAGTTCAAATCCAATGGCGCCACCCTTTGGGCTGCTTTTGCTGATTTCGTGTTACTGCTTGTTCGTAAAAGTTTGGTGAGAGACGATTCGCGCTTTTCAGTCTCCGTGCTTTTCAGTCCGTTACAGCATGACGAATGTGATATCTCCATTACGAATGCTAGTTTTACCAGAACGAGCGCTCCCGTCTCCTAATTCAGTCTGAGCATGCATGGGTTTTTTCTCCGATGGAGTTCCACACAGACGATCGGAATTTCCTATCGTTTTTTTTCCATCGGAAAAATTTAAAACATGTTCTATTTTTTTTCACCGATGGCTATAAGTCCGATGGGGCCCACACACGATCGATTTGTTTGATGAAAACAGTCCATCGGACTGTATTCATCTGTAAAACCGATCGTGTGTACAGGGCTTTACATATTGTCTATCAATCAGAATCTCATATACAGCATTTGGGGGGGGTTTAAAAAAGATTAAACTGATTGGCTGTTAGATGACATTGAGATTTAATGTGATATATTAGGCCCAACCGTGTGTCCGATTTGTTGAAGATGCAACAATCATTAGAAGGCAGTGGCACCAAAAAAGATCTAACATGATTGTGTAGTTCATTTCTTTAAGACATAGATAGTGTACCACATATGCATCACATATGAATATTTTGCAGCACATGCTTTTAATTGTACCTGTGTGTGCAACCTGTGGGTCAGGACTGAAAAAAGAGGTGTAAAATAACTTTGTTGTATATTTGCACTGCAATATTTTAAGATCTACAGCTTTTGGAATCCCGGATCACTGCCACGGATCACTTTTGGCAGTCCAGCATGGAACTGTATCCCAATAGAAAGGTTTTATTTATGTATATTTATGTATATGTGTTCCTTATTGAGAGGCCTGCACTGGAATATTGGCAGATCTGTTATTTGTCAGAAGGTTTGGTATGTCTGTGAGGTAGTCTAAAGCCTCGTACACACGGTCGGACTTCCATCGGACTTTTCCGTGGATTTTTGTCCGAACGGAGTTGGCCGGGCACACCCATAGCATACACACCACAGGACTTTTCTGCAAACTTTCCCAAAACTTTCCCAACATTACGTGTTTTTTCTGCTCTTTTCTGCTCTTTACCGCCACCCTTTGGTCAACTTCTGCTATTGTTGGTTGATTTTAACATTATTTGTTTTGTCCATCGGACAAAAGTCCGATGGTTTTCTGTACACACGGTCGGACTTTGCTCCATCGGACTTTTGTTGGCCAAAAGTTTGTCCGTTTGCAGACCCAACTTTTGTCCGATGAAAACCAAAAAGGTTTGTCCGATGGAGCGTACACACGGTCGGATTTTTGGTCAAACTTGCTCAAAATGAAGTTTGTTGGCAAAAAGTCCGACTGTGTGTACGGGGCTAGATGCAGTGTTTCTCAACTCCAGTCCTCAAGGCGGCCGAACAGGTCATGTTTTCAGGATTTCCCTCAGATGAAATGGCTGTGGTAATTACTAAGGCAGTGAAACTGATCAAATCACCTGTGCAAAATAATGGAAAGCCTGAAAACATGACCTGTTGGGGTCGCCTTCAGGACTGGAGTTGAGAAACACTGGTCTAATGAACCATACTGACAGTTTGAAGAAGGTGGTAATTTCCTGTAAGACATGCCTGTTCTTTTCTCCTTTGCGTGCAACCTGTCTGGTTCTCTCCTCTTCTCCATGTATGACTTGCCTGGTTCCTCCCCCTTCTTCATGTAGAATCTTCCTGGTTCTTCACTCTTCTCTATTTATGACTTGTCTGGTATTTGCCTCTTTTCTTGCCTACGTGTGTGACCTTCCCTCTTCTCAATGTATGACTTGTTTTATCCTTCCCTGTTCTCCATGTACTGTATAGCATCTCTGGTCCTTACCTTTTTAATCTAAATCTCCCATCTTCTTTGTGCACAGCCTGTCTAGCCCTTCCTTCTTCTCCATGAACAAGCTTTCTTTTATTCTCCATGTATGACCTGTCTGGTTCTTTCCACTTCTCCATGTAGAACTTGTCCTTTTTCGTTCCTCTTCTCCATGTACAACCTGTCTGTTCTTTGCCTTTTCTCCATGTACAATCTGTCCGGTTTTTCCCTCTTCGCCGTGTACAATTTTCCTGGTTCTTCTCTCTTTTCCATTTATGACCTGTCTGGTCTTTGCCTCTTATTCATGTACGGCTTGTCTGGTTCTTCTATCTTCTCTATTTACCTCCTGCCTGGTTCTTCCCTCTTCTCCATTAACAACCTTCCTGGTTTTTCCCTCTTCTCCGAGTATGACCTGTCTGGTCTTTGCCTCTTATTCATGTCCAACTTGTCTGGTTCAGAAAACTATAGGTAGGGAGAGTGTCAGTGTGTTTTACTGTGCTAATCCTTGTTTCTAGGGACAGGGAAGGACAGTGAGGGAAATTCTCCTTGTGCTATAGTGTGCTAAAGCATTGATCATCAACCATCTTTAAAAAAACATTTTTTCTAGGGACAGAAAACTATAGGTAGGGAGAGTGTCAGTTTCTTTCACTGTGATAATCCTTGTTTCTAGGGACAGGGAAGGACAGTGAGGGAAATTCTCCTTGTGCTATACTGTGCTAAAGCATTGATCATCAACCATCTTTAAAAAAACATTTTTTCTAGGGACAGAAAACTATAGGTAGGGAGAGTGTCAGTTTCTTTCACTGTGATAATCCTTGTTTCTAGGGACAGGGAAGGACAGTGAGGGAAATTCTCCTTGTGCTATACTGTGCTAAAGCATTGATCATCAACCATCTTTAAAAAAACATTTTTTCTAGGGACAGAAAACTATAGGTAGGAAGAGTGTCAGTTTCTTTTACTGTGCTAATCCTTGTTTCTAGGGACAGGGAAGGACAGTGAGGGAAATTCTCCTTGTGCTATAGTGTGCTAAAGCATTGATCATCAACCATCTTTAAAAAAACATTTTTTCTAGGGACAGAAAACTATAGGTAGGGAGAGTGTCAGTTTCTTTCACTGTGATAATCCTTGTTTCTAGGGACAGGGAAGGACAGTGAGGGAAATTCTCCTTGTGCTATACTGTGCTAAAGCATTGATCATCAACCATCTTTAAAAAAACATTTTTTCTAGGGACAGAAAACTATAGGTAGGAAGAGTGTCAGTTTCTTTCACTGTGATAATCCTTGTTTCTAGGGACAGGGAAGGACAGTGAGGGAAATTCTACTTGTGCTATAGTGTGCTAAAGCATTGATCATCAACCATCTTTAAAAAAACATTTTTTCTAGGGACAGAAAACTATAGGTAGGGAGAGTGTCAGTTTCTTTCACTGTGTTAATCCTTGTTTCTAGGGACAGGGAAGGACAGTGAGGGAAATTCTACTTGTGCTATAGTGTGCTAAAGCATTGATCATCAACCATCTTTAAAAAAACATTTTTTCTAGGGACAGAAAACTATAGGTAGGGAGAGTGTCAGTTTCTTTCACTGTGATAATCCTTGTTTCTAGGGACAGGGAAGGACAGTGAGGGAAATTCTCCTTGTGCTATAGTGTGCTGAAGCATTGATCATCAACCGTCTTTAAAAAAACTTTTTTTCTAGGGACAGAAAACTATAGGTAGGAAGAGTGTCAGTTTCTTTCACTGTGATAATCCTTGTTTCTAGGGACAGGGAAGGACAGTGAGGGAAATTCTCCTTGTGCTATAGTGTGCTAAAGCATTGATCATCAACCGTCTTTAAAAAAACATTTTTTCTAGGGACAGAAAAATATAGGTAGGGAGAGTGTCAGTTTCTTTCACTGTGATAATCCTTGTTTCTAGGGACAGGGAAGGACAGTGAGGGAAATTCTACTTGTGCTATAGTGTGCTAAAGCATTGATCATCAATCAGCTTTAAAAAAACATTTTTTCTAGGGACAGAAAACTATAGGTAGGAAGAGTGTCAGTTTCTTTCACTGTGATAATCCTTGTTTCTAGGGACAGGGAAGGACAGTGAGGGAAATTCTCCTTGTGCTATACTGTGCTAAAGCATTGATCATCAACCATCTTTAAAAAAACATTTTTTCTAGGGACAGAAAACTATAGGTAGGAAGAGTGTCAGTTTCTTTCACTGTGATAATCCTTGTTTCTAGGGACAGGGAAGGACAGTGAGGGAAATTCTCCTTGTGCTATAGTGTGCTAAAGCATTGATCATCAACCATCTTTAAAAAAACATTTTTTTTAGGGACAGAAAACTATAGGTAGGAAGAGTGTCAGTTTCTTTCACTGTGATAATCCTTGTTTCTAGGGACAGGGAAGGACAGTGAGGGAAATTCTACTTGTGCTATAGTGTGCTAAAGCATTGATCATCAACCATCTTTAAAAAAACATTTTTTCTAGGGACAGAAAACTATAGGTAGGGAGAGTGTCAGTTTCTTTCACTGTGTTAATCCTTGTTTCTAGGGACAGGGAAGGACAGTGAGGGAAATTCTCCTTGTGCTATAGTGTGCTAAAGCATTGATCATCAACCATCTTTAAAAAAACATTTTTTCTAGGGACAGAAAACTATAGGTAGGGAGAGTGTCAGTTTCTTTCACTGTGTTAATCCTTGTTTCTAGGGACAGGGAAGGACAGTGAGGGAAATTCTCCTTGTGCTATAGTGTGCTAAAGCATTGATCATCAACCATCTTTAAAAACACATTTTTTCTAGGGACAGAAAACTATAGGTAGGGAGAGTGTCAGTTTCTTTCACTGTGATAATCCTTGTTTCTAGGGACAGGGAAGGACAGTGAGGGAAATTCTCCTTGTGCTATACTGTGCTAAAGCATTGATCATCAACCATCTTTAAAAAAACATTTTTTCTAGGGACAGAAAACTATAGGTAGGAAGAGTGTCAGTTTCTTTCACTGTGATAATCCTTGTTTCTAGGGACAGGGAAGGACAGTGAGGGAAATTCTCCTTGTGCTATAGTGTGCTAAAGCATTGATCATCAACCATCTTTAAAAAAAAAAAATTCTAGGGACAGAAAACTATAGGTAGGAAGAGTGTCAGTTTCTTTCACTGTGATAATCCTTGTTTCTAGGGACAGGGAAGGACAGTGAGGGAAATTCTACTTGTGCTATAGTGTGCTAAAGCATTGATCATCAACCATCTTTAAAAAAACATTTTTTCTAGGGACAGAAAACTATAGGTAGGGAGAGTGTCAGTTTCTTTCACTGTGTTAATCCTTGTTTCTAGGGACAGGGAAGGACAGTGAGGGAAATTCTACTTGTGCTATAGTGTGCTAAAGCATTGATCATCAACCATCTTTAAAAAACATTTTTTCTAGGGACAGAAAACTATAGGTAGGGAGAGTGTCAGTTTCTTTCACTGTGTTAATCCTTGTTTCTAGGGACAGGGAAGGACAGTGAGGGAAATTCTCCTTGTGCTATAGTGTGCTAAAGCATTGATCATCAACCATCTTTAAAAAAACATTTTTTCTAGGGACAGAAAACTATAGGTAGGAAGAGTGTCAGTTTCTTTCACTGTGATAATCCTTGTTTCTAGGGACAGGGAAGGACAGTGAGGGAAATTCTCCTTGTGCTATAGTGTGCTAAAGCATTGATCATCAACCGTCTTTAAAAAAACATTTTTTCTAGGGACAGAAAACTATAGGTAGGAAGAGTGTCAGTTTCTTTCACTGTGATAATCCTTGTTTCTAGGGACAGGGAAGGACAGTGAGGGAAATTCTCCTTGTGCTATACTGTGCTAAAGCATTGATCATCAACCGTCTTTAAAAAAACATTTTTTCTAGGGACAGAAAACTATAGGTAGGAAGAGTGTCAGTTTCTTTCACTGTGATAATCCTTGTTTCTAGGGACAGGGAAGGACAGTGAGGGAAATTCTACTTGTGCTATAGTGTGCTAAAGCATTGATCATCAATCAGCTTTAAAAAAACATTTTTTCTAGGGACAGAAAACTATAGGTAGGAAGAGTGTCAGTTTCTTTCACTGTGATAATCCTTGTTTCTAGGGACAGGGAAGGACAGTGAGGGAAATTCTCCTTGTGCTATACTGTGCTAAAGCATTGATCATCAACCATCTTTAAAAAAACATTTTTTCTAGGGACAGAAAACTATAGGTAGGAAGAGTGTCAGTTTCTTTCACTGTGATAATCCTTGTTTCTAGGGACAGGGAAGGACAGTGAGGGAAATTCTCCTTGTGCTATAGTGTGCTAAAGCATTGATCATCAACCATCTTTAAAAAAACATTTTTTTTAGGGACAGAAAACTATAGGTAGGGAAAGTGTCAGTTTCTTTCACTGTGTTAATCCTTGTTTCTAGGGACAGGGAAGGACAGTGAGGGAAATTCTCCTTGTGCTATAGTGTGCTAAAGCATTGATCATCAACCATCTTTAAAAAAACATTTTTTCTAGGGACAGAAAACTATAGGTAGGGAGAGTGTCAGTTTCTTTCACTGTGTTTATCCTTGTTTCTAGGGACAGGGAAGGACAGTGAGGGAAATTCTACTTGTGCTATAGTGTGCTAAAGCATTGATCATCAACCATCTTTAAAAAAACATTTTTTCTAGGGACAGAAAACTATAGGTAGGGAGAGTGTCAGTTTCTTTCACTGTGTTAATCCTTGTTTCTAGGGACAGGGAAGGACAGTGAGGGAAATTCTCCTTGTGCTATAGTGTGCTAAAGCATTGATCATCAACCATCTTTGAAATCCTTGTTTTTTGGACAGTCAGGGAAATTGTCGTTGTGCTATTCTGTGCGAAAGCAATCATCCTCAACCATATTTAGAAATCCTTAAGTAAAGGGACAGAGAAGGACACCTGAAGGTAGCCCTTATTGCTTTTTTCCCATCTCCCTGCAGGCCATCTATTAGAATGTCTGGAAGGCAAACAAGGAGAGGCAGACAGTCAGGAGGCAATAAAAGAGGGCAAGCAGGCTCTGTGTCTGGGGGCAACAGTGCTGGTCGTGGACGCGGTGCATTGTCATCAGCACATGGCCATGGGACACGCTTGTCCTTCTTTTCGGCAGCTGGACATGTTGAGCCACATCATGCCGAAGACTTGGTAGAGTGGATGACCAAGCCCTCCTCCTCCTCCTCATCCTCTCTCACCCAGGCTCAGGGTACTGGCAAAGCAGCTGCCAAAGCGTCCTCTTCCCTGGTATCAATGTCAGACTCATCATCAGTCACTCCTTCCCTAGACCCACCATGTCCTCCTCCTGAGGAGTCCCCCGAACTGTTTGAGCACAGTGTTGGGTACATGCTCCAGGAGGATGCCCAGCGTTTCGAAGGGTCTGATGATGAAACCCAGCTACAGGAAGGCAGTAGCGTGAGAGCAGACAGAGGGGATGCTCAAGAAGGACACCAATCTGGCAGTCATGTTCCAGCAGCTGCAGCATACTGCCAGATTGGCTCCAGTGATGAGGAGGGAGGGGATGATGAGGTCACTGACTCCACGTGGGTGCCTAATAGGAGAGAGGAGGAGGAGGAGGATGAGGAGGAGGCACATCTCCAACGAGGCAGGATGCCCTTTGGTGGCCAGCGTAAGGGCAGTACACCGACGGAATCACACCGCAGAGCTCCGCCTGTTCAGGGCGCTGCCTCTGCCCGTCATTCCAAAAGTTCTTTGGTGTGGGCCTTTTTTGAGGCTAGTGCATCAGATCGCACAGCTGCTGTTTGCAACATATGTCTCAAGCGTATATCGCGTGGCCAAAACATCAGCCGCTTGGGTACCACATGCCTGACCAGACATATGTTGACCTGCCATGCAGCTCGTTGGCAAGCCTACCTCAAAGACCCACACCAAAGAACAAAGCGGACCTCTCCTTGCACCGCATCAGCTGGGATCTCCAACCCCACTATAACTTCAGTCCTCTCTGAAACATGCACTGAGAGGAATGAAGGTGTAGAATTAGGTGTGTCACAGCCAAGTAGTTGCGGCCACTCTGCTAGCAGTACACCGACGTCCGATTCTAGCAGGCAAATTTCCCTGCCCCAGCTGCTGGACCGTCGAAAGAAGTTCACTCCCAGCCATCCACATGCCCAGCGGTTGAATGCTAGCTTGGCTAAATTGCTAGCGCTTCAACTGCTGCCTTTTCAGTTGGTAGACTCGGCCCCCTTCCGTGAGTTTGTGCAATGTGCGGTTCCTCAGTGGCAGGTTCCCAAACGCCACTTTTTCTCACGGAAGGCGATTCCGGCTCTCTACCGGCATGTGGAAGGCAATGTCTTGGCCTCGCTGGACAGGGCGGTCAGCGGTAAGGTGCATATTACCGCTGACTCATGGTCCAGCAGGCATGGACAGGGACGTTACCTTTCTTTCACGGCCCATTGGGTCACTCTTTTGGCAGCTGGGAAGGATGCAGGACAAGGTGCAGTAGTGTTGGAGGTTGTTCCACCGCCACGCCTCCAAAATGCTACTACTGGTTGTGACACACCTCTCTCCTCCACCCCCTCCTCTTCTTCCTCCATGGCCTCTTCCTGTGCTTTGTCCTCTGAACCAGCGGTGCTCCGTAGCCGTTCAAGGGGCTACGCAAGTACGCAGGCAAAAAGATGCCATGCCGTGCTTGCGCTGGTGTGTTTGGGGGACAGAAGCCACACTGGGGCAGAGGTCCTGTCTGCTCTGCAGGGCCAGGCCGAGAGGTGGTTGACGCCACGCCAGCTTAAGCCAGGAATGGTGGTTTGCGACAATGGCACCAACCTCCTCTCCGCCCTCCGACAGGGACAACTGACCCATGTGCCCTGTGTGGCTCACGTCCTTAACCTGGTGGTGCAGCGGTTCTTGGGCAGGTACCCGGGCTTACAGGATGTCCTGAGGCAGGCCAGGAAAGTCTGTGTGCATTTCCGCAGATCTTATAATGCCAGTGCTCGCCTGGCTGAGCTGCAAAAGGAGTTGAACCTGCCCAAGAACCGCCTTATATGTGACATGCCCACCAGGTGGAACTCAACGTTGGCCATGCTGCAGCGGCTGCACACGCAGCAGAGGGCCATCAATGAGTACCTGTGCGACTACAGCACCAGGACAGGGTCAGGGGAGCTTGGTTTTTTTTCTCCACGCCAGTGGGGCATGATCAGGGATGCATGCACTGTCCTGGCACCATTTGAGGAGGCCACGAGGATGGTGAGCAGTGACAGTGCATGCATCAGTGACACTGTACCTCTTGTCCACCTGTTGGAGCACACGCTGCGTGGAATAATGGACAGGGCACTTGAGGCAGAACAGAGGCAGGAAGAGGAGGACTTCCTTGCCTCTCAAGGCCCCCTTTACCCAGACAGTGTTCCTTCTGTCCCACCCATTGCACAGGAAGAGGAGGAGGAGGAGGATTGTGTCAGCATGGAGGTGGAGGCTGGCACTCAGCATCATCAGCAGCAGTCTTTTAGGGATGATTTACAGTCCCAAGAAACCAGTGGACTTGTACGTGGCTGGGAGGAGGTGGCTGCGGATCATGTCGTCCTTAGTGACCCAGAGGACTCCGGACCGAATGCCTCAGCAAACCTACGCTGCATGGCCTCCCTGATCCTGCAAAGTCTGCGGAAGGATCCTCGTATTCTTCGGATCAAGGAGAGGGACCATTACTGGCTGGCCACTCTCCTTGATCCACGGTACAAGGGTAAGGTTGCGGACCTTATGTTACCGTCGCAGAGGGAGCAGAGGATGAGACAACTCCGGGAGGCCTTGCAGAAAGGTCTGTGCAACGCGTTCCCAGAGACTGGGAGGTTACAAACTCCTGGTCCTGGACAACGAGTTGCTGAGGCTTCGGCCAGTCAAAGAAGGAGCGGTGGGGAAGGTGGCCGTCTGACCGATGCGTTCAGATAATTCTTTAGTCCGCAGCCCCAAAGTATGATCGGTTCCAGCAACCATCGCCAGCGTCTGATAAACATGGTGCAGGAATATCTAGGGGCAAGGTCAGACTTGGACACCTTCCCCACCGAAAATCCTCTGGCTTACTGGGTCTTGAGGATGGATCACTGGCCAGAGCTTGCACAGTATGCAATTGAGCTACTGGCCTGTCCTGCATCCAGCGTTCTTTCGGAACGCACATTCAGTGCTGCTGGAGGATTTGTCACGGATCACAGGGTGCGCCTGTCCACCGACTCGGTTGATCGACTGACTTTCATCAAGATGAACCAGTCTTGGATCACCACCAGCTACCACACACCTGATGCTGATATAACAGACTAATTGATTTTAACATGTCACATCCCTTCAAGACTGATGCTGATGCTGAGTGCCTGTGCTGTTATGTTGACTGGCTATCCTCCTCCTCCGAGTCCTCAATGATACGATTGATGATGATAGCTTGGAAGATCATTTTTGTTTATGGGTGCCGCCACCAGTGGCTAAGGCCCAATTTTTCAGCCCCTGTTTAACAGGGGCGTGTAATTACAATTTTTTTAGCAATAATTTGCCATATGGCTCATTGCTGTGCTCCAAGTACAGTATCTGTGAGGGGTTGGAGTGTTGTGCCACCATTGCCTAAGGCCCAATTTTTCAGCCCCTGTTCAACAGGGGCATGTAATTACAATTCTTGATCTAATAATTCACAGCAGGGCCCATTGCTGCACCCACCAAGAGTAACTCTGAGGGCTTACAGTGTTGTGGCAACGCCACCACCACCACCACCACGAAAGGCCCAATTTTTCAGCCCCTGTTCAAAAGGGGCATGTAATTACAATTCTTGATCTAATAATTCACAGCAGGGCCCATTCCTGCACCCACCAAGAGTAACTCTGAGGGCTTACAGTGTTGTGGCAACGCCACCACCACCACCACCACGAAAGGCCCAATTTTTCAGCCCCTGTTCAACAGGGGCATGCAATTACAATTCTTGATCTAATACTTCACAGCAGGGCCCATTGCTGCACCCACCAAGAGTAACTGTCAGGGCTTACAGTGTTGTGGCACCAGCACCACCATCAAAGGCCCAATTTTTACTACCACTGTTCAACAATTATATGTAATTAAAATTCCTGATATAATAGTTGACAGCAGGGCGTTCCAGCACCAACCAAGAGTAACTGTGAGTGCTTACAGTGTTGTGCCAACACCAACAACTAAGGGGCCTATTTCTGCAGAGTACATACGGCAGGTCCCTACTTTCAAACATCCAACTTACAAACGACTCCTACTTGCAAACGCAAGAAGACAACAGGAAGTGAGAGGAAATCTACCCCTTGGAAGGAAAATTCTCTCCTGTAAGAATTAATATGGGAGAAAGGTGTCTCCTCTGTACTGATGCTTTATCACCAATCCTTGTTTCAAGAAAAACACCACATTTCAAAAACAGTTGTCATTGGGACGGAAAGTGAGGTGAAATGTTCTGAACAGGGGTACAGACAGCAAAACAAATGTTACAGGGGTGATAACCCTTACCTATGTTTTCCAAAAAGTTTAAAAATAGATTTTTGGGCTGGAGCTACACTTAAACAATGTACCTGTTCAAAATTACAAACACATTCTACATAAGAACAAACCTACAGTCCCTGTCTTGTATGCACCGCCTGTATACGGCTGTTCAGAGTATATAGGGCCTTTTTTATTTTATGTGCGGGGTTCCCCTTAATATCCATACAAGACCCAAAGGGACTGGTAATGGGCTGGGGTAGGGGGGGGGGGGGGGGTCATGGGGTAGCTATGCCATTTTTCTTAAAGATTTTCATCCATATTACCGGGACCAGACATTACATTAAAGCCGCAAGCAGTTTTAAATGGCTTTTTTTTCCTTTAGAAGTGTCATTTTGTGCAGGGACAGTTCTAAACACGGGAAACACGTGGCACTTCACAGGCATACTTTAGACACCCCCCAGGTACGATATTTAAAGGAATATTTGACTTTTTTTTTTTCACTTTATGCATCATTAAAATGACTGCTCCCGAAAAACGACCGTTTTTAAAACTTCTTTTTGCATTGATACATGTCCCCTGGTGCAGAACCCGGGTTCCCAAACCCTTTTTAGGACAATAACATGCATAATAGTTGTTATAATTAGCACTTTAGAATTCGAACGTTCGCATCCATTGTATTTAATAGGGTTCTAATGTTCGTACGAACTTTCGGTCCGTTCGCGGGTTCTGGTGCGAACCGAACCCGGGGGTGTTCGGCTCATCACTACCCGTGTGGTCTTTCCCACTTCTCCATGTAAAGCTTGCCTGGTCCTTAACTCGTCTCTACGTATGAATTGTCTGTTTTTTCTCACTTCTCCAAGTACATTATGGTTCGTCCCTCCTCTCTATATACAACCTTTTTGGTTCTACTCTTTTCCCCGTGTACAACCTGCCTGGTCCTTCCTTCTTCTTCATGCATGACTTGCCTTGTCCTTCCCTATTCTCTATATACAACCTGCCTGGTCATTTTCTGTTCTTCATGTATGACTTGCCTTGTCCTTCCCTCTTCTCTATATACAACCTGTCTGGTCCTTTCCTCTTCTTCGTGTATAATCTGCTTGTTTTTTTTACCTCTTCTCCAATAGGTAAATGTCATGAAAATTATTGGTGGGTACTAATGATATAGAAGATATCTACACTACATCTGTCTAACCTATTTCCCGTTAGGGCTTTTTTTCAGCGGGAACGCAGTTCCAGCACCTCCTGGACTGACTGTATGTAATGTCAAGGGGTGCTGGGGTGTGCTGCAGGGTATTGATGCTCACTGCTGGCGGATCTATTCTAGCTGGAGGGGATCTAGTTTTGCAGGGGGGTCTATTGTTGCTGAGGAGGTCTAGTGTTGCTGGTGGGGGACCTATTGTTGCTGGGGGGTCAGTTGTTGCTGAAGGAGATCTACTGTTGGGGAGGGGTCTATTGTTGATGGCTGCCAGAGAGTCTAATAATGCTGGCTGTGCTGAGATCTGTTGATGCTGCCAGGAGTCTAATGTTGCTGGGGGGGAAATTTTGTTGTGGGTGGTCCAGTGTTAGGGGGATCTATTGTTGCTGACTGAAGGAGAAACCAAATTCCATACAAATTACTTAGCACAACAAAATGATACTTGGTTCTGTATTGTCTAAAAGGGGTGGTACTGGGAGGTGGGTACGGGATGGAACCAAGGGACGTTGCTCGGAGGTGGGTAGGGGCGGAGAAAACAAGTGACTTGGAAAAGGGGAGTTCCCGCACCTATTGTCTGAGAAAAAAAAAGCCCTGTTTCCCGGTGTTCTTAAACATTCCAGGGCAGCATCCAGGAATTCTAAAGAAGAGATGCCAGAGCTTCTTTTACCATTTATTGTGTATTGGAGCAGCACTATTAAAATACTATAACTAAAACTCTGATTTCCTACTAACTGTGTTTATGTTTAACAAAGGTTGTTCTCTTTTGCTATAGATACTATTAGAAAACCTGCTGAAAACCACAGAAAATAAATAATTAGAAAGAGAGGAGTGTGTAAAAAAAGAAAGTTCAGGTTAATCAGAGGGAAAGACATTTCCGTTCTTTTGGATACGAGGCATAGTAAACAGGTGCTGCACTACCTGTGAGACAGGTGTACTCCCTGCTGCAGGGCAGGTATGTGATACGTGTGCCGGTCACACCCTTAACCACCCATTAATCCTACACCTTCTGCACTTAACCTCATCACACCTTTTACTGATAATATACTCTCTGCAGGCTTTTTGCCTAAAATAACACATTCTTCCACCCGATTATACTGACAGCCGTCCCATTCAGTGCGAGAGAAGATGAAGTAACGCCACTAAAATGAATAATGATTTATTATTATTGATATCACAATAGCAGCTGTGCTGTTGGTTGTCAGACATGCATTGTTATATATAGATCACCTAGAAATAAAATGATTTATGATGATCTGTAAGACAGTGTCTCAGGACACCCATACAATGTGCAGTTTTAGAATACACTGAAGACATGGGTGGCACTTGCCGTGACTAATGAGTGACAATCTGTGTACAGACAGTGAAATGCTAGTAACTGTTACTTATTATATCCAGCCTGCTGGCAAGTTTATGTTGATGAAGCATAAAATCATTTCTGAAAGCAGCAACTGCTCATATGACTGGGAATGACTCACCCACCATGTCCGAGTTCTACTCTAAACGAATCATATGTGTGGAATTTTAGGAAGATACTGCCTAATAATCATTAGTAGATGGTAGTATTCAAACTCTGATTATCAAATGAAGCCTGTGCTGAAAAGAATATGTAAAAACACAGTGCAGTTCTTGATCAGACAAGAAATGAAGGAGTCTTTTATGTTACCTACATAGGTGTGCGCACAGGGTGTGCCGGGGGTGCCTGGGCACACCCTAAGCACCCCGTGTGGCACATATTCTCCCTGTTTAGACCCCTGATATTTCCCCAAATAAAATAAAAAATCGAATTTTTCCTGCTAAAAAATAAAAATCGGAAAAAAAGAATAAGAATAAAAACTAAAGACACCATCCACTGCCCTGCTGACACCAATCTCTTTCCTTATGACACCATCCACTGTTCTAGTGACACCGTCCACTGCTCTACTAACACCGTTAGTATATATACACATGCACACACACGCATATGTGTTTGAACTTTGTGGTGCACACCCTAATGCAATAGGCTGCGCACACCTATGGTAACCTATAAACATGAAATGACTGTTGCAGGCTTTGATTGTTTTTGGCTGGATTGGGTGTTAAACGTGTGACTAGACCAGGAATCTGCCACAAATCCACCATCCAATCAGAGGGGACAGTGATTAGACAGATTAAAGGAAATTGCCTTGATTGCTAGTTGTTCTCCAACTGCATGCCAAGTGTTTAGCACTTATATGCGGTGCTGCCCCCTTGATATCAGTGGCCACATTGGCCAGAGGAATGCCTGCCAAATGCAACATGGTGAGTTAAATTTGCCATACTGCAAAGCATTGCGGCTATGGCAATGTGAATGGACTTGAGTGCCTACTGTACAAATTTGTATGTAAGTAGTCGAGGGGTGGTAAAAACACAGATCAATCGCCTGCTTTTACTGCCCCTTATAAGGCCTGTGTGGCCTTATAGAACCCATACACATTAGAGGGCAATCTCCCAACCTAGCCATTTCTTGGCTACATTAAGCCACCTTCTAAAGTCTGTGGGGTTCTTGCAGACACCACCAGCTGAGGTCCCTTTCAATGAAGAGCGATTGGACAGGTTGGAAAATCTTGTCTGATTGCTGTTATTATTATTATTATAATAGTTATCTATAAGATAAGGTGACCAGATTTTTAAAATGAAATCCGGGGACATTTTTTTTTTATACTGGTAATGGTGGCAATCAGCGATTCATATCGGGACTGCGATATTGTGGCAGACAAATTGGACACTAAGTGACACTTTGTGGGAACCAGTGACACTAATACAGTGATCAGTGCTAAAAATATGCACTGTCACTGTACTAATGACACTGGCTGGGAAGGGGATAACATCTAGGGCAATCAAAGGTTAAATGTGCGCCTAACAAGTGTTTTCTCACTGTGTGGGAGATGCTTTTATGAAGGGAAGGCATAGATCCCAATACCGGCTTTGCAGGAACACAGGATCAATGTCTTCCATACTGACAGAACGGCAATCTGCCTTGTTTACATAGGCAGACCACGATCTGCAGGTACCAGTGGTCATAGAGTTCGCCAGAGCCGCTGGTTGGCTTCCATACCCAGAAATGCAGGATCACGTATGTACATGAACCTGCGCAACGCGACCGTCCTGTAGCAGTAAATCTGCTGTCAGGCGATCAGCAACTGGTTAACATCATCCGCATTATGATAACTCACAGGCAGCAGGCACTCTATTATGACTACTGGGTGGGGAGCGGCGCTGAGCAGAGGAAGATCACTCCACCAGGGAAGGCAAGGAGATGAGCAGGCAGGCGGCTGGCCGGGACTTGAGCCAAGGCAGAAGAACATGTGAGCGGAGCTGAATGGGAATGCACCCGAAACTGAAGAAATTTTCCCTCCGCTCAGACCAGCACATGATCATCAGAAAGGGGCACAGATAATGGAAAGCTAGTAGGAGCGGGGGTGTGTAATTCAGATTTTATTTTTAATTCTGCACTGACTGTCTTTGAAATTGCCCCAACCCCTGTTCAAATCCAATCCGGGGACAAAACCGGGGACAGACTTGGTCCGGGGACAGTGTCCTCAATCTGGGGACTGTCCCCTGAAACTGGGGATGTCTGGTCACCCTACTATAAGATGGTACCAGAAGTGACTGCAGTACATTGCTTGACGTGGTCATTTGTGTTTAGGAAAGCAGGGGCTGGCAAGATTCCCTCCATTGTCTACAGCAGGGGTCTCCAAACTTTCTAAACAAAGGGCAAGTTTACTATCTTTCAGACTTTAGGGGGGCCAGACTGTGGCCAGTGGGAATAAAAAATGTTAAATCATTGGTTTTAGTAGAAGGAATAGTACCCTATTGTTGATATCAGTGGTAATGTGCCCAAAAGTTGATAACAGTGGGCGGAATAGCACCACATCATTGATGTCAATGGGAGGAATAGCACCCCATTATTGGTGTCAATGGGAAGAGCAGTGCCCCATCATTGGTGTCAATGGGAGGAATAGCGCCCCATCATTGGTGTCAATGGGAGGAATAGCGCCCCATCATTGGTGTCAATGGGAGGAATAGCGCCCCATCATTGGTGTCAATGGGAGGAATAGAGCTCCATCATTGATGTCAATGGGAGGAATAGCACCCCATCATCTGTGTCAATGGGAGAAACAGAGCCCCATCATTAGTGGCAGTTGTGTAGGCAATAGTGCTGCAAGGGCCGGATAGAGGCAAGCAAAGGGCCACATCCAGTCCCTGGGCCGCAGTTTGGAGACCACTGGTCTACAGCAATGTTTTTACCCCTAAGTAACCTCTGAAATAATTGTCAGTTTCTCAGGGAACCACTGCTATAGAGATTTTACCCACAGCTTATTGTACCCCAGAATGATCAGTAAGTTAAAGTGGTTGTAAACCCACTTATGCAACTTGCACCTACAGGTGAGCCTAGATTAAGGCTTACCTGTAGGTGCAAGAAATATCTCCTAAACCTACACGGTTTAGGAGATATTTGCTAAAAATGACAAGCATCGGTGTCTACGGCGCATGCACGCAGTAGACAACGGCGCATTCATAGGGTTAATCCCATTCACAAATCCGGCTTAGCCGTCAATATTCACGTCTTCGCCGCTCCGGCCAATCACAGCGCACACAACTGTCAAATGAGGATCTGCGGCTGTGTTCATAGAGCTGCTGCGTCCCCATAGAATAACATAGGCTGCCTGCACACAGCTCCAGGCGGCTCTACCCACATAAACAAAGCAAACTGTACAGGCCACACCTCCCGAGACCTCATTTACATACAGAGCTTTATTTATTACCTCAATACAGTCTTATCTTTTAGATCTAACATCAATTTTGTAAGTTATGTTACGTTTCTGTCCGCTAATAATGATTTTAGTCTTCGGTCACACTGAATCCGACTTTGAAATTGTGCGCATTTACAACTTCAAAGTGGCATATCAGTGCGATTTCAGGTGCGACTTGGAAGATATCTATGTGACTTCATGCACAGGTGTCTATGCAAGTCGCACCTGAACTTGCAAAAAGTACTGCAGGAACTACTTTCAAAATCCGTGCAACTCCGATGGAGTCAGAGTCGTACCGGTTTGACCGCTTTCATTGCGGACAACAGGGTACGACTTGTCATGCGACTTGAAACTATCAAATCGCATCACAAGTCACACCGGTGTGATCGGGGGCTTTGTGTATTTTTGGTGAAAATGTTGTTTTGATATTTTCTGGGGTCAGGTAGGCTGTACGGGGCCCCGTGATTTCTAACAGCAGCTCTGCACTTATCATATTGATCTATTTCCTTTATGATCAGATATTCTGTCCAGACCTATCAGAATTCATTTGATTGATTAGAAATGATCGATAAAATCTCACCACAGCCAATCCACTTGCTGGTGTTGAATTTGATTGAAAGCTACGTTACGATGGCCGCACAAATATCAATATGATCAATTATTCATTCATTTGAAAAATGGAAACAGAATCGTAAATGACAGGCATTCATTTTAGTAAGCCTTCGATCATTTTCAACACCGCCAAACCAATCTACTGTGGTGAGATTTATGGCTGACCATACACCATACAATCTGATTGTACAATCTCCTTTAAGGATCTACCAACAACTATGTAATGTGAGAGCCTGTGTGATTTGATGGAAATTGATCTGGTTGTAAAGGTTTGTCCTCATATTTCATGGTTTTGGTCAATTGAAATGCGATTGTACAATCAGATTGCAATGTTTTTAGCCTTCTCGCGGTTTCTAACCCATTGCACAAATATCTGCATGTGTGTGAGTCAGGCAACCAATGGATGACACGATTGTTTCTGATAGATTGTACTGTCAATCAATACTGTGTGTTTGAATATTGAATACTGTATGAGAGTCTCCCGCACTACAGCGCAAATTGTGATCCAAATTCAATAAATAATAGAAATGATTGCTGCAGCTGTTGTCATGTGTGTCCACAACATAAAATGCAATAAAAAAAAGTAAATAAAAATCGATTGCGCAGAGTTTTATTTATTTTTATTGAATAAACAATGAATCGCTTGAACCTAGATTGATCACAGGTCTATCCATGTGTGGCCTCCTCTACTGATCACATATCAATCATAATAGAAAAGAAATCTGACAACTGATAATACCCTGAATGTTATTTCAGAATCTCCCCCTGTCCCCTCCTCTCTCCCCCCTGGGCTCTCCTCTCCCCCTGTCCCCTGGGCTCTCCTCTCTCCTCCCCTCCCTGGGCTCTCCTCTCCCCCCTGCTCGTACTCCTCAGTGTCAGATCCTCCTGGAAAGTCCTCAGGCGCTCCCCCTAGTGTCGGCGTTCCCCGGCAGGTGGTTGTCCCCGCCCCTTCTCTGGCACAGTCAGCCACTCAGGTGAGGATAGGCGGACGCCCCGCCCTCTATGGGGCAGCATACATATAAGTGCGGAGTGTAGAGGGGCTCGTAGTCAGTCCTGCACTCCTCCAGTCTCCTTTCAGTATAGCGCCTCCTATCGTCGCCAGCATGTCGGTCAGAGTGAACAAAGTTACTTACCGCACCTCTAGCAGTGCCGCGCCCCGCTCCGCTGGCTTCAGCAGCTTCTCCTATAGCGGAGCCCCGGCCGGAGCCAGAGCCAGCACGGCGTCCTTCTCTCTGGGCTCCAGCTATGGAGGGGGGTCCCGCTTCGGCAGCGGCTACAGGACGGCGTATGGGGGAGCCGGGATGGGGGGAGGAATGGGCTCTGCCGGGATCACCAATGTCAGTGTCAACCAGAGCCTACTGGCCCCCCTCAACCTGGAGATCGACCCCAACATCCAACAGGTCCGAACCCATGAGAAGGAGCAGATCAAGACCCTCAACAACAAGTTCGCCTCCTTCATTGACAAGGTGAGAGCTAGAAACCCCCCCCCCCCCATACCTGGAACAGGACCCCCTATATCTTCACCACCACCCTATACCTGGCACAGGACCCCCTATGCCTGGCACAGGACCCCTATAACTTTGCTTCCCCCTTATGCCTGGCACAGGACCCCCTATACCTTCACCCCTATATCTGGCACAGGACCCCCTATAACTTTACTACCCCCTATATCTGGCACAGGATCCCCTATGGCTTCACCTCCCCCTCCCCCTAAACCTGGCACAGGATCCCCTTTAACTTTACTACCCCCTATACCTGGCACAGGATCCCCTATGGCTACACCGAACCCCCCCCTATGCCTGGCACAGGATTCCCCTATGGCTTTACTACCCCCCTATGCCTGGCACAGGATCCCCTATGGCTTCACCACCCCCCTATACCTGGCACAGGATCCCCTATACCTGGCACAGGACACTCCCTTATATCACTATATACCCACTAAAGGACTATCTTGGCCCCTATAGGTGGCACAGGACCCCTATAACTTCACCACCCTCTATACCTGGCACAGGCCACTTCCTTATATCACCCTATAGTTACTACAGGACCAGCTTGGGCCCCTATATCTGGCACAGGGCCCTCATAACCACCATCCCATACCTGGCCAGGACACGTTCACAATCAGCCCCTTGCAATCTGTATGCTGTACCCGGCACACCCTCTTTACCTTCACCACCCTATTTCTGGGACAGGATCCTCCCACTTGTGTCTTCCTATACCTGGCACAAGACCCTCTTGGCACCCACTACATGGCACATAACACCCTCCCAATCAGCACCCTATACGTGGCATAAGACTTGCTTTCATACCACCCCCCCCCCCCCCATTTGGCACATAAAGCTCTAACTCTGCACCCTATACCAGGCACAGGTCCCCCATAGCACCCTATATGTGGAGCAGGACCCTCTTTTACCCTCTATACCTGGCATAGGAAGCTGTAACTTTTAGCGCCCTATGCCTGGCACAGGGCTCTCCTGGCTTTGGTAACAAAATAAAAATGATCTTGTGCATAGTATCATTTTAAGTGTTTTTGCTCTGAATGTGTTGTGTACAGTTGGCAATTGGAAAATTACAAAATAATGTGATATGCTGCAGATACTATTTAAAAAAAAAGAGAGAAAAAAAAAGCCCCGGCAATGCTCGCTGAGAAATGAATCTAACAAGTACAAACTTATATAAATGAGTTTTTTCGTAGTGTAGATCCGATTTGACTACCAGCTGCATTTTCTTTGGATAAAATACTTCCAGATTAATCTCAAATTTTAGGCTGGCTCAACTCTCAACAGGTTATGTTACCAGATGACCGTGGCTTCTAATGCATTTCCCATATGTAGTTCTGATTGTGTAACATTACAGAACCTTACTGTGTATTACCTGCATTGTAATCATTTTATTAGTGGAGGCACAATATTCCGAAGCCAGCAGATTTTTCATTAACGTACAATCATAATGATCCTTTGTAACATTTTATGAATGCCACACCCATGGCGGTGACACGGTGCCAAATTCCAGACGTCTTTCTGGTGGCCATTGACCTCTCCAGCAGACGGCACTAATCCCAGACCTGGAGACCTCTAATGGTTTTGGGAGATGTCTGCTCATTGTGACATTGCCAGCCCTCCTGGTAGAGGAAGAGATACAATGTATCAAAATAGAAACTGGACTAATTATATATTTATAACTAGTTGTAGGACACACACAACTCTCTCCTATATAGATGTGACTACTTGTAAATCATTACACAAGGTTTATGGTTGGAAATTCTTTTTTTTTCACACGTCGCCATAAGTAACAGCTGCATGCTCAGGTTGTAGAACATATGGGAGTGACACCACTTGTTCTGGAAGGTTATAACTTACCCATAAGTAGTATAAATGTTACATTGTATCTTATTGTAAATTTGTTTCTAAAACTACAAACTACATTATTTAAAAATAAACCTTCCCTACAGAATGTGCAAGAGATACAACTAAGGGGCTCAGTAGGAGTTGCATGTTCTGCTCTTAATAATTTTAATACAGATGTGACAGATCAAAGTGCACCCAGGGAAACCACTAAAGCCCACATTTGCAGAAGTCTGACCATTGTATGATGGATTCTGATTGGTTGCTATAGATTACTGTGATATTGAATACACCAGTATGTTATTGGTATTACTAGTTCTTAAACCAACCCTCACACATGATTTTGTGATAAGCATGCATTCTTAAAGGACTGCTGTTTTTCCGGGAGAGCAGGATCTGCTTCGGTGACAGTAGTATTGCTTTTTCAGTTGGAATCCTTGCCTTGCTAGTTTAGCTTTGCATTGTTATTGCAATCTAATCTCTAGCCGGTGGCAATTTGCACCAACAGGTTAAATGAGTACCTAAACACACTGCAGACCCAGAGTGGGTAGGGTCCCGACTCTATCTACCGTCAAGTCATTGTATAGGGCCTTAGATAATATTTTAAACATTGCTCTTATTAAAATGTATTGGCCCATAACCACTAATCTGCATTTCAGTGGTGGTCCTTTTTTGTTTTGCTATATAGAGTTCATCATGTAGATGTGTACATGTATGGGCCACCATTGACATGCTCAGCTTCCCTTGTCCCCTGTATTAAATGGTGGTTGCACTTTCAGACTGTTCCTGTGTTTTAAGAATCGGGTTACCAACATGGGTGGCTTAGGCTGTATTCACACCTATGCAGTTTTAGTACTTTTTGCATTTTACAGATTTGCACTACAGTCCATTTAACATGGTTTCCTATGGAACATGTTCTGTAGTGCAAAAAGCACTAAAACTGCATAGGTGTGAATCCAGCCTTAATCTGTTGCACATTGTGCCACCTGATCTGAAGGTGTATGGCTAACTTTACTGCACTCTGTACAACAATATTGACTTTAACAAACCACCTGGTGTTCCCCCCACATTGCTAAAGGCTGGCTATGTGCAATCCGAATGATTGTATAATCTTTGTGCAAAATCCCTCAGATTTACGAATAACGGACAGAGGCAAGCGAAGAATTGGCCCTAGTATGATATTCTACTGATTGCCCAAGATGGCTGCCTCACATCTGCACCATTGGCAGACCATGTCCTCAGGGAGAAAGGTGTAATAGAAAAATACATTTTACAAAACTCTATTATAAAGTTGTCCTTTAATCCTGGCCAATCCCCTGTTGTAGCCCATCTTGTGTACTTGCCTGCCTAGCAGGTCCACTGATCTTTGCTGTGCCACCCTGCTTGATCCTGCACATCCATCTAAAATGTCCCTCACAGGTCCTCTTCTGCACCATGACTTCATTTATTTCCATGGTAGATCCACACTTATGGTGGTCCAACACAGTATGTCTTTCCCAAGGGAATGAATGGGATCATGGACAGCAAAAGGTCCCGGTGGAAAGACGGCAGCACAAGGCAGCCCCCATTCACCCATGAGTGTTTTACTACACGATTCTTGAAGCTTGACAACAGTCACGATAAAGGCTCTATTCTATGTTCTTAAGGTGTCCATTCACACCTGAGCATTGTCGCCTGTCTTTTCATAAAGCTCAAGTACATGCGCTTCTTTGAGGGCAGCATCATGTTTTTGGCCCCATATACTTTAAGGGGAGTAGCTGAAAATGTATAAATCGCTCATGTTTTGATCAAATTTGTATGAAGTATGGCAGTTAAGTAAAGATTGGAACTGTGAAGAAGGCAAGTATACAACCAAGTGGTAGGGAGCATTAATGGACAGCTCTACCAAAGGTGCAGTTGTCCTTTAAATACCAAGTAGACCTACGTACTAGATTGTACAATCTAACTAGATTTACAATGCGATTGTAATCTGTGTGCCCAGCGTAACACTTTAGAAGGTGGGGTAAAATTGAGATCGGCTGCCAACAAGTAATCTTCAGATCAGTTTGAGAATGTCATTTGTCATATTTTCTTATCAGTTTGCCATGGGAGGGATGGGCACCTAAGGTGAATGGTTACCTGCAGAAATTGCCTTATACGGAAATGTCGTCTCTTTACCTTGCTGTACCCGCCTCATCACCCTGTGCAAACAGCCTGATGTCACAAAGTACACAAAGCCAGTGTGCAGAGAAAAGTCACCCTGCAAACTGAAACTGTCTTGTGCTTCATCAGCTACTCTGCAAATGGTGACATGGTGTGGCATAAAGTACACAAAGCTGCAGTAACCTGCTCAAGAGCTGGCATTGTACTGTGTTTTTTTTTTTTTTTTTTTATATACATACATGCATACTATTTTCATAATGGGGTTAAAAAAACTAAAATTGGCCCTTTATAGTAAAAAAAGCAAGTTGTTACTGTAAATACTTTCACTGTTGCACAGTAAAAAATGAACCCCTTACAGTAGTGATTATTTGCTTTTTTTTTTTTTTTTTTTCCTCAACTTCAAGCACTGGTGTGAACTATGGCATTAAACATATAACCTACTTTCCACACGTTTTTTGAAGCAGATAAAATTGCACTGGACTGCATGTGTAGTGAACTGGCCCCAAGTCTTCTGCCAGATAATTCAGCAACACCTCATAATTGGGTCACAACTTGACACTCAGAATTGCAATATTTTAATGCTGCTGCTACTCTGCTTAAAGTGGCGTTCCCTTTCTGAAGTGTCAATTTGTGTCCTTAATTTGCGGGTTTCCTTAAAAGCATATAATCCTTTGCAAGTATATGCACTAGCCATTATGTGAAAGTGTAATATACATTATCCTCCTAAAGGAGCCTGAGGATTCACAATACCTGTGATGAGCAGCATTGCCAATGTAGAGCAAAGAGCTCTTCCACATGGGCACCCTGAGTCACAAACTTATTTTTATTACCCCTGCCTGGTAAGCCCAGATTCTGCATACAGCCACCTATGGATTTGAATGGCTGTGCATAGCTGCACTCGGGTATATGATGGTACACACAGGAGGGTTAGAACTCCTGTTTGCCATCTGTGTCCCATTGGGGTGATTTTACTTCCTGTCCCATAGTCACAACAGGAAGTTGTCTCAAGTGAGGTCTTTCCCCCTCTTAGACAGTTGCCACCAGAACTTGGGGTTCCCCTTGGTGTTTCATTTTGATTAGCTATGTGTTAAAGTGGGGCTTCTGTAAGACCCCCTTTCACACTGCAGCGCTGGCTGTTTTTGTGGTGCTTTTCAGGGGGCAAGTGGGCTGGTTTTTTTGGGGGTTTTTTTTGTCACGTGACTGGTTCCTTCAAATCACCTTTTTAAAAGGTATTTTTATTGGTCAGTCATGCTTGCCCAGGTGGATGCAGCATCAGTCCAATGCTGCATCTGTCCCCCACCACCTCTTTGCTGAAAACCGAGCCACTGAACACCGCCGATGGCTCAGTTCCCTCACCTTTCAAGCTGCTGCCTGTCAATCGGCAGCTCTCCTGCTCTGCTCCATGCCCATTGGAGCACTGAGCTGTGGTGGGAACGGCTGCCTCAGTGGTTTGCTGAGACTGCCATCAGTCCAGGCACCTGGAGGATCCAGACTTCAGGAGTAGGGATGACGCGGTGCCTGGACATATCTTGATGACGTCATCAGAGAGCGGACTTCAGACTAGTCTCTGCTGAATGGGTCACAGGAGTGCAAAACGAATTGTACTCCTGTGACCCATAGGAGGAGCCCAGGCTGGACTTCTCCTTTTTTAAGGTAGTTTTGAAATGAATGGGCAGGGGCATTTAGGCCAGTAAAAACACTGAGCGCTTTTTAAGTGCTTTTCAGGCGCTTTTGAAGAGCTTTGCATTTATTTCAATGGAGTTTTTCACAGCCCTGCCAGCACACTGCCCCTGTGTGAAAGCATTCATTGGTTTTAATGGAAATAAGTTTTCGTGAGCTTTTTAGGTGCTGTTTTTAGCGTGAAAGTGGTCTTGGAGTGCTATTTATAGTGCTCCGAAGCCACCCCAAAGATGCTGCTTGCAGGACTTTTTCTAACGCCCCGCAAGCACACCGCCTGAGTGTGAAAGCGCTCATTGCACTGAATGGGTGGCAGTCTTTTCAGAGGCTTTCTAGCACTAAAACACCTGAAAACAGCCGCAGTGTGAAAGTAGCCTAAAGCAAGGTCATGCAGTTGTAGCTGTAGATTATTGCTGGCCCTGTCAAAGGTGGTTTGACATGAAACTCTACAGGAACCATGAGATCAGATAATTCGGTCACAGCTCAAGGAACACTTTTTTTTTTTTTTTTTTTTTTTTTTTTTAAGGACTGGTATATCAAAATGCATTTTGACACCATAAATGGTATTCTACTTTTTCAAAAACTTAATTTCCTCAGCAGAGCTTTTTGCCTTGCTGTATTGTACTTGCACTGCTTTTTCACAGATCTTGTGTGTATTGTTGCTTATGGATCGTATAATAATAATATCCATCACTTGTCCTTGTAGGTTCGCTTCTTAGAACAACAGAACAAGATGTTGGAAACCAAGTGGGGCCTTCTTCAGAACCAGAAAACAACCCGCAGTAACATTGATGGCATGTTTGAGGGCTATATCAACAACCTGCGGCGCCAGCTCGACTCCTTGGGCCAGGAGAAGCTGCGCCTGGAATCTGAGCTTGGAAACATGCAGGGTCTGGTGGAGGACTTCAAGAACAGGTGAGTTCCCATGTGTTGCTGATGTGTAAGGGACTTGGTACATGCAAGACTGTCTCCCTGGTGTTCATTTAAACCAGACCTGACTGAGGCTCAGAAGTAACATTTCTGGTAAAATGCCAAGTATTTGTTTTGATAAAACATTTTCAGCAAGTACAGGGAATACATGTTCTTCCCAGAATGTCCTGGTCACTTCCTGGCAGCACAAACATACTTATTTGTCTTGTCCCATCAAGCCACTATGTAATGGAGATGAACAAAGGCACACGTATGAAGTCCAGCCTGTGTGACAACCAGCTCTATACACAGCAGTGTTGTGTTATAGCACATTGCAATAAACTGCCCAACTTTTTTCTGTACACAGCATGTTATGATCTGAACTGTAAGGCAACTCGCCTTATGATTGTGCCACACAGTCCCAACACAAACAAGTGTGCAGCCTATTGCATTAGGGTGTGCACCCCAAAGCTAGGGTGACCACGTGTCCCGGATTGCCCGGGACAGTCCCGCATTTTGCAGGTCTGTCCCGGGCACCTTCATTCCAGGACAATACAGTGTCCCAGAATGAAACTGACACAGCAACCCCCGGGCCAATCTGATGCCCCCAAAAAGGCAGCCACATCACCGCTTTACTCACTGACAGTACTTGTCCTGGCCGGGAATGCCTGGAGGAGCACAATCCCCGCCCCCTGCTTGTGATTGGAGAACTCATAAATCCCGCCTCTTGTGTCCAATCACTGTGCTATGATTTGTTACAGCACAAGCTGATTTTTGGGAAGGGGGGGGGGGTGTCCCTGAATGGTAGTTTGGAAATGTGGTCACCCTACCCAAAGCTCACACACATGCCTTTCTCTGCAACCTCAGCTACACTGGACAGTACATGAATGGGAAGTGCTGAGTGGCTTGTTCACAAACAGTTTACTATGCTTCAGTTTGTGAACACATTGAGTTCGTTCATCTAGAAAAGGAAGGCACTGGTAAATTACATGTTTACTAGCCCCCCCCCCCTAACATCCTGAAACACCCCTTGCAGCACTGGGGTGGGAGGGCCAACATGGGGGAAGCATGGGCAGTAGGGGAAAATGGGCTCTGCATGTAGTGATTGAGATGTGCCCTGGCACACCCCCTGCGCATGCCTATGAGCACAATGCAGCCCAACAAGACTGCACAGTTAAACATATTTATGCTCCATGCATCCTTTTTTTTTTTTTTTTTTTTTTTTTGACATTTCTCTTTATAACCAATGAGTTACAACCTCATTCTCTCTCCCCACTTATGGAGTTTTCAGTGTAATCTATTTTAATATGACCTACTGTCTGCATTTGAGAAAATATTGTGCTTGGATCGAATTTCTAAATAAGAGGGATGGAGCTCCTTGAAAAGGGTTGCCGAAATTGAAAAGTTTTATAACCATAAATGGGCACTGGGAACTGGTGCAGAGAAAAGCATGTCTGGAGACCTCATATTCAAGAAATTCTGCCAACTTCTGTGCAATGGAACATTTTTATCTTTAAAGTGACAGCTTCCCTTCCTCTAATTACTTTAACACTATGAATTCAAATTTTTATTTTATAATTTTTTTTTTTTTTACAGATATGAAGATGAGATCAACAAGCGTACTGAAATGGAGAATGAGTTTGTCCTGCTGAAGAAGGTGAGACCATAAAGACATTTCAACTTTTTGATATTCTCTGTGCGTAGTATGATCAGTAACTCCTAACGCTTTGTCTCTAGGATGTGGATGAGGCTTACATGAACAAAGTGCAATTGGAGGCTAAACTGGAAAGTCTGACGGATGAGATTAACTTCCTGCGTCATCTTTATGAGGAGGTGAGACGTGGCCATTTTTTTTTCTTATCTTTTTGTGTTAAATGAAAATCCTGTTGGTGGCTGTAAATCAATGTGCTCTGGAAAAACATGTTCAGTTTAAAGAAACTGAACTTGCCAAACATTCAACATTTTTAATGTGTTCATATGTTAATTTTTTTGGTTTAGTTTCTGTACGTAACCGTGTGCACACGTCTAGCATTGCATTTTTTTTTCTTAAAAAAAAATAAATATATTTGCCGGACTAGACAACTCAAATATTTTAGTCTGTACACCTGCCTTGAAGCACATGAAGGCAGATGTGCGAAGATGTGTTGTCAGAGCCAACCCACAGCATCTGACTCTCATGCCTAGAGGTCTGTTTATAATTTTTGTTTTCTTGAATTGCTGTAATGCAAATGGAGCTTTTTGCAGTTCGTCCCGGTTTACGCATATGCAATGCGGGAACCAGCGCCATTCCAGTGCAGGTTCACGTATGTCACTTGCAGGTAGTTCACCCGGACATCTGCAAACCGCTGTGGGTGTAAAGTTATTGACACCCCCAGATCAGTTCACAGATCAAATGGTGAAGGAATCAGATCGCATAGGTGTGAACACCCATGTGATCTGATTCCAGTGCAGACCAAAAACAGCCACCACCATTTTGCTGTGAATGCAATGTGCTTTCAGCCATACACTTTGTATGGCTGAATTTGCATCGTTCAGTCCTGTGCAAATCACATGCGATGTCTGTCATCGTACAAGTGTGAACCCAGCCTTAATGTATAATCTTCCTGGCATTCAAGAGCCTGGTACAAGCTAGAGCTTTAATAAAATGTAATTGAAATTGTTAGTGTATGTTTTGCCCTCAGTCTAGTTGGTAATTTTGAGGAGAAAAGTTGGTTAATTGTAGTAAGTACGGATGAACTAATCCTACGGCTGCAGTTCTGCTTAAATGGAAAGCAAACCTTATTTACCCCTAGATGAGAGCTACAGATACCTCCTAATATGTAGAACATATCAGTATAGAATTTGATATTGTACAATTTTGGCTTTATCCATCCTTCAATGTAATTGTCAATTTCAGACTGTATGCAGCCTATCAGATCTATGTTCAAGTCAAATTTTATAAATGACATATTACGTTCCTGGAAACCTTTCCATCCTAAACTGTTCCCAACACATTTACTAGCTAGCTTGCCAAAAAATAAAACCAGTGACATATTTAATTTAAAACCAAGGTTTAAGTTGCAAATATATGTAGAAGCCACACCACCTCAAGGCCTCTGAAGTGTTGTCCTAACGCTTGTATATGAGAATCTCCATTTGGAGCATGCATATATAGTGGTGGATAAATTATGGGGTAGGAATCCCTGGAGGGAACACCCCCTTTCCTCAAAGGGTTGGGAACACCTGCAAGAACACAATGGCGACTAAAAACATTTGGTGCCCCACAAACAAGCTTTAAAGAAAAATGGTAACAGCTTTTGAAGGAAGGTGCACATAGCTGGGTTTTGCACAGCACAAACCTTTTCATTCCATTTGTGAAGCCTTCAGCTTTTGGGTTTTGTTTAAAATCAAGCTGTAATACTATGCTGTTCTGTGTTTTTTTTTTTTTTTTTTTAAACTCCTTTTTTTTTTTTTTCCTCCTGGTCTGTGCAGGAGCTCCGTGAGCTGCAGTCCCAGATTTCTGACACTCAAGTTGTCCTGTCTATGGATAACAACCGAAACTTGGACCTGGACAGCATAATTGCAGAAGTGAAAGCTCAGTATGAAGAGATTGCCAACAAGAGCCGTGCTGAAGTTGAGGGCATGTACCAGCTGAAGGTGAGATTGTAATAATTTGCAATCTCTTTGGGTCCTATAGTGGAAACAAATTTGCATGTTTACTGGTAAATGGCACAAAACCAGTTATCTGGTTTTGGATGAGTTGAAAGATGACAGTACATATTGCAATTTTGACTGTACAATTTTTGAGATACTTAAAGCTTTGTAGTCTTTAGCCGGCCATAGACAGATCAAACTTTCAATCAGTCTATGAGCGGGCTGGTTATACTCAAGTCAAACCATTTGTTTTTTGCCTGATCATTGCCAGTGGCTATAGCTGCAAGCAGTGATTATTATATTCTGCCAGTAGGTAAGGTGCCCTGCTGGCAGAACACAAGTGCTGCAGGGAGCAGCAGTGGTTGAAGAGAAGAAAATTGCAATGTATGGCCTGCCTTTTTAAAGCGTAGGTCCAGCAGGGAAAATTTTTCTTTAAGTCAGCTACAAACAGTAGCTGCTGACTTTTAATAAGCACACTTGCCTGTCCAGCGTGCCCACGATGTCGGCCACCCAAGGCCGATCCATCCTCCGGATCATGTGGCGGCGCCGCCATCCTCGCTAAGGGAAACAGGCAGGCAGGTGAAGCCTTGCAGCTTCACTGCCTCATTCCTACTGCGCATGCGCGAGTCGCGCAGCGCTTTGAATGGGCGGCTGTCCTCCTGGGAGATGCACATTTCCCAGGAGACAACACGAGGAGGAGAAAAGATCACCGCGGACGAGGAAGTGACAGATTAGGACGATCTGCCTAGCAACAGCCATTTCTGGTAAGTATGAAATTATTTTTTTTGTGGACCTCCGCTTTTAAATTGGTTGCAGATTGAATAGCCTGGTTAGACTCTCATATTGCATAACATTGGCAAATCTAAAGGAGATGTTACAATCCGATTGTATAATTTTTATGACTGGCTTTAGAAAACTGTACAAAAGGTAAATCCAGAACATGAGTATACAGTGCAGAGAATTTGCTGTTGTGGTACTGTCTGTAGGTTTTTAATACTGTGACCAGTTGGATGCGACTTACTACCGTTTCCATAATCTGAGTGTGCTCCATGATCTTTACCAATTGTTTGCCACAGATGCTTGCTAATCAAGGAAGGGATTACATTTAATCTATGAATGTGTTCCTTGCACATTTTAAAAGGCATTCAACTAAAGATCATCCTCCTAATCTTGTCCTGCCCCCCCCCCCCCCCAAAAAAATATATTAAGTCTTAACTAATTTTGATTTGGAACTGGTCTTAAATTTTCGGTGCATGGAATTGTGCTTCTGCCCTCCCACCCTAGTACTCTATGCTGGTAAATGACCTTCATCACAAGGGGTCCTTCACTTGCAGAGTTGAAGGGATGTCTGACCAGGTTTGTTAGATCATGGAGTGCAGTTGGCTTTGTGGTCGAACACTGTTTTGGCCTGAGTAGGCAGATTTGAATACACTGAGCAACTGCTGTAAGGAAATTGTAGGCAAGCCCATGAAAGGGGTTCAAGGCACAATGTTTCCCCGACCATCTTTCACATTGTTTTGCTGAGTTCCCCTCGTTTTATGTCCTGCAGTACCAAGAACTTCAGGTATCTGCTGGACGTCACGGTGATGACCTCAAGAACACAAAGACTGAAATCAGCGAACTCAACCGTTACATCACACGGCTGCAGTCTGAGATTGATGCTCTTAAAGCACAGGTGGGTCATATAAATCATTACCAAAAAGTTAAACATTTGTCTTTAAAAGCTGAAATGGTTATTCAATGTTCCTATTAAGATATTTTTTTTTTTTAAATGTAAAAAAAAAGCTCTCTGTAGTTGACGCTGTATTCAGGGTTAAGAATCAGTACAATCTTTTCCATGGAACATTCCCCTGCCACGGAACAGTTTGTTGTACTGGGAGCCTCCTCATACAAATTCCCAAAGTTACAAAATATCAAATGTATATGGCCATCTGAACTTCCTGTGAAATTTTGTTATCTATTCCTACAGCGTGCAAACCTTGAAGCACAGATTGCAGAGGCTGAGGAACGTGGGGAACTGGCACTGAAGGATGCCCGCAGCAAACTGTCTGAGCTGGAGGGTGCTCTTCAGAAGGCCAAGCAGGACATGGCTCGCCAACTGAGAGAATACCAGGAACTGATGAATGTCAAACTGGCTCTGGATATTGAGATTGCCACCTACAGGAAACTGCTGGAAGGAGAGGAGAGCAGGTAACAACAAATTGCACTTTTCATGCTCTTTATTAGAATAGTCATGTGATCTATATATTGTAAAGTTGTTGTGTTTTTTTTCTCTTACAATAAAACTTTCTACTTACAGGCTGGAATCAGGTATTCAGAACCTTAGTATTCAGACCAAGACCACCGGTTACTCAGGTAATCCCCTTTTATTCGTATATCCATTAGACGGCAGCTGCTACTGGAGCTAGGAAGCAAAGCTGAGTGACAGGCAGGGTCTTGTTGGGTTCATTGCTTACAGTGTCACTGGATACATACTGTACATGGCACATATAGCCTACTAAAGTCAGTCATAAGGACAATTTTTTTATAGCTGTCATTACAGCTTTAAGAATAGGTATGGTTTGTGCTGAACTTACATTTTTTCCAATTTAAAGGCACGTGCTGCCTTAGTGATTTGCCCTATAGGTGTAGGCATAAAGATCAAGAAAGATTAAATTAGCTGATCCTGAAGTACTTATTCCAGATATGAATATATAGATAAGGTGGCCTTTCATGATCCAGCAGCTGCCATTACTGACCTTCTGAAAAAGGTTAGTTGCTTAGCTGGGGTGTTTTTTTTATTCATTTTTTTTTTATTATCCATTTTTCTGATCTATTGATGCAGAGCAAGTATGTATTAAGTGAAGTCTTAACACCTGATCTGTGTGGGGTTTTTTTTTCTTAGAATTTAGAGATTTATGGCCTGTTCACACTAGTTGCTGTAAAACCATTCTTGGTGTGCAGACTAGTGTCATTTGTGTGCTTTGTGGTGTTACAATGCGAGGTGCTGTTTTGCTATACTGGTATTTTCACATTAGCAATGACGGCCTACATGGTTTTATCCTTTAAACGCACAACAAATTGTATACAGTAATGCATGGCTGACGATCAGCTAATTGTAGTCCAGCTGGTGAAAGCTAGTTCATGAATGACCCAAAATGTTGGCATAAACCTAGTAGTGATCACTTGTGGCAATAAAATGGTTTTTGATTCAGAAAAGTCTGTTTTGCTTTACTGAATGTGGGTGACACCTGTTTTTCTTTCCCATAGGAGTTAGCAGTGCCTACAGTGGTGGACTACAAAGTGGATTCGGTGGTGGATATGGTAGTGGTGGATATGGTAGTGGTGGATATGGTAGTGGAATGGGGGGCAATTATTCATATGCCAGCAGTGTCAATTCCTCCCCCCTGGAAACCTCCAGAACCAAACGCAGCATTGTAGTGAAGACCGTTGAGACCAAAGATGGAAGAGTTCTGTCCGAGTCCTCAGATATCTTCTCAAAATGAGTGCCTCTTCTACTGACGCATCAAGCTGTCCCACAGCCAGGACTCTATTTCAGATGAGCTTTCTTTAAGGCAGAAATCAGGACTGTTGGCGTAGATGTCTTTAAACTTTTTTTTTTTTTTTTTTTTTTTTATTTCCTTGGACATTTTAACCCGGATCAAGCTACTCCAGCTTGTGGCACCAGTGCTAGACAATAACTGGTGCTCTCCCAACTTTGAGATTAAAAATGTTTACCTGTATGTAAAAATGGGATAACAGGAGGATCTAGACGTGAGTGCTTTATTGTACTGCTGCACCAACTTGTATTGATTGCTTCCCAGCAGGCTCAACTTAAGGTGGGCTTGGTTTCCAATGGGCTCAGCTGTGCTGTCTCCTCTTCCTTTTATTCCTTACTTGGCTTCCTGTGCAATTCTTACCACAAACTGCTAGGTGAAAATCTAGCGCGTTGTCCATCCTTTGCTAGGTGGATACTGGAAGTGCTCATCTTGTCTCGCACCTTCTAATCTCCTCTTAATAAACTTTTTTTTTTAAGTCTGTATTTTTCACTACATAGCTTGGTATGTAAGGGCAGATCATATTGCCAGCTAAAAATCAAGATGACAATGAAAAAGCAACATTTTAAGATTTGGATTTAAATAGGGGCAGCACTTGGAACAAATGCAATGTACATACGATGAAACGGCTTACAGTTCATAGATATACAGACAGATGCACCAGTCAGACTATGGGGTTGATTTACAAAAGGGAAATCTACTCTGCACTACAAGTGCAGTCACTGTAGATCAGAGGGGAAGCTCTGCTGATTGTATCATCCAATCATGTGCAAGCAAAAAAAATTTTTCTCTTGCACGTTCCCCTTCAGATCTACAGCGACTGCACTTCCAAGTGGATTTGCCTTTAGTAAATAAACCCCTATGGGTATAAGAAAATAAACCTACCAGTTTTGTTTCAGTAGTTTTTTTTAGAAAATAATTGTATGGTTAACAAAGCATTTCACAATGGCCTTAATAGGAATATTTGATCTTGCATCAGAGGTACAGAGGGCTGCAGAACCCTTGTTTCCACTGAACTAGGGTGGACAGCAACCACCCCCATGTTGGCCAAGGGTGAGCAGCAGGGATGTGTGCTCATCAAAATGGCACATGTGAGTGGGGCTAACCTCCCCTAATTGGCGAGCAGTGCACGGACTAGCTTTCAAATTGAGCAATGTCTCATGGATTTTTGGTTATATTTGGCATCAAACTGTAGATGAGTTGATACACCCTTGTCAAGTCTTTTGGTCTGCAGATAATCGCATCACACATGCCAGCTGAACCACATCACCCCCCCCCCCCCCCAAAAAAAAAGCAGTGGTCTGAGGCACTTTAGGTACATTTTAAAATTAGAGCCTCCACAGTACCATGCACCTTTGCAGCACAAGTTTGTAGTTTTCTGCCAAGAAGGAAGAGTTGATCGACTGGTGTACAACTCATCTTTGAGATCATTGATGGGCTGCTAGTGGGGTCTCCCTCCCTCTGAGTGGTGTGTAAGGTGGCTAAGTAGATGTATCCCTGGACAACAAGGATTTATAGATCAGTAACAATGCATTTTGTCAAAGGATCAGTGTGGTAAGACATGCTTGAAAGAGTGAGCAGGGAACCTGTGTCTCAGGTGTGATTGAATAAAGTTGAGTATTTAAAGATAATGGGCAGGATCTCTGATAGGAAGCACAGTGCATGTTTTATAGGTCAAGAGGTGGTAGCATCCCAAAGCTACTGATGTCTCCCAACCCCCCCCCCCCCCCAGCTTCCCGGCGTATTTAAAGTGTTCATGCAAAAAAAAAAAAACTTTCTAGCATGTTATACCGTGCATGTTGCTGTGTAATTTGGCCCCCCTGTGTCACTTGACATACCACGGCGGCTGAGCCTTGACACCGTGGTCAGTTTGCATGCCTCAATCAGCCACAGCGCTTTTGTCCTTCCCTCTTCCCCCTCCTGCTGCTGAAATAACATGTGTATTTTTGTTTTATTATATAATCCTGTCTTATCCTAGGTGCTCCTGTGCCGTAAAAAAAATATATATTTTACAGCGCCGCTCACATGACCGGCTGGCTCTTGTCTTGATGTCAGCGGGGGACTATTGGCCCTGCCCGTTCTAGCTGTCAGATCAAAAGCGAGAGAAGCTAACTATAGCAGGCTTTGTGTGGTGTTTGTTTATATTAAAACAGGAGCACCAAGGATTACCGGTATATAAAATGTCTTGGTGGGTTAACAACCACATTAAAGGAGTCCCATATTTTTTCAGAGAATGGGTTAGTAATGTTTTTGTTTCCTGAAGTGTCTATGGCAATGGGCACCCACAACAATGTATTACCTGTCTCATGGTAGGCCTCTAATGGTGCAAAAGTAATGAATCTGGGGCACAGCTAGGCTCCAGATTTTGCTTGTAAAAGTATTGTCTTGGTCTGGAGCCCTTCCAAATAAAACTGAGGCACAGTTGCTGGACAGATCTTGGGATATGTGGAGGAAACCTTAATTGTGGGAGGGTCTGGAAAGATATAGGATCTTTGCAAGAAGTTTTTTTTTTTTTTCCAGCCTGGAGATTTTGGCATCTCTTCCAGGACTCCATCAGATAGTTGGCATAGAAGTGAACCAAAGTTACTTTCATAAAGTAAGTCATATGTGGGGGTGAGGTATATCCCTGAGAGCCACTAAAAGAGTAGTTAGCTTGGATGGATTGCAATTGGCCTGATTCAAGGGATTTGTTTAAGGCCTTATACTTAGGAGTATCACTAGGCCCAAAGGGACTGAAATCTTTAAAGAGCTTGATCACACTGAGGAAGGAAATTGCTTGGTTGGTATGGAACAGCAAGATTTAATTGGCAAAAGGCATCTCTTATGGTGAGGCCCTTGCGCCGCTGCCCCCCCCCCCCATGCATGTGGGGGCTCTAAAAGATGGCCAATGGTTCCACTGCTAAGGCAAACTGTAAGACATCCCTGGATGATGGCCTAAGGATCATAAAGTGATGGAGGCTATAAAATGGGGGGCCTTAAGCCTCAAAATTATGCAAGGTCTGGCCAAGACACACTGTCAAATGGAAGGATTGGCTTCACAATCTCTCTAGATCAGTTGTCTCAACTGTGGACCAGATGCAGACCTTTGCTTGCCTTGATCTGGCCTGTTGGGTGCTATTCCTCCCATTGATACTAATAAGGGGGCAATATTTCTCCTGCTGGCTGTAATTTTTTTATATTCCCACTGACCACCAAGCCTGAGGCGTTGTTTACCTTCACTGAGGTTGGGACAGTCTTTGTTACTGGCCTCTTTATAAAATTTGCAAAAAATAAAAGAAAAAAAGTTGCGCTACTAAATGAACGAAGTGAGAACGTGGCTGCCAGCATCAGCAAATAGACATGTTGCACAAAAAATATATAAAAACAAAAAATGCAGCGCCTAAAATATGTATAGTGGCCTGAACGTAAATAGGGACAACAACCAAACAGTAAGTGTATACGGCCTAGGATAAGTAAATCCAAATGTGTACCACACTAGTATATGCCTATAAATGTGTATAAAAAACTTTTAAAGTATGTAATACAGTGAGCTGATACTTATAAAGTATGCAATACAGTGAACTAATAATAAAGTTCAATTAAGGTGACCAATGTGTAGACTGGGATCAGATGGAAGAAATGTGTATAAATCTTCAATATATTGTCCTCATAAAAGAAATCCAAGAAAACTTCAGGAACGTGAAAAACATGTATTTGTATATCCGTAGCACCCGGGGACGTGACTCCAACACCAGGGATGGGGGGAAGAAATGGATACTCTTACCCCTATGCGTGGACACACACACCAGCGGTGGTGGGTCAAACAGACAAAGATGGTGAAATAGACTTCTCTGGATCCGTCCTCTCAAGGTGTCCGCCGATGAAGCAGGCGCGAGAAATCCAGTCCTTTCCCAAGTAATGATCTAGATGAATCAAGTGGCAGGCTTGTCTGACATCAGCGACTCCAAGCCAAATGGATGGAGCTTAAATAAGAACGTGCATAATTGTCTGAAATGAAATGTGGGGATACAAAGATCTTTGGTGTTTATGGAACTTGTTGGCTATTGTTGAAGCAGTGAGAATGTACTGTGTGGTTTCACAGGCAATTGGCTAACAATCTGTTCTGTTGCCTTTAATATATTATTTAAATTGCTTTTTAGCCCTATAGGTCAACAGAAGATCAAGTTGCTGTCTCATGTGTTGTAGTTTAAAGGTAGGAGTCCCATCTTTCTGGTGTGCAGGAAGCAAAAGAGAAAAGGAAGGCAAACTGCATCATAATCAAATCGCGCTATAGGTAGAATCACAGGCAAGAATATGATCTATTCTGGTCCACTGTTGGTGAGGGTGAGACAAATGCATGTAATCTTGGGTTTTAAAATGGAGAAAATATATGGACAGCCGCACTCCGAAAAAAACTTTTAGGTTGCCTTTATTAGTAAAAAGATAAAAGCACTAAAAGTCACAGCAGACAGTGGGATATCAACTAACGCGTTTCGTACTAAGGTCTAGTCAGCAAAAATAAAATTAAATAAAATACACTCCAAATTAATATACTCATTCAAATATCACATGGTCCGTAATAGCCAATGAAGAACCACTGCCAATCAATTCACACCTGCGGGTGATTGTTATCACTGCTAGTTGGACACATAAGAAAAATCTTGGGTTCTAGGATGGACCAAATGTCCATTACAGCATAAGGTTGGAGTAGTTTAGAGGACCAGCCCCCGGTTTCAGCAATGTTGGGTGAACCAGCCTATTTCTGGTCAAATGAATAATCAAGTTAAGAATCTCCACACAAGGCGAGTGCCCATTTGGTGTGTTTGTATTTTGTACAGGAGGTCTCGAGGGACAAAAGGAAGCCATTTCTCTTTAGTGGTATAGTTTGACACTAAGGTCACAGATGGCTCACCAAAATTAGGTAGCGGCCCTCGGGATCCACAATCTGGAGGTTGCAGCTAAATGAGGTAGATCGTTTGAAGCCAATAAGAATGCCCCTCTGTCTGGATGAGCATTTGCAGTGAAGATCTATGGGTAACTGGGGCAGGATGCCGCTGAAAAGTGTGTATGCTGGAGACACAATGTCTATGTGCTTAGAGCGAAAATGGCGAAAGGCACATAGACATGTACACATGGGGGGGGGGGGCTGTTAAAACCATTTATGTTCAAAGATAGGTTAATCTACATTATAACAGTATGTGTTTGGCTCTAAGGCAGGACCCCTCCTTCAGTCCGCTCTAAGGAAAAGGGAGGGGGCAAAAAACAAGAAAAAGGAAAGCAAAAACACGATCAGACTGAGGACCAAGGTCATACTGTTCAGCAGAAAAGCTCTTAGGACAGTCACCTCTAGTGGTCTTGGACCAGTAGGTGACTGGAGTTAGCAGTGAGTAATGCTTGGGGGCATATTAGTGGTGGCCGTGCCAATCCACGCATCCCATGCATAAAGTCAGAAATATATTGTTTAATATGGGAGTGTGCCCAGTAACCAAGTGGCCTGCTCGACCATTAAACCTACCATTTTTTTTTGGTTTCGTAAAAGAGAATTGGAACACTGATGTGCTCTTTAGGCTGGCTCCTACCTTGTCTATAGGTTGCGCCGGCCTTGTACAGGGGATATGCAAACAGGTAATCAAGGCACTGATGATCAGTGCCCATGAGCGCCTCCTAGGAGTGCGGTGTACAGACCTGGAAACTCAGCACAGGGATGGTGGGAACCCCTCATAATGGGCACAGCAGGGGTACAGATCAGGGAACCCCTCATAATGGGCACAGCAGGTGTACAGACCTCTGGACAGGAGGGGGCAGCATTTACAAGAACTGATTGGCTGTATTTTCTTTTTGCAGCTGCTGGTGGAAGGGAGAGGAGGAGAATACAGCTTTCAGATGCTGCCAGTGGAGGAAAATACAGCCCAGTTTTAGTAAATTCTGCACCCCCCAGGCTGCACTAGTATCAGCAGTAACCAGGAAAATCCATAGGGACTAGGGGTCAGCAGCCTGATCTGTAGGCAGTGTTTTCCACGGGTGGTCCCAGCTGAAAAAAGAAACATAGAGAGCTGACCGCCCTGCACAGCACTGATGTCAGTAACAGCATGTGTAGCAGGACTCCGATCATTCACCCACACTCTCTGCTTCCAACCTGCCATGTCATGACCCGTGCAGTGTGACCGGGGGAGGGGGTGGAACATTCCAGGGAGCTCTGGGTTATAAGGAGGAAGAGCTGAACTGAACGTTGGTGTCATCCTGTGCTAAAATCTGCAGAAAGCCGAAGGAACGGTTTACTGTGTGATATAATTGTGGGGTGGGGCTGAGTGTGTACAGAGAGCAGTGTGTAGAGCAGTCAGTGTGGTGCATGAGTTGCAATGTAAAGGCTTGGGTGTCAGTGGTGTGTATAGGGCGGCATATACAAGCATAAGTCGCTGTATTTTCTTCCACTGATGTCTTCTTATACACAGAATATGCAGTTCCCCAGCTAGGACTTTATCAATGACCAGGAGGAGTGTCGGGAGCTGGACGGCAGACACTTCCAGGCTGCTCGGTGTATTGTTGATAGGAGGGGAGCGCAGATCGCTCCATACACATTTAGTGAAGAGCAGCTCCCTCCACCAAAATCTACTGCTTATGCCCCAATGACTGACCTGCACCGTCTTTGCACTCCTCCCCCTCCCTATGTTTGTCTGTCCTGTCAGATTGAGACACCCGGCTCTACCCACAAAGCTGTTGCCATCTCCACATCAGAGAGCTGTATATACACAGGAGCCGTGGTTGCGCCCCAGGCGGCTGCCTAGTCCGCCTAGTGGTAGCACTGGCCCTGGGAGTAGCCCCGCACACCCCCACTTCTTTAAAAAAAAAAAAAGTGACAGCGTGTGCCAAGAGAAGAGCCCCATCTGCTCTCACAGGGATGGGGGTTCAGGGAGAGGGGGCAGGAGCTAGAACCTAAATACAGGTGGAACATGTAACATATTCCAAAGGTAAACTTAGCCTTTATTGCAGCTTTGTAATAAAGCATTATTTAAAGTGTGTGTGTGTGTATATATATATATATATATATATATATCTTTATTTTTTTCAAATGCAGGCAATGTAAGAAACTGAGTTTGACTTATTATGGTACAAAAAAAAACATTGTTTTTTAATCCTTAGCCCTCTTGGTGTGATGGCCAACTCTAGATACTTTTGTAAAAAAGATCAATTCCAACATTGTGTATTCACATGTTGTTTGGCTTGTTGTAATTGTGAGAAAGCCTTTCTCATATTAGACTCAAATGCCTCTGTATGTGGCAGTGGGTTACTTCTGGTGAGATTTTTGGTCCTGTTAGGGCAAGGATTAACATACTGGTCAATAGCTACCTGCCTAAAAATACCCATATTTCTTTCTCGTACATCACGGGACACAGAGCGATATAGTCATTACTATGTGGGTTATATAGATACCTTCAGGTGCTGGCACTGGCAACTTCCAAAACCGGAAGTGCCCTCCCCTATATAAGCCCCTCCCATCCGGGAGTACCTCAGTTTTTTGCCAGTGTCTAAGGTGTTGGCCAAAGGTTAACATGTTTTTTTCATCTGGGCTTGTGTACAGGTTCTTTTGGGCCTCAGCAAGCTATTCCGGATCCGACCAAAAAAGCTTCATAGCTAAACGGTCGGTACCCGGGCCTTGCAGAGAAGGGCAAGGTTTTGCCTGTAATGCCTCTCTTAGGAGGGCTTGACCCTGGGATCCAGAGCTCTGGTCATACCCACGACCAAGATGTTATCTGTGAAGGGTGCTATACAGGTCCAGGGGAGTGAAATCCTTGGGAACCCGGTCCCTGAAGGTCTACGTACAATGCCTGCCGTGAGAGGTGAAGTTTGGGCTCCTGTGGACCAAACGGAGTCCTGCGGCAGGGAAAAGGTAAGTGGGGGGCCCCTCAGGAACTTGGTTCTATTGAGGGGACCCCCAAGCCTAATATGTCTTTCTGCCTGTTACCTAACGGTATTCCCGCTTAATATCTGTGCATGCCTGAAACTGCTAGAAAATTAAATTTTTTAATGGTGGTCAAGAAAAAAAAAATGGCAAACCGCGGTACCTGTGTTAAACCACTAGAGGCCGCTGTGGAACGTCGTTTTTTTCTGTGGACTGTTTCCTTCTGAGGTCAAGTCCAGGCAGATGGTGAGTTCTCTTTAGGGAAACTGCTTCCTCTGTCATGTTGCAATGCTCGTCCATCCCCGGGCCCTGCTGCAAACAGGGACCCTGGCTCCTCTCCCTAGTCTTTTTCAAAAGAAGCGCCGAAGGCGCACGTGCCCGCGCCTCTATATATAGAGGTGAGCTTGAAAAGGGGGCGGAGCTTGGCGGATGACGCTCTGTGCGCGCCACAGCGCTTCTGCGCATGTGCGGGCATCCCAGCATGTCAAAAGGCACAATTATTTGTTGTGAGCTGGCTATGGAGTGCAGAGACGGAGCTGGTAACATTTAAAAAAGGCATACAGCAGGCGGTTGATGCAGGCATCCCCATAGAAAGGCACATTAGTAGACACCAACTGTTTATATAGCAGCAATTGTGCTAGACTATTTTCAGTAAGTGGTGTATTACGGTTGGAATACCTCAGCTTTGGGTTTAGGAATATGCCGTCCAAAGTCTCCGGGACTAAGACTCCCAGGAAGCAAAGGGGGTCTCCGTCGGGCTCTGAGGATCTTGGGCATGCTTTGGCTGCACCAGTCTCCCCTGAAAAATCAGAGGTTGGTGCCCGTAGAGAACCCTCAGGAGTACCTGGTACTGTGGCTGTCCTCAGTTCACCTGCTCCTGTGTATGTAACAGAGGAGGTTTTTTCCTCAGCTCTGGGAGGACTGGAAGAGAGATTGACAACATTGATCGCTGCTTCCCTGTCAGAGGGAAAGCGCGCCCGATCTTCGTCTCCTCCCTCAGAGTACCTGTTAGCGGAGCAACAGTCCTATACAGGGATTGACCTACCTAAAGGGGATCAGGATGAGGTTGATTCTGTTCTAGAGGAATCAACAGTGGAAGAGCCATTTTCAGCATCACATGCTGAAAGATTATGGGTTCAGTCCCAGACTGATATGGTCCGATCAGCATTTAAAATGCCCCTTGCGGAACCATTAACCACTTCTGTCTCCTCGTTGGGGTCGCTAAAAGCTCCCCAGACTGTTTGTTCCTTTCCAATCCATCCTTTACTGGAAGGACTCATTTACCAGGATTGGGAACATCCTGATAAAATATTTACTCCCCCTAAGAGATTTCCGGAGGTTTATCCCATGGAGGATAAGTTCATCTGAAAATGGAGGGTGCCTACAGTGGACGCAGCCATCTCTTGTGTGAACAAATCACTGACATGTCCAGTAGATAATGTTCAAATATTCAAGGACCCAATAGATAAAAAATTGGAGTCCTTATTAAAATCTGTTTTTTCTACAGCAAGCTTGGTGACACAACCAGCAGTAGCGGCTATTGGGGTCTGCCAAGCGGTGAAGGATCAGTTAAAACAGGTCTTAAGGGACTTGCCGGATCAGCAGGCCCTTGCCCTAGCTGATCTGCCTAGAGCCTTATGCTTTGCGGTTGATGCCATCAAGGATTCAATCCATCAGGCCTCCCGCCTTACGCTGTCTGTAGTACATATGCGTAGGCTTCTATGGCTCAAGAACTGGTCTGCTGAAGCTCCCTGTAAATAATTGCTGGTTGGCTTCCCATTTCATGGTGAACGCTTATTCGGGGAAGACCTGGACAAATATATCCAGAAAATTTCCAGCGGTAAAGGTACACTCTTGCCGGTTAAAAAGAGATTTAGAGGTCCCTCTTTTAAGAGGCCTGCCTCTCCAGTCCCTGGGACATCTGCTGTGAAGCAGTTCCGACGGCCTCCTCGGTCAAATCCCGGGGGTAAGAATCAGGGACAATCACAGGGTAACAAAAAACCCTGGGTCAGGAGAGGTACAAAACCTCCCCCCAAGTCAAATTTATGAAGGGTTGCCCCCACTCAATCGGGTGGGGGGAAGACTTCAGTTGTTCGCAGAGACCTGGCGGGACACGATCAGAGACAGATGGGTGCTCTCCGCAGTAAGTCTGGGATACAAGCTGGAGTTAAAAGACTCTCCTCCTTCCCATTTTATGTGGTCAAACGTGCCAAGAGATCCCCGGAAGAGAGGATCCCTCCTGTCGGCACTAGAACAACTATTGCTCCAAGGAGTAATTATGGAGGTTCCCCTGGGAGAATGCGGGTTTGGGTTTTACTCAAACCTCTTTACAGTCCCGAAGCCAAACGGGGACGTAAGGCCCATATTAAATCTAAAAGGGCTAAACAAATTCCTACATATCAGGACTTTCCGGATGGAGTCGATCCGATCGGTGGCCACTGCCCTACAAGGGGAGGAATGGTTAGCCTCGATCGACATCAAAGATGCTTATTTGCACATTCCCATCTTTCCAGTCCACCAAAAATTTCTACGCTTTGCAGTAGAAGGGCGCCATTTTCAGTTCAGAGCCTTACCCTTCGGTCTGGCCACGGCACCACGAGTGTTCACAAAAATTCTGGCCCCACTATTGGCCAATCTAAGAACACGAGGTGTGACGATAATGGCATATCTAGACGACTTGTTGCTGATGGACCACTCAGTGGAAAAACTAGAAATGGTTGTTCACGAGACAATCAAGTATCTGGAATCTCACGGTTGGATCATCAACCGAGACAAGTCAGCCCTAAAACTAGTCAAAAGTCTGGAATACTTGGGGCTAAGGCTGGATTCAGACCAGAGGAAGATTTTCTTGCCTCAAGAAAAAGTGTCTTCTTTGAGAGATTTGATCCACCTGGTGGGTACAAAAAGACAGCCGTCCATACGCCTGTGCATGAGGCTGCTGGGAAAAATGATGGCATCATTCGAAGCGGTGCCCTTACCAATGTCCTTGTCCCCTTCCGTTCGCAAAAGCCTCCGTTGGTGGTTGGTTCCCCAGAATCTGAAAAAAGGGAAATCCTTCAGTCCGATTTCTTGGAAGGTGGTCACTACAGATGCCAGCCTTATAGGCTGGGGGGCAGTACTGGAGCTATGGTCTCTTCAGGGCAGATGGTCGGATGCAGAGAAGGCCCTGCCCATCAATCTCTTAGAGATACGAGCAGCCTGGTATGCCCTAGTAGCATGGACATCCAAACTCCAAGGGTCCCCTGTCAGAATTCAAACAGACAATGCCACAGCAGTGGCATATATCAATCATCAGGGTGGCACCAGGAGTCGTGCAGCCCAGAGGGAAGTAAATCGCATCCTGAAATGGGCAGAAAGATATGTCCCAGCCATATCCGCGGTCTTCATTCCAGGAGTGGAGAATTGGAAGGCGGACTTTCTAAGTCGCCAACAATTATGCCCAGGGGAATGGTCCCTTCACCCCGAGATTTTCCGGGCAATATGTCAGCGGTGGGGAGCACCGGATGTAGATCTGCTAGCATCCAGATTCAACGCAAAGGTGGACAGATGTGTCTCTCGGACAAGGGATCCCCTAGCTTGCGGCTCGGATGCTCTAGTGTTCCCTTGGGATCAGTTCAAGCTGATATATGCATTTCCACCGCCACAATTGTTGCCTCGATTACTCCGCAGAATCAGGGTAGAAAAGAAACCAGTGATTCTGGTGGCTCCAGCGTGGCCGAAGAGCATGGTACGCAGAGATTGTAAAAATGTCTGTGGGGAGTCCTTGGACCCTCCCACATCGTCCGGACCTGCTTTCACAAGGACCGATATACCACCCTTCCTTACTAGCCCTAGGTTTGACGGCCTGGCTATTGAAGCCAACATTCTAAAAAAGAGAGGTCTCTCTAATCCTGTGGTATCTACCATGATCAATGCCAGGAAGCCGGTATCCATGCAGATTTACTATAGAATCTGGAAGGCGTACATCGCGTGGTGTGAGGCCAAGAAATGGCATCCACGTAAGTACGTAATAGGTAGGATTCTGGACTTCCTACAGTGGGCTGTAGATAGGAAGTTTGCCTTGAGTACTATCAAGGTTCAGATTTCAGCCTTATCAATATTTTTTCAAAGGCCCCTGGCTTCGCATTCACTAGTCAAAACTTTTACACAAGGAGTGATGTGTATTAGCCCCCCGGTTAAAATTCCCATATGTCCATGGGACCTAAACCTGGTTCTATCGGTTCTACAGAAACAACCATTTGAACCATTACAGCACATTTCCTTGGTTCTTCTCACCAGGAAATTGATTTTTTTTTAGTAGCCATATGTTCGGCTAAAAGAGTGTCGGAATTGGCCGCTATGTCCTGTAAGGAGCCATATCTGGTTATCCATAAGGACAGAGTAGTGTTACGTCCTCATCCAGCCTTTCTTCCTAAGGTGGTATCGAGGTTTCATTTGAACCAAGATGTGGTTCTTCCTTCCTTTTCCCCAAACCGAGCTCGGTAGAGGAAAAGTTATTACATTCTTTGGATGTAGTAAGAGCAGTTAAAGCTTATCTAAAAGTCACTGCTCAGATTCGTAGAACGGATACTGTGTTTATTCTGCCGGAAGGCCCCAGAAAGGGTCAGGCAGCGTCAAAATCTACTTTAGCCAAGTGGATTTGACAGGTCATAATGCAAGCCTATGGCTTGAGAAGGAGACCGCCTCCATTCAAAGTTAGGGCGCACTCCACGAGAGCAGTTGGAACTTCATGGGCAGTGCATCACCAGGCCTCCCTGGCTCAAATCTGTAAGGCCGCAACATGGTCTTCAGTACACACGTTTACTAGGTTCTACCAGGTGGACGTTAGAAGTCAGGAGGATGTCGCCTTTGGGCGCAGTGTGTTGCAGGCCGCAAAAGATCCTCATGTCTGATAGCGCCCAGCTTATGTATGGTGTATCCCCCCCCTCATTTGGCATTGCTTTGGGACGTCCCACATAGTAATGACTATAGGATTTTTATAACAGCTTACCTGTAAAATCCTTTTCTTGGAGTACATCACGGGACACAGAGCTCCCACCCCTCTTTTGGGGACACTTATTGCTTTGCTACAAAACTGAGGTACTCCCGGATGGGAGGGGCTTATATAGGGGAGGGTACTTCCGGTTTTGGAAGTTGCCAGTGCCAGCACCTGAAGGTATCTATATAACCCACATAGTAATGACTATGTCGCTCTGTGTCCCGTGATGTACTCCAAGAAAAGGATTTTACAGGTAAGCTGTTATAAAAATCCTATTTTCCCCTATCAGTTGCCACGATGGGGAAAAAAATTGGGGGGCAGTAAAATTAAAAAATGATTCACAAAGCATCAAATCCCATATGACATATGTAATAACATTACAATAAACAACACATATGAATGTAAAAAATCATTAACACATGTTATAAGGGCAAGTATATTGCATGTTTGTCATTAACATGCCAGTTGCCCAAGATGATAAGAATCTTCACCAACAAGTCAAGAGGCTTAATTAACAGCCAATTGTGTAACTTAAAGATTCCAAAATGGTAACAATGAAAAGCAGCCGATCAGGAATAAATGTAATCCAAACGAAAAAGAAAGGTTGAGTCCCAGGCGCTAATCACAGGAAAAACAACATAATGCAATGTATGTTCAGCTGAACAATGCTGTTGTCTAATGGCAAAAGATCAGATGCTGCAATGCTGAAGACAAAAGGGTTGACGGCGCTCAGAAACTGAGCTGGAATTGGTGGGTAATGGCTACAATGAACCACATGTATACTCAAGGTTGCTGGCAATTTATTCCAAAGATTAAAACAGTACAAATTTGAATGACAACATTACCACAACTCTAGCTCAAGCACTGATGGATCACTAGAACGAACCAAGGGACACCGACCATGGAAATCCACAAGGACACGCCAGCTGCAGTGTGTGGTGTGTAAAGCCGGACCCGCCGGCAAGGGACTGACACTGGCAATGTGAATAGAGCTAAGCAGCTGACTATGTCCAGGGGAAAAAAGCACTGTGGTGAGCATCAAAGAAAGGGGGCCCTCACCAAAGACAAGCCGCAACTGATGTGTCGGAGAAGGAACCAGCCACGTTCAACGTGGAGCATAGCATCTCTGTGGCTGTGACTACCAGTTTTGCACGCTTGCGTGCTTTGTCAAGCCACTGGAAAACAGCTAACAAAGGCAATATAACCCCATTGTAGGGGCAGGGCTAGGCAAAGAGTGAATGGAGGTCTGGACTTGATTAATCAGTGCCCGTAACCCATTACAAAATGGGTCGTCTACCTCCAGGAGGTGTGTCGTTTGCTAGCTGATACCAACACCTATATGAAACTGACTTCTGATCCATTTCCTGTTTTTTTAGCAGATCTAAAATGCCTGGTTGAAGGTGCTTGGCAGGGAGGTGTGCTGGATGATAGGGAGAATACGTTCTTACTCTCTTCATTATGCAGTACACAGTATTTTTATCCCCTTCCTAAGGTGAAAAAGTCTCTAATTAATGCCCCAGACAGACCTATAGTTGCCAGCACCAATAGTTTCACTATACCTGTCAATATACATTGATTATTTTCTCCAACCCATTGTAAGTCAGCTTCCATCTTACATAAGAGACTCCAGTCATGTACTGGAAGTTCTCAAAAGTATTCATGGGTTGAGGGCTACATGTGGGCATCATTGGACGTCTCCTCCCTTTACACGTCAATTCCTCATCATGTAGGGTTGGCTGCATTACAAAATGTATTGGTCAAAGCAGGTGATATCAATTCTGAACAGGCCATCTTTCTAGTTGACAACGCAGAGTTTTGTTTAAGTCATTAATATTTTAAATTTTTGGACCAATTTTTCATCCAAATCAGAGGGAATTTCGCCCCATGCTATGCCAAACTTACAATGGGCTACTGGGAAGAGGAGCACATCTGGGCCAACAACCTTTTCACCAAAAACATTGTGTTCTATGGTCGATACATTGATGACATTCTTCTCATCTGGGAGGGCGGCCTTGATGTGTTCTCCTCCTTTGTGGCCCACTGCAATGCGAATCCTTTGGGTTTGTCCTTCACTCATGTGGTTGATCCTGGTAAAATAGTATTTTTGGACTTAGTCCTTTCACGTGAAGGAGATACCATTATAAGTAAAAACCATACCAAACCCACCTGTGTTAATTTTACTCTCCATCATTTTAGCTGCCACCATCCAGCTTGGATTCGGAACATTCCTAGTGGACAATTCAATAGGTTATTCAGAAATTGTACCAAATGGAGGAGTATGTTACACAGGGAGCCATGATGTCCAAAAAATTTGAAGATAAAGCATACCCTCTTGCATTGATTAAGGAAGCATTTGATAACAACTTAAATCGCCCGCATATGGAAAATAAAGTTAGGAAAGATAGGAACAGTCAGTCAGATTCCAATTCAATAAGATTTACCACCACGTTTAATGACGAATTTAGGTCTATTTCAAAAATCTTAAATAAACATTATGGAATCCTAAAGCTAGATCAGAAATTGACCCCTGTATTACCTCTGGCCCCTCAGGTTACATTTAGGAGGGCACGTATATTGCAAAATATACTTGCCCCTGGCAAACTAACAACAACAAACAAGAAACCCCAATATAACATCAGATCCTATTTTGACAACAGAGTTGGAATATATCAATGTAGGAAAAGGGGATGTCTCACATGCCAACTCATCCCCCATGGATGGGTTGAAATAAGTGATCTTAACCACTTAAGCCCCGGACCATTTTGTAGCTAAAGGACCAGGCCACTTTTTGCGATTCGGCACTGCATCGCTTTAACTGACAATTGCGCGGTCGTGCGATGTGGCTCCCAAACAAAATTGGGTTCCTTTTCTCCCACAAATAGAGATTTCTTTTGGTGGTATTTGATCACCTCTGTGGTTTTTAGTTTTTGCGCTATAAACAAAAATTGAGCGACAAATTTGAAAAAAATGCAATACTTTTTACTTTTTGCTATAATAAATATCCCCAAAAAATATATAAAAAAAATCTTGTTTCCTCAGTTTAGGCCGATATGTATTCTTCTACATAATTTTGGTAAAGAAAATCGCAATAAGCGTTTATTGATTGGTTTACGCAAAAGTTATAGTGTCTACAAAATAGGGGATAGTTATATGGCATTTTTATTAATAATTTTTTTTTACTAGTAATGGTGGCGATCAGCAATTTTTATCATGACTGCGACATTATGGCGGACACTTTTGACACCATTTTGGGACCATTGTCATTTTTACAGCGATCAGTGCTATAAATATGCACTGATTACTGTAAAAATTACACTGGCAGTGAAGGGGTTAACCTGTAGGGGGAGCTGAAGGGGTTAAGTGTGACCTAATGAGTGATTCTTACTGTGGGGGGGCGTGGCTTGGTGTGTTACATCACTGATCGTCGTTCCCTATGACAGGGAACAGACGATCAGTGCCACTGCCACTAGGAAGAACGGGGAAAGGTTTGTTTACACTTACCTCTCCCCGTTGTTCAGCTCGGTCACGGAGCTCAGGACCGGGTCGCGAGTGCAGCGTCGCACGCGCAAACCCACGGCTGGGATCTTAAAGGGGACGTACCTGTACGCCCTTGTGCCCAGCCGTGCCATTCTGTCAACGTACATCGTCGTGCGGTGGTCCTTAAAGGGGTTGTAAAGGTTTGTTTTTTATTTTCTAAATAGGTTCCTTTAAGCTAGTGCATTGTTGGTTCACTTACCTTTTCCTTTGATTTACCTTCTAAATGTTTTTTTTCTTTGTTTTCTTTGTCTGAATTTCTCACTTCCTGTTCCTCCTCAGTAAGCGGTTTAGTAAGCTGTTCTGGCTGACTCCACACCACTCGGATGATGGTGTGAAGTTTAGTGAGGAGAAACAGGAAGTGAGAAATTAAGACAAAGAAAAAAAACATTTAGAAGGTAAATCTAAGGAAAAGGTAAGTGAACCAACAATGCACTAGCTTAAAGTGGTTGTAAACCCACTTTTTCAACTTGCACCTACAGGTAAGCCTAGATTAAGGCTTACCTGTAGGTGCAAGAAATATCTCCTAAACCTACACGGTTTAGGAGATATTTAGTTAAATGACAGGCACCGCTGTCTACGGCGCATGCGCGCCGTAGACAACGGCGCATTCATGGGGTTAATCCCATTCACAAAATCGGCTACTTCCCAGCAATCGCTGGGCGTAGCCGAATGTGACGGCTCCCGCACGCATGCGCAGAGTGACGTCTCCGCCGCTCCGGCCAATCACAGCGCCGGAACGGCGCTGTGATTGGCTGGTGCGGCGATACCCGGAAGTAACATTCTGGCTATCGCCGCAGCGATGGCTGCGGCTCAAGACAGGGACACGGACGGCTTCGGGGGCCCCGGTCTAAGGTAAGTGGTACATAATGAGCTAGTATGCTAGTCATACTAGCTCATTATGCCTTTCTCTTGCAGGTGGGGTAAAAAAAAAAAAAACGATTAGTGGGTTTACAACCACTTTAAAGGAACCTATTTAGACAATAAAAAACAAACCTTTACAACCCCTTTAAGTGGTTAAAGGTAAAATATCCCACATCAAACAATTCATCACATGCTCTACTGAGTTTGTCATTTATGTTCTACGGTGCCCCTGCGGCTTGCTTCATGTGAGACAAACTATGCGCACCTTACGGAAGTACATAGGGGAGCAGCGTAGATTCATACACAAGGGCTGCGACAAGCACAGTATTCCTCGCCACTTCCTCCAGGTGCACAAGGAAAACTTTAGATGCCTGGAGGTAATGGCGATTGAAGCCATTCCCAAAGGTATCCTTACTGATAATGAAAAGTTCTCTCTTTTATATAAAAGAGAAGTGTACTGGATTTACCATTTCGGTTTCCTGTAACCCAATGGATTGAAGGAGAACCTAGAAGTACATAATGTCGTTTGATATTGGATTTCAGTCTATCTCTCTTCTAATTGGGAATGTTTCACTTACCCAGTGCAGTATGAAAGTATTGGTTGCTACGGGCAACACAGATAGAGACAATTCCTAGATAAAGTTCACAGAGGGGCAGCTATGACTGTATGAATAATAGGACATTCTATGGTGGAACTTTAGCAAGAAGTTTTTCTACATTTCTTTAATTTGTAAAGTTAATTTCTTTAGGGAATTTCTTAGAAACTTCCTCTGGGCCAGCACACATTTAACAAAAGGATGATCGATATTGACTTGAGTCACCAGGCTATAACTTTATTTAAGGGAAAAAAATGATAGACAAATTAAACTTCAAGGAAAGAAAGTTTTCTATTTACACTAATTACAAATTAGCAAAAAAAAGAAGATATTTAGATAATTTAAACTAGAAAGATCTTTCAGCTGTTCCTGTAGGATGGTTAGCATTTAACCCCCACCTCCCCCTAGCTTTCTATAGCTCGGCAGGGGATTTGTACATATAGATTTCCTGCATACACTCCTCCAGTTTCACAGTGGTAGACATAAACTGCACAAGGATACTATGTAAAGAAACGATTTGAGTTCCTGTGACATCATTGTTGCTCCTTTTATGTGCTTCTTCTATTTCCACGAAGCCATATGGTCACATGCTGCCTTTATCAGGACAGGAACTCAGTGGGACAGCAGGCACAGCTACCTGTTATTGTCTGTCAGTTCAATACCATTTCCTCCAACTGTGCCTGCACTGGCATCACCATATGTAATGGCACTGTGGTAACACCATGAGACCTAATTGAATGGCACCGTGTTTAGTGTTAAAGGCATGTAGTAAATGTGTACATGTAATATTAAACATTTTTTAAAGTTTTTTTTTCATTTACCATTTTTTATGTTTATAAGGAATCTACCTGTAAACCCTGTAAATTGTAAACCCTGACGGTTTTTCACCTTAATGCATTTATGCATTAGGGTGAAAAACCTTTTGTGCTGCATCACCCCCCCCCCCCAGACCCCCCCTTTTTCTTACCTGAGCCAGATCGTTCCAGCGACGGGGACGAGCACAGCATCTTCAGCCTCTGTCTCGAGTCCTCATTAGATAGATTGATAGCAGCAGGAGCCATTGGCTCCTGCTGCTGTCAATCAATTTCAGTGACATGGGGGGTGGGGCCGAGTCCTGCTGTCTGTGTCAATAGACGCAGCAGCAGGACTCAGGAGCGCGCCCGCACGAGCATCCCCTGGGAAAGCGGCTCTCCGTGCGGGCACTCGAGAAGAGGAGGAGCCAGGAGCGCAGCTGAAGGACCCCAGAAGAGGAGGATCAGGGCTGCTCTGTGCAAAACAGAGGAGGTAAGTATAACATGTTTGTTATTAAAAAAAAAAAAACAGAGCTTTACAATCACTTTAACCACTTTCTTACTGGGCACTTTCACCCCCTTCCTGCTTTTTCAGCGTTGTCACATTTTAAATGACATATGCAAGGTCATGCTACACTGTACCCATATGACATTTCTATAATTTTATTCACACAAATAGAGATTTCTTTTGGTGGTATTTAATCACCACTGGGTTTTTTATTTTTTGCTATACTAACAAAAAAAGACCAAAAAACCGCCCCCCAAAAAACAGTTTTTATGGTTTGTTATAAAATTTTCCAAGCAGGTAATTTTTCTCCTTCATTGATGTGCGCTGATGAGGCGGCACTGATGGGCACTGATATGCTGCACTTATGGGCACTGAGAGGGAGGCACTGAGAGGGGGCACTGATAGGCGGCAATGATGGGCACTGATAGGCAGCACTGATGGGTGGCACCAACGCTGTATCCTGGCCTAGGCCAACAAGGCCCAGGCCTAGGGCAGCACTTTGCAGGGGGCAGCACGGAAAGAGTCCCCGCCGGAATGCGCTACACTGTTAGTGTAACGCAAGCTGCTTTTAATTTCGACTGTTCTATCATCCTGGACCACAAACCTTCATCACTGTGCTATATGTTTTCTGCTGCACCATTGGCATGGTTATATCTTCTTAGTTCTCTTCTCTCCATAAAATTATCAGAAATTTGTGCTTAAAGAAGAACTATAGGCAACACTTTTCATTTTGGATAGAGTAAGGGGGGGGGGGGGTTATAGCCCCTGTCAGTTTATTTTTTCCATCCCTGTCCCATTGCAGAGATTTCCCTTCACTTCCTGCCCCATAGCCAAACAGGAAGTTAGAGGAAATCTATGCAAATTAAGGGAATCCAATGCACCCCCCGGCCCTAAGAACTAGTGTCCCCACTCAAAAATTTCAGGGCGGGTCTTAAACAGAAAGGGGTGTGGCCTTGACAGGAAGGGGTGGGTCATATTTAAATTAGGGGGTGCACGAGTTTATTCAGGCCTAGGGCAGCACAAAACCTAAATACACTACTGGGTGGCACTAATGATGAAGCACTAATTGGCATCACTGGTGGGCACTGATTAGCAGTACTGATGGGCACTGGTTGGCACTGGTTAGCAGCACTGGTGGGCACTGTCCATTTTACAGAAGCCGGTAATCAGCTTTATTCTTTTCTCCTCACGTGAGGGGAAAAAAAGCAGATAACTGGCTCCTGTTTACATCATGTGATTAGCTGTCATTTATATAAATATATAAAATAAAGTGTGGCGCTACCGATGTGTTAAGCAAATAACTCTACCCAGAGAAATTGCAAAGATCCAAAAACCTATAAATTGAATGGATAAATGGCTTCAAATTAAAGGGACATGAGCCCTGTATGAGGTGTATAAGGCAAACCTGTTTGTGACTAGATAGTCGCAAATGTCTTACAAAAATGCCATCCTATACCAAGGCTATAAAAATAAATATATATGTGCAGATATTTCTAGGAGCAAGCATAAATATGAAAAAATAAGTATAACAATATGTAACATCACAATTGTGTAAGAAAAAAATTATTAGAAATACATAACACACATGTGAACGTGATCATATCCTAATAAGCAAAAAGAAAACAAATGTAAATGATGACGAAATTTTTAATTTAAGTACAGCCACTTTCACAGCAGCAGAGAAAGTAGTGTTGAACAAAGGACTTAAATATGTCCCCCCAAAACAATTAAATAAGTTTGCCACATTCATAGATGTGCATAAATATGTACGAAAACTCAATATACAGAGATATTTAATTTCCAATCCCACCAGATCATCTTTGCCTGAGGTTACTTCTCATACAGTACACTCAGGCTTTTCGAATCCTTCCCTTTTCAATCCCCCATGCCCCACTGCACCTTCTTTTAAGGTGTTTAGAGACCTGGTCCTCAAAGACCTGGAGACACTCCCACAAAAGAAACTATACAATGACCCCAACATCAAAGTGGGCTTCAAATCTCTCTGTGAACGAAAGGATCTCACCATACGTCCAGCAGATAAAGGTGGTGGCATTGTTGTTCTGGACAAAAAGGATTACCATCTTGAAATTACCAAAATATTAAACGATACTGAAACCTATGTCCGTTTGCCAAAGAATCCTACATCAGACTTTAAGAGGGCATTGGTTTATCTCATTGATACTGGATCACAGCTGGGCATTCTGGACTAGAAGGAGAAAAGTTACCTTGTACCAGTTGCCCCATGTATTCCCGTGATTTATTATCTGCCAAAGGTACATAGAGACGCTAACCATCCTCTGGGCCGCCCAATCATTAGTGGGATAGATTCTGTGACTTCCCAAATAGGGAGGTACATAGATTTCCATTTGCAACCTATTGTTAAAGCTATCCCGTCCTAGACATACCATCTCACTTTTACAACAAGTTAATTACAGCAAGGACATACTGTTGGTCACGCCAGATGTCGCTTCATTGTATACGTGCATATCACACGACTTGGGTCTATCTGCCGTTCAGTTATTCCGGAACTACGTGCCCCAGCATGCCTTGCGTCCACTCTCCGTGATCACGTGATGTTGAAGTTCAAAGCGGATTGGCACCTCAGGTGAGGCTTGGTTTTGAACGTAGCGTGTCACTACGTCCATTCAGACTAGTTTCTTTTTAGAGGTTTTCATAGGAACTGAGGCCCAGTAGTGGTACGTTTCACCCCTGTCGGAAATGCAAGGTTTGCGCAGTTAACACCTGTGGACGAAGAAAAACAGAGACTTTCATGTCCACCTCCACGTCAATAGAGTATGCTATGAAGCATTTCACGACGTGTGCTACTCGGTACATTGTGTACTTAATCACCTGCCCTTGTGGGAAGCAGTATGTGGGTCGCACTATCAGGACATTTTCCACAAGGGTAGGTGAGCATGTAACCAGTATTAAACAGGGGAAAATCAACCATAGTGTCCCAAGGCACTACTTGCAGTTTCACAACAAAAATCCCACAGGTACGAAATTTCAAATCATAGACAAATTCATCCTCAATTGGAGGGGTGAATCTTGCCTCAAGGGGGTTTCCAGGTTAGAAACTTTCTGAATATACCAGCTCAAATGTTACAGACCGTATGGCCTTAATATAGATTGGGACATAAATGCTTTAATGCTTTCATAAATCAAGCTTGAATATTGTCCGTCAGTTTTAGGGCAGCCCCCTAAATTACATTTATCTTTACCCTCAGTTTACCCTCCTTTAGAGTATTTACATATATGAGTACTATTACTATAGTCATAATCCCTTTTATTCTCTCCCCCACCCCCTTACCATGGAGGAATATATAGAGATAAATACACATGCACCCCCAATATAGCTTATTTTGGGAGATCTGCATATTTCCATGATACCCTTTCCATGAGAATCATTGTCCATATGTTAGTACCATTTATATGTTCGGTAACTCAATAGTATCTCACATATACATTTATTATTTTTATTCTCGTCTCTATATGCTGAGGTCACTTTAGACTTCCATGTTAGTTCTCCATATACGTAGATATCGTTTATGTATGTTTTGGTTTATGATTAGAGGTTCATGTAAACGGTTTTATACCTTGTAAAAGTTTGTGTGACCTGGTTTCATAATTTTACTTCTATATAACTGATCAGTGGGTAAGTTCCACTCCATTGACCAACTTCACTTTTAAATTTGGTAGTAAAACCCCACAGTTCCAGTTACATTCCTCCAGGTTGCACAGTCCGGCCCATTCACAACATGCGAGTTAAGGAATGCACTTTCCCGTATGGGACTTAATATGCCTGGCGGCATCGGACTGGGTTGCGTAATAGGTAGTGTCCCGTGATTTATTAAACCAGTCTAAGATGAAGTGTTTGGATTTCACTACGTGACTTTGAAGTATGGGGCATACGTCATCGTGCTGGATGGCGTAACCTTGGAGTTTTAGCCTGTACAGCATATTCCAGAACTACGTGCCCCAGCATGCCTTGTGTCCACTCTCCGTGATCACGTGATTTTGAAGTCCAAAGCGGATTGGCACCTCAGGTGAGGCTTGGTTTTGAACGTAGCGCGTCACTAAGTGCATTCAGACTAGTTGCTTTTTAGACGTTTTCATAGGCCCAGTGGTGGTACGTTTCACTTCTGGAACGCACACGTGACTCGCAGTGACGTCACCAAGGCCGCAATGTGCGACGGGACCCCGGAAGTGGGATTCGGAACAGGGCACAAATGCTTACGATTGGGCTAATTGTATTCTTATATAAGCGCAGGGGGTGGTTGGCTAGCGTGTACACCAGTTGAAGTCTTAGGAGACGAAACGCGTTGGATTTACACGCTGTCCTAAGCTGCCCCATACTGCGCCGTTTTTACATGTTCAATTGAACTTTTTAATATATTCATTTGTTTGAATATATTTACTTTATAATAAACCCCAATTTTTGGGATTTACGCTATGTAGAGGCCCTCTCTTTTTTCCTTTTCATATTTCAACGTTTGGTGGAGTTACAGCCTGGGTTTATGACCACTCATTGCCCTCCTAGTCCTTGGAGTCATCTGCCCCTTTGGATCTGTTGTCAGCACAGAGAGGAGGTGATTGGAAGACCTGCATCCCTGGTTCCATGATCTGTGGATATAAGCCTGATTGATACACCATCGTACGGTGAGTTGGGTCCACATCTTCGGGTAAGAATATCCATTTCTCCCCCCATATCCAAGGGTGAAGGCACTCCCGGATGACAATTCCTGCTGTACACCACTTCTATTTAAAGACAGTTGGGCTTCTGTTGCTACAGTGTGTCGTCTTCCCACGTCTTTGTTATTCACATATGGACCATTCAGACATTGTCTGCTACCAGTATTTGACCATCACTGTGTTTCATTGTTCACTGTGAGAATATCTAGGCACATTCTACTTCATCTCATCCACCTCTGAGAGACTTTGTGCTTTATCCCCAAATTGCAGGGGGTAATTTATCTGCTTATTAGGATATGATCACGTTCACATGTGTGTTATGTATTTCTAATAATTCTTACACGATTGTGATGCTACATATTGTTATACTTATTTTTTCATATTTATGCTTGCTCCTAGAAATATCTGCACATATATATTTACAGTATTTTTATAGCCTTGGTATAGGTTGGCATTTTTGTAAGCCCTTTGCGTCTATCTAGTTGCAAACAGGTTTTCATTATACACCTCATACAGGGCTCATGTCCCTTTAATTTGAAGCCATTTATCCATTCACTTCATAGGTTTTGGATCTTTGCAATTTCTCTGGGTAGAGTTATTTGCTTAACACATCGGTAGCGCCACACTTTATTTTATATGTTTGTTCGCAATTAAGTCTGATTGTTGTGTTGGCTGCTTATAGAACATTTTTTCTTGGTTGGCTCAGTATAGTATTCCATAGGATCAGCTGTCATTGGCTGACATCTGATCACGTGGTGATTGGCCCTTTACTCTGATCTCCGATCACGGTGGCCAAGACCATACAGCGGTTTAACAGGACAGGTTCCACTCAGAACAGGCCTTGCCATGGTCAACCAAAGAAGTTGAGTGCACGTGCTCAGCATCAACCAGAGGTTGTCTTTGGGAAATAGACGTATGATTTCTGCCAGCATTGCTGCAGAGGTTGAAGGGGTGGGGGGTCAGCCCGTCAGTGCTCATACCATACACCGCACACTGCATAAAATTGGTCTGCATGGCTGTCATCCCAGAAGGAAGCCTCTTCCAAAGATGATGCACAAGAGAGCCCACAAACAGTTTGCTAAAGACAAGCAGCCTAAGGACATGGATTACTAGAACCTGTGGTCTCATGAGACCAAGATGAACTTATTTGGTTCAGATGCTGTCAAGCGTGTGTGGCGGCAACCAGGTGAGGAGTACAAAGAAAAGTGTGTCTTGCCTATAGTCAAGCATGGTGGTGGGAGTGTCATGGTCTGGGGCTGCATGAGTGCTGCCGACACTGGGGAACTATAGTTCATTGAGAGAACCATGAATGCAAACATGTACTGTGACATACTGAAGCAGAGCATGATCCCCTCCCTTCGGAGACTAGGCCACAGGGCAGTATTCCAACATGATAACGACCTCAAACACACCTCCAAAACGACCACTGCCTTGCTAAAGAAGCTGAGGGTAAAGGTCATGGACTGGTCAAGCATGTCTCCAGACCTAAACCCTATTGAAAATCTGTAGGGCATCCTCAAACATAAGGTGGAGGAGCACAAGGTCTATAAAATCCACCCGTTCTGTGATGTCGTCATGGAGGTGTGAAAGAGGACTCCAGTGGCAACCTGTGAAGCCCTGGTGAACTCCATGTCCAAGAGGGTTAAAGCAGTGCTGGAAAATAATGGTGGCCATACAAAATATTGATGCTTTGGACCCAATTTGGACATTTTCACTTAGGGGTGTACACACTTTTGTTGCCAGCGGTTTAGACATTAATGGCTGTGTGTTGAGTCATTTTGAGGGGACAGCAAATTTACACTATTATACAAGCTGTACACTCAGTACTTTACATTGTAGCAAAGTGTCATTTCTTCAGTGTTGTCACATGAAAATATATAATAAAATATTTTAAAAAATGTGGGCGTCCACTCCATAGGGCAAGGGGGGCAATTGCCCCCCCTGGAATCGTAAATTAGTGTTGATGTGATGTGTTGAAGAGTAAGACACGATTCAGCCGCAGCCACCTCCCGCACATCGGTGGGCCAGGGCCGCCGCCGATTGTCACTGTCATGTCTGTCAGTGTGTTGCCATTTACTATCACGCTCCGCTAACAAGTCCCACCCCTGTTTTCTGGCGCCAGCCAATAGAAGATCATCGCGCTGCCGCGCTGCTCCCCCTAAGTTTACAGCCCCGCCACCAGGCGCCCGTCCTGGTGGTGTGACGTCACTCACGGCGGGAGGGGATTATCATGGAGGAGCGTAGAAAGCTGCCTGCTGCACCAAGAGGAGCCAGCACCGCCGAGCAGGAACCAACCAACATCTTCGTTACAATTTCAGACAGCTGCAGTCAGTAGTGTCACTATCTATCGCAACAAGTAAGCACTAAACTAAATTAATCTGATGGTAGTCTGAAGATTATTAACTTAATAATAATTAACTTAATAATCTTCAGACTGCATCATTCCGTATGGCATGATGCTATACGGAATGCAGTCTGAAGATTATTAACTGTGATGACTGTCTGTGATTTTTTTAATATGCAGCATGGCGGTGGGGGGAGGGGGGTAAATGTCCTGCACTGGTCATAGTAACTCATGTATTAATGTCCTGTACTGGTCATAGTAACTCACGTAATAATGTCCTGCACTGGTCACGGTCACTGATGAATGAATTTACTGGTCACGGTCACAGATTAATTAATTTACTGGTCACTGATGAATGAATTTACTGGTCACAGTCACAGATGAATGATTTTACTGGTCACTGATGAATGAATTTACTGGTCACAGATGAATGATTTTACTGGTAACAGATGAATGAATTTACTGGTCACGGTCACTGATGAATGAATTTACTGGTCACAGTCACTGATGAATGATTTTACTGGTCACTGATGAATGAATTTAATGGTCACGGTCACTTATGAATGATTTTACTTGTTATGGTCACTGATGAATGAATTTACTGGTCACGTCTTAATTTACTGGTCACTGATGAATGATTTAACTGGTCATGGTCACTGATGAATGAATTTACTGGTCACTGATGAATGATTTTACTGGTCACAGATGAATTAATTTTCATTTTATTCTCGTGCGTGATTGTGTAGACAGGGCCGGGGGCCCCAGTTCACTGTATTGCTCTGGGGGCTATAATGACATTGTCAAAGAGGGACCGAGCATGGATGCCCTTAAAATGATGCCCCCCTGAAAAAAGTTCAGCGGACCCCCATGGAGGGGTGTACTCACTTTTGTGAGATACTGTATACAGTCAGCCAGCATGCACTAAGGCACTTTCTTCAGCCAATAACCAGGCCTGTGACTATGCCTATGGTCTTATTTGTCAGGTTTCTTCCCACAGTCCGATGTGCCCCCCTATTGGACCAGTGTAAAACATTCAGACAACATGAGCAGTAGTGATGAGCCGAACACCCCCGGGTTCGGTTCGCACCAGAACCCGCGAACGGACCGAAAGTTCGCACGAACTTTAGAACCCTATTAAATACAATGGATGCGAACGTTCGAAATCTAAAGTGCTAATTATAATGACTATTATGCATGTTATTGTCCTAAAAAGGGTTTGGGAACCCGGGTTCTGCACCAGGGGACATGTATCAATGCAAAAATAAGTTTTAAAAACGGCAGTTTTTCTGGAGCAGTCATTTTAATGATGCATAAAGTGAAAAAAAAAGTCAAATATTCCTTTAAATATCGTACCTGGGGGGTGTCTAAAGTATGCCTGTGAAGTGCCACGTGTTTCCCGTGTTTAGAACTGTCCCTGCACAAAATTAAATTTCTAAAGGAAAAAAAGCCATTTAAAACTGCTTGCGGCTTTAATGTAATGTCTGGTCCCGGTAATATGGATGAAAATCTTTAAGAAAAATGGCATAGCTACCCCATCACCCCCCCCCCCCCTACCCCAGCCCATTACCAGCCCCTTTGGGTCTTGTATGGGTATTAAGGGGAACCCCGCACACAAAATAAAAAAGGCCCTATATACTCTGAACAGCCGTATACAGGCGGTGCATACAAGACAGGGACAGTAGGTTTGTTCTTATATAGAATCTGTTTGTAATTTTGAACAGGTACATTGTTTAAGTGTAGCTCCAGCCAAAAAATATATTTTTAAGCTTTTTGGAAAACATAGGGAAGGGTTATCACCCCTGTAACATTTGTTTTGCTGTCTGTGCAGTGTGCACCTGTTCAGAACAGTTCACCTCACTTTCCGTCCTAATGACAAATGTTTTTTGAAAATTTGGGGTTTTTATTGAAACAAGAATTGGTGATAAAGAATCAGTGGAGAGGAGACACTTTTTTCCCCATATTAACTCTTACAGGAGAGAATTTGCCTTCCTAGGTGTAGATTTCTTCTCACTTCCTGTTGTATCCTTCCGTTTCCAAGGAGTAGTCGTTTGTAAGTTGGATGTTTGAAAGTAGGTGCCTGCCGTATATACTCAGCTGAAATTTGCCCCTTACATGTTGGTGTTGCCACAACACTGTGAGCCCTCACAGTTACTCTTGGTGGGCGCATGAATGGGCCCTGCTGTGAATTATTAGATCAAGAATTGTAATTGCATGCCCCTGTTGAACAGGGGCTGAAAAATTGGGTCTTTGGTGGTGGTGGTGGTGTTGACACAACACTGTAAGGCCTCACAGTTAGTCTTGGTGGGCGCAGGAATGGGCCCTGCTGTGAATTATTAGATCAAGAATTGTAATTGCATGCCCCTGTTGAACAGGGGCTGAAAAATTGGGCCTTTGGTGTTGGTGGTGGTGTTGACACAACACTGTAAGGCCTCACAGTTAGTCTTGGTGGGCGCAGGAATGGGCCCTGCTGTGAATTATTAGATCAAGAATTGTAATTGCATGCCCCTGTTGAACAGGGGCTGAAAAATTGGGCCTTTGGTGGTGGTGGTGGTGTTGACACAACACTGTAAGGCCTCACAGTTAGTCTTGGTGGGCGCAGGAATGGGCCCTGCTGTGAATTATTAGATCAAGAATTGTAATTACATGCCCCTGTTAAACAGGGGCAGAAAAATTGAGCCTTAGGCACTGGTGCCACAACACTGCAACCCCTCACAGATACTGTACTTGGAGCACAGCAATGAGCCCTGTTGCAAAGTATTGCATCAAAAATTGTAATCACACGCCCCTGTTAAACAGGGGCTGAAAAATTGGGCCTTAGCCACTGGTGCTGGTGCCACGACACTGCAACCACTCCCAGATACTCTAGTTGGAGTGCAGGAATGAGCCCTGCTGCAAAGCATTGCATAAAAAATTAACACACCCCTGTTAAACAGGGGCTGAAAAATTGGGCCTTAGCCACTGGTGGCGGCACCCAGAAACAAAAATGTTCTTCCAAGCTATCATCGTCAATCGGATCATTGAGGAGGAGGAGGATAGTCAGTCAACATAACAGGACAAACTCTCAGCATCAGCATCAGTCTTGAAGGGATGTGACATTTGAAAATAAATTAGTCTGTTATATCAGCTTCAGGTGTTTGGTAGCTGGTGGTGATCCAAGACTGGTTCATCTTTATGAAGGTCAGTCGATCAACAGAGTCGGTGGACAGGCGCACCCTGTGATCCGTGACAAATCCTCCAGCAGCACTGAATGTGCGTTCTGAAAGAACGCTGGATGCAGGACAGGCCAGTAGCTCAATTGCATACTGTGCAAGCTCTGGCCAGTGATCCATCCTCAAGACCCAGTAAGCCAGAGGATTTTCGGTGGGGAAGGTGTCCAAGTCTGACCTTGCCCCTAGGTATTCCTGCACCACGTATATCAGACGCTGGCGATGGTTGCTGGAACCGATCATACCTTGGGGCTGCGGACTAAAGAATTGTCTGAACGCATCGGTCAGACGGCCACCTTCCCCACCGCTCCTTCTTTGACTGACCGAAGCCTCAGCAACTCGTTGTCCAGGACCAGGAGTTTGTAACCTCCCAGTCTCTGGGAACGCGTTGCACAGACCTTTCTGCAAGGCCTCCCGGAGTTGTCTCATCCTCTGCTCCCTCTACGACGGTAAGATAAGGTCCGCAACCTTACCCTTGTACCGTGGATCAAGGAGAGTGTCCAGCCAGTAATGGTCCCTCTCCTTGATCCGAAGAATACGAGGATCCTTCCGCAGACTTTGCAGGATCAGGGAGGCCATGCAGCGTAGGTTAGCTGAGGCATTCAGTCCGGAGTCCTCTGGGTCACTAAGGACGACATGATCCGCAGCCACCTCCTCCCAGCCACGTACAAGTCCACTGGTTTCTTGGGACTGTAAATCATCCCTAAAAGACTGCTGCTGATGATGCTGAGTGCCAGGCTCCACCTCCATGCTGACACAATCCTTTTCCTCCTCCTCCTCCTCCTCTTCTTCCTGTGCGATGGGTGGGACAGAAGGAACACTGTCTGGGTAAAGGGGGCCTTGAGAGGCAAGGAAGTCCTCCTCTTCCTGCCTCTGTTCTGCCTCAAGTGCACTGTCCATTATTCCATGCAGCGTATGTTCCAACAGGTGGACAAGAGGTACAGTGTCACTGATGCATGCACTGTCACTGCTCACCATCCTCGTGGCCTCCTCAAATGGTGCCAGGACAGTGCATGCATCCCTGATCATGCCCCACTGGCGTGGTGAAAAAACCCGAGCTCCCCTGACCCTGTCCTGGTGCCGTAGTCGCACAGGTACTCATTGATGGCCCTCTGCTGCGTGTGCAGCCGCTGCAGCATGACCATTGGCCAACGTTGAGTTCCACCTGGTGGGCATGTCACATATAAGGCGGTTCTTGGGCAGGTTCAACTCCTTTTGCAGCTCAGCCAGGCGAGCACTGGCATTATAAGATCTGCGGAAATGCACACAGACTTTCCTGGCCTGCCTCAGGACATCCTGTAAGCCCGGGTACCTGCCCAAGAACCGCTGCACCACCAGGTTAAGGACGTGAGCCACACAGGGCACATGGGTCAGTTGTCCCTGTCGGAGAGCGGAGAGGAGGTTGGTGCCATTGTCGCAAACTACCATTCCTGGCTTAAGCTGGCGTGGCGTCAACCACCTCTCGGCCTGCCCCTGCAGAGCAGACAGAACCTCTGCCCCAGTGTGGCTCCTGTCCCCCAAACACACCAGCGCAAGCACGGCATGGCATCTTTTTGCCTGCGTACTTGCGTAGCCCCTTGAACGCCTACGGAGCACCGCTGGTTCCGAGGACAAAGCACAGGAAGAGGCCACGGAGGAAGAAGAAGAGGAAGGGGTGGAGGACAGAGGTGTGTCACAACCAGTAGTAGCATTTTGGAGGCGTGGCGGTGGAACAACCTCCAACACTACTGCACCTTGTCCTGCATCCTTCCCAGCTGCCAAAAGAGTGACCCAATGGGCCGTGAAAGAAAGGTAACGTCCCTGTCCATGCCTGCTGGACCATGAGTCAGTGGTAATATGCACCTTACCGCTGACTGCCCTGTCCAGCGAGGCCAAGACATTGCCTTCCACATGCCGGTAGAGAGCCGGAATCGCCTTCCGTGAGAAAAAGTGGCGTTTGGGAACCTGCCACTGAGGAACCGCACATTGCACAAACTCACGGAAGGGGGCCGAGTCTACCAACTGAAAAGGCAGCAGTTGAAGCGCTAGCAATTTAGCCAAGCTAGCATTCAACCGCTGGGCATGTGGATGGCTGGGAGTGAACTTCTTTCGACGGTCCAGCAGCTGGGGCAGAGAAATTTGCCTGCTAGAATCGGACGTTGGTGTACTGCTAGCAGAGTGCCCGCAAGTACTTGGCTGTGACACACCTAATTCTACACCTTCATTCCTCTCAGAGCAGGTTTCAGAGAGGACTGAAGGTATAGTGGGGTTGGAGATCCCAGCTGATGCGGTGCAAGAAGAGGTCAGCTTTGTTCTTTGGTGTGGGTCTTTAAGGTAGGCTTGCCAACGAGCTGCATGGCAGGTCAACATATGTCTGGTCAAGCATGTGGTGCCCAAGCGGGTGATGTTTTGGCCACGCGATATACGCTTGAGACATATCTTGCAAACAGCAGCTGTGCGATCTGATGCACTCGACTCAAAAAAGGCCCACACCAAAGAACTTTTTGAATAACGGGCAGAGGCAGCGCCTTGCACAGGCGGAGCTCTGCGGTGTGATTCCGTCGGTGTGCTGCCCTTACGCTGGCCCCCCGAGGGCATCCTGCCTCGTTGGAGATGTGCCTCCTCCTCATCTCTCCTATTAGGCACCCACGTGGAGTCAGTGACCTCATCATCCCCTCCCTCCTCATCACTGGAGCCAATCTGGCAGTATGCTGCAGCTGCTGGAACATGACTGCCAGATTGGTGTCCTTCTTGAGCATCCCCTCTCTCTGCTCTCACGCTACTGCCTTCCTCTAGCTGGGTATCATCATCAGACCCTTCGAAATGCTGGGCATCCTCCTGGAGCATGTACCCAACACTGTGCTCAAACAGTTCGGGGGACTCCTCAGGAGGACATGGTTGGTCTAGGGAAGGAGTGACTGATGATGACATTGATACCAGGAAGAGGACGCTTTGGCAGCTGTTTTGCCAGTACCCTGAGCCTGGGTGAGAGAGGATGAGGAGGATGAGGAGGGCTTGGTCATCCACTCTACCAAGTCTTCGGCATGATGCGGCTCAACACGTCCAGCTGCCGAAAAGAAGGAAAAGCGTGTCCCATGGCCACGTGCTGATGGCGATGCACCGCGTCCACGACCAGCACTGTTGTCTCTAGACACAGAGCCTGCTTGCCCTCTTTTTTTGGCTCCTGACTGTCTGCCTCTCCTTGTTTGCCTTCCAGACATTCTAATGGCCTGCAGGGAAATGGGAAAAGCAGCAATACAGGCTAAGTTAAGGTGTAATATGGTCAGGAGGCACACTCCGCCCGCTGTAAGTGCCGCAAAATCCTGTTTGTGTAACACACCAGGAAAAAGCAGCAATACAGGCTAAGTTAAGGTGTAATATGGTCAAAAGGCACACTCCGCCCGCTGTAATGCCCCGTACACACGATCGTTTTTAATGTCATTTTTTTAAACCGACGTTTTTCTCCTCGTTTTTTTTCATGTTTCCTCTCAAGCCTGCCTTGCGTACACACCATCATTAAAAAAAACGATCAAGCAAAGCGCAGTGACGTTCAACACGTACGACGGCACTATAAAGGGGAAGTTTCGTTCGAATGGCGCCACCCTTCATGTTAGTAAAGTTTGTTGGGCGACGATTCGCACTTTTCAGTCCATTACTGTGTAATGAATGTGCTATCTCCATTACGAACGCTAGTTTTACCAGAACGAGCGCTCCCGTCTCATACTTGATTCTGAGCATGCGCATTTTTTTTCACGTCGTTAAAGCATACACACTATCGTTTTTCACGTAGTTAAAAAAAACGACATGAAAAACGACGTGAAAAAAGAGAGCATGTCCGGAATTTTTAATGCCCGTTTTTCACGTCGTTAAAAATGCTCTGGAGCATACACACGATCATTTTTCAGGGCCATTTTTTAAAATGGCAGTTTTAACGGCATGAAAAACGATCGTGTGTACGGGGCAATAGTGCCGCAAAATCCTGTTTGTGTAACACACCAGGAAAAAGCAGCAATACAGGCTAAGTTAAGGTGTAATATGGTCAAAAGGCACACTCCGCCCGCTGTAAGTGCCGCAAAATCCTGTTTGTGTAACGCACCAGGAAAAAGCAGCAATACAGGCTAAGTTAAGGTGTAATATGGTCAGGAGGCACACTCCGCCCGCTGTAAGTGCCGCAAAATCCTGTTTGTGTAACACACCAGGAAAAAGCAGCAATACAGGCTAAGTTAAGGTGTAATATGGTCAGGAGGCACACTCCGCCCGCTGTAAGTGCCGCAAAATCCTGTTTGTGTAACACACCAGGAAAAAGCAGCAATACGGGCTAACTTCAGGTGTATAATGTGCAGGAGGCTTAGCAACAATGACACTGACACTGTCCCCTGCCTATCCTTCTCTCTCCCTGCACACAAGGTTTAGCAAAGAATATGACACTGACACTGTCCCCTGCCTATCCTTCTCTCTCCCTGTACACAAGGTTTATCAAAGTATATGACACTGACACTCTCCCTGCCTATCCTTCTCTCTCCCTACACACAAGGTTTAGCAAAGAATATGGCACTGACACTCTCCCTGCCTATCCTTCTCTGTCCCTACACACAAGGTTTAGCAAAGAATAGATTTGACAAGATTTGACACTGTCCCTGCCTATCCTTCACTTTCCCTGCTCCGGAACACACTACACAAGGCCGCCGCGCTGGCGGCCTTTTATGGTGTGGGGCGTGTACTAAACCCCCTCAGCTATAATTGGCCACAGGCATCCTGCCTGTGGCCAATCATTGCTCTCCTCGCTGCCGGCGCTGTGATTGGCCAAGCATGCAGGGTCACAGTGCATGCTTGGCCAATCACAGCGCCGGGATTACACTGCGATGGCGCAGTGTATTGTGGGCCGTTCGCGTCACTCGAATTTGGCGCGAACGGCCCAAATCGTTCGTTGTTCGCCGAACGCGCGAACAGCCGATGTTCGAGTCGAACCTATGTTCGACTCGAACACCGAGCTCATCCCTAATGAGCAGCATCTGAGCACCATGAGCAGACCCTATCAATGGATCCCTGCTCCCTGGTAGGCAGAGAGCATCTAAATTTCCTGACAGCCTTCCTGGTAAGCAGAAAGACCCCAACACTGTACTCTCTTCTAGCAGGGTGCTACATGTACCTGGGTATATATTGTTATTTTTAATAAAGATACCTCCAGGTATATGTTGCAGCAAAGTTCAGTTTTAGGGGTCCCTGAGGATGAACGCAATGTGGCGTCCATCTTGATGCTGAAGACAGAATAGGGTTGCCACCTGTCCGGTTTTGACCCGGACAGTACGAGTTTGGACACATGTGCCCGGTTTTCAAGCCGCCTGAAACCCAGGCACATAACCGCAACATCTAGAGCGGCGATTCCCGTGTCCGCCGCCATTACACACTCACTGTCACATCAGCCAGTGTGAGATTGGCTGCATGGGTCATGTGACGTCTGTGCAAGCGGTCTGTGATTGGGCCAGTGGAGGCTAGCTGGTGACTGGTCAGGCCAGGGATAGACCATTTGTGCAGGGGGGAACATTAGAACACCTGCCACTGTGGAGACAGCAGAAGAGGCATTTCCTCTAAATATACTGCTTGTGTGTGTGTTGAGGATCCGAAGCTCCTTTCTGTCTCCCCCCCCCCCCCCTCCAGTCTCCTGCAGGCAGGGTCTCTCTGACTGAAACACCCCCCCCCCCCAATCATTAGTGCATTGTAGTGAGAGAATCGGGAGGTGGAGCTCACTGGAACTCCCATATATTTATCTGATCGGCATTCTGGTTTACCACCATTTGAGCCTTTTTTCCATTCACCTCCATTACCATTGCTGAGAGCATTGTCCTGAGGATTTACCTGCATAGGATCAGCGCAGGAGGAGACATACATCTAAAAGCCTGATGTGACCCTTCAAACGCATGTTTGTTTGGGTTCACTTGTTCCGGTAAGCCTTCCATATATTGGTGGTGGTTATCTACACTTCTTTTCCAAGATTGCAGATTTCATACACATCTGTTCAAGAATCGTTTTATTTATTAGAGACTTTTTTCACCATTTACATGAATTTTGTCACTTAATTGGACATTATTTTTTATCACACTGGGTGTTTTCTATTTTCACTTTTGTTCAGCGCTGCATTTTTTGTTTTTTGTTGAGCTCACTGGAACTACTGTCGGGATGGCGCTGTTCACACTGCATGCAGGGAGAGGTGAGCTGAGTTTTGTTTGGGACAAGTCTCTGTGGGTGGCAAGCTGTAAACTTTGAGGAGGATTTGTTTTACTGATGCAGTGAAGGGGAAATTAGAATTGGAAGAGATAGTGAGTGTGTGTGGGGGTGGGGAGTCTGCAGGATCACAGCTGACAGTCTATCTCCCAGGCCTGAACACACTTCTGTACAAACATCCCCAAATCCTCAGTCCAGATAATATGAAGTCATTTATGACCATTCATGTAACCCTGTGTGTATGTGGTCTGATTGTACAGACTCAGAGCCTTGATAACACAGTGTTACATGAATGGTCATCCATTAACTTCACATCATCCAGGTATACAGAGTGCTAGGAGCTGGCTTACAGTACATAGATATGTACGTCTTATACCAGATTGTTTTCATTGAGCAGTATTGTTGTATATAGTAGTGGATGAGCTTTTTTATTCATTATAGAGATCGATATCTGACCACTTATCAGCCCCCCACTCCCCCCAGATTGTATCACCCCCAGACCACTTCATACAGACATCACTCAGAGCTGCTTCCTACCCCCCCCCCCCCCCAGCGTAGTGATTCCATCACAGCGGCGGTTCCCCTCCGCGCTGTTCTCATCACAGGAGGATCCAGAAGCTGCAGCCTGTCGCTATCCCCAGCACTCAGCACGGCCTGTCGGACTGGATTCCCTCATTGCCTTTATTTCACCAAAGGCTATCCGCCTTCCCTACCGCACTTTACATCTCTGGGAAGTCCTCCCTCCTGCCGGACCACTGCCCATTGGCTCATTCGAGCCCCAGCGAGTCAGACAGCCGAGCCCTCTCCTCACCATACTCTGCAGCCTGGATTCAGCTCCTACCTCCATGGATGTCAGGTTCTATGATTACTATTATTGACCTCTCCCTGGTTTTATATGTCACTGTGTATGAACTATTGAACTTGTCATTATTTTTGCCTCATGAACTCATATTAAAAGGCATTTTTATTAGGGCTGTGGAAATGAACTATTAATTCCTCGATTAATCGATTAATTGTTTTGATCGATCAAAATTCTTATGATCAATCAAAATTCTTTGGGCTTGCCGTGTCCATCTGAAGGGCTCCTTTGCTGTGCCTTCATATCTGCATGCCGGCGAGACCTTACTATCTGCCACACGCAATGGCTGTTACACTTCCCTCTATCAACCTGGGATTCTACAGCCATCCACTGGGAGTTGTGATAGTTCCCTTCACGGGACATCTACATGCCGATGGACTGATGTTAACCCCTCCTCATCTGGATTCAGCAGTGGTATCGTTGTACACATTTTTATACCAGTATCATACTTAGCTACAGGTTTTTATGACTGCTTTTGCTACAGTTTGATATTACTCGCACCATTTTTACAGTTTATGTAGCTACATCGATTTTATCTCCAGTGCAATATTTATTGTGTTACCTACTTGAAGACTATAAAAGTTTTAATGTTATTCCCATCGAGCGCTGCCTTTGTGTGTTTTTTGTATCCTGCTATCCATTTTTCCAGTGGTTGGGAGCTGCACTGGGAATCAGCCTGCAAGGAGATCAGCTAAAAGTAGTTGGATCTGTATGTGCGTTATAATTAATCGAAATTAATCGATTTAAAAAAAAATTGATTAATCGAACATGAAAATTTTAATCAGTAACAGCCCTAATTTTTATCAATTGATTTTTCATTACCTGACCTTTGTCCATTGAGTGCTGGTTTTTATTTTTATTCTAATCTTACAAGCTGTAGTTAGAAGACGATTGGCTACAATGCACAGCTGCACCAGATTCTGAGTGCTTCAGTTTTAGTAAAACTCCCTCACTGTTTAACCACTTAAGCCCCGGACCATTTGGTAGCTAAAGGACCAGAGGTGAATTCAGAATTTTGCACTGCGCTGCTTTAACTGTAAACTGTGCGGACATGCAATGTTGTACCCAAACGAAATTTGCGTCCTTTTCTTCCCACAAATAGAGCTTTCTTTTAATGGTATTTGATTGCCTCTGCGATTTTTATTTTTTGCGATATAAATGGAAAAAGACCGAAAATTGTGAAAAAAAAATGATATTTTCTACTTTTTGTTATAAGAAAAATCGAATAAACTCAATTGTAGTCATACATTTAGGCCAAAATGTATTCAGCCACATGTTTTTAGTAAAAAAAATGTCAATAAGCGTATATTTATTGGTTTGCGCAAAAGTTATAGAGTTTACAAACTAGGGTACATTTTCTGAAATTTACACAGCTTTAAATTTATGACTGCCTATCTCATTTCTTGAGGTGCTAAAATGACAGGGCAGTACAAACCCCCCCCAAATGACCCCATATTGGAAAGTAGACACCCCAAGGAAATTGCTGAGAGGCATGTTGAGCCCATTGATTTTTTTTTTTTTTTTGTCCCAAGTGATTGAATAATGACTAAAAAAATAAAAAATTACAAAAAGTTGTCACTAAATGATATATTGCTCACACATGCCATGGTTATATGTGGAATTTCACCCCAAAATACATTTTGCTGCTTCTCCTGAGTATGGGGATACCACATGTGTGGGACTTTTTGGGAGCCTAGCCGTGTACGGGACCCCGGAAACCAAGCACCGCCTTCAGGATTTCTAAGGGCGCAAATTTTTGATTTCACTCCTCACTACCTATCACAGTTTCGAAGGCCATAAAATGCCAAAATAGCACAAAACCCCCCCAAATGACCCCATTTTAGAAAGTAGACACCCCAAGGAAATTGCTGAGAGGCCTGTTGAGCCCATTGAATATATTTTTTTTGTCCCAAGTGATTGAATAATGACAAAAAAAAAAAAAAATTACAAAAAGTTGTCACTAAATGATATATTGCTCACACATGCCATGGTTATATGTGGAATTACACCCCAAAATACATTTTTCTGCTTCTCCTGAGTACGGGGATACCACATGTGTGGGACTTTTTAGGAGCCTATCCGCGTACGGGGGGGGGGGGGGTTTGTGCGATTTTGGCATTTTATGGCCTTCGAAACTGCGATAGGTATTGAGGAGTGAAATCAAAAATTTGTGCCTAGAAATCCTGAAGGCGGTGCTTGGTTTTCGGGGTCCCGTACGTGGCTAGGCTCCCAAAAAGTCTCACACATGTGGTATCCCCGTACTCAGGAGAAGCAACAGAATGTATTTTGGGGTGTAATTCCACATATGCCCATGACATGTTTGAGCAATATATCATTTAGTGACAACTTTGTGCAAAAAAATAAATAAAAAATTGTCGTTTTTCCGCAACTTGTGTCAACATATAAAATATTCCATGGACTCGACATGCCTCTCAGTATATAGCTTGGGGTGTCTACTTTCCAAAATGGGGTCATTTGGGGGGGTTTTGAACTGTTCTGGCATTTTATACACAACATTAGGAAGCTTACATCCACTCTTCTAACCACTTGAAGACAAAGCCCTTTTTGACACTTTTTGTTTTTTTGCAAGAAAATTATGTTGAACCCCCAAACATTATATATATTTTTAAAGCAAAGGCCCTACAGATTAAAATGGTGGGTGTTGCATTTTTTTTTTCTACACAGTATTTGCGCAGCGATTTTTCAAACGCATTTTTTGGGTTAAAAAATACACTTTTTTTAATTTTAATGCACTAAAACACACTATATTGCCCAAATGTTTGATGAAATAAAAAAGATGATCTTAGGCCGAGTACATAGATACCAAACACGACATGCTTTAAAATTTCACACAAACGCGCATTGGCGACAAACTACATACATTTTTAAAAGCCTTTACAGGTTACCCCAGTAGATTTACAGAGGAGGTCTACTGCTAAAATGATTGCACTCGATCTGACCTTCGAGGTGATACCTCACATGCATGGTGCAATTGCTGTTTACATATGACGCCAGACCGACGCTTGCGTTCACCTTTGGGCAAGAGCAGGGCAGGACAGGGGTGCTTTTTTTTTTTATTATTAATTTTGCTTTTTTATTTTATTTTTAAATTGTTCCTTCCAAGTATTTTTTTTTTTAATCATTTTTATTGTTATCTCAGGGAATGTAAATATCCCCTATGAAACAATAGGTAGTGACAGGTACTCTTTTTTTGAAAAAAACTGGGGTCTTCTAGACCCTAGATTTTTCCTCTGCCCTCAAAGCATCTGACCACACCAAGATCAGTGTGATAAAATGCTTTCCCAATTTCCCAATGGCGCTTTTTATATCCGGGGGGGGGCATTCCCTCCCACTGCTTGTAAAAGCAGCCCAGAGGCTAATTAGCCGCTAGGATTGCTTTTACATGAAAGCCGGCCGCAGGCTGAAAAGAATGATACCAAGATGATACCTAAACCCGCAGGCATCATTCTGGTATAAACATTCAAAGTCCAGCAACATACCAGTACGTTGCTGGTCCTTGTTGGACATGTATTTTAATCTTTTTTTTTTCATGCAGCCAGTTGGCTGAACGAAAAAAGAGATTGATCGGTGGGTATGCCCACCATTAGAATACCGCCCTTCATCCACCCACTTCCAATGATGGGCATACACACACCATTTATATATGCCGAAGCATGGGGGCATCCTCCCGCAAAAAAGTTATGCCGCACACACATGGTCGGACTTTTCCACGGGCAAGCCTCCGTCGGAATTTCGACCGTATGTACGCGGCATTAGGAGCAAAATCGCTCCTCCGCCCCTGCTGCCCCAATGCTTCGGCATATTTGCTTTTTTTTTTAACTGTGATGGTGAAATCACCTCCTACAGCACTGGAGTCGCAGGGATCAGGCCTGTCTCTGCGAACGCTGCAGTTATGTGTGTTTTTGTTTTGTAAGTAACAGTGATCGATCGATACTGCACTTGGGTGGCCTGGGCTGGACGGAGGGGCAAAACGCAGGTGCCAGCAGGTATCTGGGCTGATCCCGCTAACACTGCATTTTTGGAAACCCTAAACTGCTGGGGACGCTAGTATAGATCTGATCAGATCAGATATTGATCTGTTCAGATACTATACCACTAAGGGGGGTGTATGCTTCACGCGTGGGTGTTAGCGTTACTGGCACTAACCTGACGCTGCCTGGGGTGTGACGCAGACCCTCTCTGACGCTAAAACCTAATTGATATCACCCGCCGGGCGATCAGGGGGTTAAACCTTTATTGGGTTATATACACGGCGGGTGCCCTGACACTATAAAAAGCAAACTAACTAACCAGCGTCACCCGTAACACTTATATGGTGATCACTGGTGAAAGGGTTAACTAGGGGCAATCAGGGGGTTAAAACCTTTATTAGATGATATATGGGGGTACCTGACGCTATAAAAACCTGCGGCGAACCTAAAAAAAATTACCAGCTACCGATCTGCATCACCGACACTAAGACAGCGTTTAGAAAAACGATCGCTTAGTGACAGTGGTGATGGGGGTGAAAGGGTTACCTGGGGGGCGATCAAGGGGGTTAAACCTTTATTAGATAATATATTGGGGTACCCGACGCTATAAAAACATGCGGCGAACCTAAAAAAATTACTGGCTACCGATCTGCATCACCGACACTAAGACAGCGTTTAGAAAAACGATTGCTTAGCGACAGTGGTGATAGGGGGTGAAAGGGTTACCTGGGGGGCGATCAAGGGGGTTAAACCTTTATTAGATAATATATTGGGGTACCTGACGCTATAAAAACCTGCGGCGAACCTAAAAAAAATTACCGGCTACCGATCTGCATCACAGACACTAAGACAGCGTTTAGAAAAACGATCGCTTAGTGACAGTGGTGATAGGGGGTGAAAGGGTTACCTGGGGGGCAATCAAGGGGGTTAAACCTTTATTAGATAATATATTGGGGTACCTGACGCGATAAAAACATGCGGCGAACCTAAAAAAAATTACTGGCTGCCGATCGGCATCACTGACGCTAAGACAGCGATCAGAAAAATGATCGCTTAGCGACAGTGGTGATAGGGGGTGAAAGGGTTATCTGGGGGGGTGATCAGGGGGTTAAACCTTTATTAGGGGGGGTTAGGGGGCTACACTGGACCTAAGACTAAACTTTGGTGACACTTTTACAGTCACAAATGTCACTGATTGCAGTGATCACTAAATAAATGGTCACTGCAATCAGTGACACTGTGACTGGGGGCTGGGGGGTGATCTGGGGTGTCTGGGGGGGCGATTTATGTCCCTATGTGTCCTGGTGTCAGTGTAGTGTTGTGTGCACTGACCTGATGTCTTCTCTTGTACGGCGCTCGGTATATGTGAGCGCCGCACCAGAGATGACATCACTTCCTCCTGCACCCTCTGTCTGACCCAGACAGAGGGGGCATTTCCATTCGCCGGGAGCGATCGCGAGGGGGTGGCCAGAAACGAATGGCTGCCCCCTCATCCCGGGAACGCTCCCGGACACTTAGCCACTGCTCACTGTACAGAAGGGGGGTCCGATTGGACCCCCCAACTGTACAAAGGCAATCACGTACACTCTACGTGATTGTGCCTGTCGGTGCCATTCTGCCGACGAATATATACAGTGAGCGGTCGTTAAGTGGTTAACAGGTGCAGTGAGACAGATTTACTGTGGTTACAACTTGATCCAATTCCTTCCTCCGATGCTCTATATAGCCCTTTGACAGAATAGAACCTGCTGCTGATCACTCCTAAATTGTGTGCCTGTTTAGAGTGAAGTGCTAAATCTGCTGAGACCTTTACAAATCTGTCACAATTGGCTGTCATAAATTCCAGGCACAGGTGTAACAAATACATAGAAAAAGGCTTTGTCTACACTACTGCTCCTAAACTTGAGTTTAGAAGCTTTTGGTGTTTTTTCTTTTGCCAAAGCTGCTAAACTCAACTCCATAAAAGCCTACAGTGTCAATGTTCACAGGGATTTTACCAGAGTTTAGGAGCTGCTGCAGTAAAGGGAGCTTCAACCCCCCTCTCCTGAATGCAGAAGAATCACGTTCAGATAGGAACATTTTGACTGCCTGCTGCTGGAAAACACAAACCGCGGCAAAATCACAGCACAAATTTGTCACATTTTGCATTTTCCTGCTGCTGGTGGTCAAAGTAGGAAGTGTGAACGTGAAGCCAAACTGTTGCATAGACTGTACTAAATGAGGGGCATCCTAAAAACCATGTCACTAATTTTCCTAATAAATTGCCCCCAACCAAATTGCTTTCCGTTTACATTATTGTTCTGCAGTGATATATTTGGGACTATGTATCAGTTCCAATTAGTGTAACAGTTACTGTACTGTTAGTAGTGCAATAAAATGGCAGCCATTATGGCAATTCTAGTAGTTCAGAGTGTGCTCCGGAGGTGCAAATCTCCCAGTGACATCAGCAACTCTCCACCTCATTCTCTGTCAACTGAGGGTAACTGAGAGCAGAGCACCTCCCTGTATAACATTCTTGGGTGTTGTGCACAGGAACTTCTCCTCAGAGCCATGTGATGCTTTACATTCAAATTATTTGGTGGAGGAGGGATTATAGTGTGGGGTTGTTTTTTTAGAGGGTTGGGCTTGGCCCCATAGTTCCAGTGAAGGGAACTCATAAGGCGTCAGCATACCAAGACATTTTGGACAAATTCATACTCTCAAATTTGTGGGAACAGTTCGGGATGGCCCCTTCCTGTTTGAAAATGACTATGCGCCAGTGCACAAAGCAAGGTCCATAAAGACATGAATGAGCACGTTTGGGGTGGAAGAATTTGACTGGCCTGCACAAAGTCTTGACCTCAACCCGATAGAACACCTTTGGGATGAATTAGAGCAGAGACTGCGAGCCAGGCCTTCTCGTCCACATCAGTGCCTGACCTCACAAATTCCCTCCTGGAAGAATGGTCAAACATTCCCAAGCCCGAGGGCTTTCACACTGGAGCGGTGCACTGGCAGGAGGGTAAAAAAGCTCCTGCAAGCCGCATCTTTGAGGTGCGATAGGAGCGGTAAAAATACCACTCCTATAGCGCCCCTGCCCATTGAAATCAATGGGGTAGCGCCTCCAAAACGCCCGCAAAACGCCACAAAGAGGCGTTATTGCGGGCATTTTAGAACCCTTTTTCGGCCGCTAGCGGGGTTAAAATCACCCCGCTAGCGCCCGCAAATCATGACAAAAACGACGGTATAGCGGTGCTAAAAATATATACCGCCTATATACCGCCATATAGCGCATCCAGCGCTTCAGTGTGAAAGTAGCCTAATTGTTGTCTTTAATTAATCAAAAAAAGCTGTCTGAATCAATGTTTATAAACAACACTGCTCCAGACTGCAATTACACAAAGATACAATGTAGCATACTGCTACATGTGTACCTTTCTGTTCATTCATCTGCAGATCAAAGGGATGAACTTAGATTTGCAGATGATATCAGTTAAAGCAATCTAACAAGTAAAAAAGAAAAACTATTATATTCCTGCAGATTTTTTTTTTGTTTGTGTCTATTTCATTAACTATGAATATTATAACTTTTTTGTTTTTGTATTGTTTGTTAATATTTTTACATGTTTAACACATATTTAGACATTTCCCATATAAAAAAAATGCAAAAGTTGAAGAAAACCCCACTTTATTTAATTTGTAACTAACTTTTTAACGCTGTCGCTTTGTATCAGAATCATCATTTTAAACAGGACAAATTAGAGAATAAAATTTGCACAATTTATGTGCATTAATACTATTTATTTTAAAACTAACCCTACTCAAAAAAGAGAAAAAGTGTGTTTTGTTGCATTTTATTGTCTAGGGATTGCAAAAAAAATAAAAAATCATTGTTGTAAGACAATATCAAGAAAGCCTTGTTTGTCTTTAAAAAAAGCAATATGCTGTATGTACTACCTTATTATCTTTATTAACCACTTGACAACTGGGCACTAAATCCCCTTCGTGCCCGGACCAATTTTTAGCTTTCAGTGCTGACACACTTTGAATGACAATTGCACGGTCATACAACGCTGTACCCAAATGATATTTTTATAATTTTTTCCCCACAAATAGAGCTTTCTTTTAGTGGTATTTGATCACCTCTGCGGTTTTTATTTTTTGCGCTATAAACAAAAAAAAGACAGAAAATTTTGAAAAAAAAACACTATTTTTTTACTTTTTGTTATAATAATATCCCAATTTTTTTTTAAAAACTATTTTTTTTCTCAGTTTAGGCCAATACGTATTCTTCTATATTTTTTTTTGGTAAAAAAAAATTACAATAAGCGTATAGTGATTGGTTTGCGAAAAAGTTATAGCGCCTACAAAATAGGGGATAGAATTATGACATTTTTATTATATTTTTTTTTTTACTAGTAATGGCGGCGATCTGTGATTTTTGTCAGGCCTGCAATATTGCGGCGGACATATCGGACACTTTTGACACTATTTTGGGACCATTCACATTTATACAGCGAACAGTGCTATAAAAATGCACTGATTACTGTATAAATGTGACTGGCATGGAAGGGGTTAACACTAGGGGGCGAGGAAGGGGTTAACTATGTTCCCTATTTGTGATTCTTACTGTGTGGGGAAGGGGACTGACAGGGGGAGGTGACCGATCTGTGTCCCTATGTACAAGGGACACAGCATCGGTCTCCTTTCTCCCTGACAGGACGAGGATCTCTGTGTTTACACACAGAGATCCATGTCCTGCCTCTGTCACAGCCGATCGCGGGTGCCTGGCGGACATCGCGGCCGCCAGGCACGCGCATCGGCATCACGTGACCGCGGCGGGCACAGCTGTTCCCCCGCCGCGCGCCCTCGGCGGCGCGCAGGGGGAGAGAAACAGCAGGACGTCCATAGACGTCCACTCAGCACTTGAGAGCCGCGCTGCAGACGTCTTTTGTCTATAGCGCGGGTCTCAAGTGGTTAATGACAACGTTATTGCTGAATAAACAGGTCCATAGCAGAAATTTCAAAATTGCCCTGGTCCATAGGGGTGATCAGGTGTGAGAGGTGAAGTGGTTAAAGAGACCACTAAGCTTTGCAAGTGGCTCCTGGAGCCTCTATATTTCCATCAATGCTCTGGAATTTCATAAGTATGCATAAAATGGACAATGTGTAACTTGCAACTGACACACATTCATAAGATAAGAAACATATACTGTAACAATGTATGCCCTGTAAAAGCACTCTGTTAACTTCATATAATAATTAACTTGCTTCTTTCTATGTATGTTGGCAGTTCAACACTACGCTACAAAATAGGTCATTCTTTCCTGACTATAATGTGGGCATTTCTGATGATAGAAATAACGCTTGGGATTTTTTGGAGCGGGACATAAGGAGGGGAGAACAAAGTCCCGAAACAAGTGGAAGGAGAAAATCACTATAGGGAGAAAAAGGCATTAGGCCTGAGGACAACCCAGTTCTTGTATTACACCAGTAAACACTCTTTACAGGATAAGATCACTAACTTAGAGAAACACTGTGCAGAAATGATAGCCAATAGAAATGCCACCTTGCATATGAGGTCAGACAAGGGAAAATCCCTAAAAGTTTAAAAAGGCAGACTCTAGAGGGCTGAAAGAGCCAGGTAAATGTCCCATGGAGTCACAGGGAAATGTACAGGGGTGATATGTGTATGACACCTTGCACAAAGGTCTTACTAAGGAATGAGAGGCCAATGTTTCCTGAAACAGAACAGCCAAGCCCAAGATACGTCCCATAATGGTACCGAAGGGCAGGCGCTGGTTGAAATGAAACTGGAAGAAGGACAGAATGTGTCCCATGGATTACTTCCAGAAGGTAAATGGTGTCAAATTTAGATGGTCAGCACTCCCACTTAAAGAGGAAGTAAACCCCGGTGGGATTTTTTTCCTTTCTTTTTCCCTGTATTGCATACTAGCACATTATGTGACACTTACCTGCAAATGAAGCCCGTGTCGTACCCGCTGCAGGCCGCATCCATCTTCGCCTGTCTTTCTTCCGGGGCCGCGGACTCCGGCTCTGTGACTGGCATGCGCGCGGGAGCCGCCAGTCATGGCACACTGGCCTGAAGAGATGGCACAGGCGAGTCCGTTTCTTCAGAGCGCATGTGCTGATGACATCATCGGTGCAGTAAACAGTAAATATCTCCTGATCGGCACACATTTAGCAGATATTTACAGTACCTATAGGTAAGCCTTATTCTAAGCTTACCTATAGGTACAACTTCCCCATGGAGGTTTACAACCTCTTTAAGGGCTGCGACATTAACCACTTCATTACCGGCGTATAGACATATGACGTCCGCAGGAGGGATCTCCCATCCTGGGTGGGCGTCATATGAAGTCCTGGGCTTCCAGGCGTCTAGGGGGCACATTTACACAGTAATCAGTGCATTTTTATAGCGTCAAAAGTGTCCGCCGCAATGTCACAGTCACAATAAAAATCACAGATCGCCGCCATTACTAGTAAAAGAAAAAAAAATGCCATAAATCTATCCCTTATTTTGTAGACTCTATAACTTTTGTGCAAACCAATCAATATATGCTTTTTGCAATTTTTTTTTTGGGCAAAAATATGTAGAAGAATACATATCGGCCTAAAAAAATTGGGATATTTATTATAGCAAAAAGTAAAAGATATTGTGTTTTTTTCAAAATTGACGCTCTTCTTTTGTTTATAGTGGAAAAAATAAAAAAAACGCAGAGGTGATCAAATACCACCAAAAGAAAGCTCTATTTGTGGGGGGAAAAACATAAAAATTTAATTTGGGTACAGTGTTGCATGACCGCGAAATTGTCATTCAAAATGCGACAGTGCTGAAAACTAAAAATTGGTCTGGGCAGGAAGGGGGTGAAAATGCCCTGTATTGAAGTGGTTAAGCTGACATTACCCAGTCTATGAATGGAGGAGTCATGCCGCGTACACACGACCGTTTTTAATGTCATTGAAAAAAACAACGTTTTTCTCGACGTGATTCTTCGCAAGCCTGCCTTGCCTACACACTATCCTGAAAAAAAAATGCTAGAGCAAAGCGCGGTGATGTACGAAATGTACGACGCCACTATAGAGGGGAAGTTCCATTCGGATGGCGCCACCCTTTGGGCTGCTTTTGCTGATCCTCGTGTTAGTAAAGTTTGGTGAGAGACGATTCGTGCTTTTCAGCCTCGTGCTCTTCAGTCTGTTACAGCGTGACGAATGTGCTATCTCCATTACGAACGCTAGTTTTACCAGAACGAGCGCTCCCGTCTCATCACTTGCTTCTGGGCATGCGCGTTTTTTTCACGTCGTTAAAGCCTACACACGGCCGTTTTTCATGATGAGAAAAACGACGATGTGAAAAACGACGAGAAAAATCCAAATTTTTATTGGTCATTTTTCACGTCGTGAAAAATAATGTTCTGGAGCCTACACACGATCATTTTTAATGACCAAATTAATAAATGGCATTTTTCTCGTCATGAAAAACGGTTGTGTGTACGTGGCATTAGACCTTTCTATCTGCCCGTCCTCCATTAAAGCGGTTGTATACCGCAAAACTTTTTTTTTTTTTTTTCACAACCTGCAGGGCAAAGTCATAATGAGCTAGTATGACTAGCATACTAGCTCATTATCAATCACTTACCTTAGATCGAAGCCCCCGCAGCGGTCCTCGGACACGTCCTCCGTCGCATCCATGATACCCGGAGTGACTTCCGGGTATCGCCGCTCCGGCGCTGTGATTGGCCGGAGCGGCGATGACGTCACTCCCGCGCATGCGCGGGGAACGGCACGAACCCCGCGCATGCGCGAATTCCGGCAGTGTCCGGCAGACTGCCATTCAAAGAGCCTCCGCGCTCAGTGCGCCTGCGCCGTTATCTACGGCGCGCATGCGCCGTAGATAGCGGTGCAGTCTTTTTTGCAAATATCTCCGAGACCGTGTAGGTCTCGGAGATATTGCAAGCACCTACAGGTAAGCCTTAATGTAGGCTTACCTGTAGGTGCATTTCATATTTGTGGGTATACAACCACTTTAATAGAAGCTGTAGTACTGGCTTCTATGAAAGGAGAGGCTGAGTGGAAAGAGTGGGCATAATTGGGCACTCTTGATATATGCCTATCAAAGATCACAGTTCTATTAATCCAGAATATTACTGCAGTAGGTGGGTGTTGGACATCGGAGGGGAAGCATCAGAGGAGGAAGATTTCTGGTAAACCCGGGCACAGCAGAACAAGGAACACATTGCTTGTCGGTTTTTTTTTTTCTTTTTGTTTTCTTAAAGGGGTTGTAAAGCTTCATGTTTTTTCACCTTAATGCATCCTATGCATTAAGGTGAAAAAACACTTTGCAGTCACCCGCCCCCCCCCCCCGAGCCCCCGTTTTACTTACCTGAGACCCGAATCTCCTTGGGCACGATCCAGCGTTGCTTTCACCGAGCTCTAGACGGCTCTTCATTGGATGATTGATAGCAGCGCAGCCATTGGCAGACATTGGCTCCCGCTGCTGTCAATCAAATCGATGACGTGGCGCCCCCCGGGGGGCGGGGCTGAGTAATACACTATGGCCGCCGACTGTATCACACGGGAGCGCGCCCACAAGCTAACCTCCTTGGGAGAAAGCTTCCCAGAGGCAGGGGCGGATCCAGGGGGGGGGCAACAGGGCAATTGCCCCCCCCCCCCCGAGACCATCTGTCACACTCACTTGCTTGCTGTTTTTTTTCCGCCTGATCTCCCGGAATTTGGGGACCCGGTACTGGCCAGCCATAAGACCCCCGGAGCCCATGTCTCCTCTACAAGTGCGCAAAGTTTGGTGTTTGGGGGACCTACGGCCGGGGAGCACTGATTTTTTAAATCCAGGCACCCCTTCCATAGACTCCAATGTTAAACTGTAATTTCTCCGGTGATGTTGCGGACCCGCTACCGGCCGTTCGTAGGTACCCTGGACCCCAAACCTGGCACACATGTAGCCCCATGTCTCCTCTACAAGTGTGCAAAGTTTGGTGTCTGGGAGACCTATGGCCGGGGAGCACTGATTTTTTAAATCCGGGCACCCCTTCCATAGACTCCAATGTTAAACGGTCATTTCTCCGGTGACTTTGTGGACACGGTACTGGCCTGTCGTAGGTTCCCTGGACCCCAAACTTGGCACACATGTAGCCCCATGTCTCCTCTACAAGTTTGGTGTCTGGGAGATCTACGGCCGGGGAGGACCGATTTTTCAAAGCCGGCACTCATTCCATAGACTCCCATGTTAAACATCAGTCTAGTCATGGGCACAGTGAAGCATGGGCACAGTGAGGCATGCAGATGGACACCCTAGGCTTATACTCGAGTCAATAAGTTTTCCCATTTTTTGGGGGTAAAATTAGGTGCCTCGGCTTATAATCGGGTCGGCTTATACTCGAGTATATACAGTACTAGTTCTGCGGCTGCCGCTGCCTCTCTGAGTCTCTCTCTCAGTTTCTCACATCAGCCGATCAGCGGCACCGAGAGAGAGACTCGTCTAATGTAGTTACGCGGCACACTGACACGATACCAGGAGCGGAGGAGGAGGTGGGTGGAGCCTCTTTCCTGCACTCGTTGCTAACGCCTGGGCCGCTTGGCGTCTAGCAACGAGAGACATCAGTGAGTCACGTTGGGCCGCTCTGCGGGCAGGTGCGATAACGTGCAGCTCCACAGACGGGTAAGAAAGCGGGCGGCTCCACTTACGGCGCGGTTTGAGGTCGGGCGGCGCGGTTCGTGGGCAGACCGTGCTGCTCAGTGTGTTGGCAGCACAGGTGAGAGTGAGAGAGCAGGCTCAGTGTGGCAGCTGGCCAATCAGCTAGCCGGGAGTGGGGGAGCAGAGAGATGAGATCATCTCTCACCGCTTGTGCCTGCCTTGCATTCCTGCAGTGACTTCCGCCCTCACTGTGCAGGCAGCAGAGAGATTACATTATCTCTCTGCTGCCTGACTCTGGGAGTCTGGGACACAGCAAGAGACAACCAAAACTACACCTTAGCAGGCAAGTTAGTGACAATCCGCAAGGTGTGGCAGGCGACGTGGCAAGTGACAATCCGCAAATTGTGGCAGGTGACGTGGCAAATGACAATCTGCATCTGGTGGCAGGCAAGTGACAATAAGCAAGGTGTGGCAGGTGACGTGGCAAGTGACAATCTGCAAGGTGTGGCAGGCGACGTGGCAAGTAACAATCCGCAAATTGTGTCAGGTGACGTGGCAAATGACAATCTGCAGCTGGTGGCAGGCAAGTGACAATCAGCAAGGTGTGGCAGGTGACGTGGCAAGTGACAATCCGCAAGGTGTGGCTAGTGACAATCCGCAAGGTGTGGCAGGTGATGTGGCAAGTGACAATCTGCAACGTGTGGCAAGTGACACGCTCAGGGCTCCCACTAATTGCAGGCGACGGTGGCAAGTGACACCCTGGGGACTCCCACTGATTCTGCATTGAACTATTTAATTTTATATTACAATGTAATAATAGAAATATTGCGCTTCAATCATCCTGACACCATAACAACCATAGTGCCGGGATGATTGAAGCACCAGCCATTTCCCCGATAAATTTCCCACAAAAAAACATATTTTTTGGCATTGCCCCTCCCGAGAAAAGACTCTGGATCCGCCCCTGCCCAGAGGGGGGGTTAGCTCTTGTGGGGAGGAGCCGAGACAGCCGCAGAGGGACCCCGAGAAGACAAGTATCGTGGCCACGCTGTACAAAACGAACTGCAGAGTGGAGGTAAGTATAACATGTTTATTGTTTAAAAAAAAACAAAAGACCAACCCATACAACCCCTTTAAAGTTAATTGAGGCTATAAAGTGAATCTGTTGCTTTACTCTTCAAGAAAGGTTTTTGGAATATGATGTACTTTTCTTAAAACTTTAACCTGTTTGACAGTTTAGCAGCCCATGAGCCTTTCAGAAGTAGCTCTAGGAATACTCATTCCCCCAAATGGGAAACTGAGAAATTCTGCTGCATGGTATAATGAACAGCATACCATTATAAAAAAAGCAAAGAGGTGTATATTTAGTTTACTGTTTATAGCCCAGAACTTAAACGCTTAGCTGGTGTGAAGGGTTGTCTGTTGCCGATGCTAAAGATGAGCCAAGGAAATGATATTTTTTATGGAATCATTGCATAGAGACTTCATTTATAACATATACAAATATATGAACTAAAAAAAAACAATTTTTCCTAATAATAATTTCATGATGGTAAAATGCTGTGTCATTCTGAGTCATCAGATAAACTGTGATAGAATTACTAGATAAGATTTCATATTGCCCTGTGTGTTCAGAAGGAGTGCAGGAGATTAGTGTTTGCAGCTGCTACTGCCCAAATATTGTGAGTCTAAACAGGTCTGTTTCTGTTGTATGGTTTCTCTGGAAACTGTTGTAGGGTTAGGTTAAACAAGACAGTTCAACAAAACTGATAAGATTGTAGGGGAAATGCGCGTCCTTTTACAGTGAATCTGGAAAGTATTCACAGCGCTTCACTTTTTCCAGCCTTATTCCAAAATTGATTAAATTCATTATTTTCTTCAAAATTCTACAAACAATATACCATAATGACAATGTGAAAGAAGTTTGTTTAAAATCTTTGCAAATTTATTAAAAATAAAAAACGAAAAAAAAAATCACATGTACAGTGCCTTGAAAAAGTATTCACACCCCTTTAAATTTCCACAATTTGTCATGATACAACCAAAAACGTAAAAAAAAGAAGGCCAGCATCGTGGCCTGAATTTATGGGAGGAGTTTGGAGGGTATATATTCCACTCGCTCCCCTATCTCCTTATCGGTTTCTGGTGCGCGATACGTCTGATGTCACCAAGCTGACACTTCCTCGCTCTGTCTACATCTTCAGTCGGGAAACTCACGCGTTACCGCTGGTATGCATTTACATTTTTTGTTCGATAGTCGATGTGGCATCTTCATTCGTTGTTCCACCTATCGCAGTTCCAGTTCCATTCGTGTTTTCTCACGAGGCACTTTTCTGAGATGCCGCTCGTCACCAGTTTTGGGAACTCACTCGTTATCGTTGGTAAGCATTCATATTTTTTCTTGTTTCATAGTCCTTGTTGCTTCCTCATTCGTTGTTTCACCATATCAAAGTTCCGGTTCCATTCGCGTTGTCGCAAGGCTCTTTCCAGAGATTACTCTCGCCGTCATTCTGGAAACTTGCTCATCATCGTTGATAAGCCATTCGAATTTGCTTGTCGTAAGTCGTAAGTCGATGTTGCTTCTTCATTCATTGTTTTTAGCATCGCAGTTCCGGTTCCATTCATGCCTTCTCGTAGAGGTGCAGCTTGAACCTGCTCGTTGCTGTGGGCAAACCATTCAAATTTTCATCCATAGTCAACGTCCACCTTTCATTTAGTTGTTTAACCACCTCTCAGTTCCGGCCCATTCGTGTTTTTCTCATGTTGGTCGTCTGGTTTGGATTTAATGCGTGCACTTAAGTAACACTCACCGCACCAGCAATCAACTTGAATCTCATTTGACATATGTGATGCCGCTTGGTTTGGTCTCCTTCCTCTTTCTATCACAATCTACGATTTTACTTGTGCACACATTCTTAAGCCCCGTACACACGGTCGGACTTTTGCCCAACAAACTTAGTTTTAAGCAAGTTGGACCAACAATCCGACCGTGTGTACGCTCCATCGGACAAACTTTTTTGAGTTTGGTTTTGTTTTCATCGGACAAAAGTTGGGTCTGCGAACAGACAAACTTTTGCCCAACAAAAGTCCTATGGAGCAAAGTCCTACCGTGTGTACAGAAAACCATAGGACTTTTGTCCGATGGACAAAACAACCAATGTTAAAATCAACCAACAATAGCAGAAGTTGACCAAAGGGTGGTGGTAAAGAGCAGAAAAGAGCAGAAAAAACACTTGATGTTGCAAAAAGTTTTGGGAAAGTTTGCAGAAAAGTCCTGTGGTGTGTATGCTATGGGTGTGCCCGGCCAACTCCGTTCGGACAAAAATCCAAGGAAAAGTCTGATGGAAGTCTGACCGTGTGTATGGGGCTTTACTAACACTTGTCCTCTGTCTGAGTTTCCACTCTCGCATTTTCGCTACATCTTGCAAGGTTGATACAACAGTCTGCAACCCCCTTTTTTCTTCTTCGATTTCTGACAGCCTTCCCTTTATGAGGCTCCATGGTCAAACTCACGCATTACTAACTTCGTAACTTGCATCAATCACTTGCACACACATTTCATGGACAGTCGTTTGAAAAAAATCACATGGTCTCCTTCCTCCATTCACGAACTTACAACCCCCTTGTGCTTACACACATTCTGACTCTCATGCTCGTCCTGTGTCTGCTACAAAGTTAGTCAGGTTCAAAAAAAGACACAAGTCCATCCAGTTCAACCCAAAAAAAATAAATACAATCCCATATACCCAATTCTATACCCACAGTTGATCCAGAGGAAGGCGAAAAACTCCAGCAAAGCATGATCCAATTTGCTATAGCAGGGGAAAAAATTCCTTCCTGATCCCTCGAGAGGCCATCGGATTTTCCCTGGATCAACTTTACCTATAAATGTCAGTACCCAGTTATATTATGTACATTTAGGAAAGAATCCAGGCCTTTCTTAAAGCAATCTACTGAGCTGGACAGAATCACCTCTGCAGGGAGTCTATTCCACATTTTCACAGCTCTTAAGCCCCGTACACACGATCGGATAACCTATCGGAAATCCGATGAAACTGTTTTCATCAGTCTTGCCTACACACCATCAGTCAAAAAACCGACCATTCCAAACGTGGTGACGTAAAACACTCCGATGAGCTGAGAAAAATGAAGTCTAATGCTTCTGAGCATGCGTCGACTTGATTCTGAGCATGCGTGGGTTTTTGATCCGATGGACTTGCCCATAGACGATCGGAGTTTTCGATCGGTTTTTTATCCATCGGAAAAATTTAAAACATGTTCTATTTTTTCTAACCGATGGAAAAAAGACCGATGGGTACCATACACGATCGGTTGGTCTGATGAAAACCATCCATCGGACAGTTTTCATCAGTCAAACCGATCGTGTGTACGGGGCTTGTTTTCATCAGTCAAACCGATCGTGTGTACGGGCTTGAAGCCCCGTACACACGATCGGTTTAACTGATGAAAACCGTCCGATGGATGGTTTTCATCAGACAAACCGATCGTGTATGGTACCCATCGGTCTTTTTTCCATCGGTTGGAAAAAACAGAACATGTTTTAAATTTTTCCGATGGATAAAAAACCGATCGAATGGAAAAAATAGAACTTGTTTTAAAATTTTCCGATGGACCAAGAACCGATGGTAATTTGCGATCGTCTATGGGCAAGTCCATCGGTTAAAAAACCCACGCATGCTCAGAATCAAGTCGACGCATGCTCAGAAGCATTAAACTTCATTTTTCTCGGCTCATCGGAGTGTTTTACGTCACCGCGTTTGGAACGGTCGGTTTTTTGACTGATGGTGTGTGGGTCAAATCCATCGGACGAAAATCCATAGGTTATCCAATCGTGTGTACAGGGCTTTACTGTGAAGAAACCTTTCTGCATTTGGAGATTAAATCTTTTTTCCTCTAGACGTAAAGAGTGCCCCCTTGTCCTTTGGGATGACCGTAAAGTGAATAACTCAACACCAAGTTTACTATATGGACCCCTTATGTATTTGTACATGTTGATCATATTCCCCCTTAATCTCCGCTTCTCAAGAGGGAATAGATTCAATTCCTCTAATCTTTCCTCATAGCTGAGCTCCTCCATGCCATTTATCAGTTTGGTTTCTCTGCACTTTCTCCAGTTTCTTTTTTTTTTGTGTTCACCTGCATAGTGGTTTCAAATACTGTATATACTCGAGTATAAGCCAAGTTTTTCAGCACATTTTTTTGTGCTGAAAATGCCCCCCTCGGCTTATACACGAGTCACATTTTTGCGCCTGATCTCCTGCACTTTGGGGACTCGGTACCGGCCGGCCGAAGGTTGCCCCAGACTCCTTTAGTCGGGGTACGCACCCCCTCCTTAGGGGACACACTCCTCCGGGTACTGGTCCCTGGGTCTCTCCCTATAAAAATGGCGTCTGTCTCTTTTATATCCTCTCCCGGTGTGCACAGCAGGCAGAACCCGCCCACCGCACAGTAGCCGAGAGAGGACATCCAATGGCGCCAATGTAACCTATGGTTTAACCCTGACCCAACATGGCAGCGCCACCTGCAGGCCACAGGGAACTCTACATAGGCACACAGCAATAAAGCAGAGTCCAGAACAATTAGAAGGCCCAAACCATACTAGTGCTCGGGTCATCCCCCTAAATTTAGACATAGGGACCCCCCTAAATTTGGAGTACCCGTTACATATAGAAATTGGATTAATTGTTAAGTGCAGTATCATTTTTTTTGGTGAAAAGTATAAAATTGTGCATTTTTTAATATAGACCAAAAAGAGGGACACTTGAGGATGAAAGAGTGAAAAAAGATTTAGTTCCAAAAGAATGACAGTTTCTCCATATGATGGACAATTGGGAGCTATGCATAGTGTTACTGAACGATGAACTGCTCACCTCTAGTTGCCCTCAGGCAGCCAACACTTCACTGCACTGAATAATACAATGGCAGAGAAAAGGGCTTTTAAATCAGGGGTTTCCCAGGAAATGAGATACAGCTGATCACAATGTTTACATCAACACATTTCTCTATGTTAATGTAATAAAATGTTATGACGGTATCCTCTCTGAATCTCGTGATGCTTTGTCTTGCTGGCCTCTGGGCCTGTGAGAAAAGGATGGCTTTGGATGGAGAACTGAATGTTGTCCCTTCTAGTGTCATTACACCATAATTTAATACCAATTCATTCAAAGAGCCTTTTCTGGCATTTGTCATTACTACAATGCAAGTGCCCTATATATCTACGAAGAGGAATGCTCTAAATACAAATTTTTGTTTTATTTGGGTTTTTTCTCCGAGCAACAAATTCTGAAGCAAGTTTATAGGGTTGCCCACTTGTTCATGTTCTTGTTTTGTGGTGTTGCCTAATGCAATAAATCTTCATGGGAAAACTGGTTGTGTAAGAGCACATGATCATTTCCAATTTTCCCTCTCACCTTTAGATAGGATTAGCTCAAGTTCTTTTGCTGAATGAAACAGTACTGCAGAACCTTTAATTACCATTCAGAGAATTGAGCTAGAAATGTAATCACTGAAACCTAATAGTCTTTTTCTAGGCTTGATTACCTACCGTATAATGTGTATAACATGCTAGATGTTCTTTATGATATAGGGCAGGGGTGTCCAAACTTTTTTCAAAGAGGGCCAGATTTGATGAAGTGAACATGCGTGAGGGCCGACCATTTTGCCTGACATTCTTTGAACCATTAAAATTTGGTCTGAGTGTGTTCATTCAAGCACTAATACACTGCCCAACAAGAATTCTCTTGCCTTTGTGGCTGTGTGGGGTGAATAGATGAGCTTGGGCGTGTTATTTGGGGATATATATGTATAATCTTTTGTGGCCCCCAACGAATCCCTGAGCGCCGCTCAGGACTAAGGATGAACTTGGGTGTGTTATTTGGATATACCGTATTTATTGGCGTATAACACGCACCTTCACTTTAAGAGGGACGTTTCAGGAAAAAAAAAATTAAATAAAGAACTGTGAAGCAAAAAAGGGTCAGTGCCCATCAATGCAGCCTAATCAGTGCCCATCTGCAGCCTCACAAGTGCCATGAATGCAGCCTCACCATTGCCATAATTGCAGCCTCAAATGCAGCCTCACCATTGACATGAATGCAGCCTTGCCATTGACATGAATGCAGCCTCACCATTGACATGAATGCAGCCTTACCATTGCCATCAGGGCAGCCTGATCGATGCCCATCTGCATCCTCGGAGGGGACAGGGAGGGGGGCGGGACGAGTGCCAACAGATTACATACAGGAGAATCTCCTGTTTTCTCGGCGGGACTTCCCACTACAGAGGCCGCCGTGTAAATAAGAAATTCTCACTGTATGTATTCTGTCAGCACTCGTCCCGCCCCCCTCCCTGTCCCCTCCGAGGCACATATATATACATAAATACAGGTATGTATCTTTTGTGGCCCTCGCAGCGCTCTGGGATTAGTTGGGGGCCACAAAAGATATATCTATATATATATATATATATATATATATATATCTATATGTAGCGGCCACTCTCCCCTCTTTCTCTTCAGCTCGTCTCTCTCTTGTCTAGGGGTACCTTAGGAGGAGAGAGCGCGGGGTCACCACGCCAAGCCTTCACCACAGATGTCTGTGTAGTGTAAGCAAAGTTCTTGTTTTACCTTCGGGTCGGTGTTCTGCACCTGGAACCTCCAAAGAGAGTTACCTTGAACAATGTCTGCCAGAAAACGAGCCCCACACCATTAAAGTCCAACACTCCTTTATTCTTCTCAATGCAAAAGTGAACACAATCAGTTGGACCCCTTAGAGAACAGAACAGACAAGGAAGTGTGGATGCGAGTAGGCCCAGACACAATGAACTCTCCACTTTCCTTCCTGAAAGTGGGTTGCGGTCTCCCAGCGAAGGGGGATTTCCTTCCAGGCGGTCTCCGATGGAAGGCTCACCTGTCACCGGCATTATGCTGCACCGGGTCTTCAAGCAAGTGTCTCCCACCGGTCCATTACGCCCTCCGGATTCGGGTACTCTCTCCCAGGGTCCCTTAGGATCTCCTTCCCTCGCGGAACTCAGTGTTGGGCACTGAGCTCCAGACCTTTATCCGAGTACCTCACCCCAGGCTAAAGGTGCCTGGGATGGAACACGACCTCCGAACGTCCCCTAGGCCTAGGCCGCTTAGAGGACCGACACGAACCACATGCCCAAAGGCTGAAGGTGCCTGGGACTCGACCCCGTGACAATGATGGCCGGCCTCTTTATACCCTCCCCCAGCAAGCACGGCGGGTTCCCCGCCCCACCATACCGCTGCCGAGGGAGGACAAAAAGAAAGCACAGCACACAGCAATGGTTCAACCCCAGCCCAAGGCGACAGCGCCACCCGTGGGGCTGCAGGGAACTGCACATCACTGGTGTCTCTGCCAGTTTTAAACACACAGAAAAGTGTATACCCGCTACATATATATATAGCCAAATTACCAGTGGGGCTCTTTGAAACCGGAATGCTGGCTGCAATTGGACATGCCTGATATAGGGTATACTGTAGAGGTATGGTTGTGGCATCTGCACATATTTAAAAAGACTTTGTAAATGGGGTGAAGGGGACAAACTGCTGCAGGTATAAAGTGCAGACACCTAGAGGTACCTGCACATAACAACAGCATGCTCTGAAATTTTCCTGTCATGGCCAAATGCTGGGCTGTTCTAAAATTCAAAGCTCCAGCAGTCCTGGGTATTGTTGGAGCATATGTGGGTAGGTGCAGCGGGGTGACAGTAAACACTCAAAGTCCGGTTGCAGGATCTGTCATAAGAAAAAAACTGAAAAGTACACAGGCAAATCCTTGTTCAAGAGGTTGCATAATCTTATTATCATTGCTTATATGTCTGAGTTGATTTATTAGGGGACTCTGTTCACCAGTTAAATGTTATCATTCTGAATGTCATATTTTATTACATGGTGGGTTTGCCTTATCTAAATTTTTATTGCGGGGAATTTGATATATGCTGGGATTAATACTGTTCTACAATGACTGGGATACTATATGTACCCCTAAGTTTTTGTTATTTCTTTGTCTATTCTGTAAGATATACTGCCTTTCTGAAGAACGCAATAAAATGTAATATATATATAAAAAGTCTGGTTGCAGAAAACATAACTGTATTAAAAATAGAAGTTCATAAATGCCCGGTAGTAAGTAAACCCAACCGAACGCACTCACAGTAGCATTATGTCCTAGGTGTGCTGACAGCATCTGTCTTGAGGGGCAGAATGCAGCCTGGTCAGTCTGTACCCAAGTGGGGAGAATTCCAGGGAGGGTGGCGTGTCTTTGCACTTTTCATTCTTATCTGGAACCTCTCTGTGACAGATGGGTGACTTGGAGCCAGGGTTCTAAATAGACTCTGCCTGACCCAAGATGGCTGTCAAAGTCGCAGGGGACACCAGCATCCAATTGGATGTTGCCTGTGATTGAGGAGATCATAGAGGAACGAGACTTCTCTTGACTTCCTCCTCCACCTGCATTTCCGCTGCAGATGAGGACCAGCTGCAGTGGAGAAACAAGATTTCACCTGCCTACCCGCACCCACTCTTTGACAGATGCTGTCCTCAGTATCACAACACAGGAAAGAACAATGGAAACTGCAATAAACATGTTAAAAGCAATGGCAACAACTTTTCAAACAACATATTCAGAGTACTTTGCAGATAGCTGCCCACGGTTAAACCGCTTGGGAAGGCAAGTTTCATTGTCCACTGTGAAATCTCCATTTGCACTTGTCATCATCAGTGCCCATCAGCACAGCCTCACCAGTGCCCATCAGTTCAGCCTCACCAGTGCCCATCAGTTCAGCCTCACCAGTGCCCATCAGTTCAGCCTCATCAGTGCCCATCAGCGCAGCCTCAACAGTGCCCATCAGTTCAGCCTCATCAGTGCCCAACAGCACAGCCTTACCAGTGCCCATCAGTTCATCCTCATCAGTGCCCATCAGTTCAGCCTCATCAGTGCCCATCAGTGCAGTCTCACCAGTGCCCATCAGTTCAGCCTCATCAGTGCCCATCAGCGCAGCCTCAACAGTGCCCATCAGTTCAGCCTCATCGGTGCCCATCAGCACAGCCTCACCAGTGCCCATCAATGGGGGCAGCAGGAGGGCACCCTTTAGATGTGTCACTCTTAACGTGCTTGGTATTACCCAAGAGTTCGCTCATGTAAGGCTCTCCTGACTGGACCAGCCTTCATTTCTACCACAAACTGATCCCTCAGTAGATGTTCTGAGCCGGTTATATCAGCACAGCTGTGCACATCCCTCTTCTCCAGACGTTTCCAGAGATTCTGGAAGTGGGTAAGGCTTTTGTCCTCGTGCCGACTCCGAACAAAGAACCTCCACCTCAACTCAGGAACCATTACCTTCTCTCCAAACAGGCCCTCCAGGCGTGCTACAATCTGTTCCAAGCTGGCCCAGTCCTCTTCTGGTAGTGCCATCACCAGGGGTGTACCTAGAGCATTTGGCACCCGGGCTGATCCTATATCTGGCACCCCCCCCTCATCTGGGCCCCCCCAGACTGGCCTATGTTTTCCCCATAGATTCCCTTTGATTGATATGTAGCAAGTTGTTAGGGCTACCTTTTTGCATACATGATTAAATGCATCCCACTCCACTTTGGAATAAACAACAAGAAAAGGAAAGTACAATGAGAATGAACAACAGGGAATACGGCAAACGACATAAGAGGGATATACAACTGAATTGGGCTGCCCCACAACCATTTACAATGGACGCAGTTGCAGCGAGGTGGTGCTGATTTTTTGGGATAAAATCAGATGGTGAGGAGGCAATATAATGCTTCCTTGCCACCTGTCAAACACCCGCTGAAAAGTGATCCACTGTGGTTCACTCTTCAGAGGGCAACACTAGTGTACCCTAATCTACAGCAATGATGATCCTAGGGTCACAGACACCTGGGTGCAGAAATATTTCTGGCGCCCCACATGGGTGTGGACATCTTACTAACTCCTCCCCTTTAGAAGTGTTTCTATGGCAACGACTGCAGCCTCACCAGCGCCCATCAATGCAGCCTCACCAGTGTACACCAGTGAAGCCTCACCAGTGCCCATCAATACAGCCTCCCCAGTGCCCATCAATACAGCCTCACCCTTGCCCATCAGCGCAGCCTCACACGTGCCCATCAGCACAGCCTCACCAGTGCCCATCAGCAGAGCCTCATCAGTGCCCATCAATGCAGCCTGATCAGTGCCCAATTAATGCAGCCGAATCAGTGCCCATCAATGCAGCCTCATCAGTGCAGCCCGATCAGTACCCATCAATACAGCCTCATCAGTGCTTATCAATGCAGCCTCACCAGTAACATTAATGGAGCCTGACCAGTGCCCATCAATGCAGCCTCATCAATGCAGCCTGATCAGTGCCCATAAATGCAGCCTGATCAGTGCCCATCAATGCAGCCTGATCAGTGCCCATCAATGCAGCCTCATCAGTGCCCATCAATGCAGCCTCATCAGTGCCCATCAGTACAGCCTCACCAGTGCCCATCAACGCAGCTTCACCAGTGCCCATCAGCACAGCCTCATCAGTGCCCATCAGCGCCGCCTCATCAGTGTCCATAAACGCATTCTCAGCAGTGCCCATCAGCGCAGCCTCACCTGTGTACATCAATGCAGCCTCACCAGTGCCCATTAGCACAGCCTTACCATTGCCCATCAGCACAGCCTCATCAATGCCCATCAGCACAGCCTCACCAGTGCCTATGAATGCAGCCTGATCAGTGCCCATCAATGCAACCTGATCAGTGCCCATCAATGCCTCCTCACCAGTGCCCATCCACGCCTCCTCACCAGTGCTCATCAGTGCAGCCTCATAAGTGCCCATCAGCACAGCCTCACCAGTGCCCATCAGCACAGCCTCACCAGTGCACGTCAGTGCAGCCTCATCAGTGCCCATCAGCGCAGCCTCACCAGTGCCCATCAATGGGGGGCAGCAGGAGGGAACCCTCAGATGTGTCACTCCAAACGTGATTGGTATTACTCAAGAGTTCGAATTCAGCCTTATTAGTCCCCCCACTCCAGCACCTGGTCTGTGCAGCTTCTTCTACATGGGGCACAGGTGCAGTGCTTCTCCTGCAGGTGGTTCTTCCGGAGCTGGGAGCCTGGGACCAGCTGTACACTGCTGGTACATCTGGTCTTTTCCCTTTCTCCTGGGCACTACCAAGCTTGGCAACTAGGGCTGGAAGAAACTAGAGGGGGCGAGCAGGGATGGACTGGCCATCGGGACTATCGGGAGTTTCCCGGTGGGCCGATGGCTCAATGGGCCGGCTTCAGTGACAGCGGACTGCGGCCCCCCTCCGCTCCTCTGTCTCTCCCTCCCCACAGCGCTCACCTCCTCTCCCTCCCCGCAGCATTCACCTCCTCTCCCTCCCCGCAGCGCTCACCTCCTCTCCCTGGCTAGTTAACTTCAGCGTGACTGAATACAGACATGCTCCTTGGGAGTCGCACTCCGAAGCTCATCATACGATCCGGAAGGACGGCGGCGACACACAGTTGTAACATAAACTTCCTCTGCACTCGTTCTCCTGGTCTTTCCTTCCCCCGCTCTCCAACCTGTCTGCTGCCGTGGAGAATCTATATGGAGAGCCGGGGAAGGAAAGACCAGGAGAACGAGTGCCGCGAAGGCTTATGTTACAGCTGTGTGTGGTCGCCGTCCTTCCAGATCGTATGATGAGCTTCTGAGTGCGACTCCCGAGGAGCATGTCTGTGATCAGTTACGCTAAAATTAACTAGCCTGGGAGAGGAGGTGAGCGCTGCAGGGAACCAGAGCAGCATGGGGGGGGGGAATAGAGGAGCATGGGGGGGACCAGCAAAGCATGGGGGAACCAGAGAAGCATGGGGGGCAGAGCAGCAGGGGGGAATAGAAAAGCATGGGGGACCAGAGGAGCACGGGGGGAACAGAGGAGCACGAGGGTACAGATTAGCAGGGGGGACCAGATGAGCATGGGGAGGAACAGAAGATCAGGAGAGGAATGCAGAAGTATGTGGGGGACCAGAGAAGCATGTGGGGGACCCGGGAAGCACAGGGGGAACCAGTGGAGCACAAGCGGGGACCAGAGAAGCATGAGGGTACAGAGGAGCATGGGGGAACAGAGGAGCAGGAGAGGAACAGAGAAGCATGTGGGGAAACAGAGAAGCATGTGGGGTAACAGAGAAGCAGGGGGCGGACCAGAGGAGCGGGGGGAGGACAGGGGAGCATGGGGGGGGCCAGAAGGAGCACGGGGGAGGGGACAGACAGCTGACTCAACAGCTATGGCCTGGGAGCTTCTTACTTCTGCCTAATCTTGTCCCATTAGGGGGGGCACCGAACGTATTCTTTGCCCCGGGTGAAATAATGTCTAGCTTACCCACTGGTACTGCCTATAAGAGTACCAGTACCAGCCGTTCTACTCTAATAAAGTAGAACGGCTAATGGCTAGTGAAGGGGGAGGGGGGCTTGGGTGACCATTGGGGTTGGCTGGCCGGGGGGGGGGGGCGGGTTTGCCATGGGAGAGACCTGTCAAAGTGGGCCAGTCTGGATGAAGTCCAGGGCCAAATTTTTGTCCCAGTCCAGCCCTGGGGAAAAGAGAGTGGGCGGGGACTCCCAATTCCTGTTCACCAATAAGCTAATCTCCCGCTGTGCAGCTATTTAGAAAAAAAACTTCTCCGGTTCTCCTCTATGTTCAGTGGGGGCCGGGGGACAGAAAGCAAACTATTTTATCACTTTCAGCTTTAGGTGGATTAATCCACCTAAAGCCGAAACTGATGAAATAGTCCTCTTACTGTCCCCCGGCCCCTACAGACACACGGGGCCTGGAGATGTTTTTTTTTTTAAATAGCTGCACAGTGGGAGATTAGCTTATTGGTGGACAGGATGTGGCAGTCCCCGTCCGCTCTACCTCCGGGCCCCCTGCTGAGATGACAGATCCGGCCTGGTATGGGAGGGCTGGCAATCCCCCTTATCAGTGGCCCTGCTGACACCCCCCAATTGGTATGCCACTGGCCATCACCACTCAGCGGGCACCATCCTCCAAGCAGTTGATAGCCAGCTCCGTGATCAGTGGGGCGGGATCTTGACATAGTCACGCACAAGGGCCAAGGCCGATCCTAACTGTGCCATGATGGTTGAAGGTACATATCCTGCTGACTAAGCCAAGTGTGGGTAGGTGCAGTGTGGTGCAGCGGCAGTAAGCACTCAGAGTGCAGTTGTAGAAAACAGAACTGTATTGACATAGAAGTTCAGTAATACACAACAAGCCCAGCAGGAAGTCAACCCAACTGCATACGCAGGATGTACAGCGATGAGTAGTAGCAGTAGGTACCAGGTGTGCTGACAGCGTCTGTTTTAAGGGGCTGAATGTGGCCTGACCGATCCATACCCAAGTGGGGAGGCTTCCAGGAAGGATAGCATGTCCCTGCACTTTGCCTCCTGATCTGGAACTTCTCCCTGATGCTAAACACTGTCCCTGACAGATGGATGACCTGTCCCTACTCTGTTCACAAGTGAAATGCATGTTAAACCCAAGAGCCAGGGACTTAAATAGACTGTGCCTGACCCAAGATGGACATTAAAGTCACATGGGATGCCAGCATCCAATCAGATGCTGCCACCCTGTGACTGAGGAGATCATAGAGGAACAAGGCTCCTCTTGACTTCCTCCTCCACCTGCATTGCTGCTACAGATGAGCGCCACCTGCAGAGGAGAAACTAGACTGCACCAGCCTACACATACAGCTAAGCCCCTCACCCATACATTCCTAATGGTTCTTTGTTATAGATGAGCAACTGTTGCTGAGTTGGGTTTTCTGAATCTTAGAGTACAATATTAAAAACACACAAATCCTTTAAATAACATGCTTGGGTGATGCCTTGAAACTGCACGCAGTGTTATTAAACCTTATGACAATTAATAATGGTATTGATGATCCCCAATGTAATCCAGTGTCAATCATAATCAGGGGCGGACTTACCATTCAGGCACTTGGGGCACTGCCCGAGGGCCCGTGACCAGTAGGGGGCCCCATGACAGCTTCCAATGCGATTTACCCATCAATCACAGCTAGCTGATAGGTAGATCGGGTCCATGTTCCCTGCTCATCTTGTTAATTGCCTAGAATTCTGCTTCAAATGTTTGGTTGCTGTCAGGAATGCTTTAGATTAGGGTTGTCCCGATACCGATACCAGTATCGGTATCGGGACCGATACCAAGCATTTGCGCGAGTACTTGTACTCGCGCAAATGCTCCCGATGCTTCACCCGATACTTTTTTTTTTTTTTTGTGGCCGGAGAGGGCGGGAGGAGTCAGTGGCTAGGGAGGGCAGGAGAGAGGGCGGGGGAGTGCGGGCGGAGTCTGGCCGGAGAGGGCGGGAGGAGTCAGTGGCTGGGGAGGGCGGGAGAGGAAAGTGCGGGCGGAGTCTGGCTGAAGAGGGCGGGCACAGTCGGTGGACGGAGTCCGCGGGCGGAGAGCGAGTCCCTCACCTGCAGTTGAACCTGGTAAGCTGGCAGGGGTTCAGGGCGCAGCCGCATCAGGATCGGTGACCGGTGCTGTCACATTCGGTCGCCGTCAGCGGCTGAACGTCCCCACGCCCATCTTGGTACACTCTGCACTCGGCTGCAGTAAGCAGCAGCAGACATCTTGTTACACCCAGCCCGAGCTATATGGGCTGGGTGTAACAAGATGTCTGCTGTTGCTTACTGCAGCCGAGTGCAGGGTGTACCAAGATGGGCGTTGCAGCAGTTTTTTTTTTTTTCTTAAATCCTATGTCATTTCCCCTCACCCCCCACAGCATTTCAGTGCCAGCCACCTATCAGTACCCACAAGTGCTACCTATCAGTGGAATCAGTGCCATCTACCAGTGCCACCTATCAGGTGGCACTGGTAGATGCCACTGATTGCACTGATAGGTGGCACTTATGGGCACTGATTGCACTGATAGGTGGCACTTGTGGGCACTGATAGATGGCACTGATAGTGCAATCAGTGCCATCTATCAGTGCAATCAGTGCCATCTATCAGTGCCCACAAGTGCCACCTATCAGTGCCACCTATCAGTGCCCACAAGTGCCACCTATCAGTGCCCACAAGTGCCACCTATCAGTGCCCATAAGTGCCACCTATCAGTGCCCATAAGTGCCCACAAGTGCCACCTTTCTGTGCAATCAGTGCCACCTATCACTGCCCACAAGTGCCACCTATCACTGCCCACAAGTGCCACCTATCACTGCCCATAAATGCCACCTATCAGTGCCCATAAATGCCACCTATCAGTGCCACCTATCACTGCCCACAAGTGCCACCTATCAGTGCCCATAAGTGCCATCGATCCGTGCCCATAAGTGCCACCTATCAGTCCCCATCTTTCAAACTGTCACATGACATTGAAAAAAAGTATCGGTAATCGGTATCGGCGAGTACTTGAAAAAAAGTATCGGTACTTGTACTCGGTCTTAAAAAAGTGGTATCGGGACAACCCTACTTTAGATATTACAATATTGCTACTTGTTTTTAGTATGTAAAAAAAGATATGTGACAATAGAAGGGCACAAAGTAGAAAATGACCCGGAGAACACACCATTAAAATCTAGCTCTGCTAGTGGTGCAACAACTTCATTAACTAGATAGTGTAAGGGTTAGAACTGGTGGATGGTGAGCTTTTGGAAGCTGTGAATACACTGGGTGCAAATATTTTCCAGCACTCTGGATACTTTCTAACCACATACAGCGAATGTTGTTTTTTTAAGACAGCATGTGCAAGGCCCAAAAGGCTAGGATGTCCAGAGGCAAAAATGATATTAACAGTGGGGGAACACACTGAACTCCTATTTACTATTTATCTGAATAGTTTTACATAAACCATCTGTGCTGAAGATCCCCTGGGTCCCATTGTCAGCTGTACTAAATATACTGTATATTTAACCATGTTCCCATCCTTTTGTCTAAGCTGTATGTCAAGGGTAAAAAAAAAATGATGTTTTATTTTTCACATATCCAGTTTAACCACTTCAAAACCGGGCTTTTTTTTTACCACCTCAATACCGGGCCTATTCTGGCACTTCTCTCCTACATGTACAAATCATCATTCTTTTGCTAGAAAATTACTCAGAACCCCCAAACATTATATATGTTTTTTTAGCAGACACCCTAGGAAATAAAATGACGGTCATTGCAACTTTTTTTCTTGCATGGCATTTGCACAATAATTTTTCAAACGCCTTTTTTTGGGGGAAAAAAAATGGTTTCATGAATTAAAAAATAACAAAACAGTAAAGTTAGCCCAATTTTTTTGGAAAATATGAAAGATGATGTTACGCCGAGTAAAGAGATACCTAACATGTCACGCTTTATTATTGCGCACACGGCTTCACGGTTGCCTATTATCGATCTTTCGTTGATATATTGCTCCCTCGTTTGGCTTGCTATGCCAACACTGTCTCCGCTGGTGGTGCACTTAGACCTGAGACCCTCCACGCCCACATAACAGTTATCCCCAAACATGGTAAGGACCCTAGCTCCTGCGGGAGCTACCGTCCTATATCACTGTTGAACATTGATGCAAAGATATATGCGAAAGTTATAGCTAATAGGCTCCTCCCTTTGATCCCGCGTTGGGTTTCCAGCGCCCAGACTGGTTTTATTCCCGGTAGGGAAGCTCGGGATAACTCCCTCCGCACACTCTCTTTGATGTCATACGCGCGGGGATCCTCCCAGCCCATCCTTCTGCTCTCAACCGATGCAGAAAAGGCGTTTGACAGGGTGGACTGGGAGTATCTTATGGCAACACTCTCCCACCTGGGTATCAGCGAATCCCTCCGACGTCAAATTTCGGCTCTTTATAACTTCCCCACAGCCCAATTACGTATCAATGGTACTCTTAGCGATCCCTTCACGCTGTACAATGGCACCCGGCAGGGCTGTCCCCTATCACCCATTTTATTTGCCCTCTCCTTGGAACCCTTCTTATCGACAGTTAGACACACCTCCTCCATTCATGGAATAACAGTAGGGAGCCTCGAACACAAATATGCCGCTTATGCGGATGACATTCTATTCTATATACGACAGCCTTTGATTTCTCTCCCAAACCTTATGTTAGCTTTTTAAAAATTTTGCGACATTTCCAACTTTAAAATTAACATGACAAAGTCAGAAATCCTGAACATTTCGACCCCGGGGGCCTTAGTGACCCAGTTGAAACTAGCCTTTCCTTTTACCTGGCAATCCCGTAAGATGAAATATTTAGGCATTTACCTCACTTCTAATCCAACCTCCCTGTTTCGTGCTAATTTTCTACCGCTGCTAAATGAGATTAGATCAGACTTACAAAAATGGTCTCAAATTGCCCACTCATGGCTAGGGAAGATTAGCATTGTAAAAATGAATGTTCTACCCAGGCTGCTGTTTTTAATGCAGATGATCCCATATAGAATCCCTGTGGGTTTCTTTACTATAATCAATTCAATGATTGGTAGATATGTGTGGAATAGAAAGCGTCCCAGACTCGCCAGAATCCTCCTCTCCAGACCTAAGAGAGAGGGTGGTTTAGCCTTACCTGATATTAAGAGATATTTCATTGCTATTGTGCTTAATAGAATTTCTGATTGGAAGTATTGTAAGGGCACTAAGCTTTGGGTTAATCTAGATATGGAGCTCAGTGGAACGGACCTTTTCTCACAAATTTGGATCCCTAGGAAACATAGATCTCTGTCTTTGTATACCTCTCCGCTCACACGCTCTACCCTCATGGTATGGGATTCGCTGTGTAAAACTCATGGGTGGCTCTATAACTCACCCCTGTTACCCTTGCAGGGCCACAATTTCTTTCCCCCCGGGAACATAGACCCCAGTGTACATGTTTGGAAACTCGGATCTGCAACTCTCTTACATCACGTGACCACTCCCTCGGGCATAGTGACCATGCCCACGCTGATGCCTCTTTCTTCTGCAACACCCATTGATCACTGGCGCTATCGCCAACTTGCTGCTTTTGTCCGATCACTCCCAAGACCTTTACGAACTATCACGGATCTAACTCCCATTGAATCGGCTTTTGCGGAGGACAAGCCAGTGGACAAGCCTGTTTCTTTCTTCTATCACGCTTTGCAAACGCTAGCCTCAGCTGGGGGCCCAGCCTTTCTTCGTAAATGGGAAAAGGACCTCCATTTGGAACTCTCAGAGCCCCAACGGGCTGTTATCCTAGCTATGACACATACCTCCTCCGTTGCTTCCAAAACTGCGGAGGTGAATTACAAACTGCTGACCAGGTGGCACTATACCCCCATGGTACTCCACAAGGTCTTTCCGCAGACCTCTCCTTTGTGTTGGAGGGGTTGCGGAGAGCAAGCGACACATGCTCACATATGGTGGCATTGCCCCCTTATCCGCCCCTTATTGGCAGACCATTTTGCATTGGGTTAATATGATTCAAGGTTTTGAAATTCCTAATGATCCTTGGGTAGTTCTCCTTCATTGCACGGACAAACCAGCAGGATCTTATAAGAAATCTATAACACCTCACCTGCTCAATGCTGCTAGAGCACTTATTCCACGCTTTTGGAAAAAACCTGTAGTGCCAAACCTGCGCCAATGTCTTTTGGAAGTTGACCATATATATTATATGGAAGACCTTACACTCTCCCTTAGAAATAAATCCGATTTGGCAAAAACAATCTGGTCCTGCTGGTTTCCTTTAAATATATGTCTGCCTATGCGGAACTCATGTCTCAACCCAATTGATTGATGCGTGAACTGTAGCTGTACTTGATTTTGCAGAGGTTTGACCGAGGCAGGCTTTTTATTTTTGATCACATTTATTCCTATTACAAGAAATGTAAACATCCCTTGTAATAGGAATGGTGTGTGACAGGTCCTCTTTATGGACTCAATAAGACCCCACATCTCTCCTCCAGGCTGGAAAGCATGAGATCGTGATTTTTTTCTCACTGATCTCATGTTTACTAGCCGCAATGGCGGCTTTGTTTACATCTGAGAACCCGGGCCTGACGCCCGGGCCTCCGACGGTCATAGAGATGACTGGTGACCATCTGGTCACCAGTCATCTCTATGCTTCCTATCTGGCGCCAAACGGTTCATTCTCCGGGCACGGGAGAGCCCGGAGAAGCACCGGATGGCGGCGGGAGGGGGGGATGTCCCCTCCCGCCGCCTATAAGAATGATCAAACGCCGCTATGATCATTCTTATGGTGCACAGAATCGCCGGCAGAACAGAAGGATATCTGAATGATGCCTCTAGCTGCAGGTATCATTCAGATATTCCCCCACAAAGCCCAGGACGTCATATGACGTCCACCCAGGATGGGAGATCCCATCTGTGGACGTCATTTGACTATGGGTGGGTAGGGAAGTGGTTAATCTGCAAGCCAACAGTAAATTTATTTGTTGCTTGATTTACGGGTATCAGATCCGCCTACATTCTTTCAATACCTTACTATCACTAAAGCAATGTAAACAATTAAAAATAGAGGCTGAACATCTTATGTAAAGTATGTAATCTTTGTAAGTATAAAACAAATACATTTGCAAATAAAAAAAAGTTATCACTGCCTTTACATGATGCTGTTACTGTATTGCACATGCTTTTAAAGTGTTTGCCTTTGCTGTGCCTACCCTACTCACTGTGCTGTGTCACTACACATACACAATGACCCTAGAGTAACATTAAGGTCGGCTTCACACCTTTGTAGTGAGGTACTGCACGCTACGTTGCACATTTATTTCAAATGGGCTGCCAGCACTCTTTAGTTCACCTCAAAACACACCTGACCCTTTCTGAACCACAATAACGCACAACGGAGTTGTGTTTTTAGTGCATTGGGGTGCCATTCAAAATGCATGGTAAGATATGTTTCATTGCTGCACTGTGTTACCACAATGCAGAAGTGTCATTCTGGCCTAATGTTACACATTGACATACTGTAAAACAGCAATCTGGTTCATAAATTTTCTATTTATAGTTTCCAGTTTCTTACAGGATATCTAAGATGTAGGGGTGTCAGCTGTGTTACAAGTTTTCTCAGAGTGGTCAAGTTTTTGCTGTTCAAAATACATGACACAGGACCAGATTTCTGCAATATTTCCATAAGTCAATTGTATCGAATCAAAAATGAAACAGGTAAGACTGACACCATGTGCTTAGAAATACAAAGCTCAAAATACATTCATAGGAATTCATAAAATGTGTCATAGATACTCTTTAGAATTCTGTCAGGCCTCTGTACCACAGTTGTCAGTGCTAGCGGCAGATTCATATATTTGTCAGAAACAGGTACCGTATTTAGCGGCGTATAACACGCACCGGCGTATAACACGCACCCCAAATTTAGGAGGACATTTTAGGGAAAAAAACTTTTAGCAGGGAAGTTTAAGGAAAAATAACTTACATTTAAATGCAGCCTTGTCAGTGTCCATTGCAGCCTTGTCACAGTGCAGCCTTGTCAGTGTCCATTGCAGCCTTGTCACAGTGCAGCCTTGTCAGTGTCCATTGCAGCCTGGTCACAGTGCAGCCTTGTCAGTGTCCATTGCAGCCTGGTCACAGTGCAGCCTTGTCAGTGTCCATTGCAGCCTTGCCCCAGAGTCGCCGTGCAGCATTTCAAAATTGGCGCCGAGACTGTGCGGACGCCGCAGAGAACGCCGAGGACGCAGGGACGCAGGGACTGGGCGGAGCCACCGCCGAGATACACATAGCCGAGTGTACTCGGCTATACTCTGCTTTTCTCGGCTCCGCTCACAGTCACGCCGAGTCCCGCCCTATGATGGACATAACACAGGTCCAATGGCGGGACTGGGCGTGACTGTGAGCGGAGCCGAGAAAAGCCGAGTATAGCCGAGTACATTCGGCTATGTGTATCTCGCTCCGCTCCGCTCCCAGTCAGCGGAGACAGCTCAGGGATGTGGATATCGGCGTAGAAACACGCACCCACGATTTCCCCCTGATTTTCAGGGGAAAAAAGTGCGTGTTATACGCCGATAAATACGGTACTTGAATCTATTGGAGTGTCCATCTTTTTTTCCACTTTGAGAAAGTCATGTGACGAAACGCATCATTGCGGGGCCACATGATGCCATTGCGGAGCCATGTGACGTCATCATGTCTGAAACTGTCAGTAAGCCGATACAGTTCCCCACACACGGCTAATGTGTAAGGTAAAGTCTACAGGCTTGGAAATATCAGTTTGTAAATGGATAGAAAACTGGCTAAAAGACAGAATTCAGAGAGTAGTCGTTAATGATTCTTACTCTGAATGGTCTAAGGTTATCAGTGGTGTACCCCAAGGTTCAGTGTTGGGGCCCTTACTTTTTAATATCTTTATAAATTATATTGGGTCTGGGATCAAAAGTAACATTTCTGTCTTTGCAGATGACACCAAGCTATGCAGTGGAATAACGTCCTTACAGGATGTCGCCAATTTACAAGCTGACCTCAATGCTCTGTCTAATTGGGCGACTATGTGGCAGATGAGGTTTAATGTTGATAAATGTAAAGTTATGCACTTGGGGGCTAAGAATATGAATGCATCATACATACTAGGGGGAGTACAACTGGGGGGATCCGTAGTGGAGAAGGATCTGGGGGTTTTGGTAGATCATAAGCTCAATAATGGCATGCAATGCCAAGCTGCGGTTTCTAAAGCGAGCAAAGTTCTTTCTTGTATTAAGAGAGGTATGGACTCCAGAGAGAGAGATATAATTTTGCCCCTGTTCAAATCATTAGTAAGACCTCATCTGGAATATGCAGTTCTGTTTTGGGCACCAGTTCTCAAAAAGGATATCGGGGAACTGGAGAAAGTGCAGAGAAGGGCAACCAAACTGATAAGAGGCATGGAGGAGCTCAGCTATGAGGAAAGATTAGAGGAACTGAATGTATTCACTCTTGAGAAGAGGAGATTAAGGGGGGGGTATGATCAACATGTATAAATATATAAGGGGTTCATATAGTGAACTTGGTGTTGAATTATTCACTTTACGGTCAACACTGAGGACAAGGGGGCACTTTTTACGTCTAGAGGAAAATACATTTCATCTCCAAATACGGAAAGGTTTCTTCACAGTAAGAGCTGTGAAAATGTGGAATAGACTCCCTGCAGAGGTGGTTCTGGCCAGCTCAGTAGATTGCTTTAAGAAGGGCCTGGATTCTTTCCTAAATGTAAATAATATAACTGGGTACTAACATTTATAGGTAAAGTTGATCCAGGGAAAATCCGATTGCTTCTCGGGGGATCAGGAAGGAATTTTTTCCCCTGCTGTAGCAAATTGGATCATGCTCTGCTGGCGTTTTTCGCCTTCCTCTGGATCAACTGTGGGTGTAGATTGGGTATATGGGATTTTATGATATTATTTAATTTTTGTTTGTTTTTTTATGGTTGAACTGGATGGACTTGTGTCTTTTTTCAACCTGACTAACTATGTAACTATGTAACTATGTAAGCCATCGTTATGCATATCTGAGGAGCTGATGCTGATCCTTAAGGGAACATGGTTTTATTTTAAAAGAGGCAATGTTACTGTGTGCACTGGATTTAAGTGCACCTTTCTTGTGAGTGTTACTCCATTTTAGTTCAATAAAAGGTGGTGTTTCTGGAAATATTACACTATGAGAGGCATTTTTATTCTTTTTTGTGAGTGTTACCTGTGCTGAAGTGGAGGTTGAAGGAAGATTGCAAACCAGTTATTAGTAAGCAGTTTGATTTAAAGGTGGTGGTACAATTTGGTAAAGCACGCAAAGATTCTTTTGAAGCACGCACGACAAGACTGCACTCTATATGTTTTCTAGATGATATTGCAAGTTTTTGATATTGCAAGTTATATACATTCTATGCATTAAGATAAAAACCCTTCTGTGTGCAGCAGCCTCCTCACACTTACCTGAGGTCCCTCTCTGTCCAGTGATGTCCACGAGTGTCTCAGCCATCTGTAAATTCTCCTTCCTTATTGGCTGAGACACAGCAGTAGCGTCCCGCTGCTGTCAATTAAAGTCAGCTAGCCAATCAGAAGAGAGGGGGGGGCTGGGCCAGGGCTCCGTGTCTGAATGGACACAGGGAGCTGTGACTTGGCTCAGGTGCCCCCATAGCAAGCTGCTTGCTTTGGGGGCACTGAACAGGAGGGAGGGGCTAGGATCACAGAAGAGAGACCCAAAAAGAGGAGGATCCGGGCTGCTCTGTGCAAATCCACTGCAACAGAGGAGGTAAGTATAACATGTTTGTTATTTTTATAGGAAAAAAAACAGACTTTACAATCACTTTAATAAAATATATAGGGTAATATCTGGAGCGTAGAAAGAAGTGCTTAAAAATGGTAGTGCTGTCATATAAACTTTAGTGCATGTGTGTGTAGCGGCCTCACTCTCTCTCTCTCTTGTATCGGTTGTTTGTGGCTGTTGTCTAGGGGTACTCTGGAGGAGAGAGTGCAGGACACTACGCCAAGATCTCACCCTCCGTGTATGTGAGGTTTGAGCAAAGTCTTTTATTTAATTACCTTTGGGTCTGCATCCTGCATATGGAGCCTCCGCTTCTTCCGTGGAGTTGTATCTGCCAGTAATAGAGCCCCACACCATTAAAAGTTCAACACTCCTTTATTTCTTCAATGCCAGAATGAACATAATCAGTTGAACTTCCATAACAGACAGACAGGGGTGTGGATACGAGTAGGCCCAGGCACAATGAACTCTCCTATCCCTTTCTCGTGCGGATAGGCCTGGCGCACGGTCTCTGCCACAGACCGTGAAGTTGGTAGCTGCCACCTACCGGGTGAACTGTTTGGGGCCCCTGTCACGGGCCTAAGTAACGGTCTCTATCACGACCTTAGAGTAACGGTCTCTGCCACCGACCTTAGAACATGGACCACCTTCCGTGTGAATATGGCCCCTGTTTGGCGAGGACATCCATCCCAACGGTCTCCGGAGGCCCTGTCCCGGCACTGGCAATCTGCTGCACCAGATCTACGGGAAGGTCACCTGCGCGGTCCCTTACGCCTGGATTCAGACACCCGATTCTGTGGGTGCCTTAGGATGGTTCCTCCCAGGCGGATCCCAGTGGAAAAAGCTGGGCCCCAGGCCTGAACGATGCACCTCACCCCAGACTAAGGGTGTCTGGGGTGACTCCCGAACTCCACGTGTCCAGGCCTAGGCCGCCTGGACACCGACCGCTGCACAGCAGCCCTCAGGCTAAAGGTGCCTGGGACTCGGACCTCGTGGCGAAGATGTCCGCCCCCTTTATAGCCTCTCCCAGCTAGCACAGCGGGTTCCCCGCCCCGCAGTACAACCGCTGCGAGAGACCAAAAAGGGTACGGCACTCCAGCGATGGTTCAACCCCGGCCCAAAGTGACAGCGCCACCTGCTGGGCTGCAGGGAACTGGACATCACTGATGTCTCCACCCGAATCAACATACTGAAAAGTACCTACCCGCTACATGTGTTAAACTTACTGTTCAGGAGATAGCTTAAAGCAGTGATGCAAGATGCAATCCGTAAGGCTGAGTACCCTGTGCCTGTTAGATAAGAAGCAGGAAATGTGGAATGCTCAGCAGGAATCAAGATGAAGCAGCTTTTGGCTTCTGCACATTGACAGCCAGAGTGGGGAGGGGAAGCATGGGAGGTCCAGTCTGCAGCTGCAGCCGGCTTAGCAACATTCATCTTTTTAGTGGTGCTCGATACGGAAGCCTTTCTAGGTAACAGGTGATGTGGAGAGCATCTCTGTTGCCTAGCAATGCATTTCAGAGCTTGGCCAAGCATGAAAAGGGGCCCTCCTGTAAGTTGGTGCACATGTAGCTGTCTCTTTTGAATTAACTGTGTTTGTGTTGAGATAAGCTCAACCCACCCATCCTGGTACACAGGAATCCGATCCAGATTACTTGGTTGTCTGCTGTCCTCAGGTACAGGCACACAGTCCTCCAGAACAGGTCCTCACAAGGCTCAGTTTCTCAGCTCTGGTGTTCGCTGGGTCTCCCTTGCTGTATACACTTATGGCAATGGGTCTCCAAGCTCTGGTCCCAAGGCACAGCAAGCAATCCCTCTGCTGCTCAGTCCTCTGACTCTCATGGACCTAGCAAGGGCACCCAATCTGTGCAAAGGTTTAACAAAGAAAACAGGTCCGCATTCTCTGGTCCCCCTGCCACTCTGAGATGGCACGCTGGTCTCTGCACAGTACCAATCAAGGCCACACGTCAGAATGGCTTGGCTTCCTCCCACAAAAGACCCAGATCTCTCCCAAATTGCCTGGGAAAAGTCCTATCTCTCCTTCTCACAGCCAAAATTACTTAGCATAAAAAGTGACACAAAAAAAAAAAAACTACAGTACCTCAAACTGTCGTACATGTTGGAACTGTTGCATTGCTTTCATGAATTTGATGCAGGAAGTTTTAAAGGGCCAATACTGCCAGAAAAGTGTTGTAAATGATTTATTTAATTCCCCCCCACAGCATTACCAGGTCAAAAGAGGAAAGTAGGAACAAACTATATTTCTGGTACATCAACAAGTATTTTTTTATATTTGTAGTGTGTTTAAAGTGGTTGTAAACCCTTTATCTTTTTTTTTTTTTTTTTTTTTTTTACTAACCTGCAAGACAAAGCTATAATGAGCTAATATGACTAGCATACTAGCTCATTATGTACCACTTACCTTCGATCGGGGCCCCCGAAGTCGTCCGTGTCCCTCCTCTAGCCGCATCCATCGCTGCGGCGATAGCCGGAATGTTACTTCCGGGTATCGCCGCTGCAGCCAATAACAGCGCCGCTCCGGCGCTGTGATTGGCCGGAGCGGCGAAGATGTGACTCCGCGCATGCGCGCGTGAGCTGTCGAATTCGGCTACGTCGTCGAATGTTGCGACCTAGCCGAATTTGTGAATGGGGTGACGTCAGCGTCGCTGCATTTACATACAAATATCTCCTTAACCGTGTAGGTTAAGGAGATATTTCATGCACCTACAAGTAAGCCTTAATCTAGGCTTACCTGTAGGTCTTTGTTTAAAAAGTGGGTTTACAACCACTTTAATATAAAAAAAAAGGGGAATGCATGTATTACACAGATGAACTAAATGTTTTTGTTTTTTTTGCCCTGATGTTTACTTTACCTAAAATGTTGCAGATTGGCACTTAGCCAGAACAATTGATGCTTTCCTTGCAGTTTGTCCATTTTTCTTGCTGAATTTGTGAAGTTTAGGTACAGTCCACCAACTCTGGGTCTGTACACCTGAAACTAAACTGCGAGTAAAATGGGATAACAGTTTGTCCTTTCTTTTAGTCATTTTTTCTGGCTGTACAGACACAGAGTACACAACCCTTTTCACACTTTTTACCCCCATCTCTGCATACCTTGTGTGGCTATAATGTTAGATCTCTGCTGCAATAAAATAAACCTACCTGGGTGCTTGCAGTCATCTGTAGAATGTACACTGAGCTGCACATGCACAGCTCAGTGTACATTCCTGCACAGATCCTGTGTGCCAGGATGGCTGAACTCCTGTGCATGCACAGGAATGATGTCATCCCAAGTTGACCAATGAGATGGTGCCCTGAAGATGCTGGAGCTGGCAAGGAACATTAAATTTTTTTATTTTTTTTTGTAAATTTATTTTTCTTGATTTTCACCAACATATACAGTAAACAAAACAGCAGCCGATCCAGCACAACACTGAGTCAGTGACAGGCCAACATGGCCCACATAATCAACATGTACAGGTACTGAACATGTCCTGTCTATCGAACATTAGCACTACCTAACTAATATTTGAAACAAAAACAAGGAGAACCCTCCCTCCCCCAGCAGCCCCTTTGCTCAGTTCTTACTCACCCATCCCCATGAGACTTCCGGGATAATCAATTTGCCCCACCGTCCATTCCCGTCCAGGATTCAAGGGTGACGCCCCATATCTTCTGCCAGATCCACCCTATCGATAATGTACATGTAGCGGGGTCTTTAAATTTAGTTGGGGTACACCTGGGTGGTAGTATGACCCAGGTGTGTAATTGTGAGAGGTTTTGGACCCCTTTGTATTCGTGGAGGATTGGGTGGTGTATTATTCTCCTTGGCCTGTGGGTGGCGGGGTACCCGCAGGCTCAGGGTAGAATCACTGCCACAGTGCTACCCTTTTTGTCCCTTTCCGGTGATGGTACGGCGAGGGCGGGGAACCTGCCGTGGTGTCGATGGGAGGAGATAAAAGGGGGAGACGCCCTTACCACGAGGTCTTCGAGGATCTTCTCTTCACGCACCCAGGCACCTTTAGCCTGGGTGCGGGCGGTCCGGAGTTCTGGCCCAGGCGCCCTAGGCCCGGCCGGAATGGAGTTGGAGTCCATCCCAGGCACCTTTAGCCTGGGGTGAGGTACTAGATCGGAGGCCTGGGGCCCAGTAACTTCGACTGGGTCCCACAAGGGCGAAGTGATCCGAGGGTCCCCGAGGTGGACGGGACCCGCATCTAAGGTGAGGAGGCCGGGGAGGTCACCCGTCCAGAGATTCCGGAGCAGCATCAACCCGATGACGGATGGGCCTCCGGTAACTCCCTTAGAGGGACATCTTCCCCTGATAGGGGCCACAGCGCAGCGAAGGTACTCCTAACTACGTTCAAGGCTACTATAACCGCTGGTGAAACCACAGTGGTTTAGATTTGAAATCAGGATAGTGCCTCGACCTGCTCACCCCACCGTATCAGGCTGTTGAAACGTTCCAACCAGTTGGATGCTGAAGTACTGTTTATTGTGGAGCTTACAATAAAGCAAGAGTTGGACTGTGATCGGTGTGTGGACTCTGGTTAATGGGAGCAAAGGAGGGTGCCAGCATAGCAGGACTGAGTTTCATAACTAAAGCACATTGGCCCGAGGAAGATACTGATACTGGCCTTCACCTCACCCACAGCTATGGGGAGGACATGGACCGTAGCGCATCTCACCCTGTCGTGTGACATACCCCCAGACAAAAGAGATGGGGTGAGGCCGCTACATACAGATATGCAAATCACTGCCCCTAAGATCAGGCGTTAACCTACAGTCAGATCCGAGTTATACCATGCCTGCCACACCCTGTAAAAAAATTTCCTGCATCCCCTAGATAGATACGTCGCCTTATAGTATGGCATCATAGAGTTGATTAGGCCCTTCCAAAAGCGCAGATCAGGTGCCCTTGGTTTGCACCACCTCAACAGAATGTCTTTCCTTCATTAAAACAGGAGGATGTTGAGCAGGGTCCGATGCCCCCTAGTCGGTACCACATCTTCAACAAAACCCAGTAAACATACTCTAACCGTCATCGGGACAGGAACCATCAGAACCGCTGATATGCAGGAGGTGACCTCCGACCAAAACTGTTTGATCTAAGGGCAGCTCCAAAACACGTGCTCAGCAGCCGCCGGAGCAAACGTGCACCTCCAACATTCCGCTGACACCGATGGGTATATAGCCACCAGCCTGGCTGGCGTATAGTATATCCTGTGCAGGAACTTAAAATGGATTAACCTATCCCTGGCTGCCACCAGATGTTGGAAAAGATGTGCCCACATGTCATCCCAGTCCTCCCCTTGAATGCCCGGGACCTCAGCCTCCCACCTTTCTCTGCATTTGATTACCGCTTTTGGACTAGTCGTGAACAATTTCTTGTACGAAACCGAGAGTGTCTTGGGAAGGTCTTCCATTGTGAGCAAATTCTCCAAGTCCGAGGGAAAGGATTATATGGTCATTGTTTTAAAGTGGATGTAAAACCAAAATGTTTTTTATTTTCTGTCACAATGTAGAGTATAAGATTTCCTATCATTTGTGCCAGGTCTTGCCACAAAGAGTTAATCCAGCTGTGAGCAATCCTCTTTTATTGTTCAGTGAGATAAAACGGACAAACAGAGAAAAACCTTTGTCCGTTCCGCCCCCTTGCTTTGAGTGACAGGTTATTTACATATCTCGTGCACTAGCTTTAGACAGGCATTATTTTTTAATTCCCACCCCCACTCCTTTTCTGAAGTCATGTGGTTACTTTTCTGGATTTTGACTGGATGTTAGTGATCATAGCAGAAGGAACACACAGGAGAAAATGCATGTTGACAAGGGGAGTATAGAGGTGGGCGGGGAGTCTACTGACATCACGACTCCACCCACCGAGCTCCAGACAACAGATCCACCCACAGAATCTGCAGTTTTTCAGTTCTTATAACAGACAGAGGGGAGACATTTGACAGCTAAGGATACATGCAGGAGGCATCTATATCCTTATAGATCAGCACTATGGCAGTAGTTTAGAAAGGATGAGAGTGGGTTTACATCCACTTTAAACTGGGATCTAAATGCATGTCGCAATTGAATATGGCGAAAGAACTGAGTGTTAGGCAGGTCATGTCTGGCTTTAAGTTGGTCAAACGTTAGCAACTCCCCATCCATAGTGATGTCCTTGAGCGTTTTGATTCCCCTGGTCACCCAACATTGAATAGTTGAAGAAGAGGTAAGTATTGTGGACTTTAGGTCTGCTTTAATGCTAGGTACACACGGGAAGTTTTTTTTTGTTCAACCCAATGGGCTGAAGGAAAAAAAAACCTAAGGTCGCGCACGTATTAACACAACCGATGTTAGTGCTGCAATCTCCCCCGCTGAGCTTTTGTGTTCTGACAGGGGGACTGCCCACAGACCACCAGAACACAGCGATCAATATTTGCAGTCATTGGCTGTGAGCGCTGATCGGATGCTGGTTTTTCAGCTTCTGTGCTGAGACCGGCTTCTGTCGGACGAAGAACTGTACACACGGACCAAAAGTCAGCTGGTTCCTACCGAACTGAGCGCTTTTGGGTGATTTTTGGCCTGTGTTTACCAAACTTTAGTCTCTGAAAGCGTTTTTCCTGGAAATAATAAGTATAACCCTGTGTTAAAGGAGAAGTTCAGCCTGGGTTTGTTTGTCTGGGCTTCTCCTAAGGGTCACAAGAGTGCATCCTGACCTTTGGAAGCCTGGATCCGTCAGGTGCCTGGACTGATGGCAGTCCAGGCTGAGACGGCCGCCCCCGCCCCTCCACAGCTCACTTCTCCAATGAGCGCGCGGGGGGGGGGGGGGGGGCAGAGCAGAGAGCTGCTGATTTACAGTCAGCAGCTCTCCTCTAGGGGAGCTGAGACAGGACCAAGCCATCGGCGGTGTTCGATGGCTCAGTTCTCAATGAAGAGACGCCGGGGAACAGATGCAGCATCGGACTAATGGTAAGTATAATGGGGGAAAAAAACAGACACCCATACTTTTCCATTAATGTTGGTATAATATTCCTTTCATCTCTGAAGAATATAGGAAGTTTCCCTCCATGAATAAGCGGCACAATTTTGCATGGCCCTGCCCAGATTAGATAGTAGGCTCTGAATTGTTTGCAATGCAAACAACATTATTCAGCAAGCCAGAGCAAGAGACCTTTAATCAGCACAAAGTTCACAAGCTTTATTGCTGGATGATTTCCATAAATTCTGAGCAAGGGTCATTTCTATAATACTGTGTGCAGATACTGTAACCCATGAGAGCGAATGCTTTCATCTAGGGCGGGAAATCCTCTGGCATGTGGCTGTACTGCAAATCCTATAATAAACTTACCGATGCAGACTTAAAGTGAACTTGTACACAAATTTATACTTTCAACAGTAGAAGTTCTCGTTTAAGTATACGCCGTCGCCATCACATAATTGCTATTACCTTTATTAGCTATGTAGCACGGCCCCCTTGAAGACTGCTTGGATTTACCTGTTCATCTGCATCGCCATGACCCTGTAAACATTCCAACCCACCTGACACTCTGGGTGTCAGCACCTTTAAATGACAAGTCACACGAGTCAAATATGTTTATATTATCTCAGCTTTTACTGGAGTAAGCAATGTGGTATTTATATACAAAGGAGGGTAATTGGTCAACCGAGTTCCGGATAACAGCCCGAACTCGGGAGAAGAATTTCCTGAACAAGACAGTTTAACAGCACAAGAGCACAATAAACCTATATGTACAATAAAATACCACCTAGAGCAGTGATGGTGAACCTTGGCACCCCAGATGTTTTGGAACTACATTTCCCATGATGCTCAACTACACTGCAGAGTGCATGAGCATCATGGGAAATGTAGTTCCAAAACATCTGGGGTGCCAAGGTTCGCCATCACTGACCTAGAGCATGACCTGTAAAGACAGTAAATGGTTAGCTATTTAATGCAGGCAGTCACACACTAAAGGGGAACCCCAGGCTGGCTTAGTCAACCTTTATATCCTAATGAGAGATCAGACAGAAAAGGGATAGGATAGGGCCTCTTAAATAGTAAGAACAGCAATGTCCAAGATACAGGCCTGATAGTCTTCACCGGCAGTTGGAGCTCATTTGATTATATCCAATTAGGCACAGTGATTTGATAGCAAACTGAATGGCTTAAACAGGCTAGTAGTACTCCTTGAAGTGGCTTTAGGTAAAGGTGTCTATATACAGTGTTCAAATAGAAGCGCAGTAAAGTGTTCCCAAGGTAAACGTGTCTGTACACAGTGTTCAAATAAAGTAACCAGGGAAGGATTGCAAAAGATGGGCAATTGCCCTCTCACCAATGACCGTACTGGCTAGGCGCCTTGTAGGCAGCGACTCGGGAAGAGATGTACTTCAGTAAAGCTACCAGCGATGACCCACAGCTGCTGAGTGCTGAGTGCGGACGATCTTAGTGTCGATCTGCTGGGTTGGTGCCACGTAGATATCTGATCGAACAGCAAGCAGAGTTAGGCCCTCTGAAGCCGGGTTTGAATCACGCGATCACTGCCTAGAAGGCCACAGCCTCTCTCTCCTCCACAGAGAGATCTGTACAGGGCAAGGCCCAGGAAGAAGATAGTGTGGGTGGATCCTCCTGACTCTTTTATAGTTCCTCCCAGAAGTCTCCTTGGGTTGTAGCAAGGATCCCTGGGATGTTTAGTCCAAATGTAATGTCACGCAATGCAATCGCCAGTCTGAAAGACTACTAGTCCCACAATCCTTTTAGTTGGGCTCACAGATATAATGACAGTCATTGGTGCCCAGAACTAGAGGGGTATAACTATAGATGAAGAATGACGGGGAAATTGCACAATATTATAACTGTAGTCCACCATCGCCACAGCTAGGAAAATTTCTTCTGTGCCCCCCTCCCCCCATTTAGTTTTGTTACTGAAGCCTGGCTTTCCATGACTTCATAGTTAAAGTGTTACTAAACCCACAACAGTAAAATCAATCTGTATATGCAGTAAAGTTTGCTTGTTATACTCACTGTGGCACTAAAGGGGTTAATCCTCTGCATTGTGTAAATAGGCTGTTTAATCTTGTATGCACAGATCCTCCTTTTCTTCCACTGACTCCAGAACATGTATGAATAACACAGAATCTATGGAGTCAGGCTGCACATGCTCAATTTGGTGTGTATTGCTAGAGAGTTTTCTATTCCTTGGGAGCGTGCATGTGATCAGCACAGGGCCAATCAGCACTGTCCAGACAGTGGGTCAGGGGTCCTGCATCCTGATAGGACAGCCAGTGCAGTATTAAAACTCCTTCTACAAGCTTTAATAGGGAACTGATACAAGTCACAAGACTTCTATGTACTGCTGATGAGAGAAGGTATTTACCAGTTTATATTTACTAAAATTATTTCATTTCCATGTTCTGTGTAATGTGGGAGACCAGATTTAGTGAATGTAGGGTCCTGGGTTTAGTAATCATGTGTCATCTGCTGCTCCATGCAACTGTCTCAATGGGATGCAAGGGTGCTGTAATGCTATGATGTACAGCAATTCTTTCTTTGAACAGAAAGTATTCATAGATCAGATCATTTCCATTACTAAGCCAAAAGCCATCCTAACAAAGAATTATAGACATGAATGCTGAACTTCAGGCAAACAGCTAAATACACAGAAGAAATACATAACCATAGAAGTTATTCACATCTTAATAGGCGCAGAGCCCATAGAGTTAAATTGTTGGGTAGGCAGTGCCTTACAGAGACTAGTTCCCCATTAGGTCTGCCTGCCTTGTGTATTCAGCCCAATAGCCACTTTGGAATCTGCCCACTGCCTCCTGCTGTCAAGCTCAAGGCAGGCAAGGCAGATCTTATGAGGAACTAGTCTCAGTGCTCCCCAGCAGCCTTTGCCCACCCAACCACTCAACTTTGGCAGCACATTTTCATGCAGCACACCAGAATGGCTTGCAGACCTACAACGTTAAAGGGACACCAGGGTCCAGGGTTGAGTGTGAAAGGGTTAAGTTCCTTTACTTGCTGCATTAATAAAAAAAAAGTAAATTTAATTAGGGCTGCAATCTTTTTTATCTTTTATGTCTGCCCGGAGATCTTAATACTGCTTTAGGAGATTGTGAACATTTTGAAGCTGCTGATATATTAGGGCAAAGCAAGTTTTTCCGTGATTGCTTTGGTGGTCAGTTCATTTTCATATGCCTAAAATAATTTGTGTGTTTTGTTAATGCATGTCCAGCTCAAAAGCAAAAAATTTAATATATTACAGCTGACTAGTCCATTTTTTTGGATTCAAATAGTTTCAAATCGTTTTTGTTTTTGCATCCATTGCTGTGTGGATCATGTATGAAATGCATCTATGGCTGGCTATGCCAGATCTATTGCCTTGTTAGCAGGCAATGATCAGTTGAGCTAGCTACAGAGACATGGTACAAACTTAGACAATGGCATAAACATGCTGTAAATAGAAGTACACTTATGCCGTGTACACACGACCGTTTTTAATGTCATTGAAAAAAACTGCATTTTTCTCGACGTGATTCTTCTCAAGCCTGCCTTGCCTACACACTATCGTGGAAAAAAATGCTTGAGTAAAGCGCGGTGACGTACAACACGTACGACGGCACTATAAAGGGGAAGTTCCATTCGGATGGCGCCACCCTTCATGTTAGTAAAGTTTATTGAGCGACGATTCGCGCTTTTCAGCCTCATGCTTTTCAGTCCGTTACAGCGTGATGAATGTGCTATCTCCATTACGAACGCTAGTTTTACCAGAACGAGCGCTCCCGTCTCATACTTGATTCTGAGCATGCAAAATTTTTTTCACGTCGTTAAAGCCCACACACGGCCATTTTTCATGACGAGAAAAACGACGATGTACAAAACGACGTGAAAAATTAGAGCATGTTCCATTTTTTTCATGCCCGTTTTTCACGTTGTGAAAAATGCTCTGAAGCCCACACACGATCATTTTTAATGACCATTTTAAAAAATTTCATTTTTCTCGTCATTAAAAACGGTTGTGTGTACGCGGCATAATTCTCTTGTGGGCACCACACTTCATCATGTATAATTCTGGTGTAGTCATGTATCATATACTGTATATAGTGGGGGTAATAACATATATCAATGCAAGATCATGTTATGGTTTTCTCATTGTTTTTAGCAGTAAAGTGTTAATGTCAGTGTCTATAAATTTAAAGATATTCCAATCTGATTACCAGGTAACTTACTTTGCCAGTTTATGGGCAGTAAAAAATGATGATCTGGTATAACCAGAAGATAAGTTGAGAACAATTTTCTTGTTATTGCGGTTGAAAATAAATATCAATTTGATCTCACTAAAGATTTGAAAATTGAGCAAACATTCCTAAAAACAAAAGTTTTCAAATGAAGTTCTTATAGACCAGGAGGTTGTTATCCTGAGGTCAGTGGACCCCTAAGTGGTCCATAGATTGGTTTCAAGGAGTCTGTGAGGGTCAGATAAAAAATATAATTTTCTTTCTCTTTGCAGCCCTCCCCCCCCTTGTCGAAATCAATGGTTTGCCATTGAAAGAAATGAAAGAAAACGCACCCTGCCACTGCTTATAGTGCTGACCGCTAAGTGTGTCTTGAATCATTGTTGGCCCATGCTTACTATTTTTAATTTGTATCATTGTTCTCTGCACAACCCGCCATCTTGTGCTACTCCATAACAGTAAGTGCTAACTCTCATTTTCTAGTAGTAGTAGTAGTAGTAGTAGTAGTAGTAGTAGTAGTAGTAGTAGTTTTGCGCAGAGTTAAAATAGTTTTGTTTAATTTGCACAAGATTATTGCATTTCATTTTGCATGAAAAGGAGTTTTTTTTTTGTTAAGATTGTTTACTGTATTCAATCTTTATGTATGTCATGTATGCAAGTTTCAATAAAATAAAGTACATCTGTTCATTTTGTGGTAAATGGTCAACCACGGAATCAATGAAATGCCATATTACAGCATAGAAAGTACAGAATATAGGGGATGGGACTTTATAGGTGCAATTCATGTATTTTCAATAAAAACACAGTTTATTAAAGTCACAAAAACCCATATAAAAACAATTTGTAAATAAATGGATAGCTTTGTGGTCATTCAAGGCGTATTTTTGTAGCTCCTACAGTTGCTCCCACATCTTTAGTCCTACATGTTTCGCCATATGACTTCCTCAGGGACAAGCGTGGCTTTATCATTGAGGTATTAGTCCATTCAGGGAACTCTTGCCAGTGAGTGGAGATGCATTCATGTATTTATTCTCATAGTCTTTGATATGCATAGAGATTGTATTTATTGACATGATATTATATGCACTTTTTGTAATTGGCTTTTGTTCATTCATATAGTAGCCATAAAACCACGCTTGTCCCTGAGGAAGCCATACGGCAAAACATGAAGGACTAAAGATGTGGGAACAACTGTAGGAGCTACAAAAATACGCCTTGAATGACCACAAAGCTATCCATGTATTGTAAAAAAAAAAATTATATGTGTTTTTGTGACTTTAATAAACTGTGTTTTTATTGAAAATACATTATGTCATAGTACTAATCGCAGCTATAAAGCCCCATCCCCTCTATTCTGTACTTTGTATATACATCTGTTAAATGCATGCTAAGTTATGGGAATATTTCTGAGAAAGGAGTCCATAGCTTTTATCGGATTCTTAAAGGGGGTCAGTGACGAGAAAAGGTTAAGAACCACTGCTTTAGAGTATGTTCAGATTAAAGGAGAGGCGACACAGTTCTCTTTTGTTTGGCGAATCGCGATGAACCATGGCCAGCAGAAGTAACCACACAGAAGGTCTCATACTTTATTCATATCAAATATAAATATATATATAAACTTGAATTGGTAAGATATAATATCCATAACCCACCACAACAATAAAAATTACAACATTGTCACTAGGACACCACCAAACGTCCGGACCACTCTCACAACACTACCTATGGCTATCTAGAGGGGAAACTTGGATCATACTTAAGCCAGTTATAGATGGTCTATATTCAGCTCCAGAAGTCCTGACATTCTGAGTGAGAAGCTCACTCTCAAAAGGGGGTAACAGTCAACACCATAGGCAATAGTCAGTGTTCCAGCCTAAAAAAATCCATCTCTGCAGCTGCACAGTTCATCTCACTAGTCACACTTGTCTCTGTGTCCAGAAATAAAACGGAACATTTGGTGACATGTGTGACATTTGGTGACAAGTTTGACTAGTCTGATGAACTATGTGGCTGCACAGATGGATTTCTTTAGGCTAAAGTGTTGACTATTGCTTATGGTAAAGAGTTGATGACTGTTACCACCTGTGGGATTTTCAGTGTATTCCACTATAGTACACTCAGATTTCACGAGTTGAATATAGGTCATGTTATTCACAAAAGATGAAGCCACCTCTAAGTCCTCTGCAAAACTGACCTTCAGCTTGCAGGATCTCACTTCCCTGGAGACCATTTCTGCCATACAGTATGTAGCAGTCCTGCAGACGCACACCATTTCTAAACTTCAACTTTATTGTTCAGCACATGTACAAACATAGACACTCCACCCAGGGTCCTCCTACTAACGTGTTTCGCTCATACTGGGTCTTAACTAGAAAGCAAAATGACATGGGGGAGGAAAGAGTATATATATATACTCTCTCCGTGTCTCCAAGCTATACTAACCTCTCTTTCATTGCCAAAAATTTAATTATAAACAAATACCCGCAATGCATTAAAATCTTTTTTTTTTTTTTTTTTTTTACAAATATTTAAAACTACAAAATGTTCCCAATCTATGTACATGACAAAGTGACTTCTTGCTGAATATTCATGATATTACATAGACAGCCCTATTTCTTCACCATATTTAATACCCCTTTCCAAATTTGCTCGATTTAGTTATATTCAATATATTTTATTTATATAAGAAATCAAGATGTTCAAAAATTAATCCAAACAGGGATTGAACATGTTTACAAAACTGGGAACTATGAATATAAGACATCTATGTTTAGCTTAAGTGTGATCCAGGTTTCAGCACTGTGAGAGTGGTCCAGACTTTTGGTGGTGTGCAAGTGACAACGTTGCTATTTTTATTGTAGTGGTGGGCTATGGATATCACATCTTATTAATTAATGCTTGCATCTAGTTATATTTTCAAATGAACAAAGTATGAGATTTCATATCTAATTTTGACTCACATTTAACCTTCTGTGTGGTGACCACTTCTGGTCATCATGGTAATTTGTTTATTGTTCTATTGGTTATAGGCAAACATCCCATTTTGAATGGAGTCGCTAATAATTAAGTTATGTAGAGAACTCCCAGCGATCTTTTACAGTTAGTGCATGCTCCTTTGTTTGACAATTATATTTCTGCTGTGTTACCTATCCTTCCATACAGCATACTCCGCCGAGCCAATCCCGCGAGCGACGCACTCTACCAATGAATACAGAGCCTTCAGGCTATCTACAGTAGCCCGATCAGATTGGCTGTGACAGTCAGAGGCGTGGGCTGATGATGTCACAGCCTCTGCCAATCCGAGCAGGCCCTGCACTCAACAACAGAACGCATAGCTCGTCGTGACTGGCCCAGCGCGGTACACTGCATGCGTACTGTGAGACAGCATTACAGCATATCCAGGAATCCAGGAAGGGGGTCATCTTATACGGTGAGTGGAGCACAATACAACCATTTAAAATTTTAAATTAGGGGGTCATCGTATATGCCCAGCCGCCTTATACGCCGGTAAATACGGTAATGCCGGCCGAGTAGCTTTCTTCGTTAGAGCCCTGCAGCTGCACACCTGACAGTTAATTATGAAACCACTCCCATTAGACCCACTAAGTATAGAGGCGCAGACAAACACAGTTGTATTTCTTCAGAATAACAAAAAGTGGGAATCTGCAACAAAGGTTGTTATACTCCTTGCAATGTACATAGATCACCCAGAGGGGAATTTTTTTTTTCTCAACAAAAGTTACACCTTAAATCTTCCACCTCTGATCCCCCTCTACCCCAGCCGATGTAATTTTCCGGTGTGACGATGGTTATTAGAACTGAGGGACCTGTCATATGCACTCATCAAGCGTACCAGTTATGCCAGCCCTTTCCAATCCCTCCTCAATGCATGTTGCATAAAGCAGCATAATTTTGTTGAAAGCTTAAATTATTTGTATTTGTCCACTTTGTTTTGGGAAAAGGTTGCCACATCCCTATTTACATAATTATATATTTTCCGTTTTTAAACCCTCTATGGCAGGGGTCTCCAAACCCCCGCCCGCAGGCCACATCCTGCCCGCAGGTGTGTTTTGTCCGGTCCCCAGCTTGCCCAGACTCTGCCAACACAGCACTGGCGATCTGTGACAGCGCCCCGGAGTGACTTTAGGCAGCGGCAGTCTGCAAATAAGAGCTGCAGGGAGACCCGAGGCAGCTACTGAGGCAATACCGCGATACAAAGGGGGGGTGCGGGGTGACACTTACCGCTGCACCATCCATCCCCTCCTCTCACGGCCACGGGCTGTCTGAGCGGTCCCGGTTAGCGGTGTTCGACACTTCTCATAGAACGCCTGACGTCACACAGGCACAGCCAAGTGAAGCCGCCTCCCCCTCCTCTCTGTTTATGTGTACAGAGGGGGAGGGGACCTGATGATGATGGGAAATCTCCTCCATAGGTAACGTTTTTTTTTTTACAGTTTACCTGTTTAGAGTTACAGAGGAGGTCTTAGAATAGAATTGTTGTTCTCACTCTAATGTTTGCAGTGATACCTCACAGGTGTGGTTTAAATGGCGTTTACATATGTGGGCGTGATGTACGTATGTATTCGCTTCTGCGTGCGAGCATGCGGGGACGGAGGGGCTTTAAAAAAATGTTTATTATTGTTTAGGTAGCACTACCTCCGTAGGAGATGCTGGTTTAAATTTGGGCCTTGCACGTTACCTCACTGTTCGTTGTCTAGGGGATGAGAGTCTACAGAAAGTTCAATGTCCACACAAGTTCTGAATCCTTTTCGTCAGGCTTTATTTCCAAACAAACTTGCATAGGTAGAGGAATGGAGGGTTAGGGAAAGGTTAAGGCACACACAACAGATCACTGGGGAAACTTCTAAGCTTCGAAGTCACACTCACCACTTTCCTTCAAGTGGGTATTGCTCACCCTCTCACTTGGCCTAGCAGCCGGGATGATGCACGAACAAATAAAGAAATAACAGTCTCTGCCACAGACCTTTAGGATGATTAAGTTGAACTGTTCAATGATCCTCTGCCACATTATTTTAGTACCCGGATATCTAGCCTTACAGTTTAAGAGGCTTTAAGCCAACCCGGCAGACTGTAAGGTAACTTTAGCTACAGTGCATCCTCCAATAGGGTCACCAAGCCTTCCTCAAGAAAGATACCAGTCTTCTGCTTGGTCCTCTCCAGCACAGGTCCTCCCCTGGTTTCCTCCATTGAGTGGCTTCCTCCCGCAGGACAGACAGCACAGGACCACCTTCAAAGTGTAGGCCCCAGTCAGGACAACTGGGCCTACCTGGCAGAGATGCAGCCTTGGGCCAACATGGCTCCGCGGCTGAAATTCCAGTATCACATACCTAGAGCCAGGAGGGCCATGAGGCAAAGAGAGCCCCGAGAAATGGCGTCTGCTCCTTAAGTACCCTTCCCCAGCATGCTCAGCGGGGAGACCACTCCCACTGAGCTGTTCCTGGAGAAAGATACCCAATACACTTTGGCCTGCTTGTGTTCCAACACTGGCCTGGGGTGGTAACGCCACCTACAGGCAAACAGTGGGAAGTCCTTCCAAACACAGCCATAGCCGGAACAGAGTCAAATTTAGCCTTCATCATACAAAGTCTGAGCTAACTACCAGCTCAGACACCCACTAAATTTAACATAGCGCCTGATCGTCAGGAGCAGGGTGCTACATTTATTTTTATTTATTTATTTTTAAATTGTATTTTTATTGAATAAAGTTTACACATAATACAAGAGCATACATATCTGACAATGAACAGGTAATGTCTGAAGTACATCATGCTGAACAAAATGGGAGGACATTGGGGAGGCTGGTAGTAGAAAATAATAAAAATAACTAAATAAAACACCAAAGAAAAGGGAAAACAAACAAGGAGAAATTAAAATAAAAATAAAAAGAAGAGCCATTGATCAACATACATTACATAATGCAGAACTTGGGGCCTGAATTTATAGTTTCAGTAACACGACAGCTATCTGACCTAGAAGGACTTCATGTCTAAACGAAATCAAAACCAGCAAAGTGTGGCCCATTGGGGCGCATAGAGCACAGCGATCGTAAAAGGCAGGTAGATGACAGGGCGGCGAGGGGCACCTAGGTCAAGGGCGGCAGCCCGTAGGTCGAAGCATCCCAGGGGGCCCAAATCTCGTCAAACCTGTCAACCCCATCCTCCACCATGGCCGTGGTATATTCCATCCTACGTATGTCCCTGGTGCTTTTTTGTACCAGCTGAGTTTGGGTCGGGATTTGGGTAGACAACCAGTTAGAGGGGATGGCTCTTTTGGCAGCAAGCAGAATAAATGAGGCTAGTTTGTTTGCCGCCCTTCCTAACTCCGAGATCGGAAGACCTAGGAGAAAGTGGATCGGGTCCAGTGGGATGGTGGTGGTGAGAATCTGTTGGAGCATTTGTGATACCCTGGACCAAAAAGGGACGATCAGATCACATTGCCAGAAGATATGTAAATGTGATCCTTTAACTTTCCTGCATCTCCAGCACAAGGGAGAGTGAGAGGAGTCATACCTATGGATAACCTCAGGAGTCTTGTTCCAAAATAGTAAAACTTTATATGCTGTCTCTCTCTGTGCCACACATCTTGAAATTTTAGCGGTCGAGGACCAAATTCTGGACCACTGCGAGACTGATATTTGTCGTTGAGTGAGCTGCGACCATTTGTACATGTAGGAATGGGCGTGTTCAGTAAGAGTTGTCTGTTCATGGAGAATGAGGTATATACTAGAAATGAGCTGTGCCTGGTAGGGGCCCTGGGAGCAGAGAAGCTCAAAGTGTGTTGGTTTGGTGAGGGTGAGAGATGGGGAGAGTGTCAAAAGATAGTGGACTATCTGGAGGTACGAATACCTCAAGTGTTCTGGGATTTGGCTTTTAGCCTGGAGGGTCGAAAAGGGTTTAACCTTACGCGTGACCGGATGGACGAAGTGGCAGAGTTGGAACAGTCCCTCTCTTGCCCAGGGAAACATACGGACGTGCGAGAGACTGTCAGGGATCAAAGGGTTGAAGAGCACGTTAGATAAGGGGGGGCAGTGCGAACCTGGAAAGGCATGAGCGCCACAGTCTAAGTGTAAATACCATGGGACCCTGGCAGAGGTCAAGAAGCTTGGGGTCCCCCAACGACCCAGGGGACCACAACAGGGAACAAGGATGAGTCGGGAAGAGGGAGCCCATCTCTATCTCTGTCCAGCGGTTTGGGGGCCTGAGGCATGACCAAGACACCACCGTTCGCAAATGGGAGGCCAGATAATATTTGTAGATATCCGGGGCTCCCATGCCCCCCTGGTCCTTGGGGGAGAAAATAAGCGAACTTGCCACTCTATGGGCCCTGCCATTCCAAATGAACTTAAAGGAACCACTGCTTAAGAATCTTAATCTGTGTCATCGGGATGGGGACCCGAAGAGTTTCAAAATAGTATAATAATTTTGGCATGATTGACATTTTTAGCACATTAATCCTGCCTATCCATGACAAGGGGAGGGAGGTCCATCGGGAAAACATATTATTAATTGACCTAAACAGCGGGAGGTAGTTGGTGGAATAAAGGGACGAGTACGATGACGTGATCTGGACCCCAAGGTATTTGAGGGATGATGCGCACCAGCGATAAGAGAATGTACCTTTCAATTTCAGGAGTTCATCCGAGGGTATGTGGAGGGGGAGGGCTTCTGTTTTCGCAGTATTGACCTTATAATCCGACAGGGAGCTAAATTGAGAAAGTATGGCGTGCAGGGAAGGGAGGGCAGTATGCGGTTTGGTCAGGGTAAGGAGGACATCATCGGCAAATAAAGATACTTTATACTCCCTTTGCGCATGGGGACCCCCTTAATGTCAGGATAGGATCTGATAGCCTCTGCCAGGGGTTCTAAGCACAGTATGAAAAGGAGTGGAGAAAGAGGGCAACCTTGTCGAGTACCGTTTGTCATAGGGAAGGATTGGGAAGTGAAAGAAGCTAGACGGACCTGAGAGGAGAGAGTGGAATATAGGGAGTTCAGGGCGGAAAGGAAGGGTCCGTGTAAGCCAAATTTAGTAAGGGTTGCAAACATATAGGGCCAGCTCAATCTGTCAAATGCCTTTTGGGCGTCTAGGCTGAGAATCATGGCAGGGCGCTTGACTCTGTTCAACATGTCGATAAGGTCTATAGTCCGTTGAGTGTTGTCTCCAGCATGTCTGGTAGGAACAAAGCCCACCTGGTCTCTGTCTATTAGTTTCGTCAGGAATTGGAATAAACGGTTGGCGAGTATTTTCGTGAATAGCTTGTAATCTGAGTTTAAAAGCGCTATAGGCCTGTAATTGTCTGGTAAGGTCGGGTCTTTGTCCTGTTTTGGAATGACTGTGATGTAGGAATGGAGAAATTGTTGGTGGGGAAGTTTGCCTTGCAAAAGTGAATTGTAGAGGGATACTAGGTGAGGTGATAGAATTGGGAGGAAATTCTTGTAGTAGTAATAGGGGAGTCCGTCTGGGCCGGGAGCTTTGTGCGAAGGTAGGGACTTGACAGTGCTGGTTATTTTGTCTCCTGTAATGGGCGCATTCAGTAATTGCACTTCCGAGTCTGGAAGCTTGGGGAGGTTCAAATCTGATATGAACTCCCCAAAGGCCTCCGTGTCAAATGGAGGGTGGTGAGTGGGGGTGAGGCAATTATAGAGTTTCTTATAGAATTCACTGAATACCTGGGTCATGGTCTGTGGGCAGAAGGTGGGGGTCCCGTCGGGAAGTTTAAGATGTTCCGGGAAGGCGTGAAAGGGCCTTGGATTTAGTCTGGAGACCAGCATCCTGTGGGGCTTGTTCGAGAACTCGTAGAACTTTTGTTTAGCCCACAGGATCGATTTATCTATGCAGGAAATATCTAAGGCTTTTATGCGGTTTCTTAGCCCAGTAACCGTGCGCAGCCGGTCCACCGTGGGAGAGCGAAGCAGGGCTCTTTCTGCGTCTTGAAGTTCCGACATTAGAGAGGACTTCAAGAAAGCTGCTGTGACAGGAGGGTCACTTTGGACACAGGGTGAGCCAGGAAATAATGGACATTAAGAAATATATCTTGGGCTACCTAAAATGGGTCTGTAATATTTATCCACCATATCCCCAAGGATATCTGTAAAGGACTATTTACTGTTTCTGAACTCAACAGGTTACTTGAGAGATACTGAGGTGTTCAGCCTCAATCACCTGTCTAGTGTAATGTTAATGAATTCCAGCTTCTAGAAGACCTGTTCATTGTTTGTGGTGATGTGGATTGGGGAAATTAAGTCTGTCCTTGTGTGTATTGTAAAGTATCAGACAGTCTGGTGAATACAAAGGTCATGCATAGTCATTCAAACATAAAGGGGATTATTAGAACCTGTTGTCTCCTAGCAGACGTCAAAATAATGTGTGGAGTCTTGTAATGTGTGGGTGGAGCTGGGCCATTGTTCATGTTAAACTACTGTGTATTAGATGTACCGTATTTATCAGCGTATAACACGCGCCGGCGTATAACACGCACCCCAAGTTTAGCAGGGAATTTTAGGGAAAAAAACTTTTAGGAGGGAAGTTTAAGAAAAAAAAAATTTACATTTAAATGCAGCCTTACCAGTGTCATTTGCAGCCTTGTCACAGTGCAGCCTTGCCAGTGTCCATTGCAGCCTTGCCCAGTGTCCAGTGCAGCCTTGCCCAGTGTCCAGTGCAGCCTTGCCAGTGTCCAGTGCAGCCTTGCCAGTGTCCAGTGCAGCATTTCCCAGTGTCCAGTGCAGCATTGCCAGTGTCTAGTGCAGCCTTGCCAGTGTCTAGTGCAGCCTTGCCAGTGTCCATTGCAGCATTGTCCAGTGTCCAGTGCAGCCTTGCCAGTGTCCAGTGCAGCCTTGCCAGTGTCCAGTGCAGCCCTGAATTTAAATTTGGCGCCGCCGAGATCGCCGCTGATACAGGGCGGAGCGCGGCGAACGCCGCTGAGAACGCAGGGATGGGCGGAGCCGAGATACACATAGCCGAGTGTATTCGGCTATACTCGGCTTTTCTCGGCTTCGCTCACAGTCACGCCGAGTCCCGCCCTATGATGGACATATCACAGGTCCAATGGTGGGACTGGGCGTGACTGTGAGCGGAGCCGAGAAAAGCCGAGTATAGCCGAATACACTCGGCTATGTGTATCTCGGCGGTGATCGCTCCGCTCCGCTCACAGTCAGCGGAGATCGCCGGGGATAGGTGAGTATCGGCGTATAACACGCACCCACGATTTTCCCCTGATTTTAAGGGGAAAAAAGTGTGTGTTATACGCCGATAAATACGGTATATAAAAGTTACAATGTTTCTCAATAAAAGGCATTCGATTTAGGAAGATACAGAGCGTGCGTCTCGTTCTTCCAGAAGGATTAATTCCTATGGGAAAGGGTCGCCTGGCTGTGGAAGATTGTTAGCGAGTGGATGGGTGTCCAGGAGAGGGAACATCTTATACGGCGTTAACCCCCTTCGTATTTGGGGTGCCGTTACAGCTGCATCCTTCTTTTTTTGTGAACTGAGGGCAATACATTGTCCTTGAAAAAGGCCTTGTGGGCCTCCCAGAGGGTGGACGCGCTGGGCACGGAACCTTCGTTTATGAGGAAATATTCTGTCAGGGCCGCCTCTAATTTAGTGTTAGACTCAGGGTGTTTGAGGAGGGATTTGTTTATTCTCCAGTGACATTTTCTGGGGAAAGTGGCTGAGAAGCTTAAGTCTAGTGTCAAGGGAGCGTGGTCCGACCAGGTAATTGCACCTAGTTCGGAAGCCACTGTGTGGGAAATCAAGGGAGCAGTGATAAAGAAGTAATCCAATCTGGAGAACATCTTGTGAGGGGGAGAGTAGAACAAAATTGCCTACCTGAGGGATGCTTTATCCGCCATGCGTCGAATAGATGATGTGTTTGGATCAAATTTCGGAAGGAGGTAGGCAGGGAGTGTGAGGCCGGTGGAGAAGTGGCATGGAATAGAGATTTCCTGTCATGGGCGGGAGAGAGCACAGCATTAAAGTCACCTCCTAGTACCGTAAAAGGAGAGGAACACTTCTGTAGGCGCTCTAAAGCGTCCGTAATAAACTTAACCTGGCCTGAATTGGGAGCGTAGACATTCATGATCGTTATAGGGTTGGACAGATATGATCCCTGCAGTATTATGTAACGACCATGAGGATCTAAGTGAGTCGTCCCAATCTAAACAGGACATGAGCGTTTTATCAAGATTGCTACTCCCGCTTTACCAGAGGGGTCAGATGCTACATAGGACATTGGGAAATGTTTAGACGCAAACTTAAAGGAACCCCCGGCCCGGAAGTGCGTCTCCTGGACGAGAACCACATCCGCGCCGGAGGCCCTGAACTCCCGGAGAGCAAGCCATCTCTTCTTTATGGAATTCAAGCCCTTAACATTATAGGAAACTAGTTTCAAAGCCATGTCGCGTCCGGACGGTCAGGCCAATGGATATGTAAGTCAGAGGGCGGAGGTCCGGACACGACCTGGCCCAGAAAGGACCTGATAAGAGACCAAAACCTACATAGCAAAATAGGAATATGACAATCAACACAAATGATGAGATCAATCGTAATATGAAAAAAAGCATCTAACAACCAATACATATATAGAACAGACATGAGAGCATCAAATTGAAAATTGGAGAAAAAGACCCCCAATAAAATTGAAAAATAAAAACAAAAGTAAAAATAAAAATAGAACAAAATAATGGTGAAAAAGAAAATAGGGAAAATTTCAGCTCCCCCAAAAAAAGACGGGTGATGGGCCAAAAAAAGGACCATTAGGTAAAGCGTTGCATAGCAACCATAAGGCCGACGTGGCCTTAAGGAAAAAAAAAACTAGCAACAAGAAAAAACCTGAGAGGGTTATACCGCTCAGGGGTCCTCGGCCACATCCCAAGGACTTGGTGGGGAGCATGGCAGTCTCCAACATGGGAAGTGGTCCGTGACATCCCGCCACGACGATCCGGAGAGGTCGTAGTTGTTGAGGATGCTCCCCAGAAACCCCACATCAGGTATAGTTGGTGGGGGAGAAAACTATGTTCATTGAGGATAACAAACCTTGAAAGTTAACCAAATTGAGAACACAAAGAATGCGGTGCATCCAAACGAGGCAGAAAGCCAATTGAAAAAGGCAGAACCAACTCCACAGGGAGGGGGTTGGTGTAAGGATCACGGTCTCCTGCGTAGGAGAACCAGGGAGATATACAAGCCCGATGGAGCCCCATCAGGTCATCAAGTGGGTGGTCTGGAACGTTGAGAGCATTGGGGTGTAGAGTAGGCCCTGGATCCTCTTCCTCTCACTGGGGTCCAGATTCTGGAGGGAGCTGAGCCTCGGGGTGGTTGGTGGAACTTGGTCAAATTCAGCAGGGAGCGTGGGTAGGCCCGGCCTTTGGAGGAATGCTTCACCTTCCTGGGGGTCCCGCAGAGTGTACTGGACCCCCTCCATGGTGACACTCAGGAGGAAGGGAAAGCCCCAATAGTAAGGAACCTTGTGTTCTTGAAGGTGGAATGTAACGGGTCTCAGGGAGTGACGTTTGGCCAGCGTAATAGGAGATAGGTCACTGAAGAGCTGAATTTTATCCCCCTTGTACTCAATGGTGGATCTGTTGCGCGTAGCCTTAGTCAGGGCTTCCTTGCTTTCATAGTAGTGAAAACGTACCACTATGTCACGAGGCCTGGCCCCAGCAGGGGGTTTGGGAGCCAGGGATCTGTGGACCCTATCTAGGCGCCAATCAATGTCCACTATTTCAGGTGCCAGGGTGTTGAAGAGGCCAAGGAGATAAGGCCTAATGTTATTGTCAGCTATCTGTTCAGAGACACCGCGGATCCTGAGGTTTTGGCGCCTTTCCCTATTCTCAAGGTCTTCCTGCTGTAATTCTAATTGAGAGACAGAGGATTTTAGGGTAGCATTTTCCTCTTCAAGAGCCTGCACATATTGTATGGTCTCGTCAAATTTTGTCTCCAGGGTTGCCGTACGTTCCCCCAGAGCAGCCATTTCTCCCCTGAGCTCTCTGGAAATTTTCCCCATCTCCTGGGCTATGTCCCTGGTGAGTTGCTGGGCTAGGGCCTGAAGTTTAAGGTCCATCAGCTCCGATGTGAGGGCCTGCTGAGGAGGGAGAGGTACGGATGGGTGGGGAGGCCCATGTGAGGAATCCTCCATCATAAGGGCGCTAAAGCTGTCCTCCGGATCCCCCTGTGTAATCGAGGCCGGGGATGCAGGCCTAGTGAGGAAGCGGTCCATCGTGGAGGAGGGCCGCGGAGGTTGTGGGGCACGATAAACTGATCGTTGATCCCCAATTTTTCCCATGTAGTGCCTGGGAGGGGTGAGGAGGCTTTGAGGATTTTTATCACTTTTATTTCTATTACAAGGAATGTAAACATCCCTTGTAATATAATTAGGGCATGACAGATCCTCTTTATGGTCCAAAATGTTGGATCTATAAGACCCCACATCTTTCCTCCAGGCTGGAAAGCCAGAGATCAAAAAATAAAATAAAAAACGATCTTGGCTTTCCACTTGAATACATGGCAGTGTTTACACCTCCCGTGGCCGGATGTGACATCATAACGTTGTGACCCAGCCTCCGAAGCTCATAGAGATTGCCAGGGACCATCTGGTCTACGGTATTCTCTATGGTGAACTTCTGCCGCCGGCGGATTCCTTCTCCGGCTCCCCGATCTCACAAGCGAGCTGGTAGAAGCACCGGAGGGTGCTAAATAGCCTCTATGATTGTTCTTACGGTACAGGGAATCACCGGTGGAAGAAAATGATATCTGAATGATGCATGTAGCTGCAGGCATCATTCAGATATACCCACTCAAAGCCCAGGATGTCATATGACGTACTGCGGGTGGAAGTGGCAAAAGAATCTGTGTATTTTTTGTAATAAACGAAAGACATTTTTGTAATAAAAAGTTTTTTCTAAATAGTGACTTGTTTGTTGGTTGCCAGCAAAACTTCATAGAGGGTTTAAAAACAAACAAAATATTTTGTTGAACGCTAACTCCATCTGTTAGACCAGTGGTTCTCAACCTCAGTCCTAAAGTACCCGCTAACGGGCCATGTTTTGGGAGCTTCCCTTAGATAAAATAGCTCTTATTAATACCATGTCATTGATATTGATTTAAATCAGCTGTGCAAAGTAATGGAAAACCTGAAAACATGGCCCGTTGGGGGGTACTTGAGGACTGAGGTTGAGAACCACTGTTTTAGACCATGTTACACCTATATTTAGGGTGTTACATGGTTGCAAGCGGACACACCCCTCCTCAGCATGCACTGGTTCTTCTCCCTGATGGAAGCTGTCACTTTTGAATTGTTCTTCGCTCACACAGTCACATCATTCATTCACAGAGATTTGTAAATGAATGAAAAACAAGTCCTGTCTGGCCCCGCAGCAGATGGAATTGTAGTTCTCAATTGCTGTGATTACCGCACTTGTAGTTCATTGACACTTCCTCTAGCTCATTAACTGTAATGCCGCGTACACACAACCGTTTTTCCTGTCATGCAAAAAAACAAAGTTTTTCTCAAAGTGATTTGTCGTGCTACCTCTCAAGCCTGCCTTGCATACACACATTCAGGAAAAAAAACGCTTGAGCAAAGCACGGTGACGTACAACACGTACGCCAACACGTACGACGGCGCTATAAAGGGGAAGTTCCATTCGAATGGCGCCACCCTTTGGGCTGCATTTGCTGTTTCTCGTGTTAGTAAAGTTTGGTGAGAGACGATTTGCGCTTTTCAGTCTCGTGCTCTTCAGTCCGTTACAGCGTGATGAATGTGCTATCTCCATTCTGAACGCTAGTTTTACCAGAACGAGTGCTCCCGTCTCATACTTGATTCTGAGCATGCGTTTTTTTTTTCCCCTCGTAAAAGCATAAACATGTCCGTTTTTCACAACGTGAAAAACGACGAGAAAAAATAGAGCAGGTTCTAATTTTTTTTCGGGCAGTTTTCTCGTCCTGAAAAATGCTATGGAGCCTACACACGACCATTTTTCACAACCAATCTAAAAAATTCAATTTTTCTCATCATGAAAAACGGTTGTGTGTACGCGGCATAAGTCTGTACCTCGGTATAGACAAGACGCTGGAGAAAGAGTTTGCAGGAGCCCATGCATTGTACCTGCAAGCCACTGATCACACTTTGCTGCAAATATGGGTTTATTTAATATTACTATTATGATTTTTTCAAAAACTAGACTTGTTATTTTATTCATTACAGATACTTAAATAGCGTTGTCAATTTACGCATTACTTTACATATTTATTATACAATCACATCACCGGCTGCCATACACACGGGCCGAATGTTAGCCATTTTTTATTGAACCAGCCAATGTCGCCCAGCATTCAGCCCATGTGTACGGGCTTTAGTAAGATGATTGTATTGGCCTAGAAACTTTACTCTTAATTACGTGGTCAGTTAAACTCTCAATACAACTTTTTCTAGTGTCAGCGAGTAAATTGTGCTCATTCACAAGGTTGTAATAATAAATTTCTAGTTACATTAGTGTACTTAGGGAGGGAGATTGTCAGATCAAAGGGATGTACAATGATATTTGTTTTCTTAGCACATGAATTAGGCAATAAAACCTTACACTTTTGGTAATATATACTGTATACTTTATTAGCCTAACAGCCTTTATAGTTATTTATCCAAGGCGTACACTATGCGCCAGCTGTGAGGTTACTGCTGAGGGTGTACAGTTGCTCAGAGGGAAGTAAATACTCCCTGCAGAGTTTAAAGTACCTATGTGGGCAAATGAATTGTTTTTCACACATTCGTGAAAGTTCACGGCTCCTCATGAAGGACAAACATGGAAACCAAACAGAGCCATGCAACATTCCCCAGCACAGGGCAAGAAAAGGGAACATATACACATTTGATATGTTCAAATTGAACTGACAGAAGTTTTGGAGAACAACAACATTTTATATAGTATGTATTATGGTCATTTTTGTATTTAGAAGTGTACATATTCTCCATCAAAATTAACGTTTTATTTTATTTTTTTAATTGCCACCACAGAGCCAGCTTATAAGCATCTTATGTCATTTGATCGCTAAAGCTTTCACATACAGTACTATGAAACATCAGAAAAAACGCAGAGTAGTCCATCAAGTCTGCCCATTTTTTTTTTTTTTTATTTCGTTTTTTCTTTGTTTTTTTCATTAAATCTATTGTCTGAGTATAGATCTTTGTTTGTACCAAGCATGTTTAAAGTCATTTACTTTAGACTATTTCACTACCTCTGCTGGGAGTTTATTCCAAACATGAACTACCCTTTCAGACGAATAATACTTTCTAAGGTCAGTTTTGAACTTTCCTCCAGTTAGTTTAACGTCATGTCCCGTGTTCTTGATTTCGGTTTTATATTGAAAACAAACTGCCCTCCTGAACCTTATTCGCCTTGATATATTTAAAGGTTTCAATCATGTCTCCCCTTTCCCTTCTTTCCTCCAGACTGTATATTGCGGGTGCCCAACCTTTTGAAGAGCGGGGGCCACTTAATCGACTTGGTAACTGGTTGCGGGCCACAATGAGCGGAGCGGTGGATGGCAGCCCACTCTATAGAGCCCACTGAACTCTTTTTTTTAGCAGATCGGATTGGAGGTAGGCGTTTGTAAACAGACACAAGACAATTTACATCTGCCACTCCTTAGAGGTGAATGGAGGGTCTGATTGGGTCGGACTGACCATGTGAAAGAGGCCTAAGGCTGCTTTCACACTGATGCACTGTTGTTTACCCGCACTGCGGGTTCAGCAGTGGCTTTCCTGCAGGTTAGCTGCACTTTACCATAGACTTCTATTATATCCTGTAGGTGTGGTGCACTTTCAGAAAGCACACCAAACTTGCAGGTAACAGAAGTCTATGGCTCAGTGCAGGTAACCCGCAGGTGCACTGCTCTGCACCTGCGAATCAGTTGAAAGCAGCCCAGTAACCACTGCAGAACACATATGCCCATATATACACTGTGATTTTAGTAATAAACCTACCTTTAATAACAGTATTCTAATCTATTCTATTCCATCCCAGAGCAGGAGGTCGTGGGCCACATCAGAGGGCTCCGCAGGCCACATGTGGCCCCGGGCCACTGGTTGGGCACCCCTGCTGTACAAAACCTTTCACCCTTTTTGTTACCCACCTCTGGACTCGTCTATCTTATCAATATCTTTCTGTAAGTGAGGTCTCCAGAACTGGACACAGTATTCTAAATGAAGTCTCAATAAAGATCTATATAGAGAAATCAGAACCTCCTTCCTCCTGCTGGTTTAGGCAGATGTGAATAAATGCTGCTTTGTGTAATCCCAGACAGACTTGATGTTGAGATCAGGGCTCTGTGGGGGCCAAACCATCACTTCCAGGACTCCTTGTTCTTTTTTTTAAGCTGAAGATGACAATGACAATGGCTGTACTGTATGTTTGGGGTCATTGTCCTGTTGCAGAATAAGAATGAACAAGGAGCCCAAGAAGTGTTGGTCTGGCTCCCACAGAGCTCTGATCTCAATATCATTGAGACTGCCTGGGATTACATGAAGAAACAGAAGAGGCAGCCTACAGCCTAGTACACACCACTAGCTAACATAAGAGGCAGCCTACAGCCTAGTACACACCACTAGTCTTTTTTCGTTCAACCCAGCGGGTTGAACGAAAAAAAAACTGACAGCTCTGGTCAAAGCCGTTGTACTAACAATTCAATGTTAGTACAGAGATCTCCCCTGCTGTTCTATTGTGGTCTCACAGGGGGACGGCCCTCCCGCCAGAACAATCTGGGTCAATGGCTGAAAGCGCTACTCATCTGAAAGAAGCCGGCTGAACAATCGGCTTCTGTCTGATCGGCTGCCACACATACGGGCCGAATGTCGGCTGGTTTTTATTGAAATGGCTGATGTCATATGACATTCGGCCCATGTGAACTAGGCTCACATCCACAGAAGATCTGTGGTTATTTTCTCCAAGATGTTTGAAACACCCTACCTGCCAAGTTCCTTTGTAAACTGTGTGCAAGAGTACCTAGAAGAATTGATGTTGGTTTGAAGCCAAAGGGTAGTGTACAGGACGCCGTGGCTGGGTCCTGGAAGGACGCTATATTTCCCCTCTGTTTGGGCTGTGGTTCCTTTAAGGGAACAGCAATGGTTAACACACCTGTCCAAGGAAGTGGTTTAAGAGAGATAGGAAGTGGTAGGTGAGAGAGTGAAGGAGTGTAGTGAAGTCTGCATGGTGAATGGTGGACACTGCAAAAGCTGTGGAGGCTGTGAAAAGCTCTGGGAAGCTGTGAATGTACATGGCAGTGGCCTGCATGGAAGCCTGCTATCTGGGAAACGTACCTGCAACACCAAGTAAGGACTGTTTAACTGCGACAGCAGTTATAAACTCTACAAGTCGGTGAGACTGTCATTTCTTTTGTTTTGCTGCTGTGAAGCCATTTAAGTTTAAATAAACGTCCTTTTGTTTGAAAAGCCTGTGTCCTGCGATCTAGCTGGTTCCCCGAACGTTACAGTAGTCACACCAACAATTTATTTGATTTGAGTTTCCCTTCTGTTCATTTACTTTCCATGTTATTAATTGATAAAAAATAAATGGTTAACAATTCTATTTCTGAAGGCATTTTTAATTTACAGCATGTTTTCACACCTGCCTAAAACTTTTGCATAGTACTGACAGTATTAGACAGTGCTAAAAAAATGCGTGGGGGGTCCCCCCCAAATTCAATTACCAGGCCCTTCAGGTCTGGTATGGATATTAAGGGGAACCCTGCCGCAAATTTAAAAACAAAAATGCGTGGGGTTCTCCCAAATATCCATACCAGGCCCTTCATGTCTGGTATGGATTTTAAGGGGAACTCCACCCCAAATTAAAAAAAAAATGGCGTGGAGTTCCCACAAAAATCCATACCAGACCCTTTATCCGAGCACGCAACCTGGCAGGCCACAGGAAAATAGGGGGGGACAAGAGAGCGCCCCCCCCTCCTGAACCGTACCAGGCCACATGCCCTCAACATGGGAAGGATGTCCCCATGTTGATGGGGACAAGGGCCTCATCTCCACAACCCTTGCCCGGTGGTTGTGGGGGTGTGCGGACAGGGGGCTTATCGGAATCTGGAAGACCCCTTTAACAAAGGGGACCCCCAGATCCTGCCCCCCCTATGTGAATTGGTAAGGGGTACATTGTACCCCTACCATTTCACAAAGAAAGTGTAAAAAAAATGTAAAAAAAACACACAGACACCTTGGAAAAGTCCTTTATTAAAAAAATAAAAAAAAACATTCCATCGATGAAATCCAGTGTCCCGCGGCGATCCGATGTCCAGCGCTGTCCACACGAAACGTCATTGGCTGAGCCTGAGAGGACCTGATGGGGAACTTCCTCCGCAGTGTATTAAATTAATAGACTCGCCCCTTCTAAAGTTCCCCATTAGGTCCACTCAGCCAGTGACGTAGGTGTAAGGCTAAGCGGACCAGATGCGGAACGTGAGAAGGGGCGGGTCTATTCATTTATTACACTGCAGAGGCAGTTCCCCATCAGGTCCGCTCAGCCAATGACGTAGGCGGGGTCTGACATACGAGGGGGCGGACCTGATGGGGAACTTCCTCCACAGTGTAATAAATGAATAGACCCGCCCCTTCTCATGTTCCGCATCTGGTCTGCTTAGCCTTACACCTACGTCATTGGCTGAGCGGACCTGATGGGGAACTTTAGAAGGGGCGGGTCTATTCATTTAATACACTGCGGAGGAAGTTCCCCATCAGGTCCGCTCAGGCTCAGCCAATGACCCCCACTACCACCGGGCAAGGGTTGTGGGGATGAGGCCCTTGTCCCCATCAACATGGGGACATCCTCCCCATGTTGAGGTCATGTGGCCTGGTACGGTTCAGGAGGGGGGGGCGCTCTCTCGTCCCCCCTCTTTTCCTGCGGCCTGCCAGGTTGCGTGCTCGGATAAAGGGTCTGGTATGGATTTTTGGGGGAACTCCACGCCATTTTTTTTTTTACATTTGGGGTGGAGTTCCCCTTAAAATCCATACCAGACCTGAAGGGCCCGGTATGAATATTTGGGGGAACCCCACGCATTTTTTTTAAATTTGCGGCAGGGTTCCCTTTTAATATCCATACCAGACCTGAAGGGCCTGGTAATTGAATTTGGGGGGACCCCCATGCATTTTTTTATTTTTATCAATGACTTTTCTATGTATTGCCGGGAGCCGACAATTCATTATAGCCGCGAGTGAGTTTTAAATTACTTTTTTTTCCTTCAGAAATGACACTTTGTGCAGGGACAGTTCTAAGTACGGGAAACAAGCGCGACTTTACAGGCATACTATACACACACCCTAGGTATGAAATTTAAAGGAATATTTCACTTTTATTGTTTCACTTTAAGCATTATTAAAATCACTGCTCCCGAAAAAACATCAGTTTTTGCTTGATATATGTCCCCTGGGGCAGGACCCGGGTCCCCAAACACTTTTTAGGACAATAACTTGCATATTAGCCTTTATAATTAGCACTTTAGATTTCGAACGTTCAAGTCCATTGTATCTAATAGGGTTCTAAAGTTCACGCAAACTTTAGGTCTGTTCCCAGGTTCTGGTGCAAACCGAACAGGGGGGTGTTCGGCTCATCCCTAGTCAAGAAAAACGTTGTTTTTTCAATGACATTAACCACTTGCCGACTACTCACTGTATATATACGTCGGCAGAATGGCTCGTACAGGCACAATCACGTACCTGTACGTCCCCTTTAACTGCCCGATGGCGGCGCGCTCGCGACCCCCCTGCCTTCCCCGTGAGTCGGACCGCGGGTCCCGCGGATTCGATCGCTGCAGGCATCCCCGCGATCGTCTCACGGAGGCATGGAGCGGGGAGATGTTAGTGTAAACACAACATCTCCCCGCTCCTCTACTGACAATGTCAGCGATCTCCGCTCTGTGTAATTAGAGCGGAGATCAGTGACGTGTCACTCGTAGCCACGCCCCCACACAGCAGTAATCACTCCCCTAGGCACACTTAACCCCTCCAGCGCCCCTAGTGGTTAACCCTTTCACTGCCAGTGTCATTTTCACAGTAACCAGTGCATTTTTATAGCACTGTTCGCTGTGAAAATGACAATGGTCCCAAAAATGTGTCAAAAGTGTCCGATGTGTCCGCCATAATGTCACGGTTGCAAAAAAAAAATCGTTGATCGCCGACATTACAAGTAAAAAAAAAAAAATTTCTAAAAATGCCATAAAACTACCCCCTATTTTGTAAACGCTATAACTTTTGCGCAAACCAATCAATAAACGCAGATTGCGATTTTTTTTTTTTTTACCAAAAATATGTAGAAGAATACGTATCGGCCTAAACTGAGGAAAAAAAATGTTTTTTTATATATTTTTGGGGGATATTTATTATAGCAAAAAGTAAAGGATATTGCATTTTTTTTCAAAACTGTCGCTCTATTTTTGTTTATAGCGCAAAAAATAAAAACCGCAGAGGTGATCAAATACCACCAAAAGAAAGCTCTATTTGTGGGAAAAAAAGGACGTCAATTTGGTTTGGGAGCCACGTCGCACGACCGCGCAATTGTCAGTTAAAGCGACGCAGTGCCGAATCGCAAAAAGGGGCCTGGTCTTTATGCTGCGTATTGGTCCGGGGCTTAAGTGGTTAAAAACGGTTGTGTGTACGCGGCATTACAATCTTAGCAAGGGGTTAGTGGAATAACAAGTTTAGCAAGGAGTCAGTGGTATAACAAGCCTATCAAGGAGTCAGTGGTATAACAAGCTTAGCAAGGGTTTAGCAGTAGAACAAGTTTAACAAGGGGTCAGTGGTATAGCAAGTGTTATGCTCTTTGAGCTTGTAAATAACATAGTCAGCAGGATTTGAAAGTGGTCTGAACAGATAAGGTTTATTTCCTCTTTAACCTGCTACAGCTGACCTTGTTAACCCCCTCAGTGAGCCAAACAGGCTCCCTACACGCAGGGCCGGATTAACTTAGGGGCTATTGGAGCTGCAGCTCCAGGCCCCTTCCTCAAGATAGGCCCATTTGCCCAAAAAAAAAAAAAAAAAGATCTAAAAAAAAAAAGATCGGCTTCGAGGATTGTAGCTCGGCGACCAGGGGCCACAGAGACCCCATATTTGGGGGGTATGCAGCTGAAGACCCACCCCACCAGTGGTCAAAATATGGGGCTGCTATCATTTTAGGGTTCCGGAGATACGAGGATGTTTGCGCAGCCTGTCAGAAGCTATATACAGAACGGCCAGTTTAAATACAAGCTGACACACTCTGCAGCAGAGAGGATGAGCTCACAGTGCTTATAATAATTATTTGTATGTTACTAAGACTGCTTTCACACTATGCCGCCCCGAGCGTTGGCGGTAAAATAGCGGTAAAACGCTGCTATTTTACCGTCGGATTTGCGGCACATTTCGGCCACTAGCAGGGCGCTTTTAACCCCCGCCAGCGACCGAGAAAGGGTAAAAAACGCCCGAGATGTGCCGCTACAACGGCGTATTTCTGGCATACGGCAGTGCTGTCCCATGATTTTAATGGGCAGGAGCGCATTAGGAGCGGTGAGTTCACCGCTCCTAATGCACTCTAAAGAAGTTGCTGGCAGGACTTTTTCTGACGCCCTGCCAGCGCACCGCTCCAGTGTGAATAGAGCACCTGTTTAAGGGCGGATTGCAGGCGCTATTTTTAACGCTATAGCGCCTGCAAAATGCCCTCAGTGTTAAAGGGGTCTTATAGTAATTAACCCCTTGCCACCCAGGCCAATTCTGAAACTTCTCTCCTACATGTAAAAATCATCATTTGTTTTTTGCTAGAAAATTACTCAGAATCCTCAAACATTATATATTGTTTTAGCAGAGACCCTATGGAATAAAATGGTGGTCTTTGCAACTTTTTATGTTACACGGTATTTGCGCAGCAATTTTTCAAACCTGTTTTTTTTTTTTAAAGAGACTGTTTGTTTGATTCATAAAAAAAAAAAAAAAAAACACTAAAGTTATCACGATTTATTTTGTTGTATACTAAGCAATGCTTACATTTTTTTTACAGGTTACATGTTGAGAGTTACAGAGGGGGTCTAGTGCTAGAATTATTGTTCTCGCTCTAACGATCATGGAGTATGTAACCTGTGTGTATCTGGCTCTGATACTAGCCAGTACCTACCCAGCCACTGACTAGTATCTCTCCCCAGCCTGTCCCCACACACCCTCTCACCTGCTGACCTGTGGATGGGGGAATCACTCCTGCAGTGTTATTGTGTTCTGCCTGCGAATACAATGATTAGTGTTGCTAACTATAGCTGGCAGCACTGATTGTTTTGGGAAAAACCTGACAGGCTGGTTGTACTCAAGTCAGATAATAGATTGACTTGTGTAAAACCAGCTAGCCCATACATAGATCGACTATGGCTGGTCTCTGCTTAATTGGCGTAATTTCAATCCATGTATGGCCCGCTTAACCACTACGCAGTCCCTAAACATCCTTCCACAAACCTTTACATTTTTCCTTCCCAGATTCCCTTTATCCTCTTCACCTGTAAATACTCTCCACACTTCTCTCCTGTACATACTGCTCACTGTCATACCCTCCACACTTCTCTCCTATACATAGTGCCCACTGTCATACCCTACACACTCCTCTCCTGTACATAGTGCCCGCTGTCATACACTTCTCTCCTGTACATAGTGCCCACTGTCGTACTCTCCACACTCCTCTCCTGTACATACAGCTCACTGTCATACCCTCCACACTCCTCTCCTATACATAGTGCCTACTGTCATACCCTCCACACTCCTCTCCTATACATAGTGCCCACCGTCATACCCTCCACACTCCTCTCCTGTGCATACTGCTCACTGTTCACTGTCATACCCTCCACACTTCTCTCCTATACATAGGGCCCACTGTCATACCCTCCACACCTCTATCCTGTACATACTGCCCATTGTCATATCCTCCCCACTCTTCACTGTCATACCCTCCACACTTCTCTCCTATACATAGTGCCCGCTGTCATACCCTCCACACTCCTCTCCTGTACATACTGTTCACTGTCATACCCCCCACACTTCTCTCCTATACATAGTGCCCACTGTCATACCCTCCACACCTCTATCCTGTACATACTGCCCATTGTCATATCCTCCCCACTCTTCACCGTCATACCCTCCACACTCCTTTCCTGTGCATACTGCTCACTGTCATACCCTCCACGCTCCTTCCCTATACATAGTGCCCACTGTCATACCCTACACACTCCTCTCCTATACATAGTGCCCACTGTCATACCCTCTACACTTCTCTTCTGTACATACTGCTCACTGTCTTACCCTCCACACTCATCTAATGTACATACTGCTCAGTATCATACTGTCCACACTCCTCTCCTGTACATACTGACCACTTTCATAAACTCCTATTGTACATAGTGCCGGCTGTCATACCCTCCACACTCCTCTCCTTTACATACTGCTCACTCTCATACCCTCCACATTCCTTTCCTGTACATACTGCCTATTGTCATACCCTCCTCACCTGTACATACTGCCCACTGTCATTCCCTCCACACTCTTCTCCTGTACATACTGCTCACTGTCTTACCCTCCACACACATTTAATGTACATACTGCTCAGTATCATACCGTCTACACTCCTCTTCTGTACATACTGCTCACTGTCATACCCTCCACACTCCTATCCTGTATATACTGCCCACATTCATAAACTCCTCTATTGTACATAGTGCCGACTGTCATACCCTCCACACTCCTCTCCTGTGCATACTGCCCACTATCATACCCTCCACACTCCTCTCCTGTACATACTGCCCCCATTATACCCTCCACACCCCTCTCCTGTACATACTGCCCACTATCATACCATCCACACTCCTCTCCTGTACATACTGTAACCCAACCTTACCCTCCACACTCCTCTCCTGTACATACTGTAACCTAACCTTACCCTTCACACTCCTTTCCTGTACATACTGCCAACTATCTTTCTCTCCACATTTCTCTCCTGTACATACTGCCCCCATCATACCCTCCACATTCCTTTCCTGTACATACTGCCCACTGTCATACTTTCCACACTGCTCTTCTGTACATACTGCCCACTTTCATACCCTCCACACTCCTCTCCGGTACATACCACCCTCTGTCATACCCTCCACACTCCTCTGCTGTGCATGCTGCCCACTGTCATACCCTTCAAACTCCTCTCCTGTACATAGTGCCTTCTGCCATACCCTCCACACTACTCTCCTGTACATAGTGCCCACTGTTAGACCCTCCACATTCCTCTCCATTACCTGCACATACTTCACAGTTTTATACCGTCCATACTCCTCCCCTAAGCCTCTTACCCACAAAAAACTGTTATTTCAAATTATACAGAATATCCTCAATGTTACCAGATCTAGAATAGGCACAATTTTGTTAGTTCAACTGAAGGAAATCTTCTCAGTCCTCATATTTGTTCTGCCCCATTATTAGTACTCATTTCATTTTGTGATTACTATTGTGATGTATAGAGGAACAATGGGGATCTCAGCTACTCTAAATATAGCACTGGTGAAAAAAGTGCCCCTTAAAAATATTTTTGAAATGTTGGCAACTATGCACTTAGGCACTGACCAAAGGCCACCGGGTCAGTAGGGGGCCCCATGAGAGGCTCCTGGGATCCTGTGATAATAAAGCGGTAGTAAACTTCGCTAACATTACTACTTTTTAGAGGCCCTGAGGTAGGTTTTGCCATAATGTACAAGTATGCACAGCATATTAGCACATTAGGGTACATTTAAATTGTCAGACTGAGCCCTCCAGCGCTGTGATCAATCCGGCGGGTCCTGAGCGCTTCCATTTTCACCCGGTCTTTCTTCTGGGCTCTGTGCCTTCGGTCACTTGCCTTGGCCGGGCTGCGTTGATGTCATTCCCACGCATGCTCATGCGCATCCTCTCTCTCTCATCCCCCCTTTCTTCCTCATCCTCCCTCCCTTACCCCTCACCTCTCTCTCTCTCTCTCTCTCTCTCTCTCTCTCATCCTCCCTCTCTCTCTCTCTAATTTAATTTGTTATAACAAAAAATTGTTTGCATATTTATTTATTTATTATTTATAAAAGGCCCACCAAAATCCTCAGCACCAGGCCCATGATGTTCTTAATCTGGCCCTGCCTACACGCACTAAAAGGAAAACAGTTTGTATACAGCATGAATATGGGACAAATATATCTTTCATCCTGGACACAACCCATAGTTTTTCCTGGCTTCCTGTCACAATATATATTAGATATTATTATATACAGTACATTTATGTTTACCATCAATTTAAACACTTGTGTAGCAGACCCCCACTCTCTCTCCTTCTGTCTTTAATGGCTTCTCCGGCTCTGGTCTAGGGGTATCTCGGAGGAGAGAGAGGGGCGGGGCACTACGCCAAGCTTTCACCACAGATGTAGTAGGTGTATGCAAAGTTCTGTTACCTTTCGAGTCGGTGTCCTGCAGTAAGAGCTCCTTCTCTGGAACAGTGTCTGTATTAAAAGAGCCCCACACCACTAAAGTCCAACACTCCTTTATTTCCTCAGCATAGAATGTCACACAATCAGTTGGACTTCCTTTAAACGAACAGGGGGTGTGGTGTGGATACAAGTAAGCCCAGGCACAGTGAACTCTCCTATTCCTGTAGTGAGTCGAATAGGCATGGCACACGGTCTCTGCCACCGACCGTGAAGTGGTAGCTGCCACCTACCGGGTGAACTGTTGCAGCCCCTGCCACAGACCTGTAGGTAACGGTCCTTGCTTGCGACCTTTAAGAAGAATGTCTCTGCCAGACCTTTCCTCAATAGAACCACCTTCCGCGTGTATCAGCCCCTGTTTGAGAGGGCATCCCTCCAGACGGTCTCCGGAGGCCCTCACCCATCACCGGCAGTCTGCTGCACCAGGTCTTCGGAGAGGCCACCCTCCAGTCCATTGCGTCTTAGATTCGGGTATTCATCCCCCGGATACCCTAGGACGATCCCCCCGAGGCGGAACCCAGTGGAAGAAGCTGGGCCCCAGGCTAGGACAAGTACCTCACCCCAGACCAAAGGTGTCTGGGATGGCTCCCGAACTCCCGGTGTCCAGGCCTAGGCCACCTGGACACCGCCCACGGACAGCAGCCCTCAGGCTAAAGGTGCCTGGGACTCGAAAAACCCAGTGACCAAGATGGCCGACCCCTTTATACCCTCTCCCGGCAAGCACGGCGGGTTCCCCGCCCCACCATTCCGCTGACGAGGGAGGACAAAAAGGAGGTACGGCACACAGCAATGATTCAACCCCAACCCAGGGCGACAGCGCCACCCGCTGGGCTGCAGGGAATTACACATCACTAATGTCACTTCCAAGTTCAAATTTACACCCGGGAAAGGACATACCCGCTACACTTGTAAGCCTAAAAAGCAATTACCACCTGTTAATGCATGTAAAAATACATAAACTGAAATACCAAATCACATGAAGACCTAGATCAAAAAACACAAATTTTTGCCATTAGTTTAAAAGGTAAACAATCAATATTTCTTATCTTATGATCAGTTCAAATTCTGAAGAAAAAAATCTTCAAGTCCAGTTAGGTCACTGGCAGAGGTAACTTGATCATTTTTACCTTGTGACCAAAGTTGGTTTTAATGCTGGGTACACACATAAAGCTTTTTTCCGTTCAACTTAGCGGGCTGAACAAAAAAAATAAAACGGGAGATTGCTGAACTAACTAAGAAATGTTAGTGCGGCGATCTCCCCCGCTGTGCTATTGTGTTCTGACAGGGGGACTCCGAGCACTAATCAGCTGCTGGGTCGCATGGTGGTTTTCCAGTAAAATAAGTGGATAGTACTTAGGTTTGCCACCTCATCCCTTTAACCACTTCCATACCGGGTCATTGTAAAATGACGCCGGCAGGAACCCTCTCTCCCTCCGGGTGGACGTCATATGATGTCCTGGGTTTGAGGGGGGATATCTGAATGATGCCTGCAGCTAGAGGCATCATTCAGATATCCTTGTTTTCAGCCGGTGATTCTGCGCATCATAAGAATGATCATAGCGGCGGTTCCGCCGCTTGATCGTTCTTATAGGCAGCGGGAGGGGACATCCCCCCCCCCTCCCGCCGCCATCTGGTGCTTCTCCGGGCTCTCCCGTGCCATCGGGGACCCGGAGAGAATCGTCCGGCGCCGGTGGTGGGTCACGTGACGAGCATAGAGATGACTGGTGACCAGATGGTCACCAGTCATCTCTATGACCGTCGGAGGCCCGGGCGCGATGTGATGACGTCACGCCCGGGTCCTCAGATGTAAACAAAGCTGCCATTGCGGCTAGTAAGTATGAGATTGGTGAATTCTTTTTCACGATCTCATGCTTTCCAGCCTGGAGGAGAGATGTGGGGTCTTATTGACCCCGCATCTCTCCATAAAGAGGACCTGTCACCCACATTCCTATTACAAGGGATGTTTACATTCCTTGTAATAGGAATAAAAGTGATAAAAAAAAAAAAAGGGAAAAAAAAAAAAAATTATAATATTTTTTTTTAAACGCCCCTGTCCCCAATAGCTTGCGTTTAGAAGCGAACGCACACGTAAGTCCCGCCCACATATGTAAATGACGTTCAAACCACATATGTGAGGTATCGCCGCGTGCAACAATTCTAGCACTAGACCTCCTCTGTAACTCTAACCTGGTAACCTGTATACATTTTCAAAGCGTCGCCTGTGGAGATTTTTAAGTACCGAAGTTTGGCACCATGAGCGTGCTCAATTTTAAAGCGTGACATGTTAGGTATATTTTTACTCGGCGTAACATAAGCTTTCATATTTTACAAAAAAATTGGGCTAACTTTACTGTTTTGTTATTTTTCAATTCATGAAACCATTTTTTTTCCAAGATAAAAAGTTGCAACGACCGTCATTTTATTCCCTAGGGTGTCTGCTAAAAAAACCATATATAATGTTTGGGCGTTCTGAGTAATTTTCTAGCTAAAGAATGATGATTTGTACATGTAGGAGAGAAGTGCCAGAATAGGCCCGGTATGGAAGTGGTATAAAACGCCCTGTATGGAAAGGGTTAAACCCGAACACAGGGCCAGTGCTACCAGTAGGCAAACTAGGCAGCCGCCTAGGGCGCCCTGCTGCCTAGGGCGCCCAGCCACTGGTGTTTCTACTTTCGTCTCTCTGCAGTAAGCAACTAAGTCTCAGCATCAGCAGGCAGTCAGAGGCGGAGTTAGTGTCAGAGGCAGTGGCGGTGCGTCCATAGAGGGCGCCGGAGCGCCGCCCCCTCTCGCTCCCGCACCGCCACTGAAATACAATACACAGATTCATGCATTGCATGAATCTATGTATTGTCACCGCTGCCGCGCTGCCCACTATTCATATGGCCGGCCTCCTGGTGAGCGCCGGCCATATGAATTAGAGCGGCGGCCGGCGGTGGGTGTGACTAGGAAGTGTCTATCAGAGCCAGCCCCAGTATATTGGGGACAAACTGGCTGAATATGGGGGGAACCTGGCTGTATATTGGGGACACACTGGCTGTATATTGGGGACACACTGGCTGAATATGGGGGACAAACTGGCTGTATATGGGGGGAACTGGCTGTATATTGGGGGCACACTGGCTGCATTTGGGGGGAACTGGCTGTATATGGGGGCACACTGGCTGTATATGGGGGCACACTGGCTGTATATGGGGGCACACTGGCTGTATATGGGGACACACTGGCTGTATATGGGGGACAAACTGGCTGTATATGGGGGACAAACTGGCTGTATATGAGGGACAAACTGGCTGTATATGGGGGGCACACTGGCTATATATATGGGGGCACACTGGCTGTATAGGGGGGCACACTGGCTGTATAGGGGGGCACACTGGCTATATATGGGGACAAACTGGCTATATATGGGGACAAACTGGTTGTATATGGGGGGCACACTGGCTGTATATGGGGGGCACAATGGCTGTATATATGGGGGCACACTGGTTATATATATATGGGGCCACACTGGCTATATATGGGGACAAACTGGCTGTATATGGATACAAACTGGCTGCATTTGAGGGGGCAAACTGGTGGCGTTTGGGCACAGTGGCGGCAATTGATTTTTTTTTTTCAGTTTGTTTGCGCCCCCCAAAAAATTTTGAGCACCAGCCGCCACTGGTCAGAGGCGGAGGACGGTGTCTGTGTCCCGACTCCCAAATGAATGGAAGCAAGCAAACATTTATTGATGGGCACTTGTAGGCTGCATTGATGGGCACTGGTGAGGCTACATTTGATGGGCGCTGGTGAGGCTGCATTGATGGGCGCTGGTGAGGCTGCATTGATGGGCGCTGGTGAGGCTGCATTGATGGGCACTGGTGAGGCTGTATTCATGGGTGCTGGTGAGGCTGTATTGATGGGTGCTGGTGAGGCTGTATTGATGGGTGCTGGTGAGGCTGTATTGATAGGTGCTGGTGAGGCTGCATTTGATGGGCGCTGGTAGACTGCATTGATGGGCACTGGTGAGACTGCATTGATGGGCGCTGGTAGACTGCATTAATGGGCGGGGTTTGCTTGGGCAGGGAAATGGGGTGGAGTTGGGGGTGGAGCCAAGGGGGCTGCAAAATTAGGTTTTGCCTAGGGTGTCAAAAATCCTTGCACTAGCCCTGCCCGACCACATATGAATTACACAGGTTTTGAGGCTAATTTAATATAGATAAGGCAACGAGTGTGTTTAATTGCCATCTTAATCAGCCACAGAACCTGTGTATTTTATATGTGTTCAGTTTTAATGGAATGAGGTGGCAACACTATTAGTACTTCCGCCTAGCAGCACTACGGCCATCGGTTTGAATCCCAACCACAACTCTACCTGCCTGGAGTTTGAATGTTTTCCCTGTACCTGCGTGGGTTTCCTCCGGGTACTACAGTTTCTTTGAGCACTCCAAAGACTTGCTGATACATAGCTTCCAACTGTCCCTGATTTCGAGGGTCTCTCCCTGATTTGGAGCAATGTCCCTCTTTCCTCCTCATTTGTCCCTCATATTGGTCTGATCTATATAGTTGTATATAAAATGCACTTTTTATCTTTCAAAAAGTGTTTCCCAGTGCTAAACCTTTCATCCAAATTATAAATTGCTGCATTTGCAAATTTTAAAAGCCAATATAAAGGAATAGTAATGGTAAAAAAAAAGTCCTTGTGGATTTAATTAACCTTTTCTTGGTTAATTCTCCTTTAAGAGGGTGTGTCGGGGCGTGTCCTATGCCTACATACGTTTGCAAGTAGGTGTCCCTTGTTTCCATCTCAAAATGTTGGGAGGTATGGTGATAGGTTAATTGGATCCTGTCCAAATTGACCCTAGTATGTGTATGTATGAATGTGATTTAGGGACCTTAGATTGTAAGCTTAAATTGATGATGCTATATAAGGAACCTGTAATGAATAACAAATAAATAAATAATAAACCGCTCAACAGAACCCAGTTATGACACTGGCACTGGTGCACAGAAAGCTGTACACACCGAATGTTGGCCAGCTCCTACTGAACCAAGCGATAATCAGGATCGTGTGTACCCGGCTTAACACTAGGCCATGAAGTATAAGCCACGGCCTAGGGCGCAAGGCTGCTGAAGGTGGAACCTGATGGGTTTTACTTCCTCTTTAGTCCGCTGCAAATGAAAAGCATAATGGGCTAGTAGGCATTGCATACTAGCCCATTATGTGTCACTTACGTGCAAATGAATACAGCGATGTCCCCACAGTAGGCAGCGTCCATCTTCTGTCCCCTCTTCCTTCCGGGCCGCTGACTCCAGCGCTGTAATTCGCCGGAGCCGCCACTCCTGCGCATGCGCACGGGAGCGACAATTCACGCCACAGGCTGGGGAAGAAACGGCACTTACTTTAGTTTCTTCCCCGCGCATGCGCAGTGAAGATTTTCGGCGGACTACAAGTGAAATATCTCCTAAACGGCGCATGTTTAGGAGATATTTCCACTACCTATAGGTAAGCCTTATTCTAGGCTTACCTATAGGTAGAAGTCCAACAAGTGGGTTTACAACCACTTTAAGTACTCTAAGTTATGTATGCTTTAACAATTTTCCAGGCTGCCTTGGGAGGATGCTCCACCCTGGAACCAGATTTCTGTGCAGGACAGACTGGGGAGAAGCCATTTGCTTGTATAGTGAGATTAAAGTGATACTAATTCTCGTTTTTTTTTCTTTAAAAATAACAAACATGTTATACTTACCTGCTCTGTGCAGTGGTTTTCTTCTCGGGTCCCTCGCAGGCACTCCTAGCCCCTCCCTTCTGTCTTGTGGCCCCACAGCATGCAGATTGCCATAGGGGCACCCGAGTCAAGCCGCAGCTCTGGGTGTCTATTCAGAAACTGAGCTGCAGATCGGCCCGGTCCCTGCTTTCTCCTCATTGGCTAAAAACTTTGATTGACAGCAGCAGGAGCCAATGGCACTGCTACAGTGTCTCAGCCCCTGTGTCTCAGCCAATCAGGAGGGAGAGTCCTGGATGGCTGAGGCACTTGTGCACATCGCTGGATCGAGATGGGGGGCTGATGGGGGCTGCTACACACAGAAGTTTTTTTTTGTTTTTATCTTAAAGTGTTACTAAACCCACAACACTAAAATCAGTCTGTATATGCAGTAAAGTATGCTTGTTAAACCCACTGTGGAACCTAAGGGGTAATCCTCTGAATTGTGTAAAAAAACAGTTCGGTGCTTCAAGTCTTTGTGAGAGATTACCCTCTCTGTCCTTCTAAGAATTGAGTTTCCTACCACCAGAATCTGTCACTTTGTGAACACAGACTTTGAAAATAAACCACACTTGTGTTTCACCAAGATACTTTTGTCTTGCTGTGTCTTTTTCACTGTGCTGCGACTCATCTAGGGAGTCCTGCACAACTCGCTACTGAGCTAATTCCACACATATGGTGGAGGTTTGCGGGCCAGTGAAACAAAGCCAGTATGGAGGAGCTACTGAGACAGTTTGCTCTGGCAAATGCAAATCAATAGCAGGTTAATGCAACTTTGCAACAGAGCCTTGCAGCCCAGCAGCAAGCCCTGGAAAAGCCGGAGGCCTGCCAGAGGGAATCGCTGGAATAGCAGGAATGGAAACACCAATAACAACAAATGGAGGCCATCATAAAACAGTTTCAGCAGAGGCAGCAGACCTAGGCTGAGAGTGATTCCAGTAACATACCATCTTTTTGGGTATGCCACCTGTTGCCAAAAGATGACTACAAATGATGACCCTGAAATGTTTCTGACCACATTTGAAAGGACAGCTAAAAAAGAAAGCTGGCCTAAAGAACAATGGGCTGGACTAGTGGCCCCTCTACTATCTGGGGAGTCCCAAAAGGCATACTTTGACCTCAAGCCTGTGGAGGCCAAGAACTGTGATAGTTTAAAAACAGAAATATTGGCATGTCTGAGTGTAACCCTGGCTGTCCGGGCTCAGCAGGTACACAACTGGAGTTTCAGCTGGGAAAACCACCCACATAATACATATCATCACATATGATATTCATTTGACCAGGAAATGGCTGCAGCCAGAAACTTTGTCTGGGCCGAAAATTGTGGAACAAATGGTCATGGACAAATTTCTGCGATCTCTCCCTTCTACCTTGCAAAAATGGGTGAGCCATGGAGATTCAGAATCAGCGGACAAACTTGTGGACCTTGTGGAAAGGCACCTAGTGATTGAGAATCTTATGTCTTCTCTTAAAGTCTCACACACTTTCCACCCCAAGACCAGACCCTCCCTAGCTACGGATAAGAGTGCACCAAGAAATGGGGGTGGAGAGAATGGAAAAGGAGGAACGAAAAGCACTTTGGGGACTGCTTCTAATGTCTAGCAAAAGCGGCCTGGAAGGCCAAACCCAAATTCCTGCTGATATAGGTCAATTTGTATATAGGTAGAGCTGCATTAATGGTAGCATCCCATGAAGCAAGGGAGGGGGGGGGTCCACCTAAGAAGAATTTATTTCTCAGCATAATCAAGTAGGTAGGAAGATCTTAGTGTACTTTGGCCTTTGTTCTTCATCATAAATACCCAATAATGCCATCTCCGGAGACAGCGGGAGGGACAGTTGTAGGCAGAGGTTGATGAGGTCAAAAACCTCCATCCAAAACTGGGCCACCCTAGGACAGGACCAAAACATATCAGCCGAATGACAAGGAGTACAATCTGGAGTACCTGCCTGCCTGGATATATTTGATTTTCTTTTTGAAGCACGTGATTAGAGCCTGAGGCTCGAATTGGCTTCAAAAAGGGTGGTCTCAGGGCGCATTAGCAAATTAATAGTCGCTAATGTCTTCCTGCCTCTCCTCCCGGCCAATCAAGAAGCGGATCCTGAAACATGATTGGCCAGGAGTCTCAGGACCCACCTCATGTTTGGCCGGAAGGAGAAGCAACAGCCTCGGCTCTTCCCCCGCAACTCCCTCCCCGCACCTCTATCGCAGCATAAGGTAAGGCCATGGATCGCTGCCTTCCCGAACGTTTGATCGAGCGCTGGGGTGGGAGTAGTGCGAGTAAGCAAACGCCGGGGGGGGGGCGGTTAGTGTTTTCCACCCCCCCAAAATATTGAGCGCCAGCCGCCACTTTCAGGAAAACATGGGAGAGTGAGTTCCTTGCACAGAAGCGTGGATGAACATGTGGCACAAATGCAAGACAGGATTGTGCAAGTAATGCCTGTTGTGAAGAAACATTTAGCACAAGTCCAGTTATCTCAGCAGAAGGTTTACATTCAAGGGGCCTAGGTCCGTTCTTTTTCACCTGGTGACAGATGTGTTGGTGTTGGTCCCCACTGTCGAAAGTAAAATCCTAGCCAAATGACAAATGAATTATTGGAAAAAATGGGCGATGTGAATTGTAAAATTAGCCAACCAGGTAGACGGAAACCTGAGCAGGTATATAATGTGAATTTGGTAAAACCAAGGAAGGATAGGGAATCTTTGGTCACTCAGACTACCCCACTTCCCGTGAGAATTTGTGCTCTCCAATAAAGAGAAATTTTGTTACTGGGTCGGGGAGGCGTAATTAGAACCTTCAGGGCCTCAGTGCAAGAAACTCTGAAGGGCCACCTGCCGGTTAGTGTTTGCTGCCCCCCCCCCCAAAAAAAATATTGAGCACGAGCTGCCACTGCCAGCAAAACATGGGAGAGTGAGAGTTCCTTGCATAGAAGCATGGTTGAACATGTGGCACAAATGCAAGACAGGATTGCGCAAGTGATGCCTGTTGGGAAGAAACATTTGGCACAAGCCGAGTTGGCTCAACAGAAGATTTACAGTCGAGGGGCCTAGGTCCGTTCTTTTTCACCTAGTGATAGGTGTGTTGGCGTTGGTCTCCACTGTCAAAAGTAAATTGTAGGGTCTCTATGAAGCAATGGAAAAAATGGGCGATGTGTATTTTAAAATTAGCCAACCAGGTAGACAAAAACCTGAGCAGGTATATAATGTGAATTTGCTAAAACCATGGTTACCTCTGAGCTCGGGGTAGCAGACACTCTGTCCAAAACTCAGCAACAGGAAGCTAGAGAATTTGTGTTCTGCAATATAGAGACATTTTCAGAGTTGCCAGGTCCGGGAGGCACAACTAGAACCTTCAGGGCCCCAGTGCAAGAAAACATTAGGGGCCACCTGCCGATGCCCTTCCCGCTGATCCAGGGGCCCTTTACTCCCATCATAGAACCCTTTATTACAGTCCCGCAACAGGCCCCCTTCCTGCTGTCTTGGAGTCCCCCTATGGTGGCAGAACGCCAGGGCCCAGCTGCAAGTGCGACCCTGGTAGTCCTGCCAATTCTTTGTGGTGTCATTGGCTAGGAAGGGGTGTATTTTAGAGATTTTGTGGAGGTTGAGGCGGAAGGCTTTGGACATTGATTGGATGTGGGACCCAAGGGGTAATTCAGAGTCCAGAATTACACCTTGGCATGCAGGGACAGGTTGATAGTTGTCGATCTTGACAGAGAAGTCAAGGGCACTCTGGGAAGGTAATATTATGATCTCGGTTTTAGGTAAATTGAGTTTGAGGAAATAGTGTGACATCCAGTGTGATATGTCTGTTAGTAAATTAGTGATGCGTGAGGAGATTGATGGAGTGAGCTGAGGGGTAGAGAAATGTATTGGGGTGTCATCAGCATAGAAATGGTATTAAAAGCAATGGGAGGCTATCAGCTGACCCAGGGAGGCAGTGTAGATCAAGAATAGGAGAGGTCCAAGAACAGAACCTTGGGGGAACCCAACGGAGAAAAGAAGAGGAAAAGAGGAAGTCGAATTGTAAGTGACACTAAATGTGATGGGATAGGTAGGATGAGAACCAGCGAAGAGTACAGTCACTGAGACCAAAGGAGTGTCATTTTTTGAGGTGGGTAGGATGAGAACCAGTGAAGAGTACAGTCACTGAGACCAAAGAAGTGGAGTTTTTTGAGGAGGAGAGAGAGGTACACCATGTTAAAGGCAGCAGAGAGGTCCAGGAGTAGTACAGAATAGTGTCTATTGGTTTTAGCCGCTAGTAGATCGTTTGTGAGTTTTAGGAGAGCAATTTCCGTGGAGTGCTGTGGGCGAAATCCAGACTTAAGGGGATCAAGAAGATTGTTCTCAGTAAGATGGTCGCTCAGTCATTTGAAAACCAGATGTTCAAGGAATTTGGAGGAAAAGGGGAGCAGGGAGATGGGATGTAGGTTGTTATGATTGTTGGGGTCCAAGGAAGGCTTTTTAAGTATGGGGGTGTCTAGTGCATGTTGAAGAGAGGGAGAGATTGAAGATGTGAGTTAGAGAGTGTAGGCTAGAGTCAGATAGTGACCATAGCATTTGCAAGGGAACAGGGTCCAGGGGACAGGGGGTTAGGTGGGCGTTAGAAAAAAGTTAAGTAACCTTTTCCATAGTAGCGGGAATGAATGAGGGAAGTGTTGGGTATACCTGCAGACATAGGGTTTTAAGTGGGGGAGATATCTGTACAGTGTGTGCCACACATGTGCGGCACGTGGGTGTTAAAGCCCATCCTTTTGTTGCTGCAGATATGTGTTATGAAGGTGGCAAGAGGTTAAACTAAAATTCCAATTGGGCTTTAAATAGTATTTTTTTTTTTTTTTATAGAAGCATATTCATTATATAAAATAGAGGTATAAGTGATATATTATTATTATTTGTTTTTTTTTTTCAAAAGAAAAGTAACCACTTAAGCCCCGGACCATTTTGCAGCTAAAGGACCAGGCCCCTTTTTGCGATTCGGCACTGCGTCGCTTTAACTGACAATTGCGCGGTCGTGCGACTTGGCTCCCAAACAAAATTGACGTCCTTTTTTTCCCACAAATAGAGCTTTCTTTTGGTGGTATTTGATCACCTCTGCGGTTTCTATTTGTTGTGCTATAAACAAAAATAGAGCGCCAATTTTGAAAAAAAATGCTATATTTTTTACTTTTTGCTATAAAAAAATATCCCCCAAAAATATATATAAAAAAAAATTTTCCTCAGTTTAGGCCGATACACATTCTTCTACATATTTTTGGTAAAAAAAAAGCCACAATAAGTGTTTATTGATTGGTTTGCGCAAAAGTTATAGCGTCTACAAAATAGGGGATAGTTTTATGGCATTTTTATAAATGTTTTTTTTTTTACTAGTAATGACGGCAATTTTTATCGTGACTGCGACATTATGGCGGACACATCAGACACTTTTGACACCATTTTGGGACCATTGTTATTTTGACAGCGATCAATGCTATAAATATGCACTGATTACTCTAAAAATTATACTGGCAGTGAAGGGTTTAACCTATAGGTGGCGCTGTAGGGGTTAAGTGTGACCTAATGAGTGATTCTAACTGTAGGGGGCGTGGCTTGGCGTGTGACGTCACTGATCGTCCTTCCCTATGACAGGGAACAGACGATTACTGACATGCCACTGTAAAGAACGGGGAAAGGTTTGTTTACACTTACCTCTCCCCATTCTTCAGCTCTGTGACACGATTGCGGGACACCAGCGGCGATCGGGTCCGTGGGTCCCGCGGGCGCGGTCATGGAGCTTTGGACCGGGTCACGAGCGCGCTGCCGGTGGCGTGTGCGCGACCCACGGATGGGTTCTTAAAGGGGACGTACCTGTACACCCTTGTGCCTGTCCGTGCCATTCTGTCAACGTACATCATCGTGCGGCGGTCCTTAAGTAAATAAAGAAACATTCAGGTAATACAATAAAAGCCCAGCACAGTATGCTCAATAGCTAAGCTTTATAGAGAGTAATACAGTACAGCAGATGTATAAAACCATTGGTGTTTCAGTTAGAGGACCAATTTCCCCCCCAAAAAATATTTCTGTGCTGGGCATATGCTGGTAGGTTAACTCATGCACCTGCTTCTGTTTTTGCTAAGATATTTTATTATCATGGGAAATTTACAAAAAAATATGTAAATACCATGTGTGTTTGTGCTTCTAAAATGGCAATCTTGTTCCTCCAACCCTGATCTGCCCCTAGCTTTACTTGGGATAGAGAGCCACCTAGAGGTGAAATCCAGTATTGTAGTAAAACAATGAAAAGATCATGCTTCTATATAGGAATGTCAGCATTTTATTGATTGGATTCTACAAGTGAGGGACTGTTGGAAGTGGTGACCCTTCAGTCAAAGAGGCCTTTCACTGTTCTTGGAAATCCCCTTTAACCACAGTCCACTATGCTATGCTATACAAAAAAAAAATGTTATTGTTATGGTATTGAAACACAGGCAGGATATGCTGCTATGAACTGAGTTTATTGCCTGGTGATGTTGATAATGCCGGGAATTGTACTGTTTTGTATCTGTGACTATTGTTTGCCAGGATGTAATTACAGTGTAAATCATGGGAACTTGAGACATAGACTTGAGGAATTGGCTTCACATAAGTTATTTCATGTTCAAACAATCAAACTGGTCTGAGGAATTTATTGTTTAAAGAGCGATTAGCAGGATGATTTTGCTGCTGGTGGAAATGAAAAAAGGCGATAGTAAAGCCTCGTACACACGGTCGGACTTCCATCGGACTTTTCCGTGGATTTTTGTCCGAACAGAGTTGGCCAGGCACACCCATAGCATACACACCACAGGACTTTTCTGCAAACTTTCCCAAAACTTTTTGCAACATCACATGGTTTTTCTGCTCTTTACCGCCACCCTTTGGTCAACTTCTGCTATTGTTGGTTGATTTTAACATTAGTTGTTTTGTCCATTGGACAAAAGTCCTATGGTTTTCTGTACACACGGTAGGACTTTGCTCCATCGGACTTTTGTTGGGCAAAAGTTTGTCCGTTTGCAGACCCAACTTTTGTCCGATGAAAACAAAACCAAACGAAAAAAAGTTTGTCCGATGGAGCGTACACACGGTCGGATTGTTGGTCCAACTTGCTTAAAACAAAGTTTGTTGGGCAAAAGTCCGCCCGTTTGTACGGGGCTTAAGATGTCTAAATTTTTTTGGGTGATGAGGCTAAAGAAGTTCCACATTTGGACCTGCATTAAAACTCTTTGCATAGAGTTGGGCTTTAAAGTGACTTTGACATGAGAGACGTGTGGGCACTGCCATTGCTGACCTGCTTCTTACACTACAAGTTGCCTGGCTGTTTTTGACTTCCATATTTATGAGTCCAACACTGAGAACAAGGATGATGCAATTTAAGTTTCAGAGTCTCTGTACTTGTTTTGGGTCACAGACTCAGACCTAGGGAATTTTTTAAAAGGAGGTCAGCAATGGAAGCCTCCATTGATCTCTCATGACAGATTCCCTCTAGGAGCACATATGCTGATTAATGTGTAAGGGCAGCTAATATGAACTGTTCTATTGTGAATCATGTTTACCAATCCTACTAATCACTCTTTATTATGCCTAACCTATATCCTTTCCTTCATCTCCCTTTCCTGGCCCACTTCTCTCTTTCCTGCTCTTCCCTTTCCATTCCCGAATAACAATTTTCTGAGTTTATTCTTTGATCTGACAATGTGCATTTTATAATAAAAATCAGACACAAAAACAGATACATTTTTTTTGAATCCACTTCAATTTTATTGTTGATTGTACTTTTGATAAAACATACATTATGACTATATAAAAAAAATATATAAAAACTATATAAAAAAATTAAAGCTCAAGTTTGAAGTGATTGTAAAGTTTTTTTTTTTTTTTTTTTTAAATAACAAACTTGTTATCCTTACCTGCTCTGTGTAGGGGTTTTGCACAGAGTGGCCCCGATCCTCCTTTTTCTGGGGTCCCCCGATGGCGCTCCTTGCTCCTCCTCTTCGGCAAGTGCCCCCATGCAGAGCCGATTTCCATGGGGTCACTCGTGTCGGCACGTTCCCGAGTCCTGATGCTGTGTCCATTGACACTCGGCCCCGCCCCCCGGCTCCCCTGTCACTGGATTTGATTAACAGCAGCGAGAGCCAATGGCTCCTGCTGCTATCAATCTATCTAATGAGGACGTGAGACAGTGGCTGGAGCTACTGGGCTTGTGCTTGTGCTTGTCACTGGAACGATCGGGTTCAGATAAGAAAAAGGAGGGCTCTGGGGGGCACCTGCAGCACAGAAGGTTTTTCACCTTAATGCATAGAAATCATTAAAGTGAAAAACCCTGAGACTTTACAGCTCCTTTAAAAAAAATCCCTACAGTTTTAGTCACATCACTTACTAGTAATGAAGTATGTCCCATGTTGTGCAGTCAACTGAATCCTGGAGAAATCTTCACTGCAGAGATGTCTGTCCTCTTCTTGTTTCTGAACTGCAATGGGCAACAGCTTCAGAACAGCAATACAAATAGTTCCGCAGGGACCTGCCCTCTCCATCCTTCTCCTCCAATGAGAAAAGTTATTTACTTGATTACACTGATTGTAACGTGATCTGTGAATGGGGGATTGAATTTCTGGACAAATCAAACCTTATCTTAAATAAATGTGTCTTTTAATTACTATACCATGAGCGACCCCCTTCCTTTCTATATAACTGTACAACTTATCTTACAGTTAGTCTGGGCACACCTTTGATGATTTTATATACAGTGGGTGATGGTGTTTATATGAACTATTTACAAATTATGTTTAACGAACTATTGTTCTATCTAGATTGTATGATGTACAAACTGTGATTCATTGGCTCCTGAGGAAGTGGACAAAGTCCAGGAAACACGTCAAGCCTTTATGATTACAAGAGATGGACAAGATATAATATGTTGGCCATTTTTGATCATATATTGCAATATGGAAATGTTTTTACGCATTTTTCTTACATTTTATTGTGAAATTAATAAATAATGTATTGTAAGCATAAGGATGTTGTGCCTCAAAAGTCCCAATTTTTGTTGATTCCAAACGGATTTTAGAATACTATCTTACGGTGTGAGTTGACGACTTGAGGTCTGCTGAAGAGGTTGCCCGCAGCCATTTGGTGTGTTGTCTGAGTCCTGACTGAAGCGGTGCATTGAGAGTTTTTCCCATAAGCGCTGTTTGCGCTGACCTTGAGGTCCAAAACTTCTGGTAAGAGGCTATATTATCCTTTTTGGTGAATTGCACCGTGCTGAAGATTGGAGGCACTGGAAATCTCACATCTTTTTCATTTGGAGCACAAATAGAGCACTGTGATATCAATTAGCACTTTGCTGGGACTATTTTCAACACAGGCTTCATGATTCTTCACATCTGTTGGGGATTATTCATGAACGTATTTTTTTATTTATTTGATCACCCAATGAATTTTTTAAACGGATTGAATATTTATTCCACGTTTTCACATTTGATATGAATTTTGGGCATTTTCTGATTGTGGTAAAAATTAAAGGATATGTAAAGGTTTGGTTTAAAAAAAAAAAAAAAAAACAAAACAAACAAACATGTCATACTTAGTTACATAGTAGATGAGGTTGAAATAAGACACAAGTCCATAAAGTCCAACCTATGTGATTACTTACCTCCTCTGTGCAGTTGGTTTTGCACAGTGTCCCCGATCCTCTTTTTCTGGGGTCCCTCAGCAGCGCTCCTGGCTCCTCCTCTTCTCAAGTGCCCCCATGGAGAGCCGCTCTCCCCCGGGGCACGTATGCGGCCGCGCCCCCGTGTCCTGCTGCTGCGTCCATTGACACAGACAGCAGGACTCGGCCACGCCACCCCACGTCACTGTATTTGATTGACAGCAGCAGAAGCCAATGGCTGCACTGCTATCAATCTATCCAATCAGGACATGAGACACCGGCTGGAGTTGGTGTGCTCTTCCCAGTCGCTGGAAAGACCAGGTTCAGGTAAGTAAAAGGGGGGCTCTGGGGGGCAGCTGCATCACAGGAGGCTTTTCACCTTAATGCATAGAATGCATTAAAGTCATTGTAAACCCTCTTTATTTTTTTAAATAACAAACATATCATACTTACCTCCACTGTGCAGCTAATTTTGCACAGAGTGGCCCCGATCACCGTCTTCTGGGGTCCCCCGGCAGCTAACGCGGCTCCTCCCCGCATCAGATAACCCCCTAGGAGAAACTCTTTCCGGAGGGGTTACCTTGCGGGCACGCTCCCAAGTCCTGCATTTGCATCCATAGACACGAATGCCGGACACGGCTCGACTCCCCACTGATCACTGTTGTGTCACTCGTAGCCCAGCCCCCACACAGTTAGAATCACTCCCTAGGACACACTTAACCACTTCCTCGCCCCCTAGTATTTAACCCCTTCCCTGCCAGTGTCATTTATACAGCACTGATCGCTGTATATGGTCCAAAAATAGCGTCAAATGTGTCCGCCATAATGTCGCAGTCACGATAAAAATCACATATCGCTGCCATTACTAGTAAAAAAAAAAAAATATTAATAAAAATGCCATAAAACTATCCCCTATTTTATAGCCGCTAAAACTTTTGTGCAAGCCAATCAATATATGCTTATTGCATTTTTTTTTTACCAAAAATATGTAGAAGAATACGTATCGGCCTAAACAGAGGAAGAAATTAGCTTCTTTATATATTTTTTGGGGATATTTTATTATAGCAAAAAGTAAAAAATAGTCCTTTTTTTTCAAAAATGACGATCTTCTTTTGTTTATAGCGCAAAAAATAAAAACCACAGTGGTGATCAAACACCAAAAGAAAGCTCTATTTGTGGGGAAAAAAATGATTTTGTTTGGGTGCAACGTCGCACGACCGTGTAATTGTCAGTTAAAGCGACACAGTACCGAATCGCAAAGAATGGCCCGGTCATTGGGCAGCCAAATCCTCCGGGGCTGAAGTGGTTAAGGTGAAAAACCTTGAGGGTTTACAACCCCTTTAATATTTGTAGTATTCACATGAACTTGGTTAGTTTATGCACCTTTGGACAGCGCAACCACTTTAGTATTAACAAATCAAACTTGTACCATATCTGGAATGTATTCATGCCAATTTTTAAAGTTACTGAGAAATCCAGTATAAGGATTTATATGAAATCATTCCTCTTGTATCCCTTTACAAAATGTTTAAATATTTCCTTTAATTATACAGTATAGCACCTACATAGATATCACATACTATTGCTTTACAATGAGGAAACAGCAAAAAAATGTATATATATTTTTCTCAAAATTGACAATTAGTGCTTTAAATTATAGACTGTTAATCTTTTTTTTATATTTAATTTTTTTTATTTTTTTATTAAATATAACACACAATTAAAGCACTTTTATTTATTACAATACTGTAACATAAAATCATTTGATATTGTTAGCAAGAGTAGTGAGACATCTTGTGGCCATTATCAGTAAGTGCATGACCATTTGTTACACATTTACTGTAGTTATGTTATTATACAGGATTAATATACAGGATATTTAGCACTAGAAGTTCGCACAGCGCTTTACATTCTAATTAACATAAAAGCACATTTGTACCTAAAAACAACTGCCGTGGAAAACATAGACACACCAGCCTGGGGGTGGGGGGAGGAGTCTGATTGATGACTCTCCCTTTTGACCTACCAAATATGAGGTCCTTCTTCTGACAGATGTGCACATGACACTGAAACCAGTGGCGTCTCCAGATTTCATATTTAGGGGGGGGCACATGGGGGGACAGGGACAAAAGTAGGGGGGCCAACTATAAAATGCAATTATTTATATATATATCCTGGGCCCTTTTACTACGATCCCACAACAGGCCCTTTCACATGTTCTGCAGTGAGCTCCCTTCCTACTATACTGGGGCCACCCAGGTTGGCAGAAAACAAGATATATATGTCACCAGCACACCAAGAAAATATAAGGGTCCAAAGCAGTGGGAGAACTATCAGGCCTCATGCCCACGGACGTTTTTACAGCCACGTTTTTGAGCGTTTTTTTACAGCTTAAAAATGCCTGTCCATGTTATTGTATACATTTTTCGACCGTATTTTTTTTGGAAAAAAAACGCCGGAGCTTAACGCAATTGCAGCGTTTTTGCACGTTTTTTATGCCTAACGCCGACGCCGTGGAACGCACTGGTCCTGTTTTTTTTTTTACAGCTTAAAAACGCCTATGCTATTTGCAGCTCAAAAACGCCTAGGTGGGCATGAAGCTATAGACTAACATGGACAGGTGTTTTTAAGCTATAAAAAACGCTCAAAAACGCTGCTGTAAAAACGTCCGTGGGCATGAGGCCTCAGGGTTGTAAAGGTTGTCTTGCCACCGGGCCCTGGTGTTCTGCCACTGTGGGGTTCCCCAGCTGTCCTGTCCCTGTTATTGACCGCACTGGTCTGGCATCTGTCTCCTTGGCAGCAGCGGCAGTCTATTAGGATCTAGTGCTGGTGACATTATGGGTGCATGCAGGGGAAGGCTGGCACTATTGCTTATAGAGAGCCGAGCCCCCAGCTGGTCACCTAGCAGCAGTAATGCTGTATAACCTTCTCTGTTGACATGCTGATCGGGATGTGATCCAGGTGATGCTCCCAGTCAGATCTAATAAACACAGTATTTATTAGCATCAAGAGTACAACCACATATACTGTATATAATCAACCGTATGTTCAGCAGCCATGTGGGCTCTATGCCTGTAAAGTGTGGGCTTTGATCAATAAAATCACTGATATTTAACACTAGGATTTGACTAGGAGCATCACCTGGATTGCATCCCGATCAGCATGTCAGAGAAGGCTCCACTGCTGCTAAGCAACCTGCAGGGTCTACAACCAATAGATGGGCTCGGGTGTGTTTGAAATCCCACATGCCCGATCCCGCCAGGAAGCCGACACTCCACAGTGCTAATCACAGCCAGTGAGGCATTTCCTGATCTGTGCAGCTGCGGACCGGGAAATGTCTCACTGCCTGTGATTAGCGCTGTGCAGTGTGGGCTTCCTGGCAGGCTCTGGCATGTGGAATTTTGAACATGCCCAGCCCATCTCTAACAACAAATTGTGCTGGCCCTCCTGTATAATATCCGCAGTCTCTCTCCTGTATAATATCCGCAGTCTCTCTCCTGTATAATATCCACAGTCTCTCGCCTGTATAATATCCGCAGTCTCTCTTTTTTTCTGTATAATATCCGCAGTCTCTCTCCTGTATAATATCCGCAGTCTCTCTCCTGTATAATATCCGCAGTCTCTCTCCTGTATAATATCCGCAGTCTCTCTCCTGTATTATATCCGCAGTCTCTCTCCTGTATTATATCCGCAGTCTCTCTCCTGTATTATATCCGCAGTCTCTGACTGTCTCCTGTATAATATCCGCAGTCTCTGAACATCTCCTGTAGTATGTCTGCAGTCTCTGACCATCACTCTTTCCAAAACGCACTCCTGAACCTTGCACTCTCTACATAGCATCCTCTTGAGCCCTGCATCCAGCACCCACCTGCACTCCGCATGTAGCACCAGCATACAGGGGGCACACTGACCATCAATATGCATGGCCAGTGGTTACCAGTATACAGAGGACATAACAAATCAGGTAAATCAATTACCATGCAACTAAACATATCTCAAAAGCAATAAGAGAATCTTTTTAGCTGGTTCCCTCATCTAGCGCGAATCAATAAAAAGCAAAAAATGCAGCGCTTCCCTATACTTCATCTATAAAATTGTACAAATGGACTTATAAGTGCAATAGTAAAACCTATAAATGAATATCCAGTGAAAATCAACCAATGTATTGCAATATAGTAGTGATGGTGTCACCCCCTCTGCAAAAATATTTTGAGAAATTGCAGAGCTTCAATGTGCAAATAGCGGTGAAGCCCCCTACATACAATAATAATAATAACAAAGACACAAATCAACCCATGTATTAGAACATAGTAGTGATGTTGTCACCCTCTCTGCAAGAGGTAATACATTTTTCAGAGCTGCAATGTGCAAATAGTGGTGAAACCACCTATATATAATAATAAAATGTAAAATATATACATCAAGTGTACATTTTATTATTATCATTATTATGATTATATATATGTGGCTTTACCACTATTTGCACATTGCAGCTGTAGCGGGGTCTCTAAATTTAGGTGGGACGCCCAGGTGTGTAAGTATGGGAACAGTGGACCTTTTGTGTTCGTGGAGGATTGGATGGTGTAATAATCTCCTTGGCCTCTGGGTGGCGGAGTACCTGGAGGCTCAAGGTAGATTTGCCATTACAGTGCTACCCTTTTTGTCCCTTTCCGGAAATGGTACGGCGAGGGCGGGGAACCTGCCGTGGTGTCGAAGGGAGGAGATAAAAGGGGGAGACGCCCTAACCACGAGGTCTGTCTTCTGGAGGATCTTCTTCACGCACCCAGGCACCTTAGGCCTGGGTGTGGGCGGTTCTGGATTCCGGCCCAGGCGGCCTAGGCCTAACCGGAATGGAGTTGGAGTCCATCCCAGGCACCTTCAGCCTGGGGTGAGGTATTATACTAGGAGGCCTGGGGTCCAGTGACTTCGACTGGATCCCGCGAGGGTGGAGACGTCCGAGGGTCCCTGAGGTGGATGGGGCCCATGTCTGAGGTGAGGAGGCCGGGGAGGTTACCCATTCGGAGAGTCTGGAGCAGCATCAACCCAGTGACGGATGGGCCTCTGGTAACTCCCTTGGAGGGACATCTTCCCCTGATAGGGGCCGCAGCGCTGCGAAGGTACTCCTATCTGCATTCTATAGAGTCGCTGGTAGAGACTCTCAGATTCTAAGTCCTTTTTAGCTAAATGCTGGCGAGATCGCAGTGGTTTAGTTGACAACCAGGATAGTGCCTCGACCTGCTCACCCCCCCCCCCGTATCAAAATGTTATCAAGTCGCAACCAGTTGGCTACTGAAGTACTGTTTATTGTGAGATGTACAATAAAGCAAGAGTTGGACTTTGAGCGGTGTGTGGAACTCTGGTTGATGGGAGCAGAGGGAAGTGTTGACACAGCAGGACTTGATTCTAGACATAAGCACATAGGCCCGAGGAAATATCTGGTACTAGCCTTCACCTCACCCACAGCTATGGGGAGGACATGGACCGTAGCGCATCTCACCCTGTCATGTGACATACCCCTAGACAAAGGAGATGGGGTGAGGTCGCTACACAGCTCTGCAATATTTCTTACCTTTTGCAGAGAGGGTGACACCATCACTACTATATTCTAATACACGGGTTGATTTGCGTGTCTGTTATTATTTTTGTATGTAGGGGGTTTCACCATTATTTGCTCTGCAAATTCTCAAAATATTTTTGCAGAGGAGGTGACATCATCACTACTAAATTGCAATACATTGGTTGATTTGCATTGGATATTCATTTATAGGTTTTACCATTTCACTTATAAGTTTTTGTGGAAATGTATAAATGAAATGTAGGGTTGTGCTGCATTTTTTGGCTTTTTATTGGTATACAGAGGCCAGGACCTACTGATCATCATTGGACGCCATGATTAAACCGTCACTTGCTGGCCACTCCCACAGGTGTGTGGTAGCGCACGGCATTAGCACCCTCAGTTTTACTTCAAGCACCACCATAGCACCCCAAAAAAACATTGTCTGAAGCCACCCCTGCCTGGATTGGATTTAAATTTTGGGACCCCATCCCTCCCAAGTTTTTCTCTATCTTCTCTTCATAACATTTGGTAGTCATATCCCAAAAAATTCTAAGAAGTATTTATTTTCATCTCGTGGACGAAATGTGGGAAAGAATGTATATCATACAATCATTCCATAAACACCACATAAACTGCATATATCATTTGAGGAAAATATGCTTATAAAATATTTTACCATTAGCCAATAAAAAATAAAATATGTCCCCGGATTTCATTTTAAAAATCTGGTCACCTTACTGTACATCAGCCCCATAAAGTAACCAGCACTGGGTTCCAATGTGCTGCCGCCTCTGCCATGGAGACAGAGACCAGCGCTGCGAATAGCCGGGACAGGACAGCAACTCTGGTTGTTCCAGCACTGGTCCACGCTGGGAACATTCCCCCATCCACCTATAATGTGTAGATGGGGGGATTGGATCATTTTCTTTTTTTTTTCATTCAACCTAATAATTGAATGAAAAAAGTGATTAATGTATGGGCTGCTTAAGGCTGGGTTCACACTGGTATGACACGACAGTCATACAACTTTCATCCTACTTTGCTCTGCGACATCAGTCCTACATTGATCCTACATTGGTCCGACATCCATGAACAGGATACTACTTTGATCCGACTTTGTGCAAGTCTGACTTGTCCTTTGACCAATCAAAACAATCCCAGTTTGAGATAAATTCCTTTTTACTGCTGCTGTAATCACCATGTCGGATGTCAAAAGTCGGATGGTTAGGACAAGTATCCTACTTTGATCCGACTTCAATGATATTCAATGGGCTGAAGTAGGATCAATGGTGGACCAAAGTAGTACAGGGAGCATTTTCAAAGTCGGACCCACTTGTGTCGGACCAGTTAAGACAGCTCTCATAGGGAAACATTGATTTTCACACGTCATGCGACATGAGCTCCCAATGGCGGAGTGTTTGTCAGACCAGTGTGAGTGAACCCAGCCTCCGAGCTAAGACCACACATAGACAGTTTAGATCTCAGCTGGTTCAGCAGGAACTGGCTGAGATTTGAACCATTAATGAGCAGATTCTCTTATGATTATCACTAGTGGTTGCTATAGCCACTAGTGATAATCACTGTTTGTCGGGAGAATACAATTGCTGGGCAGGAGGGATATTCCCATGTCAGCACTGTCTGTGTTGATGAGGAAATTTTGCAAGTTTCTTTCCTGCAATCTGTGGATGCAGGAAAGAAATTTACACCGTATATTACCTGCCTAACTGAAAGTGAAAGTAAATTGTGAAGGTCTTAAAAGAACAGGAGGGGTGGAGGGAGACAGATGGGGGAGAGAAGTGATGGAGATAATGCAGTTCAGTGATTACAGTGTACTGCAGTGCACACACTTACCCACGGTCCAGGCTAGAATCTCAGGCATCAGTCACACACAGCCAGGAATGCTGCTGATTTTCATATTTCCCGCCCACACATCCCCTCTCTTCAGATACAGCACGCCGGGATAGTGTGGGCAGGACTGGAAGGAGGAGCTGTATTGCTCCCTGCTCGTATGTGAGGAGAGTGAGGGGGGGTGGCTGGACTCGATGGGCTGTAAAAGAGTGTCATAGACTGACACTCGGCTCAGCTTGCAGTCACCACTCTCGGAATTTACAGGCTGGTTCTCCTGTCCTAAGGACGGGAGAAATCAGTCTGTTTTTTCAGTAACTGAGATGAAGGCTTGTGCCCCCCCCTACAGTGCTCGTGAAGTCCTTCCTGCAACTCGCTCTTCTCCGTGTCAATGAGGATGCAGGGGAAGGAGCAGATCGGGCAGCTGTGGATGTGTGAGCGCTCTCATTATGCAATGTCAGCGAGCAGAGGGAGGGGGGGAGGAATCCCCCACAGGAGCTGACTGGGGACGCTCTCCCTCTCAGGAGAGACTGTTACCCCAGGAGCAGCACGAGCAAAATACAAAAATGCAAAAAATAAATAAATATATATATATATATATATATTTTTGGGGGGGGGCTCATGGTGGGGCACAGCATAATGTTGGGGGGGCCAGGGGCCCCTCTGGCCCCCCCTAGGGACGCCATTGACTGAAACATATGTCTGGCCATAAAAAAGCAAATATGCAGCATATCTCTGCAATACATGCATATTTCCCCATCTTTTATCAGTATAGCGACCCTACAAGTACGAAAGGTTTGTGCTGATCGGATAGTATTGCACTCATCTTCTAATTTCCTCTTGTGCAATGACACCACATGTCATGTTTGTGAACTGAAATTGCAGGAGTTTGCCAAGCTGTCTGTTGTTAAACTACTGAATCCTGCCTATTATCTTCATCTCCACAGCATTGCTCTGCAAAATGAGAAGTGGGAGGCCTCCTTGTGATAACACAGGAAGAATGCACAGGACAGTTCAGAATATCTGATATCATTATTATTATTATTATTTAGGCACTTATATAGCACCGTCAATTTTACGCAGCGCTTTACATATACATTGTACATTCACATCGGTCCCTACCCTCGAGGAGCTTACAGTCCCTAACTCACATTCATATACTAGGGCCAATTTTCAGACAGAAGCCAATTAACCCACCAGCATGTCTTTGGAGTGTGGGAGGAAACCGGAGTATCTGGAGGAAACCCACACAAGCACAGGGAGAACATGCAAACTCCAGGCAGGTAGTGTCGTGGTTGGGATTCGAACCAGCGACCCTTGCATCAATAGGTGTTTTTGTTGCACTTAAAGCAGAACTTCATTGCATCTGAGCACCACAATCTAAAAAGGTAGTTTAATTATTTTTATTATTTAAAGCAAACTCCCCCATCCATCCATGTCTCCATTCTTTATTTTGCTAAGAAATCACATTGAAACCCCCCCCCCCCCCAGCATTTATGGCCATTTTGAGTAAGGGCAGATGATTCATGTAGCATTTACTTCCTGGAGTCCATCTGCCCCTAGCTCAAGCGTACAGTCAGGAGGGTGTGCTTAGATGAGAAAACCCCTCCCCCCCAAAGACTCCTGAAATGTATGACATCATTTGATTGGCCTGGAAATCAGGAAGTAACTGACAAAATGAAAAAAAAAAAAAAAAGAAGTTTAAAACAGGTAAATACCTTTTCCTATCTATTTACCAATGTTAGCAGCATTAGGATTAAAGGGGTTGTAAAGGTTCATGTTTTTTCACCTTAATGCATCCTATGCATTAAGGTGAAAAAACACCTGGCAATGACGGCCCCCCCAGCCCCCGTTTTACTTACCTGAGCCCATTCACCTGCTGTGCTTGCCCCCGATGTCCTCTTCTCCGCTCAGTCTGGCTGTTGATTGGCTACATTGGATGGATTGATATAAGCACAGCCATTGGCTCGCGCTGCTGTCAATCACATCCAGTGATGTGGCGCGCCGGGGGCGGGGCCGAGTGATACAGTCGGCGGCTATAGCCGCCGGCTGTATCATGGGAGCGCGCCCGCAAGAACTAACCCCCATGGGAGATAGCTCCCATGAAGGGGGTTAGTTCTTGTGGGGAGGAGCCGAGACAGCCGCCGAGGGACCCCAGAAGACCAGGATCGGGGCCACTCTGTGCAAAACGATCTGCACAATGAAGGTAAGTATAAAGGCCCGTACGCACGGTCTGACTTTTTGCCAACAAACTTCAAAATTAGCACGTTTTCCCAAAAATCCGACCGTGTGTACACTCCATCGGACAAACTTTTTCGGTTTTCATCGGACAAAAGTTTGCTCTGCAAACGGACAAACTTTTCGGCAACAAAAATCCGATGCCTATCGTGTGTACAGAAATCCATCGGACTTTTGTCCGAAGTACAAATATGCATGCCCAGAACCAATGTTAAAATCAACAAACAATAGCAGAAGTTGACCAAAGGGTGGCAGTAAAGAGCAGAAAAGAGCAGAAAAAACACTTGATGTTGGGAAAGTTTTGGGAAAGTTTGCAGAAAAGTCCTGCCGTGAGTATGCTATGGGTGTGCCCGGCCAACTCCCTTCAGACAAAAATCCACGGAAAAGTTTGTTTGAAGTCCGACCGTGTGTACAAGGCTTAACATGTTTGTTATTTAAAAAAATAAATAAAAAAATTAACCTTTACAACCCCTTTAAAAATAGTCAGTGTTGACTGAAAGAGTAAAGCCCTGTACACACGATCGGATATCCTATGGATTCAAATCCGATGTTTTTTTCCATCGGAAATCCGATGAAACTGTCTTCCATCAGTCTTGCCCACACACCATCAGTCAAAAAAACCAACCGTTTCAAACGCGGTGACGTAAAACACTCAGATGAGCCGAGAAAAATGAAGTTCAATGCTTCTGAACATTTGTCGACTTGATTCTGAGCATGCGTGGGTTTTTTATCCGATGGAGTTCCCCACAGACGATATTAATTTGCTATCGGTTTTTTAACCATCGGATAAATTTAAAACATGTTCTATTTTTAAACACCGGATGGAAAAAAGACAGATGGGGCCCATACACGATCGGTTTGTCCGATGAAAACAGTCCATCGGGCTGTTTTCATCGGTAAAACCTATCGTGTGTACAGAGCTTAAAGTTCCGCTTTAATGAACAGAAATAAAAAAAACAGAAATAAAAAAGACTTTTATTAATTCACTTAATGCAAATACAAGAAGTACATTTTTGGGGTTTACATATAATATAACTCCATCACAGCATACCAAAATTCTGGCTGCCTATCTCAAAACAAATAGTTATTGAAGCTACTGGGAGAATGAGACTGTGTTGTGTGTATACAGCAATACATCAAAAAGGCTTTGTTCACACCAATGCAACGCAAAATTGTGCACTTTCCTGCAACACACAAAAATGTGCTGCCCCTGTTCAGATGCATGCGGTGCCATTAATTCTTATTGCCACCCCACAAATCTTGTAAATGTGTGCTTGTTCTCAATGTCAAAACACAGAGTACCATAGTACCATGTGACTTGGTGCAGTGCGATTTTGAAAATGGTTCAGGCTTTTTTTCACATTTCTCGTGCACAGAGCAATCTATTGCAACATGCAACGCTCTGCCACTCCTTCTGGTGAGAGAGTCCCGGAGCAGAGACAGCAAAAGAATGAGCGCAGGGACGGCATGACAAGTGGGTCAGGCAGCAGCTTAGTTAGGCTGTGTTGCTTTAAGGAAAGGGGAGTGGTTTAGGGGCCGGGAGGAAGGTCAGCAGAAGTTTAGTGTGGGGAGGAAGTGACAATTTCAGCATTCTTCTAGGACACACGAGGAAGAAGCTTGCTGGGAAGCCTCCTCTGCTGTGATGGCCGGGTTAATGGAGCAACTGAGGGCAGTGCTATTAGAACAGGGCGCCGAGTGGTTACAGGAACAGGTCAGCGGTCATGGAGGAGCAGGCAGCGGTAGCCGCCGGGGGGGTAATACAGTGGCACGCGCTAGGCGGTCCAGGCCGCCTGAGCGGTACAGCCCTGACGCATCCCCAGGTCCGGAGAGTTCCGTTCGGAGACCCAATAGGGGCCCTCCGGCTGCATCCCTGCGCCGCACTCAGCCTGTGTCGGTGGGGGGGGGGCCTGGAGGAATCCGCGCCAAGGACGGAGCTCGGCGGTGGGGGAGACTAGCGGCTCTCTGGCCCCCTCCCCCCCGCGCGTCGGAGATGCGGTGACATCGCGGCCGAGACTGCGAGGGACGGTCGGAGCAGTCGTGCGGCCCAGCGCGGAGGACCCAGTTCACGGGCCGGTGGCCTTTAGGCGGTGGCGGCCAGGGGTCCGGTTGTGGCGGCAGGGCGATCGGTGAGGGGTGCAGTGTCGACGAGGGTGAATGGAGGAGGGCGAGCGGATGACACCCGTGCCAGGGGGCGGACCCGGAGTCCATCGGTGGAGGTCGCGAGTGGGTCGGGCGTGCCAGGATCGAGGGGACGGGACGCGACGCACAGCCACGCCGGCCCTTGCCCACCGGGTCGCGTCCGCACGGGGGGCAGCCAGCGCATGTGTCAGCAGAAGCGGATGACGACGGGTCGGAGGGTGAGCTGTCCGGGTCGGATGGTGGCGAGGACTCGGGACAACAGGCGGCGATGGAGTCCAGTTCGGCGGCTCGTGGACCCAGTCCAAGGCAGCCCGGTAAGTCTAATTCTACAGCTAATATTTGTACACTTTTACAGGATTTATTGGGTCAAAGTAGTGTTGGGGGGGGGTTCAGTTACAAGTGGGTCCCCGGGGGGTGCTTTCTTCCCCGGTAAGGCAGGGGGCTGCGGGGGAGGCGCAGGATTTGTGGTCAGGGTTAAGAGAGTTGGTTAGGCGGTTTGAGCCAGGCAGTGGCGACTCGGTGTCTCCCACGGGGGCGTGGGTTCGGCAAGGGGGTTCATCTCAGGCAGTTGTGGTGGGCGGGGGGCCGGCGACGGCTCCATTAGCCACTAGTGTACCTGTGGGTGGGGTGACAGGAACGGTGCAGGCCCTCTTACCGGGGGAGGTTACCGCGGCGGGCGGGCAGGATGCTTCGGGGGAGAAGAAAAAGGAGGCGGTCAGGCTTGCGGATGCCGGAAAAAAAAACAAAAAATTAGATGTAGATTTGTTTTGAGGCGCCGTTGGGAGCTCACCTCAAGGCGGATGTCAGAGAAAAGATCTGGAAGGGTGAGTATGTGGAGATCTTTACGTTGCTCCCCTTAGAGAAATTCAACCTGGATAGGGTGAAGCCGGAGGAGAGCAAGAAGGAGGACGAGGAAAAGCGTCGTTATCGTCTTATTCCCCGCACATTTACCAATTGGCTGCAAGCATTTGCGATCATGGCCTGTGTGATAGGGGAGAAGGCCCCGGAACATTGTTCTGGGCTGTTCATTTACTTGGAGGCCGTTTGCGAAGCATACAGGACGTATGGGGGGGTAGCTTGGTTACGGTACGATGAGCAGTTCCGGCAAAGGATGGCCATCAGACCAGGGCTGTGATGGGATCACAAGGACATCAACTTGTGGATGAGACTGATGACGGCATCTCGTGCCTCCAATCAGTTTTTTCAGGGGGGGGGGGGGGGGTCGGAGGTGCCGCGGCCTCAGGACAACCGACCGAGAAAAAATGGGGCTACTGCTGGCAATTTAACGAAGGCACGTGTAAGTACGGCGCAAGCTGTCGCTTCAAGCACGTGTGTTCAGGTTGCGGGGGCAGCCATGCCTTTTTTCCAAATGCTTCAAGCGTGGCAAGGGCCGTGCCGGAGATTCTGCGGGTAAAGGGAATGACGCCAATTCGGGTGGAAAGGATGCTTCCCTTTCTCAATAGATATCCCGATAGGGGTGCCGCTAGGTTGTTAGAGGAGGGCTTCGCCAGCGGGTTCAAGATTCCTTGTTCGCCCTTTGCCGTTCCCCCGGCGGCCAGGAACCTCCGGTCCGCCCTGCTGCAGCCCTTGGTCGTTTCAGAGAAATTGTCTAAAGACGTGCAGTTGGGGCGTATGGCTGGGCCGTTCACGGAGGTTCCAATGATAGATTTGGTGGTGTCCCCCTTGGGGGTTGTCCCCAAGAAGGAACCGAATAAATTTTGCTTGATTCACCACCTTTCCTTTCCCAAGGGTGGGTCGGTCAGTGATGCTATTGCGCCGGAGGACTGCACGGTATCGTACACTTCCTTCGACGCTGCGGTGGCATGGGTTCGTAGGTGTGGTCGTGGGGCGCTCTGGGCTAAGGCTGATATTGAATCGGCATTTAGGTTGCTCCCGGTACACCCGGACAGTTTCCGTTTTTTTGGGCTGTAAATGGGAGGGAGCTTACTATGTGGACCGTTGTTTGCCCATGGGATGCTCTATCTCTTGCGCGCTATTCGAGACTTTAAGCTCGTTCCTGGAATGGGTGGTCAGAGATGCGTCGGGCATCAGTTCGATCATCCACTATTTCTTGTGCGTGGGTCCGGCGGAGTCTAACGCTTGCTCCGTCCTGTTGGGGACGTTGCAATACGTGGCTGACCGTTTCGGGGTCCCTTTGGCCCATGAGAAGACGGAGGGTCCCACGTCGTCCATTGTATTCTTGGGCATAGTGCTGGATTCCTTGAAGATTTAAGGTAGACTACCGGAGGATAAGCTGAAGGCTTTGAAGGCGGAAGTGCGGGGCGTCATTAGGCGGCGTAAGATTCCGCTGCGACAGATGCAGTCACTACTAGGTAAGTTGTGTTTCGCTTGCCGGATAATGCCGATGGGTAGAGTTTTTTTTTTTTAGCCGCAGGCTGTCGGCTGCGACGGCTGGGGTGCGGATTCCTTCTCATTTTGTGAGTCTGAATGGTGAGCTGCGGGAGGACTTGGAAGTGTGGCATGAATTCCTTCTTTCAACGGGCGGGCGTTGTGGATGGCCGGGCCCGTCAGTAATTTCGATTTGGAATTGTTTATGGATGCGGCAGGCTCTACGGGGCATGGGGCGTTCTGTCAGGGCAAATGGAGCGCGGCTCCTTGGCCCAAAGAGTGGGAGGAGGCGGGTTTCTTGAAGAACCTAGTACTGCTGGAGCTTTTCCCAATCGTAGTGGCGTTAGAACTTTGGGGGGATTCCTTCCGGAATCTCAAGGTGCGTTTGAACTGCGACAACATGGGGGTAGTCCAAGTGGTGAATCGTGTGTCGGCTGCATCGCAGCCGGTGGTGCGTTTGCTACGACATTTGTTCCTGCGCTGCTTGCATTTGAATGTATTCGTTTATGCAGTACATCTTCCTGGTGTGGATAACACTCTGGCTGACGCTTTGTCTCGTTTTCAGTGGGACAGGTGCCGGGAGTTGGCACCAGCAGCGGAGCAATGCGGGGTTACCCGTCCCAGCTGGATGTGGAACATAGCTTTGGCAGCGCGGTCCAGTGGATTAAACGGTCAGTGAGTGGGGGCACATGGAATGCCCAAGCTAAGGTTTGGCAGGAATGGCGGTCATTTGTGCAAGGGCTTGGAGTTTCCCCGGTGGGGCGGAACGCGAGTGTGGCCCTGCTTTATTTTCTTACCTTGAAGATGGAGCGAGACGTTTCCGTGTCCGCGGTGGATCGGGCACTAGCGGGTTTGGCTTTCCTTTTCAAATGGTATGGTTGCAGGGACTACACAAGAATTTTGGGTGAGACAGACGGTGAAGGGGTACAGGAAAGGCCGGAAGGCGGCGGACAGCCGCCGGCCGGTTTCGTTTGTGATGTTGCAGAACTTGTTCCTGCATTTGCACGCTGTGGGCAGTTCGGAATATGAGTGTCACTTGTTCCAGGCAGCATTCGCGCTTGCTTTTTTTGGGGCCCTGAAGGTGGGAGAGCTGGTCAGTTCTTCCAGACAGGCGCAAGGGGGTTTGTTGGTTCAGGACGTGGAGTGTTCAGAAGACTCGGTGGGGATTTGGGTGAGTAAGTCCAAAACGGACCAAGGTGGAAAGGGGATGCAAAGCCTGTTGTTTCGCATTCCTGATGCGTCAATCTGTTCTATACGGGCGGTGGAATCCTTTTGTTCTATGCGTCCTGGACTTGGGGGTTCTTTTCTGATGCATGAGGATGGGTCGGCACTGTCTAGGTTTCAATTTATAGTGTTCAAAAAATGTTTGTTGGCGGCGGGGTATGATCCGAAGGGTTATGCCTCGCATTCCTTTCGTATTGGGGCAGCCACAGGGGCGGCAAGGGCGGGCCTGACGGCAGACGCAGTAAAGCGGATTGGGCGGTGGCTTCATATTCGCCCACATCTGATACATGAGTAAGGGATACTGGTTGGGGGCTATGTTTGGGCTGTGTGGTAAAATGGCGGATGTATCAAAAAAAAAAAAATGGTTTAGGTTATTTTCAATGTTTTTCAGGTGGTGAGCCCATATTGGTTTGGATTCTGGGTCACTCGTACGTGTTCTGGGGGGCAAGACGAGCCGATATTCGGCCCAATGGAAGGCAGTTGGGGATTCCTCTACGAGAAGCTCAGGTCCGATGGATTGGGGTGCCGGGCATGGTCTGAAGTGGGGTTATGCCAGAAATACAGATGTTTGCATGCCGTGATAGGGCGCCGGATATCCTGGTGCTGCATGCGGGGGGGAATGACATGGGGGCCAGGTCCATGCACCAGCTCATCCGGGATGTTAAATATGATGTTTTAAGGTTGCGCACTGCTTACCTGGGAATGATTGTCATTTGGTTGGATATGGTGGGCAGAACGGCATGGCGTTGGGCCTGGTCGTTGGAAAAAGTCAACAAGGCCCGGGTAAAAGTTAATAAGGAAGTGGGGAGATTCTTTGTACGGAATGGCGGCCTTGTGGTGCGCCACCGAGAATTGGAGGTGGACACTTGGCGGTACCTAAGGGGTGACGGTGTCCACTTGACTTCCGTTGGCCTTGATCTTTGGGCCCTGGGGTTGCAGGAGGGAATTCAGCGGGCCCTGAGGGTGTGGAGGTGCGCGCAAGGGTAAGGCTTTACCCCTTGCGAGCTGTGGCGGTGTTTGGTTGCTGGAAAAGGAGGTAAAAGTGGAAGTTCTGGAAAAAAGGTGGTACCCATAGGTGGTATGGGGTTTATTGGGTACCTTCCGGTCAACAAGGGTTAACCAGGAAGGGGGAAAATGTTAGGGCACTGCGGACATGTGTACCGCCTCCGAGTCGGTGTCTTGCGACTGGAGGCCTAGGGGATATAGTTTGGTCCCAGTGTCCAAGTTGGAGTTGTGGTCTCTAAGACCACCAGGGTATTGGAAAATGTTAAATGTTATTTAAATGGTTATTTATTTTTATATATAATAGGCCGCAAGGCCAATTTTACTCCACAACCTTGTCAGTCGTTATTGGTAAGATGGGTATGTGGGGTGGGGGCAGAGATGTAGAGGGTAAGGCAGTGCGGAAGATCGGTCCTTAACATGTCATGAATGGAGCCTAAAGAATGGGACGGCTGACTGTATTTTTTATTTTTCCAGGTTTTTTTCCCTTTATTTTCACCTGGTAATCCTTTGAATATCAAACTTCTTGTCCTTGGGTGGCTATATGGATTCAGTCCACGGTATCCACAGTGCTGATTTGGTCTACAAACTTTTATATTGGAAGGGAATTAGTAGCTTTCAGAAGATAAGAGATAAGAGTGTTTGTGTTTTTAGTTTAGTTCAAAAGAAATGACAAGGACACTGCATTTTTTATTTTTTTTTGTAGTTTAAGAATTTTTATTGGTTTCTTGACACTATATTTTTGACAATATAAACAGGTATTTTCTGTACTTGCTAAAAATGTTCTTAGCCTTAAATAATTTAAAACAAATGCATCCAATTCATTAACATATCTAAAGTCTTGTACAAACGGTCGGACTTCAAACAAACTTTTCTGTGAATTTTTGTCCGAAGGGAGTTGGCTGGACACACCCATAACATACACACGGCAGGACTTTTCTGCAAATTTTCCCAAAACATTCCCAACATCACGTGGTTTTTCTGCTCTTTACCGCCACCCTTTGGTCAACTTCTGCTATTGTTGGTTGATTTTAACATTGGTTCTGGGCATGCGTATTTGTACTTCGGACAAAAGTAGATTTCTGTACACACGGTCGGACTTTGCACCATCGGACTTTTGTTGCCGAAAAGTTTGTTCGTTTGCAGAGCGAACTTTTGTCCGCTAAAAACCGAAAAAGTTTGTCCGATGGCGCGTACACCCGGTCGGATTTTTTGGAAAACGTGCTCATTTTGAAGTTTGTTGGCAAAAAGTCAGACCGTGTGTACGGGCCTTAAGCCTGGACAGTGATAGAATAGCAGCACAGAGATGAGCTGATCACTCTGTCGCTCTGCTGTCTCCCACCATCAGCATGCCTCTTGTGCTGCCGCACAACTGATTGGCTCTTGGTGTTAATTTTCCCCTCTCAAGTCTGAGCACTGCTGTACAGGGATTATAAGATGCGAATACCAAAGAAAATTTAAGCACCAACATTGTTTGCAAAAAATAAATACAGGGTAATGGCTTCACTTTTGGTATCTTTTTAACCACTTAAGCCCCAGGCCAATATGCAGCTAAAGGACCAGGCCCCTTTTTGCGATTCGGCACTGCGTCCCTTTAACTGACAATTGCGTGGTCGTGCGATGTGACTCCCAAACAAAATTGACGTCCTTTTTTCCCCACAAATAGAGCTTTCTTTTGGTGGTGGTCGATCACCTCTGTGGTTTTGATTTTTTGCGCTATAAACAAAAATAGAGCGACAATTTTGAAAAAAATTCAATATTTTTTACTTTTTGCTATAATAAATATCCCCAAAAAATATATAAATTATTTTTTTTTTTTTTCCTCAGTTTAGGCCGATAGGTATTCTTCTACATATTTCTACAGTGGAAGGGGGAAACTCGCCGCAGGACCCAAAAATTACAAGAACACCGCTCAACATCTTATACCAGGAGGATGCGGGCATGTGGCATGTTGTGCCTTAAACCTGCGAGTGAAGGTAAGCAGGAAAAAAGGGTCTGTGTGCTACATTACTATTGGAAAGTTTTTTGTGGATAAACAGTGCCCTCTTCTGTCTGAAGAAATGTATGACCTGCAACATATGTGGTGCCATTGCTATGAATTGTGCCCTATTTCTGTGAACATTTAATTTCTACAGTATAAACAAAGTTTAGGTATGCATGTGTGTTTATTCAAATCTTGGGTACACAAGAATGCCCCACCTAAACCCTCCAAATGTTGAAGGCATGTGGTCTAGTATAGTTCAGGAGTGTGGGGGGCGGGGGCATGCTCGATGGCTATCCAGGCTGCATGCCCAGATAAGGGTTTGGTTTGAATTCTGCGTACTCTACACAGTTTCTCCACATTTTTTAAAATATATACTGTCCCTTAGAAAAAACAAAAAACTATTCTATATTATGTCTCTCAAAATAAATTGTGTTTGACAAACCGCTGCACAAATACCATGTAACATAAAAAATTGCGACGAGCACCATTTTATTCTCTGGGGCCTCTGCTAGAAAACAATATATAAATATAAATATATATATATATATATATATATATATATATATATATATATATATATATATATATTATTGTTTGGGAGTTCTAAGTAATCTTCTAGCAAAAAAATAGTTTTTTACATGCAGGAGAGAAGTGTCAAAATAGGCCTTCTAAAGAAAGAGGGTAGATAGGGTCCAGGCTCACTAAATACAAAAATACTGTGTCAAATAGCAATCTTGGCACGGAGATTCCCATTTTGGGCAGACTCACCAGTAAAGGTGCGGTCTCTGTGGCACTAGACAATATCTGAAACAACTCAGCTCTTCTATGCTGGACAAAAAAGTGATATACCCGAACAAATCAAGGAGCGATGTCACTAGGTGATAAAGACGAACAGTTAGCCCTAGATAACCTTATGGCACTCCTGGATGAACAAGCTGAACCCCTAGAGTCAGAATACTCTGGTAGTATCAGAAGAACACAAGTGATTTATATATTAAATCTCTTAAAATGCCACCGATACACAAGAATCACTGGCTACGTCTTTTTCTGGAACTAGTTAAAAACGATCTTGATAAGATCGACTGGAAAAGACGTGGCCCAGATAATCTATCCAGCGATGAGCGATTGGCTCTCTCTGAATTAGAGACGGCGGTCAACCTTACAATTAGGGGAAGTGATAAAGGGGGCAATGTAGTACTACTATCGGATGACCTCTATGAACGGGAGGTCTCTAGGCAGTTGAGCGATGTATCTACATATCGCAAACTGCCTTCTAATCCCTTTCCTGCCCTGGTGGTAAAAATTAACAAGACTATCTTCCTTGCCTATGAAGCAAATCTACTTAGTCTCAAAGAGAGGGATTACCTGAAGATAGGGGAATTTAATAATCCCACTCTCTATGTGATTCCAAAGCTTCACAAATCCCTTGTTGATCCACCAGGAAGATTATTTCAGCAATAAATGGCCCACTGGAACGAGTGGGCAAATATGTGGACAGCTTCATTAAAATGTTGGTTGCCCTCCTATGTGCGGGACACTAGGGATGTCCTTGTGAAACTCCAAGACTTGGAGGTCCCCCTGGGGCTCTACTCGTCGGAATCGACGTGGAATCGCTTTACACGTCGATACCCCATGAGTGGGGCCTCAGGGCGTTCTCCTTTTTTCTGGACCAAAACTATCCAGAATTTGGAGCCCAGAATGAATTCATCTTGGAGCTCCTGGAGCTTGCCCTGTCTAACAACCACTTCCAGTTCCTTGAGTGCTTTTACCAGCAGGTTAGGGGCACCGCAATGGGTGCGCCTTGGGCGCCCTCATATGCCTGCCTCCACTTTGGCCACTGGGAGTTGGAGGTGGTCTATGCGATGCCGTTGTACCTCAGTCAGGTACTTACCTGGCTGAGGTACATAGATGATGTTCTTTTGATCTGGCAGGGCACAAGGGAGAAACTATTTGAGTTCTTGGATGAACTCAATGTTAACGATAGGAACATCAGACTTACCCGCATGGTTGACTCCCAAACTATCTCTTTCCTGGACCTGAAGGTCTCTATTGTGGACAACCATGTCACTACATGTACCTTCAGGAAACCCACTGCTGCCAATACCCTGCTTCAAGCATCCAGTCATCACCCTGACCATTTGATCAGGGGTATACCAGTGGGTCAGTTCCTGCGACTTCGCAGGAACTGCTCCAGTGATGCTAACTTCCAACGGGAGGCAGGTGAGATGCATGGCAGGTTCAGGGAACGTGGGTACTCCCAGAGGGCTTTGGACAGAGCACGTAAAAAGGCCTGGAAAACTAATAGGAGGGATCTCCTTAAAAACCAACCAAAAATAGTTGCAAAAAATTATTTTCCACGCCTAATTACGACCTATGGTACACAATGGAATGAGGTTAGGTCTGTTCTGGGCAAACATTGGGGGATACTTATAAGGTCTCCTCAACTGCATGACATTGTGGGACCCTCCCCACTAATGGTGGCCAGGAGAGCTCGTAACCTCAGGGACACACTAGTCCACTCTGAACATATGAGGGAACGTACTGCTAGTTGGCTGACTGATATTCCACCTTTAACAGGGATGTATGCGTGTGGCCATTGTCAAATATGCAGCCATGTGGATAGGACTGCTGAGTTCACCAGTGCGGATGGCGAAACTCGATACTCTATCAATAAGTTTATCAACTGTGCCACCACAAGGGTCATCTATATGATGGAATGGCCTTGCCATAAATACTATATTGGCAAGACAAAGAGGCAGCTGCGCATGCGCATTGGTGAACACCTATGCAGTATCAAAAATTCTGCAAAAAATATGAAAGACACGGGCCACACGCAGACATCCAAAAGTAAGACCAGAGAGGAAATGTCACCCATAGCACTACACTTTGCTGACTTTCATCAGAGTAACACATCTGGCTTGAGGGTTAAGGGAATTTATACCCTTAACTTACCAGCCAGGAGGGGGGACTTTGATACAGTCCTCCTCCAGAAAGAAACAAATGTGGATCTTTAGATTAGGCCTAAAGGTGCCAATGTACCTAAACGTGGAATGCAGTTTCCAGCCCTTTCTGGCAAGGTAATGAATGTGATAGGATTTAGCTGTTATTCTGATGCACTATTGGTACCAAATATCTTTGTGATAATACTTATTACAGTTTCTGCTGATATCAACATCTAACTAGATATACATTCTGTAGTGTGTACATGTGTGTATGCGCGAGAGGTTACCATATCTGGGCGTGCACATTTGCATACATCTCCCCATTCAGTCTTAACCTCTGAGATGAGCTAGACAGGCCGTGTATGCCTTGGGGTTCCTTCCTTTTGTTTCCCTATTATTTACCCAATCTTACCTACTTTATATTTATTTTCACTTTTTATATCTATATTGATATCTATTTCAATTGTTTATGTAGCGGGTATGTACTTTCCCGGGTGTCATTTTGAAATTGGCAGAGACCTCAGTGATGTGTAATTCCCTGCAGCCCAGTGGGTGGCGCTGTCGCCCTGGGCTGGGGTTGAATCCTTGCTGTGTGCCGTCCTCCTTTTTTGTCCTCCCTCGGCAGCGGTATGGTGGGGCGGGGAACCCGCCGTGCTTGCTGGGAGAGGGTATAAAGGGGGCCGGCCATCTTTGTCACGGGGTGGACGTCCCAGGCACCTTCAGCTTGCGGACGGTGGGTTGTGTCGCTCCTCTGGGTGGCTTAGGCCTAGAGGACAGCGGAGGTCGAGTTCCATCCCAGGCACCTTTAGCCTGGGGTGAGGTACTTGGATGGAGGTCCGGAGCTCAGTGCCCAACACTGAGTTTCGTGAGGGAAGGAGATCCTAGGGTGCCCAGGGATTGGGTACCCGAAACCGGAAGGCGCAATTGACCGGGGGGAGCTCCTCATTTGAAGACCCGATGCAGCATATTGCCGGTGACAAGTGAGTCTCTCGTCGGAGATGGCCTGAAAGGAAATCTACCCTTGTGCGGAGACCAGGACACACTTGTAGCGCTACCCCCAGTTAAGAGAGCCGCTGGTTTTGTTTTGGGCCCTGTAGTGCACCGCTGTCAACCCCTGGCAATCGGCTCTAACCTCCCGTGGCACAGCTAGTAAGGGGAGATAGGACCGCGTGACCGCAACTCTAGGTGACGCAGTCCTATGGCAAACACACACAGTGATATACTTTAAAACTTCTATTAAAGTAAGTGAAACTGACACCAATGTACTTGACCCAGATATTTTACTGAGGCTAATGGGCAAGTAATAAACAACAGTATAACAAGTTGCAGATCCCTGCAATAAACAGTAATAAAGATAAACAGAGTAATCAGAATAATAAAGTATTGCTATGCAACTCTAGCGTTGCCCTTTTACAGCTACTTCCCCTCATGGGTAGACTAACACCCAGCAATGTCTACCTATGCAGTCAGGCCTGACTGATCTAAATGGAAGTTCAGTGAAACAATATTCGCTAGTAATCTTTCGGTGGTGCACTTGAAGAACAACTTTGTAATCCAAACGAATAGTAAAGATAAAGTGTCTGTCTTTAAACGGCTCTCACCACCCGGACAAGTCCAAGTCCGTTTCCTCTGCCGATTCGTCTGGGAACAGGAATCCACCGACATCCAAGTCTTCAATCCTTCTGGTGTACTGCAGCAAGGATGAGAAGATGTCTCTAAGGCTCTGCTAGGCTGGCAGAGGGGCTCTTTGGAAAAGAGCACAAGGCCCAGGCTTCAGGCCTTGTGCACACAGCAGTTCAGTACAGAGATCCTCTTGCTAGGAGAGGGGGTGTCCAAAAGAGACAGAACAAACTCCACCTCCCCTTTATAAAGTCTGCCCCAGCAGTCTCTGTTCCAGAGCAATGTACCCTGGGTGCTGCAAGATGTACTGGGAGATGTAGTCTCTCTCCTCTGCTTTCACTTCCAGTCATGTCTCTTCTCTCCTTCCTCTCGACTCACCTCTCACCTGGAACTTCTTGTCTCTCTGCATTAAAGGGGAACACCCCGCTACACACTTCTAGGAAGGAAAGTGGCAGCTTACATTGTGTCTGGGCCTGTTTGCATCCACACCTCCTTTTCTGTTCTGTTCTATCAAGGGAGTTCAACTGTTTGTGTTCAGACAAGAAGAATAAAGGAGTGTTGAACTTTAATGGTGTGGAGCTCATTTTCTGACAGACATGGTTCGCGGTGACTCTTGGAGGGAGGATCCAGTTGCACAACACTGACCCGAAGGTAATACTGAACTGTTGCTTATACCGCACTGACACATGTGGTGGAAGCCAGGCGTAGTGTCCCCGCTCCCTCCCCTCTAAGACAAGAGAAAGAGGAGACCAAGAGGGGAGTGTGAGGAGCAGCCGCTACATTTATATTCAATACCCTTATTTCCCTGTCAGTGATTAGACTCTCTGTCACCATGACTAACTTGGTTTACTGAGAGGTATCTAGATACCTGGCATTAGGGATTTCTATGTAGGGAGCTAGGGTAGGATACAATGAACAATATATACTATATGTAAATATATACCCCTCTACATATTTGTGCCTGCCATCTATGCTCATCTCTTGATATACATACCTCTCAAAATACTTATCGTCTAATCTAACAGTACTTAATCACTCTACATTATCTCTATTATTATTATCACAATTTTTTCCATCAATATCCTTTGCTTTATGCAAATCTACCTTTCAATAATATCTGTGTTTTATTTATTTTTTATTTTTTGTTCTTTATGTAGCGGCCTCACCCCCTCTACATGTTTATCGGTCATCCGATGGCTCTCGTCTAGGGGTACCTGGGTTTCGAGAGTGAGGTGCGCCACGGCCCATGTCCTCCCCATGGCTGTGGTTGAGGTGAAGGCCAATTTCAATATCTTCCTTGGGCCAAACGTGCATTGGGTTGCGGAACTTAGCCCTGCTATGCTGGAATCTCCCTTTGCTCCCATTAACAGAGTCCATACACCGATCACAGTCCAACCCTCAGTTTTATTTCGTAGCTCCACAACAACAGGGTAATGGCAGGATACGGTGGGATGAGCAGGCCGAGGCACTATCCTGATTGTAGTCCCTACACCCCCTGTGCTATGACCAAGGGTTGCAGGAGTCTTGATTAGAACAACTTCGCTGCGCTGGGGCCCCTATCAGGGGAAGATGACCCTCCAAGGGAGTTACCGGAGGCCCGTCCATCACCGGGTTGACGCTGCTCCGGAATCTTCAGACGGGTGACCTCCCCGGCCTCCTCACCTCAGATGCGGGTCCCCTCGCAAGGGGCACCCTGGAATCACTTCACCCTCGCGGGACCCAGTCGAAGTCACCAGGTCCCAGGCCCACGACATAGTACTTCACCCCAGGCTGAAGGTGCCTGGGATGGACTCCAACTCCATTCCGGCCAAGCCTAGGGGCCTGGGCCGGAACCCCGAACCGCCCGCACCCAGGCCTAAGGTGCCTGGGTGCGTGAAGAGATGATCCTCGAAGACCTCGTGGTGAGGGCGTCTCCCCCTTTTATCTCCTCCCATCGGCACCACGGCGGGTTCCCCGCCCCAGCCGTACCATCTCCGGAAAGGGACTGCGGTAGTGATTCTGCCTGGAGCCTGTAGGTACCCCGCCACCCACAGGCCAAGGAGAATATTGCACCACCCAATCCTCCACAAATAACAAAAAGGGGTCTAAACCCTGTCACAATTACACACCTGGGTCACACTACCCCCAGGTGTATCCCACTAAATCTGAAGACCCCGCTACATTTATTTATATCACCATCTGCTCCCAATAGTAGTTACTCAGCAGCCTGGACTCAATGGTGGGACTCACCAATTCTACATATCCAGGCTGTCTAATTCTGCTATAAACAAATATATTCCTGCTCAGCTCACAGCCATTATTTATCCTGAGCTGCATATAATTTTATTTAGCAGATGAGGCATATTGTGGAGAATCTTGCGACTTGTGAATGAGTTTTATTATAACATCTATAACATTTTAATGGAGACTGACATCTAGTGGGCCTTTTCCTGCAGTACAATACTGCTACCACTTACAATTAGGCTGAACTGATATAAATAGAGGCTCACCACATGCCCCTCCCTATCCCTTGATGAAAGCCATCTTGATTGCCTGAAACATGTCGGGTCAAATGTTATCAGTGTGACGCTATCGACGTCACTTACAGCTACGCTAGGTGGACGCATACGTACTGGGCTCTGCAGGACCTATGTGGATCACGCACCTCTGAAGCGGGCTCATGATACGTTCCTTTGAACGGCAGCACGAGCGGGAGAAATCAGCACCAATAGGAGTCATCCCCAGCGCTATCACCAGCCCGGAAGGTCGCCATAGCCCTACAGGGACAGCAGAAGTCATAATCCCCTGCTTGGGGACTACTGCACCTTTGAGTGGAACACTGTTTCCTCCTGCCACGGGTTCCCCCCCATGTGTATAAGGAGAGGACAAAACCCGGAACTGAGGATGTCCCTTACAACTATCCAGACTTGGTGAGTGGACCTCTGGTCCATGTTACTTTATAATGCTGGCATCTCATTTTCATGCTAACCCTGCTCTGTGATCTCTGCCTCATCAACAGTCTGCTATCTGTGCTTTATCTGGATTGACTTTGTACTCAATTACATTGCTAACCTCCATAAACTGCCTTAATCCCAGCTCCATATGTGCATTGATCCACTCTATGATCTGGTTGCAATCTACAGCCTTCTACTGGAGACACTCTTCCAAATCTGCTGTTTACTTTGCTATATGCCACCACTCCCATAGCCTCTAAGCTACAGTACCTAGCCACTTTATCTTACTCTGTATGTCCACCCAGGGGTCTGGTCAGATCTACTACGTTTGACCATACAATACACGGTGCAATCGACTGGACAATTAGTCCAGCCAACTGCTCTGATTGAGTAATACTGCATGCATGCATCCCCATGTAGCTGTTTGTTTTTAAATTTGACAACGTTGTCTCATTTATTTTGACCACTGGGCACTTAAACCCCCTTCCTAACCAGACCAATTTTCAGCTTTCGGTGCTCTCACATTTTGAATGACAATTGCTCAGTCATACAACACTGTACCCATATGAAATGTTTGTCCTTTTTTTCACACAAATAGAGCTTTCTTTTGGTAGTATTTAATCACCGTTGGATTTTTTATTTTTTGCGCTATAAGAGAAAAAAGACTGAAAATTCTGTAAAAAAATGAATGTTTCCGTTATAAAATTTAGCAAATTAGTATTTTTTCTTCATAAATTTTGCCCAAAATTTATACTGCTACATATCTTTGGTAAAAATAAGCACAAATTGGTGCATATTATTTGGTCTTTGTGAAAGTTAGAGTCCACCACAAGCTATGGTGCCAATATCTGAAAATTGATCACACCTGAAGTACTGACAGCCTATCTCATTTCTTGAGACCCTAGCATGCCAGAAAAGTACAAATACCCCCCAAATGACCCCTTTTTGGAAAGAAGACATTCCAAGGTATTTAGAAAGAGGCATTGTGAGTTTTTTGAAGTTGTAATTTTTTCCCACAATTCTTTGCAAAATCAAGATATATTTTTTAAAAATTTTTTTTTAACAAAATTGTCATATTAGCAGGTTATTTCTCACACACATTATATGCATACCACAAATTACACCCCAAAACACATTCTGCTATTCCTCCCGGGTATGGCGATACCACATGTGTGAGACTTTTACACAGCGTGGCCACATACAGAGGCACCTTCAGGCGTTCTGGAGCACCCAGGCCAATTCTGACATTTCTCTCCTACATGTAAAAATCATCATTTGTTTGCTAGAAAATTACATAGAACCTCAAAACATTATATATGTTTTTTTTTAGCAAAGACCTTAAAGAATATAATGGTGGTCGTTGCAACTTTTTATCTTGCACGGTATTTGCGCAGAAATTTTTCTAACGCGTTTTTTTTTTTACGGAAAAAAACTGTTTTGTGCTTAAAAGAAAAAAAAACAGTAAAGTTAGCCCAATGTTTTTGCATAATGTGAAAGATGAAGTTACGCCGAGTAAATAGATACCTAACATGACACCCTTCAAAATTGCACACGCTCGTGGAATGGCGCCAAACTTCGCTACTTAAAAATCCCCATAGGCGACGCTTTAAATATTTTTACTGGTTACATGTTTTGAGTTACAGAGGAGGTCTAGGGCCAAAATTATTGCTCTCGCTCTAACGTTCGCAGAGATACCTCACATGTGTGGTTTGAACACCGTTTTCATATGTGGGCGGGGCTTACGTATGCGTTCACTTCTGCATGCGAGCTCGCGGGGGCAGGGGCGCTTTAAAAAATATATATATATTTTATTGTACATTTTACTTTATTTTAGTTTGACATGTTTTTCCGCCCCAAATTTTTTTTTGATCACTTTTATTCCTATTACAAGGAACGTAAACATCCCTTGTAATAGGAATATGGCATGACAGGTCCTCTTTACAGTGAGATATGGGGTCAATAAGACCCCACATCTCACCTCTAGGCTGGGAAGCCTGAAAAAAAAAACAAAAAAAAAAAACAATCTTGGCTTTGATCGTAGCGGTGAGTCGGTAGAAGCACCGGAGGGCAGCGGGAGGGGGGGGGGGCATTCACTCTCACCTCCCGTAAGAGCGATCAAGCGGTGGAACAGCCACTATGATCGTTCTTATGGTGTGGGGAATCGCCGGCTGAAAAAGCGAATATCTGAATGATGCCTGTAGCTGCACCCATCATTCAGATATCCCCGCATAAAGTTAAGGACGTCATATGACGGCCGGCGGGCGGGAAGTGGTTATTGCGGAGTATTTCCGAGTATTGCGGGGTATTCCGGAGTATTGCGGGGTATTGCGGAGTATGGGCAGGGTATTGCAGAGTATGGGCAGGGTATTGCAGAGTAGGGATGAGCTGAACACCCCCGGGTTCGGTTCGCACCAGAACCCGCGAACGGACCGAAAGTTCGCACGAACATTAGAACCCTATTAAATACAATGGATGCGAACGTTCGAATTCTAAAGTGCTAATTATAACGACTATTATCCATGTTATTGTCCTAAACAGAGTTTGGGAACCCGGGTTCTGCACCAGGGGACATGTATCAATGCAAAAAGAAGTTTTAAAAACGGCCGTTTTTCGGGAGCAGTCATTTTAATGATGCATAAAGTGAAAAAAAAAGTCAAATATTCCTTTAAATATTGTACCTGGGAGGTGTCTAAAGTATGCCTGTGAAGTGCCATGTGTTTCCCGTGTTTAGAACTGTCCCTGCACAAAATTACATTTCTAAAGGAAAAAAAAGCCATTTAAAACTGCTTGCGCCTTTAATGGAATGTCTGGTCCCGGTAATATGGATGAAAATCTTTAAGAAAAATGGCATAGCTACCCCATCACCCCCCCCCCCCTACCCCAGCCCATTACCAGCCCCTTTGGGTCTTGTTTGGATATTAAGGGGAACCCTGCAACACAAAATAAAAAAGGCCCTATATACTATGAACAGCAGTATACAGGCGGTGTAAACAAGACCGGTGTAAACAAGACAGGGACTGTAGGTTTGTTCTTAAGTAGAATCTGTTTGTAATTTTGAACACGTACATTGTTTAAGTGTAGCTCCAGCCAAAAAATCTATTTTTAAGCTTTTTGGAAAACATAGGGAAGGGTTATCACCCCTGTAACATTTGTTTTGCTGTCTGTGCCCCTGTTCAGAACATTTCACCTCACTTTGCGTCCCAATGACAACTGTTTTTGAAATGTGGTGTTTTTATTGAAACAAGGATTGGTGATAAAGCATCAGTAGAGAGGAGACACCTTTCTCCCATATTAATTCTTACAGTAGAGAATTTTCCTTCCTAGGGGTAGATTTCCTCTCACTTCCTGTTGTCTTCTTCCGTTTGCAAGTAGGAGTCGTTTGTAATTTGGATGTTTGAAAGTAGGGACCTGCCGTATATACTCTGCAGAAATTGGCTCCTTAGGTGTTGGTGTTGGCACAACACTGTAAGCACTCACAGTTACTCTTGGTGGGTGCTGGAACGCCCTGCTGTCAACTATTATATCAGGAATTGTAATAACATATAATTGTTGAACAGTGGTAGTAAAAATTGGGCCTTTGATGGTGGTGCTGGTGCCACAACACTGTAAGGCCTGACAGTTACTCTTGGTGGGCGCAGCAATGGGCCCTGCTGTGAATTATTAGATCAATAATTATAATTGCATGCCCCTGTTGAACAGGGGCTGAAAAATTGGGCCTTTGGTGGTGGTGGTGGTGGTGGTGTTGACACAATACTGTAAGGCCTGACAGTTACTCTTGGTGGGCGCAGCAATGGGCCCTGCTGTGAATTATTAGATCAACAATTATAATTGCATGCCCCTGTTGAACAGGGGCTGAAAAATTGTGCCTTAGCCACTGGTGGCGGCACCCATAAACCAAAATGATCTTCCAAGCTATCATCATTAATCGGATCATTGAGGAGGAGGAGGAGGAGGATAGCCAGTCAACATAACAGCACAGGCACTCAGCATCAGTCTTGAAGGGATGTGACATTTGAAAATCAATTAGTCTGTTATATCAGCATCAGGTGTGTGGTAGCTGGTGGTGATCCAAGACTGGTTCATCTTGATGAAAGTCAGTCGATCAACCGAGTCGGTGGACAGGCGCACCCTGTGATCCGTGACAAATCCTCCAGCAGCACTGAATGTGCGTTCTGAAAGAACGCTGGATGCAGGACAGGCCAGTAGCTCAATTGCATACTGTGCAAGCTCTGGCCAGTGATCCATCCTCAAGACCCAGTAAGCCAGAGGATTTTCAGTGGGGAAGGTGTCCAAGTCTGACCTTGCCCCTAGGTATTCCTGCACCATGTATATCAGACGCTGGCGATGGTTGCTGGAACCGATCATACTTTGGGGCTGCGGACTAAAGAATTGTCTGAACGCATCGGTCAGACGGCCACCTTCCCCACCGCTCCTTCTTTGACTGGCCGAAGCCTCAGCAACTCGTTGTCCAGGACCAGGAGTTTGTAACCTCCCAGTCTCTGGGAACGCATTGCACAGACCTTTCTGCAAGGCATCCCGGAGTTGTCTCATCCTCTGCTCCCTCTGCGACAGTAAGATAAGGTCCGCAACCTTACCCTTGTACCGTGGATCAAGGAGAGTGGCCAGCCAGTAATGGTCCCTCTCCTTGATCCGAAAAATACGAGGATCCTTCCGCAGACTTTGCAGGATCAGGGAGGCCATGCAGCGTAGGCTAGCTGAGGCATTCAGTCCGGAGTCCTCTGGGTCACTAAGGACGACATGATCCGCAGCCACCTCCTCCCAGCCACGTACAAGTCCACTGGTTTCTTGGGACTGTAAATCATCCCTAAAAGACTGCTGCTGATGATGCTGAGTGCCGGCCTCCACCTCCATGCTGACACAATTCTCCTCTTCTTCTTCCTCTTCCTTTTCCTCTTCCTTTTCCTCTTCCTTTTCCTCTTCCTTTTCCTCTTCCTTTTCTTTTTCCTCTTCCTTTTCCTCTTCCTTTTCCTCTTCCTTTTCCTCTTCCTCTTCCTCTTCCTCTTTTCCCTTTTCCTCTTCTCCCTTTTCCTCTTCCTCTTCTCCCTTTTCCTTTTCCTTTTCCTCTTCCTCTTCCTCTTCCTCTTCCTCTTCTCCCTCTTCCTCTTCCTCTTCTCCCTCTTCCTCTTCCTCTTCCTCTTCCTCTTCCTCCTTTTCCTCTTCCTCCTTTCCCTCTTCCTCCTTTCCCTCTTCCTCTTCTCCCTTTTCCTCTTCCTCTTCCTCCTTTCCTCTTCCTCTTCCTCCTTTCCTCTTCCTCTTCCTCCTTTCCCTTTTTCCTCTTCCTCTTCCTCCTTTCCCTTTTTCCTCTTCCTCCTTTCCCTTTTTCCTCTTCCTCTTCCTCTTCTTCCTTTTCCTCTTCCTCTTCTTCCTCTTCCTCTTCCTCCTTTCCCTTTTTCCTCTTCCTCCTTTCCCTTTTTCCTCTTCCTCCTTTCCCTTTTTCCTCTTCCTCCTTTCCCTTTTTCCTCTTCCTCTTCCTCCTTTCCCTCTTCCTCTTCCTCCTTTCCCTCTTCCTCTTCCTCCTTTCCCTCTTCCTCTTCTCCCTTTTCCTCTTCCTCTTCCTCCTTTCCCTTTTCCTCTTCCTCTTCTTCCTCTTCCTCTTCCTCCTCTTCTCCCTTTTCCTCTTCCTCCTCTTCTCCCTTTTCCTCTTCCTCTTCCTCCTCTTCCTCTTCTCCCTTTTCCTCTTCCTCTTCCTCCTCTTCCTCTTCTCCATTTTCCTCTTCCTCTTCCTCTTCCTCTTCTCCCTTTTCCTTTTCCTCTTCCTTTTCCTCTTCTCCCTTTTCCTCTTCCTCTTCTCCCTTTTCCTCTTCCTCTTCTCCCTTTTCCTCTTCCTCTTCTCCCTTTCCCTTTTCCTCTTCCTCTTCCTCTTCTACCTTTTCCTCTTCCTCTTCCTCTTCTTCCTCTTCCTCTTCTTCCTCTTCCTCCTTTCCCTCTTCCTCTTCCTCCTTTCCCTTTTCCTTTCCCTTTTCCTCTTCTCCCTCTTCCTCTTCTCCCTTTTCCTCTTCCTCTTCCTCTTCCTCCTTTCCCTTTTCCTCTTCTCCCTTTTCCTCTTCCTCTTCCTCCTTTCCCTTTTCCTCTTCCTCTTCCTCTTCCTCTTCCTCCTTTCCCTTTTTCCTCTTCTCCCTTTTCCTCTTCCTCTTCCTCTTCCTCCTTTCCCTTTTTCCTCTTCTCCCTCTTCCTCTTCCTCTTCCTCCTTTCCCTTTTCCTCTTCCTCTTCCTCCTTTCCCTTTTCCTCTTCCTCTTCCTCCTTTCCCTTTTCCTCCTCCTTTCCCTTTTCCTCCTCCTTTCCCTTTTCCTCCTCCTTTCCCTTTTTTTCCTCCTCCTTTCCCTTTTCCTCCTCCTTTCCCTTTTTTTCCTCCTCCTTTCCCTTTTCCTCCTCCTTTCCCTTTTTTTCCTCCTCCTTTCCCTTTTTTTCCTCCTCCTTTCCCTTTTTTTCCTCCTCCTTTTCCTCCTCCTTTCCCTCCTCCTTTCCCTTTTCCTCCTCCTTTCCCTTTTCCTCCTCCTTTCCCTTTTCCTCCTCCTTTCCTCTTTTCCTCCTCCTTTCCTCTTTTCCTCCTCCTTTCCTCTTTTCCTCCTCCTTTCCTCTTTTCCTCCTCCTTTCCTCTTTTCCTCCTCCTTTCCTCTTTTCCTCCTCCTTTCCTCTTTTCCTCTTTTCCTCTTTTCCTCTTTTCCTCTTTTCCTCTTTTCCTCTTTTCCTCCTCTTTTCCTCTTTTCCTCTTTTCCTCTTTTCCTCTTTTCCTCTTTTCCTCTTTTCCTCTTTTCCTCTTTTCCTCTTTTCCTCTTTTCCTCTTTTCCTCTTTTCCTCTTTCCTCTGCGATGGGTGGGACAGAAGGAACACTGTCTCGGTAAAGGGGGCCTTGAGAGGCAAGGAAGTCCTCCTCTTCCTGCCTCTGTTGTGCCTCAAATGCCCTGTCCATTATTCCACGCAGCGTATGTTCCAACAGGTGGACAAGAGGTACAGTGTCACTGATGCATGCACTGTCACTGCTCACCATCCTCGTGGCCTCCTCAAATGGTGCCAGGACAGTGCATGCATCCCTGATCATGCCCCACTGGCGTGGTGAAAACCGAGCTCCCCTGACCCTGTCCTGGTGCCGTAGTCACACAGGTACTCATTTATGGCCCTCTGCTGCGTGTGCAGCCGCTGCAGCGTGGCCAACATTAAGTTCCACCTGGTGGGCATGTCACATATAAGGCGGTTCTTGGGCAGGTTCAACTCCTTTTGCAGCTCAGCCAGGCGAGCACTGGCATTATAAGATCTGCGGAAATGCACACAGACTTTCCTGGCCTGCCTCAGGACATCCTGTAAGCCCGGGTACCTGCCCAAGAACGGCTGCACCAGCAGGTTAAGGATGTGAGCCACACAGGGCACATGGGTCAGTTGTCCCTGTCGGAGGGCAGAGAGGAGGTTGGTGCCATTGTCGCAAACCACCATTCCTGGCTTAAGCTGGCGTGGCGTCAACCACCTCTCGGCCTGCCCCTGCAGAGCAGACAGAACATCTGCCCCAGTGTGGCTCCTGTCCCCCAAACACACCAGCGCAAGCACGGCATGGCATCTTTTTGCGTAGCCCCTTGAACGCCTACGGAGCACCGCTGGTTCCGAGGACAAAGCACAGGAAGAGGCCATGGAGGAAGAAGAAGAGGAGGGGGTGGAGGAGAGAGGTGTGTCACAACCAGTAGTAGCATTTTGGAGGCGCGGCGGAACAACCTCCAACACTACTGCACCTTGTCCTGCATCCTTTCCAGCTGCCAAAAGAGTGACCCAATGGGCCGTGAAAGAAAGGTAACGTCCCTGTCCATGCCTGCTGGACCATGAGTCAGCGGTAATATGCACCTTACCGCTGACCGCCCTGTCCAGCGAGGCCAAGACATTGCCTTCCACATGCCGGTAGAGAGCCGGAATCGCCTTCCGTGAGAAAGTGGCGTTTGGGAACCTGCCACTGAGGAACCGCACATTGCACAAACTCACGGAAGGGGGCCGAGTCTACCAAATGAAAAGGCAGCAGTTGAAGCGCTAGCAATTTAGCCAAGGTAGCATTCAACCGCTGGGCATGTGGATGGCTGGGAGTGAACTTCTTTTGACGGTCCAGCAGCTGGGGCAGGGAAATTTGCCTGCTAGAATCGGACGTTGGTGTACTGCTAGCAGAGTGCCCGCAAGTACTTGGCTGTGACACACCTAATTCTACACCTTCATTCCTCTCAGTGCAGGTTTCAGAGAGGACTGAAGGTATAGTGGGGTTGGAGATCCCAGCTGATGCGGTGCAAGGAGAGGTCCGCTTTGTTCTTTGGTGTGGGTCTTTAAGGTAGGCTTGCCAACGAGCTGCATGGCAGGTCAACATATGTCTGGTCAAGCATGTGGTGCCCAAGCGGCTGATGTTTTGGCCACGTGATATACGCTTGAGACATATGTTGCAAACAGCAGCTGTGCAATCTGATGCACTCGACTCAAAGACCCACACCAAAGAACTTTTTGAATAACGGGCAGAGGCAGCGCCCTGCACAGGTGGAGCTCTGCGGTGTGATTCAGTCGGTGTGCTGCCCTTACGCTGGCCCCCCGAGGGCATCCTGCCTCGTTGGAGATGTGCCTCCTCCTCAACCTCCTCCTCTCTCCTATTAGGCACCCACGTGGAGTCAGTGACCTCATCATCCCCTCCCTCCTCATCACTGGAGCCAATCTGGCAGTATGCTGCAGCTGCTGGAACATGACTGCCAGATTGGTGTCCTTCTTGAGCATCCCCTCTCTCTGCTCTCACGCTACTGCCTTCCTCTAGCTGGGTATAATCATCAGACCCTTCGAAATGCTGGGCATCCTCCTGGAGCATGTACCCAACACTGTGCTCAATCAGCTCGGGGGACTCCTCAGGAGGACATGGTGGGTCTAGGGAAGGAGTGACTGATGATGACATTGATACCACTTTGGCAGCTGCTTTGCCGGTACCCTGAGCTTGGGTGAGAGAGGATGAGGAGGATGAGGAGGGCTTGGTCATCCACTCTACCAAGTCTTCGGCATGATGCGGCTTAACACGTCCAGCTGCCGAAAAGGACAAGCGTGTCCCATGGCCACGTGATGATGACGATGCACCGCTTCCACGACCAGCACTGTTGTCTCTAGACACAGAGCCTGCTTGCCCTCTTTTATTGGCTCCTGACTGTCTGCCTCTCCTTGTTTGTCTTTCAGACATTCTAATGGCCTGCAGGGAGATGGGAAAACCAGCAATAAGGGGTAGCTTCAGGTGTATATTTTGCAGGAATCACACTACGCCTGCTGTAAGTGCTGCAAATGCCTGTTAGTGTAACACACCAGGAAAACACAGCAATACGGGCTAGCTTCAGGAGTATATTTTGCAGGAATCACACTTCACCTGCTGTAAGTGCTGCAAATGCCTGTTAGTGTAACACACCAGGAAAACTCCGCAATACGGGCTAGCTTCAGGTGTAAGGCCCCATGCACACAGGGCGTTTTTACAGCCGCTTTTTTTAGAGCTTAAAAACGCCTGTCCATGTTTTGTAAACATTTTTTGACATTTTTTTGACCTTTTAAACCAAAAAAAAAATCCCGGACCTCAAAAACGCGAATCGCGGCGTTTTTGCACGTTTTCGCGGCGTTTTATGCGCGTTTAATAGCGTCAGGCGTTTTTGCAGCTCGAACCTGGAGCGCCAGAACGCACTGGAATTGGGTTTTTTTTGCAGCTGGAAAACGCCTATGCCACTTGGAGCTCATAAAAGCTCTAGTGTGCATGACACAATAGAATAACATGGATGGGCGTTTTGAAGCTGTAAAAAAAAAACGTCTAAAGCTGCTGTTAGCAGCTGCAAAAACGCCCTGTGTGCATGGGGCCTATATTTTGCAGGAATCACACTACGCCTGCTGTAAGTGCTGCAAATGCCTGTTAGTGTAACACACCAGGAAAACACCGCAATACGGGCTAGCTTCAGGTGTATATTTTGCAGGAATCACACTACGCCTGCTGTAAGTGCTGCAAATGCCTGTTAGTGTAACACACCAGGAAAACACAGCAATACGGGCTAGCTTCAGGAGTATATTTTGCAGGAATCACACTTCACCTGCTGTAAGTGCTGCAAATGCCTGTTAGTGTAACACACCAGGAAAACACCGCAATACGGGCTAGCTTCAGGTGTATATTTTGCAAGAATCACACTATGCCTGCTGTAAGTGCTGCAAATGCCTGTTAGTGTAACACACCAGGAAAACACTGCAATACGGGCTAGCTTCAGGTGTATATTTTGCAGGAATCACACTACGCCTGCTGTAAGTGCTGCAAATGCCTGTTAGTGTAACACACCAGGAAAACACCGCAATACGGGCTAGCTTCAGGTGTATATTTTGCAGGAATCACACTACGCCTGCTGTTAGTGCTGCAAATGCCTGTTAGTGTAACACACCAGGAAAACACAGCAATAAGGGCTAGCTTCAGGTGTATACTGTGCAGGAGGCTTAGCAACAATGACACTGACATTGTCCCCTGCCTATCCTTCTCTCTCCCTGCACACAAGGTTTAGCAAAGAATATGACACTGACACTGTCCCCTGCCTATCCTTCTCTCTCCCTGCACACAAGGTTTAGCAAAGAATATGACACTGACACTCTCCCTGCCTATCCTTCTCTCTCCCTACACACAAGAATAGCACAAAGAATAGCACACTGTCCCTGCCTATCCTTCTCTTTCCCTGCGCCGGAACACACTACACAAGGCCGCCGCGCTGGCGGCCTTTTATAGTGTGGGGCGTGTGCTAAACCCCCTGAGCTATAATTGGCCACAGGCAACCTGCCTGTGGCCAATTATGGCTCTCCTAGCTGCCGGCGCTGTGATTGGCCAAGCATGCGGGGGTCACAGTGCATGCTTGGCCAATCACAGCGCCGGGATTGCACTGCAATGGCGCAGTGTATTGTGGACCATTCGCATCACTCGAATTTGGCGCGAACGGCCCAAATCGTTCGATCTTCATCGAACAGCCGATGTTCGAGTCGAACGTATGTTCGACTCTAACACCGAGCTCATCCCTAGTTCCAACAATATGTGGATTCATTATCCAGTGTATAAGGGTCTGAAGATCCCATTGGATCTGTTCCGTGACACACTTTTGGCTATATTAACCTGTGCTTTAATTCATTATGGGTTACTAATGCTAATGGTCTTTTTATTCTTTTTCTTTCCTCCCTTGTTCTATTTGTATATAATATGAACTGTATGCCTATATATATATATATATATATATATATATATATATATATATATATATATATATTGCAGTAACATTGTATAATTGTTATACTTATTTGGACTTATGGGATTCCAGGCAGGATGCCTGGACATACCAAAAATACACACACCAAAGATTTTTATAAAATTTTGTTTATTTAAATAAATAACAACCTATATATATAATTATTATATATTATATATATTTTTTTTTTTTTTTGGATAAAATTTGGCCGCGGCTTATTACTATTGGTTTAATTTTAAATATCATCAAAAACTGTATCAATAAATAAATCAAATTACATATAAGAAATAAAACCCAGCTCAGCCACTACGACTCGAGCTGAAAAGAATCAGCCTTTTAAAACTTTCCCAAACAACAACATGTCCCTTTTTGCAATAATAAACAAAAAGGACCATACCACATAGTATAGCCGCGACAAGGGAAGGGGGGGTGGGAAGTTCCGCTGTAGATCCTCTTCAGAACGACTGGCCCCGGACCTCCTAGCCCAGCTCTTTAAATAGGGACCCCAAAGGCTTCCAGAATGTTCTATGGGGTCAGCTGACCCCAATTGACCAATCCTGCTCCCAGGGGGTCCTGAATTCTTTCCCCAGTAACTGGCCAGCTGACCCAATCCCTGTCTTTCCCGCCTGAATACCCTAACTAACCTATCCTAGGCTCAGGAATCTTTCCCCAGCAACAGTTTACCTGACCTATCCTAAGGCTTCCCGCTTAATTTCAAGTGAGGGAAACCTTGAAACTGCTCCTGCCAAGAATCCCATAAGGAAAAGGGGAGCCTTGAAACAGTCTTATCCCCTTTTCCTCACATGGGATTCCAGGCAGGATGCCTGGACATACCAAAAATACACACACCAAAGATTTTTATAAAATTTTGTTTATTTAAATAAATAACAACCTATATATATTATATATTTTTTTTTTTTTTTGGATAAAATTTGGCCGCGGCTTATTACTATTGGTTTAATTTTAAATATCATCAAAAACTGTATCAATAAATAAATCAAATTACATATAAGAAATAAAACCCAGCTCAGCCACTACGACTCGAGCTGAAAAGAATCAGCCTTTTAAAACTTTCCCAAAAGACAGGACGGGTTGTTACAACCCCGACTGTCACCAAAACCCCAGCACGCGGCCCTCTCTATGCAGGATTGGAAAGAAACATTCAGTATGTCCAGGCCAATGTCAGAAAGATGAACCCCATCAGCCCTATAGAGGCCCGAAATACCGCCCTCCAGGTCTACATGGCGGAAAGAGAAACCCAAGTCCGGGGCCATGAATTTCTCAACCGCCTTATTAATTCTTTTCCTAACCTTTTCAAAAGGTTTAAAAACCCCAGACTCTAACCATCTTAATCTAGGGATGATTTCAGAAAAAACAATCACCATGTTCGGATAGGATTGTTTTAAAATTTGGATCGTATCTTTTATACTAAAAATAAGATCCAATGTTCTCATCTGACCCACATCATTCCCTCCCAAATGTAAAATCAAAATATCAGGTTCTGGCCAGTAAGATAATAGAGAACTGAACTCGAATAACAACTCCTCCCAAAGCATGCCCCTCCTACCGAACCATAAGACTTGAAACTTGAACGGATCCATGTCTAAATTCGCAGTATACTGACGAGCATTAGCCCGCTGATGCGCCCAATACACGAAAGAGTGTCCAATAATCCAGACCACTCCAGGCACACCTAAAATAATCAAACAACAAGATTAGGACGTACATATAATTGAAAAGACTTAGATTTCCATCTACCCAAATTCTTAATACGACTATCAACAAAACCCAACCTAGCAGCTTCTGTGGCAGCTCCAATTCTAAAAGAGTGCGAAGAAATCTTAACGTTTGCCATATTCAAAAGTTTACAACATCTAGATAATATTGCATTAAATTGAAATTTAGTAAGAGGGGAAGAATCCCTATGAATAAAAAGCACTCCATTCGTAGGAGGACGAAGTCTCAAATAAGCTGACAATCTGGCTACCGGGCAAATTAAAGACCCCGGGGAAGACAATAAATGTAACCAATTGCCTTTACCTAACCTGTCAGTTTTGCTAGTGCGAATAAATATTTTTAAACTAGAAACATTTAAGATAACGTGTTTGAATAACAAACCAGACGGATTTCCTTTGCTAGCTGACACTATTTCAGAAACTCGGAGTGCTGCAAAAAAGGCCATAGTAAAAACTGCATTAAAAAGAGTAGCCTCAAAAGGAGAAGAACATACAGAAGCAGTAATCGAGCAGAGAGATTCCCATAACCCAGGGGTAATAGGACATCTATTGTCAGTGACGCAATGAGACTTCTTATAACCTTTAAGTGCTTGTTGTACTGAAAAATATGATAAACAGGAGGTTAAGTGATTTAATTTTTAAAAAAAGGATATTCCGGACAAAGTCTTATAAACATAAGACCAAGAGTAGTCTTTAGTCAACAGAGATTCCAAAAAAGACAAAACCGTCGTTTCGGAGATGTCCGAAAATTTTGCCCCTTTGGAATCCAAAAATTGCAACCATAGCAACCACGAGGACCTGTAACTAGACCAAGAAGTGGTAGCCAACGAATTTTTAATATTTTGTGAAATTAAACGATATCCCATAACCGAGCTGGGCAAGGGATCCCGACACGTTCCGCTGTGGGTAACAGGGAGAAAAATCGCTCCATCTGTAAACGAGAGAGGGCGTCAGCTGTCTCATTTATCTTACCTGGAATGTATTTAGCTTTAATCCAGATGTTGTGACACAGGCATTTAAAAACTAAATAACGTAGTAGAGCTATTACAGGAGGGGATTTGGAAGTCAGGCAATTGATTGCAAACAAAACACCCCTATTATCAGTACTAAAAAGGATTTGTTTGTTTGCAAACATATCACCCCATATCTCCAGGGAAACTGCTATTGGGAAAAGTTCTAGAAGCACAATATTTTTGCACAAACCTCTACTTACCCAACTTCGAGGCCAAATATCCGCACACCACTGATTTCCCCAGATAACTGCAAAACCCACTGATCCAGCCGAATCCGTGGACAAGCAGAAATCACTGTCTATGACGAAATCCTCCTGCCAGAAAGCCTTTCCATTAAAATGTATTAAAAAATTATACCAAACCAATAAATCTTCCTTTAATTCCACCGTCAACCTAATATGAGCGTGCGGGTTCTTGATTCCTGACATTGCTAAATATAAACGGCGAGAAAAAATCCTACCTATAGGTAATATGCGTGTAGCAAAAGCTAAGAGTCCCATCAAGGACTGTAATTCTTTTAAGAGTATCTTCTTCTTCTTAATAAAAGACAGAAGTAGATTCTTCAACTTCTCAATCTTCTCCACTGGCAACCGAAATTCTCTTTCAACGGTATCAATAGTGATACCCAAAAATTCAATGCATGTAGTAGGTAAAACCGTTTTCTCATGCGCCAATGGAACGCCAAAATCTTCGCATGTTACCATGAAATTGTGCAATAATGACATGCAATGACAAGAATCCGCAGGACCCATGAACAAAAAATCATCCAGATAGTGTATCATGAAAGGGGATCCGGACTTATATGATACCACCCATTCCAAAAATGAAGAAAACTCCTCAAAATAAGAGCAGGACAGGGAACATCCCATCGGAAGACACCGATCGAAATAAAATTTCCCTTGAAATTGACAACCTAAAGAATTAAAACAGCTAGGGTGAATTGGAAGTAAACGAAAAGCGGCTTTAATATCAGCCTTTGCTAACAAAGCTGATCCCCCCAGCTCCCTAATTTTCTGAATGGCCTGCTCAAAAGATGCATAGGAAACAGAAGACATCTCATCATCTATCTGATCGTTTAAGGAAGACCCAGCTGGAAAAGACAGATGATGGATTAAACGATAAGAATTTGGTTCTTTCTTAGGTACTATACCTAATGGGGACACACGAAAATTAGTAAAAGGAGGCGTATTAAAAGGGCCAGATATTCTGCCCAAAACAAGTTCTGCAGTTAATTTTTGTTCCACTATAACTGGAAAATCAGAAACAGATTTCAGATTATCCACCATAGCACAACCCGTTCCCTGAAATTGAGGAATTAAAAAACCTTCTCTAAAACCTCTAATGAGAAGCTCCGCCTTCTGACGATTTGGGTACCGCTTGAGCCATGGCAGGATGTTTTCCACTATCACCGGAGTTGTTGCTTTTAAGAAAAAATTCCCTCTGTGGCTGCTGCTGATTGGCAGCTGACATTTTATGAAAACATTTAGCCACAGGATGCGAACCTCCGCAGAAAGCACACTCATGCTTATATCTGCATGTAGCAGGCCATCTACATTGGCTGTCATTAAAAGAAAAACATATGCCTTTCTTGTAAGAAACTGTGGACGAGGGAGTAGTATTACTAGTGGTTAGCCTAGGTAAAGATGACTTCTGAGGAAGAAAAAGGTTCAGCCACAAACCCACATCCTTTGAACCCCACTGTAAACCAGTGTAAATAGACATCTTGTGGCGGAAAGCCTCATCATATGTATACCAGGAAAAGCCTGAAAAACATCTATAGGCTTCCTGTATGATGTCAATGTGTTGAAACAGACCCGGACTTTTATCCGGAAACCGTTCACACAAAACACTAGCATAAATGCAAAAACCTTGTAACCAGTTATTAAAAGATTTATAGGGGGTACTTTTCCGTCTATCGTCATCTAATTTGTCACCCTTTTCTGATTTTAAAAAGGGGTCTTTTAGAGATGGTAACAGTGATAAAATATCTATAAAATCCCCATTCCAGATTTTATCTTTTACGGATGATGATAAATGAAAACCAAGAGGTGACAGGAAACAAGGCATTGATTCTTTAACCAGGCTATCAGTTGCAGCCATAGGAATGCTAGGTGAGGAAGCTGGCGTAACCATAGAGACCGGATCTGCAGTATGCAGACCCTCTGGAGCAGACCCTGAAATCTTATCAGCAGACCAGACCAAGGCCGCAGGTTCCTGTGACAACAAACCAGTAGGATTGGAAAGAGCCTGAACATGAATGTGAGGTTGAGGCAATAAAATGTTCTTTTTAAAATCATCCATGAATGCAGCTAAAACATTTGAAAAACGATCAATAATATTCACATTGTTAATCTCACCTGAGGACTCACCCATACCCGCTGACATTGGCACCTGAGCTGCACAAAGCACTGGAATAGAACCAGCTGCTCCTGCATTGCGATGATCCGTTACTGCTGTGGTGTTCCCTTCCGCAGTAAAACCGCCTCTATGGCCGGCTGCTTCAAATAGAGAGGACGCCGCTCGTTGCCGTGGAGACGATGAACGCTCTAGGGGGCGTATCGCAGCGTTCGCTCCTGCCGACGCTCCACCCCTTTCTTCAGAACGGGCGAGACGTTTCTTCTGACGTTGCGCTGGCTCCGCCTTTCGTTGTACGTCGCTCCGATTAGGGGGCGGGCTGAATCTCCTCTTCGCAGTGCGCTTCCTCTTGCTTGGCAGTTCCTCCTCCCCGTCCAACGACGCTGACGCCTCTGGGACCCGACCTGGAAACGGAAGCTCCGCTCCAGTCTCTGCCTCTTCTTCTTCCGCTCTGATGGCGTCCGGATCCACCTCAGGATGCTCCACGATCTCCTCCGCAAATTCTTCGGCTTCTTGACCCGAAGGTAAGACCAAACACCGCCGGATCCAGTCTTCTCCCTCCGCTTCGACCCGCTCCAGAAGCTGTCGAATGAGGGTCTTCATGCCGCCGAAGAGGATCTAACAGCGGATGTATTAAATAGCTCCCTGCCCAGTATTATAGCTCAAGTTCCGCTGTAGATCCTCTTCAGAATGACTGGCCCCGGACCTCCTAGCCCAGCTCTTTAAATAGGGACCCCAAAGGCTTCCAGAATGTTCTATGGGGTCAGCTGACCCCAATTGACCAATCCTGCTCCCAGGGGGTCCTGAATTCTTTCCCCAGTAACTGGCCAGCTGACCCAATCCCTGTCTTTCCCGCCTGAATACCCTAACTAACCTATCCTAGGCTCAGGAATCTTTCCCCAGCAACAGTTTACCTGACCTATCCTAAGGCTTCCCGCTTAATTTCAAGTGAGGGAAACCTTGAAACTGCTCCTGCCAAGAATCCCATAAGGAAAAGGGGAGCCTTGAAACAGTCTTATCCCCTTTTCCTCACATTCTCCATTTAATAATTTTTTGTATATGATCTATGTATGTACAATATCATCATGCTGCGTGTCCTTTCTCCCCCCCCCTCCTTTTTTCATTTCCCCCTTCTGATGTGAGCTGTCAGACGGTTCTGTTTCTTTGCTGCCGTGGACTGAGAGACCAGTACATTTCTCTGGGGGGACGTGCTTGCCGTGCCTGGATCTCGCACTTGGCGCACAGGGGGCCTGGCAGTGCTCACCTCCAGGGGGCGCGGCGTTAGGCCTCCATTCTCAGTTGTACACAGTTGACATGGTTCCCAGGTCGCCGTGGCAACGATCGCACCGCGAGCCGCGGACGACGGTTCCCCGCCCATTCATTGCGCCGCGCTCCAACCTGTCATGACGCAGGGCTCTGTCGCTTCCCCTATCCATCCCACGGCTGGGGGGCGGACCTCCACGCCAGGGACTCGGAGGGAGCCGCCTCCTTTCAGCCCTCCCCTCATTTTGGCTTGGCTGTGCAATCAGCTGATAGCAATCAGCTAGAATGAACAGCAACATTTAAGACTCCAGCCTGGATTTCCAGTCTGTACGCTACTCTCGGTATGAGTGGATATGTTTAAGCCTGCACTGCCAAAGGTAATCAATACAGCTTTTTTACTTTTCTTATATGGATGCAATGTCTCCTAGAATTCATGCTTTGGAATTGGCACTGAGTATTCTCAAATTTTTTGATACTCTTTGCCACACAGCAAGAGTAATAGCACTATCTTAGTAACATTATAGATGGTGCTGTGTATATTTGTACACCTTGCTGGAACCTTGTGGTAACACATGTCTTTACATATTGAAACTTTTTTCAAAGACGTTTTTTCCATTTCAAAGTTAGGACCATCCCGTCATGTACTACCAATTCCCCTGTTTTTCAGATCAAGTTTTGGCTGTTACATCAAGCAGTGCATTAGATATCCACTCATTACAACGTTTTTTGCAGAGACCCAAACCATATTACCATTCAAATAGGTATGTATAGAATAAGTCTTTCATCGGACACTGTGTTGCAAGTTTTAGATATAAAAAAACACAGTGATGTTCAGCCCCTCTGATTTGTTAGTCTTATTTACATATACACAGATGGTTCAAGGAATACAGGGGCCGGCAGTGCACTCAACCTGCCGTCTGGTCGCAGGCGCCCTTTGTGCTTGGCCTTGACGCGGTATGTGCATGGTCCTCTCCGGATGATTTCTTGTGTCTCTTCGTCCACGCGCAGTGAAGACTAATTTCTGTCTTTTAAATGGATGTTTTACACTGAACTTCCCAAACAACAATGGTTAGCATGTGGATTTCTTACTTTCAATAATATGTTCATTGAATAACTTTCAGTGCATGTAACACATGGTGTTCGGTAATGCATTTGCTCATTTTTGCTTTGTTTTATGTTAAAATTCCAGATCACAGCATATACCACCACTAGCCCCTGAAGAAGAGATCTTTAAACTATCTACAGCCTCGAAACGCGTCGGTCACATTGTGTCCTGTTGCACACATCAGGACTCAGACAGTGGTTATGGTCTATGTGATACTGTGACTCTTGTTGTTGTATTATGGTCTGTTTTGTCTAGTGCACATCCATTTGTCAATGTCTTAAATTTTTGATATTGTTTAACTTATTACAAATAAAATATTTTTGATATAACCTTGGATCTTCAAGACTCTCCGCCCCTCAAAGTCCTACAGAGGACTCTATCCAATTTGTATGTTTAACAGGCATGTGGGCGGACTGTCTTGTTTCAATTCAGTCTTTGTTAGATATGTGATAGATATTACACCCACATTTTTTTAACGGAGGATGAGAAATCTGCTCCTGCAGCGACTGACATATGTATTCTAAAAGCAGCGCCCTGCTGCTGTCAGAATACACAGATCAGTGCTGCAGCTGATTGACATTCCTGCCAAGAAAACAGCAGTTAACAATAACACAGTAACAATATAAAATTAACTCAATAAAACAATTTATTTTTTTTTTTTTTTACTTTTGTTTGTAACTTTTAAGAACAATCATTCCAGCCTTTGATTTTAGGGTCTCTCAAAATGCCAGTTTCCTGAATACCTAATATCTTTCTTTCAAAACCCTTCTTGTGCAGAACTGTTTTCCCAAGACTGAGTCATGCTGAACACTATACTAATACTTCACTAGTGCGTGTTAGCAGTCCTTGATGCAGGTGCCAGAATGGCCAGGACAGGAGGGACAGAAAAAGGGGGCATCACATCTAATTTTGTGTCTGCTACAGAAACAACATCTTTTTGGGTTGGGGTACTAGGGAAGACATCAATGAAATGCCTCACATGCAGCTGGCTAGCTGCATCTGGATTTGGGGATTGGGCAACAGTAGACATGTGCATTCGTTTTCGTCCGAATGCATTTTCGTCCGAATTTCAGGTATTTTCGTTATCGTTTTAACAAACGAAAACGAAAGCACAGAATCCGAAAACCGAAAGATCCGACATAAACAAACAAGCTTTATTTTCGTTTTCGTTGCGACAACAGTTCCATATAGATAGGAGATTCGACGTGACGCTGACAATAACAATCTGTGTCTATCGAACCTGTGGTCGAATGTGCCTAACCTTAACTCTATTAGTCCAAGATTATTCTACATAGAGAGAAAAGATTCGACATTATAGAGAGAAAAGATTCGACATTATAGAGAGAAAAGATCGCTGCTGGAATTGGGTGGGGGAAGTAAAATAAAAATAATGATGATGATGATGAATGTTATTGGCTAATTGTAACCAAAGAGGAGGAGCAGTAAAATAGCTAGAACTAACTTGACAATTCAACATGAATGATGAAGATTCGACAAAGCATCGAAAAACATACAAACGTTGAATCTGTCATTGAAGGCTTATGGTGTCTGTCGAAAGTTAGAAGATTCAACGGTGCAGCTAAACTGTACGACGCAATCGTACATTTCGGTTCAAATGCATCCGCCCATAGGCTATTAGACATGTGCGATTAGTTTCGTACGAATCGAAAATTCATACATTTGTACGAATCCGATTTACGAATTTTTTTCGAATACGAAATTTCGAAAAATTTGTACGAAATTTCGTATCCAAATCCAAACTACCAAATGAGACATGAAAATTCGACAAAGCGATAGGTAAATATTTTTTGGTCGAATGTGACTAACCTTAACTCTATTAGTCCAAGATTATTCTACATAGAGAGAAAAGATTCGACATAGAGAGAAAAGATTCGACATTATAGAGAGAAAAGATTGCTGCTGGAATTGGGTGGGGGAAGTACATTTGCGGTCGAATCATTTGTTCGTTCCGATTCTACATTATAGAGAGAAAAAATTCGACATTATAGAGAGAAAAAATTCGACATAGAGAGAAAAAATTCGACATAGAGAGAAAAGATTCGACATTGAGAGAAAAGATTCGACATTGAGAGAAAAGATTCGACATTGAGAGAAAAGATTCGACATTGAGAGAAAAGATTCGACATTGAGAGAAAGATTCGACATTGAGAGAAAAGATTCGACATTGAGAGAAAAGATTCGACATTGAGAGAAAAGATTCGACATTGAGAGAAAAGATTCGACATTATAGAGAGAAAAGATTCGACATTATAGAGAGAAAAGATTCGACATTGAGAGAAAAGATTCGACATTGAGAGAAAAGATTCGACATTGAGAGAAAAGATTCGACATTATAGAGAGAAAAGATTCGACATTATAGAGAGAAAAGATTCGACATTATAGAGAGAAAAGATTCGACATTATAGAGAGAAAAGATTCGACATTGAGAGAAAAGATTCGACATTGAGAGAAAAGATTCGACATTGAGAGAAAAGATTCGACATTATAGAGGGAAAAGATTCGACATTGAGAGAAAAGATTCGACATTGAGAGAAAAGATTCGACATTGAGAGAAAAGATTCGACATTGAGAGAAAAGATTCGACATTGAGAGAAAAGATTCGACATTGAGAGAAAAGATTCGACATTGAGAGAAAAGATTCGACATTGAGAGAAAAGATTCGACATTGAGAGAAAAGATTCGACATTGAGAGAAAAGATTCGACATTATAGAGAGAAAAGATTCGACATTATAGAGAGAAAAGATTCGACATTATAGAGAGAAAAGATTCGACATTATAGAGAGAAAAGATTGCTGCTGGAATTGGGTGGGGGAAGTAAATTTCCGGTCGAATCATTCGTTATACGTGTCGTACGGAATTCGTATTTCGTTCGAATTCGAATTGAGTTCCGTACACGGATTACGAATTACGATTTTTTTAAAATACGAAACGGAACGGAACGAATTTTTCGACGGCTCCCATGTCTATAGGCTTTAGAAGAATTCTAATGTTGGTTGACTAGTAATAGTAATTAATAAATATAATTATTACTAGTCATACAACATTAGAATTCTACTATAGCTTGTAGGTGGAACATTCGACCGGAAATGTACGATTGCGGCATCGTATAGTTTCGCTGCTCCATCGAATCTTCTTTGAACATTCGACACACCATTAGCCTTCAATGACAGATTCGACCTTTAATTCAGATTTTCGGACGAATGCAATTTTTAACGAAAAACAAAATAAATAAAAGCGAATTTCGGGAGTAACTAAATTCATTAATTTTTCGGACGAAAACGAAATTCCAAAACAAAATATTTCAGTGTGCACATGTCTAGGCAACAGCACCTTCTGGATACAAAAGGGCTGTAACGATCGCTTCCTAAAATTTTAGAAAGGATCCACTTCTTCCAGTTGCTTTGTAAATCACAAAAGCGTTATATACAGCCAATTGAAATAAATATATAAATATATACTGTAGTCTCTTTTTTGTACCAGTGTCTAGCTCTGCGGGCAGCTAAATACAGCTTCATCATTTGGTCATTGAAGTCTACGCCTCCCATATAAAGAGGCTTTTCAACTACACCATATACCATGTAAATTTGGACCGTCATGTCTCTGTGAATGGAAGACAGGATTAAAACATCCTTTTTGTCCATCCACTTCACTGCAAGCAATTCATCACTCCACAAGCAGGATTTCTCCCCCTTGTGGGGCATTAACAAGCTGTTGCAATTAGGTCACACGGTACCATAGCAGCCAATTGTCAGGGCTGGGCTCAGTACTTCCTTTTCAGAGCTCTGTGCTCAGCTGTCGGTTAATTGCCAGCTCTCTTCTTTCCACAATGACTCACCTGGTCTTAATTTCCTGCTTGTCAGCTAGCTCTGCTACCTATTTAAACTCAAATATTGAATAATAATTTTAATGAATGAACATTCAAAAAAATATACCAAAATGCAGGATAAAGTTCTGTGTGTGTGTGTATGTATGTATGTATGTATGTATATATATATATAGCGGGTGGTTACATTTAGGGGGAAGCATCTGAGTGGTAACTCGGCTCAGATGCACTAATTGATAGGTCTCATGGACCATTTCTATCCCTGGGAGATGGTACTGGTGTATAAGTTCCCTGGGCCTATAGGTGGCGCTGTTGCCATGGGCCCAGGTTGAACTGCAGTACAAGGTTGTGTCCTTTTTGTCCCCTCTCAGCAGCAGTATGGCAGGGCGGGGAACCTGCTGTGCCTTTCGGGAGAGGATATAAAAGGGGGCGGCCATCTTCCAGAGGGTCGGTTCCGCGCTCAGGCACCTTAGGCCTGGTTGGGTTGTCTCTGGGTGACCTAGGCCCAGAGATGGAGCTGCTGTTCCATCTCAGACACCTTCAGTCTGGGGGGAGGTACTTCGGAGAAAGGCCCAGAGCCCAGCAGCCTTCGGCTGGGATCCGCCGGGGACCGAGACTCCCAGGCATCTGCCTTGCGAGGGGACCCGTATCCAGGACAAGGAGGCCAGGGAGGTGACCCTATCTGAAGACCCAGCGCAGAGTCATGGTGACAGATGGGGCCTCTGGTAACTCTCCGGAGGGATTTTCTTGTCCTATAAAGGGCTAGTTCACTAACGGAAGGAAGTGCGTGTTCTTTTTTTTTTTATAAATCTTTTTTATTGAATTTTTATAAAACATACACACAATTTGCCCACATCTAGGCACAACAGCTGCCCACGCAGGGGCCATTACCCTGTGTCGGCATCAGACCGTCACAGGGCGACAAATAACAAAAAACTTAACTTAATCTATACTACAACCCCAAACTTGGGGAGAGGGTTCATTCAATATACATCATGCTTCAAAGTGTTATTATTAGAGGAAGGTAGCCTGAAGACATTTTTTGGGTTAATAAATCGATATTTCGAAGATACAATATAAGTCTAGACCGTGGTCACTGTATCACTTGCCGTGCTTCTGTCATCTAACCAACAGTTCCATACCTTTTCAAATTTGTGCGGACAACCTCTAGACAAGTATGTGGCTCTATATAGGGGCAAACTGGCATTAATTAAGTTTTTCCAAAATTTAACAGAGGGGGGAGACGATTTTTTCCAATTCATTGTAATGGCTTTGCGTGCATAATACAACAACAGGGATATGAGTGTTTTTCTGGCTCTGAGTATTGGCAGTTGTTCAACCAGTCCTAGCAAACAGTGTATGGGCTCGCATGGGACGCAAGTCCCGGTGGCTTTATTGATCACCCGTATCACTTCACTCCAATACTGTACAATTGCTGGGCAAGCCCAGAAAATATGGAAGAAACCCCCTGGCCGGTAGGAGCAGCGCCAGCACTCCGGAGAATGCTCCGGTGACATCTGGTGCAGCCTGTGAGGTGTGTAGTGAGCCCTGTGGACAATTTTATATTGGACTAATTTGTCCCTTGCTGAGATCAGAGGGGAGAAGGGATAATCCCAAACCTCCCTCCAGTCGTCCGCGTCCAGCCCCGGTATGTCCTCCACCCATTTCCTGCGGAGGGAAGACAGCTCGGGGATAGCAGCAACCAGCAGGGATACATAAATCTGAGACGCGGGTTTTTCCAGGTCTTTTACCCGGATAGTAGATTCCAATTCTGAGTATGCCAGTTCGACCGGCCTGCCCAAAAATTGGCACCTGAAGGCATGTGCAATTTGGAGATATCTAAAGCGGGCTCGGTCAGGTACGTTGAATTTAGCACACAAAGTGTGAAAGGGAGTGAGATCTCCGTTGGTGATGATATGTTTGAGGGTCAGTATTTTATACTTGGCCCAGGCCTGCGGATCGGGGATAGTGTGGAATTGTGACAGGTTGGGATTCAGCCACAGGGGGGTGTGAGGAGACCAAGAGTTCGGCTGGGGTGCCCTTAGTGCCTCACCCGCCCTCCATGCCCGCATAGTGGTACGCATGGAAGGGGTGAGATTGTGGGGCGTTTTTTGCCCCCTGAATAGCAGTCCCTCCAGTGCCTCCAGGGACCCCACTATGGCTGCCTCCAGTACCGTCACGGAATTGGTCAGGTCCGGTCTCAGCCACCAGTGGGCGGTCACAAGCTGAGTGGCCAAATAGTACTTGTAACAATCAGGGAGAGCCATGCTGCCACTGTCCACAGGCCTGGTCAAGGTGGAATATTTGAATCTAGGTGGCCTGCCCCCCCAAATAAAGGAGAGGAAGAGTTGCCTGAGGGAATTAAAGAAGACTTTAGTCAGCCAGTGAGGGGAATTCCGAAAAATATACGTGAGTTTAGGAAGGACTTTCATTTTAATCAGGTTAATACGCCCAATGAGAGAAAGGGGGAGGTTACTCCACGCCTTAAATTTGGCTTTAATGGTCACCAGGACAGGGTCGAGATTTAGCCGCACAAAATCCCCAGTCTCCTTTGAGATAACAATTCCTAAGTAGGTGAACTGCTCAACCCACTGAAGCGGGAGAGAGGAGGGCGAGGAGGACCGGGCCCCCGCATCCACTGGGAACAATTGCGACTTGTGCCAGTTCACCCTCAGCCCCGTGAAGGCGGCAAAGGTATCCATAATACCAAGTGCGCCCCGCAGAGAGTCACCAGCGTCATTCAGGAACAGGAGCATATCGTCCGCGTATAAAGCCACTCTCTCCTCCAGCCAGCCCACCCGAAGACCACGGACCTCGGCCGAGGTCCTAAGGGCCTCAGCAATAGGCTCCACGGCCAGGGCGAACAGAGCCGGGGAGAGAGGGCATCCCTGTCTGGTGCCCCTCTGCAGGGAGAACGGAGGAGACAAAGCCATTCAGCTTAATGCGTGCCGTAGGACCAGTGTAAAGTGTGCGTATCCAGCCTATAAATTTTAACGGGAACCCCATTCGTCTAAGCACCTCCCACAGATAGACCCATTCCACCGTGTTGAATGCCTTCTCTATATCCAAGGTGGCAATGGTTCTAGTACCCTGGTTAGTATGGGGGGCATGAATATTAGTGAATAATCTGCGTATATTAATGTCCGTAGATCTACCGGGCATGAAGCCCGTTTGGTCGGGGTCAATCAGGGACTTTATCACTACGTTGAGGCTTAGGAATAAGTACCACATGGGCTTCTCTCATAGAGGGTGGCAAGGAGTCTTGATTCAAGCAAGCTTGAAACATCTGAGCTAGTTTAGGGGCGAGCAATTCTGTGTGGGCCCTATAGTACTCAATGGGCAGGCCGTCCAGCCCTGGGGTTTTACCTGCCGGAAAAGATTTAATGACCAGTGTGACTTCTTCTGGGGTGATCTCCGAGACAAGGAGTTGCCTCTCCGTGTCGGAGAGCCACCCCAGGGCCAATGTGTCCAGCATGGAGATCATAGGCGCGGGATCAAACCCGTCAGGAAGTGAAGAGACATAAAGAGAAGTGTAGAAAGTATTGAATGTAGACAGAATATCCTCCTGAGAGGTGGCTAAAGCGCCATCTGCCGTGAGGATCTCCGATATAACCGCTGAGGGCCTGTCCTGCTGCGCTAGCATCGCTAGCAGCTTGCTATTTTTGTCACCATGTTCAAAGTATGCCTGTCTGCTACCCTGTATACCAAGACTAGTGGCATCTGTAACATAGAGATGTAATTCTCGCCTAAGCGATGACAGGTGTTCAAAATTGGACACCGTCGGCGAGGCTGAATATTGATTCATCGCCTCATCCACCCTACGCTGCAGGTCAGATACCCCATCTCCCAGCTCCGCCTTTACCGCCGCCACAGCCGAGATATACTGACCCCTGCTGTGAGCCTTGGAGGCGTCCCAGGTCGTCTCCAGAGAAGCCGACCCCGCATTGTGCACCCAATACTCCCCCAGGGGGGAAAGAACTCTGTCATGGACAGCCTCGTTATTGATCCAATGGGGTTGCAACCTCCAAAGGGCATTGTTCCGCGACCTGGTGGTCCTAATGGTCAATTTAAGGGGGTGATGATCAGAGGGGAGATAACATGCCTCCTGAACGTTAGCCAGCATGGTTGAATTAGCAAAAGCTAGATCAATGCGGGAGGAGGTTCTAAATGTGGCCGAAAAACAAGAATACGTTCTATCTTGGGGGTGAAGCCACCTCCATGCCTCCTGGAACTCCGTGGCCTGAGCCCACGTTCCGAGATCAGAGTTAAAATTGGATTGGGGGGAAGGCCTGTCCAGGTCACGGGACAGCGTAGCATTAAAGTCTCCCATGAACAGAACCTGCGCTGGGCAATGCGGAGCCAACCTCTCGTAGAGTGTGTACAGAGCCTGTACCTGACCAGGGGGAGGCAAATAAACATTCACTATGACATACTTTTGGGTATATATACTCAGAACAACCATAACGAACTTTCCCTGGGGGTCCAGATGAACATCGTGTATCACACACGGTACACGTTTGCTAATCAGGATAGATACCCCACGAGAATATGAAGAGTAGGTCGCATGAAACGCCTTCTGTACCCAGGGCTTCTTCAGAGCCATAACCTTGCTGCCGGTTAAATGTGTCTCCTGCAGTAGCACTATGTGGGGATTATGTATTTTCAAATATTGAAATAAGAGTGACCTCTTAAACTTCGAGTTGAGCCCCCGAACATTCCATGACAGAACGGTCAGGAGCTCAGCATCCGGAGGAGCCATCAAGGAACACCAGGGGGAAATAGAAGCAGGATGAGACCATCAACCCAACACATATAAGTAAACACAGTAGTGGCACACTCATACAGTAATTATCTGGACCTTCATAAAAATTGAACCCTTCTCCCCATAACATAAAACACCCTACCCAAACACCATACAAACCTAGCGTCAAGGGCCAAAAAAAAGGGACCCAAGAGCCATAAAAACTGATGCAGGGTTTTGTCCCTTAACTGAGAAAAACATGTAATCTTTAGGTCACTGCGACCCTAAGAAGTCGGCCCGTTGGACCGCAGGTGAGGGATACGTTTCCGGGGAAGTCCGCCTCAGCTCTGGGTGGAAGTCCAAGGTGTGGAAAGGGGGAACAACTTGAGTCACCTTGGTTCATGAGCGAGGCAGTTCGTTAGTTGCCATTGGAGCTCCTTAGACAGGAGTGAGTGGAAGTTCAATCAGCCGAAGTGAACATTTGTGTATAAGGAACAAAGGTGAAAGCCAGCAGGGATAAGCAGGATTAGGGGCATAGAAGGGGGCAGTGCTGGGATTCTTCAAAAGACAGGAAAGATGTTCATTGATGTGATAGTTGAAGCATATCTGTTCCCTGCCGGGTGAAAACCACCGCTGGTCCCCGGCTGCCTAAGGTTAACGGGCGTCTAGCCACGCCGCTGCCGCCTCCGGGGTATCAAAGAAATGAGTGTCGCTACCGTCAGTGACTCGCAGTCTGCTGGGATACAACAGGCCAAAGCGCAGACCCCTCTCCCGGAGCCGGCGTCTCACATCAGTGAAGGACTTGCGACATTGCTGTACCTCCTGGGAGAAGTCCGGGAAGAAAAGTAGTCTGGTGTTTTCATACTTAATGTCTGGCATGGCTCGTGCCGCCGCAAGGATGCGGTCCCGGTCCCGGTAGTTCAGCATTCGTAGCAGGAAGGGGCGTGGAGGGGCCCCAGGTCTCGGAGGGAGCGGTGGAACTCTGTGGGCTCTTTCAACCACAAAGGTAGATGCCGGAGCACCCAGGTCAAACAGGGTGGTCAGTAATTGCTCAGTAAATTCAGCAGGCCTAGGGCCCTCGGCCCTCTCGGGCAGTCCAATTATACGGATGTTGTTCCGCCTGAGGCGGTTCTCGGTGTCTATCGCGCGCTCCTGCAGCGCTTTCACTTGAATTTGGAGGGCCCGTATCTCCCTGGAGTCTGACCGAACCGTATCCTCCACCACAGAGACCCTATCCTCCACCTCTGTGATGCGAGAGCGAAATTTATCCATATCTTGATGGAGAAGACCGACATCCACTGTCAAAAAATCAATCTTAGATGTCAGAGTTTCTTTACAGGATGTGATGGCTGCCAGGATCTCCACTCCCGTGGGTGGCGCCGCCACCCCCGACTCCGCAGCCATCCGCGTATCGGCCGCCATTCCAGCCGAGGATCTCCGGGTAGACGGAACAACTGCTGACGGAGGTATGTGAGGAGCCTTCGGGCCCTTATTTGTATAGCCGCGGGTCCTAGGGCGGCCCATCCAATCCCAACCCCAAAATTAGGGAAAGTTCAGGGGGGGGGGAGAGGGGGGCTCGCGGGCAGAGGGGCCCAGTCCAAATGGGAGGACGGGGGGCACAACAAAGACAGGATGGAGAGGTGCTGGAGTGGGGGAGTCCCCCTCCCGCAGTATTGTGGGGCAGTCGATCACCCAAAGGAACCCAGGAGGAGTGGAGGCGTACCTGCGTCCGATGGATGGGGCCGGTCAGGAGGCCGAGAGATGGCTGCGGGCTGCAGACGTGGATGCGTAGAAGCAGCTCCCCGAAAGTCGTCAGGCGCAGTGCCGACCCCCCCGGCACGGATGGTAGCTTCGGAGGACGTGCCCGTCCGCCGCGTGTCCGGCGGCACTCAGAAATTGAGGACGGAGGCTCCCGGAATCGCGGTAGGCCGCAAGATGTGCGTAGGCCGCAGGCCTGGGCAATCAATTTCCCGAGGCCCCCAGGCGGTCGCAGCGCCAGTCCGGAACACCCTCCCCACCACTGGTGCCCTCGGTGTGCGTGGACGAGGCACCTCCAGCCCCGCGAACCGCGGCAATCGAGCCCAGAGGCTCAGAGAAGGGCAGCAGGCCGCAAGATGGCGGCGGGAGCACAGAGCCAGCTGCAAGTCCCGGTAACGGCTCGATCGGGCGACCAGGGCCAAAAATACAGGATGTGGCCGAGGCAGAGGACCTTCAGTGACCCGCAGGGTAAGTTTGGGGGCTCACCCGGGCAGAGGGAAGGCAGGATGGCAGCAGATTTTGTCAGGATGTATGGAGCTCCTCAGCAACACGTCTTCCCTGCTCTACATCTGGACACGCCCCCCAAGTGCGTGTTCTTTAAGTCACAGTGGCAGTGATACTACGCACCCAAGGTCAGTAGCAGTGACTTTGATCTTTTTCACCCGGTCAGTGGCAGTGACCAACTTCATGGTCTGTGGCAGAGACCATGCACCCAGCCTGTTCATGCTAATCAGAGCAGGAGAAAACCCAATTCAAGTTTGTGCTTGGACCTCCTCCCACCTTATCTGACCTGTGTCTTGTCCCAACCTGTCTGCTCTCAAAGAGACTGTTAATTGTGCTAAAAGGAATAAATAAGTGTTGGACCTTTCAGTTGGTGTGGACAGTTGCTTAATGGGGAGAACTAAAGACTTGTTTCTGACTACCGCAGAAACGAGGCCAGCACTGGAGGTTTTTTTTTACACTGGCTGCAAGCAGGCCCGAGAAACTAACACCGCTCAACCTCCCTATTTAGGAGCTTGTGGTGCAGTGTGCCTCATTCTTTCCTGCGGAGGAGCCAAACAGAAGAAAAGCAGGTAAAGTCTGGGGTTGGTGTGCTACACGTGGGGGCTCGAGTCCGGGATGTGTTTGCGGTCACAGAGTGAAAACCCCCCCAGAAGCTGAACTTTTATTCCCCAGTAAAGTTCCGTGGAGGTCGGCCATGTTTTAGAACTGCGCCACGAGGAGAACCCTGACTGCATAGTTCGTGGGCGTGCCTATTCAGAAAAGCCCGTGAGCAATGTAGGAGATGGGAGGAGTCTGACCATGTATGGAGTTACACGTGGGGACTTTGGCGCAAAAAGGTCAGTGCGCAATGGAGCAGCAGATGGTCAGCATGTCGTCTCATGCATCATGGGTTCCAGCTTCTACAACCGTGAAGATGACCTCATTCGCTGCTTCGCTTACGGGGATTCGGCTCAAGCCCCGGGGAAGATTTGCCCTCTACGTGTGCAAGGACGTGGAGGCCCTCGATGTGATTTGTCCCGGCTGCTCGGGACTGGTGGTTCATCTAAAGCCATTCGAGCGATGCGAAAGCTGTAAGGAGTTTCTGTTTGAGGTGGAGCAACCTACAGAGAGGCCTCGGGCCTTCCACCTCAATTGCCTTACGGGCGCCACCACTCTGGAAGGAGGAATCGAAGCTTGTACAGCCACCCCTGCGTGCACTGACGAGACTTCGGAGGAAGTCACAGAGGAGATCGCTGTAGCGAGTGAGAAACCGTAGGATGCTGCTTCGGTAACAACAGAGTCTTTTCTCCCACCGCCCAAGAGGAAGATGGGTCTTGTGAAAGCTTCCCACGGCCGTGGTGGAGCAACGCCCCAGCGCTTACCCGGAACGGATGTCTCTGAAGGGAAAAGTCGCGGACGTCCGAGTCCTTCTTCAAGCCGAGGTAAGCCAGGGGGAGAGACTTTGTTAAAGGCCCCTAGCCCTGGGGATTCACATGCTAGTGAGTTGGCTAGAGGGGGTGAATCGTCCTTCACTAGGATTTACTTCCCTGCGGAGGAGTACGATACCTCTGACCTAGAGTCCGTCTCAGATGCGGATGATGACGCCGCAATTGACAAACTGTTTGAGAGAAAGGGATGGGATAAGATGGCCCTGTCCTTGTTCTGTAAGCCTAGGGACCCACCCATGTCTACTGGGGAAAGTACACCCCGGGTGGTGGCTTGCGAGCCTGAGGAGGGATCTGTCCCCTTGCCTGCCTTTCCACCGCCGGGAGCACCCGCTTCCGCCACTACTGCTACTACGAGACAGGTGTCACTGTGGGCCCCTGCAACTGGCCCAGAGGCAGTTAGAGTGCCTCGACACCCGGATGCTGTTGTTTTGCCTGGCGCAGGAGACCGCGCCACTATGCCACCGCTGTCCCGTTTACAGAGACTCTTCAACCAGAAGGTTGCCAGTGACTATGGGTGGGAGTATCCGTACCCACCCAAAGAACTTTGGTTTGAGGTTGAGGCCTGTAGAGATCGGTGGTACTCGGAGTTTGTGTGGACACACATTAAGGTACCCCAGGCCAGAAGGTATTTTTCATGTTCGCCCGCCGCCACTCTGCGGTTTAAAGATTGCAAAGCTGCTTGGATGTTGGGTCGGCACATTCATGCGGACAAAGTGCTTATCTGCCGGAAGGACAAGGACAATGTGGAGTATCACATAGATACCTTTGACAGATATTGGAAGCCGCTGGTGTTGCCTGACCCACACTACTATTTGTGAGAGACCAGACTCTTGTGTTTTGCGTTTGAACTTTATTTTCTCTCCAGGAACTTTGCCCCATGTTAAGGGTACTTTACTCTTTAGAGGAGCGGGAGTTGTTGCTGTTTGATTTTCTCCCTTCTCTTCCCACCGCAAAGATAAGAAGGACTTTGGGGTTGTAGTTAGTTGAGGGCCACAGTTCACAGAGAAGAGAATTTCCTTGCCATGAACAGGTGTTCTGACCGCGGCACTACCACTTGGTGGCGGTGTTGCGCAACTGTTATATCGTAAGCTTTAAACTGCACTTACTGTTAGAGCGAGCAGGTTTTTCTCTAGGGAGGAACCTGTTCATTCTAAACTACACATTGTTAGATTATGTGTTTTTTTTCTTTCTTCTTTTTTTCCCTCTGCAGGTGAACGACAAGCAAGACTGCTGAGTATGGGGTGGTTCTTAGCTAGTTCTGCGGGAGGAAACTGTAAATTTTAATTGTAATGTTTGAAGTGACTTTAAAATGTTTTATACACATGTACACCCTCATTCCCATCTGTGTTTCTTTCCTTTCCCATGTTAGGTTCCGGCACAAACAAACAAAATTTTAAATTGTCATTTTTTTTTTAGTTTGTCTCTGGATCTGGCTTATGTTGACTTTGGTTGAGGAGGCATAAATTGGTTTCAGACACTGGGAACCAGTGTTCACAAGTGAGGGGGATGTGGTTACATTTAGGGGGAAGCATCTGAGTGGTAACTAGGCTCAGATGCACTAATTGTTAGGTCTCATGGACCATTTCTATTCCTGGGAGATGGTACTGGTGTATAAGTTCCCTGGGGACTATAGGTGGCGCTGTTGCCATGGGCCCAGGTTGAACCGCAGTACAAGGTTGTGTCCTTTTTGTCCCCTCTCGGCATCAGTACGGCGGGGCGGGGAACCTGCTGTGCCTGTCGGGAGAGGATATAAAAGGGGGCGGCCATCTTCCAGAGGGGTCGGTTCCGCGCTCAGGCATCTTAGGCCTGGGTGCGTGTGTGTCGCCTCCGGGTGCCCTAGGCCCGGAGGCCTGGTTGGGTTGTCTCTGGGTGCCCTAGGCCCAGAGATGGAGCTGCTGTTCCATCTCAGACACCTTCAGTCTGTGGTGAGGTACTTTGGAGAAAGGCCCGGAGCCCAGCAGCATTCGGCTGGGATCCGCCGGGGACCGAGACTCCCAGGGATCTGCATTGCGAGGGGACCCGTATCCAGGACGAGGAGGCCAGGTAGGTGACCCTTTCTGAAAACCCAGCGCAGAGTCGTGGTGACAGATGGGGCCTCTGGTAACTCTCCGGAGGGATGTTCTTGTCGTCCTATAAAGGGCTAGTTCACTAATGGAAGGAAGTGCGTGTTCTTTAAGTCACAGTGGCAGTGATACTACGCACCCAAGGTCAGTAGCAGTGACTTTCATCTTTTTCACCCGGTCAGTGGCAGTGACCAACTTCATGGTCTGTGGCAGAGACCATGCACCAAGCCTGTTCATGCTAATCAGAGCAGGAGAAAACCTAATTCAAGTTTGTGCCTGGACCTCCTCCCACCTTATCTGACCTGTGTCTTGTCCCAACCTGTCTGCTCTCAAAGAGACTGTTTATTGTGCTAAAAGGAATAAATAAATGTTGGACCTTTCAGTTGGTGTGGACAGTTGCTTACTGGGGAGAACTAAAGACTTGTTTCTGACTACCGCAGAAACAAGGTCAGCACTGGAGTTTTTTTTACACTGGCTGCAAGCAGGCCTGTGAAACTAACACCGCTCAACCTCCCTATTCAGGAGGGTACGGGCTTGTGGTGCGGTGTGCCTCATTCTTTCCTGCGGAGGAGCCAAACAGAAGAAAAGCAGGTAAAGTCTGGGGTTGGTGCGCTATAGCTATAAATATATAAAAATACAAATTAATAATAATCCTGTGGCTAACACAAAAAAATCATTTGAATACAGTATTTTAGGCAAACATAAAAAATACACAAGTGAAATGTGCATGGAACAGTTTGTACACCAAACCTACTGCAAGACACAGTCACTTAGATAATCACTTATAAGTCACTGAAATAGTTCAATAAATCATGCTTAATCCCCTGTGTGTGATCACAGGGCGTACAAATTCATAAAAATGCAATGACGAGGCTGGAATGTGTAGGGTGAAAATCACAAACAGCACCCAAGGACGTGTATCCAACACCAGGGGAGGGGGATGGGTACTCTTACCCCAAGCTGTGGACACACATGCCAGCGGCAGTGGGTCAAACAGGCAGGAATGATCCTCAGGGACCCCTCTCTGACTGGAATTTCTGTAGAAGGATTGGTGTACGCCTAGAACTGCATCAAAGGAGCCAGTGAAGACACAGGGACTTCGGCTGCGATGATGAAACTCCTAGTATATATGGTTCTCTTTATATCCAAAAAGTGGCAAAGATCATGGAAAAAAGCAAAGAAGGCCTCCACATATTGCAGATGAATCCAAGGTTAAAAAATGTATTAGCATAAAAAAATGATATAGAATCGTACAACCATTGCATCAGATGTGTACGTGGCGTGATCACAAAATTGATAAAAAAAAAAAAAGGCAAGCGTGGTGTATAAAGCCGAGCAGGCTATGTACCCGACATGTTTCGTACGAGTGTACTTCAACTGGGGCATAAACATGTCCTGTTACCACTCTGGCTATGTTTTGACTACGTTTGCAATGTTTATACCATTTTACCATTCTATTAAATAGTGTGATTTTTACTGCACTTCTGTCTCAGTCTGATTCATGGTTCCTGATACCAATTCCAAGATTGACCAAGTGTCTAAAAAGTGGCGCGCTTGCATAAAAGTTGTCCACATACAAATGGTACCCCTTACATAACAAGGGTGACAATAAGTCCCAGGCAATGACTAAGGGCTGACATTTGCACAAAACGCGTCTACCTCTTTGTCCCCTGCTCCATCTGTCAACCACTTGTCATATGAAGCTTCGATTAAAAGATTTTTGGAAGTGCAGCCACCCGGAATTATTTCTTCACGTCACACAGCATGCAAGCTGGGCTGGCACCTGACTAGTGTGTGTGGGGATTGACCAAAGACTCACTTACCTGGAGCAGCTTTTATTGTTTCAAGTCCCATACTATCTTTCCACTACTCCCCAGGTAGTCTAGGCATTCGGGAGGCTCCACATGACTGTCCTTTCCCTTGTGAAATTCTAAAAGGATATGTATAGCCTGGTGCCCTCTCACAGAGCGTATACATTTTTACCCCTTATCTGACTTGCTGCTTAACCACTTAAGCCCCGGACCAATATGCAGCATAAAGAACAGGCCCCTTTTTGCGATTCGGCACTGCGTCGCTTTAACTGACAATTGCGTGGTCGTGCGACGTGGCTCCCAAACAATATTGACGTCCTTTTTTTCCCACAAATAGAGCTTTCTTTTGGTGGTATTTGATCACCTCTGCGGTTTTTATTTTTTGCGCTATAAACAAAAATAGAGCGACAATTTTGAAAAAAAATTCTATATTTTTTACTTTTTGCTATAATAAATATCCCCAAAAAATATATAATTTTTTTTTTCCTCAGTTTAGGCCGATACATATTCTTCTACATATTTTTGGTAAAAAAAAATGCAATCAGCATTTATTGATTGGTTTGCGCAAAAGTTATAGCGTTTACAAATAGGGGGTAGGTTTTATGGCATTTTTATAAAAAACATTTTTTTTTACTAGTAATGGTGGTGATCAGAGACTTTTTTTTTTTGTGACTGCGACATTATGGCGGACACCGGACACTTTTGACACATTTTTGAGACCATTGTCATTTTTACAGCGATCAGTGCAATAAAAATGCACTGGTTACTGTAAAAATTACACTGGCAGTGAAGGGGTTAACCACTAGGGGCACTGACGGGGTTAAGTGTGCCTAAGGGAGAGATTCTCACTGTTGGTGGCGTGGCTACGAGTGACACGTCACCGATCTCCGCTCTGATTACACAGAGCGGAGATCGGTGACAGTGTCAGGAGGCGAGCGGGGAGATGTTGTGTTTACACACACATTTCCCCGCTCCACCCCTCCGTGAGACGATCGCGGGGATCCCCGCGGCGATCGAGACCGCGGGACCCGCGGTCCGACTCACGGGGATGACTGCAGGGTCGCGAGCGCGACCACATGGCAGGCAGTTAAAGGGGACGTACAGGTACGTGATTGTGCCTGTATGAGCCATTCTGCCGACGTATATATGCCGTGAGCGGTCGTTAAGCGGTTAACCACTTCCCTACCCAGCCATAGACAAATGACGTCCACAGATGGGATCTCCCATCCTGGGTGGATGTCATATGACGTCCTCGGCTTTGTAGCGGGATATCTGAATGATGCCTGCAGCTAGAGGCATCATTCAGATATCCTTTTGAAGTGCCGGCGATTCTGTGCACCATAAGAATGATCATAGCGGCGGTTCCACCGCTTGATCGTTCTTATAGGCGGCGGGAGGGGACACCCCCCCTCCCGCCACCATCCGGTGCTTCTCTGGGCTCCCCCGTGCGATCGGGGACCCGGAGCGAATCTTCCGGCATCGTTGGTGGAGTCACGTGATGAGCATAGAGATGACTGGTGACCAGATGGTCACCAGTCATCTCTATGATCGTCGGAGGCCCGGGCGCGATGTGATGACTTCACGCCCGGGTCTCAAATGTAAACAAAGCCGCCATTGCAGCTGTAAGTATGAAATCAGTGAAAGATTTTTCACTAATCTCATGCTTTCCAGCCTGGAGGAGAGATGTGGGGTCTTATTGACCCCGCATCTCTCAATAAAGAGAACCTGTCACACACATTCCTATTACAAGGGATGTTTACATTCCTTGTAATAGGAATAAAAGTGATCAAAAAAAAAAAAAAGTAAAATCATTGTAAAAAAATAAATAAATAAGTAAAAAAAAAAAAAATTAAAACGCCCCTGTCCCCGGTAGCTCGCGATCAGAAGCGAATGCACACGTAAGTCGCCCACATATGTAAACGCCGTTCAAACCACGCATGTGAGGTATCGCCGCGTGCGTTAGAGCGCGTGCAACAATTCTAGAACTAGACCTCCTCTGTAATTCTAACCTGGTAACCTGTAAAAAAAATTAAAGCGTCGCCTATGGAGATTTTTAAGTACCGAAGTTTGGCGCCATTCCATGAGTGTGCGCAATTTTAAAGCGTGACATGTTAGGTATCTATTTACTCGGCGTAACATTATCCTTCATATTTTCCCAAAAAATTGGGCTAACTTTACTGTTTTGTTATTTTTTAATTCATGAAACCATTTTTTTTTTAAAAAAAGGCGTTTGAAAAATTATTGCGCAAATATTGTGCAAGAAAAAATGTTGCAATGACCGTCATTTTATTCCCTAGGGTGTCTGCTAAAAAAACATGTATAATGTTTGGGGGTTCTGAGTAATTTTCTAGCAAAAGAATGATGATTTGTACATGTAGGAGAGAAGTGCCAAAATAGGCCCGGTATTGAATAGGTACAAAAAGCCCTGTATTGAAGTGGTTAATTGAAAGTCTGCAAGTAAAATATATGAGGGGGCGTATACACACCTGCAAATTTTTGGGACAGGTTGTTTTCTGAGGGGCCAAATTTTGTGAAGCTGCACATAGTCATGGTCACCCTGAGGATGACGGAGAGTATAGTGATTAAAATGCATTATATTCTGATACAGTATCTATGCCTGGCCATTGCAGCAGAGAACATGGCCATATGATGAATCGGGTCTGTGTACCAATATGACTGCAATTCATTCTTTTTTGCAATGCCCATGTTAAGGGTTAGGCCCAAAAAAGTTTTAAACTCAGAAATTGTGATAGGTTTCCACTCAAATGGTCTGGCAAGGTATGAATCTCTTCTCCATCGTCTGAACTATCTGTGGGGGTACCGCTTCTCTCTACAGGTTTGTATTCTGAGACAAATAGTGTTAGTGAGTCTTCCCCTTCGCTCTCATGTGACATACTCAGAATCCTGTGGGCCTCTTTACTAGAGTACCTCTTTTGGGGACATTTTGGGCACTAAATTTATAGGTACAGTGGGGCAAAAAAGTATTTAGTCAGCCACCAATTGTGCAAGTTTTCCCACTTAAAAAGATGAGAGAGGCCTGTAATTGTCATCATAGGTATACCTCAACTATGAGAGACAAAATGTGGAAACAAATCCAGACAATCACATTGTCTGATTTGGAAATATTTTTTTTTTGCAAATTATGGTGGAAAATAAATATTTGGTCACCTACTAACGAGCAAGATTTCTGGCTCTCACAGACCTGTATCTTCTTCTTTAAGAGGCTCCTCTGTCCTCCACTCATTACCTGTATTAATGGTACATGTTTGAACTTGTTATCAGTATGAAAGACACCTGTGCACAACCTCAAACAGTCACACTCCAAACTCCACTATGGTGAAGACCAAAGAGCTGTCGAAGGACACCAGAAACAAAATTGTAGACCTGCACCAGGCTGGGAAGACTGAATCTGCAATAGGCAAGCAGCTTGATGTGAAGAAATCAACCCTGGGAGCAATAATTATAAAATGGAAGACATACAAGACCACTGATAATCTCCCTCGATCTGGGGCTCCACGCAAGATCTCACCCGTGGGGTCAAAATGATCACAAGAACGGTAAGCAAAAATTCCAGAACCACACGGGGGGACCTAGTGAATGACCTGCAGAGAGCTGGGACCAACGTAACAAAGGCTACCATCAGTAACACACTACGCCGCCAGGGACTCAGATCCTGCAGTGCCAGATGTGTCCCCCTGCTCAAGCCAGTACATGCCTGGGCCCGTCTGAGGTTTGCAAGAGAGAATTTGGATGATCCAGAAGAGGATTGGGAGAATGTCATATGGTCAGATGAAACCAAAGTAGAACTGTTTGGTAGAAACACAACTCGTCGTGTTTGGAGGAGAGTGAATGCTGAGTTGCAACCAAAGAACACCATACCTACTGTGAAGCATGGTGGTGGCAACATCATGCTTTGGGGCTGTTTCTCTGCAAAGGGAACAGGATGACTGATCAGTGTACATGAAAGAATGAATGGGGCCATGTATCGTGAGATTTTGAGTGCAAACCTCCTCCCATCAGCAAGGGCATTGAAGATGAAATGTGGCTGGGTCTTTCAGCATGACAATGATCCCAAACACACCGCCCCGGGCAACGAAGGAGTGGCTTCATAAGAAGCATTTCAAGGTCCTGGAGTGGCCTAGCTAGTCTCCAGATCTCAACCACATAGAAAACCTTTGGAGGGAGTTGAAAGTCCGTGTTGCCCAGCGACAGCCCCAAAACATCACTGCTCTAGAGGAGATCTGCATGGAGGAATGGGCCAACATACCAGCAACAGTGTGTGACAACCTTGTGAAGACTTACAGAAAACGTTTGACCTCTGTCATTGCCAACAAAGGATATATAACAAAGTATTGAGATGAACTGTTGATATTGACCATACATATTTTCCACCATAAAGAAAAGCCCGGAGCAAAAAGACAGAATGCCATAGGCGGAGGGCTGGGCATGACTGAGTGAACAGAGTATGTAATAAGAGAAGATTAACTATTGGCTAATGGAAATACAGAGGGGAGGGGTGAAGGCTAGATAAAAGGAAGACCCCGCCCCTCTGAGTTAACACAACGCAGGGGAAAGTTTCCCACCCACCCTCCCTTATAAGCAATGTAGGAAGGAGGAATTTTAATGTGGTCACAGTATGGTTTTCTGTTGTCAATTTTTCTTTTCAGGTGGACGGATTGTCGTAGCAGGGGCGGGTGTTTGGTCTTTGCGGGAGAAGGAAGTACCTTGAATAAGCAAGTGGTCAGGAACCATCGGTGGTATGGGTTCTGAGGATGGTTTCCAGCTAACAGGAGTTTAGCTGGATGAGTTGGATAATGGGGGCACTGCGGTCAGTGGTCGTCTCTGAGTAGCTGATCGGCTTGAGGCCTATGACCATTGGTAAGGTACCGCAGTGTCCCGGGATAATAAGAATTTAATATGATGAGGAATATTGGGTTAATATGATTATGGCGAATTTGAGGTTCCTGCAAAGACCAACACTAGGGGGCAATATTTCTGTTATGTTTCTGGGTTTATGTGTTTTGATGGTTAAAGTTTTTGATAACTGATGGAACAGTTAAAAAAAATAAAGGAGGCTGCTACGGCCATGTTTTACTCCAAAACAGCAATGTGTGGTCTCTTTGATTAAGATAAGTAAGGTATGGGGTATAATGTGGTGGGCAGTACTGGAATACATCGGTTTTACAATAGTCATGTGATTGTCTGGATTTGTTTCCACATTTTGTCTCTCATAGTTGTGGTATACCTATGATGACAATTACAGGCCTCTCATCTTTTTAAGTGGGAGAACTTGCACAATTGGTGGCTGACTAAATACTTTTTTGACCCACTGTACCTAGTGCAACTATAGGAAAAAGAGCTCCTGGCTGTCAGGGACTGCTTGAATCGCTAGAACTAAATGGTACCTGCTAGCGCTAGCAGAGATAAGGCCTGATCTTTAGGGATGGGCTATACACCCCCCCGGTTTGCTTCCCACCAGAACATCTCAAATAGGCAAAAAGTTCTAGCGAACATGTGAACTCCATTAAAGTCTATGGGACACGAGTATGAAAAAAAGTCCTCATTTTAAAAGCTTATATGCAAGCTATTGCCATAAAAAGTGTATGGGGACCTGGTTACAGCCCTGGGAGACATGCATCAATGCAAAAACAAGTTTTTAAAACAATAGTTTTTAAAGGAGCAGTGATTTTAATGATGCTTAACCACTTGCCGCCCGCCCTATAGCGGATTGACGTCGGCAAAGTGGTTTCAAAATCCTGACTGGACGTCATATGATGTCCTCAGGATTTTGAGCCGCTGCGCGCCCCCGGGGGCGCGCATCGCAGCGATCGTTGCTGCGGGGTGTCAGTCTGACACCCCGCAACACCGATCTAGGTAAAGAGTCTCCGATGGAGACTCTTTGCCACGTGATCAGCCGTGTCCAATCACGGCTGATCACAGTGTAAACAGGAACAGCCGGTCATCGGCTTTTCCTCACTCGCGTCTGTCAGACGCGAGTAGAGGAGAGCCGATCGGCTGCTCCTCTGACAGGGGGGGAGTTTGTGCTGATAGATTATCAGCACAGCCCCCCCGAGGATGCCCACTGGACCACCAGGGATGCCACTAGACCACCAGGGAAGCCACTAGACCACCAGGGAAGCCCACCATAAGGTATGCCACCCTAGACCACCAGGGATAATGGATGCCAATCAGTGCCACAATGGATGCCAATCAGTGCCCACAATGGGCACCACTGATTGGCAGGCATTATTGTTTGGCACTGATTGGCATCCATTAGTACAGTACAGTGCCACCTATCAGTGCCCACCCATGCCACCTATCAGTGCCCATCCATGCCCATCCGTGCCACCTATCAGTGCCCATCCATGCCGCCTATCAGTGCCCACCCGTGCCGCCTATCTGTGCCCACCCGTGCTGCCTATCTGTGCCCACCCGTGCTGCCTATCTGTGCCCACCCGTGCCGCCGATCGTTGCCCACCCGTGCCGCCGATCGTTGCCCATCCGTGCCACCTCCTCGGTGCCCATCCGTGCCGCCTTATCCGTGCCCATCCGTGCCGCCTTATCCGTGCCCATCAGTGCAGCTCCATCAGTGCCCATCAGTGAAGGATAAAACTAACTTATTTACAAAGTTTTGTAACTGAAACAAAAAAAAACTTTTTTTTTTTCAAAATTTTCGGTCTTTTTTTTATTTTTTAGCAGAAAATAAAAATCCCAGAGGTGATCAAATACCACCAAAAGAAAGCTCTATTTGTGGGGGAAAAATGATAAAAATTTCGTTTGGGTACAGTGTAGCATGACCGCGCAATTGTCATTCAAAGTGCAACAGTGCAGAAAGCTGAAAATTGGTCTGGGCAGGAAGGTGTATAAGTGCCCAGTATGGAAGTGGTTAAAATGAAACAATAAAAATGTAATATTCCTTTAAATATCATGCCTGGGGGTCCCCTTAGTCTGCCTGTAAAGTGGTGCATCTGTACAACGTATATGGTGCAGCAATAATGTAATTTCTAAAGGAAAAAATTTAATTTAAACATGCTCATGGCCAGGGTAGCCTTCAGAATTTTTTGGGCCCCTTACATAGCTTAAGGCCTGGGCCCCCCCTAGCCTGACCACCAACATTCCCCAGGGCTTGCCCATGGGCCATCTCACCGAATCCACACACCGGCCATCTCACCTGTATGCACTCAGCCCCCCCTCAATCCTGTATATTTGACAGCCCCCCTCACACCTATATATATGTCAGCCCCACCCCCACCTGTATATATGCCAGCCCCCTCACACCTGTATATATGTCAGCCCCACCCCCACACCTGTATATATGTCAGCCCCCCCGCCTGCCTATATGCCAGCCCCCCTCACACCTGTATATATGCCAGCCCCCTCACACCTGTATATATGCCAGCCCCCTCACACCTGTATATATGTCAGCCCCCCAACACCTGTATATATGTCAGCACCCCCCACACACACCTGTATATTTGCCAGCCCCCCACACACCTGTATATATGCCAGCCCCCTTCACAACTGTATATATGCCAGCCCCCCACCCCAAAGCACCTTTGTTGATGGGACAACGGCCTCTTTCCGACAACCCTGGGCTGTGGTTGTTGGGGTCTGCAAGTGGGGGGCTTATCAGAATCTGGAAGATCCCGGCCCCCCCTATGTGAATGGGTATCGGGTACATGATGAATGAAGGGGGCAGGGTCACCTGGTTATGTCAGCGGGTGACCCCGTCCTTGCCTATATAAGAGCTGTAAAAGGGAAGAGAGAGCAGTTGGAGAGATGCCTCCCATGGAGACGGAGCATGTTCCATTTTTGCTATTCTTCGGGTCCGTCGGGTGGCGCGATTGACGGTGAATTTATATTTTTTTTACACTTTTTTTTCTTTTTTAATAAAGGATTTGTCAAAAACGGTCTCTTGTGGCTTTTACTTTTTTACACTTTTATGGTGAATGGGTAGGGGTACGATGTACCTGATACAAATTCACATAGGGGGGCGGGATCTGGGGGCCCCCTTGTTAAAAGGGGCTTCCAGATTCCGATAAGCCCCCTGCCCGCAGACCCCGACAACCACAGCCCAGGGTTGTTGGGAAGAGGCCCTTGTCCCCATCATCAAGGTGCTTTGGGGCAAAGCGCCCCCTGCCCCAAAGCACCCCCATGTTGAGGGGATGTGGCCTGGTATGGTTCAGGAGGGGGGGGGGGGCGAGCTGACCTGACAGGGTCATAGGGTTCCCTTAACCACTTAAATACACTGTATTATATACTCTGCACTGCACTGTATTATATACTCTGCACTGCACTATATACACTGCACTGTGTTATATAATCTTCACTACACTGCACTATATACTCTTCACTGCTTTATATACACTACGCTGACTGCACTATATACTCTGCACTGCGTTATATACACTACACTGACTACACCATATACTCTGCACTGCGTTATATATACTACACTGACTGCATGCTCAATCCACTAACTACCTGCCTAATCTCTCTCCATTAAAGCGGAGTTCCACCCAAAAATGGAACTTGGCATGTCATTTTTTTGGGGGCGAGTGGAAACCCTCTTTTTAGAGGGTTCCAACTCCCACTTCCTCCCGGGGCACCATGGCACCGGAAAGAAGCTCACCTCTCCCCCCTCCCTCTTGTCAATCATCTGGGACATGTCACAGGTCCCAGATGATTGCTCGGCCAGTCACAGTGCACAGAGCGGCTCGCTCCTAGATGTGAAGCCACAGCCGGGCGCCCACAGTGACTATGCCGGCACAGTGGAGAGGAGGGGGAGATGGGCGGGGCTTTGTTCCCCTGCATCGCTGGACCCTGGGACAGGTAAGTGTCCGATTTTTAGAAGGAACACCGTTTTAATACACACTATACACGGCCGCTGTTGGAAGCAGCCTTATATAGTTTGGGGTGTGGACCTAGCCCCCGAGCCATGATTGGCCAAAGGCACCCTGCCTTTGGCCAATCATGGCTCTCACACGCGCTGTGATTAACCAAAGCATACAGGTCAAGTGCATGCTTTGGCCAATCAGCAGCTTTCAATGCACTATGGGGTCCTCCACGGCGGGCGAACCTCCTGCGAACGCCCCATATGTTTGTTTGTTCTACGAACAAATGAATCCCCGATGCTCGAGTCAAACTTACCTTCGACTCGAACATTGGGCCCATCCCTACTGATCTTGCTAACATTGCACTTTTGTGTACAATGTATCAGAAGTTACCGTGATCAGAAATTAGTCTGACACTGCACTTTTTGGAGTGGGGGGGGGGGGGGGGGGTGTTGTTTAAATGCAAGTGCTGTGCTGTGCTGTGATTTGCTACAATTGATCAGCAGGTCCAGGCCAAAAATCATTGGCCAGGACCTACTGCCAAACTTGCGCTGTAGCAATTCACAGCACGGATGGGGAGGGAGTTATTCAGGGATTGCTTGTACGCCCGATACCCATAAGAACTGAACCATGTACATGTACGTGATCCAGTCCAGCTGCAGCGCCAACCCGCAGTAAATTTACTGGTGGTCTGCTAGTGGTTAAAGGGTTAAATCTTACTGCTTTTTAACTTCGCTAAAAGGCACTCCCCAAGCATATCAATATTTCGATTATTTTTTTTTTTGCATTGGTACATGTCCCCCCATGGCAACGTTCAACTACCCAGTACGATTTTTCATAAAATTTGAAATAAGCCTTGGAAAAAGGCCATAATTTTTTTTTATTCAGGTCCCATAATCTTCAGTGGGGTTTGTGGAGCTATGTTTGGGGTTACTACCAGAATTTATTAGCTTACCACTGTCATTTTTTCAGTTAAGATATCTAGAAAAACAAATTATGATATCATTATTTGATGTCAAGCTGTTTTCTGCTACTTTACTAAATGCCCAGCAGAGAGCAGTAAACAATCATAAATGTCTTCATCATGAATGGAAATGCAATATTGTAACAGCAGAAATTATAACTAGGAAACAGATGGCTGATGGAAAAAACTCTGCATTTGTTTCCTATTATCATTTTGGCAGTTTATATAAATAAGTTATTATCTCCTAAAAATAGTGCAAAGAGCAAAATAAATATTCAGAACTAAATAGTTTAGGAAGGCATTTGGGACTAGTAAAAAGATCAGAGGTTCTATAACATGCTAATACAAATAGATGAACTACCGGTAGCTAGTACTGAGTCGTACACTTTTAAACCTAAACCTAAAACCAAAAATGTAATATATTGCAGTTTATCAATCATTAGATGTGGTAGCTGCATCGGTTTTCTTTCTTGGGTTTTTTCCTCTGTTTTCCCCTGATAATCTGACCAGTAAAACAACTCCTGTATTAGAGTGCCCCCACTCTGGACAAAGGAGCACAGGGTCACCTTTGGACAGCAGCACTATCATTATGCGGGGAGGGGAATGTTAGATGTACCAGCAGATTTAAATACACTAACAAATTGAAGCCAAACTCCAGCTAATACTATAAGCAGTTTCAGCAAAAAGTTTTTTACCTTTTGAAATAAATGTTTTTCATACATACAGTTGTGCTCATAAGTTTACATACCCTGTCATAATGTATGATTTATTTGCCATTTGTCAGAGAATATGAATGATGACACAAAATTATGACTTTCACTCATGGTTAGTGTTTGGCTGCAGCCATTTATTATCAATCAACTGTGTCTACTCTTTTTAAATCATAATGGCAACAGAAACTACCCAAATGACCCTGATCAAAAGTTTACATACCCGGGTGATTTTGGCCTGATAACATGCACACAAGTTGACACAACGGGGTTTGAATGGCTATTAAAGGTAACCATCCTCACCTGTGATCTGTTTGCTTGTAATTAGTGTGTGTGTATAAAAGGTCAATGAGTTTCTGAACTCCTGACAGTTCCTTACATCTTTCATCCAGTGCTGCACTGACGTTTCTGGATTCTGAGTCATGGGGAAAGCAACAGAATTGTCAAAGGATCTGCAGGAAAAGGTAGTTGAACTGTATAAAACAGGAAAGGGATATAAAAATATATCCAAGCAATTGAGATGGCCAATCAGCAGTGTTCAAACTCTAATCAAGAAGTGGAAAATGAGAGGTTCTGTTGAAACCAAACCACGGTCAGGTAGACCAACTAAAATTTCAGCCACAACTGCCAGGAAAATTGTTCGGGATGCAAAGAAAAACCCACAAATAACTTCAGGTGAAATACAGGACTCTCTGAAAACATGTGGTGTGGCTGTTTCAAGATGCACAATAAGGAGGCACTTGAAGAAAGATGGGCTGCATGGTCGAGTCGTCAGAAGAAAGCCATTTCTATGCAAATGCCACAAAGTATCCTGTTTACAATACGCCAAACAGCACAGAGACAAGCCTCAAACCTTCTGGCACAAAGTTATTTGGAGTGATGAGACCAAAATTTAGGTTTTTGGCCACAACCATAAACGCTACATTTGGAGAGGAGTCAACAAGGCCTATGATGAAAGGTACACCATTCCTACTGTGAAACACGGAGGTGGATCGCTGATGTTTTGGGGATGTGTGAGCTACAAAGGCATAGGAAATTCAGTAAAAATTGTTGGAAAGATGAATGCAGTATGTTATCGAAAAATACTGGAGGAACATTTGCATTCATCAGCCAGGAAGCTGCGCATGGGACGTACTTGGACATTCCAACATGACAATGATCCAAAACACAAGGCCGAGTCGACATGTCATTGGCTACAGCAGAATAAAGTGAAGGTTCTGGAGTGGCAATCTCTGTCTCCTGACCTCAATATCATTGAGCCACTCTGGGGAGATCTCAAATGTGCAGTTCATGCAAGACAGCCCAAGAATTTACAGGAACTGGAGGCTTTATGACAAGAGGAATGGGCAGTGTTACCATCAGAGAAAATAAAGAGTATAATTCACAAAAGACTTCAAGCTGTCATTGATGTTAAAGGGGGCAATACACGGTATTAAGAACTGGGGTATGTAAACTTTTGATCAGGGTAATTTGGGTAGTTCTGTTGCCATTATGATTTAAAAAGAGTAAACACAGTCGATTGATAATAAATGGCTTCAGCCAAACACTAACCATGAGTTAAAGAAAAGTTTTTGTGTTATCATTCATATTCTCTAAAAAATGGCCAAGAAATCATAAATTCTGCCTTATGAGCACAACTGTAAAAAAAAAAAAAACTGATCATTGTAAGCACCCCTGCTAGTGTTAAATGGTTTGTCTAATTTTTTTAACTGATATATTCTGCTGGAGAGCTTGTTCTTTTGAAAGACAACAGACTTACTGACCAGATCACCCAATGAAAATAGAAGAAAGAAAGCCTGAAAAAGAAAAACGAATGCAGCCATCACATATAAGAAATGGTAAGCTGCAATAAAATACATGTTTGCTTTTGGGTTTAATATTTCTTTAAAAAAAAAAAATATTTCTGTCTATGCAACAGTAAACATGTTTGTTGGCTTCTTGAATTCCACAGTAGGATTGAGCTAAGCACTCAAAACTCTAAATACTAGCACAGCCCGGAAAATGCTATGGGCATTGCTAGAATGACCCTTTTAAAGCACTGTCTGAAAGACTAAAATATAGGATTTTTTAAAACCGCTTACCTGTAAAATCATTTTCTTGAGAGTACATCACGGGACACAGAGACTTAATTACTTATTGGGTTAGATAGTCACCATTAGGTGGACACTGGCAACCCTAATTACAAGGCGAGTTCCTCCCCTATATAACCCCTCCCATATGGAGAGCACCTCAGTTTTGTAGCAAAGCAAGAAGTGTCCCAACGTATAATCCCGAAGAGGGGGAGCTCTGTGTCCCGTGATGTACTCTCAAGAAAAGGATTTTACAGGTAAGCTGTTTTAAAAAATCCTATTTTCTTGATCATACATCACGGGACAAAGAGACTTAATTACTTAGTGGGATGTCTCATAGCAATGCCCAAATTGAGGGGAGGGAGACACAGATCAGAAAACACAGACCGCCATCGGGCAAGAGGACACTGCTGCCTGCAGTACACTGTGCCCGAAGGCGGCATCCTCATGCCCTCTCACATCCACTTGGTAAAATCTAGTGAATGTATGGACCGAAGACCAAGTAGCAGCCTTGCAGATCTGAGCCATGGAGGCCTGGTGATGCACTGCTCACGAAGCACTAACTGCTCTAGTCGAGTGCGCTTTAACTTGAAAAGGAGGAATCTTCTTTTCCAAACCGTAGGCCTGAATAATGACTTGTCGAATCCACCTTGAAATAGTGGACTTCGACACTGCCTGGCCCTTTCTCGGGCCCTCTGGCTGAATAAATAAACAATCAGTCTTTCGTATCTGAGCCGTAGCTTGCAGATAAATTTTCACTGCTCTTACAACATCTAAAGAGTGTAACTTCTCTTCCTCCGCGGACTGCGGATCTGGAAAAAAGGACGGTAGGACTACATCTTGATTCAGATGGAATCCTGAAACCACCTTCGGTAAAAAAGCTGGATGAGGATGCAACACCACCCTGTCTTCATGAATGACCAAATATGGCTCCTTACAAGAAAGAGCTGCCAACTTCGATACCCTCCTTGCTGTTCAGAATGTGGGTCTCAACAGCCAAACCATCAAATTCAGACTCAAAGGCCTCGTACACACGGCCGAGATTCTCGTTGAAAAAAACATGTCGTTTTTTTCGACGAGATTCTTGGACAAGAAACTTGTCCCGGCCGAGTGTACACACGCTCGTTTCAAAGAACCCGTGGTTCTTTGAAAGGAGTGTACGCGGTGACGTCATCGACTACGTCGAGCATGCGCTCGTCACATTCGATGCCGTCGCCGCCATCTTGGTATACCCTACGTATGCCTAGGAAGCTACCGCGCATGCGTCAAATTCATTTCGAACATGCGCGGGCTTCCGGGCGGACAGGTAAGTGTACACACACTCACTTTTCTCGTCGAGAAACATGCCGAGGAGAATCTCGACGAGAAAATAGAGAGCAGGTTCTCTATTTTCTCGTCGAGGTTTCTTGTCGGTTTTCTCGACGAGAAACCCGCTAGCAGCGTACACACGACCGATTTACTCGGCAAGACCTCTCTGCCAGCAAGTTTCTTGCTGGTTCTTGCCGAGAAAATCGGTCGTGTGTACGAGGCCTAAGGCAGGATGGAATATTGGCCCCTGTGAGAGCAGATCTGAGCGGAGCGGAAGAACCCAAGGGTTACCCTCTGCCATTTTCATGATCTCCGCATATCAGGATCACCTGGGCCAAGCCGGAGCTACCAGAATCACCGGCTTTCCTTCTATCTGGACTCTCCGAATGAGTCGTGGGAGAAGCGGAACTGGAGGGAACGCATAAATCAGAGAATTCTGATCCCATGGAATTGTTAGGGCATCCGACCCTTGTGCCAACGGATCTCTTGCCCTTGACACGAAGTTGTCCATCTTTGTGTTGAACCTGGAGGCCAAAAGGTCTACATCTGGGGTACCCCACTTCCGACATATAGCCTGAAATATGTTGGGGTGTAGAGACCATTCTCCTGGACTCAGCTGCTGGCAGCTTAGAAAATCCACCTGCCAATTTTCTACCCCAGGAATGAAGACTGGAGGCAGACAGGGAACATGCCTTTCTGCCCAAGAAAAAATGTGATTCACCTCTCAGGTGCATTGGAAAGTCCAAGGCTTGAACCTTTTTGTTCCAGGCAGACAGGATGCTGTTTTGCAAAGGTCCTGAGTGAAACTGGGCGTAAGGAATGGCCTCGAATGAGGCTACCATTTTTCCTAATACCCTCATGCATAGACGAATGGAAGGATTTTTCCTTGCTTTGATCATACGAACCAAATCCTTTATGGCTTTGGCCCTTGACCCAGGTAAGAATACCCTGCTTTGGATCATGTCTATGACCATGCCCAAATACTCCAGCCTTCTTTGGGGCTGTAAGGAGGATTCTTCTAGATTGAAGACCCAGCCTAGGTACTCTAAATACTCCACTGTGCTGTGCACATTGCGGTCTAGGCGTGCTACGGACTGATCTATGAGCAGGAGATCGTCCAGATAAGCTGTTACCGCTATGCCCTGTGCCCTTAGCTTCGCCAGGGATGGGGCTAGCATCTTTGTGAATACTCAAGGGGCGGTAGCCAGACCGAATGGTAGGGCCACAAATTGAAAGTGGGCGGGGAATATTGGCACATGTAGATATGCATCTCTGATGTCTATTGATGCCAGGAATTCTCCCCCCTGAAGACTACTGAACGGACAGACTCCATGCGGAAGGAGCGAATGCTCAGAAACTGATTCAGGTCTTTCAGATCCAGAATAGGTCTGACATCCCCGTTTGTTTTTGGAACCGTAAAGAGGTTTGAGTAGAACCCTGAGCCTTGCTCCTCTGGGGCTACTTCTATGATTACCCCTTAGGCCAATTGGTGCTCCAAGGCCAAAAGTAAAGGTCTCCTCTTTTCTGGATTCTTGGAGATTCTTGATCTCAGAAAACGGGATGGCGGAAGTTCCCAGAACTCTAGATTGTAGCCTAGAGATACCGTAGAGATGGTCCATTTGTCCTGAACTTCTTCCCGCCCGCCAGGCGTCTGCAAACCACAGCAGCCTTCCCCCCACTAGGGAATCTTTGGGGTTCTGCTTAGTAGATCTTGAACCCCAAGATCTTTTCTGCCCTTGGGCTTGGCCCTGGGCCTTTCCCCTAGTATTGGACTGGGGAGGCCGTCGCCACTGCCTAGAAGTCGAAGCTCCAACCAGGGGCTGGGGAAAGAGAACGTTTTAAATGAGGGACGTTTACTCTTCTTTTTAACCGGTAACAACGTGGATTTACCTCCGGTAATCTTTTGGATATATTTGTCCAAGTCATCCCCAAACAGGCGTTCCCCATAAAATGTGAATGCCGCCAAGTATCTCTTGCAAGAAACCTCGGCTTCCCAATGCTTTAGCCAAAGGGACCTGCGCATGTGTACCAGCAGGAGATTTAGGCGGGATGCTTGCTGAACAGAGTCCATAATCACATCAACCGCAAAACACAGGGCCTTAGGAAGGTCTGCATAAACCTCAACTTCCTCTGCAGGGAGGAGATTAACAACCTGTTTCATTTGTTCCTTGAGGAACTGGCACATGCCAATTGCTGCGACTGCAGGTTGGGCCACAGCACCAGCCATAGAGAAGGAGGCTTTAAGCAAAGATTCCAGCTTTTTATCAGTTGGATCTTTGAAGCCTTGAGCATTGTCCACGGGACAGGTCAAGCTTTTATTTGCACAAGAAATAGCCGCGTCTATAGCTGGCACCCCCCATTTCTTGGCAAAACCTTCCTCCACTGGGTAAAGGAGAGAAAACCTCTTGGGAGGAGAAAACTGTTTATCTGGGTGAGCCCAGTCATCATACATCAACTTCTCCAACAAAGGATGAGTTGGGAAGGTATATGCAGCCTGTGGGGATTGCCGGGATCCCAAGGAGGAAACAGAGGTCATGGCAGCTTCAGCAGAGGGCAAGTTGTATGTGGTACGCACCAACTCCGTATAATATTGCACCTGCATCTTAAGCGCCTGAGAGGTAGAAGATATCTTCTCCTCATCCTCTGAAACCTCAGACTGCTCCTGATTCCCATCTCCAGATAGAGATATCTCATCATCAGAATGTTCCTCTGATAGGGAATCCAGAGCAGAGGAAGGTGATCTACCCTGCTTTCTGCCACTTTTTAAGGAGGTTGCGATTAATGAAGCAATCCTTCCTTCCAAGCCATTCAAGGCAGCTTTCATAGTGTCTTCAGTGACATACTGTATACAGGAGCTGCAACATTAGGAGAGGCTGCAAAGCTTGACAGGGGTACAGATTCATCCTGTGAGGCTGCTACCAGTCTGTCAGGGGTGGATGGTAATCTGCAGGCATGTCCAGAACGCCTAGCTCTAGGCGGGTATTTCTTAATGCCTCCTTTACTTGCCCCTGAACGCCTCTTACTGGGAGACATAGTCCTAAGCTGCAAAGCAGAGGTACTAGTACAAGTGCAACAACCGTTGTGCTCTAGTCTTACAATACATATATATATTAGCTCAATGCACAACCTGATGCCGAGTAGGTGTCTTAGGTATGCCTGGATCTGATCCACTGAAATGCTTACAGCCCACAGCTCTGTGTCCCACTGCTTTACAGAAGGCTCTGGCGTGCTGGGCTCTTAAATCATGCCGCTTTGGCGCCTGTGCACTGATGCGCCGTGCACTCGCATGCCTCCCCCTTTCTTTCCCAGCTCACCTGTACAGTCAAAAGGCGTGCCCTAGTGCACGTGCGTGACTGTCATGGCTGCGGCCAGGAGTGAGGGGGGAGAGAGAAGACTGCTGGAGGACTTTGTGGGACCAGTAGACTGCGTGAGGTCTCTCTGTTATGAGATGTGCCAGAGCCTGCAGCGGAGGAGGTGAGCGTTTTTTATAACAGACCAACTTCACTGTGCGTGTTCCTGGACGTAAGTATACACCAGGTATGTAACTTACTCCCTCTGGTGGTGGAAACCAGGTAAGACATGCAACTACTCATAGAAGATAATATTAAAAAAATTATCTTCACTTACCTTATCCCCGCCGCAGGAAAACTGCTGAGAACAACAGATCCAGCCTTCACCCATCACGGCGGGTAATGTTGTGCCAACCTTCAGGGTTTTCATGCCACTTAGATTAGTACACCAAAGACTGGATCCCAGACCTCCAAAGAAAGACATTACAGGCAAAACCTAATTTTTTCTTTCCACAAGGCCCGGGTACCATCCATCTTAGGCATTTTAGTATTGGCCAGAGGTATGGATTCGGTTGTATAGCTCCTAGTCCATCCGCAGAGACCATCAAACATAGCTTTCTTCTTAGCACGTGTTCAACGTGACCAACCACCTTAGACACTGGCGAAAAAACTGAGGTGCTCTCCATATAAGAGGGGTTATATAGGGGAGGAACTCGCCTTGTAATTCGGGTTGCCAGTGTCCAATCACCTGATGGTGACTATCTAACCCACTAAGTAATTAAGTCTCTGTGTCCCGTGATGTATGACCAAGAAATTTAGTTTTAATGCTTATTTTCATGGAAGGAATAAAAACATAAGAAGTGGGATTGAAATATTACAAAAAGATACAATCAAAGGATAAAATCTCTGCGAAAATTCCTACAGCCACAATCAGTAAACACACATAGACCTACCACTGACAATTCAGCAAATAGTAATAAGGCCAATACTGTATTTAGTGCAATTGAAAAATGCAATAATGACAAGTGCAAATTCTGACATTTACAGTATCCCAAATATGCGCCTAAAATAACCGCAAAATGCATACTTCCTAAGCACAGCAATAACTTAAGAAAATAAATTCCCTTGTACTGTCTATCTCTAGATATAACTACAAGAGATAGATTTATTTTGGTTATCTTATTGTATATGTAGCTCTGGCTGGCAGCCCCTTTAGGGGACAGCACAGGCATTCCTGTGTAGCACAGCAGTTTGTATCTCCTCCCCAACCTTGGGAGGACAGTGCAGCTGGCAGCAAGTGAAAGGAGGAACCCAATGATACACATTCCATGGCCAGGACTTTAGCTCCACCCCTTAGTGCATCGAAAAGAGGACAAAGTGTTTGGCGGGATGTGCAGTGTGGCGAGGAGCTTTGAGGGGTTGACTGGAAGAGGGCACTGCTGCATGAGGAGAGGGAGCTGCATAGTGGGTGCTATGTTGCCCCAGGCACCACAGAGAAGAGCGATCTGGAGGCATAGCCTGACTTTAGGAGGAGAGATTGTGCTTCAGAAAGAGAGGTGTGCCACCCTAATCCATGTGCCCGGCCCCTAATCTACATGCAGGGCGCTGGACGCATAGATTCCAACTGTTTCTTTTTTTTTTTTAAGCACATGATTAGAGCCTGAGGCTCTAATTGGCATCACAAAAGGGTGGGCTCGGGTGCAGAGCACTGTGCCCTGAGCCCACTCAGTTGTGTGACAATAGCGAATTAATATTCGCTATTGTCTTCTTGATTCTCCTCCCAGTCAATCAGGAAGCAGGTCATGGGGCCCAATTTACCAGGGAGTCTTAGGCTCCCTGGCCAATCGTGTCTCAGGACACACTTCCTGTTCAGCTGGGAGGAGTAGCAACGGCCCAGCTCTTCCTTCCCCCTGCCTCCTAACGTAATATTTAGCACCAGCCGCCACTGCTAGGCCAGCTGTGCAGTGTTCAGAGCAGAGAGTGAGCTGTACAGAGAGGAGAGATTCATAGGACCTAATTAAGCAGAGAGTGGGACTTCCTGCTAGGGACAATTCCTTCCACGGATTCTTTCCATTGTGCCAAAGAAACCGTGAAACCTACCTTTCATCTGTTTCACATGGACGACCCAGCCTATGGGAGTGACCATCGGTGAATGAAATGCTAATTGGAGGACACCTATACAACATCAGTGGTGAGAAGTTTTTTGGCCATCTTTAGATATGATGCCAGTAGAATTCTGCTTAGACAGACTGCTTCATTCATCTGCTTTCTATGGATTACAAATGTAGTGTTACTCCTGTAGGAGCCGCAGGAATACTATCCAGATTTCCCCACAATCTTCACCCCACAGCCAGGCACACAGGCTCATTAACACGTTTCTTCAATCACCAGTACAGGGTGTTGTTTTTATTTTTGGAAAACTTGGATAGAGTTGAGGGAATTAGAAGGGATACTTCAAAAACAAGAACTGTACAAATAAGGACTTGGGTGTTTTATCGGGACAAGCTATATTATGGTCTGTGCTTGCAAACAGTAGACTTCAGCTTTAAGGCAGTTGTAGTAGTAGTAGAGGTAGTAGTAGTAGTAGTAGTTAACTGCAAATCTCTTTCTTAGAGTTCCTTTAAGTAGATTTGCTGGATAAAGCTCTCCAGGACACCAGCCGGTATCCCTTTTAAATAGACCCACAGCTGACTCTCTAGCACCAGAGTGGTGGCAAAAACACAAAGGTCCCCAAGATCTGTCAAAGCATCTGTACTCACACAAGGCCCAAGGAACAGCTGGTTGCCTCTGTCCAACTTCCAAGCGACACCTTACTCAGGTGATACCAAACTGGATCTTCTGCAGACAGCCCCCCTCATTCAACTTTCTTTAGTTCCAGAATCTCAGCATCCAGAGCCCCAGGTCATTCACCTAAGGCCTTAGGACAGCAGACATAGCACCAGTAACAATTGAAATTGTGGTGCAAACAAATGCTAATGCACCATCCACATGAATTAGCCTCTGCCCCCTAGATAAATGTAAAGATATGCTTGTGTAACATAGGTAGTTCATAAAATGTTCCTAAGGACGAGGGAGTTAATAAAAATCCCATAGGAAGGGTGTTACACTTCAGTAGGCAGCTCTACCTGAGACAGAAACAAATCTCTGTAATTACAAAAAAGGAACACAAGGAGTTCCAGCTAAGTGCAGCATCAATGGGTTTATTACGATTAAAAAGCCATATGCAAACTCACAGAAGAACTTGTCTGCAGCCATGCCACATTGGATGGAAGCAGTCAAACAGAAGAGCGGCTTGTGACAGCAAACAGTGTGTTGTTGTCAGTAAGGAAACCAAGTCCAATGTTCCAGGAAGTGAGGAGAGCCACTGTGGGACACAAGGCAGGACGTGATGTCATACCTGGGGTGGGATGCTTTCTATAGTAATGCGTTTCAAACTCCTATTGGCTCCTTTCTCAAACCATGGTTTGCTGTCACAAGCGGCTCTTCCGGTGGATGGCGTCCATCAAATGTGGCATGGCTGCAGATAAGCTCTTTGATTTTATATTTCTATGAGTTTGCATTTCGCTTTTTAATTGTAATAAACCCACTGATGCTGCACTTAGCTGGCACCCCCTTGTGTTCCTTTTTTGACCTAGCAGCAGTGCCTGGGAGGGCAGCGTGCCCTCCAGGCTGAACTAATCCTCGCCAGGAAAAGTCCCCGAGCTCAGTGTGTTTACAGAATATATACAGTCTCCCAGTATGCCATCAGAGCCTGCCTCTCTGGGATAGGACAGGGCTGTATCAATATTCATGCTGCCATCTGCATAGCTCCACACCTATCATCCAGAAACTTCTCAAGTTCCCTGGATATAGAGCAAGCTATCAGACAGACTGGCAGCAGCTGATCACACTGAACAGACCTATCTTATTAATCATAGCTACACAGTACAGTGGGCAAATTATGCTTTTACCTAACAAGCCATTACAGACACAATGACTACAATGTGGCAACAAAATGTACCTATCAAAAAAACAAACAAATTTCTATCTATCTAAACCTAGCACCTATCTAGTAGGGTGCTACACAAATAATCTCACTTTGAGAGTGAGTGCTCAGACGTGAGTTATATCTATTCCCCCACTAGCCAAACGTTTAGATAGGGACTAAAAATTATAGAACCTTGTTATTGATGTTTCCTTCTTAATACAATTGTATACATTAGTGCTATTGCTGCTGTTTATTTTATATAGTAGTTTCCTTTTATTATCCTAGTGTGCTCTTACTGTGCTGTTCTTTACTTTGTTATCCTATAAGGTGTCAACCCTGTATTCGGATCTGTGTTACCATTCTTCAATGTTCAGGGCTTGTCCTGGTCCTAATAAAATCTTTTGTATTGTTTTTGGTGTGATGGTAAAAACTGGGTTGAGTTTGAGGCTGGTCACCACTGGATTACGGCAGAAGGACATAAAATCCAGCATTCCTTATGGAGTCAGAGCTACATATAAGACATGCCTCTCTGCAATTATCCTAAGAATCAAGCATCAGTCACATATGTCAGAATGGTAACTGGAGGAAAAAACACCAGGATGTAAGTATGTAGGTGTTACACACTATGACGGGGTTTTCGGAAAACATTTATTTTCACGGAGGGTCTTAACATTTTGGGAGCTGGGAATGGATCATGTATGTGTATGGTAAAAAGTATGTAGTTGGTGTATCAAAAAAGAGGAAACCCCTAAAATGGGACTTTGAGAGCACTACCACACAAATAGTAAGGTATAAAAATTACATAAAGTATTGAAAAAACACATATAAATATTACACAATAAACGTGGATACAGTGTAAATAAGGAATTGCAATGGAGGATATGATTTCCTGTAGCCCTGTAAGTATGTAGTTGGTGTAGAACTTTTTAAAAAGGTGCTTGCAGTACAACCTTTTGGAGCGGAATACACTGAAATAAAAAAATAACTTTTTTGCTCAAGTAACAGATACAACCCGGCAGACTCCTGTGAAAAGCCTTTTTCAAATCCATGCATGATGATCAGTAATATGATTCTCAGGCATTATCACTGTATATTTTACAGATTTCAAACTGCAAGTAGTTCACTGCCAAAGTAACAAAGCAGCAGACAGTTCTTCCTGTGGAAGCGATGTTCCACAAAACACAGTCACTCTATGAGTCACACTAGGACATTTTTCCATTATTTTTATCAGATTTCAAATAACACAGTAACAATAAAAGCAAACCCAACCCGTCAGACCCATGGGAAAATACATTTTTCAAAAGCAAGGACACCCTGGTCAATACTAGTCTATAGTTTGTGCCGAGCTTAAAGCCTTTGTGTGTCAGAGGGTGTGGCGTTCCTAGAAGGGTCATTATTACTCAAGGGACTCCGACATCATTGGCTCCATCAGGGGTAAGCGTCACAATAATAACTGACAAGATTTGAATAGTATTTATAGTATAATTTATAACATGGAACTAGGCAATTCCTTTCATATACAATGCTCAATCTCAATTCTCAGTCTGCTTTTTCACCTAATGTCCCATACACACGATCAGAAAATCGTACAAAAAATACCACTTTTGAATCGATCATACGATAATCAAATCAGCTTTCGTCCAAAATTATCAGACGGAACAAACGCAAAAACTTTTCTCGTATGATACTAGATAATTTTCATTTAATCAGTACAGTTTTCGTCCAAAAATACAATACGTAACATCAGGTCCAGATTTTTATTCTGTTGTACGAGAATTTTCGTACTTTAGTAACTTCTTCATTTTCGATATGGAGACTAGCATGCAAAATAAAACGGATATTAATTCATCCCATATTCCTATTGTGTGTACTAGGCTTAAGTCCACCTTGATCGCAAATGCAAATAACATTTGATGCACATTTGCCAAAACACAGAAGGCTCACCCAAAATTTTGCTTGAGATTCACTCAAGGTTGCATTCACTAGTGAGATTTATAAATACTGAGACTGTTGCCAGCAGATGTGAGAAAAGTTTTAAAAAACTGAAATGGTAAATGTGCTTGGATTTTCCCACCCTACCTAAAAGTACTCTAGAACACCTCCAGAAAAATACTATACCTTCTAAACACAAAAGATGTCTATATGCCACCACGTCCTAAAAATATGGGGTTCATTTCCAAATAAGAAGAGAATGCTAAGCTTCACAGTATTTCAGTTGAAGCCATGACTTGGGTATTCCCTTTCTTTCTCTCCACAGAATTTTTATCTGAAATGAAATGAAAACAAACAACTATGAAAAGAGGATCAATCAGCATTAACAAAGCAATTTTTTGGTACAGTTTCAAAACCTAAAATAAGGAATAAGCTCCCTCTTTTGGAATTGTGATGGAAATGATGACATGCAAATACCTTATATTTAAGGAAATCACTACTACTATATTCCTCAGGATGAAGCCAGACAAATGACATACCTTACCTTGACAGTGATAATTGTTCCACAATACAACATGGAAACATAAAAGAGACCTCCACTGTGCCACATCCTAGGCTATACAAGAACCCAAGAATGCAGGAAACTGTCCTGCCATGGTAAGGACTTTAATGGCACCCGCAAGAGACAGACACTTTGTATAAAAAAAATAAATAAAAAAATATTCTTTATTTACAATCTTAGATCAAAAAAATTCTTCTGTATACAAACATTAAAACCGTGCAGTCCAAAGATGCTGCATCTGAATAAAAATAATATATACCCCAATTGGACCATCAACCAAACCCCCTTCATATATTTCAATGTGTCCTATAATTTATAGGTAAAGGCATGTGAGTTCCATACAACGGTCAACACATTTCACTAACTGCTTAGCTTCTTCAGGACCATAATAAATGGGGCAACAAGTTCTGATAAGCAAATAGAAAATATATTACTCATTGTAAACATGCAATAGATCATATATACAGACCTCTGACAGGTCTAACTCTCCATAGGCTATCCCCTCTTCAGTCTATCATGAATGCTGCTGCCAGACTCATCTGCTACCCCTCTCTGCCAATCCCTACACTGGCTTCCCATTGCCCAGCAAATTAAATTTAAAATACTACCAGCAACATACAAAGTCATTGTACAACTCTTCCCCCAAGTACATCACAAACCTTGTCTCTGTCACGAATGTCACCTCTACCCCAATGCAGGTGGTCAGACACTATAGTTGGCTACTGTGCGCTTCACCCATAGCAGCCCCCTTTCCCTTAAGGCAAGCAGGCCTACCGGTACTTGGTTGCCCCCAGGACTTAAACATAATGTTATAGAGTCTGGATACCACACCAGGGCAGATGCAAACTGAACAAAGAAAACAGGTACTTGCAGTTTACCAGATAGCGTGGTTCTAAGACTGTCAAGGTAATAAGGCAGGCGGAGTTCTGGGGTCGTCCGATATCCAATCCGGGTCATACACAGGGAAATCTAACAGAAAAGTAGTGCAGGCAAACGAAAGGCTTGATCGGAACAATGCAGGTCTCTGTCTCTATCACAAGCGAGGGATAGAGTGTTCAGTTTTCTTATATCAAGTGACCGACCAGATCAATCAGTCAACAGGTGAACGCAGACACCCCCCCCCCCACTGCTGCACAGACATTTACACAGCATTTCCTTCTTGCACTCAAACTCAGAAACCAGTCTTTTGGCTTGTTTTTAATGTTTTTATTAGGGGATGATAACTTGGATAGGGAAGGGGATTATGAGGTGCCCAACTTGAATATGTTCAACACACAAAACCAGGGACAACTTCCTCCTTATTTACAGTTTCCTCTTCTTCCTTTCTCCTGCACAAACTTGGTTCCATTGTACAGCTCCTGCTTGTTCAGTTCTGGGAAACTAACAGTCTCTAGTTAGTTCAGCAACCGTCCATTACAGGCTAGGAACATGCAGTTCCTTTGGTAGAGTAGCACATGTGGAGTGAACAGCATCTCACACCACCTTCTGCCTCTGCGTAGACACTGGTCTCAGTTCTACTGCTTGTAAAAACTGCTAGCCCGCCTGGCTGCCACCAGCACACCTGGCTGCTTTCTCTTCCCAGTCTTCCTGACTGACACACACATGGAGATTCCCCAGGGCAAGGTTGGATGAAGACTAGGCACACCGTCTTCAAGAGAGCACTGCTAAAGTTGGCGGTCTCTCCCCTTGCCTGTCCCTGCACCATGCTAATCTACTCACTGTCTCTCCTTGCTCTCTCCGATGCCTCTCCGGTTAGGGTCCCTCCAACTGCCTCCTGTGGTGAATCCTTCCAGGCCAGCCTCCCGAGCTCCAGCCCGAGGTAAAACCCCTAACTGGCAGGGGTCCCTCAAGGGCCACCGACAGCCTCACCTCAGCACTGCTTCTCCATCTTCCACCAACTACCCTGCTGGCATGGCTCACATCTATTTAAGGGCTCCTTAGTTCCCTGCCAGGCCCCCAACCTGCAGATGGGCTAAGGGCTACTAAATATTATGGGGAACCCCTCCTAGCTTCCACCCACTATATTCCAGAATTATTTCCAACATTCTAGAAACAGGGGGAGACACCAGAGAGCTGCCAGGATGAGTCATCCAGCCCTGGCCTCTAATAACCCTGACCCAGATTCAGTGTCTTAGGTTTATCCCTGGGCCAGACTATAGTTTTGCCTACTCTCACTTCTAGTAGCAAACACTAGAGGGTGCTACATGAGTAATAAAGGCAATACTGGGCATCTTTTGATGTCTGCTCTTAGGCTGGATATATACTTTCTGCCTTAATAAAAGTTTATAAACTAGTACAGTTCATGTTTACACAATTTCCTTATTTCACACTTTTTAAACAAAAAGCCCCACCGATTTTCTTTCCAATATTTATTAAAGCAGAATTCCATTTTCAATATTATGATTTATCTATGATAATAGGTAGTCAGGGGACTTTCATCCTTGTTCTGTTCATCACTTATGCTGTTTCTTTCTCAGCTTTGCAATTCCAACTATTGTGACAGGCAGAGTTGCACAGCCATGTCCTTAGTCTTCTCCCTGTTGTTTGCATGCTCCCCTATAGTTCTCCAGGCTACAGTATTGACATTACAACAGGACCAATGGCAGTATTTGAAAGTAATTCTCAAACACACAGTAACCTGAGACATGTAGAGGGATGCTGGGCTGGCCTGAATGCATTAAATGGTCTCTGGGGCTTTACAACTCTCTTATTCGCCAGTAAGCTATGCCATCAGGTAAAAAAACAGTCCCCAGTAACAAGGTGAAACTAAATAAAAGTGGTAAAGAAGAGGATGAATTTTCTGGATAATAATATGCATCCTGTGGTGATCCCAAGCAAATATTTTACATTTAAAACAGAAGGTTCAGAGGGCCTAGCTGCAGACTATTCTGTAATACATCAATATCAACACACGGTGGCAGTAAAAGAGAAAAAATGATGTACAGTAACGATGGCTGATGATGAATGGAAGACAAAAAATTTAATAGTAGTATATTACCTAGAAAGGCAGGGCACAGAACAATTCATGAATGTTGGTACTGGAAACATAGAAAACAGTATTTTATTTTTAAAGACAACATTAGTATGCTTTTTGCATATTCTAGCTTACTAGAACTTTAGAGAAAAGGACAGTATGGAATGACTAGGCATAGTTGTCTTAGGGAGGGATAGCAATAAACCCAGATAACCAATACAGTTTACCAATCCTTGGTAATGGATTACAATAATGTTTTTTGCCCATGATAATATAATGTGTCACTTGTTACTTGCTAAATTTTCAGAAATAAAAAAATATTATTTTGTTAAAAAAAAAAAAAAATCAGTCTTATTAGCAGTGCAAAAGACAATAATGATGTGGCTCTTAGCCATAGATCACTGTCAATAAGACCAAGGAAGTGTCAAAGAATTATGAAATAACCCCAAATTTATAAAACCACAAAACAATATCTTACTTTGGTAGGGTGATGAAAAAGCAAACGGTTTTCTAATAAGTGCTGATGAAAAAATAAGAGGGTTCTATGCAGAAATATCAGCTGTGCAATCAAACTCAATGTATCAGCTGCTTTAAGACTAGTTTCACACTGGGGCAGGGGTGCGTTAGCAGTAAAGAGCCGCTAGTTTTAGCGGCGCTTTACCATTGTTTTAGCGGCACTTTTCGGCCGCTAGCTGGATGCTTTGCGGTGCTGCCAAAGCGCTTTGCAGGCGCGTCAGCAGTGCTGCCTATTGATTTCAATGGGCAGAGCATTTTGGGAGCGGTGGATACACGGCTCCCAAACCACCCCAAACCACCCCAAAGATGCTGCTTGCAGGACTTTTTTTCCTGTCCTGCAAGCACACCGCCCCAGTGTGAAAGCACTCGGTCACACTGGGGAGGCATGAGAGGCGCTTTACAGGCGCTATTTTTTAGCACTAAAACGCCTGAAAAGCGCCTCAGTGTGAAAGGGGTCTAAATGTCATTATTATTGTAGCCCTTACCCCCACAGGAGTCAATGGTGATGATGGGTCATCTGTTCTTCCACGACTTTCAAAACCGTTCGGTCCCCAGTGACACACCCAGTTAAAAGTAGAGGACCACTTACACACCTGTATAACTTAAGCATTAGTAAATCTAAACTATATTATAATGCACTGGGATTAGACCACAGACTACCAGATAGTAGTAGGTTAGGTAACTGTATTACATAAAGCAAATAAACAGTACCTGGCTTCATGCAGTATCACACTTCTAGATTGCAAGACTAAATAAAGTGAACACTAGACTATAATCTGAAGGATTAACGGTATTATTAAATCAAGCTTTAAGTGGTATAACTAATAACCAATGGAATCAGACCCAGTTAACGCAATGATAATGTTCTTACGTGTACTCTATATACTGATACCACAGATGTTCCCAAGCGGGGTACCCCTAAATGGCAGCGTTTCAAGTCTGGCACCTTAATATTGGTGTCGGCCGGTTTGCGGTGGGGCCCTCTGTCGGTGGTGCACAAGATTTCATCTCTCTAAGAGTGGGTAGTGTATAGCTGCTGGCCTGTCACACACATGACCGGTGGCTGCACAGATCAGCACCCCTGCTGAGGGGGAAGTTTGAGTACACACGCAGCTGTAGTCTCTCCCTCTGTGTGCAGCTCCTAGGGGTGGGGGGCAGCGGGGGGAAACAGGATGACCAAGCCTGCTGACCCGGCTACATTATTAGAACCAAACCAAGGAAACTGCACATAACACCACATGGATTTTTTATAATTTCTATTACGTCCGCATTGATAGACAGAATAGGTCAAATTAGAATTTACAGAATAAAAGAGGAACGTCACCCATTCCAAGTAAATTAATCCACAATCTGCCACTCACTTTTCATGGTCTTTTATTCAAGAAAAAATACTCACTAGGATAGTGAATCCTGTGTTGTCTTTTTCTCCCCTGCTTTTCTTCCGTTGCATGTCCCATTCTATGCCGCCACCTTTGGTTATATTGTCTACAGCGGCCCCTGTTGACATGGCACCAGATAAATGATGATTCATCTGGCCCTGTGGGAAAACCTTCTACAGCCCCCTTGGATATGTGACATCAGACTCCCAGAAGGCTGCAGAAGGAGGATACTTTTCACTCTCAAAATAACTGAGAATGACAGCAAGGTGCAGGACAACCATAGGAAAAGAGAAATGTAATTATTATTATTATTATATTTTTTTAAAGGAGAGCTTTTTGATGTTGTGGATGGTAGGAGGATTAGGTTGGTGGAAAGTAAATTTCTCAACTGAAGACCTGCTTTTAAATACACTGTGTGTCACTCAACAGGCTAAGATGGACAGGAGAGTCAATCTTTCATTTTGAACACCCCTGCTAAATCCCTCTATCATTTTAAAATACTAGTTCAGATAAACAGAAAGAGACTATGAGAAAAACTTGTGTGCATGCAGAACCACAATATATTGTAGATTTAACAATGCATGTTACTAAATGTGTGGCTGTTGCACCTTTTTTGTTGCCCATAAAAATATGCGGGAACACTCAGGAGATTACATTGTAGAAGCAGGCAAATTTTGAAGCTGGCGGGATTTTATTTTTTAACACAATGGTTATGGAGGACTGGCTAGAAGGGGACACATGACCTGGTAAGAACTTTAAGGCTGGATTCACACTATTGTCAATTGGATGAGGGTTCCCGCATCCATAGTTACATACTGTAGTTACATAGTAGGTGAGGTTGAAAAAAGACACAAGTCCATCCTAATGTTGCAATAGCAGGAGATTTTGACCGGCTCTCTATGAAGCCGGTTCACATAGCTCCGCTGTGGCTCTGGTGCAAATTTTCACAGGAGCCCTGTGCATCTTTTGGTCCATTTCAGGTCTGAATTCAGCCAAAAATTTGGGCTGAAATTGGACCTGAAACGGTGAACGAGCATGCACCAGAACCTTGCTGTCGGCCGCATGCGAAGATAGTGTGAACCCAGCCTTAAGGGCCTCTTTACCGGCTCACATGGAAGGCGCAATGTAAGCTGCATCTTTCTACATGCAAAACCACATTTAGATTTGCATATTATATTTTCTATGGGGGCTAGCAACGTTGACAAAACCATATTCAATTTTTCTACCATGCTGCACCACAGAGAATTAATGCAAACTAGCTGCATAGCACAATATTTGTTTTGTAATAGTGTAGAAAAGTGCTAGGGGTAGTAATAGGTACTAGACCAGGGGTGTGAAACTCAATTTCATCATGGGCTGCATCAGCATTATGGATTCGCTCAAATGGGCCTGGTTGTATCTGTAAGACCATATGCATTTATCCAGGGCTATTTTTCTCAGAGAATAGGTGCAGGAACTCAACCACAACCCCCACCAAAGTGTATCGAATTGTGGGTGCAGCCAAATAGCACTAACAGTGGGAGGATCTTAAAGGGGCAATGAATACCATGAGTGCATTATATGCAGAGTTCAGGGACGCAATATGTACAGAGTGCAGAGTTCAGGAATGCACTACGTGCAGAATTCAGAGGTGCTCAGGTTCAGCGGGGTTCAGCTCTCTTTTACAGGCTGTCCACATCTCACTACCATCCTTCCCCCTGGGTGCAAGGGACCACATGAAATGGCCTGGAGGGCGAGGATTCTGCCTGCGGGCCTTGTGTTTGACACATGTGTGCCAAACCATGAGCAGACAACTAAAAAAAACTAAGAAAAAGATGCTTAATTCTCTTCAGAGCCCATCAAGAGGTATTGGGGGTTATTTACGAAAGGCAAATCCACTTTGCACTACAAGTGCACTGCAAGTGCACCTGAAAGTGCAATTGGAAGTACAGTCGCTTTAGATCTGAGGGGAAGATCTGAAATGAGGGGAAGCTCTGACAATTTTATCATCCAATCATGCGCAAGCTAAAATGCTGTTTTTTATTTTCCTTGCATGTCCCCCTCGGATCTACAGTGACTAAACTTCCAAGTGCACTTTCAGTGCACTTGTAGTGCAAAGTGGATTTGCCTTTTGTAAATAACCCCCAATGTCTTCAATCTGCAGTGAAACTTTTACATCAGTTTTTAGCATTCATATGGCTTGTTCGATTTTTACAGCATTACTTAAAGCTAAAGAACGGCATAAAACATGAACATAAAACATGAACTTCTAAACTGCAGTCACTGACACTTTTTTCTGCCTTGCTAATCTGCTGACCAGCTAGCTATTATTCATGACTATGCTGGCTGGATCCAGCTTGTCTCTCTCTTGCTGTATCACTCATACTTTCTCTAACAGGGACCACACCTAGATTTTTTCGGAGTTCTTGTTGACTAGCTGCTCTCTTGTCTCCGGTGTCCCTAACACCTGGGTGAAACCATTTGCCCTTACAGAAATGTGACATTGCCCCAACACTGTTTCTGCAACTAACCATCTGTGACCATTACAGCAAACAACTTTCTTTCTATGACAACCTAGAGCAGCCTGAATTAAACCAGGCTCGAAGCTGCATTGACATAATCCCCAGCATTTAAAAAATAAATAAATGAATGAATACTTTCCTGCAATAGGTAAAAGCAACAGTATGCTGCCTGCCTATGAGAGTAAATGAGAACTGCAAAATGTGAGTCTCGCCTGTACAAAGTGGGACAATGGGGTTTGTAGTGCAAATCCACTTTTGCACTACAAATGTCAGAAAAAGGCCTAGTCAGCAAATGGTTAAGCAGTGTATGAGAGACATATGGGTTGCCCTCACTAACTTCTCCTTCTGCAATTACTTTGGCTATAAAACGTTTTGAGCCACCACCCTAAAACCATTAATGTACACATTAAGGATTCTAACTTTTCCAAAACTGCCGCCCTGCAATGGCAGTCTTCCTATGTCTTTCACAACAGGTATACTTTAGAGCTGAACTACGGTGTAAACAAATGTTGTCTAAATACAAGTGTAGCAAGGTCCCAGGCCTCCTTTAGTCTAATGAGAACCTCCAGAGCCAGGGACAGCTGACATCCTTCTGTATAGAGTGGGTTACGAGGCATGGTGGATGTAATGTAAGGTAGATTCATGAGCGCCAGACACTTCTTGAATGCAAAGAGATTAATTTTCTCTTAAACAGAACGGTGGGAGAGAGGGTTTAGGGCCAGGACACCCTTAGGTAGTTGCAATATCAATTGGCAGACTCCTCAATTTCTACAGGTAACTGTAGACAGCCATGCAGGGAAAGTCATCCAGCAAGACACCACATCTGCATGTGTAGAAGCGCTGTCTCCTTAGAACAGTTCCTAATGCAAATTGTAACAAACTCCTTTACTTTTATACAATCACTTCTTGTAGATTCTCAGCCCATTGAGCTCTCAGTCTCTCTCACTAGACTTGCTGATTAATTGCCACTGAATCCCGTGAGGTCTTCTTACTTTAGTATCTTCCTCAAGCGTCACCCCCGCTTCCCTGCTGGGCCCCTAGCCTGGCACTCCAGATACTCCTCAAGCGTCACCCCACTGGCTGGGTCCCTGGCTTGGCACCTGCTGAAGTTTCCCCATTCTTTACCATTCCCGGTTGGTGAGAATATTGCTTCGGTACTTGCTTCAGCTACTCACTGTGGTCCCTGGTAATATGGTGGTTGGTCCCTTGGTGGCGACAGCTTCCCCTCTACCTCTGACCACGACAGGTTCTCCGGATGGCAGAACCGTCACTTCTGGTTGGACTGCAAGCTGCAATCCAAACCCTACGCTGCTCTCTTGCTTCTGGATAGGCCCTCAGACAGCCTAGCAGCCAGATGTGCCCGGGATAGGCCCAAACTCCGGCCTAGCAGCCCAGGCAGCACAACACACGTCCACCCAGATAGCCGTCCAGGTGGCACAGAACACCGATCACCTGACTCCACTCAAATATATACGTTTTCCCAGCAGGCCAAGGGATTTAAGAAAACCCCTGCCTATTGACTGAGATACCCCATATACACCTAATCTGTCCTTGCTTTGCCCTTGTCTTATCTAATGTCACCAGGTACCCAGCCACCTAGCGGCAGAAGAGAGAAGTGCAGCAATTCCAGACTTAGGGTGAACTCAATTGATCCCTAACAATTGGCCAAGGACAATACACCTGGCAGGTAAATTTAGGAGCAATCCTGCCTAGACATCAGAGTGCTACACAAGAGGCATTTGTATTCTTTCTTGATGTGCTTTATTTATTCCTTCCAGATTTGTGTATCAATCCAGTGTGAAACTTTGGGGGTGATTTATTAAAAGTGGAGAGTGCAAAATCGGGTGTAGCTCTGCATAGAAACTATTCAGCTTCCAATTTTTTTGTCAAAGCTTAAATGAACAAGCTGAAGTTGGAAGTTAATTGGCTACTATGCACAACTGCACCAGACTTTGTACTCTCTAGTTTTACTAAATCAACCCTTTTGCCTCTGTGTTGGAACCTCCTGTAACAAAGACCGGTCACTGCTACTCTCTCTTCTTGTGTAGGGTGACTGGTCTTGTCTCCACCCCCTCCTCTAGTTTTCTGCAGTAAGCCTGTAGTGGGAGACCCTGCTGGGCTTGTTATATAGGGAACATCTACAAATGTTAATTGTGCCTAAGCTTTATCGTGAATGTAACATGTAAATGTACACAGTAATGAACAAAGCATGATAAGTCAGTAATTGGGAAAATATCAGCTGCAGGGATCCCACAGATGATACTGGTATTTGGACTTTTCCCTCTGCCTGTTTTTTTTTTTTTGGGCACATCTTCCACAGTACAGGTCCTCTTTAACCTCCCTAGCGGTAATCCCGAGTCGGGCTCGGGGTGAGTTTTCAATGCTAAGAGCTGTAACCCCGAGCCAGACTCGGGCTGCATCGCAGTATCCAGGGGAAGTAACTTACCTTGTTCCCTGGATCCTGCGATGTCCTCCCGCAGTGTCAGCGAGCTGTGTCTCGCTCGATCCTCACTGCCGAGTGCCGAGCTCCGTTCCCTGCGACGTTGCGACGCACGGGGACGGAGTTCGGCGCCAAATTCAAAAAAGTAAACAAATAGTATACATACAGTATTCTGTAATCTTACAGATTACAGTACTGTATGTAATAATTACACACCCCCTTTGTCCCTAGTGGTCTGCCCAGTGTCCTGCATGCACTTTTATATTATAAAAACTGTTCTTTCTGCCTGGAAACTAAAGATTGTCCATAGCAACCAAAAAGTGTCCCTTTATGTCAAAAGTGGTTTTAGACCAGCAATAAAACAGCGATAATAAATTACAATCACTCACAGAATTGAGCGATAGCGATTTGTGGAGAAATTCATCATCAAACAAAAAATCTAATGACAGCGACAATTCTGCAACTGAGCACATTTCAGTGTTTTTGATTTGATTACATTATTGAATAATTTTTATTAAAATTACATTACTATTTGTTATAATTATTTATAGTTATTTATTATATTATAATTTATTATTTTGTGTTTCAAACTTTATCATACCCGGGATGTCTACTAGACTCTTGTTTGGTCAGGTTTAAGTGAGTAATTACTAAGAATCGCAGGCCTACAATACATAACACCAAATTTCCATGCAAAATAATTGTACCGCTTTTGGTACATAATTCCAGACAGAATCATACCGCCAGGGAGGTTAAGTAGATTGACTACCACAGAATCAGAGGGACAACTGTGAAGAGGAGAGGGCTGCAAACAGATGGCAGTTGGGTCCTGATAATGAATGCAGGGTGACACTGATTCATGTATGTTAGTTTGATCATGCTTAATGTGTAATGAATTTCTGCATTGATAGTAAAATAAGTCATGTTAGCTCTTGATCTTTGCTATGTTATGTGAAAAGCCCTCAGGAAGATATACATGCTTATTTGATAAGGTAATATAAAGAACAGCATCCTCCAGCCACCAATCTGATTTCATCAAACTTAGAAATATGATTCTACACTACATTTTGCACATAGCTATGGAAAATTAGAGTGGTCATTGCTAACTTGCATGCTCCAAGGCTGTCATCCTTATCCTTGCCACACTATATAGCGAATCACTGGTTTGGAATAAGCAAGGCGTACAGTGTATGTTTCTTCCAGGCTAGCTACTCCTCAAGTAGTAATGAAACTATATGGATGACAACCCCAGAGTTTAAAACTTTAAAAGATAGCTAGCAATGGCAGCTCCCATATTTATATTACCGTATATACTCGAGTATAAGCCGAGTTTTTCAGCACTTTTTTTGTGCTGAAAATGCCCCCCTCGGCTTATACTCGAGTCACCTTTTTGCGCCTGATCTCCTGGAATTTGGGGACCCGGTACAGGCCGAAAACTTGGCACACATGTAGCCTCACTCTTCCTCTACATGTGTGTCAAGTTTGTTGTCCGGGGGACCTATGGCCGGGGAGCACCGATTTTTCAAAGCCGAGCACCCCTTCCATAGACTCCCATGTTAAATGGTAATTTCTCCGGTGACTTTGGGGAACCGGTACCGGATAGTCGTAGGTCTCCTGGACCCAAAACTTGGCACCCCTTCCTTAGACTCCCATGTTAAACGTCAGTCTAGTCATGGACACAGTGAGGCATGGACACAGTGAGGCATGGGCACAGTGAAGCATGGACACAGTGAGACATGGGCACAGTGAGGCATGGGCACAGTGAGGCATGGGCACAGTGAGGCATGGACACAGTGAGGCATGCACATGGACACAGTGAGGCAATGTGAGGCACAGTGAGGCATGCAGATAGACACCCTAGGCTTATACTCGAGTCAATAAGTTTTCCCAGTTTTTTGTGGTAAAATTAGGTGCCTCAGCTTATATTCGGGTTGGCTTATACTCAAGTAATACGGTACATTTTAAATGTCTTTCTCCCAGAAAGGCTCACAGATTGGGCATATTAAGCATATTAAAGCAAATTAAAGCATGTGATTGGATGGGGTAGAGATTGTGACATCACCACCCCGCCTCTCCACCTCCTCCAATTGGAGAATGCTTTGCATGCATTGAGAACATGCAAAGTGTTCTCTGAATGGATCTCCTAGTGAATTGAGAGGGGTGCTCTCATCTGAAATGACCCTAAGTTAGGTTATTTCCAAAGTTCCATATCCAGTGTAAACCAAAAATGGACTGATGCTTCAAACTCTTTCCTAGGGTCACATTAGGCACAGCCTTCTACTTTTCTGAACTTCTGATGGTCTAGCAAGGAAATATATTACTGTGATTTGACTAATGTAACAGTTTTGTATTAACACAGGCAATCTAATGCTTGATAACAACTAGCAGCGCTCCTCAATTTAAGCATCAATCGATTATTGGGCAATTTCTTATTTTTTGATTAGTGATGATGAAAGCCTTAAAGTGGTTGTAAACCTTAACCTAGTTACACCACTTTTACCTACAGGTAAGCCTATAATAAGGCTTACCCATAGGTACTGTAAATATCTCCTAAACCAGCACGGTTTAGGAGATATTTACCATATACTCTTGCGCCGACGTCATCGGCGCATGCGCACTGAAGAAACGGCTCGCTCGTGCCATTTCTTTAGCAGCCGTGCCCTGACCGGCGGCTCATCGCGGCTTCGGCCAATCACAGCGCCGGAGCCCGCGAACCTGGAAATAACTCCAGGAGACATGTCGCCGGTCACATCGGTGTGCGGGGCCACTGCAACAGCTTCGATCTAAGGTAAGTATTTCATAATGAGCTAGTATGCAATGCATACTAGCTCATTATGCCTTTGTCTTACAGTTTTTTTGGGGGTTTACAACCACTTTAAGTTAACCATACACATATGGATTTCTTTTGTTCAGCCTACGGACAGAATGGAAGGATTTGGACAGATTCCTCTTTCTATGCTAACAGCATGGATGAAAGAATCTCCCCCGGAGGTTGTCAGAACACCCAAACAGTTCGTACATCTGCACATCCAGCAACTTTCCACCTAAAGCTGGAAACACACTATACAATTTTCTTTATATTTTTTTCCTTTAGGATTTACCAAAACTGTATAATATGAGGTCAAGCCTAAACACTTTCAATTTGTATGCAATCAGGAAGGCCCTTGCACTACAGGAAATAGAACAACAACAGTTGTATAGTGTGTATCCAGATTTGCTCTATTGACTTTTCTCATAATGGGCGTTGCCAACAGGGCCATCCAATCCATGGAGCAAATTGTACCTGATTCACTACGAATCAGAAGATGTATGTATGGTCAGCTTTAGACAACTGACTCTTCAATGGAAAAAGTGAGATATCCAATGTAGGTTGTGTGCTGCTGTCAGACGATTGTGACAGGTACTGTTTCTCATTAGAGAATGGTCAGATAGCTCTATGTTAATTTGCATATGTGTGTGTTTGTCCATGTGTGTGCATACAGGATTTTAAATCAAGGCTTAGCATTCTCTTGTACAGTATAGATGATTTTGCAGTGTTAACGATATGTAAGAGAAGGGAAAAAAGCAATTCACTCTGCCCTAAAATGGCACTGTACACTGTAATCATTATTCAAATTTGTTCTTGTACTTGGGCTGTACTGCTGGGGCGTAACTAATAATGATGGGATTTCAGTGAGTGAATAAAATACATTATACATATAATTATTTAAATTCTCAGTCTGGTATCACTGGTAATGCTTAGATTGATTTTACTGGCTTATTAAACAAAGAAATAGCAACGTGCAGGAGCCATTCGTAAATGACTGTGCACTGTCAGCACATAACCCTCCTAGAGCATCTCTTTAAGTGGGATCTTGTATTTGTGACATGTCTCAGGGAAAAATGGAGAGCGCTGTGAGTCTTACAAATGAAGCTTGCTGATTGGAGGAGAGAGCACAATTTGTGACAAACTGATTCAGTTACAGTCATGACCTAAGTATATTGCTTTGCCTGCAGCGGGGGACAGTAATTGGTCAGGACATTCTATAATTGATTGGCAGGGATGTTAGCATTGGGTGAAATTAATGAAAAATACTCTGACAGGTCTAAAAAAGATGTATTTGACTGTGGATTTAGCTCCCCCCCCCCCCATACACTTTTAAGGTAATTCTAAACAAAATAGATTTTTTTTTTCATTTTAGGTGGTATGGGATAGGGTTTGATCCCAAGCCACATCAGTGAGTATTGGTCCCATGAATGGAACATTTTTGGTAGCCACGCTCAGATTTTTATTTATCACTGAATTAAAGGAGAAGTCTGTTTGTCTGTACTTCTCCTATGGATCACAGAAGTGCAGTTAGTTTAGCACTCCTGTGACCCGTTTTCAGCAGACAGTGGGCTGAAGTCACCACATCATCGCGACAATAAAGTCGGGATCCGCCAGGTGCCTGGACTGACACCCATCTCAGGCTCTCAGCAGCAAGGTCCATAAAGACATGGATGAATGAGTTTGGGGTGGAGGAACTTGACTGGCCTGCACAGAGTCCTGACCTTAACCCGATAGAACGCTTTGGGATGAATTAGAGCGGAGACTGCGAGCCAGGCCTTCTCGCCCAACATCAGTGCCTGACCTCACAAACGCGCTTCTGGAAGAATGGTCAAACATTCCCATAGACACATTCCTAAACCTTGTGGACAGCCTTCCCAGTAGAGTTGAAGCTGATATAGCTGCAAAGGGTGGGCCAACTCAATATTGATTCCTATGGACTAAGACTGGGATGCCATTAAAGTTCATGTGCGTGTAAAGGCAGGCGTCCTCATACTTTTGACAATATAGTGTATATCTGGAAAGAGAACCACACCAAATATACAAGTTTTTGTTGAGTTGCCATTTAAAGATACTTTTGCAATCAATGAGAGCAAGCAATAAATATTATAAACAAGTAATTGATCAAGAAGATTTCATACTTTGCTCCTTCGTTTTTTTAGGTACCCATGCTATATTAGCTTTATTTAAGAAGAGCACTTATTCCCAAATGCTACATTAATTCTTGGTTGCCACAAATTATTGCAGAATTTAAGAATAAGAAACCTTACTTCAACAGAGCAGAGTATCTTTTTTGTTTGGTCACTTGTTTATATGTAGGCCAACTCTACCCACAACCAATATTTCCCTTTAGGCTGCTTGCTGGTGTGTTGGACCAATGTGTGGCTTAACCCATCCATAAAACAGTTTCATTTATGGCAGGTGCCGGAAATGTAACATTCCCATTGGTTGTGCTCTCAACCAAACTGTCAAACCATCCAATGGCTAGTGTCATAACTGATCACATGTGCAGCATCATGGCAGTTGTAGATTAAACAGAGGCAAAGATGGCAGCTTCCTTGGCTGAAAACTGATAGGAGGGTTTACTTCCACTTTATTACATGTCATTGAGATTTCAGGAGAAAGTGTTATCTTTGGATGCAGCCAGTAGTTTAGAGGTGGCCATAGAAGGACAGATCACTTATCATTAATGAGACCGAGAATGACAAATATAGCTTTCTTCTTTTGAATTTCTCCAAGATTCAGGTGGCTACTGAAAAATAAGAGAAAAAATAGTCCGCTAGTCCTGAAATGAATACTGCAAAATACACTTTGAGGCTGGGTTCACACCAGTCCGCTGCAAATTCCAGCTCCGTTCTCTGTGCGTAGAGAAAAAGCAGCTGTTCAGCGCTTCCTCTGCGTTGTAGGTGCGGATCATCTGAGCAGGGAGAGGGGGAGGTGTAGTGAGCAGGGGGAGAGAATGCCTGTTTACAACGGAATGCATCTGCGAATCAAATGCATTCCCATAGAAGATAATGGGCCTGAATTCGCACCTGAGCCGGACCGCACTGCCTAGAAAACGCAAACGTTTTTTCAGCAATGCAGAGTGCGAATGCACCGCAGATATGTGAACCAGCCTCATTCAAATGAAGGTATGTTAAAATGTCATGCGAATTGAATTCGGTCTCACCTGCATCCAATTCGCATAGGTGTGAACCCAGCCTTAATGGCCGATTCAATTTCCTCTGTATAAAAGGGAACAATTACTTGTGTGGGGAGTCATTTTTAACATCTTGGCAAACACTTAAGGACTCTGGGAAACCTTTCCAGTGATGGTGCATGCTCATTCTAGGGCAAAGGAAGGTTTTAATATGTATAATCCTATTCAAATTTAATCCAAATATTGAATTTGCTGCTTGCACCTGAACATTGAGAATAGGAGAATGACATATGAATGACTTTTCAAAGGGCAACAGAGAAAATCAGGTAAATAGCAGGCCGTGACACCCCCACACAACAGGAAACCAACAGCCAGCACTCCAGTACATATTTATTCACTTCATTACAGGACACTCCCCCTTCCCGCCCAGGCCAATTTTCTGCTGTTGCACTTGCAATTGTGTGGTCATGCAACACTGTACCCATATGACATTTTTTACTTATTTTTTCACACAAATAGAGCTTTCTTTTGGTGGTACTTAATCACCACAGTTTTTTTTATTTTATTTTTGCTAAACAAACTAAAAAAGATGGGCACTGATGAGGCGATGCTGATATGCTGCATTGATATATTGCACTTGTAGCGAACTCCTAAATTTGGGGTCGCTATGCCTGAAATTTAGAGGGTCGTCTGAGCAATAGTTTGGCTCAGGCTAATTAATTTCCTTGAATTGTTGCCCAGGTCTCGGGTTGAACCACAGGTGGCATTGCGGCGTGATTGGGTGTCCTCTCTCGGCAGCTGTGCAGTGGGCGTGGGCTACCTGCTGTGCATGCCGGGAGGGGGTACATAAGGAGCAGACGCCATGATCTGAGGAGCCTGGTTCACGCCCTTTGGCCCTCCAGGCCAGGGGTGCGTGTGTGTGTTCGGTCCCGGGCACCTTTGGCCCGAGGCCGCATCGTTCCAGGTAGGCCCTGTACCTTTAACTGATTCCTACAACCAAACCAAACCACAGAAGTCCCAGGGTGCCCGTGGGAGGGTTACTCGCTCTGAAGAAGAGGAAACCAGGGGAGGACCTGTCCGGAGGATTGGTGAAGGAAGTCACTGTCTCGGGAGAGGCCTGGTTACCTGTCAGAGGGAAGGATTCTGTGATCTGTGAAACAGCCCAGTAAAGTGCCCCATTGGCACCTACGGCCTCTAAAATTACAGGTGCTAAGGAGTTCTGGATTTAAGAACCGAAAGATTCTGTGGCAGAGGATCTTCTGAAAAGTAAATGTCCATGTTTCACTCCAGCTGCTAGAACCGTGAGAGGGATCTATCCGGGTGAGCAAAACCCACTCAGGCTGAGTGGCGACGAGGGTAAATAAGTGCCGCGTGCCTGAACCTACTTCCCTATCCAACTCTGTCTCTATCTTCAACCTTTCCTACTAAGTTACAAGCAAGAAAAATAAACTTGTCTGTTGGAGTTTAACACTGTCTGGACATTGGCCTTCTTTAAGAGAGCGAATAGACTTTTCCCTACACTCTAGGGATGAGAACCAACGGAAGGAGGTAACTCGCTGCAGGACCCAAAAACTATTAACACCGATCACTCTATATACAACATGGAGGATAATGGGCATGTGGCATGGTGTGTCCTATCCTGCAAGTGAAGGTAAGCAGGACAGGGATCTGTGTGCTACACACTGATGGACACTGATAAGCTGCACTGATGAGACTGCACTGATAATCAGGGCACTGATAATCAGTGTCATGATTATCAGTGTAAATGTCTCCTCTAACTGGAAAGCCGCTTATCGACTTTCCCTTCCTCAGACACTGACAGCAGTGAGAAAAGGAAATGCCAATTAACTGGCACGTGTTTATGTGATCGTCTGTGATTGGAAACAGCTGATCACATGGTAAAGAGCCTAGGTCATCGGCTCTTTACCCTGATCGGTAATGCGATGTGTCCGAGTGATACGGCTTATCACCGATCACATAGTTGCCAACATTGCAAAAAAAACATCTGGGACACTTTTTTTGTATTGAGGCGGAGCCTTGCTATAATTAGGGGGCGGGGCATTCGTTTGTAGGCGTGTCATGCTGAAATGAAAAATGCGGCGCGCTTAGTGCGCCGCGGCGAAAAGTGGGCGTGGTTTACGCACGATAGTGGGTGTGGCTTAAATGGGCGTGGTTCAAAGGGGTGTGGCTACAGTCCGAGGTGAGAGAAAGAGAGAGAAAGAAAGAAGCCAGATCCTACACTACAATAGAAATGTGTAACAAAATTGGCAGATAAGTATACTCCAAAACACCTGTTGGCGCTTCAATCATCCCGACACCATGTTTGTTATGGTGTCAGGGTGATTGAAGCGCATTATTTCTATTATTACATTGTAATATAAAATTAAATCATTCAACTCACCATAATGCTGAATCAGTGGGACCCCTAAGCGTGTCACCTGCCACTTCGCCTGCCACCAGATGCCATCAAATGCCCCCAGCAGAGTCCGTCCTTACATCAGGTGCCCCCAGCAGAGTCAGTCCTTACATCAGGTGCCCCCAGCAGAGTCCATCCTTACATCAGGTGCCCCCAGCAGAGTCTGTCCTTACAAACTCTCCACTCTCTTGTGTACAGCAGTGGCGTCACTAGGGTTGGTGTCACCTGGTGGGGTAAAACATGGTGTCACCCCCCCCATCTAGGCTACCCAGCTCCATTCAGGTAGCGCACGGTCACAGGGTGCACCCCAAACCAGCCCCTGTAAATGATAGTATAGGGTGGTATAGTGGCAGATTAGGGTAAAATAGGGTGGTATAGTGTCAGGTTGAGGTGGTATATGACAGGTTAGGGTGGTACAGGGCAGGTTAGGGCGGTATAGGGCAAGTTAGGGTGGCACAGGGCAGGTTGAAGTGGCACAGGGCAGATTGAAGTGGCACAGGGAAGGCTTGGATGGCAAAGCGCAGGCTGTGGTGGTATAGGGCAGGCTGGGGTGGTACAGGGCAGGTTGGGGTGGTACAGGGCAAGTTAGGGTGGCACAGAGCAGGTTGGGTAGTATAGGGCAAGTTAGGGTGGCATAGGGCAGGTTGGGGTGGTATAGGGCAGGTTAGGTTGGCACAGGGCAGGTTGGGGTGGCACAGGGCAGGCTGGGTTGGTATAGGGCAGTTTGGAGTGGTACAGGGCAGGATGGGGTGGTATAGGGCAGGCTTGGGTGGCACAGAGCAGGCTGGGTGGTATAGCGCAGGCTGGGGTGGTATAGGGCTGGTTGGGGTAATACAGGGCAGGCAGGCGGTGGTATAGGGCAGGCTGGGGTGGTATAGGGCAGGTTGGGGTAATACAGGGCAGGCTGTGGTGGTACAGGGCAGGCTGGGGTGGCACAGGGCAGCTTGGGGTGGCACATGGTCCAAAAACTAAGAAAATTAATATGATTGAAGATCAGATGTGGCACTACATGTCTCAGCAGCAGGTAATAAGGTGTGAGTGAGGATCAGCTGTGGCACTACATGTCCCAGCATGCTTGATGGCAGGTTGCCCTGTGTTGTGTAGGTAGGGGTGGAAATGCTATGCTTGGTGCCCATTATCCCCGGAGCTGGCAGCACACACACTCACTGTTGAGCAGAGCGCTCTCTCTCTCTCTCTCTCCTGTGCTGGTGTCCTCCTCGGGGAGTAGCAGTGTGATGACAGTCAGGTGTAGATCTCATACACCTCCTCTCTATAACCGAGCACATGCACACTCACTGTTTGTGATCTCCTCTACAGAGCTGACCTCTGACTCCCCGGGCTGCCATCATGTGCAGCGGCAGCTACACAGTTCCTGGCTTCCACGTGTGTTAAGTGTAGAGAGGAGGGGCCTCTAGGCTTCAGTGTATACTTGTACACTGAAGAGAGAAGCTGATTGGATGCCCATCCTCTCTCCACTGAACACAAGGGGAAATGTACTGGCAGAGGCGACGGCGGCCATTTTTCTGTAGCCCGTCGGCTGCTTTTTCCGTAAAACACTCCCGATTTTCCCGGGACAAAAGCAAAATCCCGGGAAAATAATCGGGACAAGCTTAATTCGGGACGAGGGTCCCAAATTCGGGATTGTCCCGGGAAATTCGGGACTGTTGGCAACTATGCGATCACCGCACTGTGTGCCCACAGGGCGTAATGTCAGGATGGCAAAGCCACTGCCCAGCCATCATTCTGCTATAGGCCAGACGGAAAGATGTTAAAGCTAGGTTTATTTCACATCACAGATTGATTGATAAAAGGGCCACAGCGTCTCCAAAATGTTGGCCCTTTTTTTTTGCATTTGTATGCTGTGAAGTAAACTTTGCTTCAAAATATCTACTGGAATGCTGGCTGTCCATTTTCAAGGGTGATATATTGGCACTCTAGAGCCCTGGGGCCCAAGTAGCAGCCTATGGGCCCCTGCAGACAGTAGTCTGTTTCCTCATTGCTCTCCAATAGCAGAGTCTCATGTAATGTGTCTCCTGTTATTGTGTCCTGAAGCATGTCTCCAGTCTCCAACACCTCCCACAGCATATAACCATCTCTTGAGCATGTCAGTGGTGTCTGATCATCTCTAGTTGTATGTCTGCCATCTCTGATAGCTCTTTCATGCATTTCATTCACTGAATATTATGTGTGGCGATTTCAGGAGCTGCACTTCAGGCCCCCTATATCGAGAAAGTTGACCCCTACCTCTGTAGAGAATATCTCTTATGGGCCAAGTGATAAATGCTAGAGCCATGGGACATAAATTGACAGGAAAACATGTAAGACATACCAGGAGTGACACCCCCCCTTCAGAAAATTCAAGTATGAGCTGGATTGACTTTGTAGTTTCCTGTGCTAAATACAATGGCTTCATGTTTCTGTATGGCTTCCAAGCAGAAAAGCCTCAGGCATTCGACTCCACCCAAGGTGAGCAGTCCAGACAGCACCTTGTGTGTAGATACTGGCAGAGCTATCGCTCACACTGAGCTGCCTTGTTTTATATAACCACAGAGGCTTGGGAAAGGTGTGGCACAGGAACACTCAAAAGATACTACATTTGTGCTCCTCACATGCTGCTACACTCATGGATACTTCTTCTCTTTATTTTGTATTTGCGATCCACCAAAGCAGTGAGAATTTGCAAAAATGCAAATGGTATCCCAGTTTGAGTTAAACTGAAATTCCTTTTTAGGAATTATCTATAGACATTAGTTGAATGGGTATGGCAGGCCTTGACAGATTGTTGTACAGGCATAATAGAATAAAATAGGTTAATACTAAAAATTGCAACATTGATTATACCAAAACTTACAATTTTAGATTTGTCAGAAAACTGGTTTATTTGCACAAATTTTGCATTGCCACTTTTTTGTAATGTAAGCTTTTATGTATATAGCAATATATTCAGGAGCTGCAAATCGTTATTTGTATGCATAATAGAATAAAATAGGCATAATAGAATAAAATAGGTTAATACTAAAAATTGCAATGTTGATTATACCAAAACGTACAATTTTAGATTTGTCAGAAAACTGATTTATTTGCACAAATTTTGCATTGCCTGTTTTTTGTAATGTAAGCTTTATTGTATATAGCAATATATTCAGGAGCTGAAAATCATTATTTGTATGCTCATGCAAGCTGAGCCTGTCGTCTAGAAGAGAGATGTGCAATCTTTGTGGTTTCAGATACATTGCACTTCAGATACATTACACTACATTGCACTACATTGCTGCTTGGGGTACCAAACCAATTTATCTAGAGCCCCATTTTAACAATATCAGTCACGTTCCCAGCAATGGACCCTGTTGAAGGGATGACGTTTTTGTAATATGCTGATAAACATGGGATGCCAGATGGGGGAACCATCTTCCATATGATTATCCTGTTCATGCTTGGTGCAAAAAAAATGAACTCTTGTATTGGCCAAACATTTAGGTTTATGCACTGTGTAGGAAAACCTGCACTGCAGTCTTATTTTGATTAGTATCAATTGGCAAGCACACATAAGCAAGGCTCATTACACAAGGGGTGCAGTTTTAGGGTACCTACCTATAGTCATTAAGACATCACCCAATGAGATGAGATTGTGCAGTGATCATCATCTCTATTGATTCTTTTACAGTAAACCTGTGCTCATTTACAGATTCTGAACAAGCAGTGAAAGCACTTTAAAACAAGTTTATTTATCTTTCCATCTATAGGCATTGTGGAGTAATCTAAGCAGTTAGCAACCAACCAAAACAGGACTTCAGAGTCCTTGTTGTGATCTTTGAGGATTTTAGAGAATCAAAAAAAAAATCACAATAAAAGGCACATGGGTGGTTTGAGGCCTAAAAAATGCTGTTGCGCAAACTCCCACAGTTTTCCCTGCTCAGGAAGCTGTGGGTTGCGCATACAGCTGCCCATAGAATGGCTGCACACGGCTGTACTTGGCCTATGCTATCCATGTCTTTATGGACTTTGCTTTGTGCACTGGTGTGCAGTCATGTTAGAACAGGGGCCATCCCCAAACTGTTCCCACAAACTTGGGAGCATGAAATTGTCCAAAATGTCTTGGTATGCTGATGCCTTAAGAGTTCCCTTCACTGGAACTACAGGGTCAAGCAAAATCCCTGAAAAATAACCCCACACCATAACCCCCCCTCCACCAAATGATTTGGATCAGTGCACAAAGCAAGATCCATAAAGACATGGATGAGCGAGTTTGGGGTGGAAGAACCTGACTGGCCTGAACAGAGTCCTGACATGAACCTGATAGAACACCTTTGGGATGAATTAGAGTGGAGACTGCGAGCCAGGCCTTCTTGTCCAAAATCTATCACTGACAAAAAGATCTATGGGGGGCACACTACACCCTATGTGAATATGGAAAGCTTACAAAATAGGTGTGATTTTAGGTACAGTGACTTTTCACTGTCCAAGCTGGGCAGCATTTGGGTGTTCAAATTGGCTGATAACCTGCAGTACAGACAGTATCTTCTTGACTATTGCACATCCCCACAGTTGCTGCCATAGAATATAATGGCCTGGCAATTCGCCTACTCTGAGCAGGTAGATTGGCAGACCATTTTTACTGTATATGCTATAGGAATTACTTTTACATTTCCAGTAATTGAGTTTATTTCAGCAGTCATTCAACAAGTATAAGAGACAGCGACATCCTGCAAGTTAGTATATAAAATATGATTATGCTATTATGAAATACTACAATTACAAAAAAAAAAGGTATATTTATGAAAATATACTGTAGTTTGTCATTAAATAATTGGTATGTAATTACTGAGGCAAAGCTGGGCCTATTTTTGCCTTGTAGTTGCATGAATACAGATTGGGAGGGTCAACGTTAGTTTTGATTATTTAAATGTATTCATAGGACAATAAATATAATATTGCACAACAATCTGCAGAATAATACATGCTAATAACTTTCCCGAGAGCCATCTCAAGTAGACAGATTAGTATCAGCTGAAATGAGCAATTGTCTTAAAATCTGCTCCATCAGTGATTCGTCTGATTTGTCCCTACAATTTGGGTTCTGGCTTGACTGTCTAGCACCACTTTTTAATCTTCCCATTATGGGCTCTTAATTGAAGAAATTTAATGAAAGTTGTTCCTATTAAGTTTCCAAACATCACCCATTTTGAAAGCTGTACCATATATCTAGGTTAATATGAAAATCTCACAACATGCATTGCAGCGCCGGAGACACTGGCATGTATGGAGATAATGATAAACAGGTTTTCATCTCTTTTTTTTTTTTGGACAGGCAGAATCAAAGGGGCAACAGTAGAAAAGGTGATGAATAATTTAGTACAATTGGATGTGACATTCTCGCCAGCCCTGTGTTGAAGCCTTTTTTAAACAAATCCATTGGGGTCATGCATATAAATACCTGATAAGGTACTTGGGTCACCTACCAAGTTTTCACATACAATAATTTAGGAGTCAGTACTTATTGCTCCTGGGGCCACACAGCAGTCCCAGTGTGCTCTGATAATTTTTCAGATCCATCATGTGGAGCACTACTGGTACTCTTTCGAGGCACCCTAACTTGGATTAGGATCACTAGCTGTTGATGTAACTCATACCTATGATGAGTTGAGGTCACTGCATGGTATGTCAGGGCTGTACATTAGTTGACCATTGATGCAGTTGTATGCACTTTTGGTCCACCTAGATACAGACCTGGGCTCACTAGTGATGGGGAGCTCAACATAGAGGTACACTGATTGACCCTGATGGTTGTCAAAGTCAGCACAGCCCAGCTGAGAGCTTCATGCCTGTGTAAGGTTATTCTTTATAGAACACAGTGTGAAAACTAGGGTTGCCACCTGTCCAGGATTCACCTGGACAGTTCGGGTTTGGAATCATGCCTTCGGGTTTCAGGCTGCCTGAAACCCGGACACATTATTTAGACTGAACTATGGCTTCCCAGCAGATTTGCTGGCTGCAGTTGTCTAAGCTGAGAGTGTCTGTTACACTCTTTCCTTTCACACTGCCCATAGCCAGCACTAACACCCCCCCCCTCAAAACACACACAGAGACGGGAGAGGAAAGAGGGCTTTATCTGCACCTCTTCCCCCATCCCTACCCCTGTGTCTGCCCACACTCCAAAACCCCCGCTGTGCCTCAGAAAAGGAAAGTTGGGGCTGGAAATTTGAAGTCCAGCAGCCTCAGAAACATCTGGATGAGAGGTGCTGACTGCCAATGGGTGAGTTATCTCACCATCCATCCCTGTCTGTGACTAAAGTCTCCCCCTTCTCTATCCTGCCTCTAAGTGATTACACTAATGCCGTGTACACATGATCGGTTTTACCGATGAAAACAGTCCGATGGACTTTTCTCATCGGACAAACCGAATGTGTATGGGCCCCATCTGTCTTTTTTCCATCGGTGAGAAAAAATAGAACATGTTTTAAATTTATCCGATGGAAAAAAAAAAACGATAGCAAATTCCGATTGTCTGTGTGGAACTCCATCGGACAAAAAACCCACGCATGCTCAGAATCAAGTCGACGCATGCTCAGAAGCATTGAACTTAATTTTTCTCGGCTTGTCGGAGTGTTTTACGTCACAGCGTTTGGGACGGTCTGATTTTTGACTGATGGTGTGTAGGCAAGACTGATGGAAGTCAGTTTCATCGGATTTCCGATGGAAAAATCCATTGGATTCGAATCCATAGGAAATCCGATCGTGTGTACAGGGCTTAAGGCAAATCAGGATTCTCAGAGCACCCCTTACATCAGACTTTGCCTTTACAACAGAGGCCACAGTGTTTCTCCCTTACATCAGAGTCTTCTCCGTACATCAGAGTTCTCAGTGTTCCCACTTAAATCAGGGTTCCCAGAGGATCACTTATGTTAAAGGCCCCAGCGTTCTCCCTGCAGAGTCCCCCCTTACAGTGAAAGGGAACTCTGTGAGTTCAGATGTAAAAGGGGAACTCTGTGAATTTAGATGTAAAGGGGGACTCTTGATATTAACTTCATATGATTAGAAATGTTATTTAATAGCAAAATATATGAATAGTTTTTCCCCAAAAATAAATAAATTGCAGTGCGCCGCTAAAGTGTTCGGGTTTGACTTGAAGAAAAGGTGGCAGCCCTAGTGAAAACACATCTGGTAAATAAGATAAAGAAGTAGGCGTGCTAGCATCGTCTTTACCCCCTACAGTTAGACCCTTTTCTTTTTGCAAAGCTTCATTAAAATCCTTAATTTCATCATAGAACATTTAATTGCATTTCATCACCTATAATTCACAGCCTTTGTTTCTTTCTGCAACAAATGACATAAAGCAAATAAATATGCTTAGTAGAAAAGCTACAGCAGATCTCATTGTCTGATAAGTCTTTCCCTGAGAGTTTGAATCTGCTGACAGTGTCTATGACAGGAATGTCACTACAGTTCAAGGTGTGGCTCTGACTGATTCAACAGCAAAGCATTACTCAATACACACGAGAAAGCCCAGCTTAATTTTCACAGGGCTCTTTTTTAGATTTAAAGTGATCTAATTGTCAATAAAGGCTGAATATGCACTTTAATGCAGAGTACTGTAGAGCTGGTTGGGTCTGCTTCTCCCCCACCAATCAGCTGCAATGTATCGGTTTCAATGGCACCACTACTGCTCTTGCTGTTGGTTGCATCCCTTTTACTAATAAATAAAAAATCACAAAATCTGACTTATCCCAAGAATCATTGAAACCCAGGGTGATGGAAGCTTGTGGATCCCAAAAGTTTCTTGGGTCTGGGCTTTCAGTTGGAAAAGTGGTGGGAGGAAGGTGAGCGTAGTCAATACACTACATTCACCTGCAATTGCTTCATACATTGGTACTTATTGCTTAGTTCAACAAAAGATTAAGTTATGCAATAAAGGTATGTGGTATGTAGCAAGTAAATTAATATGGCATGCTTAAACAGAAAGAGGAAAACATTTTGCTAATTTATTAACATCAGAATTGAAAGCATTTATTTTTAACATTGTGATTATTTCAACAGGCATTTATCTTTGGTTGCCTTGGGTGAAGTTTAGACTACTCTCTCAATTGAGAGGAAGAAAAAGAGAAATACATCTCCATAAAGGCCTATAAAACTTGCAGTGCCCATTATATCCATTAAAGTAAAACCTTGGTTTGAGAGCGTTTTGCAAGACAAGCAAATTTTTTTAAATAAATCTTGACTTGATATACAAGCGATGTCTTGATATACAAGTAGCGTCATGTCACAACTGAGTATAAAAGAGAAGAGAGGTGTAAGTGTAGTGATATGGTTACATTTAATAAGGTACAACATTTAGCAACATATTGCTACACTTAGAGGTGCAAGTGTATACTCTGTAGCTCCTGCTGGATTTTGCTTCTAATCCCCTTGTGGAGGCTTCCATTTGTGGATGGACATTTTATGGTTACATAACCTATCACATTGCTATCATTTTTTATATGGACTATAAACTGAAGGAACTATGAATAAATGGTTGTGGAACGAATCATCTGAGTTTCCATTATTTCTTAAGGGGAAATTCGCTTTGATATACAAGTGCTTTGGATTACAAGCATGTTTCTGGAACGAATTACGCTCGCAATCCAAGGTTTTACTGTATACCATTGATCAATTCAGTTGGACTGTATAAAATGTCTCATTCAGCAGTTCCCTTCCATGGTAAGTGGTTCCATATTTTGCTCATTCAAATGAATTAATGAAATACATATTGGGTGCAAGCTGTCAAGACAAAATCAACCACTCAAAATGCTGTATGGAAACAAACAACAAAAACTAATAGTATGAAATCTGGATTAATCAGAAAACAAGTAAACTAGTAGCTCCAACTGACCTCATGACATCTGATCAACAATCACAGACACTCTTAGCACATACTATATGGTTATGCAGGATACAGCAAGATATCATTTTTTAGTGCATTCAAACTAAGATCCTTATGGTCCCTATCTGAACTTTGGAATTGTTTGTTTTACGAAGACACCACTGCACCGCAAGACATGTTAGAAGAAGGGATGAGCCAAGCTTTCCAAGTTGGGTTTGCAAACTGTTTTATAAATCTTGCTTGAAATTCTCAATTTTTGGGAAAACGCCTCATGGCATAGAAACACTTTGCTGTGTTTTTTTTTTTTTTTTTGGCTTTTGGGTATAATGCCCTATTGGTGTCAGATAGGACTACCACTCTGGCACATTTCATATGACACTTTAAAAGAGAAGTATGGGTTTTCGTTTTTTTTTTAATATTCATACTTACCTCGGTGGATGGAACATCAGACCGATGCTCCATCTGTCCCCCGGCGTCTGTGCACTGAGAACCGAGCCACCGAACATCGCCGTTGGCTCGGTTCTCACAGATCCCCGAGAGGAAAGCTGCTGGCTGTGAGTCAGCGTCTTTCCTCTCTGCTTCTCCATGCTCATTGGAGTGTTGAGCAGTGGAGGGGTGGGGAGAGTCTGTCTCAGCGGCTCGCTGATACGCTTAGACTGCCATCAATCAGGGCAGCTGGCGGATCCCGATTTGGAAGTCTTGATGACACGCTGCCCCGACTCATGGCAGTGACATCAGTGGAGAGCGGACTTCAGACCGCTCTCCACTGAAAACGGGTCACAGGAGTGCAAAACGAATTGCACTCCTGTGACCCAGAGGAGAAGCCCAGCCTAAAAAGCTCAGGCTGGACTTCTCCTTTAAATCATACGAGGAAAACCACATTGAAGCCTATGGAGAGTAAAACATGCCATTCAAATGTAGATATTTGTAGAGCTAATAAACAAGTTATAGTCAAATAAATGGGCTTATTTACTAAAGCCAAATCCACTGTGCACTACAAGTGCACTTGGAAGTGCAGTCGCTGTAGATCGGAGGGGGACATGCAGAGCTTCCCCTCATTTCAGATCTTCCCCTCAGATCTACAGCGACTACACTTCCAAGTGCACTTGCAGAGCACAGTGGATTTGCCTTTAGTAAATCAACCCCAAAAGGGAATAGGAAGCTGCATATGTACCAATGCCAGCATTAAAATCATGGTATCACACACTATATAGAATTGTAAAATGTCCTTAACAACAAACACTGACAATGTGGCTGCTGTGAGCCCATTCTTTTATAGTAGGTAGCTTGGTCATATATCCCCTCAGATTATTGGCTCTTTAGACTCAGCTGACCATGCATTATGAATTGTTCCTTAGAGGTGAACCTGCATTGTTTTTTGGCTAAATGTTTGCAATTCACAAACCTGAACCTCATTTCTAGTTAAAGGTAGTGTGCATTTAATTATCAGAAGCCTCTGTATATAGTCAACTTACCTACCAAGATATAAAAGTCTGAACTGTATGGACCACCCCTACTCCAATTGGACCCTGCTGATATTTAACAAAACACATTGTATTTCACTAAAATGGCAAACATGCTGAGTAATCTCTGGTGTTTGGGGGACCAAGATTTAGGTTCTTCATCTCCCTAACTGCAAGATAATTTATCCAGCCAACAACAGCATAATAATAAAACAACGAAAAAAGAAAGAATATTATTATTCAGATCTTTCACCAGGTTGGTTTTGGACTACCTAGAGTTCCATAGAATTTAGTTATGCTTCATAAACCTGGACTTTTAACAGATTGGCCAACAGGGGCACTGGCTTCCCTATCCAAATCTCAAAAAGACATGCCTTTTTTTGATAATGTGCTTTTAATGCCAGCATTGGTACAATCTCAAAAAGCCCACATGCTCCTCAGATGACCCCAACCCCACCGACCACCTTGAGACACCTATTGTTTCTCTATGTGGCCAGCAGGTGCCCGGCTATCTTCACTCCTGTACAGCATGCCAGACACGCTAATATTTCTCAAGTGACAGCTGGACTGTAGTGACCTGGATCTACTTCCAGCTTATGATGAAAACCACCACAGACAATTGGGAGCAGGAATGGGACAACACCACCCCATGTTGCCTAAACAACAACAGAGTTATCAGTTTGTGGTGGCATTTACGTAGAGATTGACCGTGGTCAGTTATTTTTGTTAGGGCCTATTTTTACTTAATATGGGAGAGAGACAAAGATATATAAATAAGGGAAGGACCCTGGGTGTGGGAACACAGTACATTTCCTTGCACACAGGTTTGTTTGTGGTTAATAGGGCTGAGGATTTGTATTTGTATTTGGAACTCGGCCATTGGGAATGCTGAATTGGAAAAAAATAATAACTAACTAATTGCCAAGCCAAGGTGTTTTTTTTTTCCTTTTCCTCAAACATGTAAATGCATGTACTCTTGCATTTTGCTAGGATTGTTCTGATTTTTGGATCTCAAAAGTAGCAGCCATGTCAAAGTAATTGTGTTCTGTCCAGATCTGGTAAATTTTTTGGACAGATGCTGGGCAGGTCATGTGAGCTAATGATTTGTTTTAATTTTGTAAACCTAAAAGTATTAAGGCTTCTTGTACACTAGAAACTTGCGTTTAGGAGCTTTTGCTATTTTTTTGACAAAGCTCCTAAACTCAACTCCATAAAAGCCTTGGGCTTTTAGCAGAGTTTAGGAGCTGCTGCAGTTTGGTGAGGTTCAACCTCCCTCAACCCCCTTCTCCTGAAGGTAGAAGAATAGCGTTCAGGATAAGAACATTTTGACTGCTGGCCGTGGTAAAATGCAAAACATGGCAAAACTGCTGCAAAATCGTGGCGCGTTTTGCGTTTTACCACGTTCGCGATAAATGATAGCCAAGTGCACATGAAGCCTTAGGGCCCATTCGTTTAAAGTACGCTTGAATGCGTTTTGCATGTGTTTGCAGTGCATTTTTCTATACATTTTTGGTCTTGGCTCAGGGCCCATTCACACCAGAAACTGCACATAACTGCGCATTTTTGACTGCATGTTTACATGCATTTGAAGCACGTTTTAAGCACGCTTGACATGCGCTTGAATGCATTTTTCATGCGCTTTGTGCTGCATTTAGTACTGCATTTGCAGTGCATTTTGCTACACATTTTTGGGCTTGGCTTTCTTGGCTTAAAGGGGTGTGGTGCAGTGCATTTGAAGAGCATTCCCGGCATTTGCGGTGCAGAAAAATGCAGCATGCTCTACTTTTTTAACTGCACTGCAATGATGTGAACTATGGCCATAGGATTACCTTGATTTTGGGCTGTCTATGTAGTTGGAGTGCTGTTCAAAATGCATCCAACTGCATTCAACTGCGTTCGGTGTGAAAGGGCCAATAAAAAGGCATGGTGCATTTGAAGCACGTTACCTGCATTTGCGATGCTGAAAAACTGCGCTGCAAGGATGTGAACTATGCCCATCGGATTACCTTGATTTTGGGCTGTCTATGCAGCTGGAGTACAGTTCAAAATGCATCCAACTGCGTCCAGTGTGAAAAGGCCCTCATAGTGATGTGACCAGAGCTTATGTTGTGTAAATATGCAACAAAAAAGTAGCTTGCTGCTTATGACAATGGCTTGTTTTATGCTTATATTTATGAGTATATTATACCATATTGTTGTCCAGGGCCTTACATTCTCTAAAACTAGACCCAACTATGGCTATTTAGAGCTTTCGGAATGATAAGGCTTTCCAAAAAGTTTTCAGTGAGTCCCAGTCTTGCTGTATATATCAATATACTTGGCTGAATAGTATTCTTGTGCAAAAGAAGTAACATTAGAGCCCTAAGTTGTGACAAGTGAAGCCATATTCATATTTAATATTTATTATCCCATGGTTATACAGTTTGTGAATGCTTGCTAGAATTTTTGCAAGTGGGAGATCACCATGGAAGTGGGGGCAGACCTGACTCATAAGATTCCTGCAGAGTATTAAAGGTGTGGACTCTGGCACTGAACTAAAAGACAGCAAAACTGTCCAGAATTCCAGGTGCTCAGATGTCTGAGTCATACACTGGAGGGGAAGGAGGGGTTCGTCAGTGGAAGGCTTTAAAGCTCAACAATTCAAGGACAGCCTGCAGGCAAGTCATAATAACTAGTGCTGACTTGTAGAAATAGTGCTAAAGAAGCACAGGGTTCAGGCATGCAGAGATGTGTGCAGGTATGTCAGTTCTGAGCACGAACCAAAAGCCTGGGACCACCTAAATCTCTGCTATCTATATAAATAGTCTAGATATCATCTCCCTCCTTATATTCAGCACACGTACAGTATATCCAGGCATATTCAATAATGCAATGCAAAGAGCAATGAAGTAGTGCAAACCGCAATAACTAGCGATGATTGAACCAGCAAATTGCAAATATTTTGATTATACATCGGTATATACATGTAGATTTGTCTGCAGAGGTGCTTAGAATTTTCTAAGTCAAAATTGCACAGTTCTCCACAAAGCAGACAGTAAATATTTATTGATCAGCAATGCAATTCTGATTCTCTTGATTTGATTGTCATGTGCAATAACCTATAATACACAATCCGAAAATATATCTTGCGTACTTCAGAATTCACAAGTGCTCCTACTACTAATTTGTAGAATGTCTCATAGTACTTGCTTACCACGGGGTTTATTTACTAAAAGCAAATCCACTTTGCACTACAAGTGCACTTGAAAGTGCACTTTTAAATGCAGTCGCTGTAGATCTGAGGGGAAGCTCTGCTGATTTCATCATCCAATCATGTGTAAGCAAATATGCTGTTTATTTTCCTTGCATGTCCCCCTCAGATCTACAGCGACTGCACTTCCAAGTGCACTTGTAGTGCATAGTAAATAACCCCTTATGTCATTAGTCAAAGAAAAAAGTTTCTACAAATGTCAATACTCTTGCAACCCGACAGCATTGTGTGCCATGCGTCATTTGTTGTGAGAAACTTCATACAGTATAACAACCGTGCCTTGACTGCTGAAAAGCTTAGGCTTATCTATCACCCCCATTTATTTTAACCACAACCCACCTTGTGAAAAAGACACAGAGACTACTTTAAGTAGGGCAAGGCCACAGCTTTATTGAACATATCAAGTATAACAACCTTCAAAATACCAATAACCATGCCAGTCACTGTTATACTGTGAGCATCTACAGCCTGTATAACAAACCTGTATAGTCTAAGAGGCCTGTCTCCACCATCAGTGCGAGACAGGCATTAAACTGACCCCGGAATGAAACTTGAGGGCATAGCCCATAAAGTAATACCAATTGCTGGCAAGGTAAAACCGCCAAGAAAGCTGTGACGAAACTCACAACAGATGGGTGGGCGGTCAACTCTTGTGACGTCAACTTCTCTTGAAAGTCATGGGGCGTGCCTCAGCGTAGCCTTTTCTAGAGTTCCGGCTCCACCAAGTCACCTCGTGCCACTGTAGCCACTCCGACTCCCTGATTGGGTAAGTTGCCAAGCATCCAGCAGTCAAGGCTCCCTTTCCTTAGGGCAGGGCAGGTCAAGGGGCCTTCATTAAAGTGAACCTATTAAAATGCTGCGGGATGCTGCCATTCTTTGACTTTGATCACTCACTTATTCTGAATGATGCTCTTAGTATTAAGTCCAGGGGTCACCAGTCGAGTTGCCACCTCATCCCTTTAAAAACCGAACACATATGAATTACACAGGTTCTGTGGTTGATTAAGGTGGTAATTAAACTCACCTGGTGCCTTTTCTGCATTAAATTAGCCTCAGAACCCGTGTAATCAATACCCTCCTGAGCAAGCCTGCTGCAAGCAAGCAGGTGAGGCATTCCCGGCCCTGCAGCAGCAGGTATGCGCCCATTGTACACATGGGCCTGCAGGGCTGGGTCACTCAGGTGGGTTCGGACTAGGATCTGAGCTCATCACTGGTGGCCACTTCAGCGGCACTAAAAACTGATATAAGTGTGCCAAAAAAACATGTTTTCTATAGCAACCAGGTGAGATCCTTGATTCATTTTTAATAAGTACAGTAAAAAAAGAAATTTGGAGACTATTTGGTTGACATGAGTAAAATCAAATGTTTTGCATACCACATTTTTATATAAAAGCCACAAAGTCATTGTTTAAAGGACAAATTCACTACATACAATTAAAGCAATAGCGAAAAGCTAATGTAACATGTAAAGAATACCCACCTGTGCCCCAGTTCTGCTGATCAGCTGGGCATATGAAGACTTATGCTGGCCATACATTATACAATTTTCTTGTACAATTTTCCTTTAGACCCCTTTCACACTGAGGGCGTATTGCAGGCGCTATAGCGTTAAAAATAGCGCCTGCAATCCGCCCTTAAATAGCTGTTACATTCACTCCAGTGTGAAAGCCCCGAGGGTTTTCACACTGGAGCGTTGCGCTAGCAGGATGGTAAAAAAAAGTCCTGCTAGCCGCATCTTTGGAGCGGTGTGTTTACCGCTCCTCCACTGCTCCTGCCCATTGAAATCAATGGGACAACGCGGCTAGAAGCAGCGCATTGCGGGCGGTTTTAACCCTTTCTTGGCCGCTAGTGGGGGTTAAATGCGCAAATCCGCCCATAGCGTCGGCGGTAAAAATAGCAGCGTTTTACCGCCGAAGCTATGGGCGGCTCAGTGTGAAAGGGGTCTTAGAGAAACACTTTCAATTTGTATGCAGTCAGGTAGGCCCTCGCACTACATAGTTAAAGGTAAATCTAAAGGAAATTGAATAAGAAAATTGTATAATATATGGTCAGCTTAAGGGTGGCCTTACACACACAGGGGTTGATTTACTAAAGGGAAATACACTGTACAGTTGCACTCGTCATGTGCAATTGCTCCAGAGCTTAGAGTAGAGAGCTCTGCTGACTTCCATCAACCAATCATGGGCAAGCAAACATGCATTTTTTTTATTTTGCTTGCATGTGATTAGCTATTCTTTATATTCTTTACAAAGTGAAGCCTTACCTCATTTACTATGATCTGGAGCAACTGCACTTGCAGAGTACAATTGCGCTTTGCAAAGTGCACAATAGGGGTTATTTATGAAAGGCAAATCCACTTTGCACTACAAGTGCACTTGTAAATGTAGTCGCTGTAGATCTGAGGGAAAGAACTGAAATAAGGGGAAGCTCTGCTGATTTTATCATCCCATTATGTGCAAGCTAAAATTATGTTTGTTTATTTTCCTTGCATGTCCCCCTCAGATTTACAGCGAATGAACTTCCAAGTGCACTTGCAGTGCATTTGTAGTGCAAAGTGGCTTTGCCTTTTCGTAAATACCCCCCACTGTATTTGCCTTTAGTAAATCAACCCCATAGATTCGGTCGTCCATGCGAAACACCATGAATAGACAAACCTCCCTTGGAGGCTGTCGGGAATACTCGAACAGTGGCCGCATCTTTGAGAATGCAGTCACTGTTTGCCCAGCAATCTTCCGCCTGGCCCCTTCCAAATAAAGTCAATTTAACAATTGAATTTTGTCAAGATGGTTGGTGCTGACGGGGGATGAATATGGGCACTTGCTAATCTCTACATACAACACAGTTCCAGTTCACCCATATAGACAGGCAGGATTAATTACCCCTGCAGTGCATTTCAGAAGATACGGGGGGGGGGGGGGTTATTTACTAAAGGCAAATCCACTTTGCACTACAAGTGCACTTGAAATGGCACTTGGAAGTGCAGTCGCTGTAGATCCGAGGGGGACATGCAAGGAAAATAAAAAACAGCATTTTAGCTTGCACATGATTGGATGATAAAATCAGCAGAGCTTCCCCTCATTTCAGAGCTTCCCCTCAGATCTACAGCGACTGCACTTCCAAGTGTACTTGTAGTGCCAAGTGGATTTGCCTTTAGCATAGTTGCCAACATTGCAAAAAAAACATCGGGGACACTTTTTTTGTATTGAGGCGGAGCCTTGCTATAATCAGGGGGCGGGGCATTCGTTTGTAGGCGTGTCATGCTGGAGCGAAAAATGTGGCGCGCGAAGCAGTCCGTCCTTGCATCAGGTGCCTCCCCAGCAGTCCGTCCTTGCATCAGGTGCCTCCCCAGCAGTCCGTCCTTGCATCAGGTGCCTCCCCAGCAGTCCGTCCTTGCATCAGGTGCCTCCCCAGCAGAGCCCCCTCCACACTTGTGGACAAGGGTCCAAAAATCGTGCTTGTCCCGGGAAATTCGGGACTGTTAGTAACTATGCAGGCGTCCCCAGTGGAGTCCCCGCTTACATCAGGCGTCCCCAGTGGAGTCCCCCCTTACATCAAGTGTCCCCAGAGGAGTGCCTCCTTACATCAGGCGTCCCCAGCGGAGTCCCTCCTTACATCAGGCGTCCCCAGCGGAGTCCCTCCTTACATCAGGCGTACCCAGCGGAGTCCTTCCTTACATCAGGTGTACCCAGAGGAGTCCCCCTTACATCAGGCGTCCCCAGCAGAGTCCCCCCTTACATCAGGCGTCCCCAGCGGAGTCCCCCTTACATCAGGCGTCCCCAGCGGAGTCCCCCCTTACATCAGGCGTCCCCAGCGGAGTCCCCCCTTACATCAGGCGTCCCCAGCGGAGTCCCCCCTTACATCAGGCGTCCCCAGCGGAGTCCCCCCTTACATCAGGCGTCCCCAGCGGAGTCCCCCCTTACATCAGGCGTCCCCAGTGGAGTCCCCCTTACATCAAGTGTCCCCAGCGGAGTCCCCCCTTACCTCAGGCGTCCCCAGCGGAGTCCCCCCTTACCTCAGGCGTCCCCAGCGGAGTCCCCCCTTACATCAGGCGTCCCCAGCGGAGTCCCCCCTTACATCAGGCGTCCCCATCGGAGTCCCCCCTTACATCAGGCGTCCCCATCGGAGTCCCCCCTTACATCAGGCGTCCCCATCGGAGTCCCCCCTTACATCAGGCGTCCCCATCGGAGTCCCCCCTTACATCAGGCGTCCCCATCGGAGTCCCCCCTTACATCAGGCGTCCCCATCGGAGTCCCCCCTTACATCAGGCGTCCCCAGCGGAGTCCCCCCTTACATCAGGCGTCCCCAGCGGAGTCCCCCTTACATCAAGTGTCCCCAGCGGAGTCCCCCTTACCTCAGGCGTCCCCAGCGGAGTCCCCCCTTACCTCAGGCGTCCCCAGCGGAGTCCTCCCTTACCACAGGCGTTCCCAGCGGAGTCCCTCCTTACCACAGGCATCCCCAGCGGAGTCCCCCCTTAACTACAGGCGTCTCCTGTCTCGGCCGCCATTATTGTTTCCCCTTCCCCGAAGGGGAACAAAATAGAGGCGGAGCCGACAGTGTGGCTGAAAAAAAAAAAAATTAAACTGTGGCGCTGCCGACCCCCGCCCCTTTCCATTACAGACAGACCTGCAGCGGGGCGGGGCGGGCGGGGCGGGGGGGTGGCCTGCTGGCCAGCCAAAACACAGATGTAGTACAATAGAAGATAAAGCTGCTGCGGCGCCGCCCACCCCCGGGGAGGTGCGGGGTGTGGGCGGCGCCGCAGCGGCTTTATTTTCTATTGTACTACATCCGTGTTTTGGTCTTCTTAAACATGGCGGCCGGCGGAGACATTGTCTCCGCCAGCCGTGGACCTCTAGCGGCGGCGGCCTGCGGCGTCCAAATTCGGGGAAAACGGGAAAAATCGGATTGGCCGGGACATTGGCCGGGACAAAATAAATCCGGGAAAAGGGTTTGAATCCCGGGAATGTCCCGGCCAATCCGTGACTGTTGGCAACTATGCTTTAGTAAATAACCCCCACAGTTTGCACAGAGGGACATCCCAAGCTAAGTTGTAAAGTTGATTATTTTAATGTATCACAGTTTTTGATGTCTGTGAGAGCTGATACAATAAAATGTTTTAGCAGAATACCTATGTTATGTTTGGGATTTGCCCTGCTGTCGCGTAGACTGCAGAAAGTGTCGCGTCTGGGTGGGGTGAGAATGCTTTCGTCTCTCTCTGTGATGTGCAGGGAAGCCGCCCCACCCAAAGCTACAGAGAAACAACATTGACAGAATCAGAGCAGGGAGGAATCCCTACCACACCCAGACCAGACAACACTCCTGTTTAATTTGCTCTCCCAGCTCAGGCCTCCTGAAAAATAACCTGTGTACCTTCTATGTGAATATTACCACTTACCTTACTACCCCCATAGTTTGCTATGGCAAGCACACCTCTAAGTAAATAAACTGAGATGATCTGTGAATGAATGCTAGGAGCATTATCATCAATAGGTCCTGAATGCTAGGAGCATTATCATCAATAGGTCTCTGTTATATATCTATTAATATCCTCGTTTCTAAAACGTGGAATGTTTAGCGATTCGAGAATACAAAGTAACATTTTAAACAATGTAAATTCTTATGTCCATTTGGATACACGTGCGATAATCCTTGGCTGCTGTATTATTCCTTAGGCAATTGTGGATGCGGTTTGCTGAGGATGCTTAACTGATGTATTCTTTGAAATAACACTCATTATTGAATTAAACTGTCTTAATCATATTTTCAGGCAATAGTCCAGCATGATCAATCATGATCAATCAGATAAAATTGTTTAGGGAATGGTAGATGAAAGATCATCTACATTAAAACAGATATGCCAGCATCATTCAACACAATCATTTCAAACAGTCAGACTGAATTTAGTTGTGCAATATAGCAATTTGTACATGTAATAGATACAATTGTGCAAGAATTACTAGGTGGTGTAAAACTGGGTGCAGATACACCCAATGCGAGTCTTGGTACTAGAACCGCACAAATGTGTAAATAAAGGCCCATAAACACGTTCAGACTTTTTGACAAGAAAACTTCAAATTTACCAGGTTTTTCGAAAAATCCGACCGTGTGTACGCTCCATCGGTCAAACTTTTTCAGTTTTCATCGGACAAATGTTTGCTCTGCAAACAGACAAACTTTTCGGCAACAAAAGTCAGATGGTGCAAAGTCCTATCGTGTGTACATAAATCCATCGGACTTAAGTCCAAAGTACAAACACACATGCTCAGAACCAATGCAAAAGATCAAGCAGCAATAGCAGAAGTTGCCCAAAGGGTGGCACTAAAGAGCAGTAAAACCACGTAGTACATCAATTATGTCACTACGTTCATGTTTGTTGGCTGAAAAAGTCCTGCCGTGTGTATGCATACCAAGTTCACGGCCAACGCCCTTCGAACAAAAATCCACGGAAAAGTTTGTTTAAAGTCCGACCGTGTGTATGAGGCTTAAGGGAGATATGTCAAGCAAATTGGCCATATTTGCTGCTCAATGGTCTGCTTACTCTGAAGCTGGTCATACATGGTTAGATCTTCATTCAGACCTTTGTAGACAAAGCGTTCATCAAAACATTCTATCTTGCCATCATTAAAGTGGAGGTGCAGCCGAAAAAAAAAAAAAAAAGTCAGCAGCTACTAACAGTGTAGCTGCAGACTTTTAATAAGGACACTTACCTGTCCTACTCGCCCGCGATGTCGGTCCTGCCACGGCGATCGATCGCTGCTGGCAGGTCCCGGCTCCTCCATCCTGGGTAAGGGAATCAGGCAGTGAAGCCGTAAGGCTTCACTGCCTGTTTCCTACTGCGTATGCGCCACTCGCACGGCGCTTTGTGAATGGGCGGCTTGCCTCCTGGGATACACACAGTTCCCAGAAGGCAGTGCGCCCCATTCACAAGAAGAGGAAGCGGTCGGAGTCCCACCGCGGACGAGAAGAGGAACATTAGAGGCAGATTAGGGGACTTCCGCATAGCAACAGGCATTTAGGGTGAGTATAATTTTTTTTTTTGTTCTTCTAATTTTCTTTTTATTTTAGGATTTTTAATGTTAAAAATTTTCAGGGTGGACCTCTGCTTTAAGTCAAGTAATTTATTTGAAAACCCTTCAAATTTCATCCAGCTCTGCTATTTGAATAGAATCCTAGATGTATTAAACAGATTTCATTATAATATGTATGATTTTTCCTGAACAAACAACACTTCAGAATTTTGTTTTTATTTGAGAAATAATTCCATCCTGTTCCTGTGAATTTTCTCTTCAACATACAATATTTTAAATAAACATCCTTTTGGCCCCACTCACCATTATAAAACTGAACGAGCGTTCTAAAAATGAACATTTATGAATATTATTCTGGTTAAGGCTAGGTTCACACTAGGGCGGGCCCGCGTTTGCTCAGGCGTGGCAGCCTATTAATTTGAATGGGATGCTGTGGCGCGTGAAACGCACAAAAAAGTTGCATGCACCTTTTTAAAAACGCGGTTGCAGGGAAACAGAATGATCTTTTTGACCATTCGATTTCCCTGTGGTTCCCACACTCGCGATCGAGCTGAGATGCATGGGGGTGCCATTCAGAATGAATAGCAGGCCTGCGTGTCTCGCAAGAGCAGTGCGATTCGGCTGCAGGTGGTTGCGACCAGAACGCACAGTGTGAACCTAGCCCAAGGTTTCATGTACACTAACATACAGTACATTTAACGCAGCCGCGGGAAAACGTGGCAAGATCGTACTCTGATTTTACTCTTTTACTAGTCCTTAGATGTGGTGACTGCATTAGTGAGTGAGGTGTCATTGTACAACAGGAAACGTGTAACGCTAGCCATGCCGTGCATCGAATTTTGGAAAATTAATTCTATAGGTGGCCCTGTTGGCAACACCTGGCTTCACAACAGTACATTTTTTCATTGATTTTTGTTGAAAGAGCTGGCTGGAAAATTGTCGGCCTAGAGCCCGACAGTTGGAGGCTTTAGATTTTATCTTTATGTAAGCTGATTGTAAAGTAATTTTTCTCATTTTTAAATAACAAACTTGTAATACTTGCCTGCTCTGTGTAATGGTTTTCCACAGAGCAGCCCCAATCCTACTCTTCTAGGGTCCCTACTTGGCTTCTATGGTGGCACACGTGTGGGCTCGATCCCGAAATTGACAAACAGTACGGGCCGGCACCCCCCCCCCCCCCCTTTGCTCCCTCATCACTGGATTTCATTGACAGCAGCAGGAGACAATGGGGAATATTTACAAAAGGCAAATTTACTTTGCACTACATGTGCAAAGTACACTTGAAATTGCACTGAAAGTGCACTTGGAAGTGCAGTCACTGTAGATCCAAGGGGGACATGCAAGGAAAATAAAAAATAGCATTTTAGCTTGCACATGATTGGATGATAAAAATCAGCAGAGCTTCCCCTCATTTCAGATCTACCCCTCAGATTTACAGCAACTGCACTTCCAAGTGCACTTTCAGTGCAATTTAAAGTGCAACGTGGATTTGCCTTTCGTAAATAACCCCCTTTGTCTCCCACTGCTCTCACTAAGTCCAGTGAGGAGGAAGAGCGAGCAGAGCCAAGCCGCTGCTGCTCTCAAGCACTGCGCTGGGTCGAGAAGGGGCTCTGGTAAGTATTAGGTAGAAGGGAGGGAGGGACTGACAATAGAAATTTGTTTACCTTAACCACTTCTATACCAAGCACTTTCACGCCCTTCCTAGCCCAAGCCAATTTTCAGATTTCAGCACTCTCACACTTTGAATGACAATTGCACGGTCATGAAAGTCTGTACCCATATGAAATTTTTATATACCAGTATTTTTTGAAACAGGAAGAGCTTTCTTTTGCTGGTATTAAATCACCACTGGGTTTTTTATTTTTTTCCTAAAAAAAACCCAGAAATGTTGTTTCTTTGTTTCTGTTATACAATTTTGCAGATAAGTAATTTTTCTGCACTGATGAGGTCACACTGATGGAAACTGATGATCATTTCTCTGATTATCAGTGCAAACAATGTACTCCATGTCCCCTGTCAGACTTGCCGGTTATTGGCTCTCCTTTCCTCACACAGAGACAGCATGTGAGGAAAGGAAAAGCCTATAACCAACAAGTCTGTTTACATGTGATCAGTAGGGATGAGCTCCGGCTTGTTCGCATTGAACACGTGCAAAGCCCGCGAGGAAGTCGGCACCGCGCTGCGCTAATAACAGCCAGGGAGACATTTCCCGATCTCTGCAGCCGAGCATCGGGAAATGTCTCCCTGCCTATCATTAGCGCAGCGCGGTGCCGACTTACTGGCGGGCTCTGCGGAGCTCATCCCTAGTGATCAGCTGTGATTGGATACAGCTGATCACATGTTAAAGTACCGCTGTGATTGGCCCTTTGCTGCGATCTGTGATTAGCTGTGTCCAAAGGACACAGAGCATGCAGGAGACGCGCACGTGGGAGGACGTCCGTGGGCATCCTCCCAGAACTAAAGAGCTGCACTGTAGCCATCTTTGGGATATAGTGCGGTAGGAAAGCATTTAATACAAAATAAGCATTAAGGTAAAAAAAAGCCTTCAGCCTTTGCAACCTCTTTAAACACATAATATAGTAACCATAGTAAGCAGTAATAACTTATATTGTGCTAATGTGCCTTCACACCAGAATGTTTGCTGTAAGTTGGTGATTCTCATAGTCATTCATATCAACTGATGCTTCTTGGACATGGAGCTCTTCCCTGACATCCCTGTTACCACAACAATACAATGTTTTCATACTGATGCAATAGTCCTCTTGTCAATAAATGTGTGTTGCAAGTTTAGTGTTATTATTAGGGATGAACTGAGTTTCTAGAGTTTGGGATGTGTTTGTCCCTTGCCATCGATTTCGTCATTATCGGCTTTGTAAAAAGCTGGCTGATTAAAGTGGAGGTCCACCCTAAAAAAAAAAAAAAAAAAAAAAATTGCCAAAGAGGCTCCAAAAATGTGAAAAAAAATAAATAAAAAAGATTCTTGCCAGAAATGGCTGTTACTAGGCAGATCTTCCTAATCTCCCCCTTCCCTGTCCGCGGTGCTCCTCGGTCTCGTCCTCATCTGCGTTGCCTTCTGGGGAATGGGGCGCGCTGACTTCTGGGAACTGTGCGCCTCCCAGAAGTCAGCCGCCCATTCACAAAGCGCCGCGCGCTCACGCATGCGCAGAAGGAAACGGGCAGTGAAGCCGCAAGGCTCCACTGCCTGTTTCCCTTAGTGAGGATGGCGGTGCCGGGACCTGCCACGATCTACAGATTGGCATCGGGCGGCCGACATTGCGGGCAACCTGGACAGGTAAGTGTGCTTGTTAAAAGTCAGCAGCTACAGTGTTTGTAGCTGCTGACTTTAAAAAAAAGTAGGGAGTAAGCAAGCAGGGGGCTGTATCAGACATAGGGGAAGATTTACTAAAACTGGTGCACCCAGAATTTGGTGCAGCTGTGCATGGTAGCCAATCAGCTTCTAACATCAGCTTGTTCATGTAAGCTTTGACAATAAAACCTGGAAGCTGATTGGTTTCTATGCAGAGCTGCACCAGATTTTGCACTCTCCAGTTTTAGTAAATCAAACCCTTACTCCTTTCCTGCAAGTTTAAAGTTGGAGTCCAGTTTTCCTTTCACTTTAAAATACTGTAGTTGGTTTGGGCCAAGCTGGACAAACCAACTATTTCTATAGATAAGTTCTCATTCCACTGTGTGCTCTGTATCATACTGTAGTAGCATTAGTCAAGCGTGATTTCTGCTGGAACATTATCGTGTCAGGCTAAATGGTTCTAAGCCAATCATAGGACGCCTTGTATTTTTATCAATTAATACAAGGCCTCCTCTGATTGGATGAGGTGCAGGGGCAGGCAAATGATGTCATGATTTCCACTTTGGCCAATCCAGAGGAAGTCTTGTATTCACTGATAAAAATACGAGGTTCCCTCGAGTGACTGAGACGCACTCGGCCTGATTCAGTTTTGCTCCAGCAATAGTCGGGAAGTCACCTGAGATACTGCCAGAATAAAACATCGCACACTTTGTGTAGCTGATGCTACTACAGTATGATAAGGCACGGACAGCAGCAGAATACCTTAGTTATGAAAATAGTTTTTCATAATTTATAGTGAAATGAAACCTGGCCTTGGGCTTTAAGGGAACTTTTGTTGATAGAAATACAGGAGCTGCCATGTTGACTTCATTTTAGGAATACAGTTGATTGGTGTCTGTGGCTTTAGAACTTTGAGTCATTGACCTAGAACAAGTATGCAGTTTAAAAAGTTAGAATGTAGTCAAATCTTCCCTTTTTTTTTAATTATTCATTCCAGGTCTTTATGATTTTCAGAAGCATTTCTGAACATTTTTAGAAGGAGAGGTTGGCATTGGTAGCCTTTGTAGCGGGGTATTGTTTTACCCGCAAGACTACATTTCCCAGCATGCTTTGCGGCACCCAGGGTGCCATTCCCCGCGCAAGGACTGCTGGGGTGGACTTTAAAAGGGAGAGGCAGGGCTCGTTCACTCTCTCTGAACGCCGCCCTCCTTGCAAGAGGATCCCCCTACACTCACCTGCTACGCGCGCTAGGCCTGAAGCCTGGGCCTCATGTTTTTGTTCCAGAGAGCCTTCCGTTCTGCTGGGGAGTCTGTGAGGCATCCGATCCACCTGAGGTGCCATCATCTTCTGGAGGACCGAGGACTCGATGCATCGTGGACATGGTGACGCCACTCACAGTAGCGGAGGAACCGGACAGGAATCGGTCCGGTCTGGGTGAGAGAGCGCCAGCTCAGAACCATATAAGAATAACTTTGTGCCTATTAACTTTGCTTAGGCCCATTATTGAACACAGTTATACTTTGGAGAGACTGTTTGTGCTGAACTGAGTTTGTCAGTCTCTCCAGCTCTGCCTGGTTGGCAATATCTGTTATCCTCTTTTACTGGATTACAAATTGGTTTCTCCATGTGCACCACCGACAGTTACTAGATTCTCCAGCAAACTATACCCTAAGTTATAGTCGGGCCTGACTGGGTAGTGTGGGACATTGTTGAGCGGCATTTTTATGCTCACGAGGGAGGATTGCCGCAGCGGGGTTGATGTGTTATTGCATTATTGACTGTCATGCCCTTTTAATGTGCGCACCTATATTGCAGGGATCTGCATAGAATATTGTATACAAATTACTCTGTTATCTTTCTACCTTCAGTAAAGAATTATAGTTAAGGAATTTGGTGGTGAGTGTCAATTACTGTGCTGGTATACAAAGGGGGTTGTACTGTATATGTGTATAGAGATAATACAGTTATACCATCCTCCCTTTTCCTAACTGTGTCAGAGAGAAGTCAGAGCCAATTGCCAGGGGTTGTTAGCAGTGCATTACAGGGCCCAAATAAACAAGCAGCCCTCTTAAGCTGAGGGTATCGTTACACCTTCATGTTCTGTCAGTACCAGTTAACCACTTGCCTCCTACCCACAGTACTTTTACTGTAGGTGGGCGGCAGGTCCAGGCTAAGTGGCGTAAGGATACGTTGCGGCTTACTTCCTGGTTCTCGGGCACGCTGCATGTGCACCCTGCTGATTTGTGCTGTGATTGGCCACAGTATGAGTCTGTCAGCAGATTACAGCCAATTATTTTGGTTGTATACAGGCATACCCCACTTTTAAGTACATAATGGGGTTTATTTACTAAAGCTGGAAAGCACAAAATCAGGCTCACTTCTGCATATAAACCAATGAGATTCTAAGCCCAGCTTGTTCAATTAAGCCTGGTAATAAAACCTGGAAGCTTGTTGGTTTCTATGCAGAAGTGAGCCTGATTTTTCACTTTCCAGCTTTAGTAAATAAACCTCATTGTGTACTTAAAAGTGGGGTATGCCTGTACCTGCTGTGGCCACACAGGATCTGTCTGGTTTCTCCCTCCCTGAGCTCTTTTTGTTCAGGGAGAGAAGCCAGACAGATTCTGTATAAATAAAAGCAGATCATATACACTTGTTAGGCACATTGAACCCCTTGATTGCCCTCCACAGTTAACCAATTGATTGCCTTGTCACCAGCCAACGCCATTAGTACAGTGACAGTGTACAGTATTATCACTGATCGCGGAATTAGTGTCACTAGCGACGTCCATGTTAGTTAGTGTTCCTCCCAGCCAGTGTCAGTTAGCGGCAGATTGACCGCCACAGTATCACAGTCACATTATAAGTCGTTGAATACCGTCATTACCAGTATAGTGTCCGTACGGATCAGTGTCCCCTCCTGTGTTGGTGGAGGTGGGTAGTGATGACTAGGCCTGACTTAGCAACGTCCTGGGAGTATTTCCAGTCAGGTTTCATAAGGTATGTTATTGGCCTACACCTATAGCAAGGGCTTTATTTAACTTTAGTCAGTGCCGCACAGTTTGTTTTTATCTACAAACAAACACAAGGAGAGAGGCGCCTCTGGGTGCAGTCGTTTTTAACATAAGCTTTAATAAACATCAAAAGTAACATTTGAGTAGAAGTTACAGGCATGGTATGAAGATGTCAGGGAGATGATCCCGAGTCTATGGCCATGTAGATTCCTTGAGGACAACGATGTCTTCTTCCGACAGATGGAGAAGCCGGCTCCGGAAGGCGGCCTCAAAACGAGGCTTGAGACACAAGGAACAACAGGCTGCAGGGGGATGACGTCACAAAAACTGGACGCGTTTCGTGAGCATGCGCACTTGGATGTATTGGCAAGTCGCGCTCCTTTGTCAACAGACTCGGGAACATCACCCTGACATCTTCATACCATGCCTGTAACTTCTACTCAAATGTCAGTTGATTACCTTTGATGTTTAATAAAGCTTATGTTAAAAACGACTGCACCCAGAGGCGCCTCTCTCCTTGTGTTTGTTTGCAGCACATGGAACATGGTTTCTATCCTATTATGACAGCAGCCCTGCTTGCATCCTTTGGACGTTTTTTAACCCCTTGCATCACTTTTACATAGACTCTCTCAGACTGTGTATATTATTTACGGTCAGATCATTGATCTAATATAGAACATGATTTTTATCGCAGAGTCGCATTGGGACACATATGATTTCTGAGTTGTTGCGCCTTCACTTGTTCTAATGTTTTTATCTACAGATGACCCTTATCTGCATAGGCCTTTTTGTGGTAAATGTGAGCCATCCCTTTAACCAGTTGTCAACCGGCCGCCGTCAATTGACGGCGGCAGGAAAACACTGTTATCCTGGGCGGACGTCATATGACATTGTGCCTTTAAAATCCACTAGGGGGCACTGGGCACCCGATGCGCGTGCCCGGCGGCCGCGATGGTCGCCGGGCACCCGCGATTGCCCAGTAACCGAGCAGGACCGTGGATCTGTGTGTGATTCTTACTGTGGAGGAAACGTCCTGTCAGGGAGAGGAGACCGATGGTGTGTCCCTTGTACATAGGGACAACCATCGGTCACCTCCCCCAGTCAGTCCCCTCCCCCCACAGTAAGAATCACTAATAGAGAACACATTTAACCCCTTCTCTCGCGGCTCGTCCCCTGGTGTTAACCCCTTCCCTGCCAGTCATGTTTATACAGTAATCAATGCATTTTTATAGCACAGATCGTGGTATAAATGTGAATGGTCCCAAAAATGTGTCAAAAGTGTCCGATGTGTCCGCCGCAATATCGCAGTCACGATAAAAATCGCTGATCGCCGCCATTACTAGTAAAAAAAAATAATAATAAAAATGCTATAAATCTATCCCCTATTTTGTAGACGCTATAACTTTTGCGCAAACCAATCAATATACGCTTATTGCGATTTTTTTTTTTTTTTAACAAAAATATGTAGAAGAATACGTATCAGCCTAAACTGAGGAAAATGTAAAATTTTTTTTAAAAAAAATTGATATTTATTCTAGCAAAAAGGAAAAAATATTGTGTTTTTTTTCAAACTTGTCGCTCTTCTTTTGTTTATAGCGCAAAAAATAAAAACCACAGAGGTGATGAAGTACCACCAAAAGAAAGCTCTATTTGTGGGTAAAAAAATTACGCAAATTTCGTTTGGGTACAGCGTTGCATGACCACGCAATTGTCATTCAAAGTGTGACAGTGCTGAAAGCTGAAAAATGGCTTGGGCAGGAAGGGGGTTTAAGTGCCCAGTAGAGAAGTGGTTAAGGAGACTACGATTAAAAACTTTACCTTTTTAAGCAAAAATCTGAATCTGATATTGCAAAAGATTGGATCTTGAGTTGACAGTTAGCTGAGCAGGCTTAAACAGTAACAGGAGATGATCACTTCAGATATGCAGGCCTTTGCTCTAATGCATACATGAGTGATACCTGACCATTATGTGAATGGTATGTTACCCGCAGTCTATTGCTGCTGGCAGAAAAATGTAGTTCAGCATAGCACATTAGAAGGGAAGGTATGCAACTTAATGCAGCAAGGGTACCTGGTAGAAAAATGTTTTGCACATTGTTTTAAGTATAGTGCAAAACGAATCATTCAATCTTTGCTGAAGTTATCAGTCTAGGACACCTGTAATAGCAGCAATCCTGTCATGTCTCTGCTAGGTGTGGCGCGGCTTGCTGGGCGGGGAGCAGTTTGCAGGGTGGGGCTGGTTAAAGCTCAGTGTGAAATGCTGGATTTTGCTTGCATGTCATTTTTTCTCTAGTAATTAAAGTTCATTCAATAGCATTCTGCATCCACCCAAAGCTTGGCTGCGATTTCACACAAACACACACCTCATTCCTTGCTGGGCTCATGCCTAGGTTTGTTCATTAACTCTACAAACACATTTGTTCTCATTTTTAGATGGGTGATGTGTTGAGACCTAATATGGCCAGATTTTTACGTTAATACCCATGCATACATTTATTCTTCATCAGCAATGCAGTGCCAGCTATGGTGGTTCTAAAGAAGTATAGCAACCACTCAGAATTTAGTTTATTGTAGGCAGATCAATGAAAGGTGAGATGTGAGTGGTTGCTAAGAGTTTCAGCTAATAACTCATATAATCAGTGAATAAAAACTTGAGTCTGTCCCCCAGGACCCAGTTATTCCTTACTGGATGCCACCATCTTGCTTCTTACACACAGCCCAGAGTCCAGGAAGCCATTACAGCCCAGATATCACATTCTTGCCATTCCTATGGCAATCCCATGTCACTGCTCTTTGCAAACATCAGCGGCCAGGGGGGTGATAATTTAGTGATTAGGGATGGAATGAATAAAGGAGGGTGGCATTATTATGCTACACCCTTTTGAGGGATTGAAGAGGCCCCTTTAGGCTCCATTCACACTTGTGCGTTTTGTCATGCAACTTTTGGACATCAAAGTTGCATGACAAGTCGTTCCCCGTGTTTTCCAATGCTAACCATTTCATGCACTACTTTGGTCTGACTTTCATGCAACTTAACCCTCAAAAGATGCATGAAAGTCATACCTGAATGTTATACAATGCAACAGTTGTCCATTATCACTGGTCTTTTTTGTAGGTGCTATCATCAGCGCACATCAGTGAAGGAGAAAAATTACCTGTTTGCAAAATTTTATAACAAACTATAAAAAAACTTTTCTTTTTTTTCCAAATTTTTGGTATTTTTTTGTTTGTTTTGCAAAAAAACAAACAAACACAGTGGTGATTAAATACCACCAAAAGAAAGCTCTATTTGTGTGAAGAAAACTATAAAAATGTCATATGGGTACAGTGTTGGATGACCGCACAATTGTCATTCAAAGTGTAACAGCGCTGAAAGCTGAAAATTGAACTGGGTAGGAAGGGGGTAAAAGTGCCCACTAGGCAAGTGGGGGAACCCGGACCAATGGCAATGTAAACTATGAGGCAAATAGCTCTTTAGGAGAACTAATTACCTATCTAAAAAAAAAAAATCCCCTCAGGCCTGGTTCACACTGGGGCGACAAACGCTCCGACATTGGGAGCTCATGTCGCATGACGTGTGAAAATCAATGTTTCCCTATGAGAGCCGTCTTAACTGGTCCGACATATGTCGGTCCGACTTTGAAAATGCTCCCTGTACTACTTTGGTCCGACTTTGATCCGACTTCAGCCCATTGACTATCATTGAAGTCGGATCAAAGTCGGACCGCAGTCTTGCATGGTCCGACTTTGGCATGCGACTTGTGCTGTACTGCTCTTGAGGCCGGGTTCACACTAGTGCGACACGACATCCGTCCTACTTTGGATCCGACTTTGCCCTGCGACATGAAGCCGACATATGTCCGACTTTCAATGAACGGGGATCCGACTTGGATCCCCTCCAATATCAGGCACTGTGTTTGGTATGAATCTTGAGGGGGAACTCCAGGCCAAATTTTAAATTAAAAAAACGGCGTGGGTTACCCTCCAGAGGCATACCAGGCCCTTGGGTCTGGTCTGGATTTGAACAGGCGCCCCTACGCCGAAAAAAACGGCATGGGGGTCCCCCCAAAATCCAAACCAGACCCTTATCCGAGCACACAACCTGGCAGGCCGCAGGCGAAGAGGGGGGACGAGAGCGCCCCCCCCCCTCCGTCCTGAACCGTACCAGGCCACATGCCCTCAACATGGGGGGTTTGGTGCTCTGGAGCAGGGGGGCGACCTGCGGCCCCCCCACCCCAGAGCACTCTGCCCCCATGTTGATGAGGACAGGGCCTCTTCCCGACAACCCTGGCCGTTGGTTGTCGGGGTCTGCGGGCGGCGGGCTTATCGGAATCCGGGAGCCCCCTTCAATAAGGGAGCCCCTGGATCCCGTCCCCCCCACCCTATGTGAATGAGTATGGGGTACATCGTACCCCTACCCATTCAACTGATGGAAAAAAATTGCAATAAAAAACCACTACACAGGTTTTTAAAGTAATTTATTACACAGCTCCGGGGGTCTTCTTCCGACTTCCGGGGGTCTTTTCCGACTTCGGGGGTCTCCGGTGTCGTCTCCGCGCTCTCCGGTTCTTTCTTCCGCCGGGCCTCCGCTAACTTCTTTTTAGCTCTTTTGCTAACGGAGGCCCGGTCTTCCCGTTGTCTCGTCTGGCTCTCCGTTGTCCTTCTGCCAGCCCCTCCACTAACTTCTTGGTAGCTCTTTCGCTAGTGGAGGGGTCGGTCTTCCCGTCGTCGCCGTCGGCTTCTTCTTCCCTCTTCTCCTCCTCGATGTTGACGCGTCGCTTCCTCCCACTGTAATACTGGCTCGGCTCTCCGCTCCGCTCCGCATTAATATAGGCTTCTCATGACGTCACAGTCACATGTTCCGGGGCACATGGCCCCGGAGCATGTGACTGTGACGTCATGGGAACATGTGACTGTGACGTCATGAGAAGCCTATATTAATGCGGAGCGGAGAGCCAGTATTACAGCGGGAAGAAGCGACGCGTCAACATCGAGGAGGAGAAGAGGGAAGAAGAAGCCGACGGCGACGACGGGAAGACCGACCCCTCCACTAGCGAAAGAGCTACCAAGAAGTTAGTGGAGGGGCCGGCAGAAGGACAACGGAGAGCCGGACGAGACGACGGAGAAGACCGGGCCTCTGTTAGCAAGAGAGCTAAAAAGAAGTTAGCGGAGGCTTGGCGGAAGAAAGAACCGGAGAGCGCGGAGATGACACCGGAGACCCCCGAAGTCGGAAAAGACCCCCGGAAGTCGGAAGAAGACCCCCGGAGCTGTGTAATAAATTACTTTAAAAACCTGTGTAGTGTTTTTTTATTGCAATTTTTTTCCACCAGGTGAATGGGTAGGGGTACGATGTACCCCATACTCATTCACATAGGGTGGGGGGGACGGGATCCGGGGGCTCCCTTATTGAAGGGGGCTCCCGGATTCCGATAAGCCCGCCGCCCGCAGACCCCGACAACCAACGGCCAGGGTTGTCGGGAAGAGGCCCTGTCCTCATCAACATGGGGGCAGGGTGCTTTGGGGTGAGGGCCGCAGGTCGCCCCCCTGCCCCAGAGCACCAAACCCCCCATGTTGAGGGCATGTGGCCTGGTACGGTTCAGGAGGGAGGGGGGGCCGCTCTCTCGTCCCCCCCTCTTCCCCTGCGGCCTGCCAGGTTGTGTGCTCGGATAAGGGTCTGGTTTGGATTTTGGGGGGACCCCCCACGCCGTTTTTTTCGGCGTAGGGGTGCCCGTTCAAATCCAGACCAGACCCAAGGGCCTGGTATGCTCTTGGAGGGGGAACCCATGCCGGTTTTTTATTTAAAATTTGGCCTGGAGTTCCCCCTCAAGAGCAGCACAGCACAAGTCGCATGCCAAAGTCGGACCATGCAAGACTGCGGTCCGACTTTGATCCGACTTCAATGATCGTCAATGGGCTGAAGTCGGATCAAAGTCGGACCAAAGTAGTACAGGGAGCATTCTCAAAGTCGGATCGACATGTGTCGGACCAGTTAAGACGGCTCTCATAGGGAAACATTGATTTTCACACGTCATGCGACATGAGCTCCCAATGTCGGAGCGTTTGTCGCCCCAGTGTGAACCAGGCCTGAGGGGGAATTCCAGGCCAAATTTTAAATAAAAAACCGGCGTGGGTTCCCCCTCCAGGAGCATACCAGGCCCTTGGGTCTGGTCTGGATTTGAACGGGCACCCCTACGCTGAAAAAACGGCGTGGGGGGTCCCCCCAAAATCCAAACCAGACCCTTATCCGAGCACGCAACCTGGCAGGCCGCAGGGGAAGAGGGGGGGACGGGAGAGCGGCCCCCCCTCCCTCCTGAACCGTACCAGGCCGCATGCCCTCAACATGGGGGGTTTGGTGCTCTGGGGCAGGGGGGCGACCTGCAGCCCCCCCCACCCCAGAGCACCCTGCCCCCATGTTGATGAGGACAGGGCCTCTTCCCGACAACCCTGGCCGTTGGTTGTCGGGGTCTGCGGGCGGGGGGCTTATCGGAATCCGGGAGCCCCCTTCAATAAAGGGGCCCCCGGATCCCGGCCCCCCCACCCTATGTGAATGAGTATGGGGTACATCGTACCCCTACCCATTCACCTGGTGGAAAAAAATTGCAATAAAAAAACACTACACAGGTTTTTAAAGTAATTTATTACACAGCTCCGGCGCTCTTCTTCCGACTTCCGGGGGTCTTTTCCGACTTCGGGGGTCTCCGGTGTCATCTCCGCGCTCTCCGGTTCTTTCTTCCGCCGAGCCTCCGCTAACTTCTTTTTAGCTCTCTTGCTAACAGAGGCCCGGTCTTCTCCGTCGTCTCGTCCGGCTCTCCGTTGTCCTTCTGCCGGCCCCTCCACTAACTTCTTGGTAGCTCTTTCGCTAGTGGAGGGGTCGGTCTTCCCGTCGTCGCCGTCGGCTTCTTCTTCCCTCTTCTCCTCCTCGATGTTGACGCGTCGCTTCTTCCCGCTGTAATACTGGCTCTCCGCTCCGCTCCGCATTAATATAGGCTTCCCATGACGTCACAGTCACATGTTCCCATGACGTCACAGTCACATGCCTCCGGGGCCATGTGCCCCGGAACATGTGACTGTGACGTCATGAGAAGCCTATATTAATGCGGAGCGGAGCGGAGAGCCAGTATTACAGCGGGAGGAAGCGACGCGTCAACATCGAGGAGGAGAAGAGGGAAGAAGAAGCCGACGGCGACGACGGGAAGACCGCGCCTCCGTTAGCAAAAGAGCTAAAAAGAAGTTAGCGGAGGCCCGGCGGAAGAAAGAACCGGAGAGCGGGAGACGACACCGGAGACCCCCGAAGTCGGAAAAGACCCCCGGAAGTCGGAAGAAGAGCGCCGGAGTCGGAAGAAGACCCCCGGAGTTGTGTAATAAATTACTTTAAAAACCTGTGTAGTGTTTTTTTATTGCAATTTTTTCCACTAGGTGAATGGGTAGGGGTACGATGTACCCCATACTCATTCACATAGGGTGGGGGATCCGGGGGCCCCCTTATTGAAGGGGGCTCCCGGATTCCGATAAGCCCCCGCCCGCAGACCCCGACAACCAACGGCCAGGGTTGTCGGGAAGAGGCCCTGTCCTCATCAACATGGGGGCAGGGTGCTCTGGGGTGGGGGGGCCGCAGGTCGCCCCCCCTGCCCCAGAGCACCAAACCCCCCATGTTGAGGGCATGCGGCCTGATATTGGCGGGGATCCAAGTCGGATCCCCGTTCATTGAAAGTCGGACATATGTCGGCTTCATGTCGCAGGGCAAAGTCGGATCCAAAGTAGGACGGATGTCGTGTCGCACTAGTGTGAACCAGGCCTCAAGGGGAAAGAATTCCACAAAGCTAGGGACATGCCCTTGACTCCACACTATAAAATGGATACAACAGTATATAAAGAGCTTTTGGTATCCTCAAAAGCTATTCTTTGAGGGACACCTAAAGCTATTATATTGTTGTACAGTATATACTAGTGATATACTAGTGATAAGACACCTATGTGCCATCAGATCACATGAAAAAAATTCTCCCTGAAAAAAGAGGTTTAAAGGTAGCAAACTTTTAGAAAAACTCTTCAATCCATGATATTTAAATAGTGGCTGATAAGGAATAACGCAACAGGATTTTAAGAAAACCAAAGAGTTATTCCTACTAATAAGTGACAGAATGTATCTAATACAGCATTCTCAGCTGATCAAATCAGGAGAATCTGTGATTAAAGGATAAGTTCACTTTAGAAACAAAATTATAAATGCACATTTTTGCAGGTAAAGAAATGTGCATTTATTATGTTTTGGAGACTGTAAAGCATTGCACCAGCAATTAGCAGATTGCTGGTGTCATGCAGGTCTCCAGCAGATCTGCCATTTTATTTGTGTGCCCGTATATCCCATACAGGCAAGTAGATATAGTCTGACAGGAAGAGCACCATGGTAGTTCATTGAAAACTACAAGACCTTGTAGCTTCCATTAACAGGGCACTGTGAAAAATTGTGACAGCAGGCGGGGGGTTGAAGATCCCTGCTAGCTGTCAGATCAGGGAAGCAGGGAGTTGCGGGGGCCGGACCGTTTGTAATATGTTACACCCTGAATATGGGTGTAACATGTTACGAAAGGTGAACTTATCCTTTTAAGAAACTTTTGCTTATCCTAAATGTATGTGTGCAGAGCTGTTTGATCCATAGTAAATGGGTAATGCTCAAATCCCAGCAACAGAGAGTTAGGCTCTTTTCACGCGATAAGCCCGCTCGGATCCGCCTGTCCGTTTTTCAGACAGATTCGAGCGGGCCATCCATTGACTGTTATGGGCAGGCGGATGTCGGCGGAGATGTGTCCACTGACACCCATCTGCCATCCGTTCTGCTCAAGACAAACGTATGGCGATACGTCTGCCATCGGTCTTGGCGGATCGGATGAGATCTGATGAATACGGACATGCTGTAATTTTCGTCTGATCTCCCCATAGAGATCAGCGGGGCTCTGATAGGTCCCTCCCCGCTCAGTGAGCAGGGATGGACCTGTCATCCGCCGACTCAGTGGAGATCAACGGATCGATCTCCCGCTGAGCTGGCGGACTCCGCTGAGCAGATCCGCCCAGTATGTGAAAAAGGCCTAATGAGTTTTTGGATTCTTTGTACATTGGACATGGGCTCATGTATTTATTCAGGAAAAAACAAATGACACCTTATGCAGCCATGAATTCTAGACCCTGTTTTTTTCCAACACTATTTCAGGCCTAATGCTACATAGTACAGGAAAGTCTTTGGCTCAGATTTGGTACACAGTCTTGGACCACTCCAGGGACTTCCGGTTATTTCTCTGTCATTGTAACCTGTTTACGTTTAACTATGTTTTCTTCAGTTTTTTTATTGCCATTATTGCTTCTCCACAGTTTGTTTCAAAGCATTATACATGTGTGTGCCACTCCTAGCCTTCCTTGATAGATCAGTGCTTCTTTGTATGTCTCATGTCTCTGACTTACTCGTACGTGTGTGTTTGTGCATGTCTATGAGTCTCTGCCAGTGTACAGCTGGGTGTGTCAGTACATTGTAAGTGCACATTATCCATCCATCAGACGCCAACCTGCCGGATAGCTGAGACCACAGTTTACACAGCTATTTAGTAGATGTATACCCTGGCAGTGGGGTGATCTGTAAGAGATTATGCATGGCACAACTTGTGGCTTGCTCTTGTAATGAAAATGTACGCAAGTAGTAATTGCCATCCAATTTGGTGACACTGCCAATGTGTTTTCAGAGCTTATACATTTATATTGTTAATGTATTCTTTGTCCTTTCTAAACCCAAGTGTGCAGTAGGTGAAATATGAGTGATCAAACAGAGAAAGTTACACGTGGTTACCCTCATCTTTGTTGTCGGGGCAGTGTTAACAAAATAAAGCAAGCAACAAATAATAAATAATAAATAAATATATAATAAATATTTAAAAATATAAATAACAATAAATATATATAAATAAATAAATAGAAATAATAATAAATAAATATATAACAAATAATAAATAATAAATAAAACAAGCAAATTTGAAAAGTGCAACCCAAATGCAATGCTCAAAGATTGCTGCCAAAGCCTCAATGCTAATTCCTGTTTCCATTAAAAAAACGCACAGGCCATTCCAACCACCGGTTAATAATTAGTGACAAACAAAATGTGTGCAGTGAGGCTTTGGTCCCTAAGGTTTCCTCTGCATATTCATTGTCTACACACCTGTATCTATTAAAGTGGATGTAAACCTCAGACATGTAATACGAACAAAGCATATCCCGCTATAGTGTGTACTTGTCTTAATTAAGAGCACTAAAGCTAGAGAGGGCAAAATTAGTCACAATTCTGCTGAGAAACCAATCAGCTTCCAGGTTTTATTGCTAATGCTTAATTTAGCAAGCGGAGGTTAGAAGATGATTTGTATGGTTTCTCTGCAGAATTGTTGAAATTTTTTTCTTCTCTAGCTTTAGTAAATAAACCCCTAAGTGTAATTTCTGTCTGCTGCTTTGTTCCTCTGCTATCAGCATAAATCACTTCTGACAATTTTTCCTGACACCCAGAGAAAAGTGCTGACAGGAGAGGGACCTCCAGCAGATTGACAGCCTCAGCTCTGTTCCTGTGTGCTGCGTGAAGCGGGGGGGGGGGGGGGGTTGTCTCTTCCCTCCAATCATCTCTCAGACCTCCCCACACTGAGCTCTGCGGAGTGCAACTTCTGCTCTCCGCTCCCGTTTTTTCCAGATTCTTTTGATAAATTTGCCTGTGTCATCGTGGAACATTCTGTAACATTAGCTGCAGTGAGTTTGTTCCCTTCTAGTGCTCAGTATGGACACTGTTTCATCATCTCTTAAATACAGAGTAATCAGAGATCACAACTGAGAGCAAAGGATCTTGTGATATGTGGTCCGAGGAGCCAGGATTTGCACTGCAGACTACAAGTTCCAGCTGGCTGGGGGAGAGAGCAGAATGCCAGGTGAGGACATATATAGCCTTGTCTGGGGAGGAACCTTCATTTTAGGATCATGACCTTCAGCTGAGAACAGGGACCTGGCCATTCAGAAGATTTTTGAGCAGGCATCGCGGCCTAGGAAGCGCGGAGAGCCTCTGGTGGGTGTGAGAGTGGATCCACCATTGCCAGCTCCCTGTCAGCCAAGTGACTGTCAGGGGTCACTGTCATCATTATCAGTACAGACCCCGCTGAATCCCTGTTTTGCAAAGGTGTGCAGCCAGCCAGTCAGCCTTCTCTTGCTGCAGAGCCGATCGTCTGGCTTCTGTCGGACCGGCTGCCATACACACGGTCCGATTGCCGGCCGGTTTCTATTAAACCTGCCGATGGCAGACAACATTTGGCCCTCTGTACTAGGCTTAAGTCTGTAATGTAAATGATCAGCTAGCATGGAACCTACATATAATACTTGTGACTAGCCTTTTGCCCTCTGCTTGCCCTTTTTGAGTAAAGCCCTGTACACACGCTCGGTTTTCCTGGCGGTAAAAAGTCAGCTGGGAAAACCAAGGGGAAAGCCGAGAACCCGGCAGGAAAACTGCCATGAGAGCGTTGGCCGGGAATCCCGGCCGTGTGTATGCTCCATCGGCACTGCCTTGCAGTGTTTCTCATAGGAAAGTATTAGTAAATCTGGTGGAAAAAAAAACGCCGGGAATCCCGACAGGAAAATAGAGAGCAGGTTGTCTATTTTCTCACCGGGATTCCCGGCTGTTTTCCTGTCGGGAAAACTGCGAGGAAGCATACACACGTCCGGTTTTCCCGGCCAAAAGCTCTCTTGGCAGTTTTCCTGGCAGGAAAACCGGTCGTGTGTATGGGGCTTAAGGGTTGCAAAGTTTATTCCCTCCAAAAAAAATAATTATTGTAACAGAAATTAAACATATAGAAAATGCACACCAATCTTCAAAAAAAGCATTAAGATAAAAATATCTTATGCATTACCAGATTACACTTATTCTGCTACAGGCACATTGTTCAAGCTAAAAATGCCTGCAGATCTGATGGAAATAATGTTCCCATTTTTATTATATTATTTTATAAGGTACAAACTATGGCTTGGTGTGCATCTATAAATTACAGGGTGTATACCTTGAGTCATTTCTAAGAATTCCTGTTGTACTACATAGAAATCACCCCAATTAATCAACGTCTATCAAATGCAGGATGTACTGAGTCAAAGCAAACCTTTAACAGAGAGCTGGAAAGAAATTTAGTTGAAATGAAATACAGTAGGTGCCCAAAGTGCCACATGGTACCTTTTTAAATGTACCCTGCACCCCTCTAAAAAAACAGAACTGAATATGGGGCAAACATACTCACAGGGGTTGATTTACTAAAGGCAAATAGACTCAATTTCCTCAGAGCTTAGTGAATGCGGTGAAGCTTCACTTTGTAAAGAATACCCAATCAGTTGTAAGGAAAATAAAAACAATCCTGCCTAAAGGGGGTAATGCCACAATAATAGCACAGCACTCCATATTAAACCCCTTTCCCCCTCTGGCCAGCATGTTGGTGCCCAAATCTGGTGTTGGAGTGTTCTGAATAATGTTCCTCCTAACTCGGGTGAAGGTGCCTGCCATAGGCGTACGCACAGGGTGTGCCAGGTGTGCCTGGGCACCCCCCAATCACCCCATGTGGCGCAGATTCCTCTTGTTTAGACCCCTGATATTTCACCAAAGGCTCCTAAAAAGTTGTAAATAAAAAAAATGTAATTGTAAAAAAAATAATAATAAAAATAAAAACTAGTGAAATCGTCCACTGCCCTACTGACACTAATCTCTGCTCTACTGACACTGTCCACTCCTCTACTGACACTGTCAGTAAATATACACATGCACATGCTGTGTTTGACCTTTGGGGTGCACACTCTATGGTGCCTGCAATGTAACCCACATTGGAAACCCTGTTCCTCTTTAGCATGGTGTAGTGGGGGTTGGCCAGTGGTCTCTCACCGACTCCTGGGGGTGATTGTTGATCTCTCTCTGTTCCTAGTTAGTAGCCACAGCTTTTCTACTGACATTCAGGCAGCAGGCTCGGACTACAAGAGTGATGTTTTTAGGCGCTAGAGAATGTCCACTGCTGTATCTCTCTCTATCCCTGATGCCGTGGTATGTGTTTAGTGACCAAATGCACAATCTTTCTCTCACAATGTCCTCCTTACCTCTCCCAGAGTCTTGGTACAATCCTTCCTTACTGAGCTCCAGGGAACCTGGGATATGTAGTCCCGCCCCCCCCCACCACCCCATGTCTCTAAGCATTTACGTCAGTCCAAGCAGTCCACTGCCCTCCCTCTTGAGATAGTATCAACGCACCTCTTCCTCTGTGTTCCCTGGATGGTTAGCATGCTTAAACGGTCTGAACACAGCTACGTAATGACAGTCTCCCCTGCACTGCTGTTCCTGTCCCCCACTGAAAACTAACAAATTCCATGCAGCTGCTCTTCTCTGCCAGCACCGTGGACCAGGTCTACATATTTAACCTTTTCCCTGCTGTAAGAAAAAATAATTATTATTAATTACCTTACAATAGTAGTACAATAGGTTCACCCAAATAAATGCAGTGTAAGATATCACACTCACTAGCATGCACTCCAAGTTTATACTTGTAAAAGCCTTAACTTAGCATTTTACATTGGCTATGTTTATGGTCAGCACTATAACCCCCAGTCTCCCACCCAAGTTACACCTTTTGTAAACAATCACTAAAACCTGCCAACACTGCTGGGAGAGCTTTTTGCCGTGAAAACCAGGCGTGTGTATGCTCCCTCGCCAGGAAAACTGCCAGGAATCCCGGCGGGGAAAATAGAGAACCTGCTCTCTATTTTCCCGTCGGGATTCCTGGCGTTTTTTTTCCTGACAGATTTACTAATACTCTATGGGAAACACTGCGAGGCAGTGCCCATGGAGCATACACGCGGCCGGGATTCTCGGCCAAAGCTCCATGGCAGTTTTCCAGCCGGGTTCTCGGCTTTCCCCTGGGTTTCTACGGCAGACTTTTTACCGCCGTGAAAACCGAGCGTGTGTACAGGGCTTAAGATACTTATGACACCAATCATAGGAAGCCCCAGAAACAGAGAAGCAATGCTCAGAGAACCTGGGATTATTTATTTCAGCACATTGATGTGTCAACTTTGCCTCCATTCAGGTTTGCGAATGTGCAATAGGCTGCACCACCTGTGCGAAATTAGTTACGCTACAATTGCAGGGACTTCAGGGTAAAGCGTGATATTACCCGGCAATCACAAAGACTTCTTTTTTGGACACTACCATGTTGCATTTGAAACTCTGAAACACCCATCACCATCACAGCTTTAGCTGTTATGCCTCGAAATAAAATAAAAAATAGACATCCAGGCAAGTGGTATTTATAGAAACAGTCTATGTATTTCTCTCATTAAAGATTTTTCTTTATTGGCACCATATATATTTTCTTATTAATTAAAGCTAAATAGATCGATGATTTGCGTTTTTTAAACTGATGAAGTAAATAACAGCACAAGTATCTCATTATTTTATTTACCTTGGCTCAAGGGCTCAGTCTTTTTACTGAATGACATCAGTTTTCATTGTTCAGTTATAAGTATGTAGGCAGGTGCAGTCTGTATTCCCTACTGTAGATGGGGCTCCACTGAAGCAGCAATGCAGAAGGGGAAGAAAGTTGTGAGTAGCTTGGATCCTCTATGACTTTCTGCAGAAACCAGGAGACAGCTGTCCGATTGAACGCTGGTGCCCCACTTGACCTCAGTGGCCATCTTGGGTCAGGGCCGAGTTTATTTAAGACTCCAGCTCCTGGGTTTGGCGTGCTTTATGTTTGTAGCTAGTGTAGGGACAGGTTCCCCATCTGTCAGGAACAGGTTCCTGAGAAGTGGGGAAAGTGAAGGGATTACGCTATCTCCTCATAGGAAACCTCTTGGGTGTGGATCGGCCAGGCCACATTCTCACTCCCTGCTGCAGAAGCTGTCGGCATCATTCCAAGATCTTGATCCTCTACTATTGTTTGTACTGTAAGTGCCTCCAATTGGCTGTGCCTACCCTCCGGGCCTGCTTATACGTTATTGGATCTCTCACAATATACTGTTCTCAACCTCTAAGTGTATTCTTCGCTGCTGGTACACCACGCTGCGCTCTACCCACAAGTAAATATCGAATCTGTTAAGAATTATAGACATATGAATCAGGCATTGTTTTGATGAAGGTGTCACAGTTTGAAGAAATACTCATAAATACCGCTTAAGATAGGAGATAGAAGTACCTGTAGGTGTCAAGGTGCACAAATTGCCCTGATATTCTTTACATACTTTATACTATGCAATGGGATACTATTGCAATTATTTACTAAGTACAGGTATGTGTATATAACCAGCCAACAAGTAGCTCTGATTGATTATGAGGCAGAATGGCACATTGGACATGTAAGCTTTGTTTTATATATATTTTTTTGTAGTTTTTGGCATTGCTCTTTTCCTTCATCAGTTTAAAAACCACACATCATCAACCTTTTTACCATTTACAAAGTGTTGGTGGGAAGAACGGGTAATGTCTCTGATTTATGGTTATGGCAAGCTATCAGATGTAAATGTAAAGCTCAACTCTAGCATTTTTGTTTGTACACTGTAGTGCTACTGATTTGGTTTTTTAATTTCTAAAAGTGCAGTTGGGCTTTATAGGCATTAATAAACATAACAAGATGGTCATTCAGTAGGCAATCGTGTAATAAACATGCAAATTGTACCAGTCCATCATATATGTTTGTATCCTGACCACCCAAGTTTCATCCCGATCTCTGTGGAATAATAGCAGCCATCTAGAAAAAAATCTCTCTCCGCTTAATGTATACTTGGTATTAGGGGGGCTTTTAGGCTTTTTTGAGGAGACTGTCATTTTGCCCATTTGGAGTATATACTTAGTTTCCTTTTGTAGTTGTAGCTTACAAAGGCTATGGATTCCTCATGTGACAACACTGATTGAGTGCTTTTACATGCTCCTTTATACCTGGAAGTACCAGTTATATCCTTAGGCTAGTGGTGGGTAAGTCAATGAAAGTTAGGTATGCGGGGGGTAAATGGAGGATAGAAACAAATCTAATGCTTTCCCTTAATTTGACAAAATTTGCTTTTAAAGTGTTAGTTCACCTTTACAGTAAAAATGAACTAACACCATACACCCCCCCCCCTTCCGGTCCCAGCTGTACATACCTCTGGGGTTGCTGAGGTGTCTGTCAGCGCCACTGCACTGGTCCAGGGATTTAAAAACCCTGCTCTATTCCCTCTTCTCCTTGCAGTGCTTCCGGGATGGACCAGATCGATTCGCTCTGATGGCGCTGACCAATTAGAATCGGTCTGATCTGTCCCAATGCACTGCATGGAGAAGAGGAAGACGATCATAGATTTCAAATCCCCAGATTGCTGGATCATCTGCATGGGGTGCCAACAGCTCAGCTACGTACAGCAAGGACCGGGGAGGGGGAGTGGTGAAGGTGAAGGTTATGTTCACCTTTTACTTTTTTTCTGTAAGGTTTTTGGTAAGGTGAGCTAATTCTTTAAATACTTTGACTCACTACGATGGAACATGTGTGCTGCTTAGGAGTTCTGCCTTTCCTCCAACATCGCCTTCTGCATACTTGTTCTAGGTCATTGACTTAAAAAATATTAGGGCTCGTACACCTGTGTTGCTCAGCAGCTACAAATACTGTAGCTGCTGATTTTTAATATTAGTACACTTACCTGTCCACAAATCCAGCTGTGTTTTCACCTGAGCCGATTTTTCAATCGGCTGTCGGATACTGCCGCCACCAATTCCACTGAGGGAAACTGGTAGTGAAGCTGTGTGGCTTCACAGCTGGTTCCCTACTGCGCTGTGCTCTCTGAATGGGTGCTGCAAGGTAAGGAGGAGGGGGCAGAACTTCTGGCTGAGTATGCCATGGCGAACTCAGAGAGAAGTGGGAGCAGGTACCTGTCAAAATCAGGTACCCGCTCCCCCCCCCAAAAGGTGCCAAATGTGGCAGAAGAGGGAGGTAAGAGGCAGATAAGCAGAGCTTCCCCTTTTGGGTGGAGTTCTGCTTTAAGAGTGATCCATGATGGATCCCTTTCAGAGAGCAGTACTGGTGTAGCTGACAGACATTTAGGAGGCAATATTAACAGATGAAGAGGATTTTTAAATGGGAATACCCTGCCACAACTGTTGCCTGCTGAATGTGACAGGGGGCATTATTTTTGCTGCACCACAAAACAAAAAGCATAATGGCTGTGGCATGTGTATAACCCTAGTCTGGCTGCCTTTTCAGCAGTCCCTTTAAGACCTGCTGCGCTGTGAATTTGTTACATTGTCCTTTGTGAGGTGAATTTACCGCGATTTTGCCGTGAATTTCAGGAGTTGGACATAGCTGCGATTAATGTTCTAGCCAATGAAATCATAATGTAAAAAAAAAAAGGTGTTAACTTCCTGTGTGCTTCCTGGTTTTTGTGGAGAGTAATGTGGTGAAATTCGCACATATGTCAACCATCAATGCGATTCCAGAACGATTTACATTGATGTCTATGGAGACTAAATTCGCAACGCAACGCAGTAAACTCGCACAAGACCCTTTTTTTTTTTAGCGCATTCGTAGAGGAATCGCAACGCATGTATGTGAACGACCGTCATTAAAAACAATGACTTTATGGATGACATGCGAATTTAGAATGGTTTTGACGCATCACATTCGGTATGAACTCGCATCAGTGTGAACCGGGCCTGAATAAGACAAAACAAAGTGCCTTTACCCAGAGCAACAACTATTAACTGTACGCAGATCAGTTAAAGGTGCATTTTTCTTGTTTGCTAAGGCATTTAATATAATGCAGATTGCTTTATTAAAAAAAAGAATGATGTTTTGTTTTATATTCTGTCTCGTAGATGCTCCGCTTCATATTTAGTTTCATTTTCTCTGGGAACATAAATTTTAGGTGAATTCCAGACATGTAACAACTACTGAGGGTTGGTCTGGTGCTGTCAGTGCCTGTACTGGGGTGTGGAATTTAATACTTATTTAATGGATTGAATATATTTTTACAGACACACACGCACTAAATGAATACTAGCATTTGTACAAAATCTTGTATCAGCTGAAGTGGCCTACAATGAACCTAGTTCAATAAAATATATATAAAAAAATTCTGTATGTTAGGTACTATACGGTAAGTAAAGATTCAGCCTATATATCCACAGTGTCTAAAGAATTCCAAAAACAAAGGTAAAGCTAAAGCCCAATTGAACCCTAATTATTTTGGACCTTTTGGACTTTTGGAGTATTGGAAAGCCCGGCTGCTGTTTTGAGTGAAAAAGGCCATGGTTCTGCTTGTTCTGAGTCAATCACACAGAAAATAATGAAGTTGCTGGATCTGTATGACAGCAAGGAGTACAGCATTACTGCAACCTATTCATTTTCGATGGGTATGAATGCAAAACAGCTACTGTAGTTATTATTGTCACTGCAGAGCAGGGCAACATAGTCATGCAGTGTGGTACATTGCTGTGTGCTGTACTGCAGGTGCATTGTGTATGTGTGTAAGTTGTTAGAATAGCCATTTAGGCGCTGTACCGGCCAGTTGAAGTTAATGCCTTTCACAGTTCTTTGGCTTTGACCACTAATCCTGTGTTATATAAATGGGACAGTGGTCCAGTACAAGGAGGAGAGCCTTTGAGAGGGTGAGAGCTCGAAAGTTTGGAGCCATAAGGGAGCTTTTTGCATTTTACTGATTTGCACTACAGAACGTGTTTCATAGGAAACCATGTTAAATGGACTGTAGTGCAAATCTGCAAAATGGAAAAAGCACTAAAAATGCATAGACTTTATAGACTAATGCCCTGTACACGCAGTCGGGATTTCCAACGGAAAAAGTCAGTCGGAAATTCCGATGGGAAAATTGAGAACCTGCTCTCAATCTATGTCTGTCGCAATTCCCGTCAGAAAAAGTCAGATGGAGCATACACACGGTCGGAATTCCCGAACAAAAGCTCCCATTGGACTTTTTCTGTCGGGAATCCCGACTATGTGTAAGGGGCATTAAACTTTATATTCTATTTGACATAAAACAACATTTAAAACAATTCACTTAGACCCCTTTCACACTACCAGCGGGCCGCGGCAACGGTAAAGCGCCACTAGTTTTAGCAAGGCTTTTTGGCCGTTAGCGGGGCATATTTAACCCCCGCTAGCAGCCGAAGAAAGGGTTAAATGCGCCCGAAAAGCACCGCTGCCAAAGCGCTTTGCAGGCGCAACGGCAGCAGTGCCTATTCATTTCAATGGGCAGGGGCGGTGTATACACGGCTGCTAAACCACTCCAAAGATGCTGCTTGCAGCACTTTTTCTAACGTCCTGCAAGCGCATTTGGATTTTCACACTGGGGCGGCAGGGGAGGCTTTTTTTTATGCACTTTACAGGCGCTGTTTTTAGCCCTTTTGTGCCTGAAAAATGCCCCAGTGTGAAAGGGGTCCCTCTTAGCCATTACAGACAAGAAGGCTACCATCTTCGCCTATGTTTGATCTGCAGTTGCTATGAAGTTGTACATGTGAATACTGAAATGCTATATGGTTATAACGTGCACTTATTTTAGGAATAGTATAGTTTAGTAATTAAGAGTAAAAAATGCAATTCAGATCTTTTGAGGCCTGCTTGTAATATAAAAAGGTTGCACAGAGTTAAAGCAGTAAAGGTTACAGACAGGTCCTCTGTATAGTGCTACTGAATGCAGGGTAATCTCTTTTTTGGTGGACAGAGGGGGAACAAATTACCAGGCCAGCTGATGGAGACAGACTTTGGCCAGATGACACCATGTCATGTATGTAAAACAACAATAACATGTGCCAAAGACAACTTTCCTCTTTGCCAAGGACCATTGGCAGTCTGGTTCTGCCAACTTACACCACCCCCTGTGTTGCCAGGACCGCCTGGCTTATGCTATGAAGTTTAACTTCTGTGCAATTAAAAAAATATATATTTTTTTTTCTCAATCTTTTTACAATGAAATATTCTGCAGGTAAGATGTAGTGAATGGATGTTCTGCAGAAAGCATTTATTGGTGTAATGTGGCAACGCCCTGCAGATCTCTCAAGTTAGCAGGGAACCTCCCTTGAGCTGACAGTGGAATGTATTATGTGTTTATGCTTGTTTTTTACAGGTAATAATAATACATAAAAAAAAAAAAAAAAGAATTCTTCTCCCCTTGCAATGCTGCAGGTAATTTTACATGACTGCGAGTTCCTACAGGCAGGAAAAGTCAATGATGTGATCCATTTGTCAGTAGGAAGGGGTCTCAGAAACCAGGGGGGAGAGGGTGAAAGCTTCAGGAGGCAGTGAAAGGGCACAAAATTGTGGTATGTCAGGCTTGTTATCGGCTGTATCTGAATTTCCCTCAGGACATTTACCTCTTACCAGGTATTTTACGTGTTACAAGGCTGGATTCTTTAAATGTTAAGGGAATTTGAGTTTTATTCTTTTTTTAGCTCATAACTTTTCTTGTTTTTGCAACTAGTTAATGGTAACATAATGATATATATATATATATATTTTAATATAGTAGTAAACCAATTCTTGGTTAGGATTGATGCTCTGCAATTTTTTTAGGAAATAAATGTTTAATAGATAAGGCCTTCCATAGAGAGATTAAAGCTCTGATACACAAGGTTACATTCATTTTAGTCTTTATGCAAGATTCTGCCAGACCTCCGGTTTAAAAGAAACTCCAGCCACAAATAATAAGATAAAAACAAATAACTTCTTAAAACATAAAATAACAAAACCAAAATTTGTTGCAATATTCAGCTAACCCTTAGTAATTGTTTCAACCCACTACGGAGCCAAGGTCGTCCTGGACCTGCCTCAACTTTTCACTGGTCAACTTTGTGGGAACAGTTTGGGGATGGCCTCTTCCTGTTCCAACATGACTGCACCCGGATAGTCCCTTTCACTGGTCCTAGCAGCCGGGATGATGCACGGATCTACTTTATCTGAAAAACGTATGGATGCGATCAGGAATCCTCTGCCACCGGATTATCAAAGTCCCGAACCTCCCAGCCTAGCAATAGAGAGAACCTTTATTCCAGATCAGCGTATTGCAGGGCTTAAAGCAATGGATCCCTCCTTAGGTGAGCCTCCAGACCTCCTCCCGAGACAGTAGTACCGTCGCTATTCTCCTCCCCTGGCCTCCTTTCCTAAGAGTGGGCTTCCCGCAGGTGGGTAGCCTGGGATTCCTTCCAAAGGTATAGGCCCCAGCCAGCAGAGCTGGGCCTACCAGGTAGCGATGTAGCCTCGGGCTGAAGGTGCCCGGGGCTAGAACACACACGCACCCTGTGTCATGCGGGCCACGAGGCGCGCACACAGGACCCCGATTAATGGCGTCTGCCCCTTATGTACCCTCTCCCAGCATGCACATCGGGTTAACCATGCCCACTGCACGGCTGCCGAGAAAGGACACCCAAGGTGTTGTAGGATACCCCTGTAGTTCAACCTGAGCCGGTGATGGCAGTGCCACCTACAGGCGAACAGGGAACACTACTGCCAGGCAGTATCACACCTAGAGCAGAAGCAATTTTGAACAATCAGCTGGTCTGAGCCCAACTATGGCTCAGACATACCCCTAAATTTACACATAGCGTCCCAACCATTTGGGAAGGGTGCTACACTTGTGAGAGCAGAGAGAGGGGATAGAAGAGCTTCAACTGGGCACAAAGCTGGATCAAAGTATTTGGGGGAGAGTGAGGAACAGCAACTAGATGCATTAAGGTACAAATAATTTTATTTTTTGACTTTACAACCACCTACATTTTTACAGCTGGAGTTGGACTTCAATTGGATTAGTTTTGTCAGTTTAACTATACATATTATACTAGTCACAAGTAGGGATGAGCTCGGTGTTCGAGTCGAACATACGTTCGACTCGAACATTGGCTGTTCGATCGTTCGCCGAACAACGAACGATTTGGGCCGTTCGCGCCTAATTCGCGGCCCACAATGCACTACGCCATCGCAGTGTCATCCAGGCGCTGTGATTGGCCAAGCATGCACTGTGACCCCGCATGCTTGGCCAATCACAGCGCCGGCAGCGAGGAGAGCAATGATTGGCCACAGGCAGGATGCCTGTGGCCAATTATTGCTGAGGGTGTTTAGTACACGCCCCACACTATAAAAGGCCGCCAGCACGGCGGCCTAGTGTAGTGTGTTCTGGAGCAGGGAAAGAGAAGCATAGGCAGGGACAGTGACATTTTTTTTTCTTGCTTAACCTGGATTCCTTTAGTTTAGGGAAAGAGAAGGATAGGTAGGGAGAGTGTCAGTGTGTTTTACTGTGCTAATCCTTGTTTCTAGGGACAGGGAAGGACAGTGAGGGAAATTCTCCTTGTGCTATACTGTGCTAAAGCATTGATCATCAACCATCTTTAAAAAAAACATTTTTTCTAGGGACAGAAAACTATAGGTAGGGAGAATGTCAGTGTGTTTTACTGTCCTAATCCTTGTTTCTAGGGACAGGGAAGGACAGTGAGGGAAATTCTCCTTGTGCTATACTGTGCTAAAGCATTGATCATCAACCATCTTTAAAAAAACTTTTTTTCTAGGGACAGAAAACTATAGGTAGGGAGAGTGTCAGTGTGTTTTACTGTGCTAATCCTTGTTTCTAGGGACAGGGAAGGACAGTGAGGGAAATTCTCCTTGTGCTATACTGTGCTAAAGCATTGATCATCAACCATCTTTAAAAAAACATTTTTTCTAGGGACAGAAAACTATAGGTAGGGAGAGTGTCAGTGTGTTTTACTGTGCTAATCCTTGTTTCTAGGGACAGGGAAGGACAGTGAGGGAAATTCTCCTTGTGCTATACTGTGCTAAAGCATTGATCATCAACCATCTTTAAAAAAACATTTTTTCTAGGGACAGAAAACTATAGGTAGGGAGAGTGTCAGTGTGTTTTACTGTGCTAATCCTTGTTTCTAGGGACAGGGAAGGACAGTGAGGGAAATTCTCCTTGTGCTATACTGTGCTAAAGCATTGATCATCAACCATCTTTAAAAAAACATTTTTTCTAGGGACAGAAAACTATAGGTAGGGAGAGGGTCAGTGTGTTTTACTGTGCTAATCCTTGTTTCTAGGGACAGGGAAGGACAGTGAGGGAAATTCTCCTTGTGCTATACTGTGCTAAAGCATTGATCATCAACCATCTTTAAAAAAACATTTTTTCTAGGGACAGAAAACTATAGGTAGGGAGAGTGTCAGTGTGTTTTACTGTGCTAATCCTTGTTTCTAGGGACAGGGAAGGACAGTGAGGGAAATTCTCCTTGTGCTATACTGTGCTAAAGCATTGATCATCAACCATCTTTAAAAAAACATTTTTTCTAGGGACAGAAAACTATAGGTAGGGAGAGGGTCAGTGTGTTTTACTGTGCTAATCCTTGTTTCTAGGGACAGGGAAGGACAGTGAGGGAAATTCTCCTTGTGCTATACTGTGCTAAAGCATTGATCATCAACCATCTTTAAAAAAACATTTTTTCTAGGGACAGAAAACTATAGGTAGGGAGAGTGTCAGTGTGTTTTACTGTGCTAATCCTTGTTTCTAGGGACAGGGAAGGACAGTGAGGGAAATTCTCCTTGTGCTATACTGTGCTAAAGCAATGATCATCAACCATCTTTAAAAAAACATTTTTTCTAGGGACAGAAAACTATAGGTAGGGAGAGTGTCAGTGTGTTTTACTGTGCTAATCCTTGTTTCTAGGGACAGGGAAGGACAGTGAGGGAAATTCTCCTTGTGCTATACTGTGCTAAAGCATTGATCATCAACCATCTTTAAAAAAACATTTTTTCTAGGGACAGAAAACTATAGGTAGGGAGAGTGTCAGTGTGTTTTACTGTGCTAATCCTTGTTTCTAGGGACAGGGAAGGACAGTGAGGGGAATTCTCCTTGTGCTATACTGTGCTAAAGCATTGATCATCAACCATCTTTAAAAAAACATTTTTTCTAGGGACAGAAAACTATAGGTAGGGAGAGTGTCAGTGTGTTTTACTGTGCTAATCCTTGTTTCTAGGGACAGGGAAGGACAGTGAGGGAAATTCTCCTTGTGCTATACTGTGCTAAAGCATTGATCATCAACCATCTTTAAAAAAACATTTTTTCTAGGGACAGAAAACTATAGGTAGGGAGAGTGTCAGTGTGTTTTACTGTGCTAATCCTTGTTTCTAGGGACAGGGAAGGACAGTGAGGGAAATTCTCCTTGTGCTATACTGTGCTAAAACATTGATCATCAACCATCTTTAAAAAAACATTTTTTCTAGGGACAGAAAACTATAGGTAGGGAGAGTGTCAGTGTGTTTTACTGTGCTAATCCTTGTTTCTAGGGACAGGGAAGGACAGTGAGGGAAATTCTCCTTGTGCTATACTGTGCTAAAGCATTGATCATCAACCATCTTTAAAAAAACATTTTTTCTAGGGACAGAAAACTATAGGTAGGGAGAGTGTCAGTGTGTTTTACTGTGCTAATCCTTGTTTCTAGGGACAGGGAAGGACAGTGAGGGAAATTCTCCTTGTGCTATACTGTGCTAAAGCATTGATCATCAACCATCTTTAAAAAACATTTTTTCTAGGGACAGAAAACTATAGGTAGGGAGAGTGTCAGTGTGTTTTACTGTGCTAATCCTTGTTTCTAGGGACAGGGAAGGACAGTGAGGGAAATTCTCCTTGTGCTATACTGTGCTAAAGCATTGATCATCAACCATCTTTAAAAAAACATTTTTTCTAGGGACAGAAAACTATAGGTAGGGAGAGTGTCAGTGTGTTTTACTGTGCTAATCCTTGTTTCTAGGGACAGGGAAGGACAGTGAGGGAAATTTTCCTTGTGCTATACTGTGCTAAAGCATTGATCATCAACCATCTTTAAAAAAAAAAATTTTCTAGGGACAGAAAACTATAGGTAGGGAGAGTGTCAGTGTGTTTTACTGTGCTAATCCTTGTTTCTAGGGACAGGGAAGGACAGTGAGGGAAATTCTCCTTGTGCTATACTGTGCTAAAGCATTGATCATCAACCATCTTTAAAAAAACATTTTTTCTAGGGACAGAAAACTATAGGTAGGGAGAGGGTCAGTGTGTTTTACTGTGCTAATCCTTGTTTCTAGGGACAGGGAAGGACAGTGAGGGAAATTCTCCTTGTGCTATACTGTGCTAAAGCATTGATCATCAACCATCTTTAAAAAAACATTTTTTCTAGGGACAGAAAACTATAGGTAGGGAGAGTGTCAGTGTGTTTTACTGTGCTAATCCTTGTTTCTAGGGACAGGGAAGGACAGTGAGGGAAATTCTCCTTGTACTATACTGTGCTAAAGCATTGATCATCAACCATCTTTAAAAAAACATTTTTTCTAGGGACAGAAAACTATAGGTAGGGAGAGTGTCAGTGTGTTTTACTGTGCTAATCCTTGTTTCTAGGGACAGGGAAGGACAGTGAGGGAAATTCTCCTTGTGCTATACTGTGCTAAAGCATTGATCATCAACCATCTTTAAAAAAACATTTTTTCTAGGGACAGAAAACTATAGGTAGGGAGAGTGTCAGTGTGTTTTACTGTGCTAATCCTTGTTTCTAGGGACAGGGAAGGACAGTGAGGGAAATTCTCCTTGTGCTATACTGTGCTAAAGCATTGATCATCAACCATCTTTAAAAAAAAAAAATTTCTAGGCACAGAAAACTATAGGTAGGGAGAGTGTCAGTGTGTTTTACTGTGCTAATCCTTGTTTCTAGGGACAGGGAAGGACAGTGAGGGAAATTCTCCTTGTGCTATACTGTGCTAAAGCATTGATCATCAACCATCTTTAAAAAAACATTTTTTCTAGGGACAGAAAACTATAGGTAGGGAGAGTGTCAGTGTGTTTTACTGTGCTAATCCTTGTTTCTAGGGACAGGGAAGGACAGTGAGGGGAATTCTCCTTGTGCTATAATGTGCTAAAGCATTGATCATCAACCATCTTTAAAAATACATTTTTTCTAGGGACAGAAAACTATAGGTAGGGAGAGTGTCAGTGTGTTTTACTGTGCTAATCCTTGTTTCTAGGGACAGGGAAGGACAGTGAGGGAAATTCTCCTTGTGCTATACTGTGCTAAAGCATTGATCATCAACCATCTTTAAAAAAACATTTTTTCTAGGGACAGAAAACTATAGGTAGGGAGAGTGTCAGTGTGTTTTACTGTGCTAATCCTTGTTTCTAGGGACAGGGAAGGACAGTGAGGGAAATTCTCCTTGTGCTATACTGTGCTAAAGCATTGATCATCAACCATCTTTAAAAGAACATTTTTTCTAGGGACAGAAAACTATAGGTAGGGAGAGTGTCAGTGTGTTTTACTGTACTAATCCTTGTTTCTAGGGACAGGGAAGGACAGCGAGGGAAATTCTCCTTGTGCTATACTGTGCTAAAGCATTGATCATCAACCATCTTTAAAAAAACATTTTTTCTAGGGACAGAAAACTATAGGTAGGGAGAGTGTCAGTGTGTTTTACTGTGCTAATCCTTGTTTCTAGGGACAGGGAAGGACAGTGAGGGAAATTCTCCTTGTGCTATACTGTGCTAAAGCATTGATCATCAACCATCTTTAAAAAAAACATTTTTTCTAGGGACAGAAAACTATAGGTAGGGAGAGTGTCAGTGTGTTTTACTGTGCTAATCCTTGTTTCTAGGGACAGGGAAGGACAGTGAGGGAAATTCTCCTTGTGCTATACTGTGCTAAAGCATTCCTCATCAACCATCTTTGAAATCCTTGTTTTTTGGACAGTCAGGGAAATTGTCATTGTGCTATTCTGTGCGAAAGCAATCATCCTCAACCATATTTAGAAATCCTTAAGTAAAGGGACAGAGAAGGACACCTGAAGGTAGCCCTTATTGCTTTTTTCCCATCTCCCTGCAGGCCATCCATTAGAATGTCTGGAAGGCAAACAAGGAGAGGCAGACAGTCAGGAGGCAATAAAAGAGGGCAAGCAGGCTCTGTGTCTGGGGGCAACAGTGCTGGTCGTGGACGCGGTGCATTGTCATCAGCACATGGCCATGGGACACGCTTGTCCTTCTTTTCGGCAGCTGGACATGTTGAGCCACATCATGCCGAAGACTTGGTAGAGTGGATGACCAAGCCCTCCTCCTCCTCCTCATCCTCTCTCACCCAGGCTCAGGGTACTGGCAAAGCAGCTGCCAAAGCGTCCTCTTCCCTGGTATCAATGTCAGACTCATCATCAGTCACTCCTTCCCTAGACCCACCATGTCCTCCTCCTGAGGAGTCCCCCGAACTGTTTGAGCACAGTGTTGGGTACATGCTCCAGGAGGATGCCCAGCGTTTCGAAGGGTCTGATGATGAAACCCAGCTACAGGAAGGCAGTAGCGTGAGAGCAGACAGAGGGGATGCTCAAGAAGGACACCAATCTGGCAGTCATGTTCCAGCAGCTGCAGCATACTGCCAGATTGGCTCCAGTGATGAGGAGGGAGGGGATGATGAGGTCACTGACTCCACGTGGGTGCCTAATAGGAGAGAGGAGGAGGAGGAGGATGAGGAGGAGGCACATCTCCAACGAGGCAGGATGCCCTTTGGTGGCCAGCGTAAGGGCAGTACACCGACGGAATCACACCGCAGAGCTCCGCCTGTGCAGGGCGCTGCCTCTGCCCGTCATTCAAAAAGTTCTTTGGTGTGGGCCTTTTTTGAGGCTAGTGCATCAGATCGCACAGCTGCTGTTTGCAACATATGTCTCAAGCGTATATCGCGTGGCCAAAACATCAGCCGCTTGGGTACCACATGCCTGACCAGACATATGTTGACCTGCCATGCAGCTCGTTGGCAAGCCTACCTCAAAGACCCACACCAAAGAACAAAGCGGACCTCTCCTTGCACCGCATCAGCTGGGATCTCCAACCCCACTATAACTTCAGTCCTCTCTGAAACATGCACTGAGAGGAATGAAGGTGTAGAATTAGGTGTGTCACAGCCAAGTACTTGCGGCCACTCTGCTAGCAGTACACCGACGTCCGATTCTAGCAGGCAAATTTCCCTGCCCCAGCTGCTGGACCGTCGAAAGAAGTTCACTCCCAGCCATCCACATGCCCAGCGGTTGAATGCTAGCTTGGCTAAATTGCTAGCGCTTCAACTGCTGCCTTTTCAGTTGGTAGACTCGGCCCCCTTCCGTGAGTTTGTGCAATGTGCGGTTCCTCAGTGGCAGGTTCCCAAACGCCACTTTTTCTCACGGAAGGCTATTCCGGCTCTCTACCGGCATGTGGAAGGCAATGTCTTGGCCTCACTGGACAGGGCGGTCAGCGGTAAGGTGCATATTACCGCTGACTCATGGTCCAGCAGGCATGGACAGGGACGTTACCTTTCTTTCATGGCCCATTGGGTCACTCTTTTGGCAGCTGGGAAGGATGCAGGACAAGGTGCAGTAGTGTTGGAGGTTGTTCCACCGCCACGCCTACAAAATGCTACTAGTGGTTGTGACACACCTCTGTCCTCCACCCCCTCCTCTTCTTCTTCCTCCATGGCCTCTTCCTGTGCTTTGTCCTCTGAACCAGCGGTGCTCCGTAGCCGTTCAAGGGGCTACGCAAGTACGCAGGCAAAAAGATGCCATGCCGTGCTTGCGCTGGTGTGTTTGGGGGACAGAAGCCACACTGGGGCAGAGGTCCTGTCTGCTCTGCAGGGCCAGGCCGAGAGGTGGTTGACGCCACGCCAGCTTAAGCCAGGAATGGTGGTTTGCGACAATGGCACCAACCTCCTCTCCGCCCTCCGACAGGGACAACTGACCCATGTGCCCTGTGTGGCTCATGTCCTTAACCTGGTGGTGCAGCGGTTCTTTGGCAGGTACCCGGGCTTACAGGATGTCCTGAGGCAGGCCAGGAAAGTCTGTGTGCATTTCCGCAGATCTTATAATGCCAGTGCTCGCCTGGCTGAGCTGCAAAAGGAGTTGAACCTGCCCAAGAACCGCCTTATATGTGACATGCCCACCAGGTGGAACTCAACGTTGGCCATGCTGCAGCGGCTGCACACGCAGCAGAGGGCCATCAATGAGTACCTGTGCGACTACGGCACCAGGACAGGGTCAGGGGAGCTTGGTTTTTTTTCTCCACGCCAGTGGAGCATGATCAGGGATGCATGCACTGTCCTGGCACCATTTGAGGAGGCCACGAGGATGGTGAGCAGTGACAGTGCATGCATCAGTGACACTGTACCTCTTGTCCACCTGTTGGAGCACACGCTGCGTGGAATAATGGACAGGGCACTTGAGGCAGAACAGAGGCAGGAAGAGGAGGACTTCCTTGCCTCTCAAGGCCCCCTTTACCCAGACAGTGTTCCTTCTGTCCCACCCATCGCACAGGAAGAGGAGGAGGAGGAGGAGGATTGTGTCAGGATGGAGGTGGAGGATGGCACTCAGCATCATCAGCAGCAGTCTTTTAGGGATGATTTACAGTCCCAAGAAACCAGTGGACTTGTACGTGGCTGGGAGGAGGTGGCTGCGGATCATGTCATCCTTAGTGACCCAGAGGACTCCGGACCGAATGCCTCAGCTAACCTACGCTGCATGGCCTCCCTGATCCTGCAAAGTCTGCGGAAGGATCCTCGTATTCTTCGGATCAAGGAGAGGGACCATTACTGGCTGGCCACTCTCCTTGATCCACGGTACAAGGGTAAGGTTGCGGACCTTATGTTACCGTCGCAGAGGGAGCAGAGGATGAGACAACTCCGGGAGGCCTTGCAGAAAGGTCTGTGCAACGCGTTCCCAGAGACTGGGAGGTTACAAACTCCTGGTCCTGGACAACGAGTTGCTGAGGCTTCGGCCAGTCAAAGAAGGAGCGGTGGGGAAGGTGGCCGTCTGACCGATGCGTTCAGACAATTCTTTAGTCCGCAGCCCCAAAGTATGATCGGTTCCAGCAACCATCGCCAGCGTCTGATAAACATGGTGCAGGAATATCTAGGGGCAAGGTCAGACTTGGACACCTTCCCCACCGAAAATCCTCTGGCTTACTGGGTCTTGAGGATGGATCACTGGCCAGAGCTTGCACAGTATGCAATTGAGCTACTGGCCTGTCCTGCATCCAGCGTTCTTTCGGAACGCACATTCAGTGCTGCTGGAGGATTTGTCACGGATCACAGGGTGCGCCTGTCCACCGACTCGGTTGATCGACTGACTTTCATCAAGATGAACCAGTCTTGGATCACCACCAGCTACCACACACCTGATGCTGATATAACAGACTAATTGATTTTAACATGTCACATCCCTTCAAGACTGATGCTGATGCTGAGTGCCTGTGCTGTTATGTTGACTGGCTATCCTCCTCCTCCGAGTCCTCAATGATACGATTGATGATGATAGCTTGGAAGATCATTTTTGTTTATGGGTGCCGCCACCAGTGCCTAACGCCCAATTTTTCAGCCCCTGTTTAACAGGGGCGTGTAATTACAATTTTTGAAGCAATACTTTGCAACAGGGCTCATTGCTGTGCTCCAAGTACAGTATCTGTGAGGGGTTGCAGTGTTGTGCCACCAGTGCCTAAGGCCCAATTTTTCAGCCCCTGTTTAACAGGGGCGTGTCATTACAATTTTTGAAGCAATACTTTGCAACAGGGCTCATTGCTGTGCTCCAAGTACAGTATCTGTGAGGGGTTGCAGTGTTGTGCCACCAGTGCCTAAGGCCCAATTTTTCAGCCCCTGTTCAACAGGGGTATGTAATTACAATTCTTGATCTAATAATTCACAGCAGGGCCCATTGCTGCACCCACCAAGAGTAACTCTGAGGGCTTACAGTGTTGTGGCAACGCCACCACCACCACCACCACGAAAGGCCCAATTTTTCAGCCCCTGTTCAAAAGGGGCATGTAATTACAATTCTTGATCTAATAATTCACAGCAGGGCCCATTCCTGCACCCACCAAGAGTAACTGTCAGGGCTTACAGTGTTGTGGCACCAGCACCACCATCAAAGGCCCAATTTTTACTACCACTGTTCAACAATTATATGTAATTACAATTCCTGATATAATAGTTGACAGCAGGGCGTTCCAGCACCAACCAAGAGTAACTGTGAGTGCTTACAGTGTTGTGCCAACACCAACAACTAAGGGGCCTATTTCTGCAGAGTATATACGGCAGGTCCCTACTTTCAAACATCCAACTTACAAACGACTCCTACTTGCAAACGCAAGAAGACAACAGGAAGTGAGAGGAAATCTACCCCTAGGAAGGAAAATTCTCTCCTGTAAGAATTAATATGGGAGAAAGGTGTCTCCTCTGTACTGATGCTTTATCACCAATCCTTGTTTCAAGAAAAACACCACATTTCAAAAACAGTTGTCATTGGGACGGAAAGTGAGGTGAAATGTTCTGAACAGGGGCACAGACAGCAAAACAAATGTTACAGGGGTGATAACCCTTACCTATGTTTTCCAAAAAGTTTAAAAATAGATATTTGGGCTGGAGCTACACTTAAACAATGTACCTGTTCAAAATTACAAACACATTCTACATAAGAACAAACCTACAGTCCCTGTCTTGTATGCACCGCCTGTATACGGCTGTTCAGAGTATATAGGGCCTTTTTTATTTTGTGTGCGGTGTTCCCCTTAATATCCATACAAGACCCAAAGGGGCTGGTAATGGGCTGGGGTAGGGGGGGGGTCATGGGGTAGCTATGCCATTTTTCTTAAAGATTTTTATCCATATTACCGGGACCAGACATTACATTAAAGCCGCAAGCAGTTTTAAATGGCTTTTTTTTCCTTTAGAAGTGTCATTTTGTGCAGGGACAGTTCTAAACACGGGAAACACGTGGCACTTCACAGACATACTTTAGACACCCCCCAGGTACGATATTTAAAGGAATATTTGACTTTTTTTTTTCACTTTATGCATCATTAAAATGACTGCTCCCGAAAAACGACCGTTTTTAAAACTTCTTTTTGCATTGATACATGTCCCCTGGTGCAGAACCCGGGTTCCCAAACCCTTTTTAGGACAATAACATGCATAATAGTCGTTATAATTAGCACTTTAGAATTCGAACGTTCGCATCCATTGTATTTAATAGGGTTCTAATGTTCGTACGAACGTTCGGTCCGTTCGCGGGTTCTGGTACGAACCGAACCCGGGGGTGTTCGGCTCATCACTAGTCGCAAGGGAAGAGTGGATATCTTTATTCAATAAAAAGCCATAATGTCTTACTTTTGTAGAATAAAAATAGAGAAATGTGAAAACAGAGTATGGTTTGTACTTTACATTAAAATTCACTGTAGGTGGATAAAGGTTTATATTTGGTTAATCCCTTGAAATCACACATGTGGGGTTTAGATTACTTTATTTTTATTGTTGGGTAAACCTCACCCACCGCATTTTTTATATGATACATGTTTTGTCTGGCTGAATAAAAACACGTTAATAAAATTCTCAAATATGTAAAAGTCCCTATACCTTGACAGAGCATTAAATATTTAGTATTATCTGTTTGAGGCCGGGTTCACACTTACGTGAATTGGAAGTGGGTTTCCCCGCATCCAATTCACATGACAGGAGACTGTGATTGGCTCTCAATGGAGCTGGTTCACATATCTCGGTGGCGGCTGTTGAGCGAAATGCACAAGGGTCCTGTGCGTCTTTGGCTCAGTTTCAGGTCTGAATTCAGACAGAAATTTGGGCCTGAGTCGTCCCGAAACGGAGAACATGGACACACCGGACCCCTGCTGTCAGTCGCATCTGAATCAAGTGTGAACCCAGCCTTAGGTAAGCTGAAGATGCTGTAAATTGAATGCAATGTTCAAAGTACAGTACTTCACAGAAAATGTCTCAATTAAAGATCAAAAATACACTGTGAAATGATTAGTCTTTGCTCTTTTTTTGTAATCCACTTTGTAACTTAAAGCAGTGGTTCTCAACTCCTGTCCTCAGGACCAACTAACTGGCCAGATTTTAAGTATTACCTTGGTGAGATGCAGACTAGAATACTACAAACACTGAGCAGCAAATTATATCACCTGTGATGTATTTCAGTTATCTTGCAAACCTGGCCTGTTAGTGGGTCCTGAGGACAGGAGTTGAGAATCACTGCCGCAAAGAATTGAAAAGGCACACCTTCCCCAATGGCCTATCTTGATACAGAACTTTCCATGGAACTCGTCCCATGCACAGCTTTACATAGAATTTGTGTCCTTTGCTTTTTGCACTAAACAGGTGGCCTTGATGGTTATGTAGCTGTCAATCTTCCTGTCAGAATTGAAGAATGGTGATATATTTTGTAGAATGTGAATATACCGGTGTTGTCAGTGGATTTTGTCCTTGAGGGGGAGCTGCAGGGCAAGGTCTGAGAGCTGTGTGTGGCTCTTTGCAGGTCATTTGTAGGACAGCAGAGGGTTTCTGCCAGACCGGATTAGTGTTTTACAAAGGTGTACTTTTAGGAGGTGATATATTTACCTAAGAGAGAGAGAGAGAGACTGTTGTAAATCTGAATAGTAGTCTGTAATTCATTATTAGGTTTATTCATAAAAATGACTAAATGCAAATTACAACCAAAGTTTGCCTTATTTCCCCTACTTTGAAGACCGGAAACTGAGTATTGTTTTGCTGCTATGAGTAACATACTACGTTTTTATTTAGGCAGATGACGTTAAAGCTGATCTCTGGGCAATTGTTTTTCTCACCATGCAGTGGGGCTGTGCCCGCATTGCATGGGTTAAGGGCTCGTTTTTGTCAAGGGGTGACCAGAAAGCTGTATCCACACCCGATCTTCCAGCAGCAAACGGTGCTCCTCCATGATCCAACGGTGAACTGTTCCTGACTTCTTCACGTCCAGGGAAGGTCTATGGGCATGATAAAATCAGGAACAGTCCACCACATAAGACTGCCAGACTATGGGGGGGCTGGAGCTGCAGGGACCAGTCTTGTGCAGGGAGGATCGTAGGATTAGGTAAGGATATCTCTACTCTCCAATCCCCAGACAAAAATGACTAGTTGTTGTCAACAGGTTTGTGAGCTGATCCAGTGTGAAGCCTGAAGGTGAGACTTGATTGTGTCAAAATCCCATTTTTTTTTTAAACTTTTATTTTATTTGAACGTCAAAGAAAACCATACATGCACATTGTTTAAATTAGTTCTAAAGGCAGAAGGTTTTAAACCTTAAAGCAGTTGTATACCCGCTGCTGTATTTTTTAATTTTTTCATACCTGTAAGGCAAAAGGCATAATGAGCTAGTATGCACCGCATACTAGCTCATTATGAAATACTTACCTTAGAACGGGGCGTCGGGAACTTACCTGGTCCACGCCGAGGGAGATGTCATCTTGCCTCGGCGTGTCTTCCGGGTATCGCCGCTCCAGCTCTGTGAGTGGCTGGAGCGGCGATGTCATCACTCCCGCGCGTCGGCAAGGTCCGGTGGCTGCCGGCCTGTAGCCGAGAATCCCCGCTGCGCATGCGCCGCTGCATTCAGCGGCTCATTGCGAGGGGAATATCTCCTAAACCGTACAGGTTTAGGAGATATTCTTTTTACCTACAGGTAAGCCTTATTATAGGCTTACCTGTAGGTAAAAGTTTAAAATTTGGGTATACAACCGCTTTTAATGCATTCTATGCATTAAGGTAAAAAACTTCTGTGTGCATCAGTCCACCCAGCCTCCCTAATACTTATCTGAGCCCCATCTCGATCCAGCGATCCTCCGGGGTCTCTCCCTCCTCATTGGCTGATTGGCTCCTGATGCTGTCAATCACAGCCAGTGAGCCAATAAGGGTAGAGAGGAGGTGGGGCCGAGCTACAGCTCTGCTTGAGTGACCCAGAGCAATCTGCTTGCTCTGGGGGCACTCGGCAGGAGGGAGCGGCCAGGAGTGCTGGTGGGGGACCCAAGAAGAGGAGGATCGGGGTTGCTCTGTGCAAAACCACTGCACAGAGCAAGTAAGTATAACATGTTTGTTATTAAAAAAAAAAAAAAATATTGCCTTTAATATCACTTTAGGTTTCAAATATGTACAATGAAGTGCATTGCATACCATTTCTGTTGGGACCAAATCATAGTGAATATGTCAAATGTGTATATCTGCTCTTATATAGCTATCTCTTTTGCTAACTTTTTTCTGTTCTTGTATGCAAGAACCATCATTCCTGCAGGTACAAGATTTTTATTCTTCACAAATCCCATGTAAATCCCTAGATTTTTGCAAAGGCCACCTAAGCAACAAAGGCCTACAATTTCATTAGGATTGTAGACCAGACACTTGCACAGTTCTAATTTGGTACGAGTGAAAATAGAATGATGTCACACGATTTTATTTGAGGGTTCTAACTTCAGTGTTGAGCACAACTATATCACAAGGTATTATTCACACTAAAAATCTTACTTTCTGACTGCACTGCATAGAAAATTGAAATGGCATTGTTCAGTGTATGCTTTTTCTGTCTCGTTTCATTAGGGCGTAGCCTGACTCTCGCTTATTAAAGTTCTTTACCATTCTACGCTTGTGAGTACAAAGTTGTAGCGTGCAGCAATGCTGGGAATGGGTGTGTTACTACCACTCTGCATCCCTGTGCTGAACACGTTATCTCTCTGTGCTACTACTTTGTCTTCAGGCATTTACATATGTCTGGGTGACAACTCCTGTCATATAAATCACTTTTTAATCAAGTTTTGATCCAAAGTTCAGAACTTTAAGGCACAAAAAAAGAAACTAGTTGTAAATGCAACTTAAAATGTGCTCAATAATGCTATAATTGCTAATGTTTCAAAAACGATTTTCATATCTTACTACACGATTATATCATCATACATTCAAACTAGGAAATATGGTTTTGAATACCCCACTCATCAGAAATATCCAGATGTATGGGAAACATACAAAGGTCAGATTACTATTTGGTTGTGGGTACAATCGAGTCTGCATCAGGGACCCTGATCCAGGAAAATACAAATCAGCCAGAACTTGACCATCCACCTAATATTGAATAAGTCCCCCTTTTGCCGCCAAACCAGCCCTGACCCACACCAAGCCATCAGTAGCAGATCCTTAAAGTCCTGTAAGTTGCAAGGTGGGGTCTCCAAGGTCACCAGACCTTGTCCATTGAGATTTTTATCTATGTGAGTACATAAAAAAAAGGGTGTCTTGCCATGGAGGGGCATGGATCTCGATTAATTCATTTTTTCTTTTTATTCTGGTTTAGCTAAAGTAAATCTATATAACATTTTTTAGGCTTTCTGGCCTTTATTGGCTAAATCTTCTATTGAAAGTAAAGATACGTATTGCTCTTTTTTTTTTTTTTCTTTTAATATGGAATATAATTTGTGCTGTCTATATTATTATTCTCCTGTATGAATTATTCGTATGTTATACTGTATATTATTTGTTTTATTTTATGATTTATTTTATGATTATTGAAAAATAAAATATTTTGAAAGAAAAAAAAGGGTGTTTGTCCCACTTGTGTCTGCTACTCTTCAAGATCTGAGACAACTAATTGTTGAAGCTGATGTAGCGCCCTCCTCACTCCCCTCTTTGCATCAGCTCGTTTCTCTTCTTGTCTAGGGGTACCTTAGAGGGGAGGGAGCGGGGATACCACGCCTGGCCTTCACCACAGGTGTCAGTTCGGTGTAAGCAAAGTTCTTTCTCTACCTTCGGGTCAGTGTTGTGCACCTAGAACCTCCACGTGAGATTACCTTGAACAATGTCCACCAGAAAAGAGCCCCACACCATTAAAGTCCAACACTCCTTTATTCTTCTCAAGTGAACAGCATAATCAGTTAGACTCCCTTAGAAAACAGAACAAACAAGGAGGTGTGGATGCGAGTAGGCCCAGACACAATGAACTATAATTGCTATAATTTCCTTCCTGAAAGTGGGCTGAGGTCTCCGAGCGAGGGGGAATTTCCTTCCAGGCGGTCTCCGGTGGGAGGCTCACCTGTCACTGGCAATCTGCTGCACCCGGTCTTCAAGTGAGGAGCTCCCCCCGGTCCATTACGCCTTCCGGATTCAGGTACCCAATCCCTGGGTTCCCTAGGACCTCCGTCCCTCGCGGAACTCAGTGTTGGACACTGAGCTCCAGACCTCCTCTCGAGTACCTCACCCCAGGCTACAGGTGCCTGAGATGGAACATGACCTCCGGCTGTCCTCTAGGCATAGGCCGCCTAGAGGACTGACACGAACCACCACCCACAGGCTGAAGGTGCCTGGGACTCGACCCCGTGACAAAGATGGCCGGCCCCTTTATACCCTCTCCCAGCAAGCACGGCGGGTTCCCCGCACCACCATACCACTGCCGAGAGAGGACAAAAAGGAGGCCAGGCACACAGCAATGGCTCAACCCCCAGCCCATGGCGACAGCGCCACCTGCTGGGCTGCAGGGAATTACACATCACTGGTGTCTCTGCCAGTTAAATTTACACCCGGGAAAGTACATACCCGCTACACTGAGAATTCAATAACTAGCGATTAGTTGATTCGTGTGTGGCAAGAAATGGTCTACCGTTTTGATGTTTGTTGCACAACACATGGTGCTTATGTTGAGTGCATACAACCTCACAGACCATAAAGTTTTGGACCTTCCTCTGACCAGCAGGGCTGTTGCAAGGATTTTTGACACCCTAGGCCAGCCATTCTCAACCAGGGTTCAGTGGAACCCTAGGGTTCCTCCAAAGGTGGCTAGGGGTTCCTTGAGCTGTGTCTGGTTTACCTCCTGTTTGATGGTGCCTACATAGTTCTGAGCCAATTCCACTTGGAGGAGCCAGTGGTATGACACCAATGATCTTTATAGCTCTCTGTAAAGGGGGCCATTCTTGCCACCACTGTAAAAAGGGCATTCTTCTCACTGACCACCAAAGTAAGGGGCATTGTTCCCACTGACCTACAATAAATGGGTTTTATCAGGGGTTCCCCGAGACCTGAAAATTATTTTAAGGGTTCCCCAGGCGTAAAAAGGTTGAGAAAGGCTGCCCTAGGCGAAACCTAATTTTGCCTTCTCCCTTGGCTCCACCACCGACTACACCCCCTTTGCCCTGCCCATGTATACCTTTTTAATGAAGCGCCCATCAAATGCAGCCCACCAGCATCTATCAAATACAGCCTCACCAGCGTCCATCAAATGCAGCCTCACCAGCACCCATCAAATGCAGCCCACCAGCATCCATCAAATGCAGCCTCACCAGCGCCCATCAAATGCAGCCTTACCAGCACCCATCAAATGCAGCCCACCAGCATCCATCAAATGCAGCCTCACCAGCGCCCATCAAATGCAGCCTCACCAGTGCCCATCAATGAATGTTTGCTTGCTTCCATTCATTCGGGAGCCGGGACACAGACATAGTCCTCCGCCGCCGCTGCGCCTCTGACACTATGTGCGAATGGAGCGGCGACTGCCTGCTGATGTTGAGACTTAGTTGCTTGCTGCAGAAAGAAAAGAGTAGGAACACCAGTGGCTGGGCGCCCTAGGCAGCAGTGCACCCTAGGCGTCTGCCTAGTTTTCCTAGTGGTAGCACCGGCCCTGCTGACCAGTGATGTGCAGAATGTGCTTCTGTCTCTTAGTTTGAAATCTGCTCCATCTTTTTTGAATACCCCCCGAATATATTTTTTATTATTGTCACAGCTTTCTAGGCAGATTGTCACATTGCCAACCACAAGCTATCTGTGTAATCTTCAGTGGTTGGTGTTTGGATGGTGCTTGTCCTGAACTTATGGTTAGGACAGACATGAATGCTACACTATAGTGATTTAGTGCTCACAGTTCAGCTGTGACTGGCATGGTTTGTTCTCTTGAACCTTGTTGTTTATGGCTTTGACTTTCCATTAACTGTATGAAACAGTTTAAATATACAACATTGTGGTCTTGCCCTTCCAATAAAAAGTTTCAGTGTATCATTGAACAAAGAAGAGCAAGGTATTGATTATGCCAGTTTTAAGGCTTCACACCTATGCCTCTAAGTAGTCAGGAAGCAGACCCTGTAATGAAAACATATAGCTGCTTCTATGTATATATAATTACAAATTATTTATAGACACACAGGGGTTTAGGGATGAGCTTCGAGTTCGAGTCGAACTCATGTTCGACTCGAACATTGCCTGTTCGCCCGTTCGCCGAACAGCGAACAAATTGGGGTGTTCGCAGCAAATTCGAAAAATCTATGGGAGAAATCTAAAGTGCTAATTATAAAGGCTTATATGCAAGTTATTGTCCTAAAAAGTGTTTGGGGACCCGGGTCCTGCCCCAGGGGACATGTATCAATACAAAAAGAAGTTTTAAAAACGGCCGTTTTTTCGGGAGCAGTGATTTTAATAATGCTTAAAATGAAAAAATAAAAGTGAAATATTCCTTTAAATTTCGTACCCGGGGGGTGTGTATGATATGCATGTGAAGTGGCGCATGTTTCTCGTGCTTAGAACTGTCCCTGCAAAAAATGTCATTTTTGAAAGAAAAAAAGTCATTTAAAACTGACTCGCGGCTATTAATGAATTGTCGGCTCCCGGCAATACATACAAAAGTCATTGATTAAAAAAAAAAAAAAAGCGTGGGGGTTCCCCAGAATTCAATTACCAAGCCCTTCAGGTCTGGAATGGATATTAAGGGGAACCCCGCCGCAAATTTAAAAAAAAATTGACGTGGGGTTCCCCCAAATATCCATTCCAGGCCCTTCAGATCTGGCATGGATTTTAAGGGGAACTCCACCCCAAATTAAAAAAAAAATGGTGTGGAGTCCCCCTAAAAATCCATACCAGACCCCTTATCCGAGCACGCAACCTGGCCGGCCGCAGGGGAAAAGGGGGGGACGAGAGAGCGGCCCCCCTCCCTCCTGAACCGTACCAGGCCACATGCCCTCAACATGGGGAGGATGTCCCCATGTTGATGGGGACAAGGGCCTCATCCCCACAACCCTTGCCCGGTGGTTGTGGGGGTCTGCGGGCGGGGGGCTTATCGGAATCTGGAAGACCCCTTTAACAAAGGGGGACCCCCAGATCCCGGCCCCCCCCTATGTGAATTGGTAAGGGGTACATTGTACCCCTACCATTTCACGAAGAAAGCGTAAAAAAATGTTTAAAAAAACACACAAACACCTTGAAAAAGTCCTTTATTTAAAAAAAAACAAAACAAAACATTCCAGCGGTGAAATCCAGTGTCCCGCGGCGATCCCGATGTCCAGCGCTGTCCTTCATTGGTTGTGCCTGAGCGGACCTGATGGGGAACTCCCTCTCAGTATTTTAAATGTATAGACCCGCCCCTTCTAAAGTTCCCCATCAGGTCCGCTCAGCGGACCAGATGCGGAACATGAGAAGGGGCGAGTCTATACATGTATTACCAAAGTGAGAGCAGTTCCCCATCAGGTCCGCCCCCTCAGTATGTCGGACCCGCCTACGTCATTGGCTTGAGCGGGGAACTTCCTTCACTGTGTAATTTAAATTTACATAGTGAAGGAAGTTCCCCGCTCAAGCAGTGGCGGATCCAGGGGGGGCAACAGGGCAATTGCCCCCCCGAGACCATCTGTCACACTCACTTGCTTGCTCTGTTTTTTTTTTTGCGCCTGATCTCCCAAATTTTGGGGACCCGGTACCAGCCGGCCGTAGGACCCCTGGACCCCAAACTTGGCACACATGTAGCCCAATGTCTCTTCTACAAGTGTGGAAAGTTTGGTGTCTGGGGGACCTACAGCCGTGGAGCACTGATTTTTTAAAACCGGGCACCCCTTCCATAGACTCCAATGTTAAACGGTAATTTCTCCAGTGATTTTGCGGACCCGGTACCGGCCGGTCGTAGGTCCTCTGGACCCCAAACTTGGCACACATGTAGCCCCATGTCTCCTCTATAAGTTTGAAAAGTTTGGTGTCTGGGAGAACCGATTTTTCAAAGCCGGGCACTCCTTCCATAGACTTCCATGTTAAACATCAGTCTAGTCATGGGCACAGTGAGGCATGGGCACAGTGAGGCAAAGTGAGGCAAGTATAAGCCTAGGACAACCTAGGCTTATACTTGAGTCAATAAGTTTTCCCAGTTTTTTGGGGTAAAATTAGGTGCCTCGGCTTATATTCGGGTCGGCTTATACTCGAGTATATACAGTACTTGTTCTGCGGCTGCCGTTGCCTCTCTGAGTCTCTCTCTCAGTTTCTCACATCAGCCGATCAGCGGCGCTGAGAGAGAGACTCGTCTAATGTAGTTACGTGGCGCACTGACACGATACCAGGAGCCGAGGAGGAGGTGGGTGGAGCCTCTTCCCTGCACTTGCTGCTAACGCCTGGGCCGCTTGGCGTCTAGCAACGAGTGACGTCAGTGAGTCACGTCAGGCCGCTCTGCGGGCAGGTGCAATAGCGTGCGGCTCCACAGACGGGTAAGAAAGCGGGCGGCTCCGCTTGCGGCGCGGTTTTTTGTCGGGGGGCGGCACGGTTCATGGGCAGACCGTGCTGCTCAGTGTGTTGGCAGCGCAGGTGAGAGTGAGAGAGCAGGCTCAGTGTGGCAGCTGGCCAATCAGCTAGCCGGGAGCGGGGGAGCAGAGAGATGAGATCATCTCTCACCGCCCGTGCCTGCCCTGCATTCCTGCAGTGACTTCCGCCCTCACTGTGCAGGCAGCAGAGATATTACATTATCTCTCTGCTGCCTGACTCTGGGAGTCTAGGACACAGCAAGAGACAACCAAAACTACACCTTAGCAGGCAAGTTAGTGACAATCCGCAAGGTGTGGCAGGCGACGTGGCAAGTGACAATCTGCAAATTGTGTCAGGTGACGTGGCAAATGACAATCTGCATCTGGTGGCAGGCAAGTGACAATCAGCAAGGTGTGGCAGGTGACGTGGCAAGTGACAATCCGCAAGGTGTGGCAGGTGATGTGGGAAGTGACAATCCACAAGGTGTGGCAAGTGACAATCCACAAGATGTGGCAGGTGACGTGGCAAGTGACAATCCACAACGTGTGGCAAGTGACACGCTCAGGGCTCCCACTAATTGCAGGCGACGGTGGCAAATGACACACTCGGGGCTCCCACTGATTCTGCATTGAACTATTTAATTTCATATTACAATGTAATAATAGAAATAATGCACTTCAATCATCCTGACACCATAACAACCATGGTGCGGGGATGATTGAAGCGCCGACACCAACCATTTCCCCGATAAATTTCCCACAAAAAAAAATCAATTTTTGGCAGTGCCCCTCCTGAGAAAAGACTCTGGATCTGCCCCTGTGCTCAAGCCAATGATGTAGGCGGGTCCGACATACCGAGGGGGCGGACCTGATGGGGAACTGCTCTCACTTTGGTAATACATGTATAGACCCGCCCCTTCTCATGTTCCGCATCTGGTCCGCTGAGCGGACCTGATGGGGAACTTTAGAAGGGGCGGGTCTATACATTTAAAACACTGAGAGGGAGTTCCCCATCAGGTCCGCTCAGGCACAACCAATGAAGGACAGCGCTGGACATCGGGACACTGGATTTCACCGCTGGAATGTTTTTTTTTTTTTTAAATAAAGGACTTTTTCAAGGTGTTTGTGTGTTTTTTTTAAACATTTTTTTACGCTTTCTTCGTGAAATGGTAGGGGTACAATGTACCCCTTACCAATTCACATAGGGGGGGGGGTGGGATCTGGGGGTCCCCTTTGTTAAAGGGGTCTTCCAGATTCCGATAAGCCCCCCCGCCCGCAGACCCCCACAACCACCGGGCAAGGGTTGTGGGGATGAGGCCCTTGTCCCCATCAACATGGGGACATCCTCCCCATGTTGAGGGCATGTGGCCTGGTACGGTTCAGGAGGGAGGGGGGGGCGCTCTCTCGTCCCCTCCTTTTCCCCTGCGGCCGCCCAGGTTGCGTGTTCGGATAAGGGGTCTGGTATGGATTTTTAGGGGGACTCCACGCCATTTTATTTTAAATTTGGGGTGGAGTTCCCCTTAAAATCCATGCCAGATCTGAAGGGCCTGGAATGGATATTTGGGGGAACCCCACGTCAATTTTTTTTAAAATTTGCGGCGGGGTTCCCCTTAATATCCATTCCAGACCTGAAGGGCCTGGTAATTGAATTCTGGGGAACCCCCACGCTTTTTTTTTATTTTTTATCAATGACTTTTGAATGTATTGCCGGGAGCCGACAATTCATTAATAGCCGCGAGTGAGTTTTAAATGACTTTTTTTCTTTCAAAAATGAAATTTTTTGCAGGGGCAGTTCTAAGCACGGGAAACATGCGCCACTTCACATGCATATCATACACACCCCCCAGGTACGAAATTTAAAGGAATATTTCACTTTTATTTTTTCATTTTAAGCATTATTAAAATCACTGCTCCCGAAAAAACTGCCGTTTTTAAAACTTTTTTTTGCATTGATACATGTCCCCTGGGGCAGGACCCAGGTCCCCAAACACTTTTTAGGACAATAACTTGCATATTAGCCTTTATAATTAACACTTTAGATTTCGAACGTTCGAGTCCATTATATTTAATAGGGTTCTAAAGTTCACACGAACATTTTGTCTGTTCGCAGGTTCTGGTGCGAACCGAACAGGGGGGTGTTCGGCTCATCCCTGCAGGGGTTGATTTACTAAAACTGGAGCATGCAAAATCTGGCAGTAATGCATATGAATATTTAAATGCTGGCTATATATTTTGTGATCTATAGCTAAACTCTATGCTCTAAAGCTAAAATTGATATAAAAATAACTATTTGCTTTTTCTTCCTAAAATTATGCGTGATTATTTAAAGGATTTATGGCTAATCTTTAAGAAGGTGTTAAGTATAATAATCGCATGATTTAATAAAACAACCTTATTGCCTGAAAAATGTAACTTAATATTTGACTTTAACTACTCCAGCTTTGGAAGTTTACCCCCCCTTTATGACCAGGCCATTGTTGCGATACAGCACTGCGTTACTTTAAAGTGGTTGTAAACCCACTAACAAAAAAAAAAACCTGCAAGACAAAGGCATAATGAGCTAGTATGCATAACTCATTATATATTTCTTACCTTAGTTTGAAGCCCCCGCAGCAGTCCTCGTACACCGCTCCGGCCAGCGATATCGCTCCCGGAGTTACTTCTGGGTATTGCGGGCTCCGGCGCTGTGATTGGTCGGAGCCGCGATGACATACGTGCCATTGCCTCAGTGCGCATGTGCCGATGACGTTGGCGCATGCAGATACAGGGGATATCTCCTAAACTGTGCAGGTTTAGGAGATATCCGGGGTAGCTACGGGTAAGCCTTATTATAGGCTTACCTGTAGTAAAAAGTAGTTGTAAAGGGTTTACAACCACTTTACCTGACAATTGCGCGGGCGTGCAACGCTGTAACCAAATAAAATGTTTGTTCTTCTTTCTCCACAAATAGAGCTTTCTATTATTTGCGCTATAAACAAAAAAAGACTGACAATTTTGAAAAAAAAAACAATTTTTTTACTTTCTGCTATAAAACATATCCAATAAAAAAAATGTCTTTATAAATCTAGCCCAATATGTATTCTGCTACATAATTTTGGTAAAAAAATCCCAATAAGCGTATATTGATTGGTTTGCGCAAGTTATAGCATCTACAAACTATAGGATATATATATTTTTTTTTTACTATTAATAGCGGCGATCAGCGACTTATAGCGGGACTGTGATTATTGTGGCAGACAAATCAGACACCTAACTGACACTTTTTGGGGACCAGTGACACTAATACAGTGATTAGCGCTAAAAAATATACACTGTCACTGTGCTAATGACATTGGCAGGGAAGGGGTTAACATCAGGGATGGTCAAAGGGTTAAATGTGTTCCCTGGAAGTGCTTACTAAGGCTCGATTCACACTAATGCATGTTGCTTTTGAGCGTTTTTGCCTTGCTTTTTGCGGTGCTTGCCGCGTTTTTCAACATGCGTTTTTACCGCGATTTGCGTTTTGCGTTTTTTTTAATAAATTTTTATAAATAAATTTTTATTTTTATACATTTCCATTAAAAAAACGCAAATCGCGGCAAAATCGCGGTAAAAACGCGGTAAAAACGCATCAAAAACTTGGTACTTGCGTTTTTGATGCAGGTCCATTGACTTCTATTACATGCAAAACGCTGCTTTTTGCATGAAAAAAAGTCCCTGACCCTTTCCAAAAACGCAGAGGTACAAAAATGCATTGATGTGAACATGTTCCATAGGAACCCATGTTAAAAAATTTCCATGCATTTCTGCAAAATGCAAAATGCACCAAAAAACGCATTAGTGTGAATGGAGCCTTACTGTGTGGGAGGTGCTTTGACTGGGGGAAGGTAAAGATCCGTGTTCCTGCTTAGCAGAAACACAGGATCAGTACATTCCCCTCTTACAGAATGGTGGTCTGCCTTGTTTACTCAGGCAGACCGCTGCTCTGCCTGTCTCTCAAACGATTGGTGGGTCCCGGCGGACATCGCGTCTGATGGACCCGCTGATTGGCTTCTGCTGTGTCCAATCAGAGGGGGTTGCTGGTGGCACACATGCAAGCCCCAGACCCGAAGTGTCAGATCAAGTACTAGGTGCGTGATCTGGCACAGGGCGGCCGCCCTGCCACAGTTAATGTGTGTGGGGTGGTCCGCATGTGGTTATTGGGATGTAATTCCATTCCACAACATTCCTCAAAAGGGAAGAGCTGCAGTCATCCTCTTGACTAACTTGATTTTTATATAATAAAGGGCCATCTGCCATTTTCATAATTGCATTGAAGCCTATTGTGCGCTGGTTTTTGAGGCATTTTCTCTGTAGATGCCAGTCAAACTCTGGGTCTTTTTACCATAATCACTTTTTAATAAAGTTTTTTTTCATAAGTGGCCAAGCCAGCAAATTTTGGGGTAACATACTTTTTATTTCCCCTGCCCAGGTCCACCAAAGGTACTTTGAATTTACAAAGATTTTTACAGAAGGCTAACATAGGACAACCCCCCAAGGTTCTTCTTCTCTCAACAATGTGGCATGATCAGGGAGCGAAATGCTTAAAAGGAGAGGAACCTTGTGGGTTTTTTTTTTACTTTTGAACAAAATTTTATTAAATGCTGATAAAAGTACTATATGGCCTTACATATTTTTATGTGATATAGGTTCAATTATAAACCTCTTCATGGATGATCACAGCAGGTATTCCTTGGACTAAAACTGTAGAGTTAGATTTGGACACTGGTCAGCATTAAGGAGGAAGGCTAAGGGTGTAAAACTATGCAAAAATGTATTCATCATCTAAGGAAAGCACATTTTATGGTGCTCAATTACAAGGTCATGTAACTTCACTTTAAAAAATGGAACTTACGCTTTAAGGGAAGGTGACCCACTGACATGCCACATTTTTTTTTGGGGGGGTGGAAACTCTCTTTTTAGAGGGTTCCAGCTCCCACTTCCTCCCTGGGCACCAGGGCGCCGGAAGGAAGTTCACCTCTCCCCCTCCCTCTCGGCAATCATCTGGGACTCGTCACAGGTCCCAGATGATTGCTCGGCCAGTCACGGTGCTCGCGCATGCGCAGTGCATGCCCGGCTGTGAAGCCAGGCGCCCACAGTGACAATGCCGGTGCCGCGGAGAGGAGGGGGAGACGAGCGAGGCTTCGTTCCCTCGCATCGCTGGACCCTGGGACAGGTAAGTGTCCGATTATTAAAAGTCAGCAGCTGCAGTATTTGTAGCTGCTGACTTTTAATTTTTAATTTTTTTTGTAGGAACTCCGCTTTAATGTAAGAGTTTGCTGATGTAAGTGCTCCAATGCAGGGTTGCTATGGTTTCAAACAATGTCATCCAGGATTAGAACACGGAAAGACTTGCAATTTACAGATACAATTTATTGCATCCTACAAGTTTGCTCTAGGCCTAGAACTATTGATAGATGTGAGATGATTCCTAACAGATCCATCCTCCGTTTGCATAAATAAGCACTGTCAAACAATATACAAGCATGCGTGTCGATTAGCCCTGAGAGTAGGCGTGGCAATAGAAATGCAGGAATTTCAGCTCAAGAAAAGAATTATATTCTTTTCATTTCTTTTATAGATATTGATGTAAAAAAAACGCTTAAAAGCGGCAAAAAAACCCAGATGAAAAACGCTAAAAAAGTTTTTGCAATAACCTTGAAAAACTCACTGCAAAGCTACTGGTGTTGTATAACGTCCAGTGTGCATAAAGCCTAAGGACGGGAAGGATTTACCCCCTTAACCACTGTTATACTGCGGCAGGTTGGCTCTCCTGGGCAAATCGCCGTAGCTGTACGTCGGACACTTTTAAGACCACTAGGGGGCGTGATGACGGAGTCGATGTGTGTGCCTGGCGGCCACGATTTCCGCCGGGCACCCGCAATCGCTCTTGAGAGAGACAGAATAGTTAGTTATTATTAGAGTTGAGCGGACACCTGGATGTTCGGGTTCGACGGGTTCGGCCGAACTTCGGAAAAAAGTTTGGGTTCAGGACCGAACTTTAACCCGAACCCGGACCCGAACCCGAACCCCATTGAAGTCAATGGGGACCCGGACTTCTAAGGACTAAAAAGGCTCTAAAAAAGTAATGGAAAGGGCTAGAGGGCTGAAAATGGCAGCAAAATGTTGTTAAGAGCATGGCAAGTGCTCTGCAAACAAATGTGGATAGGGAAATAACTTAAAATAACATTAAAAAAATAAAAATAAAAAATAATAATCTTGACCTAGGAGGACGAGGTCCATATGGAGTAGGAGGTTGAGGTGGCGGTGGATGTGGCTGTGTAGGTGGAAGCGGCGGTGGAGGAGGACGAGGTAGCCAACACTGATTCAAAAATACAACAATGGCTGGGTAAGGCCGGTGATGTGTCGAATTCTGTCCCCCGTCAAATAGTGTCCACCCTGTACTGCGCTTGCTCAGTATGTAGGACAAGGGGATTTTGAAAATCTCCCAAGACGAACGGCGCCTGCGTGGTGAGTTCAGGTGAAGGCCACACCATCCGTGGTTCAAGCCGAGCCAAGTGAGGCCATGCCCGAAGCGTGGCGATCGAACCGAGCCCGTGAGGGGCCCTGTTACTATGTGCTACCGTATGTCCACTTGGATGGCGGGGCTTGAACCTGCACTCACGGCGCAGGCGCCGTTCATCTTCGGAGATTTTGTGAATCTCCTTGTCCTCTGTACTGCGCAAGCGCTGCGCCTTCGCAGTATGGGCCGGACACAATCCGATGGCCGGACAGTTTTTGTCACAACACCGGTATACATGTCTATTCTGCACAAGGTACGGACAAGTCCTGTGGGATCCATGCCTGGTTCATTTTAATGAACGTGAGCTTGTCCACATTGGCTCTGGACAGGCGGCTGCGCTTGTCTGTGATAACGCCCCCTGCCATGCTAAATACACGTTCAGATAATACACTGGCTGCAGGGCAGGCCAGCACCTCCAAGGCATAAAGGGCAAGCTCAGGCCATGTGCCCAATTTGGAGACCCAGAAGTTAAAGGGGGCAGACCCGTCATCCAGTACGTGTAGGCCTGTGGACACATACTGCTCAACCATGTTGGTGAAATGCTGCCTCCTCCTAAGACGTTCCATCTCAGCTGGTGGTGCTGGTTGTTGTGGCGTGCTGACAAAGCTTTTCCACATTTCAGCCATGCTAACCCTGCCTTCTGAGGTGCTGCCGGTGCCCCGGCTGCGTTGGCGACCTCTTCCTCCTCCTCTGCCTTCGCCTTGTGCTTCCACCGTACGCCCGCTGTCAGGTGGGAATGCCACCAGCAGCGCGTCTACCAGCGTGCGCTTGTACTCGCGCATCTTACGATCACGCTCCAGTGAGGGAATTAAGGACGGTACGTTGTCCTTGTAACGGGGATCCAGCAGGGTGGCCACCCAGTAATCAGCACCAGTTAAAATGTGGGCAACTCGGCGGTCATTGCGGAAACACTGCAGCATGTAATCGCTCATGTGTGCCAGGCTGCCCAGAGGCAAAGAAAAGCTGTCCTCTGTGGGAGGTGTATCGTCTGTGTCCTCTGTATCCCCCCAGCCACGCACCAGTGATGGCCACGAGCTGGTCTGGGTGCCACCCTGCTGTGAAAATGGCTCCTCCTCCTCCTCCATCTCCTCCCCCACCTCGTCATCCTCCAGAACTGTGCCCTTTCTGCCGGACAATTGTGTACCTGGCGTTTGTTGGTGCAGGAACCCACCCTCGTTGCCACTTGTGAAAGACTGCCCTGAAAGCCTTTGAAATGATCCCGCTTCCTCCTCCTCCTCCTCATCCTCCTGTGCCACATCCTCTTCCATCATCGCTCGAAGCGTTTTTTCAAGGAGGCATAGAACTGGGATAGTAACGCTAAGAACGGCGTCATTGGCACTGGACATGTTGGTGGAGTACTCGAAACAGCGCAACAAGGCACACAGGTCTCGCATGGAGGCCCAGTTATTGGTGGTGAAGTGGTGCTGTTCCGCAGAGCGACTCACGCGTGATTGCTGCAGCTGAAACTCCACTATCGCCTGCTGCTGCTCGCACAGTCTGGCCAGCATGTGCAAGGTGGAGTTCCACCTTGTGGGCACGTCACATATGAGGCGGTGAGCGGGAAGGCCGAAGTTACGCTGCAGCGCTGACAGGCGAGCAGCAGCAGGGTGAGAACGCCGAAAGTGCGCACACACAGCCCGCACTTTCTGCAGCAGCTCTGGCATATTGGGGTAATTTTTAAGGAACCTCTGGACCACCAAGTTCAGCACATGCGCCAGGCAAGGGATGTGCGTCAAACCGGCTAGGCCCAGAGCTGCTACGAGATTTCGCCCATTATCGCACACCACCAGGCCGGGCTTGAGGCTCACTGACAGCAACCACTCATTGGTCTGTTGTTCCATGTCCCTCCACAACTCCTGCGCGGTGTGGGGTTTTTCCCCCAAACAGGAAAGTTTTAAAACTGCCTGCTGTCGTTTACCCCTGGCTGTGCTGAAGTTGGTGGTGAAGGTGTTACGCTGACCGGATGAGGAGGTGGTAGAGGATGAGGAAGCGGAGTAGGAGGAGTTAGCAACAGGAGGCAAACTGAAGCACCCTGCAATCCTCGGTGGTGGAAGGACATGCGCCAAACTGCTATCTGCCTCAGGCCCAGCCGCCACTGCATTTACCCAGTGTGCTGTTAGGGAGATATAATGTCCCTGACCGTGCTTACTGATCCACGCATCCATAGTTAGGTGGACCTTGCCACAGATGGCGTTGCGCAGTGCACACCTGATTTTGTCCCCCACTTGGTTGTGCAGGGAAGGGATGGCTCGCCTGGAAAAATAGTGGCGGCTGGGCACGATGTACTGTGGGACAGCCAATGCCATCAGGCTTTTAAAACTCTGCGTCTCCACCAGACGGAATGACAGCATTTCAAAGGCCAGGAGTTTTGAAATGCTGGCATTCAGGGCCAGGGATCGCGGGTGGCTAGGGGGGTACTTCCTCTTCCGCTCCAATGTTTGGGAGATAGAGAGCTGAACGCTTCCATGGGACATTGTGGAGATGGTTGGTGACCCAGGTGGTAGTGTTGCTGGCAGATCCTCTGTTTGCGGGGTGGCAGGTGCCACTGTCACTACAGAGGTGGATGAAGAGGCCGAGACTGCAGCAGAAGAGGAAGCAGGAGGAGCCAGAGACCTTTCTTGGTTTTTGAGGTGTCTACTCCACTGCAGCTCGTGCTTTGCACTTAGATGCCTGGTCATGCAGGTTGTGCTCAGGTTGAGAACGTTTATGCCTCGCTTCAGCCTCTGATTGCACAGCCTGCAAACCACTCGTGTCTTGTCATCAGCACATTGTGTGAAGAACTGCCACGCTGGGGAACTCCTTGGACCTGGCTTTGGTGTGCTTGGTCCCTTGCTGCGTTGGGCAGTAGCAGACATACTGTCTAGCTGACAGACGCTCCGCTTTTGCACCCTGCTCCCTCTTCTGCTGTGCTGGTGGCTCTGTGCGACCACCGCCTCTTCCTCCAAACTACACTGGTCACCTGCATAACGTTCATTCCATGTGGGGTCGAGGACCTCATCGTCCTCCACATCATCTTCCACCCAGTCTTCACCCCTGCCCTCCTTGTCTGTCTGCACAATTGCGAAAGCAGCAGCAGTTGGCACCTGTGTTTCGTCATCATCCGAGACGTACTGCGATGGTCCTCCCATGTACTCATCATGAAACATAAGTGGTTGGGCATCGGTGCACTCAATCTCTTCCACTTCTGGGGCAGGGCTAGGTGGATGGCCCTGGGAAACCCTGCTAACAGAGTCATCGAAAAGCAGAAGAGACTGCTGCATGATTTGGGGCTTAGACTGCTTGGCTGATTTGCAAGGGGGTGAGGTGAAAGACTGATGGACATGGGTTTCAGGTGCCAACTCTGTTCTTTCATCAGAAGAGTGGGTGGGAGACAATGTGAAGGAACCCGAGGCACTGTCAGCAACCCAATCTACTATCGCCTGTACTTGTCCTGGCCTAAACATTCGTACAGCCTCATTAGGCGCAACAAAATACCGCCGCAGGCTCGGTCGCCTACTCGCACCTGAGGAAGGTGTTTCACTTGTGCGTGTATCTGGCACAGATCCACCACGTCCTCTCCCTGCAACAGGAGCTCCACCAGCAGCACCACGACCGGGGCCACCACGTCCCTTTGACCTTCTCCTCATATTTTCCAAATTTAGGATCTTGCCCTAAATGGGTGTTTTTGGAAGAGCAGAACACACCCACAGTACGTAACCGCTGAATCGCACAGCTACAGAACTGCAGAAAATGCTATTAAAAAAAAATGTTGTTTTTTTAGTATAGCACAGTACGAGAAAACTATATAGAAATTGTTTATTTCACACACCTCCAAATATGTATAACACACTGCAAACTATTTTTTGTGCCCCTAAACGGCGTTTTTTGGAAGAGCAGAACACACCCACAGTACGTAACTGCTGAATCGCACAGCTACAGAACTGCAGAAAATGCTATTAAAAAAAAATGTTGTTTTTTTAGTATAGCACAGTAGGAGAAAACTATATAGAAATTGTTTATTTCACACACCTCCAAATATGTATAACACACTGCAAACTATTTTTTGTGCCCCTGAATGGCTCTTTTTGCAAGCGTACATTAAAGTGCAAATTCTTTTCTTTTTTTTTTTTTTTGCCCTAAACGGGTCTTTTTTTGCACAAGCAAAATAAAATGCTTTTTTTTTTTTTTTTTTTTTTTTTTTTCCTATGGGTCTTTTGGAAAAGAGCACAATAAAGTGCCTTTTTATTTTCCCCTAAAAGGTAGATTTTCTCTGACACTGGGCTCATGGCAGTGTAAAAAGACTGCACTGCAACACAAATAGGTAAACCTATGCAGATCGCTGATTTTAATCTCTGAATCTGGACTCCTATATAATATTCTCTCTCCCTGAAAGCACCAACACAGGAACCTGGCCCTACACTACACTATCTCTCTATCTTTTCCCTCAGATTGTAGAATCAGGACTACCTCATCTATTTTTCTATCTCTCCCTAAAAGCAGCAGCAGCAGACTAGATCCTCTCCCTATCTATTCTGAAGCAGAGTGACATGTGTGCTGTGTGCCTCTAGCTTATATAGAAGCTGGGTCACATGTTGCACTGACCAATCACAGCCATGCCATTAGTAGGCATGGCTATGATGGCCTCTAAGGGCACACCAGCTAATCAAAAGGTGATTGGCTGGCCCCTGAAGCATTTCTAAATGCGAAATTAGATTGCCGAACCCGAACCCGAACCCGGACTTTTGGGCAAAGTCCGGGTTCGGGAAAAAGCTAAAGTTCGGTACGGACCCGAACTTTACAGTTCGGGTTCGCTCAACACTAGTTATTATTATTAGTTAGTTAGTTAGGTATTCTTTCAAATTTTTGGATTTGCTTTCTTATTTTTGGATTTATGGATTTACGAATTTACTAATTTTCAAATTTACGAATTGCGATCATAACGAATGACCCGAAAAACAAAAAAACAATTATTTTTTTTCGAAAATAGGCCGCTCAGCCAGCATTGCTAGTGCCCAATAGCAGCACATGCGTGGTAGGTCCAAGCGTGCCTCTGATGTCACATCACTCAAGCATCACGGTTGGTTGCAGGCCGACAGTGGGAGTGCCCACAATCAGCGCATGCACAGTGGGGTCAAAAAGGAATCCCTCGGAGCGTGAGTGTACATCGTCTACCCATATAATATAGGAGAGGGTCATGCAAACGCAGTCCACCGACGCACAAGAGAGTCAGCAACAAGGGAGGAAAAGGACAGATCGGGAGATGGCATGACACAGAGCATCACGAAAGACCCCACGGGCATTCAAAACTGCCCGCCAAAAGGACAGGAGGCTTTTGTGCGCTGGGCGGGAACATAATGAGGTCCCAGGAGCTCGGCGGATTCGCATCCTTTGGCAAAGTACAAATAAAAAGTAGCTCTACAAATAACACAAAGGATAATAGATATAAATAGATAAAGTACTAAACAAATGTGCTGATGTGTCAGGAGCCAAGAATCAGATAGACAGAAAATGCAGTAAAAATCATACCTTTTTAATATAATGGTAAAAATGGTACAAATAGTAAATGTAGTCAAAACATAGCCAGTGTTCGGTAGCCAACCGGATAGTCAGAACAAGCCAGTAAATTAGGAAGCCAGAGATCAGCATAGTCGGAGACAGCAGATAGGATCAGGAACCAGAATGGACATCAGCCAGGCTAGTCTTCAACAGGAACACAGCAGAGAGTATACAGATATGTTTGACCAAGGCAAAGGCCCAAAAGGACTGAACCAGGCAGTTTAAATAGCCAGAAGGGGGTGGCTGTTGAGCGGGAACTAATCACCAGGTGAACCATTGTGGAATGATGAGTCCTGGAAATTAATCGACAGCTGAGCAACCTGAGCACTGAGAAGGGAGGGCTGAGCCCAGCCCTGACATGATGGTACTGAAGCAAATCCATAAAAAAGGGGGCACTCAAACCTCTACACATAAAGGGGAGGGAGCATGGCAGATAAATATAGTTAATATCTTTACAAGACAAGAACAGATAAATACATACAGGCAAAATACAGCCATTTTTTTTTCCTGAAACGTGACGGTCATAAGAGAAAACATATGAAAATACAGCATTCATTTCTACTTCAGCAATATCTTCATTATGTTATGTCATGTTTTAATATGGTGATGTATACACTGATCTTATTTTGGTTTATCGAATGTGTTGCCGTTAAAGTCCCACTGTATGGAGGGGTACTTGTCTGCAAATTCTGTATCATAAGGGATGTTGGCAACAATTTATGGTTGCCTTTGGTGGTTCAATCTTTTTAATTCTCTATTAATGTAATCCCAGACAGACTTAATGATGTTGAGATCAGGGCTCTGTGGGGGACAAACCATAACTTCCAGGACTCCTTGTTCTTCTTTATGCTGAAAATAGTTCTTAATGATTTTGGCTGTAAGTTTGGGGTCATTGTCCTGCTGCAGAATAAATTTGGGGCCAATCACATGTCTCCCTGATGGTATAGCATGATGGATAAGTATCTTGATAAAGTAAAAAACTATATCCAAAGCACATGAAGATTTTAATTACACCTGTATCAGTAATAGGGATGGGCTGGATGTTCGAGTCGAACGTAACGAACAAATAGGGCGCCCGCAGGAAGTTCGTCCGCTCCGGAGCACCCCATATTGCACTGCGAGATCGCAGTGCATTGACAGCTGCCGATTGGCCAAAGCGTGCACATGACCTGTATGCTTTGGCCAATCACAGCGCAATGTGCTGTGAGAGCCTTGATTGGCCAAAGGCATGGTGCCTTTGGCAAATCATGGCTCAGGGGCCACGCCCCACACTATATAAGGCTGCTGCTTACACGGCGGGTGTATATAGTGAGTGAATGGAGATTAGGTAGGTAGTTAGTGTAGTGTGCAGTCAGTCAGTGTAGTATATACCGTATATATATCGACATATAACACGCACAGGCGTATAACACGCAGCTTCATTTTAAGAGGGAAGTTTCAGGAAAAAACCTTATATTTTAAACAAAGAACTTTGAAGCAAAATAAGGGTCAGTGCCCATCAATGCAGCCTGATCAATGCCCATCTGCAGCCTCAAAATTGCCCATCCATACAGCTTGATCAATGCCTCTCTGCAGCCTCACAATTGCCCATCAATGCAGCTTGATCAATGCCCATCTGTAGCCTCGCAATTGCCCATCAATGTAGCTTGATTAATGCCCATCTGCAGCCTCCCCATTGCCATGAATGCAGCCTGATCAATGCCCATCTCAGGGAGGGGGGCGGGATGAGCGCCTCAGATTACATAGAGCGAGAATCTCCTGTTTACTCAGCGGCCTCTTTAATACAAAGTCCCGCCTCCTGGACCAGCTTCTATGATAGACAGAACACTGGTCCAATGCCGGCCTAGGAGATGGGACTTCCTATTACAGAGGCCGCTGAGTAAACAGGAGATTCTTGCTGTATGTAATCTGACGGCTCTCGCCCCGCCCCCTTCCCTGTTCTCTCTGAGGTAGCCCAAATTGCAGTATCGGCGTATAACACGCACACACTATTTGCAACCGATTTGCAGGGTGAAAAAGTGAGTGTTATACGTCAATAAATACAGTATATAATAATACAGTTCAGGGTATATAGTGCAGTCCGTATAGTATACATAATGCAATTCAGAGTATATAGTGAAGTCTGTGTAGTATATATAATGTAGTTCAGAGTATATAGTGCAGTCAGTGTAGTATATATAATGCAGTGCAGGGTATATAGTGCAGTGCAGAGTATATAATACAGTGTATTGAAGTGTTTAAGGGGAGCCCTATGACAGTATTAAGAAAAAAAAAACAGTGCGGGACCCCCCAAAATCCATACCAGGCCCTTTGGGGTTTAAGGGGAACTCCATGCCATTTTTTTTTAAATTGGCGTGGGGTCCCCCCCAAAATTCATACCAGACCCTTATTTAAGCAAGCAGCCTGGCAGGTCAGGAAAAGGGGGAGGAGGCGAGCGAGCGCCCCCCCTCCTGAACCATACCAGGCCGCTTGTCCTCAACATGGGGAGGGTGCTTTGGGGTGCCCCCCAAAGCACCCTGTCCCCATGTTGAAGGAAACAAGGGCCTCTTCCCGACAAACCTGGCCAATGGTTGTCGGGGTCTGTGGGCGGGGGTCTCATCGGAATATGGAAGTCCCCTTTAACATACATTCACCAAAAAGTGTCAAAAAGTAAAAACCAGAACAGACAGTTTTTGACAATTCCTTTATTAAAAAAATAAAAAAAAGTGTTTCACGATCTTCAATCACGCCGCCCAATGGGCCAGAAAAAGAGGAAAAATTTAAAAAGCTCTGCCTCGATGGGAGGCCTTCCGACGACCAGTGTCTCTTATCTTTGACAGCTGTTATATAGGCAAGGGCCGGGCCACCTGGTTATGTAACCGAGTGACCCCGCCCCTTCTGATGTCATGTGATGTCAGAGGGGGGGTGGGGTCATCTACAATGTGCTTTGGGGTGGGGGGGCAGAGCTGCCCCCCGCCCCAAAGCACCCACCCCCCCATGTTGAGGGCATGTGGTCTTGTATGGTTCAGGAGGGGGGGTGCTCGCTTGTTCCTTCCCTTTATTCTTACCTGCCAGGCTGCATGCTCGGAAAAGGATCTGGTATGGATTTTTGGGGGGACCCCACACCAGTTTATTTTTAAATTTTTGAGAGTTCCCTTTAATATCCATACCAGACCCAAAGGGCCTGGTACGCCTTTTGTTTCCTTGATTTTTCATCTATATTGCCAGGAGACGGCAATACATTACAGCCGTGAGCAAGTTTAAATTACAATTTTTCCTTTAGAGATGTCATTATTGCTCTGGCATGTTCTGGATATCACACAGATGCACCACTTTACGGACAGACTAAGGGGATCCCCAGACACGATATTTAAAGGAATATTTCATTTTTATTGTTTCACTTTTAGCATTATTAAAATCACTGCTCCTGAAAAAACGATCCTTTTAAAAACTTGTTTACAGGCCATTGATACATGTCCCCTTGGGCAGGACCCGGGTCCCCATACACTGTTTATGGCAATAACTTGCATATTAGCCTTTAAAATTAGGACTTTTGATTTTTCATGTTCGTGCCCCATTTTTAATAGGGTGTACATGTTTTCTAGAACTTTTTGCCTGATCACTGTGTTCTGGTGAGAACCGAACTGGGGGGTGTTCGGCCCATCCCTAATCAATAAAATTTACACCACATAAGCATTTAACAAGTAGAGGGAGCACCAGATTTGTTGTCTATTTTTGGACAATTATTTTAGCAGATTCTACCATGGCTATTTATATCTGCTGGATAATATCTTAAATTGATGAGAAAATGCAATAAAAGTGTTATGCTGACTAATAGCAAATTACCGGTTTTAAAAAAAGCTTTGGAGAGGGGAGTGACTTCACTAATCGCATGGATTTTGTTGGTGACACAATGCTGAATCTTATCATACGTGGAGTATTTCTCTGCTCTGGCTATGTGCTCACTACTATAATTATGAGTGTCCTATATGCTGTATCACAGGCTGTCTCTGACTCATTCATTATTTTCTCTGGAGAATTACATTCTGAGAATAGGCTGAGACATGCTGGCACTCATACTATTCATTATACTTTAGGGCTGGTCCACACAAGCTACACGTTAAAACACCCCATTTCATCCTGCAGCAAGTGGTCGCTGTGTAGCAGTAGTGACCAGTAGTGTCTTATTATAAGGCACTTTATTGGATGTGTGCAAATTGTACACTCCTTTCAGGTCTAAACACTGCAGCAAAGGGCACTGCGCTGCAGTAAAATGCAGAATGTTTACATTAATCGGCACTGCACTACACCACACCACACATCACACAAGTGTTGTGGTGTGAATGGGGCACATGGAAAACTATATTTTTTTTCTGCTTGCTCTTGTGGTAAGGCGGCAATGATCCAGTACTGAAAAAGGTCAGTCACCGCAGTATGTGTGAAAGATCCTTTTAGTCATATTTTTTTAAACTTAATAAATGTTGGTTTTGAATTCCTATTCCTATTATTGTGAGCACCTAACACTTCCCTTACTCCCACATTGAAGCTGTGTTTTTTTTTTTTTTTTCCGGTCCCTTTTTATTTACTTTTTATTCTGCAGCAACAATGGGTGATCCATCTTTCTGAAAATGTCATTACGAGAGTACCAGGCAGTCCAAGAGTACTATGAGCTCTGAACAGCATGATGACATGTCCCCAAGGTTTGTGTCCATTAAGGCCAGGCCTCACAGGAATTGGATTGGATGACCCTGGGAGTCTTCAAGGACAGTACTGGAGAGGGGGTATTTTTTTATTTAAAAAATTCCTTATTTGTAATATTTATGAAAAAGTTTGAGTTGAGCTATATTTTTTTTTCTACCATCAACATTCTAAAAGTACAGATGCAAGGGAAAAAAATCGTCTTTGCACAATGCTAAACAGCCTTTTAGTGTCACATTTACTGTCAATTAGGCAGACAGGCTGGTAGGCAATTTACTAGTATAAAAATAAACCTTCTAGTAGTAGGACTTAAAACACTCTGACAAACCGAGCAAAATTAGCGTGGATTCTCGGCTAAAGCCCGACGCGCGGGAGTGACGACATCGCGGCTCCAGCCACTCAGTGCTGGAGCGGAAATATGTGGAAGATACGCCGAGGCAAGATGACATCTCCCTCAGCATGGACCATGTAAGTTCCCGATGCCTCGTTCTAAGGTAAGTATTTCATAATGAGCTAGTATGCGGTGCATACTAGCTCATTATGCCTTTTGCCTTTCAGGTATGAAAAAAAAAAAGTAGGAGTGGGTATACAACCGCTTTAATCTTCTCATTATCATATACACCACCTCACATAATGCACACCCACTTTACACTTTGATTAATCGGGTAACTATACCCTATTTTTCATCTTATTCTATCTTATTTTATTAATGTTAATAATAAAACAACTTACAAATTAACCCAACTAATGATTAAACTATATAACAAAATGAATAGATAATTCAAATGAACATGAATTTAATATTTGTTTTAGTACCAGCCAGTCTGGAGTTGCAAAGCAATACTGGACGCTCATAGAATACCTGTAACCTGACGATTATTTATTGAGATTTCTGAATATCCCATTGCAGGTGCTTTGCCCCCCATCCTCCTCTCCAGGTCCAAGAGTGTGGCCCCTTGCAAGCCCGGTGGACTGTGCATTCACCTGGAGGGCATGGAGGGGACATGCGGAGAAGATGGGATCACTGAACGAAAATATTTCTAGCAATCTGGTTTGTGCGATACATCCTCATCTACCCAATGGTAAATTTACCTCTATGTATATGGAGATATATATTTTGCACAATTCAAAATGTTTTAACAATGTTTTGTATACTGTCAAATGTCCTAAATTTGATTTTTTTTATATATTTCCCTAGAATAAAAATCCCCCTGAAGAAGACCAGAAATAAAAGGGTCGAAATGCATTGTGGATAGTAATGTTGTAAATATAACTGTCAAACCATGTTTTCCTTGGGGTGTTTTTTGCCATGAGTAATGTTTTATGTTGTTGTTTGTGTAGAAAACCAGAGCTTGTATTTTAAAATTAATTTATTTTCTATCTGAATTTATCATTTATTTCCTGATTCAATAAAGATTTTTACATAATTACTCTCTTACAAATTCTCTGCTGCTTAAAAAAAAACCCTGGGGAAATTTTTCAATTTTTTGTATGCACTTGGGTTGTAAAGCCCCGTGGACTCTCACATATGTGTTCTCCTATTCTAGAGATACCAAAGGTAATAACTGTGGGGGATGGGCTGGTGGGGGAAATAAATGTACAGTTATTAGGTGGGGGTCGGATAGGCCTCTCTGAAGAGTTGAGTTTTCAGGTATTGTCTGAAAGTGGACAGAGTAGGAGATAGATGGACAGACTGGGGTAGGGAGTTTCAGAGAATGGAAGAGACTATGGCGAAGTCCTGGAGGTGAGAATGGGATGAGGTGACAAGGGAGCTAGAGAAGAGGAGGTATTGGAAGGAACAAAAAACGGTTAGGTTGGTATTTTGAGACTAGGCCAGTGATGTAGCCGGGGCCGAGTTGTGGATGGCTTTGTAAGTTGTTGTTAGTATCTTGAATTACCGTATATACTCGAGTATAAGCCGACCCGAATATAAGCTGAGGCACCTAATTTTACCACAAAAAGCTGGGGAAACCTATTGACTCGAGTATAAGCCTAGGGTGTCCATCTGCATGCCTCACTGTGCCTCACTGTGTCCATGTGCATGCCTCATTGTGCCTCACTGTTTCCATGCCTCACTGTGCCTTACTGTGGCCATGCCTCACTGTGTCCATGCCTCACTGTGCCCATGCCTCACTGTCATTGTGCCCATGCCTCACTGTGCCCAATCTCCCTACCTGATTTCCGGCGCTGTGTGACTAGACTGACGGTTAACATGGGAGTCTATGGAAGGGCTTCCCGGCGTTGAAAAATTGGTGCTCCCCGGCCGTAGACCCCCCAGACAACAAACTTTGCACACTTGTAGAGTAAGAGTGGGGCTATATGTGTGCCAAGTTTGCCAGGATCAGGCGCACAAGTTTGAAGATGGACACAGACTCGAGTATAAGCCGAGGGGGGCATTTTCAGCACAAAAAAATGTTCTGCAAAACTCGGCTTATACTCGAGTATATACGGTAAATTTGCTGGGTGAGCGGGGGCTAATGGAGGGATTGTCAGAGAGGGATAGCAGACACTGAGTGGTTTGTAAGGTGGATGAGCCTGGCAGCAGCATTCATGATGGACTGAAAGCCTATGTCAGGGTAAGCCTAGGAGGATGGAGTTGCAGTAGTTAAGGCAGGTGACTAGGGAGTAGTGATGAGCCGAACACCCCCGGGTTCGGTTCGCACCAGAACCCGCGAACGGACCGAAAGTTCGAACGAACATTAGAACCCTATTAAATACAATGGATGCGAACGTTCGAATTCTAAAGTGCTAATTATAACAACTATTATGCATGTTATTGTCCTAAAAAGGGTTTGGGAACCCGGGTTCTGCACCAGGGGACATGTATCAATGCAAAAAGAAGTTTTAAAAACGGTCGTTTTTCGGGAGCAGTCATTTTAATGATGCATAAAGTGAAAAAAAAAAGTCAAATATTCCTTTAAATATCGTACCTGGGGGGTGTCTAAAGTATGCCTGTGAAGTGCCACGTGTTTCCCGTGTTTAGAACTGTCCCTGCACAAAATGACACTTCTAAAGGAAAAAAAAGCCATTTAAAACTGCTTGCGGCTTTAATGTAATGTCTGGTCCCGGTAATATGGATGAAATTCTTTAAGAAAAATGGCATAGCTACCCCATGACCCCCCCCCTACCCCAGCCCATTACCAGCCCCTTTGGGTCTTGTATGGATATTAAGGGGAACCCCGCACATAAAATAAAAAAGGCCCTATATACTCTGAACAGCCCTATACAGGCGGTGCATACAAGACAGGGACTGTAGGTTTGTTCTTATGTAGAGTCTGTTTGTAATTTTGAACAGGTACATTGTTGAAGTGTAGCTCCAGACCAAAAATCTATTTTTAAACTTTTTGGAAAACATAGGTAAGGGTTATCACCCCTGTAACATTTGTTTTGCTGTCTGTGCCCCTGTTCAGAACATTTCACCTCACTTTCCGTCCCAATGACAACTGTTTTTGAAATGTGGTGTTTTTCTTGAAACAAGGATTGCTGATAAAGCATCAGTACAGAGGAGACACCTTTCTCCCATATTTATTCTTACAGGAGAGAATTTTCCTTCCTAGTGGTAGATTTCCTCTCACTTCCTGTTGTCTTCTTGCGTTTGCAAGTAGGAGTCGTTTGTAAGTTGGATGTTTGAAAGTAGGGACCTGCCGTATATACTCTGCAGAAATAGGCCCCTTAGTTGTTGGTGTTGGCACAACACTGTAAGCACTCACAGTTACTCTTGGTTGGTGCTGGAACGCCCTGCTGTCAACTATTATATCAGGAATTTTAATTACATATAATTGTTGAACAGTGGTAGTAAAAATTGGGCCTTTGATGGTGGTGCTGGTGCCACAACACTGTAAGCCCTGACAGTTACTCTTGGTGGGTGCAGCAATGGGCCCTGCTGTGAATTATTAGATCAAGAATTGTAATTACATGCCCCTGTTGAACAGGGGCTGAAAAATTGGGCCTTAGGCACTGGTGGCACAACACTGCAACCCCTCACAGCAACTGTACTTGGAGCACAGCAATGAGCCCTGTTGCAAAGTATTGCTTCAAAAATTGTAATGACACGCCCCTGTTAAACAGGGGCTGAAAAATTGGGCCTTAGGCACTGGTGGCACAACACTGCAACTCCTCACAGATACTGTACTTGGAGCACACCAATGAGCCCTGTTGCAAAGTATTGCTTCAAAAATTGTAATGACACGCCCCTGTTAAACAGGGGCTGAAAAATTGGGCCTTAGGCACTGGTGGCACAACACTGCAACTCCTCACAGATACTGTACTTGGAGCACAGCAATGAGCCCTGTTGCAAAGTATTGCTTCAAAAATTGTAATTACACGCCCCTGTTAAACAGGGGCTGAAAAATTGGGCGTTAGGCACTGGTGGCACAACACTGCAACTCCTCACAGATACTGTACTTGGAGCACAGCAATGAGCCCTGTTGCAAAGTATTGCTTCAAAAATTGTAATTACACGCCCCTGTTAAACAGGGGCTGAAAAATTGGGCGTTAGGCACTGGTGGCGGCACCCATAAACAAAAATGATCTTACAAGCTATCATCATCAATCGTATCATTGAGGACTCGGAGGAGGAGGATAGCCAGTCAACATAACAGCACAGGCACTCAGCATCAGCATCAGTCTTGAAGGGATGTGACATGTTAAAATCAATTAGTCTGTTATATCAGCATCAGGTGTGTGGTAGCTGGTGGTGATCCAAGACTGGTTCATCTTGATGAAAGTCAGTTGATCAACCGAGTCGGTGGACAGGCGCACCCTGTGATCCGTGACAAATCCTCCAGCAGCACTGAATGTGCGTTCCGAAAGAACGCTGGATGCAGGACAGGCCAGTAGCTCAATTGCATACTGTGCAAGCTCTGGCCAGTGATCCATCCTCAAGACCCAGTAAGCCAGAGGATTTTCGGTGGGGAAGGTGTCCAAGTCTGACCTTGCCCCTAGATATTCCTGCACCATGTTTATCAGACGCTGGCGATGGTTGCTGGAACCGATCATACTTTGGGGCTGCGGACTAAAGAATTGTCTGAACGCATCGGTCAGACGGCCACCTTCCCCACCGCTCCTTCTTTGACTGGCCGAAGCCTCAGCAACTCGTTGTCCAGGACCAGGAGTTTGCAACCTCCCAGTCTCTGGGAACGCGTTGCACAGACCTTTCTGCAAGGCCTCCCGGAGTTGTCTCATCCTCTGCTCCCTCTGCGACAGTAACATAAGGTCCGCAACCTTACCCTTGTACCGTGGATCAAGGAGAGTGGCCAGCCAGTAATGGTCCCTCTCCTTGATCCGAAGAATACGAGGATCCTTCCGCAGACTTTGCAGGATCAGGGAGGCCATGCAGCGTAGGTTTGCTGAGGCATTCGCTCCGGAGTCTTCTGGGTCACTAAGGACGACATGATCCGCAGCCACCTCCTCCCAGCCACGTACAAGTCCACTGGTTTCTTGGGACTGTAAATCATCCCTAAAAGACTGCTGCTGATGATGCTGAGTGCCAGCCTCCACCTCCATGCTGACACAATCCTCCTCCTCCTCCTCCTCCTCCTCCTCCTCTTCCTGTGCGATGGGTGGGACAGAAGGAACACTGTCTGGGTAAAGGGGGCCTTGAGAGGCAAGGAAGTCCTCCTCTTCCTGCCTCTGTTCTGCCTCAAGTGCCCTGTCCATTATTCCACGCAGCGTGTGCTCCAACAGGTGGACAAGAGGTACAGTGTCACTGATGCATGCACTGTCACTGCTCACCATCCTCGTGGCCTCCTCAAATGGTGCCAGGACAGTGCATGCATCCCTGATCATGCCCCACTGGCGTGGAGAAAAAAAACCAAGCTCCCCTGACCCTGTCCTGGTGCCGTAGTCGCACAGGTACTCATTGATGGCCCTCTGCTGCGTGTGCAGCCGCTGCAGCATGGCCAACGTTGAGTTCCACCTGGTGGGCATGTCACATATAAGGCGGTTCTTGGGCAGGTTCAACTCCTTTTGCAGCTCAGCCAGGCGAGCACTGGCATTATAAGATCTGCGGAAATGCACACAGACTTTCCTGGCCTGCCTCAGGACATCCTGTAAGCCCGGGTACCTGCCCAAGAAGCGCTGCACCACCAGGTTAAGGACGTGAGCCACACAGGGCACATGGGTCAGTTGTCCCTGTCGGAGGGCGGAGAGGAGGTTGGTGCCATTGTCGCAAACCACCATTCCTGGCTTAAGCTGGCGTGGCGTCAACCACCTCTCGGCCTGGCCCTGCAGAGCAGACAGGACCTCTGCCCCAGTGTGGCTTCTGTCCCCCAAACACACCAGCGCAAGCACGGCATGGCATCTTTTTGCCTGCGTACTTGCGTAGCCCCGTGAACGGCTACGGAGCACCGCTGGTTCATAGGACAAACCACAGGAAGAGGCCATGGAGGAAGAAGAAGAGGAGGGGGTGGAGGAGAGAGGTGTGTCACAACCAGTAGTAGCATTTTGGAGGCGTGGCGGTGGGACAACCTCCAACACTACTGCACCTTGTCCTGAATCCTTCCCAGCTGCCAAAAGAGTGACCCAATGGGCCGTGAAAGAAAGGTAACGTCCCTGTCCATGCCTGCTGGACCATGAGTCAGCGGTAATATGCACCTTACCGCTGACCGCCCTGTCCAGCGAGGCCAAGACATTGCCTTCCACATGCCGGTAGAGAGCCGGAATAGCCTTCCGTGAGAAAAAGTGGCGTTTGGGAACCTGCCACTGAGGAACTGCACATTGCACAAACTCACGGAAGGGGGCCGAGTCTACCAACTGAAAAGGCAGCAGTTGAAGCGCTAGCAATTTAGCCAAGCTAGCATTCAACCGCTGGGCATGTGGATGGCTGGGAGTGAACTTCTTTCGACGGTCCAGCAGCTGGGGCAGGGAAATTTGCCTGCTAGAATCGGACGTCGGTGTACTGCTAGCAGAGTGGGCGCAAGTACTTGGCTGTGACACACCTAATTCTACACCTTCATTCCTCTCAGTGCATGTTTCAGAGAGGACTGAAGTTATAGTGGGGTTGGAGATCCCAGCTGATGCGGTGCAAGGAGAGGTCCGCTTTGTTCTTTGGTGTGGGTCTTTGAGGTAGGCTTGCCAACGAGCTGCATGGCAGGTCAACATATGTCTGGTCAGGCATGTGGTACCCAAGCGGCTGATGTTTTGGCCACGCGATATACGCTTGAGACATATGTTGCAAACAGCAGCTGTGCGATCTGATGCACTAGCCTCAAAAAAGGCCCACACCAAAGAACTTTTTGAATGACGGGCAGAGGCAGCGCCCTGCACAGGCGGAGCTCTGCGGTGTGATTCCGTCGGTGTACTGCCCTTACGCTGGCCACCAAAGGGCATCCTGCCTCGTTGGAGATGTGCCTCCTCCTCATCCTCCTCCTCCTCCTCTATCCTATTAGGCACCCACGTGGAGTCAGTGACCTCATCATCCCCTCCCTCCTCATCACTGGAGCCAATCTGGCAGTATGCTGCAGCTGCTGGAACATGACTGCCAGATTGGTGTCCTTCTTGAGCATCCCCTCTGTCTGCTCTCACGCTACTGCCTTCCTCTAGCTGGGTTTCATCATCAGACCCTTCGAAACGCTGGGCATCCTCCTGGAGCATGTACCCAACACTGTGCTGAAACAGTTCGGGGGACTCCTCAGGAGGAGTACATGGTGGGTCTAGGGAAGGAGTGACTGATGATTTGTCTGACATTGATACCAGGGAAGACGACGCTTTGGCAGCTGCTTTTCCAGTACCCTGAGCCTGGGTGAGAGAGGATGAGGAGGAGGAGGAGGGCTTGGTCATCCACTCTACCAAGTCTTCGGCATGATGTGGCTCAACATGTCCAGCTGCCGAAAAGAAGGACAAGCGTGTCCCATGGCCATGTGCTGATGACAATGCACCGCGTCCACGACCAGCACTGTTGCCCCCAGACACAGAGCCTGCTTGCCCTCTTTTATTGCCTCCTGACTGTCTGCCTCTCCTTGTTTGCCTTCCAGACATTCTAATAGATGGCCTGCAGGGAGATGGGAAAAAAGCAATAAGGGCTACCTTCAGGTGTCCTTCTCTGTCCCTTGAAACAAGGACTTGCAGAGTGAAATAAACTGACACTCTCCCTACCTACAGTTTTCTGTCCCTAGAATAAATGTTTTTTTTAATCACAATATAGCACAAGGACAATTCAGTCACTGTCCTTCCAGGTCCCTGGAAACAAGGACTTGCAGAGTGAAATAAACTGACACTCTCCCTACCTACAGTTTTCTGTCCCTAGAATAAATGTTTTTTTTAATCACAATATAGCACAAGGACAATTCAGTCACTGTCCTTCCAGGTCCCTGGAAACAAGGACTTGCAGAGTGAAATAAACTGACACTCTCCCTACCTACAGTTTTCTGTCCCTAGAATAAATGTTTTTTTTAATCACAATATAGCACAAGGACAATTCAGTCACTGTCCTTCCAGGTCCCTGGAAACAAGGACTTGCAGAGTGAAATAAACTGACACTCTCCCTACCTACAGTTTTCTGTCCCTAGAATAAATGTTTTTTTTTAATCACAATATAGCACAAGGACAATTCAGTCACTGTCCTTCCAGGTCCCTGGAAACAAGGACTTGCAGAGTGAAATAAACTGACACTCTCCCTACCTACAGTTTTCTGTCCCTAGAATAAATGTTTTTTTTAATCACAATATAGCACAAGGACAATTCAGTCACTGTCCTTCCAGGTCCCTGGAAACAAGGACTTGCAGAGTGAAATAAACTGACACTCTCCCTACCTACAGTTTTCTGTCCCTAGAATAAATGTTTTTTTTAATCACAATATAGCACAAGGACAATTCAGTCACTGTCCTTCCAGGTCCCTGGAAACAAGGACTTGCAGAGTGAAATAAACTGACACTCTCCCTACCTACAGTTTTCTGTCCCTAGAATAAATGTTTTTTTTAATCACAATATAGCACAAGGACAATTCAGTCACTGTCCTTCCAGGTCCCTGGAAACAAGGACTTGCAGAGTGAAATAAACTGACACTCTCCCTACCTACAGTTTTCTGTCCCTAGAATAAATGTTTTTTTTAAGCACAATATAGCACAAGGACAATTCACTCACTGTCCTTACAGGTCCCTGGAAACAAGGACTTGCAGAGTGAAAGAAAAAAAACACTCTCCCTACCTACAGTTTTCTGTCCCTAGAAAAAATGTTTTTTTTAATCACAATATAACACAAGGACAATTCACTCACTGTCCTTCCAGGTCCCTGGAAACAAGGACTTGCAGAGTGAAATAAACTGACACTCTCCCTACCTACAGTTTTCTGTCCCTAGAATAAATGTTTTTTTTAAGCACAATATAGCACAAGGACAATTCACTCACTGTCCTTACAGGTCCCTGGAAACAAGGACTTGCAGAGTGAAAGAAAAAAAACACTCTCCCTACCTACAGTTTTCTGTCCCTAGAAAAAATGTTTTTTTTAATCACAATATAACACAAGGACAATTCACTCACTGTCCTTCCAGGTCCCTGGAAACAAGGACTTGCAGAGTGAAATAAACTGACACTCTCCCTACCTACAGTTTTCTGTCCCTAGAATAAATGTTTTTTTTAATCACAATATAGCACAAGGACAATTCAGTCACTGTCCTTCCAGGTCCCTGGAAACAAGGACTTGCAGAGTGAAATAAACTGACACTCTCCCTACCTACAGTTTTCTGTCCCTAGAATAAATGTTTTTTTTAATCACAATATAGCACAAGGACAATTCAGTCACTGTCCTTCCAGGTCCCTGGAAACAAGGACTTGCAGAGTGAAATAAACTGACACTCTCCCTACCTACAGTTTTCTGTCCCTAGAATAAATGTTTTTTTTAATCACAATATAGCACAAGGACAATTCAGTCACTGTCCTTCCAGGTCCCTGGAAACAAGGACTTGCAGAGTGAAATAAACTGACACTCTCCCTACCTACAGTTTTCTGTCCCTAGAATAAATGTTTTTTTTAATCACAATATAGCACAAGGACAATTCAGTCACTGTCCTTCCAGGTCCCTGGAAACAAGGACTTGCAGAGTGAAATAAACTGACACTCTCCCTACCTACAGTTTTCTGTCCCTAGAATAAATGTTTTTTTTAATCACAATATAGCACAAGGACAATTCAGTCACTGTCCTTCCAGGTCCCTGGAAACAAGGACTTGCAGAGTGAAATAAACTGACACTCTCCCTACCTACAGTTTTCTGTCCCTAGAATAAATGTTTTTTTTAATCAAAATATAGCACAAGGACAATTCAGTCACTGTCCTTCCAGGTCCCTGGAAACAAGGACTTGCAGAGTGAAATAAACTGACACTCTCCCTACCTACAGTTTTCTGTCCCTAGAATAAATGTTTTTTTTAATCACAATATAGCACAAGGACAATTCAGTCACTGTCCTTCCAGGTCCCTGGAAACAAGGACTTGCAGAGTGAAATAAACTGACACTCTCCCTACCTACAGTTTTCTGTCCCTAGAATAAATGTTTTTTTTAAGCACAATATAGCACAAGGACAATTCACTCACTGTCCTTACAGGTCCCTGGAAACAAGGACTTGCAGAGTGAAAGAAAAAAAACACTCTCCCTACCTACAGTTTTCTGTCCCTAGAAAAAATGTTTTTTTTAATCACAATATAACACAAGGACAATTCACTCACTGTCCTTCCAGGTCCCTGGAAACAAGGACTTGCAGAGTGAAATAAACTGACACTCTCCCTACCTACAGTTTTCTGTCCCTAGAATAAATGTTTTTTTTAAGCACAATATAGCACAAGGACAATTCACTCACTGTCCTTACAGGTCCCTGGAAACAAGGACTTGCAGAGTGAAAGAAAAAAAACACTCTCCCTACCTACAGTTTTCTGTCCCTAGAAAAAATGTTTTTTTTAATCACAATATAACACAAGGACAATTCACTCACTGTCCTTCCAGGTCCCTGGAAACAAGGACTTGCAGAGTGAAATAAACTGACACTCTCCCTACCTACAGTTTTCTGTCCCTAGAATAAATGTTTTTTTTAATCACAATATAGCACAAGGACAATTCAGTCACTGTCCTTCCAGGTCCCTGGAAACAAGGACTTGCAGAGTGAAATAAACTGACACTCTCCCTACCTACAGTTTTCTGTCCCTAGAATAAATGTTTTTTTTAATCACAATATAGCACAAGGACAATTCAGTCACTGTCCTTCCAGGTCCCTGGAAACAAGGACTTGCAGAGTGAAATAAACTGACACTCTCCCTACCTACAGTTTTCTGTCCCTAGAATAAATGTTTTTTTTAAGCACAATATAGCACAAGGACAATTCACTCACTGTCCTTCCAGGTCCCTGGAAACAAGGACTTGCAGAGTGAAAGAAACTGACACTCTCCCTACCTACAGTTTTCTGTCCCTAGAATAAATGTTTTTTTAAGCACAATATAGCACAAGGACAATTCACTCACTGTCCTTCCAGGTCCCTGGAAACAAGGACTTGCAGAGTGAAAGAAACTGACACTGTCCCTACCTACAGTTTTCTGTCCCTAGAATAAATGTTTTTTTTAAGCACACTATAGCACAAGCACAAAACACACTGACACTCTCCCTACCTATCCTTCTCTTTCCCTAAACTAAAGGAATCCAGGTTAAGCAAGAAAGAAATAACAGTCACTGTCCCTGCCTATGCTGCTCTATCCCTGCTCCGGAACACACTACACTAGGCCGCCGTGCTGGCGGCCTTTTATAGTGTGGGGCGTGTACTAAACACCCTCAGCAATAATTGGCCACAGGCATCCTGCCTGTGGCCAATCATTGCTCTCCTCGCTGCCGGCGCTGTGATTGGCCAAGCATGCGGGGTCACAGTGCATGCTTGGCCAATCACAGCGCCTGGATGACACTGCGATGGCGTAGTGCATTGTGGGCCGTTCGCGTCACTCGAATTTGGCGCGAACGGCCCAAATCGTTCGATCTTCGTCGAACGATCGAACAGCCGATGTTCGAGTCGAACGTATGTTCGACTCGAACACGAAGCTCATCCCTACTAGGGAGTGAATTAGAAGCTTTGTGATGTCATTGGTTAGGAAGGGGTATGTCTTGGAGATGTTGCGGAGGTTGAGACAACAAGCTTTGGACAGTGAATGGATGTGGGGCCAAAAGGATAGCTCAGAGTCCAGGATTACACCTATAACCTTGGCGTGCCTGGACAGGTTGATAGTTGAGTCATTGATTTTGACAGAGAAATCAGGGGAAGAGGATAGATTAATCCATCGTCAATCTCGCCACCTGCTTCACCTGAAAAATAAAAACACTCCCGCCGCCATAAAGCTGGCCGCCTACTAATAGCTAAGCTGTTTGACAGTTCTCGTATAGATAAGGGGCAGGGTCACCTGGCTACGTCACCTGGTGGCACTGCCCCTTCTGACATCACAGACTGGTGCATGCTGGGTCAGTGATGTCAGAAGGGGCAGTGCCACGTAGCCAGGTGGCCCCGCCCCCTTACCTATATAAGAACTGTCAAACCGCTTAGCCTACAGTAGGCGGCCAGCCTTCATGGCAGCGGGAGCGGTTTTATTTATTTTTTTATTTTTCAGGTGCGGCGGGACAGCGTGATTGATGATAGATTTACATTGGGGGACACTGTTTTTTTTTATTTTTTTATAACGGAATTGTCAAAAACTGTGTATGTGCATTTTTATTATATTCCAGATTCCAATAAGCCCCCTGCCCGCAGACCCCCACAACCACCTGCCACGGCTGTGGGAATGAGACCCTTGTCCCCAACAACATAGGGACAAGGTGCTTTGAAACAGAGGGGGCAGAGCCCCCCCTGTCCCAAAGCACCCACCCCCCATATTGAGGGTATGTGGCCTGGGGTATGGTTTAGGTGGGGGGCGCTCGCTCCCCCCCTTCCTTACTTGCTGGGCTGCTTGCTCAGATAAGGTCTGAGGCAGAGGCGATCGGGTCTGCTCTTGTGCTTTGTATGGAGATCAGTGAGGGGAAGATGGCCCCTACCCTTCTCCATACTATCGCAGGGCAGAAGCAGCGTCCAAACGTCACTTCCGTCCATAGCTCTTAAAGAGCCTTTTTTTTTTTAATGACAATTTTTTTTTTATTGCATTTTAGTGTAAATATGAGATCTGATTTTTTTTGACCCCAGATCTCATATTTAAGAGGTCCTGTCATGCTTTTTTTCTATTACAAGGGATTTTTACATTCCTTGTAATAGGAATAAAAGTGAATTTTTTTTTTTTAAAAGAACAGTATAAAAAAGAAATAAAAGGTAAAATAAATAATAAAAAAAAAAAAAAAAAAATTAAACACACCCCATCCCGCCGAGCTCGCGTGCAGAAGCGAACGCATCCGTGAGCAGTGCCTGCATATGAAAACGGTGTTTAAGCCACACATGTGAGGTATCACCGCAATCGGTAGAGCGAGAGCAATAATTCCAGCCCTAACTTAAAACATGCAACCTGTAGAATTTTTTAAACGTCACCTATGGAGATTTTTAAGGGTAAAAGTTTGTTGTCATTCCACGAGCGGGTGCAATTTTGAAGCGTGACATGTTGGGTAAAAATTTACTCGGGATAACATTATCTTTAACAATATAAAAAAAATTGGACTAACTTTTCTGTCTTATTTTCGAATTCAAAAAAGTGTATTGTTTCCAAAAAAAGTGCGCTTGTAAGACCGCTGCGCAAATACGGTGTGACAGAAAGTATTGCAACGACCACCATTTTATTCTCTAGGGTGTTAGAATTTTTTTTTTATAATGTTTGAGGGTTCTAAGTGATTTTCTAGCAAAATAAAATGTTTTTAACTTGTAAACAACAAACCTCAGAAAGAGGCTTGGTCCTTAAGGCTACGTTCACACTGAGGTGCTGGATGCGCTGGCGGTATAGCGGCGCTTTTTTTAGCGCCGCTATACCGTATTTTTTTCCTGCGATTTGCGGGCACTAGCGGGGGGATTTTAACCCCCGCTAGCGGCTGAAAATGGGTTAAAAATGCCCGCAATAACGCCTCTTTGCGGCGTTTTGCGGGTGTTTTGGAGGCGCTACCCCATTGATTTCAATGGGCAGGGGCGCTATAGAAGCGGTATTTTTACCACTTCTATTGCGTCTCAAAGATGCGGCTTGCAGGAGTTTTTTGACCCTCCTGCAAGCGCAATGCTCCAGTGTGAAAGCCCTCGGGCTTTCACATTGGATACAATTGAGCAGCTTTTTTGGGGCGCATTGCAGGCGCTATTTTTAGCGCAATAGCGCCTGCAAAGTGCCTTAGTGTGAAAGGGGCCTAAGTGGCATTGTTTTCGGTGTTTTTGTTGCACTTTAAGCATCACTGCTCTTTAAAAAATATAATAAAAAAAAAAAAAAATTTGCATTGATACATGTCTCTTGGGGCAGTACCTGGACCTCCATACCCCTTTTATGGCCAATTTCTTGCATATAAGCCTTAACAATGATTTTTCCTGTTCGGCTCCCATAGACTTTAATGGGTTTTGCTGTTCGGGTTAGAACTTTTCCCCTATTCAGGGGTTTTGCTGAGAACCGACCAGGGGGTATTCAGCCCATCTCTATCTGTTAAAAAATGAGTGATGCATGAGGAGACAGAGTGAATTTAGGAGTAGAGAGATAAATTTGGGTATCATCAGTATAGAAATGGTATTGAAAGCCATGGTAGGCAATCAACTGACCCAAGGAGCAGGTGTAGATTGAGAATAGGAGAGGTCCAAGAATAGAACTTTGGGAGCCCCGACGGAGAAAGAAACAGGAAAAGAGGGAGTAGAATTGTAAGTAACACTGATGGTGCTGTGGGATATGTAGGATGAGATCCAGCGAAGAGTACAGTCACGTAGACCAAAGGAGTGGAGTTTTTTGAGAAGGAGGGGGGTGGTCCACTGTGTCAAAGGCAGCAGAGAGGTCCAGGAGTACAGAATAGTGTCCATTGGTTGTTAAGATTGGTGGGGTCCAGTGAGGGCTTTTTAAGGATGGGGGTGCATGTTTTAGAGAGTTGGGTAAGATAATAGAAGAAAGGAGAAGATTGAAAACGTGAGTTAGAGAGTGTAGAATAGAGCCAGAGGGTGACCGTAGCATTTGCGAGGGAACAGGGGCAAGGTGGTTAGGTGGGCGTTTAGCACCCTTGTCAATAGTAGCAGGGTTGAATGAGGGTAGTAATGATTGCACCTGTGGATATGGGATGTTAAGTGGGGGAGGTATCTGCGCATTGGAGATCTCCTCTTAAATTGTATCAATCTTATTTTTTACGTTATGGGTGATCTTCTGGGCAGGGACTGAGTTAGTGGGTGGAGGCAGTGAAGGATGAAGAAGAGAGTTGAAGGTAGAGAAGAGTTGACAGGGACTGGATGAGTGTTAATGAGAGTAGTAAAATAGGTCTGCCTGGCAGTGAGGAGGCAGGAATAGTATTTTTGGAGGGCAGATTTATATTGGTTGAAGTCTTTCTGGGACTTAGTCTTACTCCACAGGCGCTACGTTTTTGTGCAGTGTATACATAATAAGTTAATAACCATATTACAGTCATGAATATCTACAACATTCTGTAATATGTTTGTCCTTCAGATGTATTTCAGAAAAAACACAATCGTACTGATAAGTTCTTTCCTATAGTGGCTATAGTTCGTGTGCATGTCTTAAGACTACAGACAATACGTATAAGCAGTATTAACAATTATCTGTGCAACCCCTCACACTTATGCTGTTGTGGATCAGCCTTTCATATTTTTCCATGAGCTCTTTGTACTAAAAATATCAGTAATAACTCCTAAGCACAATAGGCAGGTAATTACTATTACATAATATCTAAAGCATTCCGCTTGTATTTAACTAAAAAAGGTAAGATGCACCAAGCAATCGCACTGGAATGTAGCATTCTGCCTCCTCTCTTTAATGCAGGTTAATTAGTAGGTTAGGAAGCCTCTTGTCTAATACCAGTAAGGAAAAAGCAACTAAAATATTATTCTCCATGGAGACCAGTCATGTGTCAAGTTTCAGACTTGTTTTATAGCAAACAGCAACGGAAGACACAGTAATACATGTATGTAATAAATGTTAAATTATAAAGAGTACTTTATTAGGTTCTTTATAGTCTTATTTAAATTGTACTCATAATTTTATAAATAGACATTCGGAAAATCTTCAAAAGAGGCCACTAGGTGCAGTCACAGACTGTCTTCTGTACAAAATTTAGGTAACTTTGGGTTTTTTAATTGCTGGTGAAATATAAATCCAAGCATGGAAAAACAAAAGCTGATTGGACATCTAGATTGCAAGTCTTAGCATCTGTGGAATATATACTATATTTCTAGATGTTGTCAATTTATATATCATATTGCAGTGCAGTTTACTGCACAAAAATACCACAGTGTCAAGTGCATCAAAACACAACATCTTCAATTCCCCTATTGCTATAGCTGCTAATACAAGACAATTCCCTGTTGTCATCATGCCTGGGAGGCTTAAAGGGAAAGGTAGATGTTCTCCATGTGAAGCTAGTAGGGGTGAGCAGACTGTGCATCTGCCAACTGAAGTAGTGGTTGGGCCACACCTTTAAGAGGCAAGTATGTTTTTCTTTTCTAACAGTGGCTGTACTATACAACCAGAAGACTCAGAGAAGGTGGTGGAGTGGATAACCAAGCCTTCATCATCCTACTTCTTTTAGGTGCAGACTAGCACAGTGTCTTCAACAGCGGCAAATGTGTCCTTTTCTTCCTCCTCTTCACCATCTAATTCCGCAGTAATCCCGCAAACTGGAATTGAGATGTCAGACTAATTGTTTCAGCACAACATCAGTCACTTGCTGCAGAAATTGATTACATCAGATGTTAAAGAAGAAAGCAAATGTATAGCATAAAGGGAGGGGACAAAAGGCAGGGAGAATCAATTGCCAGTGATGTTCCACCAGTTGTAGCCTGCTGCCAGGTGGGCTCCAGCAATGAGGAGTGTTGGGATGATGAAGGAGCAAACTGTACCTGGGTGGTCGAGAATGTGGTCCAGATGTGGTCCAGAAATATTTAGACAGAATAAAGGTGGATAAAGCACCTGGACCAGATGGCATACACCCACGGATCCTAAAAGAATTGAGCTCTGTAATTTCAAAGCCATTGTATTTAATTTTTAGGGACTCATTAATGACAGGAATAGTACCACTGGATTGGCGCAGGGCCAATGTGGTGCCTATATTTAAAAAGGGAACTAAGTCTTTACCAAGTAACTATAGACCTGTTAGTTTAACTTCCATAGTTGGGAAGATACTGGAGAGATTAATAAAAGACCACATAGATGAGTTCTTGCTGGAAAAAAAATATTTAAGCAACAGACAGCATGGATTCATGAAAGACAGAAGTTGTCAGACAAACCTGATTTCTTTTTATTAAGAGGTAAGTAAAACCTTGGACAGAGGGGTGGCGGTGGACGTGGTATACTTGGATTTTGCAAAAGTGTTCGATACAGTTCCCCACACACGGCTCATGTGCAAGGTAAAGTCTACAGGATTGGAAATATCAGTTTGTAAATGGATAGAAAACTGGTTAAAATACAGAATTCAGAGTCGTGGTTAATGATTCTTACTCTGAATGGTCTAAGGTTATCAGTGGCGTACCCCAAGGTTCAGTGCTGGGACCCGTACTTTTTAATATCTTTATAAATGATATTGGGTCTGAGATCAAAAGTAACATTTCTGTCTTTGCAGATGACACCAAGCTATGCAGTGGAATAACGTCCTTACAGGATGTCGCCAATTTACAAGCCGACCTCAATGCTCTGTCTAATTGGGCGACTATGTGGCAGATGAGGTTTAATGTTGATAAATGTAAAGTTATGCACTTGGGGGCTAAGAATATGAATGCATCATACATACTAGGGGGAGTACAACTGGGGGGATCCTTAGTGGAGAAGGATCTGGGGGTTTTGGTAGATCATAAGCTCAATAATGGCATGCAATGCCAAGCTGCGGTTTCCAAAGCGAGCAAAGTCCTTTCTTGTATTAAGAGAGGTATGGTCTCCAGAGAGAGAGATATCATTTTGCCCCTGTACAAATCATTAGTAAGACCTCATCTGGAATATGCAGTTAAGTTTTGGGCCCCAGTTCTCAAAAAGGATATTGGGGAACTGGAGAAAGTGCAGAGAGGGGCAACCAAACTGATGAGAGGCATGGAGGAGCTCAGCTATGAGGAAAGATTAGAGGAACTGAATTTATTCACTCTTGAGAAGAGGAGATTAAGGGGGGATATGATCAACATGTACAAATATATAAGGGGTCCATATTGTGAACTTGGTGTTGAGTTATTCACTTTACGGTCAACATAAAGGACAGGGGGGGCACTCTTTGCGTCTAGAGGAAAAGAGATTTCAACTCCAAATACGAAAGGTTTCTTCACAGTAAGAGCTGTGAAAATGTGGAATAGACTCCCTGCAGAGGTGGTTCTGGCCAGCTCAGTAGATTGCTTTAACCACTTAAGCCCCGGACCATTTCGGGCCATTAGGACCAAGCCTGTTTTTGGGATTCGGCACTGCGCTGCTTTAACTGTAAATTGTGCGGACATGCAATGTTGTACCCAAATGAAATTTGCGTCCTTTTCTTCCCACAAATAGAGCTTTCTTTTAATGGTATTTGATTGCCTCTGCGATTTTTATTTTTTGCGATATAAACAGAAAAAGACCGAAAATTTTGAAAAAAAATGATATTTTCTACTTTTTGTTATAAGAAAAATCGAATAAACTCAATTTTAGTCATACATTTAGGCCAAAATGTATTCAGCCACATGTCTTTAGTAAAAAAAATGTCAATAAGCGTATATTTATTGGTTTGCGCAAAAGTTATAGCGTTTACAAACTAGGGTACATTTTCTGAAATTTACACAGCTTTAAATTTATGACTGCCTATCTCATTTCTTGAGGTGCTAAAATGGCAGGGCAGTACAAAACCCCCCCAAATGACCCCATTTTGGAAAGTAGACACCCCAAGGAAATTGCTGAGAGGCATGTTGAGCCCATTGAATATTTTTTTTTTTCGTCCCAAGTGATTGAATAATGACAAAAAATAAAATAAAAAAATAAAATTACAAAAAGTTGTCACTAAATGATATATTGCTCACACATGCCATGGTTATATGTGGAATTGCACCCCAAAATACATTCTGCTGCTTCTCCTGAGTACGGGGATACCACATGTGTGGGACTTTTTAGGAGCCTAGCCACGTACGGGACCCCGGAAACCAAGCACCGCCTTCAGGATTTCTAAGGGCGCAAATTTTTGATTTCACTCCTCACTACCTATCACAGTTTCGAAGGCCATAAAATGCCAAAATAGCACAAAACCCCCCCAAATGACCCCATTTTGGAAAGTAGACACCCCAAGCTATTTACTGAGAGGCATGTTCAGTCCATGGAATATTTTATATTTTGCCACAAGTTGCGGGAATATGACAAACTTTTTTTTTTTTGCACAAAGTTGTCACTAAATGATATATTGCTCACACATGCCATGGGCATATGTGAAATTACACCCCAAAATACATTCTGCTGCTTCTCCTGAGTACGGGGATACCACATGTGTGGGACTTTTTGGGAGCCTAGCCGCGTACGGGACCCCAAAAACCAAGCACCGCCTTCAAGGTTTCTAAGGGCATAAATTTTTGATTTCACTCCTCACTACCTATCACAGTTTTGAAGGCCATAAAATGCCAAGATGGCACAAAACCCCCCCAAATGACCCCATTTTGGAAAGTAGACACCCCAAGCTATTTGCTGAGAGGCATGTTGACCCCATTGAATATTTTTTTTTTTTGTCCCAAATGATTGAATAATGACAAAAAGAAAAAAAAAAAAAAATGTACAAAAAGTTGTCACTAAATGATATATTGCTCACACATGCCATGGTTATATGTGGAATTGCACCCCAAAATACATTCTGCTGCTTTTCCTGAGTACGGGGATACCACATGTGTGGGACTTTTTGGGAGCCTAGCCGCGTACAGGGCCCCAAAAACCAAGCACCGCCTTCAGGATTTCTAAGGGCGTAAATTTTTGATTTCACTCCTCACTACCTATCACAGTTTTGAAGGCCATAAAATGCCAAAATAGCACAAAACCCCCCCAAATTACCCCATTTTGGAAAGTAGACACCCCAAGCTATTTGCTGAGAGGCATGTTGAGTCCATGGAATATTTTATATTTTGCCACAGGTTGCAGGAATATGACAAACTGTTTTTTTTTTGCACAAAGTTGTCACTAAATGATATATTGCTCACACATGCCATGGGCATATGTGAAATTACACCCCAAAATACATTCTGCTGCTTCTCCTGAGTACGGGGATACCACATGTGTGGGACTTTTTGGGAGCCTAGCCGCGTACGGGACCCCAAAAACCAAGCACCGCCTTCAAGGTTTCTAAGGGCATAAATTTTTGATTTCGCTCCTCACTACCTATCACAGTTTTGAAGGCCATAAAATGCCAAGATGGCACAAAACCCCCCCAAATGACCCCATTTTGGAAAGTAGACACCCCAAGCTATTTGCTGAGAGGCATGTTGAGCCCATTGAATATTTTTTTTTTTTGTCCCAAATGATTGAATAATGACAAAAAGAAAAAAAAAAAAAAAATGTACAAAAAGTTGTCACTAAATGATATATTGCTCACACATGCCATGGTTATATGTGAAATTACACCCCAAAATACATTCTGCTGCTTCTCCTGAGTACGGGGATACCACATGTGTGGGACTTTTTGGGAGCCTAGCCGCGTACGGGACCCCAAAAACCAAGCACCGCCTTCAAGGTTTCTAAGGGCATAAATTTTTGATTTCACTCCTCACTACCTATCACAGTTTTGAAGGCCATAAAATGTCAAAATAGCCCAAAACCCCCACAAATGACCCCATTTTGGAAAGTAGACACCCCAAGCTATTTGCTGAGAGGCATGGTGAGTATTTTACAGCTCTCATTTGTTTTTGAAAATTAAGAAAGACATTTTTTTTTCTTTTTTTTTTTCTTTTTTTACATTTTCAAAACTTTGTGACAAAAAGCGAGATCTGCAAAATACTCAACATACCTCTCAGCAAATAGCTTGGGGTGTCTACTTTCCAAAATGGGGTCATTTGGGGGGGTTTTGTGCCATCTGGGCATTCCATGGCCTCCGAAACTGTGATAGGCAGTGAGGAGTGAAATCAAAAATTTACACCCATAGAAATCCTGAAGGCGGTGCTTGGTTTTTGGGGTCCCGTACGCGACTAGGCTCCCAAAAAGTCCCACACATGTGGTATCCCCGTACTCAGGAGAAGCAACAGAATGTATTTTGGGGTGTAATTCCACATATGCCCATGGCATGTTTGAGCAATATATAATTTAGTGACAACTTTTTGTACATTTTTTTATTTTTTTTTTTTTTTGGTCATTATTCAATCACTTGGGACAAAAAAAAAAAATATTCAATGGGCTCAACATGCCTCTCAGCAAATAGCTTGAGGTGTCTACTTTACAAAATGGGGTCATTTGGGGGGGTTTTGAACTGTCCTGGCATTTTATGCACAACATTAGGAAGCTTATGTCACACATCATCCACTCTTCTAACCACTTGAAGACAAAGCCCTTTCTGACACTTTTTGTTTACATGAAAGAACATTTTTTTTTGCAAGAAAATTATGTTGAACCCCCAAACATTATATATTTTTTTAAAGCAAAGGCCCTACAGATTAAAATAGTGGGTGTTGCATTTTTTTTTTCCAAACAGTATTTGCGCAGCGATTTTTCAAACGCATTTTTTGGGGGAAAAACACACTTTTTTTATTTTTAATGCACTAAAAAACACTATATTGCCCAAATGTTTGATGAAATAAAAAAGATGATCATAGGCCGAGTACATGGATACCAAACACGACATGCTTTAAAATTGCGCACAAACGCGCAGCGGCGACAAAACTACATTCATTTTTAAAAGCATTTAAAAGCCTTTACAGGTTACCACGTTAGATTTACAGAGGAGGTCTACTGCTAAAATGACTGCCCTCGATCTGACCTTCGCGGTGATACCTCACATGCATGATGCAATTGCTGTTTACATATGACGCTAGACCGACGCTTGCGTTCGCCTTTGCGCAATAGCAGGGGGGGACAGCGGTGCTTTTTTTTTTTTTTTTTTTTTTTTATTATTTATTTGGCTTTTTTATTTTATTTTTAAACTGTGCCTTCCATATTTTATTTTTTTACCATTTTTATCGTTATCTCAGGGAATGTAAATATCCCCTATGATAGCAATAGGTAGTGACAGGTACTCTTTTTTTGAAAAAAATTGGGGGGTTAGACCCTAGATCTTTCCTCTGCCCTCAAAGCATCTGACCACACCAAGATCGGTGTGATAAAATGCTTTCCCAATTTCCCAATGGCGCTTTTTATATCCGGGGGGGGGACATTCCCTCCCACTGCTTGTAAAAGCAGTCTAGAGGCTAATTATCTGCTAGAATTGCTTTTACATGAAAGCCGGCTGCTGGCTGAAAAGAATGATACCAAGATGATACCTAAACCCGCAGGCATCATTCTGGTATAAACATTCAAAGTCCAGCAACATACCAGTACGTTGCTGGTCCTTGTTGGACATGTATTGTAATCTTTTTTTTCATACAGCCTATTGGCTGAACGAAAAAAAGAGATTGATTGGTGGGTATGCCCACCATTAGAATACCTCCCTTCATCCACCCACTTCTAATGATGGGCATATATGCCGAAGCATGGGGGCATCCTCCCGCAAAAAAGTTATGCCGCGTACACACGGTCAAGCCTTCGTCGGAATTTCGACCGTATGTACGCGGCATAAAAGGTTATGCCGCGTACACACGGTCGGACTTTTCCACGGATAAGCCTCCGTTGGAATTTCGACCGTATATACGCGGCATTAGGAGCAAAATCGCTCCTCCGCCCCTGCTGCCCCCATGCTTCGGCATATATGCTCTTTTTTTTAACTGTGGTGGTGAAATCACCTCCTACAGCGTTGGAGTCACGGCTTTATGTATCGTGGGAGCAAACGCTGTTGCTGTCAAGATAAATAGATCCGTGCTGCAACTGAATGGCGTACCTGCTAAGCAAATGGTGGTTAACATTAAAACAAAGTAACATTACAGTACAACAGTAAGACCTTACCATGCCATACCTGCAAAGCAAATACCAAAACAAAACCTAGTAAAAAATAAAAAAATGTTTTAACGCAACCTGTGCCTAAAATATATATATGCCGAAGCATGGGGGCATCCTCCCGCAAAAAAGTTATGCCGCGTACACACGGTCGGAATTTCGACCGTATGTACGCGGCATTAGGAGCAAAATCGCTCCTCCGCCCCTGCTGCCCCCATGCTTCGGCATATATGCTCTTTTTTTTAACTGTGGTGGTGAAATCACCTCCTACAGCGTTGGAGTCACGGCTTTATGTATCGTGGGAGCAAACGCTGTTGCTGTCAAGATAAATAGATCCGCGCTGCAACTGAATGGCGTACCTGCTAAGCAAATGGTGGTTAACATTAAAACAAAGTAACATTACAGTACAACAGTAAGACCTTACCATGCCATACCTGCAAAGCAAATACCAAAACAAAACCTAGTAAAAAATAAAAAAATGTTTTAACGCAACCTGTGCCTAAAATATATATATGCCGAAGCATGGGGGCATCCTCCCGCAAAAAAGTTATGCCGCGTACACACGGTCGGAATTTCGACCGTATGTACGCGGCATTAGGAGCAAAATCGCTCCTCCGCCCCTGCTGCCCCCATGCTTCGGCATATATGCTCTTTTTTTTAACTGTGGTGGTGAAATCACCTCCTACAGCACTGGAGTCACGGCTTTATGTATCGTGGGAGCAAACGCTGTTGCTGTCAAGATAAATAATTCCGCGCTGCAGTTGAATGGCGCACCTGAAAACAAAAAATTACATACCTGAAAAGCAAGCATGATAAAACATTGCAGAATACAATACAGTAAAAAAGAGCAGAACAATAGAGAGAAAATAGAGAGAGAGAGAACAATAAAACGACAACTATTTTTGGTTTTTTTATTTTATATTTTTTTTGTGTTTTGTTTTTTACGTTTTTTTTTTCTTTTTTACACTTTTTTTTGTAACTTTACAACTGTAATGGTTCGGGTCTCTCAAAATGTAATGGCATCTTGGGAGACCCTGTGTAAGTGTGTCCTAGTCTGTGAAATGCTGTACCCTACGCTAAAACTTCACTTTTGAGTGGTAGCGTTCAAAACATTCACCTTGGCAAAGACCAGGCTTGTCAGGACAGCGTGGACAAAAACTACGGGTGTCACGCCTAAATCCGCGCTTGCTACAGACACGACATCTTTTTTGGGGGTGGCTTTGGGTAGGGGTACTCGGGAGGACATACGAATAATGCCTCTCATGCAGCCGGCTTACTGCATTTGGTTGGGGATGGTGAGGTGCAGAACCGCCTGGATACAGGAGTTCTGTGACTATCTCATTCTGGAATTTTAGAAGAGATAACGTCCCGCCTGAAGCTCTGTATAGCACATGAGCGTTCAGCAAAGCCAATTGGAATAATGATAGAGACACTTTTTTGTACCAGCGTCTCGCCTTACGGTCAATTAGATACGGCGCCATCAACTGGTCGTTGAGGTCCACCCCTCCCATATTTTGGTTATATTCGTGGACACAGAGGGGTTTCTCCACAACACCAGTCGCCGTAGGAATTTGGACTGTCGTGTCTGCATGAAGGGAGGTAAGAAGGAAAACATTCTTATTGTCCCTCCACTTCATAGCGAGCAAGTTATTACACTTCAAGCAGGCTCTCTCCCCCAGCCTAAGACGGGCATCTACAAGCCGCTGGGGAAAGCCCCGGCGATTAGGTCGCACGGTGCCACATGCTCCAATCTTATGATCAAACAAGTGACTAAACAGTGGCACGCTCGTGTAATAATTGTCCACATACAAGTGGTACCCCTTTCCGAATAAGGGTGACACCAAGTTCCACACTATCTTGCCAGCGCTCCCTATGTAATCCGGGCAGTTGACCGACTCAATCTGACTGTCTTTTCCCTCATAAACCGTAAAGTTCACTACATAGCCTGTTGCCCTGTCACAGAACTTGTAGAGCTTGACCCCGTATCTGGCACGCTTGCTGGGAAGGTACTGCTTGAAAGACAAGCGGCCAGAAAATTTAATCAGGGACTCATCAACGCAGACAACTTGATCGGGAGTAAACAAGGCTGCAAAACGTTCGTTGAAGTGGTTTATGAGGGGCCGAATTTTATAGAGCCGGTCGTATTCAGGGTCCCCACGTGGACGACAAAGTTCATTGTCGTTGAAGTGCATGAACCGCAAAATCTGCTCGTATCGTGCCCTGGACATGGAGGCAGAGAACACGGGCATGTGGTCAATTGGGTGCGTGGACCAATAAGCACGCAATGACGGAAATTTATGTGTGCCCATGTTGAGGGAAAGGCCCAGAAAGGTCTTAAATTCGGAAACCGTAATTGGTTTCCAATTTCTGGCAATTTTAGGCAACTGGGGGTTAGCGGCGATAAATTGACCAGCATATAAATTACTCTGGTCCACAATAGATCTATAGAGATCTTCCGTGAAAAACAGCGAATAAAAATCGATTGGCATAAAATCAGCTGTTTCCACCTGAATACCGGGTTGGGCAGTGAATGGGGGAAGTACGGGTTCTGCAGAAGTGGTGGGGACCCAATCAGGATAGGCGAATTCTGCAGGAAGGGCAGTATGGGCACGACGGGCCTGCCTTTGTCTTCTTGGTGGCAGCGGGACACTACTTGTGCTTGCCACCTCGCCAGCTTGAACTGCACTTATGGGACTCGCCACGTCACCAAGTGTTACTGCAGTGCTGGATGTACGTCCAGGCTGTACTAGGCCGCTGGTGCTTGCCAGTTCACCAGAAGGAATAGCGGCGCTAGTACTACTCTGCTCCATGATACGAGAGACCTGCGGTTCTTGCTCCTCAACAACCTCAGAAGATCGGGATCGGGTACGCCTGACCTTAGCAGGGACCTCAACTTCGTCGTCAGAGCTATCTGACGTGGGGCCGCTGACGTCACTGTCTTCTACGGGAAGATATTCTGAGCCTGAATCTGACAGATACGTGACCTCCTCTTCACTATCTGTCATGCTCAGAATCTCGTAGGCCTCTTTACTAGTGTACCTTCGACTTGCCATTTTGGGCTCTAAATTTAGGGGTACACTAGTAAGATTCACAGGAAAAAAAGCACCTGACTGTCGTCAGCAAATATATCAAACGCTACAAAAAAACTGTTAGCGATCGCAGGGATCAGGCCTGTCTCTGCGAACGCTGCAGTTATGTGTGTTGTGTTTGGTAAGTGACAGTGATCGATCGATACTACACTTGGGTGGGCTGGGCTGGGCTGGGCGGAGGGGCTAAACGCAGGTACTAGCAGGTATCTGGGCTGATCCCGCTAACACTGCGTTTTTGGGAACCCTAAACCGCTGGGGATGCTAGTATAGATCTGATCAGATACTATACCACTAAGGAGGGTGTATGCTTTGCGCGTGGGTGTTAGCGTTACTGGCACTAACCTAACACTGCCTGGGGCGACGCAGACCCTCTCTGGCGCTAAAACCTAATTGATCTCACCCGCCGGGCGATCAGGGGGGTTAAACCTTTATTGGGTTATATACGGCGGGTGCCCTGATGCTATAAAAAGCAAACTAATCAACCAGCGTCACCCGTAACCTTTATATGGTGATCACTGGTGAAAGGGTTAACTAGGGGCAATCAGGGGGTTAAAACCTTTATTAGGTTAAATATGGGGGTACCTGACACCAATAAAAACCTGCGGCGAACCTAAAAAAAAAATCTAAAACACCAGCGACACGAATACAGCGATCGGAAAAACAATCGCTTAGTGATGCTGAAGTTAGGGGGTGAAAGGGTTACCTGGGGGGTGATCAAGGGGTTAAACCTTTATTAGGGGGGGTTAGGGGGCTACCCTGGACCTAAAGGGGCCTAATCCTAACTGCCTTGCAACTTTTTACAATCACAGATGACACTAAATGCAGTGATCAGTAAAATAAATGATCACTGCAATCAGTGACACTGTGATTGGGGGCTTTGGGGTGACCTGGGGGGTGATCTGGGGGTGACTGGGGGGTGATTTGTGTGCCTATGTGTACCTACGTGTCAGTGGACTGTTGGAGCACTAACCTCTGTCTTCACTCCTCGGCGCCGGGAACGAAAAGACCGCGGCGAGGGAGATGACATCACTTCCTCCAGCCTGTGTTTACATCACATGGCGGAGGAAGCAATTTCATTGGCCGGGAGCGATCGCGAGGGGGGGGGCGGAATCGAGCGGCCGCCCCCTCATGCCTGATCGCTCCCGAACACTTAACGGCCGCTCACTGCAGTGAAGGGGGGTCCGGATGGACCCCCCAACTGCACAAAGGCGATCACGTAGATCTACGTGATTCTGCCTGTCCGTGCCATTCTGCCGACGTAAATCGGCGGTGGGCGGTCGTTAAGTGGTTAAGAAGGGCCTGGATTCTTTCTTAAATGTACATAATATAACTGGGTACTGACATTTATAGGTAAAGTTGATCCAGGGAATACTCGATTGCCTCTCGGGGGATCAGGAAGGAATTTTTTCCCCTGCTGTAGCAAATTGGATCATGCTCTGCTGGGGTTTTTTGCCTTCCTCTGGATCAACTGTGGGTATAGAATTGGGTATATGGGATTGTACAATATTTTTTTTTTTTTTTATGGTTGAACTGGATGGACTTGTTTTTTTTCAACCTGACTAACTATGTAACTATGTAACGATGTAATGCAGAGAAAGAAAGTGATGGAGAGGTACAACATCAATGAGAAAGGATGTTGTCCAGTGGTAGCTTGTAGAGGAGTGAAGGGAGCAGTTGCCCTATTCCACCAGATGGCACTGCTCCATGGGTACAGGTCCCTGGAATCCCTAGCACTGCTCCATGGGTGCAGGTCCCTGGAATCCCTAGCACTGCTCCATGGGTGCAGGTCCCTGGAATCCCTAGGTGCATGCTCTAGCAGTTTGGGCTCTTTTTCATATATGTGCTGCAGACAGCACCATAGTGGTTTGCAGCCTCTGCCTGTAGCATATCAAGCGTGGTAAATCTACAGTCATTTTGGCACCACACACTCAAGAAAACACATGACTGTTTTCCACAAACCTCGGTTGGAGCAGTACATGAATAATACTAGTTGGCAGTCAAAGGCACACAGTCCTTTTCCTTCCTGCCCCTCCAATTCCAGCTGTTGCACTACTTCGCAAGAATTTTCGTCTGCATCTGCTGCTACATCTGGAGCCTCATGAGATAGTGACTGAGGTCTAACAAGGGATTAGAGAAAAATAACTTATGGCATATCAAACAGTGAAGAGGATCAGTATGGGGTCACTTTTAGAAGGGCTAAGATAAGGCTTCAACCAAGTTAAGACTCCACCTTGCAGTCTCTAGCAACATCACTGACTAGGCAAGTGTCACTTCGCCAGGTGTTTTAGGAAGCACCCCATGCCAAGTGTCCCAATTCTATCATGGCAAAATGGCTGGCTATACAGCTAATCCCATTACAGTTTATGGAGTCTGCTCCTTTCCTGTGAATTTGCACCCTTCTTTCCACCATCATGTGGAAAGTAATGTCTCTATCACTGGAGCACGTAGTCAGCAGGAGGGTCCATGTAACCACAGACAAGTGGTCCAGCAAGTATAGAAAAAGATGTTACATCTCCTTCAGGGCACAACGGGTTATTGCTCTTGCACAAGATGAGGCAAACCTCTGGAGCTGAAGGTGCTGCCCTGTACGCACTATTTGGTAATGGTGACATCTAAGTCACCTCTACCCCCTCCTGTTCATTGGCCTCATCTGTTGAATCCTCAGAGCCACCAGCCCCACCTAAGCGACTAAGAGCCTATGCAACAGTCTATGCGACATGCTACCATACTCTTTTGCAGCTGGTTTTCCTGGGGGATAGAAGCCACATTGAGGACAAGAAACTCTGTTATTTATTCAATGTCCTCAAACTAGTCGTGCAACGGTTTTGTTTAGGTACCCTTACATGGTCCCTCTGGTGTTCCTGCTGGAGAAAACATTGCATGGTGTAATAGACTGGGAATTGAAGACACAGCAGGAGAAGGATGAGGAGCATTTCCTGCTTTCTCAGGCCCCACTTTATTCTGACTCTTGAAATAGCACAAATCACTGGAGGCATATAGAGAGGAGGGTTGGGGTGCCAGCAGTAAGAAAGAGGACAGGGAAGGCTCTGAGTTTTTTTTTTTACACTTTCCAAACACCAGGAGTTTTAAGTCGGTTTCTTGATTTATTCCCTGGATACTTTAACGCCAGGGGGGTATGAACAAATAAATTGAGGTACATACCATCCTATAATCAGCCCTTACTGCTATAATGAGCCTTATAACATTTACTTCATTAGTACACTGGTCACTTTAGCTTTATGGTTTCATGTCGTCACTATATTACTAGTTTATACTTCATTACTATATTCAATAATTTTCTTCATTTTTCAAACATACATACTTTTATAACCCCCCCCTCCCCTGTATATGTGTATGTGTGGGTGTGTATGTGTATAAGCATATATGTATGTATATGCATGTGAACAGATCTATATGCATATCTATACAGTCATAATCTACTTTTTAATTAACATTTTTAATAACTTCCAATGAACTTTCCAATATTTTATCACTTTTTATATATATATATATATATGTGTGTGTATATGTATGTATGTATATATATATATATATATATATATATATATATATATATATATGTGTGTATATTGTGAGGGGGTTAGCTCGGCAGCGGGTGTGTGTGACCCCCGAGATGGGCTCCCCACACAAAAACAGGCCCAGCAAACGGAGGTTGTGGTTTTCAAAATCAAAAAGGTGCGGTTTATTTTCTATTTACAGTGACAAAACACAGCAAAGCAAAAGAAACATAAACAAAATAAATCCTGGTCAACTTGACCTCTGACTAAACATACAGGTTTCCTAACTAACAACTGGGATCAGCCTAGTGCTGTCCTAGTCCCTAAGTCCCTGGTTTTAAATGTCCAAGCAAATAGCCACACAGGCTTTGTCTCACCGCACAGGGGTTCACTCTCCCTAGACAGTCCACACAGGTCTGGTTCCAGGCATGAGCAAGCACCTAATGAATCTGGGAGTTTTTATAAAGGCCTTAAATGAGCTGACAAGCTTCAGCTGGTCTCATCAACTCCCTGCCTGCACGACGCCCAGCCCTCTCTCTAGAGGTATGAGTCATCCATGAGCCCACTAGCCTTATACAACTCTCCACCTAGTTGTATAAGTCGGCGTAAAGCCTGAATCTGGGCGAAATATATCTACCCCCCTGGATGCAACCAGGTGACTTTACCTTCCTGCTGTCACATACCCCCCCCCTCTTGTTTTAACCTCGGGGTTGGAACACCAGCAATCAGGCATTCATGTACTCGAGACAAAGCATCCACATTCCCCATTTGAACGCCAGGGCGATGCTTTACTGTGAAGTTGAATTCCTGGAGGGCCAGGAACCACCTATTCACTCTTCTATTTGTTTCCTTGTTTTGAGCCATCCACTTTAACGGAGCGTGATCCGTAACCATGTCAAAGTGCCTACCTAGCAGGTAGTACCGAAGGGAATCTAGAGCCCACTTCACCGCTAAACACTCCTTTTCAACGGTGGCGTAATTTACCTCATGGGACTTCAACTTCCTGCTGAGGTAAATGACTGGGTGCTCTTCCCCGTTCCAGACCTGGGACAATACTGCTCCTAACCCCACATCTGACGCATCACTTTGTACGACAAAGTCTTTAGAGAAGTCGGGTGAGTACAACACTGGCTGGCTACATAAGGCTTGTTTCAAGAATTGGAATGCTGCCTCAGCCTCGGGGGTCCATTTAATCATGACCGACCCTTTCCCCTTCGTCAGGTTGGTTAGGGGCACAGCCTTAGAAGCAAAGTGGGGAATGAATCGCCGATAATACCCAGCGATTCCCAGAAAGGCTCGTACCTGCTTCTTGCTGTTGGGACGTGGCCAACTCTGGATGGCCTCGACTTTGTTGAGTTGGGGTTTTATTACTCCCCTCCCAATGGTGTACCCAAGATATTTGGCCTCCTCCTGCCCAATGGTACACTTCTTGGGGTTAGCCGTAAACCCCGCTTCCCGAACAGAGTCCAGGACTGCTTGCACTTTTGGCAGATGTGAGGCCCAATCTGTGCTATGGACAATTATGTCATCCAGGTAAGCCGCAGCATACTTCTGATGGGGCCTCAGCATCTGGTCCATTTTCCGCTGGAATGTGGCCGGCGCATTCTGTAACCCGAACGGCATTCTTTTATATTGGAACGCCCCGTCTGGGGTTACAAATGCGGTTTTCTCTTTGGCCGACTTGGCCAGGGGGATTTGCCAATACCCTTTTGTGAGGTCAAGAGTCGTCATGTATCGGGCTGTTCCCAGCCGGTCGATCAACTCATCTATACGTGGCATGGGGTAGGTGTCAAATTTTGTAACTTTGTTCAACTGACGAAAATCGTTACAAAATCGCCAGCTCCCATCCGGTTTAGGCACCAACACAATGGGACTAGACCAATCACTTTGGGACTCCTCTATCACCCCTAAGTTCAGCATTTTCTGTACTTCCTCCCGTATTGCCTCCCGTCGGGCCTCTGGGATCCGATAGGGTTTTAACTTCACCCTTTCACCGGGCGGGGTAATGATGTCATGCTCTACCCCAGATGTTTGTCCCGGCAGCTCAGAGAATACCTCCTTGTTGCGAAGCACAAACTCCTTAACCTCCTGTTGTTGGGGTTGTGACAAGGTGGCTGCTATTCCAACCTCAGGAATCACGCAACCAGTTTGAGCTGGTGACCAAGTGTCTGCGACTAGGGACTCTCTATCCCTCCAGGCTTTCAACAGATTAACGTGATAGATCTGTTCGGGCTTTCGCCTTCCTGGTTGTCTGACCTTGTAATTCACTTCGCTCACTTTTTCCATTATCTCGTAGGGGCCTTGCCATTTGGCAAGGAATTTACTTTCAACCGTAGGGACAAGTACCAGTATCCTATCCCCCGGGGAAAAGGTACGGGTCTTGGCTCCACGGTTGTACACTCTCTGCTGTGCTAACTGCGCTTGGGCCAAATGTTCCTTCACGATGGGCATTACCTGTGCAATTCGGTCTTGCATCAGGGCGACATGCTCAATCACACTCCTGTGGGGAGAACTCTCACTTTCCCAAGTTTCCTTGGCAATATCCAACAGCCCTCTTGGGTGTCTCCCATACAGTAACTCAAAGGGGGAGAATCCCGTAGAGGATTGGGGCACCTCCCTAATAGCAAACATCAGATAAGGAAGTAAACAGTCCCAATCCTTTCCATCTCTATCCACCACTTTCTTCAACATTTGTTTTAGGGTTTTGTTGAACCTTTCAACCAGCCCATCGGTTTGGGGGTGATACACAGATGTACGTAATTGCGTCACTTTGAACAATTTACACAGCTCCTTCATAACCCGGGACATAAAGGGTGTACCTTGGTCCATAAGCAGTTCTTTACAAATACCCACCCGGCTAAACACAAGAGATAGCTCTTTGGCTATGGTTTTGGCCGAGGTATTTCGGAGAGGGATCGCTTCTGGATAACGGGTGGCATAGTCCATTATAACTAATATGTACTGGTGCCCCCTAGCGGACTTGATTATAGGACCTACCAAATCCATGGCGATCCTCTCAAACGGGACCTCAATGATGGGTAGAGGGACCAGCGGGCTACGGAAATGTGGCATCGGGGCCGACCTCTGACACACAGGGCAGGAGGAACAATAATTGTCTATGTCCTTCATCACCCCCGGCCAATAGAATCTCTGTAATACCCTCTCTCGGGTTTTCTCTGTCCCCAGATGACCTCCAAGAATGTGCCCATGGGCCAACTCCAACACCAACTTCCTGTAAGGTTTGGGCACCACAAGCTGCTCAACGGTTTCTTCTGCCCTTTTTGCCACCCGATACAGTAGGTCCTTCTCTACGCTGAAGTATGGGTAAGTGCAGGTATTATCTGGGTTCACTAACTCGCCATCTATTTTCACTACGTTTTCCCGTGCCTTTATTAGGGCGGGGTCTTTCAACTGTTTTGTGGCAAAGTTTTCCCTGTGAACCTCAAGATCAGAAAACTCCACAGACGGTAGGTTTTCGTCTGAGGAGGTGGGCTCCTCTCCAGTTTCTTGAGTCTCCCCTGCCAATACTGATAAGGGAAATTCCGGAGAGTCCTCACCACTCTCAGGGGAGTTCTGGCTATCACATTCCTGGTACATAGGGGCACCAGTGGGGGGCTCAGGATCATCCCACAGTTCCCAGAACTTCGGAAAATCCCTTCCCACAATGGCGTCATGCGGTAACTGAGATACTAAGCCCACTGGATGAGAGAGGGTACCTTTGGGGGTCTCGAAACACACTGTAGTCACTGGATACTCTCGGGTGTCCCCATGCACACAAATAACAGCTACCTTGCTATTCCCAGAGACCTCTGTTTTAACTAACTCAGCCTTTATCAGGGTCACAAGGCTACCTGAATCCAACAATACCACAACATTTCTACCATTAACACACATTTTGCATAAATGTTTCTCAGTTCCTCGAATGGCAGTGCATGCGACTGTCGCACACAGCGACTGACGTCTGCCCGTCAGAAAGTCACACTGCATGGGTTCCTCCACAACTGGGCAATTGGCTGCAATATGTCCCGCTTGCCGGCAGCGGTAGCAAACGATCCTTCTTGCGGCCTCTTGAGCCGCTGATTTCCCAGGCTGTTCTCACCAAACTTGGGGTAGAGCTCCCACCCTCTCACTCTCTCCACCCTCACCCCTTGGAATCCTCTTATCCGCCCCTGGGGATGGTCTGGTCTTAGGGTGGAAAGTCCGAGTGTCTCTGGAAGAGGCCGTCAGGTTCTCTGTAGCCAAGTATTTCTCCACACGATCCACAAGACCATCGGCCGTCTCTGGGTCTCCATGGCTTACCCACTTTTGGATGGCAGTAGGAAGAGCTCTCAAAAACCGATCCATTACAACACGTTCCACAATCTTTGGTGCGGACAAAGTCTCTGGCTGTAGCCACTTTCTGCTCAGGTGAATGAGATCATACATTTGAGACCTGGGGGGTTTTCCAAGCTGGAAAGTCCAGTTATGCACACGCTGAGCCCGGACAGCCTGGGTGACACCCAGCCTTGCCAATATTTCAGCTTTTAGCATCACATAGTCTTTTGCTTGGTTAGGCTCTAGGTCATAGTAAGCTTTCTGCGATTCACCAGTTAACAGAGGAGCCACCAGTCCAGCCCACTGCTCCTCAGGCCACTTTTCTCTTTCAGCGGTCCTTTCAAATGTGGTCAAAAATACCTCTGGATCATCCTCTCCAGTCATTTTTGTCAATAAACGACTCACCCCAAAGGACGCGGTATTAGTGGGACGGCTTTCCTCACTGGTCTGCGGACGTTGCTGCATTACTGCTTCCATCTGTTGTTGTAGTCTCTGCTCTTGCTTCTGCAACAGGTCTATGAAGCGGGCCTCAGATTGCTGCTGGGCTTGTTGCTGAGCCTCCAGACTCTGTTGCAAAGTTGCGTTTGTCTGCTGCTGGGCTGCAAGGCTCTGTTGATGAGCTTGCTGCTGGGCTGCGAAGTTCTTTTGCAAACCTGCATTTGTCTGCTGTTGATTGGCATTTGCTAGAGCCAGCTGCTTCAGTATCTCCTCCATGCTGGCTTAAAAAAAAAAAAAAAAAACTGCCACTGGTTCTCCACCAACTGTGAGGGGGTTAGCTCGGCAGCGGGTGTGTGTGACCCCCGAGATGGGCTCCCCACACAAAAACAGGCCCAGCAAACAGAGGTTGTGGTTTTCAAAATCAAAAAGGTGCGGTTTATTTTCTATTTACAGTGACAAAACACAGCAAAGCAAAAGAAACATAAACAAAATAAATCCTGGTCAACTTGACCTCTGACTAAACATACAGGTTTCCTAACTAACAACTGGGATCAGCCTAGTGCTGTCCTAGTCCCTAAGTCCCTGGTTTTAAATGTCCAAGCAAATAGCCACACAGGCTTTGTCTCACCGCACAGGGGTTCACTCTCCCTAGACAGTCCACACAGGTCTGGTTCCAGGCATGAGCAAGCACCTAATGAATCTGGGAGTTTTTATAAAGGCCTTAAATGAGCTGACAAGCTTCAGCTGGTCTCATCAACTCCCTGCCTGCACGACGCCCAGCCCTCTCTCTAGAGGTATGAGTCATCCATGAGCCCACTAGCCTTATACAACTCTCCACCTAGTTGTATAAGTCGGCGTAAAGCCTGAATCTGGGCGAAATATATCTACCCCCCTGGATGCAACCAGGTGACTTTACCTTCCTGCTGTCACAATATGTATGTATATATATATATATATATATATATATATATATATATATATATATACAGTATCTCACAAAAGTAAGTACATCCCTCACATTTTTTAAAATATTTTCTTCTATCTTTTTATGTGACAACACTGAAGAAATTACACTTTGCTACAATGTAAAGTAGTTAATGTGTACAGCTTCTATAACAGTGTAAATTTGCTGTCCCCTCAAAATAACACACAGCCATTAATGTCTAAACCGCTGGCAACAAAAGTCAGTACACCCCTAAGTGAAAATATCCAAATTGGGCCCAATTAGCCATTTGTGACTCATCTGAGGTCTCAGGTGTGAATGGGGAGCAGGTGTGTTAAATTTGGTGCTATCGCTCTCACTCTCTCATACTGGTCACTAGAAAGTTCAACATGGCACCTCATGGTAAAGAACTCTCTAAGGATCTGAAAAAAAGAATTGTTGCTCTACATAAAGATGGCCTAGGCTATAAGAAGATTGCCAAGACCCTGAAACTGAGCTGCAGCACAGTGGCCAAGACCATACAGCGGTATACCAGGACAGGTTCCACTCAGAACAGGCCTTGCCATGGTCGACCAAAGAAGTTGAGTGCACGTGCTCAGCGTCATATCCAGAGGTTGTCTTTGGGAAATAGACGTATGAGTGCTGCCAGCATTGCTGCAGAGGTTTAAAGGGTGGGGGGTCAGCCTGTCAGTGCTCAGACCATACGCTGCACACTGCATCAAATTGGTCTGCATGGCTGTCATGCCTGAAGGAAGCCTCTTCTAAAGATGATCTACAAAAAAGCCTGCAAACAGTTTGCTGAAGACAAGCAGACTAAGGACATGGATTACTGGAACCATGTCTTGTGGTCTGATGAGACCAAGATAAACTTATTTGGTTCAGATGGTGACAAGCGTGTGTGGGGGCAACCAGGTGAGGAGTACAAAGACAAGTGTTTCTTTTGACAGTCAAGCATGGTGGTGGGAGTGTCATGGTCTGGGGCTGCATGAGTGCTGCCGACACTGGGGAGCTACAGTTCATTGAAGGAACCATGAATGCCAACATGTACTGTGACATACTGAAGCACAGCATGATCCCCTCCCTTCAGAGACTGGGCCACAGGCAGTATTCCAACATGATAACGACCCCAAACACACCTCTAAGACCACCACTGCCTTGTTAAAGAAGCTGAGGGTAAAGATGATGGACCGACCAAGCATGTCTCCAGACCTAAACCCTATTGAGCATCTGTGGGGCATCCTCAAATGGAAGGTGGAGGAGCGCAAGGTCTCTAATATTCACCAGCTCAGTGATGTTGTCATGGAGGAGTGGAAGAGGACTCCGGTGGCAACCTGTGAAGCTCTGGTGACCTCCATGCTCAAGAGAGTTAAGGCCGTGCTGGAAAATAATGGTGGTCATCCAAAATATTGACATTTTCGCCCAATTTGGACATTTTCACTTAGGGGTGTACTCACTTTTGTTGCCAGCGGTTTAGACATTAATGGCTGTGTGTCGAGTTATTTTGAGGGGACAGCAAATTTACACTGTTATACAAGCTGTACACTCACTACTTTACATTGTAGCAAAGTGTCATTTCTTCAGTGTTGTCACATGAAAAGATAGAAGAAAATATTTACAAAAATGTGAGGGATGTACTCACATTTGTGAGATATATATATATGTGTAGCAGGTATTTGAATTTAGGGGAAGCATCTGGGTGGTAGTGTAACCCAGATGCACCGATTGTTAGGGGATCTGGTACCATTTTATGGTTCTCGGAGGACTCTGGTGGTGTGAGGTTCCCTGCGGCCTGCAGGAGGCGCTGTTGCCCTGGGCCGGAGTTGAACCCTCACCACAAGACTTCATCTCTTTTGTCCTTTCCTGGCGCTTGTACGGCAGGGCAGGGAACCTGCTTTGACGCAAAGGGAGAGGAGATAAAAGGGGCGGACGCCCTGAATACGGGGTTCAGAGTTGGAGGACGCGGCCGCGCCCAGGCAACTTCAGTCTGGGTGCTGGCGTTCCGGGGTTCCGGGCCCAGGTGCCCTTGACCTGGCCGGAGCGGGTGATGGAGTCCATCCCAGGCACCTTTAGCCCTGGGGTGAGGTACTACTGAGGAGGCCTGTGACCCAGTACCTTCGACTGGGTTCCGCGAGGGTGGAGGAGTCCGAGGGGCCCTAAGGTGTTTGCCGCCCAAATCTGAGATGAGGAGGCCGGGGAGTGTAACCCTTCCGAACAGCCCGGTGCAGCATTGCCGGTGACGGCGGGGCCTCCGGTAACTCTCTCGGAAGTATGTCTTCCCTCTGACAGGGGCCGCAGCCACAAGAAGGTAACTCCTGTTTCATGTTCATTAGAGTTGCTGGTAGAGACTCAGAAAAGGAAAGAAGTACATTCACAGCCACTGTGCGTTATAACCATTGGTGATATCTCAATGGTTTAGATTGATTAAGGATTGTGCCTTGACCTACTCCCCACCAATACTGAACTGTTCTTTGGTCACAACCTGTCTGTGCTGAGTTATTTGCTGCTAAGGAATGCTAAGGAATAAATAAGAGTTGGACCTTTTCAGTGGTGTGGAACTCCGGTTACTGGGAGCAAAGGGGGGGGAGGTCATATCAAGGAAAGACTTGAACCTGGCTTATACACACGACCTGATGGTAAAAATACATTCAGGCTTTCACCTCTATTCAGAAGAGGACATGGGCCGTGGTGGATCTCATCCCTCCTCCCAGGTTCCCCTAGACAAGACAGCAAGCCGAGAAGAAGAAAGGGTGAGAGGGGTGGGCCGCCCGCTACATATATATATATATATATATATATATATTTCATAGAGTCAGAGTGCCACCTTAGTGGATCATGTGACTGGGTGGGTTTATCTCCCCAGCACACATATACCACAAAAAAGATGCCGTTTTGTATGGCCTGAGGAAGGAGCAAGCATGCTCCGAACGCGAAGCCACCTCCTCTCACCCTGCACCAGGAAGTGACGTCATCTCCGATCGCTCCTGTGTTCCCTGCTGTTCCCAAAGGCTGCGAATGCTGGAATCCACCAGCACAAGCTGTCACTTGCACTTCAGAGACACGGATGTGTAAGAGAAAACCACCCCCGGATTTTGCTGCAGGATTACTATCATGCTTGTGTTTATGCTCCCTTTGTGAGTAGTTTAAATTTTTACTTATCATTAAATGGTTTACCAATACTGCACTTAGAGGCGCTGTGTTTCTTTTCCTTTGTTGCATTGCAGAGACTGCTTCTAGATCTTTACACTGGCTGCCCTTATTGCTGGAACATGGATTCCTCTCCCTCTTCATCTTAGAGACTGTTGCTATGGACTTTGTCCCTCTTATTGAGAGACATTTTTAATCACATTTATTTGATCTGTGTACACCTCCAGGGTCTCTCCTCAAACGAGCGCTGAGTTTATTTTTTGATCGTTACTGGTTGGTTATCCTTTTGGATCAACATTATAAAAGAAAATGCCAAAACTCATCCTGCCATTACAGAGGGAGAAAAAATGCACCATCTGCAAGAGATCCTAGCGGAACCTAGCTTTGTCAGAGAATGGCAGGATCCCTCTTGATGGTCAATGTGCCTCAGATATTCATGGTGGTGAAAGGTAGACTTGTGGTCATTGGTGGTTGCCTAAGCAAGACTTTCAGGTCTTTCTTCATAATGCATTTCCCAGACCTGGCTGCTTGCAGAAGTCACGGGCAGCTCACATTCTATTCTATTCTATTCTATTTGATCAGGGATTACATAGGGCCAAGAGCTGATGTAGACACCCTGACAATGGATGACTCACCTGACGTTTGGGTGTAGAGGTTAGACCAGTGGCCTGAGCTTGCCCAGCATGCAATCTAGCTGCTGGGATGCCCTGCACCTAGTGTTCTGGATGCAGGACAGAATTAACACTGTGTACTCAATGCCCAACCCCAAAAGCTGCTACTCAAACTACAATATACACAATAAAAATGTTATAAAAAAACAGCACTTAATCACAATGTGCAACCTAATCCCCCTGCACACATATTGCTTCCAATAGTACTGTGTTTTTGAATGTATAATTCAAGTGAAAGAAAGAAATATCTAAACATTTTTGAAGTGTGCAAAACATGGTATACAAATGCTGCAGGAGCTTGTGGGAAAAAAAAAAGGAAAATGTAATGCCAAATTCTTACCGCAATTTTATTTTCCTAATGAGCTCCATGTCAGCCACCTCTGGGTATGCCCCACCCACCTCCATGCTATCAGGACCTAACTCATGGGATAAATGCATATCCCATGTTTTCATAGCTATGCTACCACTGCCAACAGTACCTTAGTACGGAGAAAACCCTAGGGGAGGTGGTCAACCCAAAGGAAGGCAGACATACTGGTAGTGAAGAGGGCCCACTGCAAACCTTAAGAACTGCTGGAAACGTGGGGTGATTGGAATGTGGAAGTTTGCATCCTTCAAATCTATCAAGAGGAGCCAGTCTCTGGGTTGAACACCCTTCAGGATAGTAACGATTCCATCTTGAAGTGATCCTTCACCACATGGCTGTCAGCCACTTGATGTTAAAACCCTCCCTGGACAGTTTCATTAGTACAGTGACAATGCATATTTACATATTTACATATGATAGTAGAATATGTACACATACTTTTTTTTAAAACTGATTATACCAATTTATACCCAGCCATAGTGGTCATCGTCCCACTTGTAATAAAAATGTACCAAGAGAGCATTTCATTAGAATCTGGTGCAATTGCACCATTATTTGATTATTTGGTACAGGCCAATTGGTTGATTTATTGGTACAGGCCAATGTATTATGCAATCGTTTAGTTCAGAAAGAGTACTCCATTCATGTGATTGTTAAATAATGTAGTGATTAGGGAAGTTGGATAGGAATGATCTGGTGAAGTATCAGGAGCTGGATGCAGGGGGTTTGGTTTTGTTGAATATACATTCATTTTATATTTTGATGTACAGTACGAGACAATTCAGGGCATTTTTCAGAAATATTGGCCTATTTTATTAAAAGATAAGGTACTGAAGAATATGTTACCTAAATGTCCTAGATGCATTTATAGGCAGGGTGATGTTTTGGGTAAGTGACTGCCTACAAGTGTGTTAGACTCCCCCCCACAAAAAGTGTCCACTTTTTTGCCTGTGGGAGGTTTCAAGTATGTAAAACAATTGTAACAAGATTAAGGAGTGTATAATCATCCTAGGATGCCACGGTAAATGTAGATTTTTGGCTCCGATGTAATCTTTGGAATGGCTGTTGATTTCTTTGGGCTGTTCCAGATTACACAGGCTGCAGGTTTAATTGATTTCCACTGCATTCTGGAGGCTTTTAGAGCATAAAGGGCTGGGGAAGTCAAATAGGCATCCTGAATATTTATTGTGCTTCAGCCAATCCCTTGGGAGGTGTGCCCAGTAGGTGGTTGGAGTAAATAGTAAATAATATAAATAGTATTTTTGCTGTGTGCTTTGGGTCATTGTCATGTTGGAAGGTAAACCTTCTTCCCATTGACATCTTTCTGGCAGATGGCAGCAGATTTACCTAAAAAATGTGATGGAATTTTATGCCATTAATTTTTCTTCTATCCTGACATGTGCTCCAGTCCCTGCTGCAGAGAAACTCATATAACCCCCATAACAGGATATTACCACCTCCATGCTTTACTGTAGGAATGGTGTTATTTGGATGGTGAGCTGTATTTGATTTTCACACGACATGTTGTTTGGTGTTGAAGCCAAATAATTCAATTTTAGTCTCATCTGATCATAACACCTTTTTTTACGTGGCCTCAGAATCTTCAGAGTGCATTTAAGGTGGTCAGATGAGACTAAAATTTTATTATTTGGCCTCAACACCAAACGATATGTCTGGCGGAAATCCAATACAGCTCACCATCCAAATAATAATATAATTCCTACAGTAAAGCATGGAGGTGGTAATATCCTGTTATGGGGGTGTTTCTCAGTAGCAGGGATTGTAACACTTGTCAGGATAGAAATAAAATGGATGGTTTAAAATACCATCAAATTCTTGAGGAAAATCTGCTGCCCTCTGCCAGAAAATTGACCACACAGTGGTTGAAGAAGAAAAAAGTTAATTTCCTTGAATGGCTTAGTCATAGCCCAGACTTGGGCCCCTTTCACACTGAGGCAGTGGGTGCATCTGCGGTAAAGCGACGTTATTTTTAGCGGCGCTTTACTGCCAATTTTGCGACGCTATTCGGCCACTGGCGGGGCGGTTTTGCCCCCGCTAGCAGAATAGCGGCGCTTTACCGCCGACGCCTCCGCCCTCAGGGCTTTCACACTGGAGACACAGCAGCGGCTGTTTCAGGTCGGTTTGCAGGCGCTATTTTTAGCGTTATAGCGCTTGCAAAACGACCCAGTGTTAAAGGGGTCTTAAACCACATTGAAAATCTGTGGAATGACTTGAAGACTGCAGTCCACAAATGGTCACCATCAAATTTAACTGAACCTGAGCAGTTCTGCAAAGAAGAGTGGGCAAATATTACAAAGTCTAGATGTACAAATTTAGTAGAGACATATCCCAAGAGAATAAAGACTCTAATTAAAGCAAAATGTGGTCCAACAAAATACTGACAGAAGGTGGGTGATCCTTTTTCTAACTTGGTGATACTGTTTTTGAATGTTTTTAATTTTTTCTGACATGTTGGTGTTATATCTTTCACTTGGATGTTATACGTTGCACTAAGTAAATACAGTAAATACAGCTGGATAAAACAAAAACTGTGTCTGTCTTAATTTCAGGCTGCAAAGCAACAAAATGTGATTATTTTAAAGGGGGGTGATTCTTTTCTATACCCACTGTATCTTTCACTTTTATTTTTGAATGTATAATTACATCATTGTTGCATGCAACAAGCTGTTTTTTGTAGTATATTTATTGTGTATATTGAAGTTTAAATAGCAGCTTTTGGGGTTGGGCATTGAGTGTGCAGTGTTGATTCTGTTTTAGATAAAAAAATTCTATCACGGGGGCGTGGCCTGACCTGACTAGAAAATGGACGCTTAGGCCTCGTACACACGACCGAGTTTCTCGGCAAGAACCAGCAAGAAACTTGCTGGCAGAGATGTCTTGCCGAGAAATTCGTTCGTGTGTATGGTTTCTCGTCGAGAAAACCGACAAGTAACCTCGACGAGAAAATAGAGAACCTGCTCTCTATTTTCTCGTCGAGATTCTCGTCAGCCTGTTTCTCGACGAGAAAAGTGAGTGTGTGTACACTTACCTGTCCGCCGGGAAGCCCGCGCATGTTCGAAATGAATTTGACGCATGCGCGGTAGCTTCCTAGGCATACGTAGGGTATACCAAGATGGCGGCGACGGCATCGAATGTGACGAGCGCATGCTCATCATAGTCGATGACGTCACCGCGTACGCTCCATTCAAAGAACCGCGGGTTCTTTGAATCGAGCGTGTGTACACTCGGCCGGGACAAGTTTCTTGTCCAAGAATCTCGTCGAAAAAAACGACATGTTTTTTTCGACGAGAATCTCGGCCGTGTGTACGAGGCCTCAGTCTCAGAGCTCCCCGCCACCTCAGCCCTTCTTTATCAAATATCGGAGGTACATTAGATCCCCACAAGCCGTTAACCCAGCTCACATCATGGGGACAGCATCCAGGAACTCATCGGCGTCCAGATCGCGCTCCCCCCGTGAGTTATCCGGAGGCTCAAGCCAAAATATCCCGGAGATGTTCCGGACGAACAGGGGGAACATGGCGTCTTCCTGTCAAGGACTTACACAGAACCGCTCTCAGGCACACTCAGCGCCCCTCCCAAGGATCACCCTGTCAGAAACGCCAGCGGCTCCCTCACCACCGGGAGCCGCGGAGAACGGAGGCATGACTGCCCCCCCTCCTTCTCCTCAGCTCAGCATTCACGATCTGCGGACCATAGCCGCGGATATCAAGGACACCTTGTCGGCGGCCATCTCTGAACTCTGCCTGGACATTCGGGCACTCGCAGATAGAGTGCATATAGTAGAAAAAGTGACTGAGAAGCATGAAACAGTTATCCACCGTGCTACCTGGCAGATTGACACCCACACCCTACAGTTTCGGGAAATGCAGAGACATGTAGAGGACCTGGACAACAGGGGGCGCCGCCATAACCTAAGAGTAAGAGGAATACCGGAATCAGTGGATGGAGAGCACATCTCTCAGGTAGTGACTGGACTTTTCAACGGCCTGCTCAACAGGCCACCCCAGACTCCAATTAAGATGGAACATATCCACTGTGCCTTGAGACCCCGGGGTAGAGACACTGACCCTCCCTGGGACATAGTGTGCTGTATAGTGGACTACAAAACTAAGGAAGAAGTGTTGAGATTAGCTAGGGGCCAGCGCCTATCACATGAGGAGGCGCCAGTTCAAATATTCCAGGATCTCTCAGGGATCACCCTACAACATCGCAGGGATCTGAGACCGTTGCTGGATGCAGTACGTGCCAAGGACATTCGCTACAAATGGAAGTTCCCCTTCTGTCTCTCCGCCGCAGTGGATGACCGCACAGCATTACTCAAGGTGCCAGAGGACCTGCCACACTTCTGTGACACGCTCGGCATTCCCCGAGTAGCTGTTCCGGATTGGTATGCTGCTTTCAGGAAGGCAGTACATAGACCGGGTACACGCGCTGAAGAGCCCATGGAAACACAAGCTGCTGGCGCTCGCAGGAGACGTTCCCCGTTGGGTTCAAAGCGATACACCTCACCACGCAACCCATGCCAGGAGCATAGCCCTTCCAACCCACCTGGTTCCCGGAGAGCCCGCCGGGACTATTGATCGCGGCAGCCACTGCTTCAACCATACGGTAACACTCTTTATCTGCCCCCCTATTTTTTCGTGTATTTTTTTTTTTCTTTTTGCTTTGTTGCACTGTTTTTGTAGTGCTGGCCATGTTTTGGTCGGGTTTTTCTTTACTGGATTAACTTTTTCCTTTTTTCCGCCTCTGGGAGTGTGTTTTTCCCCTTCCCATGCTTAGGCTTATGTGCTGAACTGCCCGCACTTCCATGCCCCCTGTTTGGCGGTTAGCAATGCTGGATGCCAGTCAAGGGACAGTTGCGTACCTATCGTGACTGAAATGACACGTTACGCAGGTTTGGCTGGAAAAAACTACATCCCCCAGAACTCCCTGCGAGGCGCTGAAGGACCTTGGGCTCCTACTTCCGCTGGCCGTGACGAACATCCGGAAACAACATAGACAAACAGCCCACGGCACCACTGCGTCTCATCTCCTGTACTCCGGGCCACCCTTATCTGCCTCCTGTCTGGAGACGTGACAGACAAAGACTACCGAGAACAGACAGGCATGCCATGGCACGGGGACCTTCCTAGCCGCCCAAACTTCCTTTACCTCCCGCGGAACTTGACCATGGGAGCATTGGCTAGAGGTATGCCCTTTCTGGCCAACAATGGTTCTTTAGCCTGTCCCAGAGACTCTGGCTTATGGATACCTGGACATGCTCACATTTGAAGATTGCCCCATTTACGCCACCGGATATGAATGCTATACACTCACTCTTCGTGGCCATACCTGAGTGACAATGGACTGCCTCCACCTACAAACGGTAATCCTATATATTGCGCTAGCTGATCTCCCCACCCTTTCCAGGCTCTATGTAGATAGCGATGCAGTGTTTGCTTGCGGCTAGAATATACTTGACGCCACAGATAGATGCCCCACATACGGGTACGGCGGCCGCATGTAATCTGCATGACACTCCCTCGCAACACTAAAAGTGAGCTTACGGAGGTCATATTGCCGCTGACACACATGGGACCCGTGTCAGGTGCGGAGTTCTTCATACGCAATATTCTACGATGTCACTTGCTGAAGACCCTGCTATCCTCTCACTTTAATTTGAGTCGACATGATACGCTCTACTCTGGGAGTGTTTATTACTTTTCAAATGTTTTGGTACATATAGTTGTTACTTACTTAGCTTGTTCTTCTTACTATAAGCTTATCACACCCCCCTGCAGGGTCTCTCGCACCATTTATTGCGAGGACACTCCGGCGGAAGAGTATGAGGCTATGGTTCTGTTTAGTTATACCCCTGTTCCCACTGATCTGATCTGTATGCCTGATGCTACACGAGCACCAACGAACGTTATGTCTCCCTGAGTGTGTTTCTAATGGTTCAGTAATACGGGCCCTCATCCCTCAACCCCCCATTGTTATCTCCAAGGGGAAGTACCTCCTCACATTAGACTACATCTGCGCTGAGGTGGCAGACCTCTCCATACCTCTGTGGTCAATTACACACTTCTGGTTTGGTTTGGATCAACCCCCACACAGTGGCGTGTAGTGGGGTCAGCACTCTACTAGCTGTGTTGTCGTCCTATACGCTCTGTATTTTATCGACACCTTGTCCTCCCCCTTAGAGGAGGTTGGCGAAGTCCATCCTCCTCATCGGTTAATCTCCTGCAAGTGATATAGGCCCCTAATCTATACTAGCAAGTACATAACTACTACCCCCCCTCTCCTTGACACTATCCGACACCGCCCCTTTCCTCCCTCCCTGCCCCCCCCCTCAATATGACGGAAGCCTCCGACTCTGCTACTCGCGTGGCCAGGGATCCCGAATGCAACTTAAACTATATTCCCTGAATATTCGTGGGTTGAATACCCCGGAAAAACGATCACAACTACTATCCCTAAACTCCATAACCATTTTTTTCCGACAGTATACCATGCTGCTAATGAGGAGGCAAAATCAAAAAGCGTCTCTATCCTAATTTCTAAACATTGCCCCATCAAGATCACTGAGACCCAAAGTGACACCAAAGGTAGGTTCCTCTTTCTCAAAGGTACACTGCATGGTAGACCCCTAACCATCGCAAACATCTATGCCCCGAACTCGCAACAGGTGTCCTTCTTCCACACCACACTCCATGCTCTTACCGCCTTCCAATCGGGCACTCTCATCCTAGGCGGTGACTTCAATGTTCCACTGACCCCGACCATGGATACCTCCAATGGGTCCTCGTGTATGACGTATAGGGCCCTCCGCGCGATCAAATCCCAACTGTACACCCTCACCCTTCATGATACTTGGCGTACACTGCACCCAAACGTCAAAGACTTTACCTTCTTTTCCCCTCCGCACAATAAGTATTCTAGACTTGACCATTTCTTTCTCTCACAGAATGACCTACCCATGCTTACTGAGGCCACGATTGAACCTGGGCTCCTTTCGGACCACAACCCTATTACCATGACATTAACATTTCCACTATGGCGCTCTAGAGCCGAGATCTGGCGCATGGATGATTCCTTGCTTTCAGATCTGGAATATACCCACTTAATATCGGACGGTCTGTCTCATTATTTTGCAGATAATGTCACGGAAGATGTTTCCCCTATCACAGTATGGGCTGCACACAAATGTGTCATTCAGGTTCGGGGCAAGCTTATCTCCCTGATGGCCAAGAGACACAAGCTCAGGAAAGCACGCATTGAAGAACTGTCTAACCATGTAAAAACCTTAGAACGAGCACACAAACTCTCCTTAGCGGCCAAATGCCTCTCCGACCTTCTTACGGCCAGAGAGGAATTGTTATCGGAACTCCAAGTGACGTTGAAACGCAAATTTGCACTGACACATAAACTCTTTTATGAGTTTGGTAACAAGTCCGGGAAGCTTTTAGCGAGAGCTCTACAAAAGAAAAAGTCTGCAAACACCATACACTCCATCAGAACCCCCTCGGGGACCAACATAGCCAACACAGAAGATATAGCAAGACAGTTCGTTAAATATTTCACCAAATTATATAACCTACCCAGACCCTGTCTACAGACCGACTCCATTGACCGATCGAAAGCCATAACAGACTTTTTAACTCAGTATAGTCCATCCTCACTTAGCCCTGAAGACCTAGGGGACATTGACCTCCCCATCTCCATAGAAGAAACTCTCTCAGCTCTAAAACAGCTGAAAGCAGGCAAGAGCCCCAGACCGGATGGACTCTCGACTAATTACTACAAATCCTTTGCTGACCTACTGATTCCCCACTTTATCAAAGCTTTCAATACTCTTCCCACCTCTCCTCTCCCTCATACTAATATCCTTGAAGCACACATTACCCTGATACCGAAACCAGACAGGGACACCACATTAGTGTCTAATTACCGCCCAATTTCACTGCTTAACGTAGATGTTAAGCTTTACGCCAAAATCCTAGCGAACCGAATCCTCCCTTTAATCCCCAATTATATTTCACTGGATCAAGTGGGCTTCGTCCCTGGCAGGGAAGCTAGGGACAACACCACGAAGGCCATCAATATCCACTACTGGTTGACTTCCACTAACAACAAAGGTTTCTTCCTTTCCCTTGATGCGGAGAAGGCGTTCGACAGAGTGGCCTGGGACTACATGTCTGCCACATTGTTGGCGATGGGGCTTCCCCCTCGCCTTCATCAAATGATTATGGCATTGTATACGTCCCCTACGGCTAGACTTAGGGTTAATGGCCGGCTGTCGGACGCCTTCTCCATCGCCAATGGCACACGGCAGGGCTGCCCTCTTTCCCCCCTTATTTTCATTCTGACCATGGAACCCTTCCTCCGCAGACTGCGGGAAAACCCTGATATTAAAGGGATTGAGATTGGTCATAGGCAATACAAGATAGCAGCCTATGCTGATGACATCCTACTCTTCCTTACAGATCCCCTAACCACTCTCCCTAATCTCCTCAAAGACTTTGAGCTCTTTCGACAATTATCCAACCTGCAAATTAACTTTGATAAATCTAAAGCTCTTAACATAACACTACCGGCGGCATCAGTAGCTTTCTGTCAGACCAACTTCCCTTTCAGCTGGGAAACCAATGATATCACATATTTAGGCATTAAACTCCCCACCAAACTCTCCGACCTATATGCCAGAAACTTTACGCCCGCCCTGCGCAAAATTCAGGGAGACCTCACAGCTTGGACTAAGGGCCCTTTTTCATGGTTCGGCAGAGCGGCAATTTTAAAAATGAAAGTCCTCCCCAGATTGCTCTATCTGATGCAAGCTGTCCCAATAAAGTTACCTCCATCGTTCTTCACATCCTTCAAACGGATGTGCAGGCACCTCCTGTGGTCCGCCCGTCCTCCCAGGTTAAGCTGGGAAAAACAAATCTTACCCAAACGTCAGGGAGGGATGGGGTTGCCGGATTTCCGCACATACTACAGGGCCTGTCAGCTCACTAGAATTGTGGATTGGCATGCCCATGAGAACACCAAGGCATGGATCCATTTGGAAAATGCTTTCACTAAAATACAGATTTCCCACCTCCCTTGGATCAACCCGGGCTCGGTCCCTACTGAATGCACAGCTCACCCCTTTATAGGCCCCACATTGAATAATTTTAGAGCTACGGGTCGTATTCTCAACATGACTCCTTATCTGGGCCCCATGACACCGCTCGACAATAACCCAGAATTCACACCTGGTATATCCGCCAATACCCAATCCGAGCAGGCTACCCCCCAGCCGACAAGGGCCTCTCAATTTTTTAATGGAGGCGTACTCCTCTCTCAACCTGACATGGCCTCCAAATTTGCTCATCTCTCCATTCCCTTTTTCAAATTCCTTCAAATCGGACACTTCCTACATAGCGCTCAACCACTTTCTCTATGGTATAGGGACCATACGCCCTTTGAAGATCTCTGTAGTAGGTCAGAACCTCAGAACAATCTGATCTCAACAATCACTGCTCTCTTGCTCGACAATCCCTGCTCCCACGACAGAATTCATAGCAGGTGGGAAACGGACTTAGCCATGGAATTGTCTGCTGAAGACTGGGCACGCGTTCATGAGCACACACATAAGGGGTCCATAAATGTCTCTACGCAAGAGAATAGGTACAAACTATACTCTAGGTGGTACCGCACGCCTGACAAGATTCATAAATTCTGTCCGAGGGTATCCCAGGACTGCTGGAGATGTAATTCCGCTTTAGGATCCCTTATCCACATTTGGTGGGAATGTCCTTTAATCCAGGAATTCTGGAGAGAGGTACATATCCTGATTACCCAAATTACTACCTACTCACCGGACTTTAGTCCAGCACAATACCTACTCCACCACACGACCCTCCCAAGGGCAGTCTACAGGAAATCCCTCACCCTGCATCTTATTAACGCTGCTACCCAATGCATTCCGGTCCACTGGAGGAGTGCCACCCCACCCAGCATTTCTGAATGGCACACCCGGGTAGACAGAATAGCAGACATGGAGAGGCTTGTTCACCAAGCTAATGCTAACTCAACCAAGTTTGGGACCATGTGGGCATGCTGGTTCCACTATAGAGACCCCACACGGTCAGGGAACCCCTCTACCGTACCTACAACTAGTACAAGGGAACGCGAGAATACTCTGGCCATGGAAGCATGAGACTTCCGCCCCCCCCCACCTTCCCCTTACCTTCATCTCAGAAATAGATAGATTATCTACCCTTACGACGTGGGAATAAATATACGCCGCCTTGTACCTATATTCACCCATGAAGGATGCACCATGCTATACATTCAGTCTGATAACATCCCTCAAGCCTACAGGGTACGGTTACCTTACAGATGGCCCAGTCACGGTCAGACTCTTTGTGGCCTTCTCAAGGATCCCCGCCCGCTCACAGCAAGAACCCTATTCGGGGTGAGCGGGTGGGAATAAACCCACTGGAGATCGGCCATCCAACCACTTTGACATGCCCTGGTCATCCTTCCCAAACAAGGACCGGATACCTCCTAAACCGTCTAGAATAGAGCACACATGGTTAGTAATACATCTGGAAGGTTTTCGGAAGCCACCACCCTCCACATGTTAAAACGAGGTTATAATGACATTTGTTTAAGCCATTTTGCTCAAAGTCACTGATGTATTCTATGATTGTAAACTGTACTTTAAATCTTTGCACGTAATTGTTCTTGGAATTTTCTTGGAATTTTCTGTACCTGTTATTCAACCTGTATGTATTATTCAATCTATAATAAAAAAAATTCTGCAAAAAAAAAAAATCTATCACAAATCCACCCACTGCACTGAAGACAGATTAATATGCCTGTCCCCAGAAACAACTGACCGGATCAGCTTTACAAGAATAAACCAAGAATGAACCAGTTGGAACAATGATGGGTACTAAACTCCTGCAGTCGTTAGATGGTAATGATTAAAAAAAATTTTTTAATGCCCCAAAAACATTATTATATCATATAATATTGCCATCACTGTTGGCCTCCCACCATTACCATCTTCTGTCACCATTACCATCTCTTGCCACCACTGCTGAACCATTGCCATTAACATCTTCTGCCACAATTACCATCTCATGCCACCACTGCAAACCTGCCACCATTACCATCCTCTGCCACTGCTGATTGCCTGCCATACATTAATATCTAATGCTTCTATTACCATCTCCTGAAACTGCTTAAAGTCTGCCAGCATTGCTATCTCATGCTGCCTCCACAGTTCAAGTCCAGTTGTTTGGTACTGTCAGGGTGCAACAGCTAATGTTTCCACAGTTACTCCTAAGCTGAAAAAGTTGGGACATTTTTTTGTGTAACTTGTTTCCTTTGTTGAGGCTCAATGTTAGAAGGGTATTATACTGCTCCAGCAATGTCAGGGTGCCACAACTAACATTTCTGCAGTTGTTCCTCAGCTGCCAAGATTGGAAAACAAATGTATGCAGGGTTATTTATGCCTCAATGTTTGTGGAGAATTATGCTACTGTAGCACTACCCCCGTAGGAGCTGCTGGTTAGTTTTGGGCCTGTACTCTGCCTATCAACCCCTTTAAGTTTGGCTCAATTCCCCTTGGCACAACTGGACAATACACTGATTGTGAAACCCACTGGTAGTTGGGAACCACAATGAAACCATGCAGCAGTATAATTATAGTTAAGCCTTGTTACCTTATATTGGCCACCTGTCCAATGACACCAGATAAGACTCCACACCAAATACAGTTTAACCAAGGAATGAGTGTTTACTTGGTGAAGGAAAATAGGCACAGTTAAACACTTAACAGTTGACTTCAAACAGGGCCCTGTGAGAGTCAATGGTATATAAATGAACAATCAGTTTAAACAAATGCAAAGTGAAACCTGACCTGAGTAAGTACACAGTGGAGGGGTTCCCCAAATGCAATACGTTAGCACTGGAGCACCTCTCCACCAGGCCTAACCCAGCTCTCTGAAATATAACAGATAATACAACAAGCTCTATCATAGCATGAGTCTATATACTCTTAGGTTCCCCCTAGCAGGCAATTCCCATGCACATGTCCTACTATATTAGTTCAGATGGACAAGCTGAATCCTGTAATTGTTCCTTCTGGTTAACAATAGTCTTCGCTAGCCTTGGTTGGTGCACATTAATAATTTGTAATCCAAGGGGAATGAAAGAAGATTGAACAGTTAACATATGTGATAAAAGGAACAGATGAATGCTGATCCTTCTCAAGGCGCTAACTTAATCCTGGATGCAACGTGAATCGGCTTGCGGTACTGCAGATACCAGCAAGCCTAAGTGAATAAGTAAAGTTGTGGAAGTAACCTTCCTGCAACACAGTTAGTTGTGTTTGTGGGCAGGTGCCCTCTCACCACATGAGGCCTTGCCTCGCTGGGATCCTCCGACAGGGCCCTCTTGGTTCGCAGCCTCCGGAAGAGTCGTTGTCCCTGGTTCTCCGTTTAGCCGGTCACCACACATTGGTGGATAGATGACTCTGGATGCTCAGGAGTGTGGAGCTATCCCTCTCCTCGGTCCAATCAGCAGGGATGTAGCTGGGAATCCCTCCATCAGGCGATCCGGCCTCCGTCACTTTAGGCCTAGGCTTCTCCGGCCTAGCACCCTCGCTGCAGGCCTCTTGCCGCTTGCAAGATGGCGTCCCAAGAGAAAGAATCCAAGCCCCGCGTCTTCTTTTAAAAGGTCCTCCCAGCAGGCAGTGCACGGCGCCACACTCCCTTCCAGCAAGTGGCGTTGTGGGCCTTGTAGTCCATTTCTGGCCCATAGCAATAGAGTCTCTGTCTCTCCGCACCACATGATCCGTCATGCATTGTCCTACCATAGATGAACCCAATAACTTGCAGCGATATGAGGCAAACGGATAATGGAAAGAATTAAGTTCTTATAAGCACAAACTGTAATCCATGAGCTATGTGCAAAAGTAACACCTTGCTACACTACTATTATAGCAATGTCAAGTTTTCATACTTAATGTTTATGCAACTCCCCTCTAATATGAATGTGTTGATTTAAAGGATAAGTTCACCTTTTGGGGAAAAATAATAAATGCACATATTTTTTGCAGGAAAAAATATGCATTTATTATTTTTTTCCCTAAGGAGCCTGGAAAGGTTATAGAAGTCTTTTTACAATGCACTCTTATTGTTTGTTTGTTTTTTGTTTTTTTGCATGACTTGGATAGATTATTAGGCATGGATACTTGTGGCTTCTTCTCATTAATCTGTCCCTTAGCAGCATTCCATTTTTGGATTTTGTGTCCTCTTTATTTTTTGTTAATGAGCTTTAACTTGAAAACATGCCCTGGAATGCTCTTAAAAATAACAGTTTGCATTTTCAGCGTGTTAAGTCACAGTAGAGTGGATATCCTTTGGAAGGCTGGCGATAGATGCAGAAGGATTATGAGGGTGGTGCTCCCTATAAAATGATTATCTTTACTTAAATTGCCATGGGAAGGATTTTAGCAGTTTCTGTTGCCCAGACATATGTAATTGTTATGAAAACCTGCAATTAATTTGTAGCTCCAGAGAATTGGGACACTTTGTAGAATGTTTAATTAAAATCTATTTTAGAGCATTGACAGATAGTCTAACTTTTATAAGTAGTTTTGGCACATAAAAATTTGATTCATTAAATGATTCTGCAAAGGTATTTGGATCAAAATAGACAAATGAAAAGTCAGGGTATAGAAATGTTTTAGTAACTCTTTTAGTTTAAACTGGTCATATAAACAAAATGTAACTGCATATACCATCAGCTTTCTTCCTGAGCACACCAACATGTAAGGGGGACTACGACTGGGTGGATATTGGTGCCAAACTATGCAAGTTCCCGCCCTGCTTCTTCTTTTTAGGACAGCTACCCACCTGTAGTTGGATTACCTTCTGAAATATTGTGTCATGCTGCTGACTATAGGCTGAGTCACAACATCCCTGGCTGTAGGCCTTAATATTTATGAATAAAGGAATGTCTACACATAAAATGCATTTTACGCACTTTACTATAATTTCCCGAAAATTGCTGTGCCATCTGACAGCCCATTTGACATACTATCATAATTCTTCAGTGCAAAATGTCACACACAGGGGTAGATACTCTGTAGCTGTCATTTCTGCGCTGAACGCAAGCACATAATCCATAAACTATCTTCCCTTAGCAGCTCCTCCCAGTGGAGGACCACAGTGTCCTCTGTGGAGGACCACAGAGTTGAGTCCACTTCCAGCATTCAGCTTCCTTCCCCAAGTAGGATCAAAGTGCACTCATTAGTATACAAGTCTCTTCCAATGTCCCTTCCATAGCACTGCCCAGCCAGGCATGCTCCCAGATTTTCCACTCATTCCCAGGTGTCACCTGGAAATGAGTGGAACTCTGAACTGGCCTCCAAGGCCTTATGAACCCTGCTACAGGACCCGCAGAAGAAAATCAGGGTAGACAAGGTGAATACAGCTGCTCTTACTGAGTACTGTACCATCTCACCTGGGACTTCAGCCTTGCAAAGGGCTCTTTTGCATAATAGCCGACTACCTGACAGCTCTTTATCTGTCTGTGTGCTTCTCACTGTTGTTAAATAGTTGTCACATTTAGCCCTGGTTCACACTGGTGCGATTTGACATGCGATTTGACATGTCAAATCGGCGAAATTTGCCGCAAATTGCGGGCAATGGCACCGTCCTAATCGGTGCGACGCCGCATCTGTGGCGCTGTACCGATTACAAAAAGTAGTTTCTGTACTACTTTTTGCGATTTCAGCCGCGATTTACATTGACATCTGTTTCAGATGTCTTTGAAATCGCGGCTGAAATCGGGACTGCCAGCAGGAGTGAAATCGTGCGAGTTCAGCTGAACGTGGGCTTAAGGACCAATAATAGGATGTGCCACATCTTGGACTTCAATTTTCATAAATGATGTACTTATGCTTCAGCAATTTCTGGTAGTGCCATACTCTCTTCCCTTGCCTTCTACCATTGCCCATTGCCCATTAAGGCAGTCCATCAAAGTAATAGACTAATATGAATGTTTGAAGATGGGAGACAGCAGGCAAGATCTTAAAACAACTCCATTGCCTGAAAACAATTAAACATGTACCCTGGTGGAGTTTGTCCATATGTGAGAAGCCCAAGACAATAAATACCCTTAAGGCACTTTTACTTGTCAACCATGCACAGACCTCCAAAATTCTATGGCCGTCTTTCGGTGGGCACAACCTCCTCCACAAAATCTTAGCCGTCTACGCCACACCATATGCCAGAGTCCATTTTAATGGTTCCCTATCAAGGAATGGCACCCTACAGGGTTGCTCTGTATCCCCCCTATTATACATGCTGTTAATTGAATGCCTTGACAATGTTGATGTCTGCGACAGACACCCATATATCTATGCCATCCATAATCCAGAAATTTTAACAATTTGGCATATACAACAATTTCAAGGTTAATTATTCTAAGTTCTAAATCTTGATTACATCTCTTTGTCCTTCCCAGGTCACTCTCCTTCATCAAAATTTTCTCTTCAAACCAGTGGCGTACTAAGAGGGGTTCAGTCTGCAATGGGTGTGGACTCACTAGGAATGCTGTGGCCACCTCACATTCATTTTTTTGTGTTGCATACACCATGCTGCAATACAAAAGAAAAATGTCAGTGGGCCACTACTTAAAGCGGAGGTGCAGCGGAAAAAAAAAAAAAAAAAAAGTCAGCAGCTACTAACAGTGTAGCTGCTGACTTTTAATAAGGACACTTACCTGTCCTACTTGCCCACGATGTCGGTCCCGCCATGGCGATCGATCGCTGCTGGCAGGTCCCGGCTCCTCCATCCTGAGTAAGGGAAACAGGCAGTGAAGCCGTAAGGCTTCACTGCCCATTTCCTACTGTGCATGCGCCACTCGCACGGCGCTTTATGAATGGGCGGCTTGCCTCCTGGGATACACACAGTTCCCAGAAGGCAGCGCGCCCCATTCACAAGAAGAGGAAGCGGAAGGAGACCCACCGCAGACGGGAAGAGGAACATTAGAGGCAGATTAGGGGACTTCCGCATAGCAACAGGCATTTAGGGTGAGTATTAAAAAAAATAAAAATTCTATTAATTTTTTTTTATTTTTTTTTAGGATTTTTAATGTTTTAAAAAATTTTCAGGGTGGACCTCCGCTTTAATGGTAACTTTTTTCTCTGTTTTTCATCTGCCGACTCCCATTGTAACTACTCATTCATCTTTAGTTGTTTCTTGAACCTGTGATTGCTTGTCTTCTTGTATTTTCTTAAAAAAGCTAATGAAATTAGATTGAACTAAAACATGTATACACAAAAAGTTCTCATGACAAGTGTCATGAAAAAAAGTAGTTAATATTGTGGAACATAAGGAATAGGGATGAGCTGCGAGTTCGAGTCGAACCTATGTTCGACTCGAACATCGCCTGTTCGACTGTTCGCCGAATTTCGAACATTATAGGCCGTTCGCGCCAAATTCGAGTGGTGCGTCACGGCCCATAATTCACTGCGGCATCGCAGTGCATTGCTGGCTGATGATTGGCCAAGCATGCAATATGACCCGCATGCTTGGCCAATCACAGCACCGTAAGTACAGAGAGCCATAATTGGCCAAAGCTAGGGTGGCTTTGGCCAATCATGGCTCATAGGAGTAGGTACACGCCCCACACTATATAAGGCCGCCGGCGTGGCGGTCTTGTGTAGTGTGTTGCGGCGTTGGTTAACTTAGAAGACAGAGAGAGAGAGAGGGAGAGACAGTGTAATTTGATTTGAGTTAGATAGAGCAGGCAGGTGAGTCAGTTAGCTGCAGTTACAGTGTGTAGAGTATATATATGCATCCTAGGTGTTGTATATATATTTACTCACTGTATTCAGTTTAGCTAGATCCGTTCCTGTTATTCTCTATACTGACAGGTAGGCAGGTGATTGTGCTAGCTGCATTATTTTCACTAAGTGTACTGTGTCCTTTGCACAGCGTGCACCTAAAGGTACCTGAATACAATTGGCGGTGTTCTCATACCAATACCACAGGCAGGGAGCTGCTTTATTTTCACTTAGTGTACTGTGTCCTTTGCACAGCGTGCACCTAAAGGTACCTGAATACAATTGGTGGTGTTCTCATTCCAATACCACAGGCAGGGAGCTGCTTTATTTTCACTTAGTGTACTGTGTCCTTTGCACAGCGTGCACCTAAAGGTACCTGAATACAATTGGTGGAGTTCTCATACAAATACCACAGGCAGGGGGCTGCTTTATTTTCACTTAGTGTACTGTGTCCTTTGCACAGCGTGCACCTAAAGGTACCTGAATACAATTGGTGGTGTTCTCATATCAATACCACAGGCAGGGAGCTGCAAGTATTTTCAGTTAAGCCCTGTACACACGATCGGATAACCTATGGATTTTCGTCCGATGGATTTGTCCATCGGAAATCCGATGAAACTGTTTTTCATCAGTCTTGCCCACACACCATCAGTCAAAAAACCGACCGTTCCAAACGCGGTAACGTAAAACACTCAGATGAGCCGAGAAAAATGAAGTTTAATGCTTCTGAGCATGCGTCGACTTGATTCTGAGCATGCGTGGGCTTTTGATCCGATGGACTTGCCCATAGACGATCTGAGTTTTCGATCGGTTTTTTATCCATCGGAAAAATTTAAAACATGTTCTATTTTTTCCAACCGATGGAAAAAAGAACGATGGGTACCATACACGATCGGTTGGTCTGATGAAAACCATCCATCGGACGGTTTTCATCAGTCAAACCGATCGTGTGTACGGGGCTTAAGTGTACTGTGTCCTCTGCACAGTGTGCACCTAAAACTAACTGAAGACAATTGCTGGTGTTCTCATACTAATACCACAGCAGGCAGTTGACTCTGCTAGCTGCAGTATAATCAGTATAGATATATATATACATACATCCCACCTTTGTGCAGCTACATCTCACTGCAGGCCATTAGTATGTCTGGAAGGCAAAAAAGGAGAGGCAGACAGTCATGAGCCAATAAAAGAGGGCAAGCAGGCTCTGTGTCTAGAGGCAACAGTGCTGGTTGTGGACACGGTGCCGAAGACTTGGTAGAGTGGATGATCAAGCCGTCCTCACCCTCCTCATCCTCTCTCACCCAGGCTCAGGGTACTTTGTCTGGCAAAGCAGCTGCCAACGCAGCCGCTTCCTTCGGCTCAATGGCATCAGTCACTCCTTCCCTAGCCCCACCATGTCCTCCTGAGGTGTCCCCCGAACTGTTTGACCACAGTGTTGGGTACATGCTCCAGGAAGATGCCCAGCGTTTTGAAGGCTCCGATGATGGAAACCAGTTAGAGGAAGGCAGTAACGTGAGCCCAGAGAGAGGGGGTAGTACCGTGAGCCCAGAGAGAGGGGGTGCCCAACAAGCACAGCATCCTGGCAGTCATGTTCCCCCAGCTGCAGCATACTGCCAGGTTTGCTCCAGTGATGAGGAGGGAGGAGATGATGAGGTCACTGACTCCACGTGGGTGCCTGATAGGAGAGAGGAGGAGGAAGAGGAGGCACATCTCCGAGGCAGGATGCCCTCCAGGGGCCAGCTTAAGGGCAGCACACTGACTGCATCACACCACAGAGCTCTGCATGTGCAGGGCGCTGCTGTCTCTGCGTGTTATTACAAAAGTTCTTTGGTGTGGGCCTTTTTTGAGACGAGTGCATCAGATCGCAGCACTGCCATTTGCAACATATGTCTCAGGCGTATCTCACGTGGCCAAAACATCACCTGCTTGGGCACCACATGCTTGATCAGACATATGTCGACCTGCCATGCAGTTCGTTGGCAAGCACACCTAAAAGACCCACACCAAAGAACAAAGCGGACCTCTCCTTGCTCCTCATCAGCTGGGATCTCCAACCCCACTATACCTTCAGTCCTCTCTGAAACCTGCACTGATAGGAATGAAGGTGTAGAATTAGGTGTGTCACAGCCAAGTACTTGCGGGCACTCTGCTAGCAGTACACCGACATCCGATTGTAGCAGGCAAATTTTCCTGCCCCAGCTGCTGGGCCGTCGAAAAAAGTTCACTCCCAGCCATTCACATGCCCAGCGGTTGAATGCTAGCTTGGCTAAATTGATAGCACTTCAACTGCTGCCTTTTCAGTTGGTAGACTCGGCCCCCTTCCGTGAGTTTGTGCAATGTGCGGTTCCTCAGTGGCAGGTTCCCAAACGCCACTTTTTCTCACGGAAGGCGATTCCGGCTCTCTACCGGCATGTGGAAGGCAATGTCTTGGCCTCGCTGGACAGGGCAGTCAGCGGTAAGGTGCATATTACCGCTAACTCATGGTCCAGCAGGCATGTACAGGGTTGTTACCTATCTTTCACAACGCATTGGGTGACTCTGATGGCAGCTGGGAAGGATGCAGGACAAGGTGCAGTAGTGTTGGAGGTTGTTCCGCCACCACACCTCCAAAATGCGACTACTTGTGATTCTGACACACCTCTCTCCTCCACCCTCCTTTTCTTCTTCCTCCATGGCCTCTTCCTGTGCTTTGTACTCGGGAACCTGCGGTGCACCGTAGGCATTCGAGGGGCTACGCAAGTACGCAGGCAAAAAGATGCCATCCGGTGCTTGGGGGACAGGAGCCACACTGGGGCAGAGATTATGTCAGCTCTGCAGGGGCAGGCTCAGAGGTGGTTGACGCCATACCAGCTTTAGCCAGGAAAGGTGGTTTGCAACAATGGCACCGACCTCCTCTCCGCCCTCCGACAGGGACAACTGACCCATGTGCCCTGTTTGTCTCACGTCCTTAACTTGGTGGTGCAGCGGTTCTTAGGCAGGTACCCGGGCTTACAGGATGTCCTGAAGCAGGCCAGGAAACTCTGTGGGTATTTTCACTGGTCATATAATGCCAGTGCTCGGCTGGCTGACCTGCAAAACAAATACAACCTGCCCAAGAACCGCCTAATCTGTAACATGCCCACCAGGTGGAACTCTACGTTGGCCATGCTGCAGCGGCTGCACACGTTGCAATATGGCACCAGGACAGGGTCAGGGGAGTTTTTTTTTTCCCCACGCCAGTGGGCCATGATCAGGGATGCATGCACTGTCCTGTCACCATTTGAGGAGGCCACGAGGATGGTGAGCAGTGACAGTGCATGCATCAGTGACACTGTCCCTCTTGTCCACCTGGTGGAATAATAGACAGGGCACTTGAGGCAGAACAGAGGGAGGAAGAGGAGGACTTCCTTACCTCTCAAGGCCCCCTTTATCCAGACAGTGTTCCTGCTGGCCCACCTATCACACAGGAAGAGGAAGAGGAGGAGGAGGATGAGGATTGTGTCAGCATGGAGGTGGAGCCTAGCACTCAGCATCAGCAGCAGTCTTAAAGGGATCAATTACAGTACCAAGACACCCATGGACTTGTACGTGGCTGGGAGGAGGTGGCTGGGGATCATGTCGTCCTGAGTGACCCAGAGGACTCCGGACCGAATGCCTCAGCAAACCTACGCTGCATGGCCTCTCTGATCCTGCAAAGCCTGCGGAAGGATCCTCGTATTCATGCTATCAAGGAGAGGGATCATTACTGGCTGGCAACCCTCCTTGATCCACGTTACAAGGGTAAGGTTGCGGACCTTATCTTACTTTCGCAGAGGGAGCAGAGGATGAAACAACTTCGGGAGGCCTTGCAGAAAGGTCTGTGCAATGTGTTCCCAGAGACTGGGAGGTTACAAATTCCTGGTCCTGGACAACGTGTTGCTGAGGCTTCGTTCAGTCAAAGAAGGAGCGGTGGAGAAGGTAGCCGTCTGACCGATGCGTTCAGACAATTTTTTAGTCCGCAGCCCCAAGGCATGATCGGTTCCAGCAACCATCGCCACTGTCTGTTTTACATGGTGTAGGAATACCTAGGGGCAAGATCAGACTTGGACACCTTTCCCACCGAAAATCCTCTGGGTTACTGGGTCTTGAAGATGGATCACTGGCCAGAGCTTGCACAGTATGCAATTGAGTTACTGGCCTGTCCTGCATCCAGCGTTCTTTCGGAACGCATATTCAGTTCTGCTGGAGGCTTTGTAACCGATCACAGGGTGCTCCTGTCCTGTCCGCCTCGGTCGATCGACTGACCTTCATAAAAATGAATCAGTCTTGGATCACCACCAGCTACCAAGCAGCTGATGCTGATGTAACCGAGTATTTTTTTTGAAATGTCAGATCCCTTCAAGACTGCCTATGCTGATGCTGAGTGACTATCCTGTTATGCTGAGTGACTATCCTCTTCCTCCTCAATGATCATGCTGATAGCTTGTAAGAACATTTTTGGTTCTGGGCACCGCCACCAGTGGCTAAGGCCCAATTTTTCAGCCCCTGTTTAACAGAGCGTGTAATTAAAATTTTTGATGCAATACTTTGCAGCAGGGCTCATTCTTGCGCTACAACTAGAGTATCTGTGAGGGGTTGCAGTGTTGTGGCACCAGCACCAGTGCCTAAGGCCCAATTTTTCAGCCCCTGGTTAACAGGGGCGTGTAATTACAATTTTTGATGCAATACTTTGCAGCAGGGCTCATTCCTGCGCTCCAACTAGAGTATCTGTGAGGGGTTGCAGTTTTGTGGCACCAGCACCAGTGGCTAAGGCCCAATTTTTCAGCCCCTGTTTAACAGGGGCGTGTAATTACAATTTTTGATGCACTGCTTTGCAGCAGGGCTCATTCCTGCGCTCCAACTAGAGTATCTGTGAGTTGTTGCAGTGCTGTGGCACCAGTGCCTAAGGCCCAATTTTTCTGCCCCTGTTCAACAGGGGCATGTAATTACAATTCTTGATCTAATATTTCACAGCAGGGCCCATTCCTGCGCCCACCAAGAGTAACTGTGAGGGCTTACAGTGTTGTGGCAACACCACCACCACCACCAAATGCCCAATTTTTCTGCCCCTGTTCAACAGGTGCATGCAATTACAATTCTTGATCTAATATTTCACAGCAGGGCCCATTCCTGCACCCACCAAGAGTAACTGTGAGGGCTTACAGTGTTGTGGCAACACCACAACCACCACCACCACCAAAGGCCCAATTTTTCTACCACTGTTCAACAATGGCATGTAATTACAATTCTTAATATAATAGTTCACAGCAGGGCCCGTTCCAACGCCCACCAAGAGTAACTGTGAGGGCTTACAGTGTTGTGGCAACGCTAACACCTAAGGGCCAAATTTCTGAAGAGTATATACGGCAGGCCCCTACTTTCAAACATCCAACTTACAAATGACTCCTACTTGCAAACGGAAGGAAACAACAGGGAGTGAGAGGAAATCTAACCCTAGGAAGGGAAATTCTCTCCTGTAAGAGTTAATATGGGAAAAATGTGTCTCCTCTTAACTGATGCTTTATCACCAATCCTTGTTTCACTAAAAAACCCAAATTTTCAAAAAAAAATTGTCATTGGGACGGAAAGTGAGGGGAAATATTCTGAAGAGGTGCACAGACAGCAAAACAAATGTTACAGGGGTGATAACCCTTCCCTATGTTTTCCAAAAAGCTTAAAAATTTATTTTTTGGCTGGAGCTACAGTTTAAAAATGTACCAATTCAAAATTACAAACAGATTCTACTTAACAACAAACCTACAGTCCCTGTCTTGTTTGCACTGCCTGTATACTGCTGTTCAGAGTATATAGGGCCTGTCATTTTGTGCAGGGACAGTTCTAAACACGGGAAACACGTGCCACTTCACAGGCATACTATAGACACCCTCCAGGTACGATACTTAAAGGAATATTTCACTTTTTTTTTTACTTTAAGCATCATTAAAATCACGGCTCCCGAAAAAACGTCAGTTTTTAAAACTTTTTTTTGCATTCATACATGTACCCTGGGGCAGGACCCGGGTCCCCAAACCCTTTTTTAGGACAATAACTTGCATATTAGCCTTTATTATTAGCACTTTTGATTTCGAACGTTCAAGTCCCATAGACTTTAATGGGGTTCTAAAGTTCGCGCAAACCTTTGGTCCGTTCGCAGGTTCTGGTGCGAACCTAACCGGGGGGTGTTCGGCCCATCCCTAATAAGGAACATAACTCACGAAAAATCATATGAAAAACAATTTTTTTTACTAAATTTATACTAAAATACAAAATGTATGAAATATCAAAATTGAATAGCAACACAACCTTCACCCTCCACCAAAATAAAAACGTGACAACGTGGTCACGACACATTTTAAGGATGTCTGGACCACTCACAGCCAATCTACATATTATATATTAGATTATAGCATCTCTAATACTGTAAATCAAAATCCCATACTGTATATGAACTTCTTGGTCTACAGAATCTAAAGGTTGGTCAGAAAGCAGCAAAAAAAAGCAGTGCCATCAATTTACGCAGCGCTTTATATATATATTGTACATTCATATCAGTCCCTGTCCTCATGGAGCTTACAATCTAAGGTCCCTAACTCACATTCATACACAGACCAATTTAGACAGGAGCCAATGTACCCACCAGCATGTCTTTGCAGTGTAGGAGGAAACCAGAGTACCCTGAGGAAACCCAAGCAAGCACAGGGAGAACATGCAAACTACGTACAGGTAGTGTAGTGGTTGGGATTTGAACCAGCAGAAGTGCTACCACTTAGCCACTGTGCGGTCCACTGCTTCCTCATAGCTAACTATGTTCTGTAAAGACCTAACATGAGGGCAATAGCATATTAATTGACTTGAGCAAATAATAATAAATAGCTATAGCAGCAGTAATGCACAAAGCAGCAAGCAGGCGAAATAAAGATGAATATGCTCAATTACTCAAAAGTAAAGCAATTAGCTGGCCAAACTAATTCAGATAGACTGATAAGTGTTCAATACTGCTGGTATTAATCAGAGATGTGAAAGCCTTTTCAGTCTTCACTTTTGCTCAAATCTTTTAAAAATGAATAATGATGAATATCTGTGGTGATCATATAATTTCCTCTTCACTGAGATGGGTATACAGCACACAGATGTATGATGAATATAGCAAAATTTTGAGCTTGTTGACCACTTACTTTAATCTCTAAAGTGACTGTTTAATTCAACCAGCATAATAATGAGTTCCTAATAGAACGCACACTCCCTAGTCAATCATATATGCAGCAGGCAAGAACGGCTAACCAGAGAGGAAAGCGCTGGCAGTAAACTCAGAGATGGTGCAATGAAAACTTTTTACCTCCCTTCTTCCATTACTCTCAATTCTCAAATGTGTGTACACGGAGTAACTTATGTGCCTTAAGACTCGGTTCACACAGGGGCGGCACGACTTTGGGGGCGACTCGGCAAGGCGATCTCAAGACGACTTCAGAGGTGACTTGCAAAATGACTTCTGTATTGAAGTCAATGCAAGTCACCCCGAGTCGCCCTCAAAGTAGTACAGGAACCTTTTTCTAAGTCGGAGCGACTTGAGTCGCTCCTATTAGAACGGTTCCATTGAACAGAGCGGAGCGCGACTTGTCAGGCGGCTGAGTCGCCTGACGAGTCGCCCCTGTGTGAACCGGCTCTAACTGTCCAACAACAAGAGTTACTTAATATAAACTTTATATTTGCTTTGAAGAAAAAACATATTTGGGGAATATGGGACTTTAAGGGTTATTTATATATGCTTTTTTTATGATATGTAGTAAAACATGTACCCTGCAAACACAAATATAAGCAATTTTTAAACCCCTAACCAAAAATAGAATGTGTTGCAGCTTACCACTCCTTAGAATTGGTGGTTGCATTACTTTTTTTATTTTATTTTCACTTTATGATTCTGCAAGGAACACCTTTCCTGTCCTAGGATGACAGCACTCACTTTCCTTACTGTGTCTAGACCACAGAAACATGATAGGACTAAAGCTGGGCATAGATGGGTCTTTTTTTTTCTCTTAACCAGCGGGTTGAATCAAATAAACATACCGGATTTCCCCATCCACACTTTCAAGGTGGGTGGGGGAATCCTCCTGTTGTGTCATTGTATTCTGACAGTGGGGAGACTTTCCTGCTGCCAGAATATGCTGATCAATGCAAGGCTGTACCCTAAAGCGCTGATTGAGAGGACATTTTGCAGCCGGGCAGATGTACAAAAGTCGATCGGAAGATCGACTTCTATACAATTCCAGTGTCCATGGTTGAAATTTGGCTGGTCCCTGCTGAACCAGCTGAGTTTTGATCCATCTATTGGCAGCTTTAAGGATCCTGACCCCCAGAGAACCATGTAGTTGATCAAAAGATTTGAGGCAAGATCAGTAAGTAATTTTGTGAGCTTATCAAACAGTTATACCAACATTCCCTTTTAATGTTATATTATATTATTCTTATATTATTATAGACCAAAAGAAAGGGAAGTTCAATGTTAGGGTTTACTTGCCTCACTGACTGATGGTGACTTCCATCTTTACTCTCTTAAAGAGCTACAGGTTTTTATTTTCTAAACTTCTTGATGTACTGTATTGGAAGCGTAGTCATTCGCTGTCCACTGTGGTTCTTTTTACCAGCTGCCATGTCACTACAGGACACAGCAGTGATATAGCAGATGGCGGGAAGAAATGCAGGACGTAGTTGGGAACCAGACATGAAAATTCTTTGGCAGTCTTAGTTCTTTGAGGGACCGAACAAAGGAGTCAACCACCTCCCAATAGTTGGTATGACTTTGCTCACATTTAAAAAAAAATAATTGCAGGCAACAATCACTTACCATCATGTTTAAAAAACAATCTTATAACTGATGTGACTACTGTAAGCTGGAATCTGATTGGTTGCTATGGGTTAATGCACTTTGCACATCATAGTTACATAGTTACATAGTTAGTCAGGTTGAAAAAAGACACAAGTCCACCCAGTTCAACCATAAAAAAATAAAATAATAATATCATACAATCCCATATACCTAATTCTATACCCACAGTTGATCCAGAGGAAGGCGAAAAACCCCAGCAGAGCATGATCCAATTTGCTACAGCAGGGGGGAAAAAATTCCTTCCTGATCCCCCGAGAGGCAATCGGATATTCCCCGGATCAACTTTACCTATAAATGTTAGTACCCAGTTATATTATGTACATTTAAGAAAAAATCCAGGCCTTTCTTCTTTTTTTTTTTGTTTATAAACTTTTTTTATTGTGTACAAAATAATGGTACAAACATTATGTCATGACATCAGAGAATTGCAGTATTTTCAATCAATAATTATAATGATTTATGACAGAATAACCGCCTTTATTTATTTATGACAACATCTAATACAAATAGAAAAGAAATGATTTAGTAGTATTTTAAAATGTGGGGTTATTTTCGTGTATAAAAGAATTGGATGTGAAAAGGGGATTCTAATTTGGGTCTAAAAGGTAGTCTGAATATTTGAACCATAGGTTCCATTTTTTATCCAGTAGGTGCATGGTATTATGCAAGGTATGCTAATTTTTTTCCATAAGGTAAATGTCGTTTATTCTAATTTTCAATTGGGAAACTGGTAACGATGGGGATTTCCAATGATAAGCTATTAGCCAGTGGATGGATACACAAATTGTATGGACTTTTCTTAAATTGAAACGTGTTCAAACCCAAAATCGGGGCGAACAAGAGACAGTTGGGAAGGGTAAGGGTTATAATTTTGTTTGAAATTTTAGAAGAAAATTTCTCGAGTCGTTTCCATAATTGGGCTGCTTTTTCACAGTCCCAAAAAATGTGAGGGAAGGAGCCGATTGAGGTGCAATTTCTAAAGCAGGTATTGGGAACTGTGGGAAATATAGAATGGAGTTTGGCTGGAGTATAATACCACCTGGCAAATAGCTTAACTGCAGTTTCCCTAATTGTGATAGATTTAGTGCATTTAAGAAGATTATCAATACATTCAGACCATTTCTCGAGGGGCAATACGAAATCGTATTCTTGTTCCCATTTGAGCATGTATGGTAATTTATCCTGGTTGGTGTTATTGATCAAGTTTAGATATATCTCTGATATTAGGCCTGTTCTTCTTGGGGATTTAGTACAGATATTCTCATAGAATGTGGGAGATGTATTGTCTAACAATGGGAAATTTGAATTATAGAAGTTTCTAATTTGGAAAAATCTTCTGAGTTCTGTATTGGGAATGTCGTATTTGGTTTTTAGTATCGAGAACGAAGTGAATGAAGTATTCTCAATAAATCTATGACCTCAAAATGTCCATTCTACCAAAATTATTATTTCTATTTAGAGCACTCCCAATTAGAATAAATAAATTGATACTTACTAAATTTCAATTGGAAGTCAATACATTTATATGGTCGGACTCCCACCCAAGAATTGCCCAATCTGTATTATATATGTCCAAGAAGAGAGGTGGATTGGGACTCCCGAACTTTTGGTCATATTATCTAGCTGCAAGATGGGCACAGATTGCTCTTTGGCATTCACACAACCCGAAAATCCCGTGGGTAATATTTGAAAAATACTCAATACTACCCTATTCTATATCAGGATTACTATGGGGCAACAAAGTTTCCACTCCCACAACTCCCCTTGCTTTTTTTTTAGGCGACCCTAAGTTCCTAAAAATCTACCAAAACACTGATGAATTTGCTTGGTGGATTAACAATAATCCAGTCCATTCTTAAAGCAATCTACTGAGCTGGCCAGAACCACCTCTGCAGGGAGTCTATTCCACATTTTCACAGCTCTTACTGTGAAGAAACCTTTCCGTATTTGGAGGTGAAATCTCTTTTCCTCTAGACGTAAAGAGTGCCCCCTTGTCCTTTGTGTTGACCGTAAAGTGAATAACTCAACACCAAGTTCACTATATGGACCCCTTATATATTTGTACATGTTGATCATATCCCCCCTTAATCTCCTCTTCTCAAAAGTGTATAAATTCAGTTCCTCGAATCTTTCCTCATAGCTGAGCTCCTCCATGCCTCTTATCAGTTTGGTTGCCCTTCTCTGCACTTTCTCCAGTTCCCCAATATCCTTTTCGAGAACTGGGGCCCAAAACTGAACTGCATATTCCAGATGAGGTCTTACTAATGATTTGTACAGGGGCAAAATTATATCTCTCTCTCTCTGGAGTCCATACCTCTCTTAACACAAGAAAGGACTTTGCTCGCTTTGGAAACCGCAGCTTGGCATTGCATGCCATTATTGAGCTTATGATCTACCAAAACCCCCAGATCCTTCTCCACTACGGATCCCCCCAGTTGGACTCCCCCTAGTATGTATGATGCATTCATATTCTTAGCCCTCAAGTGCATAACTTTACATTTATCAACATTAAACCTCATCTGCCACATAGTCGCCCAATTAGACAGAGCATTGAGGTCGGCTTGTAAATTGGCGACATCCTGTAAGGACGTTATTCCACTGCATAGCTTAGTGTCATCTGCAAAGACAGAAATGTTGCTTTTGATCTCAGACCCAATATCATTTATAAATATATTAAAAAGTACGGGTCCCAACACTGACCCCTTGGGGTACACCACTGATAACCTTAGACCATTCAGAGTAAGAATCATTAACCACTACTCTCTGAATTCTGTCTTTTAGCCAGTTTTCTATCCATTTACAAACTGATATTTCCAATCCTGTAGACTTTACCTTACACATTAGCCGTGTGTGGGGAACTGTATCGAACGCTTTTGCAAAATCCAAGTATACCACGTCCGCCGCCACCCCTCTGTCCAAGGTTTTACTTACCTCTTCATAAAAAGAAATCAGGTTTGTCTGACAACTTCTGTCTTTCATGGATCCATGCTGTCTGTTGCTTAAAATATTTTTTTTACAGCAAGAACTCATCTACAGTATGTGGTCTTTTATTAATCTCTCCAGTATCTTCCCAACTATAGAAGTTAAACTAACAGGTCTATAGTTACTTGGTAAAGACTTTGTTCCCTTTTTAAACATAGGCACCACAATGGGCCTGCGCCAATCCAGTGGTACTATTCCTGTCATTAATGAGTCCCTAAAAATTAGCTACAATGGCTTTGAAATTACAGAGCTCAATTCTTTTAGGATCCGTGGGTGTATGCCATCTGGTCCAGGTGCTTTATCCACCTTTATTCCGTCTAAATATTTCTGGACCATATCACTTTTGAGCCATTGTGGATTTGGGGCTGTGTCACTACCACCCCCATTTTGGACATGAGTTCCCCCATGCTCTTTTGTATACTCAGAGCTGAAGAAAGTATTTAATAAATTAAATTTCTCTTTGTCCCCAGTCACCCACTCTAGATTATTTTGTAAAGGGCCTACATGCTCAGACTTGACATTTTTACTATTAATACATTTGAAGAATTTTTTGGGGTTTGTCCTACTATCTTTTGCAATCTGTCGTTCATTTTGACTTTTTGCATCCTTGATTTCCTTTTTACATATCCTGTTATATTCTTTGTAACATTTAAATGACACTAGTGTTCCCTCATTTTTATATTTTTTAAAAGCTCTTTTCTTGTAGTTTATAGCTTTTTTAACTTTGGCCATGAGCCACATAGGTTTTATTTTTAACCTTTTAAACTTATTGCCCATGAGAATATACTTTGCAGTGAGTTCACAAACAGTCTTTTTGAAGAATTACCATTTCTGTTCTGTGCCCATTGATGCCAATATTCCCTCCCAGTCTAAGTCCTGGAGAGCAGCCCTCATCCTTGGAAAATTTGCTTTCTTGAAATTAATTGTTTTTTTATCTTTCCCGTATGTGATTTTTTTTTTAACTTCTTTATTTTTTATTGTTTTCTTCAATACAAAAAAATCTATTTGAAATACATACAGTACATCTTCATACATAAAACACATTGTATGATTTTTAAAATACACACTATACCCTTATCCCACCCTCTCCTTCCCCCTTCACCTTCATCATCTTATTTGTACTTCACACACAAACTCTTAAGCCTCGTACACACGACCGAGTTTCTCGTCAAAAAACGACTAGAAACTTGCTGGCAGAGCTTTCTTGCCGAGTAAATCGGTCGTGTGTACGCGGCTATCAGGTTTCTCGTCAAGAAAACCGACCAGAATCTCGACGAGAAAAATAGAGAACCTGCTCTCTATTTTCTCGTTGAGATTCTTGTCAGCATGTTTCTCGACGAGAAAAGTGTGTGTGTGTGTACACTTACCTGTCCTCCGGGAAGCCCGCGCATGCTCGAAATGACTTTCGCGGTAGCTTCCTAGGCATAGGTAGGGTGTAGCAAGATGGTAGCGACGGCATCGAATGTGACGAGTGCACGCTCATTGTAGTCGATTACTTTACCGCGTTCGCTCCATTCAAAGAACAGCTGGTTCTTTGAAAGGAGCGTGTGTACACTCGGCCGGGACAAGTTTCTTGTCCAAGAATCTCGTCAAGAAAAACGACGAGTTTTTTCATGACGAGATTCTCGGCCGTGTGTACGAGGCTTAACACTACTACAGTGTGGACTTTTCTTTTTGCTTGGTGCTCCTTATACCCCTCTCCTTCCTGCTTCCCTTATTTTCCCTAGTGAGTTTATCCTCTTTATCTATAAAGTGTAACTCTCTTTCTCTGTTTGCTCTCTCTCTCTCTCTCTCATCGGGCTAATCTCTAGTTACTAATCTAGGTTCTTCTCCTCTCACTAGGGTGGACACCCCATTCTACACAGCCAGGGCTCCCACAGCGTTTTGAATTTATTAAAATTTCAACATCTAGTTAGAGCTACTTTTTCTTTCCACACTGAGATGTGTTTATTACATTAACCCATTCCGTCAATGTAGGTTTATTCTGTGATTGACAGTTTTGTGCTATCAATTTCTGGCCTGGAACAGGCACCTTATTACCGCTACTGTAATGCCCTTTTGCTCTTACCTCTCTTCGATACACCCTAGTAAGCACACTCTGGCCTCCGGCTCCAGAGCAATCCTAAAGGTTGTATTTATGATGTCTAATATTTTAACCCAGTACCTATGTAGCTTCGGGCATTTCCACATCATTTTCCCACTGGCACTCCCTCCTCCTTCTATGTTGCACCCCCCCAGGTGCTGTAATTGTGCCGCTAAAAAATAGCTGCGAGGGTGTGGGATGGCCAGACCTCCCTTATTTGTTGGCAGTTGTAATGTTTGAAGACTAATCCTCGCCTTTCCCTTTTTCCAGATTAATTCCCTGAAGAGGGTCTCTATTTTTTTAAACCATGCTTTACCTATCCATACTGGAGAGTTATGGAACACATAAAGCAGTTGTGGCATCCAGATCATCTTAATAAGATTACTTTGTCCGGCCACCGATAGAGGAAGTCGTCCCCAAATGTCAGCTTTACGTTTAAAGTTAGCTAAAAGTGGCTCTAAGTTGTTACTAATGTATTGTTCTGGGTCTCGCGTTACCACTATCCCCAGATAATCAATTTTCTTCGCTTTTTTTAATTGGGGGATTCCTGACAAAATGGCATTGCCTACTGGGTCCAATGGCAGAAGTACCGACTTCTCCCAGTTTATCACCAGGCCCGAAAGTCGACCAAATGCCTCCACTGTTTGCACTGCCGTTTTCAAAGATGTTGTAGAGTCCCCTAAGAAAAGCAGGACATCATCCGCATAAAGTGCATTTTTTTCCTCGCCTGCTCTTCTCTGGAATCATTGTATGCCCTGTGTGGTTCTAATTGCAATTGCTAATGGCTCAATTGCCAAAGCAAAAAGAAGGGGGGACAGAGGGCATCCCTGCCTTGTCCCCCTCTCTAACTTAAACGTCTGTGAATATTCGTTATTGATTTTTATTTTTGCACTCGGGGAGTTATAAAGTGTTTTTACCCACTCAATGAAAACGGAGCCAAACCCGAATTTCTCCAGAACATTCCAAAGATAATCCCACTCTAGGCTATCAAAATCTTTAGTGGCATCCAGGGATAAAATAATAAAATAGAGCTGTCACCTGTATTCTCAGTTGGCGTCTGTAAGTTCAAATATAGCCTTCTGATGTTGGCGCTAGTGGATCCATTCAGGATAAATCCAGGCTGGTCCGGATGTATGAGTTTCTGAATATATTTGTTTATCCTACCCGCCAACACCCTAGCCAGTATTTTAACATCTGAACATAACAGTGATATCGGTCTATAGGATGATGTGTCTAATTGATCTTTTCCTTCTTTCTGGAGCACTATTATGGTGGCTTCTGACATTGAGGCAGGCAGCCTCCCCTCTTCTATCGCCCAATTCAGCACCTTTAGTATTTCCGGGAGCAGCACCTCGCCATAACGTTTATAAATCTCGACTGGTAAGCCATCTGGCCCAGGGGACTTCTGATTAGACATCCCCACCACTGCCTGTTGTAATTCCTCTAAAGTTATTGGGGCTTCTATAACACTTCTGTCCTCCTCAGTTAAGACTGGTGTTTCTATTCCCCTTAGGAACTCATCTATTTGTGGCATCTCATCCCCTCTTTTTGATTTATATAGGTCCTGATAGTATGTCACAAATGTATCCAGTATTACAGGTGTTTGAAAGGATATCCCACCCCCTAACGTCCTAACTGCGGGAATATTAGAAGGGGCCGAATTATTTTTACCTAGGAGAGCCAATGTATGGCCTACACTCTCCCCTTCTGCAAAGGTACTCTGTCTTTGGAAGAGGCGCTTGTTCTCCACTTTCCTATTGACTGCCATTTTATACTCCTGTTGTTTCTCGAGCCATTTCCTTTGTTTTGTCAGGGTTGGGTCCTCCACATATTGTTTTTCTGCCTCCAACACCTCTTTCCTAATCTACTCTTCCCATTCCCTGGAGTTTCTCTTAATCTTGGCCACCTGTTGGATCAATACTCTCCTGAGGAAGGCCTTCAGGGTATCCCAAATCACTCCCTCCAGCGCTGTCCCTGAATTAAAGTCCAAAAACTCTCTCAATTTTTCACCTGTCTCCTCTGGTTTTCCCATAAGTTCCAACCAGAAGGGGCTTATTTTCCAGTTACTTAAAGGACACTTTTTCCCTATATTCAGTGTCAGCACCAGTGGAGCGTGATCCGACACCCCTCTTAGATAATAAAACAATTTACTAATTAGCTGCAAACTTAAACAGTTTCCCAGTGCCATATCTATTCTAGATAGTGTGGAGTATGAGCTCGAGAAACAGGAGTACTGCCGCTCATCTGGGTATCTTGTTCTCCAAACGTCGCACCATCCAACCTCCTCCAGAAACTGGGTTAAGTGTCCCTCTCTACTTCCGTCGGTCCGTGTCCCTGGTGGAAATCTATCCATAGTTCTATTCAATACTACATTAAAATCCCCCACCACTATTACTGGGATATTTTCCTTATTTACCACAAATTCCATTAATTTATACAGAATCTCCATTTTAAAGGGTGGAGGAATATAAATGTTGGCCAATACGTATGGTACGTTTTCTATTAAACAGTGCAAAAAGATATAATGACCCAATTCATCTATTTTCAACTCTTTACATACAAAAGACATCCCCTTTTTTACCATTATACTCACCCCCTTAGAGTAGGAGGAGTGAACTGAATGGTACTGACATTGATATTTTCTATTAGATAATTTTAACTTTGTTTCCTTTGTTAAATTAGTCTCTTGTATACAGATTAGTGCCACCCCTTACCACTCAAGCGTGGAAAAAATTGCAGCTCTTTTGACCGGGTCACCCATCCCCCGGACATTCCAGGAGCCTATGTTAAGTGTTTTAGCCCGCATACCAAAAAAAAAAAAACCCCTAATAAAAAAAAAAGAAGCGCATAAGAAAGAGAGGGCCACTTGAACTCCAAAAACTATCAGATCAGTTAAAAGAGAGTATTGCAGCCAATCATAGCAAAGAAAAAACAATTCTAAACAGACAGATGACAAATCCTTAATATCTGGAAAGGAGAAAAAAAAAAGAGACCAAGGGAAAAAAAAAATTGATCCTTCACCTTCTAGCTATTCTCCTCCGTCTTTGCCCTTGATTCATTAAGATTTTTTTTTTTTTAAATACGTGTTTCAAAAAGTATGAGTGTCCCCTGGGTTCCTTAAGCTCAAACTTCCCTCTCTCTTGTGTTTGAAATGTGATATTCCTATTGTGCAACTCCACCCCTCCTCCCACCCCTTGAAACCCCACAAACTCCCACCCTCCCCCCTTCCCCTGCCTATCTAGGCCAACCCTAGGGGCTATACTTGTGACCACTACCTGCCAACCCACCATTACATACCCCTCAACATCCATATCCACTTATGATCCAGCGTGTTCCTTTCTACTACGCCCCCCCTCCCTTTCTATGAAAAATATGTGCATTAAAAAAAAACTACTTATTAGTGTATACATTTTAGTGCTTGGAAGTGACTCATCATTCCATCCCCTTGTATACTTAGTTGTATTAATAAGGCTGAAGACCAAAAAAAAAAAAAAGAAAAAAGGAGAAAAAAATAAAATTAAAAATACAAAAAAAAAAAAAAAAAGGAAAAAAAAATTAAACATCCCCCCCTTCCCCTTCCCTCCCTCCAGGAAAAAAATCCATAGATATTCAGTCAGTCCAGTCAATAGTCTGTGATTGCACTTTGTTCTCTTCCAGCCACTGTGCTGCTTTTCCTAGCGAGTCAAAAAACTGGGGTCCCTCTGAAGTCATTATCCGAAGACGTGCTGGGTACAATAATGCATATGTTTTTAACAGGCTGCGTTTGATTGGTGTAAACTCAGATCTACGCTTACTTAATTCTGGGGAAAAGTCTGGATACAAAGAAATTCTTGACCCGTTATAAAAAATATCCCCCTTCTCTCTTGCTTTTTGCAGTGCTGTTACCTTATCATGGTAATTAAGGAATTTCAGGAGTAGGGGTCGAGAATATCCATCCTTCAGGGGGGCTCTGAATGGAACTCTATGGGCCCTTTCTATCACAAAAAGCGGTGAAAAAACATCTTCCCCAAAAATGTCTCTAAACCAATTCTCAAGAAAACTTATGGGGTGGGTACCCTCACTTCGTTCCAGGAGGCCCACTACCCGTATGTTGTTTATGCGTAGTCTATTCTCGATTTCATCGAGTTTGGATGCCTGCCACCCCATTTGTTCCTTCATTGCTTTCATTTCCTGTTTTAATGGGTATACCCCAGGTGTACCTGTATGTGATTTTTGCTTACAGCTAACATGAAATCATGTTATGGTCACTGCTACCCAGGTGTTCCTTTATCTGAACATTAGTAATACGCTCGGCATGGTTTGAGATTAGCAGGTCCAACAGAGCATCATTCCTAGTTGGGGCCTCAATAAACTGGACCATAAAATTGTCCTGCAATAGGTTTATACATTTTTGCCCTTTAACTGTCCCAGCAGTGCCATTACTCCAGTCAATTTCTGGGTAGTAAAAATCCCCCATTATTATCACCGTCCCAGCCCTTGCAGCCCTTTCCATCTGTGCAAGGAGCTGAGTCTCCACCTCCTCATTAACATTGGGTGGTCTATAACAAACTCCAATGATTAACTTTGAACTACGCACATCTGAATGCAGTTCCACCCATAATGCTTCAGACTCATCCCACTCTCCATCCACCAGGTCCACTTTCACACTCGCTTTGAGATCACTTCTCACATAGAGACAGACCCCTCCACCTTTCCTTTTTACCCTGTCTTTCCAAAAGAGTGCATAGCCAGGAATATTAATAGCCCAGTCATGTGAGGAATGAAGCCAAGTTTCAGCAATACCGATTACATCATAGCTCTCCTCATGCACCAGAGCTTCCAACTCACCTATTTTGCTTGGCAGACTTCTGGCATTGGTGAACAAACACTTTAATGCATTAATATATTTTGACCGGTCACATACTATCCTCTTGGGTGTTCCGAGATTGCAACTAGGACTTGCTACTATACGTACCTTGGGTTTATGTGCTTTGGTTACCCTACCACTAATGCCCACATCATCATCATTACTTCTGAAAAAGCCAGATAAAGCAACAAAATCCAAATTTGACAATGGTGTTAAACCATGAAAACAGTAGGTGCGAATAATCACACTGAAATAATAGCATTTTAGTATAGTGAAATTATATTTTTATAAACTTCACACCTTTTTATTTTATATGGCATTTAATTTCATTTTAAAATTTGTTGCATAACTAAAGTAATTTGCGATGATCAATCACAATGAACTAAAACAAAGATTATATAGACAAAGTAGTAGCTATGCAGATGTACTTTATTGTGGGTGAGGTGCATATTTGCAAAGGGGTGAGGTACCAAATAAATTTCGTTGGCTGAAATGAAGATTACAATGCCATAACAACAAAATATTTTTTGGCTTAGGTGCCAGCTTTATTATAATATAAGCTGGTAAGTGAAGCATATAGGACATTTCCTGTACTGTAATGCAATATGCTGCTTCCAAGATGTATTTATTATTTATTTAAATGTCTTTAATTTTGTCCTCCTGTATTAGATGGACTTGGTTCAAAAGATGTTTCAGTAATTTCACACATATAGAAATTAAAGGTGTGCATTGAAATAGATCATCATGATGTTAATTAATGACCTTGGTTAAACAGTGTTAAATTGCTTTACTTTTCAGTGCTGATCTCCAGGCTTAAAGCGGAAGTAAACCCATCGATTTAACAGTTTCAAAAAGCAGTTACATTCCCGACATGCCGGTAATGCCAACTGTCAAATTGGTTGTGCTCTCAACCAAACTGTCAAACCATCCAATGGCTGGTGTCATAACTGATCACATGTGCAGCATCATGGGAGTTGAAGATTAAACAGAGGCCAAGATGGCAGCTTCCTTGCCTGAAAATGATAGGAGGGTTTACTTCCACTTTAATTCACACATCTTACAAGGTTCAGACATCAAACTCTTGGAGTTGGAATAACAGTTGGTTGCGGATAGCTGTGACTGAGAAACCTGTACAAACCAAAGATTGTCTGATAGGTACTTCAACTGTCTGCGGCTGTCCACCAATGTTCTTCTCATGTAGCTGCCTGTCAGCCTGCTATGGATATGTACAGGCTTCTGGACCACAGCTGAACAGGCAGGAAGTTTCTTTCTGGACCTTATAGGACATGCAAATGAAGCCTTACTGTAAGCCACAGTTTTAAAGTGGTTGTAAACTCTTACATACCACTTTAACCTACAGGTAAGCCTAGATTAAGGCTTACCTGTAGGTGCAACAAATATCTTCTAAACCTACACGGTTTAGGAGATATTTGAAAAAGAAAGGCACCGATGTCTACGGCGCATGCGTCATAGACAACGGCACGCAGGCGCACTGACCGTCTGTCAGAAAACCGTGAATGAAGCCACGAGTGGCTGCACCCCCGCGCATGCGCGGGAGTGACGTCACGAGACTCCGGCCAGTCACAGAGCCGGAGTTCCCCTGGAAGAAGAGGGGTGAAGATGGACGCTCGCTGCCATGGAGGAAGACAGCGACATCGCGGGCTTCTACTGCAGGTAAGTGTCACATAATGGGCTACTATGCGATGCATAGTAGCCCATTATGCTTTACCTTTGCAGGGAAACAAATAGGAAGGGTTTACTTCCTCTTTAAGTGTCCATGGCACTCTATAGGGTGTCCCAAATGTTGCCATTCATAGAGAAAATTGAAAATTTTTGCTAAATGTACTGTAGCAGAGTGCCTGTGAAACGGGTTAAAATGACAGGAAACGTTTTCATGGGAGCTATGAATGGAACTCTATGGGCCCTTTCTGTCACAAAAAGCGGTGAAAAAACATCTTCCCCAAAAATGTCTCTAAACCAATTCTCAAGAAAACTTATGGGGTGGGTACCCTCACTTCATTCCGGGAGGCCCACTACCCGTATGTTGTTTATGCGTAGTCTGTTCCTCCACGGATTCTTAGATTTGCAATCTAAGATAATACCAGCAAAGACTTCAGGGTGAAGAAGGATAGTTCTTTACCCTTTACTGGTAAATTCTGTTTCGGGGCTGGTTTTATTGGGAGTCTGATAGAGCTCTGGGTGGGACAGACTCCCAAATCCGTGGACTGAAGTTAATATTTTCTTTTTAGGTCTTGATTAAGGCAGCTGGTCCTAGCTTTTAGTGGGAGTGTGTGTGTCTCCATGTGAGGAGGCAACTAGGAGCATGGCTGCTTATCCCTGATCGTGGATACAATTATTTGTGTTTCTAAAAGACACTTACCTTAAACAAAAGACTGCTCAGACTACGGACACAGTAGACTCAGTAGAGCAGAAGTTTACTTTTGTTTGATTGACGGCAATTAGCTTATATCTTCTGTTTCTAAAATATCCTGTGGATTAAACATGATGTTTTTCCTAAAGAAACTGAGTTTGTCCCTGCATTGAGGCTGATCCCCCTACAGTACCTTTACAAAACATTTATAAGATATACCCTACATGTTGGCCACCTCTTTCTACACACACAAAGTATATATAAACTATAATATGAGTTTGCAAGTTTTTCCTATGTATAGAGACTTTAGGGACACCCTGTATTTAACCGCTTAAGGACTGCCGCACGACTATTTACGTTGACACAATGGCACCGACAGGCATAAGAGCATACAGGTACGCCCCCTTTAAGATGCCGCCGTGTGGTCACGAGCTCCGTGAGCCCGACCGTTGGTCCCTCGGACTCGATCGCCGCAGGGATACACGCGATTGTTTCTTGGAGAGATAGAGCGGGGAGATGCTAATGTAAACAAGCATCTCCCTGCTCTGCCTAGTGACAATGACACGGAGATCAGTGTCATGTCACACACAGCCCATCCCCCCTACAGTAAGAATCACTCACCAGGTCTCACTTAACCCCTACAGCGCCACCTAGTGGTTAACCCCTTCATTGCCAGTGTTATTTTTTCAGTAATCAGTACATTTTTATAGCACTGATCGCTGTAAAAATGACAATGGTGTCAAAAGTGTCCGATGTATCCGCCATAATGTCTCAGTCACGATAAAAATCGCTGATCACCGCCATTACTAGTAAAAAAAAAATATTAATAAAAATGCCATAAAACTATCACCTATTTTGTAGACGCTATTACTTTTGCGCAAACCAATCAATAAACGCTTATTGCGATTTTTTTAATGAAAAATATGTAGAAGAATACGTATCGGTCTAAACTGAGGGAAAAAAATGTATTTTTATATATTTTTGGGGGATATGTATTATAGCAAAAAGTAAAAAATATTGTTTTTTTTTTCAAAATTGTCGCTCTATTTTTGTTTATAGCGCAAAAAATAAAAACTGCAGAGGTGATAAAATACCACCAAAAGAAAGCTATATTTGTGGGAAAAACAGGACGTCAATTTTGTTTGGGAGCCACGTCGCACGACCGCACAATTATCAGTTAAAGCGACGCAGTGCCGAATCGCAAAAAGTAGCTTGGTCTTTGACCAGCGAAATGGTCCGGGGCTGAAGTGGTTAACTTATGTATGAGGTGGTATCAAAAAGTTTTGAAACTAGCTCTGTTTACAAGAAAATACTTTATCTGGGTTTACACATTATCACCTTGAAAATAGTCCTCTTGCACAGCAATACAGAGCTCCCAGCGTTCCTGCCATTTCTGGAATGTGTCCTGGAAGTCATCTTTTCGAAGCATGCCAAGCACCTTCTGCGATTCACTCTGGATCTCTGCAATGGTGTCAAAATGGCACCCTTTGAGCTGGAAATTCATCTTCGGAAAGAGGACGAAGTCCGCAGAAGCCAAATTTGGTGCGTAGGATGGATACGGAAGTGAGATCATGTTGTTTCCAGTAAGAAACTCACATTTGTTACTTACTTACAGTCCATGATGAAATAGCAGACATGGTAACGCACGTGGTCAGAATAACACCCGTTGCACAGCTCCCGATGTACACAGGATGATGTCATTTGGCACACTGACTTATGAAGGTTGGTGTTCTCTGTATGTGCAGTCTTGAGCTTCCATTTGTTGGCGTGTTACAAAACTAGACTCAAAACATTTTGATACCACCTGCTTATTGGAAACAGTATAGACTAATGTTATGTTGTGTTACAGTTAAGAGAACGTCTAATGTCTTATTGGCCATAGATTATTAATTTTGTTCAGCAGGCTGGCTGATGAAAAGAAAAGCAAATATATTCCCCCATCCACACATTAGGTGGATGGATGAATCCCCCCCACTGTGTTATTGTATTCTGACAGCAGGGACTCCTCCACTCTCAGGATACACTGTTCATTGCTGCAACCCATTGGCTGCAGTGCTGATTGAAGAGAAACTTTCCAACATTCCCGTTCGAGAGGACTTGATCACTAAGTCGACTCCTTTTGAACAAGAACGGCCATAGATGGATCAAAATTTAGCTGGTCCCTGCTGATCCAGCCGAAGTTCAATCCATCTATGGGCAGCTTAAAGTATAACCAAAGGCAAAAAAGTTTTTTTAAGTTTTGAATAGAGTGGAGATGGATTAGAACCTCTGTCAGTTTTTATGGCTGTCTGTGCCATCGTTAAGGAGATTAATTGTCTCTATTTGTCCGGTTTACCATTATCATTGAAAGTGAAAGTAAAAGAAAATCCCAAATTTTGAGTTGTTCCCAGAAAAGTAATAGAGGGGATCTTCCAATGGATACACTAGTCCTGGTGACCTGGGGGTGGCTATAGTTCTACTTTAACCACTTGCCACCCACCGTATTGCGGATTGACGTCCGCTAGATAGCTCTGATTTCCTGACTGGGCATCATATGAAGTCTAGCAGGATAAGCTGCCCGTGCATGCCCCCCGGGGCACGCAGCGTGGCGATCAGTGGTTCTGTGTGTCACACCGCACCTCCGATCGCGGTAAAGGGGTTATGACGTAGGCTCTTAACCACGTGATCAGCTGTGACCAATCACAGCTGATCACAGCGGAAACCAGGAAGTGCCAGTAATCGGTTTACCTTGGTGTGTGCTGACAGGGAGAGCTGATCGATGGCTCTCCTGACAAGGGGGAGGTCGGTGCTGATAATCAGCGCACTGATTATCAGCGCAGCCCCAATCAGAGGTGCCCACCACAGATTCTAATCAGTGCCCATCAAAATGCCAACCAGTGCACATCAAAGTGCCCATCAGTAATTCCTGTCAGTGCCCTTTACAGATGCCAATCAGCGCCCATCAGTAATGACTGTCAGTGCCGCCCATCAGTTCTGCCTATCAGTGCCCATGAGTGTCACCTATCAGTGCCCATCAGTGCCACCTATCAGTGCCTAATAAGGTCTATATTTGCCTCTGTGAGCTTTGTTACCCCTCACATTAGGTGCAGATCATCCATAGGGAGTCATTAGTGAAACCAAGCCAATGATAATGCCACAGGATATCCACGATGGCCGATCCAACCATTGATCATACAAGAAAAGGAAAACTCATTACGCAGCGTCCAAGTTAAAATGCGCAATTTATTAAAGAAAATACTTACAACAGATCAGTAATCACAGGCATAGGGAATAAAAATCGTCCTAACGCTCTCACGAGCGTGACAACATCATCGCTATTCCTGCCCTGCTGACGTATGTTTTGTCCGAAGAGATGTTTAGCCTCTAGTTCTAGGACGACAATATATGATGTTGCCTCAGTCTCAACGCTCTTATGCGACCCAGATCTCGGTAAAGAACCAATGACGTGGCTCTTTACCCATGTGATCGGCTGTGTCCAATCACAGTCGATCACATGTAAACATGGAAGTGCCGGTAATCGGCTCTCCTTGCCTCACACTGACAGAGTGTGAGGCAAGGAGAGCCGATCAGTGACATTTCCTCGCAGGTTTGACCTGTACAGGTAATCAGGGCACTGATCATCAGTGCAGCCTCAGCAGTGCCCAGCAGTGATGCCAGTCAGTGCCAATCTGTGCCCATCAGTGACACCAACCTGTGCCCATCAGTGACACCAACCTGTGCCCATCAGTGGTGCCAGTCAGTGCTGCCTTTCAATGCCGTCAGTGCCTGCTCATCAGTGTCCATCAGCGCAGCCTATCTGTGCCTACTATCATTGCCCATCAGTTCCGCCTATCAGTGCAACATATTAGTGCCTCCTTATCAGTGCCACCTCATCAATGCCCTTCAGTACCGTCTCTTCAGTGCCCATTAGTGCAGCCTATCAGTGACCATCAGTGTCGCCTCATCAGCACACATTAGTGAAGGAGAAAAATTACTTATTTACAAAATTTTCTGACAGTCTTTTTTTGTTATGTTTTAGTCAAAAAATAAATAAACCCAGCAGTGATTAAATACCACCAAGAGAAAACTCTATTTGTGTGAAAAAAATTATACAAATTTGGATAGTGATTTGCATGACCGCGTAATTGTCATTCAAAGTGTAACAGCGCTGAAAGCTGAAAATTGTCCTGGGCAGGAAGGGGGTAAAAATGCCCAGTATTGAAGCAGTTAAAGTAAAAAAATTTTTTACATGTGTCTTTTATGCTCTTCATTGCTGTAGAAACTTGGATAGGGTGAGGGAAAGCATCGGATACCAGAGGGAGCGTTGAATAACAAGAGGACATGTCTTCTCCTTCTCTAACACAGTCTTTGAACACAAAGGCAAGAAAGGTAACAGAGGTTATATTCCCCTAAAAGACACTCTTGACTGAACAATAACATGGGGCCTTTTGAAGAAAGGAGGAAACTGCACATTTATTAGGGCTCTGAGTTCAGGTTGGTACTCACAGTGCCACAGGAACACAGGCTGCCTCCTTCTGATATCCACCAGGCACTCTGCAGTGAGGGAGAACCAAGGCTCACAATGTCACAGGACAGCTGAACCTCCTTCCAGCTTCTACCAGGCACCCTCCAGTGAGCTCTCCAAACCAGGATTTCAAACAAAACCCTGCCAATAGGCCTCCAGCTGTGCCTCAGCTGGGATCTCGTTGAACATACAACAGTGTTTTAGTGCACTACCCTAAGGTGCAGAGCCCCCTCAGGCAAGAGACTCCTCCTGCAGGACTGGACCCAGGACCAACTCCACTTCTTCTCTAGGCTTCAGACTATTTATGGGCGCTCCAACCACTAACTGGGTACACCTCGCAGGAATTGGCTGTATCCCAATAAATATTCAGTCTGCCCATCTGCCTTTCCTCCAAATGTGATTTCAGGACCCTCTAGAATAATCAGACCAGCAGCCTGTAAAACACTGAGCAGGCTAGACACGCTAATTAACACTGATTACATGGGAGCCAAACTAAATTTACCTAGCACCAGGGCTTTTTTTCTCAAAGAATAGGTGCAGGAACTCCCCCTTTCTGAGTCACCCCTTTTCTACGCTCCTACCTACCTTTGAGCATTGTTCCTTGGTTCCACCCCCTGCCCACCTCCCAGTATTGCCCTTTATAGAGAATACAGAAGTATCATTTATTGATGCCAAGTAATTTGTATGGAACTTGTTACTGATAACAAAAAAGCAGTAACATAGATCCCTTGCAGCCAGCAACAATAGATGCCCCCACAACAAAATACCCCCAGTACAACAATAGACCCCCCTAGCAACAACAGATCTCCCTACAGCCAGCATCAATAGACCCTCCAGAAGCCAGCTATAATAAACCCCTCCCTCAACAGTAGATCTCTCCCAGCAACAACTGAACCCCAGCAACATAAGACCCACCCGTGGCAGCAATAGCTCCCCCACCAGTACCAATAGACTTCCCCAGCAACAATAGATCTCTTCACTGATAATGGACCCCCCCACATCAAAATACCCCCCAGCACAACAATAGACCCCCTCTAGCAACAACAGATCTCCCCACAGCCAGCATTAACAGACCCTCCAGCTGCCAGCTATAATAGACCCCTCCCTCAACAGTAGATCTCTCCCAGCAACAACTGACCCCCAGCAACTGGCAGCAATAGTTCCCCACCAGTACAAAAAGACTCCTCCAGCAACAATAACCCCCCGTAAAAATAGACCCCCTCCAGCTACAATAGATCCCAAGCAGTCAGCATCAGTAGACACTTCAGCACACCCCAGCACCCCTTGCCAATACATACATTCAGTGCTGGAGGTGCCGGAACTGCATCCCCCCGCGTTCCCGCTGAAAAAAAGCCCTGCCTAGCACCCTATACTAGCTAGGAGGGTGCTACACATCATTTATCTCCTCATATTATTGCAGTTAATGATATTTTGTATCATTCATAAACAATGTTAGGAAGTCTTTACATTACAAGGTAAATCCATTACAAAGATCATCTATCGCTACAGTATGATTGTGGCTAAAGGCACACATCCCAAGTTTAGTGTAGACCTTTTCAGAAAGGCTATAAAGGGGAGGGTTTTTTTTGTCCTAATAAAGGTGTGTTTTTTTTTTTTTATCTATGTTTACTTTTTATAAACTTTTTTTTATTAATTACTTCACTTTTTTCTGAAATTTACCCTTGTTTGGTTTAGATGTTATGCACAATGACAGTAGTGTTGTACAACCTAGCTGCCTAGTTGCTAAATGTGCAGCTGTAGAGAAGTTCCAAGTAGTAGCTCTGAAATACATGAATGTTCCAACAATAAAGGGGCAAGAAGGTGCAGTCCTCATAGTAACATGTATTTCTTAATATGTTGGTAACACCAAGTTTGTAACTATTCAAAAATATTAACATTTATATGTAGCGCTACCCCCAGTTAAGAGAGCCGCTGGTTTGTTTTCGGGCCCTGTGTGCAGTACCGCCAACCCCCGGCAATCTTACTCGACCCACGCTGGCACAGTTAGTCTAGGGCTATACTTATACCACATTCAATTGTATTGCATGAATTAATCTCTAAGCAGTAAGACAACACACTAAGGCGAGAGATTGATTATAACGGTTTTACTCTTATGGTAAATAGCATAGGTATAACATCACACATGCAACTGGCTTGCAGAGCCCTGCAGCAATCAATTCAGCACACTATAATGGCGCTGCGCGGTACTCCACCACGCGTGGCTATTATGGTGTGCGCGCCCTATGGCGCACTAAACAATATACTATCTCCCCACCCGAGTCAGGCCTGACATGGAGTAAATCTCAGTCACTCCCTATAAGGATTTCTTCGCATGCCAGCTTTCGGTGGTGCACTTGATGAACTTCTAGTTTGTAATCCACAACAGGCAGTTACTTGGAACAACTATACTGGGGGGAACACTTCAACTCTGTCCTGCTACCGGTCCCCATGGAACAGCAGATAAACGAACTGTGGGCCTATGCAGTTCTATAGGCCTGAACACGACACAGTCTATTGGTCTGGGCAGGTGCCCGCTCACCACTCCGGACGCGATCCCAGTCCGGGACTTACACCTGCTGTGTATCCGCACACAGCGTCTGCAACGATCGTACTGATGTCCTCACTCGACAACTCAGGATCCACCCAGGCTCCGCAGTGGGGTGTAAGGCTCTTCGGAAGTCACGCAAGGCCCCAGGCTTCGGGCCTTGCATCGCAGCAGATCTGCACAGGAAGACTGGTTGCTTGCAGCGCGGTGTCCAAAGAGGCTGAGCTCCGCCTCGCCTCTTCCTTAAATAGCCTCTCCCATGAGTCTCTGCGGTGGAAACTTTCCCCTGAGGCCGGATGGGGTTCTGGGTAACGTAGTCCCGGGGCCTTAAAGGAGACCCCGCTACACATATATTAACATTTCCACAGTGCTTAACCCTCTATTCTTTCATCCTACATAGTGCCATAACTATAGTCAAAATTTGAAATGCTACAGGTTCATACAATTCAGACCCCAATTTACTTTACCATCAAATACCCATCCTGTGAATATGAAAATTCATTATTCTAGTTTACAACGTACTGAATCTGTGCTTATTTCTGTGGGGTATGCCGCAAAGGCTTAAGGGTGAACAAGAAAGCATATGTACGCAAACTGGTTAACGAATTAGGCCCTAGTGGGGAGCAAAATGTGCCAGAAGGAGGACATGCGTGTCTATGTAAAAGTATAAGTATAGTTTTGTAAACAAGGAATCAGTGTTAGAATTTGGTTTAAGTTGCAAGTAGCCATGCAAAATTAAATACAATATTCGGGTAGATTGGGCCATTGCATGGCATCCAAACATGATATTTTTAATGTGGATAGAAACGCATGGGCTTTGTGAGTTATTATGTATACTCTAACAGCTACACTTCCTTGTCATATAAATGCCAAATCCTGTGTTACAGCACCTTGTGATGTATTTTCCAAAGAAAAAAATAAAATAAGAGAGGATAGGAACCCCTCTCAGCAGGTGTGCAAACCCAAAATGTCTCACCAATAGAGTATCCAAGAAATATAAAAAAAATGTCAGGTGCTTTAACTCACCAGTGTTGTAATATGTTAGATATTACATATAACATATTACAACAACCAGCATCTACAAAAAACGAAAAAATCAGTATTGCATGGACTGACCCTTTAGGCTATAAGTTTTATTTACATTTTACAGCATGCCTTTGGAAATTATCCATGTTTTGTTTAGTTGTCATACACTTTGTTTTTTTCCCAATAAATTTGACAGTAAAAATGAACAATTATAGTCTTCAGCTTATAAAATAAAATTTTACTGCTATATTTTATTTAATGACCTTTTAAGCAACTACAGTATGCTATAGTAAACAATAGCATTTAAAAGTAGACTTGTCTCACAAGTTGTGTGTTTAAGTGCTCTTAAACATTATACTGTGCCCTTAGGTTGTCCCAGGCTGTCAGTGGCGATAGCTACTCATTACATTACCCCCCTTCCCCCAACCAGCTTCACAAGTTGGATGCCGGCAGATTTGTCTGTTGTTTTCAGGATGCAGATACACCTCTGTGCTTGAATTTGGAGTAAATCTCCTATCCCCTTCTGCTATTGCCCACTCACACCCAACATTAGGCTTCAAAACTCACACTTCACAAGCTGAGTGAGCACTCTTCATTGTTTTCACTCTCTCTTTACCCCACTCCAGTTTCACCTCGCTTGCTTCTTTATCTTCCCCTTTAGCCACTTCCCTTTCCCTTGGTGACCCAGACCCACTCTCTTCTCTCTACACCCTAACCACTCCACCCAAGTCAACTCTAAACCCTAAATCACAACTCCATTCCCTTTCCCCCCTCTTAATAATAATAATAATAAACTTTATTTTATATAGCGCCTTTAAAGGTAGCTTCTCAAAGCACTTTACAAGGAAAACACAAGAAATACACAGGATAACATAAAGGTTAAAAAGGAAAATTTAATGTAAGCTTGTCTAAAGAAAAAAGTTTTTAGATTTGATTTGAATGAGTTTAGAGAAGATGACTCTCTGATATTCTTAGGAAGTGAATTCCAGAGTTTTGGAGCATAACAGGAGAAGGCTCAGTCTTCCATTGAGTGTAGGTGAGTAAGGAGGAAGCACAGCAAACCAGAATTTGAGGAGCGGAGGTTACGAGGTAAGTTGACAAAAGTTCAGAGAGATAATGGGGTGCCAAGCCATGAAGAGCCTTATAGGTGAGCAAGAGGATTTTAAAGTCTATGTGAAACCTGACAGGTAGCCAGTGCAAGGACTCCAGGATAGGGGTAATATGATTATCACTTGTACCGGACCTAGTCAGGATTCTGGCTGCAGAATTTTGAACATATTGAAGTTGATTAACCACTTGCCGCCCGCCCTATTGCAAAATGACGGCGGCAAAGTGGTTTCAATATCCTGACTGGACGTCATATGACATGGCAATCGTTGTTGCGGGGTGTCAATCTGACACCCCACAACACCAATCTAGGTAAAGAGAGTCTCTGACAGAGACTCTTTACCACGTGATCAGCCGTGTCCAATCACGGCTGATCACGATGTAAACAGGAAAAGCCGGTGATCGGCTTTTCCTCACTCGCGTCTTTCAGACGCGAGTAGAGGAGAGCCGATCGGCTGCTCCTCTGACAGGGGGGTTTGTGCTGATCGATTATCAGCGCAGCCCCCCCGAGGATGCCCACACTGGACCACCAGGGATACCACCGGACCACCAGGGATGCCCACCATAAGGTATGCCACCCTAGACCACCAGGGATGCCAATCAGAAATGCCTAATGGATGCCTAATGGATGCCAATCAGTGCCCACAATGGATGCCAATCAGTGCCCACAATGGGCACCACTGATTGGCAGGCATTATTGTTTGGCACTGATTGGCATCCATTAGTACAACACATTACAGTACAACAGTGCCACCTATCAGTGCCCATCCATGCCCATCCATACCACCTATCAGTGCCCATCCATGCCCATCCGTGCCACCTATCAGTGCCCATCCATGCCGCCTATCAGTGCCCATCCGAGTCGCCTATCCGTGCCGCCTATCTGTGCCCATCCATGTCGCCTATCTGTGCCCATCCATGCCGCCTATCTGTGCCCATCCATGCCACCTATCAGTGCCCATCTGTGCTGCCTATCAGTGCCCATCCGTGCTGCATATCAGTGCCACCTATCAGTGCCCATTAGTGCCCATCATCAGTGCCACCTCATCGGTGCCACCTCATTGGTGCCCATCAGTGCCGCCTTATCAGTGCCCGTCACTGCAGCCCCATCAGTGCCCATCAGTGAAGGAGAAAACTTACTTATTTACAACGTTTTGTAACTGAAACCAAAAAAACTTTTTTTTTTTTTTTTTAAATCGGTCTTTTTAATTAATTTTAAAAATCCCAGAGGTGATCAAATACCACCAAAAGAAAGCTCTATTTGTGGGAACAAAATGATAAAAATGTAGTTTGGGTACAGTGTAGCATGACCGCGCAATTGTCATTCAAAGTGCTACAGCGCTGAAAGCTGAAAATTGGTCTGGGCAGGAAGGTGTATAAGTGCCCTGTATGGAAGTGGTTAATAGTGGATTTAGGTACACCAGCGAGTAGAGCATTGCAGTAGTCAAGTCAAGAGAACACAATTGTGTGGATCAGCTTTTCAGCCACAGTGTATGATAGCATAGGATGCAGACGAGTAGGGATGGACGAACATCTCCCGGGACGGTTCGCGAACGCTATCGCGTGAACGCGGGTAAATGTTCGCGAACCGCGGGTTCGCGGCGGGCCCCATTCATTTCAACAGAAGTATTCAGCAAATTTGAGATCGACAACGACAAGCATTCTTTTTTTATCTGAAATTTTTTGTCAATTCAGGAGCGCATGAAGGCCATGGAAGAGACGCAAGGCCAGGCTATGAAGGGGGTGCATGAGATGATCCTGTTATTGGAAAAGTTGCCATAAATGTTTTTTTTTTTTTATAAGTTGTATAAATTGTTTATACAGTTATAACGTTTATTTCGTTTTTTGTAATATTGCTCGGTTTTATTGTAATAGCTCGGCCTAAATCAGCCAGAACTGACAGCAGCCGGTAAATACATGTCAAATACATATAGGGTCCATTCACACGTCTGTAAAATGCGTCCGCATCCGTTCCACAATTTAGCGGAATTGATTTTCAATTCCAGTCTGAAAAATTAGGCATTCACAGCCTGGATAAAGAAGTAAGTGTCGGCCAGTACAGGCCCCAAAAATTAGCCAACAGGCATTCATCTGACAGCAAAGAACTTTAAATTCTGTGGCTGGAGGTACATTAGGCATTCACAGGATAAATACGTTTCGGGCACTACAGGCCCCAAAAATTAGGCATTCAACGGACATAAAAGGCCTTTTATGCCGCTGTATTTACCCAAGAAGACAAGGACCATGAATAATTGTTATAGGTGGTGGTGGATATTTGTGGCCTGTCATGAGGAATTTGAATGAAACATGGTCTACTGGTCACATGTGTTGAATTCCTCAGAGATCCATGCCTCATTCATTTTTATAAATGTGAGGTAGTCAACACTGTCGTGAGCTAGGCGAGTGCGCTTATCGGTCACGATCCCCCCTGCTGCGCTGAACGTCCTTTCGGACAGGACACTGGACGAGGGGCAAGCCAACAGTTCCATTGCAAATTGTGCAAGCTCTGGCCAGAGGTCAAGCCTGCCCACCCAGTAGTCCAGGGGTTCATCACTTCTTAGAGCGTCCACATCGGCCGTTAATCCGATGTAGTCGGACACCTGTCGGTCTAGGCGTTCCCTGATGCTGGATCCGGATGAGACCTGTCGATGGGTCGGCTGAAAGAATGATCTCATATCAGAAGTGACCAAGACATCTTCAAACCGCCCTCTTCTTGCAGGCGCTGTTGGATTGGTATCCACAACTGTTCCTCTGGGAGTGGAAATTCCTCTGCCAGCGCACGCAAAAGCAGAATGCAGCATTTCTCGAAGCAAGGCCTGGAAGTGCTCCATTCTGACAGCCCTCTGTGATGGTGGTAACATTTCTGCCATTTTTTGTTTGTACCGGGGGTCCAAGTACGTTGCCACCCAGTAATGGTCCTTGCCCTTTATGCTTTTTATACGGGGGTCCCTCTTAAAACACTGGAGCATGAAGGCCCCCATTTGCACAAAACTGGAAGCAGTGTGGTGGCCTGGCTCCTGCTCGTCATTATCCAGGATAATGTCGTCCTCGTTCTCCTCCCCCCATCCACGAACAACAATAGCAGGGATCCCAGAAAGGTTTAAAGCATGCTCTTCTTGCTCCTCCTCATCCGCC